>OZ022499.1:28038992-29288992 GCA_963989385.1 Ctena decussata | reverse complement strand
AGTGTACCCATTCACCTTAACACTCGGCTCAGTGAAGATACATATTGCAACTGCAAGATCAGCATGAATGGTGTATCTATCAGAACATTGTTAGGTCAAGACAGAGGAGCTCTGAAAATAAATCACACGCACTTAAACCACCTCATCCACACAACAAACTGGCAGCTAGCAAAATATTACATATACCAAGTGGCATAGATGGCTGAATGACTTGCGATTTAACGTACTTTTACATGGTATTTCAGTCATATCAGGGCGATTGGATAGTGATAATGAAAAGCTGTATGCAATGGAGCCCCGTTTACAGTTGAAAAGATTCCGTGGGAATCGAACCTGAAATCGCAAACTCAGCAGGCCAGCGCTTAGCCCACTGAGCTACAAGAGTCCTCCAATATGCTTAGATTTTTCATTAATGATGTATTGGAAACCAGTGAAGGTCATGATCAGACGTCGCAGAACCTACACTGTTTTCATTAAGTACAGGAAATTCTGAAGAAAACTAGCGTATAACTAACATATCAGGCACTACATTACATTCACCATGTGGCAAGTTAGCCCATTAGTACATGTACCTGGATCGTTCCATTAAAGGTGTATTGGAAAACAGTGTAGACCTAGATCACACGCCATAGAATAGAATACGGCTTATGATCATTTCTTTTATACTTTTCAATGAATTATAGAGATTTCTCGGTGAAATCGAAACTGATAATTTCACTGTTTGATCTCACTGTTTCAAACAGTGAAATTATCACTTTCGATTTCACTGTTTCAGAAATAGGATTTTTGTGAAATAGCCTTAAGTTTTTTTCTAAATTAATTGGCTAAATCTTATCTGGCTTGACAAAAATTACGTCACGCATGTTTGCACGTCATTACGACGTTAATGACGTCACTTAAAGCGCCAACGTAACATTGTTACTGCACGCGACGTCAGGCCGCCTAAGTCTCCTGTACAGTGGGAACGCGTATCCATGGCGGAGTGATATTTTTATACAGATTTCAACGAAATAACTTTCGAAATTTCTCAGACTCAGATTCAATCGACGAACGTGTCGCAATTTCAGTGATGCTTTGTCGGCGAATCAAGCTACACAAAGCCGAAAATAAGATATGGTTTTATTCCTTACATCTTAATGTAATTCTCTATGCCTTTAAGAGCAGAGCTAAACACCGAGATATTCTGCAATCGAACGTTTTACGTGATCATGTAAAGACGACTCTTATCCGCCAACTTCAACAGCAATTTTCAAAATAAATCGACTTTCTCCCGTCGGCGGACATATGCCATGAAAAACAATGGTGTCTGCCCTTTCTCCATTATAAAAATTAAGTAATTCGGTGTTTGGGACAATTTCCTTTGCAAAATAATGTTTAGGTACCCTATTTCATTTTCTCAAATTAATGGCGGATTTTTTACCTGATCGATAGACAGCAAAATAATCTGTAATAAATTTAAACATTACCGAAATGTTCTTGAATCCTGAAATCCGACACACGAAGAGGAACGCATCTAGTAATTCAACATACAACAATATTTTTTTCTGTACTTTCTTCAGAATGATTGGGAAAAGAATTCTGATCAGTAGCCTACACCATACAGTAAACAAATCGATCGATTTATGACAGTTGTGACGCAGTTACAGAACTGCGTCAACTGTTTCAAACTTCGCATTTACTTGCTTATAAGTTATTAAGACCGGTACATTGTGGTCACAATCAGAGGGATTGCTAGAAAAAAATAATTTTGCCATCCAATTAATCCTGCACGTGCCAATATTTCAAAGCCTCTCCTGCAACTCACACGATCACTCTACCCAACTTAAGGCCCCTCTACCCCCCCCCCCTTCTTCCTCCACCCTTCCAGTGGCGGATCCAGAGGGGGTTCGGGGGGATTCAAACGAACCCCCTTCTCAGCCCAAATTATTTTATTTTCATGTGGAATTTCAGGAAAAATTGGTCAAACTGCATAAATCGAACCCCCCCTTTCAGCTAGTTTGAACCCCCTATCAAAAATTCCTGGATCCGCACCTGCCTTCCTCCATCCCCAACCCCCACCCCTACACACACACACAGCACACAACTTTCAACCTTTCGTTTACATGAAAAACTAAGCAAAATATAATAGATGTTTAGCCATAACAAATACTTGCAAAACTTCATTGACTAAAATCCTTGATTAAAAAGTGCAGTGTAGACCTGGGTTAGACTGTACTATCAAAACAGCAGTCTAATCAGGGTCAGTACTATTTGATTTTCCCAGCAATTTCGACACACTGTCAGATGGTGAAAGTGGTAGGACAATTGCAGTAATGAAGATTTTGTTTCAACTTTAAGCTTAGAAAATAACTTGGCCATACATACTTATACACTCCTTTACACTCCATATAATTTCAGCCAACATTGAGAAGCAGCATATGTACTGTTAAATGAGCTTTTGAGCATTAAAATTGCAGTATGCATTTTTATAACATAGGTTTTGGCCCTCTGTGGAACTACCTTAATGAGGAGTTCTAATGAGGGGTTACAACATATATATTTACTTGTTAGTTGTTTATCCCCTTTTTAAGAGTGTAAACAACTAACAAGAATTTATTGAGAAACCAGGGATTTAATAAAATACATATTTATTATGAAATGCCAGGTGTGTCAAATACTAGCTCATCAGGTGGGGGCTGTCAGCTCTGCAATGCCCTTGGTTCATAAATTAAAATGCCACAGTGTGTTTATATACTCAGTGATCTTTTGAGGGATTTGCTCTAACTGTTGCCAAAAATCTCATGGAAATCTATCAGTAGGGGCAAATCTCATGCAAAAATTATATAATTTATAATGAATGGTACCTTAACTTTTCATTGAGAATGGAGAATTTCTCAAAATTTTAGTTCAATGTGATATGTTCTCTAATATGATTCTGAGTCACACTCACAAAAAAACAAAAGAAATAAAAAGCACAGCTGTCCAGCAAACCAGAAAACTTGATCAAATATGTGGCAAAGGCTCAGGACTTGGCAATCTAGTCTCTAAGTTGAATAATGGTAAGATATAAACATGATTAAACAAGAAAAATAATAGGCCATTATCTAGTGAGCCAAAGTGGAGTTATTCTTTATCATTTCTCTTCAAGTACAATGTACAGTATGTTGTGGTGTCTCATCACAGTTGCTTGTGATCAAAAATTAAAATTTAACACAACTTTCAAATGAACAAATTACTACTATATAGGTATTCTAAATGTATAAAGCTCTGATCAAATTATTATATTCACATGCAGTCTGACATTGCCCTTCAGTGTTTTCCCTATAAGTATAAATAAATAAATAGCCAAAATAAATTATAACATATGTACATAATAAGAAAAAAAATTCTGGAGACAGTTCCACAAGTGATGGTTTTATGATAATGATTATACAAAGACTCAGCTGGAGCATGATAGCAATTCTGGGAATTCTGTCTTATATTCAGCCATAAAAACATTTGTTGTGATCCATTAATAGAACCATCTATGCTCTTGCTGAAGTGCTTCTAATGAGAGGGCACAACAGGTGTTAATATGAAGCCCATTGATGCTGGTGCAACAATTATGGTGGAACTGTGTAATTATTTTCATTCTAACATAGTCTTGACTTGTAGAAGGACAAACAGCATTATGCAACATTCCACATAAAGTGCAGGGTCCATCAGTTAGCAGGGCATGCCCCATTCATTATTTTGTGCACTTATAATGATATAAAAAAGCTTGCTAGCATAATAAAGTCCTAAATATTTGGCCAATAAAATCCTCTGTGAAAATGCTTTTTAATAGGTGTGTGTGTGTGTGTGTGTGTGTGTGTGTGTGTGTGTGTGTGTGTGTTTGGGGGGTGGGGATAGACAGGAAGGGGCTACCTCTCATTCAACTGCACTAAACTGCATCCCTTTACAGTCATGACTCATCATTTAATGTCTGTCATCAAGCTTTTCTCTCTAGTAACTTAATAACTGATTAGTAATTACAAGTTTCTTTGCTTTGGTCAGAAGCTGCAAACAAATTAATCAGGAAATATATATATTTTTTTTTTTCAGTTTATGGTATCATTTCTATTAATATAACTTCAATATGAGCCTTTTAATTTTCTTTAGGAGATTTAAGCTAAAACATAACTTATGGCATTTAATTCTATAGACTATGTATTTCTTCATGCCCCTTTCCCCTCCTCCCATCTCAGCCATAGGCCAATCATAAAAAGTATTTTGTTTGCAGTTGCCTATTAACTAGGATTTTTGGAGAGTACTTAGGTAGGTAGGTTTTCTTTTTAATCCCTGCAAACTATGAAAACAACAAAAACAAATAATAGTTCTACAAAAAATGTCACACACAGTTACAGTAATTACCCATAATACTAAGATAACAGCATCCTACATTTTGAACATATCTATATCACCCACAAATGGAGTACCCAAAATGTGCAGGTATTAAGGAAAAATTGCTGACCCAGATCAGACTGCTCCTGGGTCTACACTGCTTGCTCAGACTTGTTTGTCTTACTATGCAGGTTGATCACGGTAAATGTGCCGTTAAATAAAAAAAATAGATCTAGGGTGTCCCAAGTGGCCATCTTTTTTTTTTTTTTTTTTTTTTTGGGTGGGGGAGGGAGGGGTAAGGTGAATTTTGGTGTGTAGGTAAGCAGTTGCTATCTACCCACCAAAAGTGCAGGGTCCAGACTCAGGGATAAGGTGAATTTTGGTGGGTAGGTAGGCAGTTGCTATCTTCCCACCAAAAGTGCAGGGCCCAGTCTCTTTTTTTGAAATTTTGGGTAGAGCCAGGTTATTTTTTTTTTCACTGATTTTTGAGGCCAGATTAGTTTTTGAAATCCCCTTATGAGCTGATTTATTTTTTACTTGCATATGTTTTCTTCAAAAGACAGGGATTTTTTTACGAAAAATATACTAGCCCCCCCCCCCCCCCCCCCCCCCCCCCCCCCAAGAATATCAAATGGTCGGTCCCTTAGCGCCTAGCGGGACAGGGTTATGGCAGATTTATGAGGAAGGACAAGCTGTCTCTTGTACTTTTTGTTGGATGATTTCTGAAATGGTACGTGTGTGTTGAAGGGGGGGGGGGGCGTCGTTCGGGACAGAATTCTTTAGAAGAGCGAGTGGTCTCAGAATGTGGGGCGCGTTATTTTGGGGGAAGTTGTCTGGGGGAGTTTTCTTAGAATCTGGGGCGAGTTGTCACCTGAAGATGGGGCGACATGTCTTGTGGCTTTTTCGTTTGTCAAACTTTGTGGTTGACCAGTGTGTTTGTTTTGCTTTCTCTCGTTCTCGGCGTGTAGCCTAAATTCAGAAGCCCCAAAAATCGCAGGCAGACAGACTAACGCAAAATCTTAATAAATTCACAGTATGCTGAATGATTACAAGCTTTACTATACCATAAATGAAGAAACATTTGGTCTCCTCAAGTCGATCCAGCTGAAAAAATGTCTGTGTGTTGACGAACGCACGTGCCATGTATACGTAAAAATGACCAACTTCATTATCGATTTTCAAACTAAATAGACTTTCTCCCGAAGATATACCACGCTAAAAGACGGTCGAATGTATGAACTACGGTTCAGTTATAATGGCATCTAATTTGGTTTTTGGGACAATTTTCTTTGCAAAATAACTTTGGGGTACTGTCGTAGGGTTTTATTTTTCTTAAAAACGGTTGTCAAACTGTGATCGTAGTTTTGGGTGTGCAAACTGCATTGAGGTACCGATATGCGTCTGATTTCAATAACAAAACATCAAATTTCATTCTGATCTGGTCCGTTGGAAAATTATGACTGCATATCTTATCAAACGAGCATTATTTTGGGACTGTTTCTGTTCAAAATTTCCCGCCATTTTTTCCGGCGAAAAAAAAGGGTTTATTTCTTTGTGCGTAGACGACCGCTCAGAAAATGAATTACTCAAATGTGATAAGTCTGCGTTCCAACTGGTAGGCATTCTATCATGGCAAATATTTTGAGATCTGTTTATCAAAATGGTATTTGAAGCTATTTTTCAGTTGCAAACTATGTTTACAACCAATATCATACCCAATAAACACGCTGGAAGCATCAAATTTGACGCAAAACGGCTAGAAAAAAAGTAGAGTTTCTGTCGTGACGGCCGACGCTCATAAATAAACAGAATTATTGCGATTTTCAAGCATAAAAGAAATAGAATTTTTATTTCACTCATGAACACCAAAAGCGGTATTTTCACTCGTGGCTTCGCCACTCGTGAAAATACTGCTTTTGGTGTTCATTCGGTGAAATAAAAATCGATCTTACACTGAAAAAGTCAAATATCCTCTATGACCTACACTATTTTCAGTACGCACAGGAATTTCTGAAGAAAACTTGCATATAATAATCATATCAGACACTTTTTATTGTGGAAGTTAATCCGTCTAAATGTGGGATGATTGTGTGCAGGTACCAGATTCAAGCGGCTATGAAATACAGTCAGCTCTCGATATCTCAAAATGGATGTTCATTTTTAAACTATGGGTATCTAAAAGTAAATTTTCTGGTCATAAAAAATACTTTGAGATACCAATAGTTTGAGTTAACAGGAGTTGAAATGTAATGAACAGGAGGAAAGGTGTCCAAACTATACTGAGGGTCTTTAAAAACGCACCATTGTATATCATGTTATTTTACCCATAGTTTGCAATATTGGAAACGTTTGAGCACTCGTGCGAGTTAGCATGGTTGAGTTCTTTAAGTCTGCAAACGCTTACAGAGAGTGTGCAACCATGCATAGAAATTTCTAGAAAAAATGAAAATTTGGTTACTTTTTCGCATAAAATTTAAACGAATTCACATTTTGTCGAATTTTAATGTTTATGCATCTAAATGAATACCACACACTGAAAAAAAAACAATGAAAATGGCAAAGATCCTTGAAAAAGTGTTTTATCGATGTTCGAAAATTGGATTTTTTTAAAAAAATAGGGTACAGTTCAAAATTGGAAGATGCCCGACTTAGAAGCCGACCAATTGATGGTATACCTACCCAGGTTATGAGAGTTTGTCTTAATGTACCAGTCCCAAGCAAATTTGAATAATTATGCAAATGTTGTCCGTTACCTTCACTTCCGGTTTTTGTGCAAAAAGTTGAATCTTTGCAAAATGAAGTTGAAAAGAAAGAAATGTAACCGATAAAAAGAGAACACAAAGCATGAACAATGAATAACCTCTGATTTTTTATGTCATTGAAATCTGATCAGCAGTTACGAAATTGCAAGCAATTGAAAATCACGCTTCAATCATCATTGGATTAATGCGAATTTATCTCCCTTTAGGAATATTCTAAAGCAAAATTTTGCATTCATTTTGAAAGCTTGTGTTCCCGGTTAAAATTGGATATCCTGATCTGCCTGCCTGGCCTATTTCACGTTTCTAAGGCATTTCTATAATTAGTAAAGACAAATTCTTGTGTTAGGTTCAGTAAAATGTCTTCAATAACAGCTAGTTTCCTGTCATTTTGAAGAGGTCCAAGTGCCATTTGAAATAAAATGCATTGATATATGTTGTTTTATTCTGTTAGTAGTAAGTCTACGAGGGGCATTTGAGAATAGTGGCAACAGTCCTACAACATCCGAATACTGCTATGAACATACTTTTTTTTCCAAATAATTGCAACCTTTTCTCTATCGATACATAAAAATTATTTGTTAAGTTTGTCGTTTCAAAACCAACTTAATGACAGTGACCGAAAAAGCGTACTATACAAGGCCCAGACTCACAATCATTCCTGTAAGTTAAGGACTCCCTTTACTCTAAGGTCGACAATGTCTTGTGCAAATAAAAGCTTATGAAAACAAACTCTGATTGAACCTGGGACCAGGTATTGTAATACTCGCGGGAAACTTGGGTTGAGTGCAGTGGCATAAATTACGTATATGAGTAATAGGACCGTTGCTTGAGGGTTAGTATTTTAGGAGTTGCAGACCAGCAGACTGGCAGGCCAGCACAGGTGAAAGTGAACAACGGCTCCAGATTGCTTTTTGAAGTAGGGCTGTGCGACGGGATATGTGTGCCCTTTTTTCGACAGTGATAGGATCGTAGCCAGGGTATGGGTACTCTGGTGCTACTGGTATATTATACAAGGAACAAATTCTCTCTTGTGTCATTCAGCATTATGTTACCAAGCGTCAACGAACAGGGGTTAGTGGTATTCATTTGTTTAAGTCTCAAGTAATGTATTACAGACCGTTCCAAAGCGGTACTTCTGTTGTGGCTCGTTACTGTTACTTGCTCTTGTTGTCCATGTGGGTGTTTTCACTTGTCGTCTGAGTGGTGTTTATTAGTTATGGCAAATTCTGTCAGGGAAAAAGCTGTTCATTCATTTTACCTTTCGTGAACAGCTGTCAGTTTACGTATATATTTCTTTCCCTTTTAATTTTGAGGGCAGGATGTGGGATCTGGCCCCAAGGTTATAAAACTTTTTTCATGTTCAACTCAGCTAAGGATAAAATTTTACCTGCTAATTAATAGCAAATTTACTGTTAAGTACAGTTGTTTTCTTGCTCAGTTTAGCTTATGAATATGAAAATGCCGACATTAGTTGCCATTTTCATATTTATCAGCAGAGAGAATTTCATGCTCAGCTGAGTTGAGCACGAAGAAAGTTTTATAACCTCAGGATCTGATTGTATTAGTTTTCGATCAGTGTCTGTCTTTTGACTTTGGCTGACTGCTTGAAAAAAAGGGTGTGAATGTGCATGAAGAATACATTAAAGGCTTGGACTAGGCACTTATGATGAGGAAGTCTACTTTAGATTCCCTGCCACTATTGTCACTACTTCTTAAATGTCCCTCGTATTCGAAAGCGCTGTACGGCTTACTGAGTGTTATATAACGTACACGCTCGCGGAACGATATAGTTCTGCTATGGGTTTTGAGAGAACTTTTCACAACATAAAGCTTGAACTAAGTTCTGTTTTGATTGTTCTGTTGAAAGTGTTCCATATGACGCTAAGTTATGATGACGACAATATGCTTAGTCGTCTGAATGATAAAATAGATTCTGTGAAAAACGTTGTTGATTTTGCTATGGATATGTTGAAAGGTCAAGTAGATTCGCTGAAAAATATATTGACAATTACAGTGAAAGGAGTTACATGTGCCAAATCAGTGTGAGAAACAAGTACAGTCAACTCTCGATATCTCGAAGTCAGATATCAGCCCAAACTACTGATATCTCAAAGTAAATTTTCTGGTACCAGAAATTTACTTTTGAGATATCAGTAGTTTGAGATAACAGGAGTTGAAATGTAAATAAAAATAGGAAATATATTCTTTGATATGAGAAGATATTTTGACATATCAATGTTCGAGATATCGGGAGTTGACTGTATCTGAGCTGAAAGAGGAGCTTGAAAAAATTAAGCACCAGAATGTTATGATAATGGACATTTTCAACCAAAAAGACGTCCAAGCATTGAAGAACGCCATATAAGAGGAAAAAGGTCATAAGAAGAACATGAATAATATGAGCCGCGACACGACAAAACCAACAAAGTGGCATATGCGCCCAGCACAGACTCAGATCAGCCTGGGCATCCGCCCGTCTGATCAGAGTCTTCGCTGTCCGCATGGAAGTAACTTAGATCCTTAGCTATCCTTTAAGCGCTTAGGAAAGAGTCTGATAAGACCGGGCAGATGCCCAGGCTGATCTGAGTCTGCGCTGGACGCACAACAACTTTGTTTGTTTTTACGTGTTGCGGCTCATATTTTTATTAGAAAGTTGAAAGAGGTAAATAATAGTATGAATAGTTTAGAAGCAAGTGTTATTGAGCTTCAGGCAAACCAGTCTACTGGATTGCTAACTGGTGTAGAACTAGAGTCGATCAATGAAAAACTGACAACTGTCACGTATTCTGTGAAGGAAGTTCAAACAAACATAGAAGAAACTTTGCAAAACAACACAAGAGGTTTAAATGAAACAATTTCTAGAGCTTTGTCTGGAATCGACGTTTTTGGTGGCTATGATAAACCTTACGATTACGGATCCGAATGTGGTTCAACTTGTGACAGCCTACAGAATAGCGAATGTCGTGAACTTAAGTGTGTATGTGCTGAATGTTACATCTTTAGTCAGATGCGAAGCTGTGTCAAGGCATGCCTGGTATACGGGTAAGCTTTTCGCATAGTAGAAGAATTCAGTTTTGAATTATAGTCAACTCTCGATATCTCGAATACTGATATCTCAAAGTATGTCTTATATCAAAATATACAGTGTGAACATATCCCCCGTTTCATTTACATTTCAACACCTCTTGTTTTAAACTACTGATATGTCAAAGTAAATTTTCTGGGACCAGAAAATTTACTTTGAGATATCAGTAGTTTGGGAAGAACTTCGACTTTGAGATATCGAGAGTTGACTGTATATGTAGACCAACATAAGCAAACAGAAACGAATCTTAAAGGGTGTCAGCAAAGATGTATTAACAATGGAATAGTGTGTGCTGGAATAAGTATCGTTTCAGGCAAATATTTATTGTTGTGTGCCGGACAACACCAACGTGGGTTATCCAACTGGTGGAGGATTATTCTTCATTTTCGGCAAAACTACGAGAGGGATTGTCTAGTTTAATCAGTCCCATTTGAATACCATAATTGATAACTGTAAGCTGTACAGTATAGAATCTCGGTTGTAGGAAACAATACAGCCTAGTCAGTAGAGTCGCTATTTGGAAGACAAATGATGATCAGGATGGAATAGATACAATGAACATTCCAAAGATTCGCAGACCTTCCAGAGGCAAAATTATAAAACATTCAGTTAAGGGCTGAAGGCTTTGGCCCCTGAAAGTATATGGAAATAAAAAAAATCATGATTTTACACAGGGGTACAAATTTCATGATTTCCTGCCCAGCGGGTATATGACGTCGTACTGACGTCGATGCGACGTCATTACGTCGCATCGACGTCAGTACGACGTTATTCCAACATAATGTGCCTGCTTCCCTGAAGGAAGAAGCCATCCAGGGAAACTTTCAAACTTTCAAACGAATGAGTTGACCCCATTGAGACGGGAGGCAAAAATGAAATTATCAGAGTTGCTTTCCCTGAAAGTGTTTCCATTTACCTTAATTTAGAGGTTTGTATTTTCTTTATCCTCTAAATGACTAACATTTTTTCCACATCAACACCTAAGAAATTCTCAGTTCCGTTCAGTTCAGTTCAGTTCAATTCTCCTAACGACCTTTCCCAAGTGGCTCAGCGGTACGTAACCATAGTTGCACACACTTGGCGCCGTCCATTCTCAGTCGGTCCGATAACTAAAATACTGTTTAAACATCATGCTATCCCCCTGAATGTTTTCTAACTATGCAGTTATCTAATAAAAATATATGTAGACTCGTTAAATCTAGTAAGCCTCATTAACGTGACAGCAGGGTGTGGGAATTTCTTGGAGGTGTATTTCTCATCAAAAAGATTTTTTATTGTATTGACAATGGAGTTTTACTCGAAAGAAAAAACAATTCCTCGAGGAAAAATCTTCCCTTTAAGAGCGGCCCCTTTTGAAAGGGTTTTTCTAGTCCAGGGAAGAAAACAGGAATCTAAAAATTGGTTTCCTTTTATAAAAAATGGTGGGGAAATATGAAGGTGTACTGTTAACTGTTACTATTGTAGCAATATTAAAACCACTTTGATTGATTGATTTTATTTATTGCTTAACGTCCACGGTAAACAACAATGGTCATGTCGGGACGGTCAGTTAACCTAACCACACTATTCCTGGGCAGGCTTAGACCTCCTAAGCGGTTAACCAGTACTAAGTGCACATACTTTCGCCAGTAACTGACAACTGACCTTCTTGAATCAGCGGAAGGAGAAACGAAAGTATGTGGCCAGACCGGGTTTCGAACCCAGGACCTCTGACTTATGACTCAGGTGCCCTACCGATTGCGCTACGCGGCCCGGCTAAAACCACTTTGTATTTTGTTGAAGAAATCTTTATATGTTACTAATTTAAGTTACAAAAATGTTGGTAGTGCTTTCTTTTACCATTTTAACGAAGGAGGACAGCTCTTAGACTGATATTTTCTTTCTTTTCTACTCTTAAAAGAAAGAGTAAGAAAGAAAAGAGAAAAAAAATGATACAGTTACTTTCCCTGAAAGTGAATACATCACCTTGAAAAAAAGCATAATAATTTGAGCCGCGACACGGGAATACAAACAAAGAGGCATGGGCGCCCAGCGAAGACACAGATCAGCCTGGGCATTCGCGCTTCAATGTTATCTAAGGTTTAAGCTACCTCTATGCGGACAGCCACAACTCTCATCAGACTGGGCAAATGCCCCGACTGATCTGAGTCCTCGCTGGGCGCACATGCCACTTTGTTGGTTTTGTCGTGTCACGGCTCAATTATTTTTCCACGCCAAACAATTATAGTACATCTGTCGCACACATTCACTAACGAAGTCGGAGTATTGGGTAAAAGAAGCCGTGAATCATGAACAAGCTCATGCAGATACAAATCTTCGGGTGGGAGGATCAGGGACCGTATTCATAAAACGACTTAAGTCGTTGCTATGCTGTTGCTAAGGCTAAATTTCTTTGAAGGAGATCCCTACAACTATGAAATTTGCTCTGGAGGAACAGTCTTACAAAGACTGTTCCTCCAGACCAAATTTCATAGTTATAGGGAATCTCCTGCATAGATATTTAGCCTTATCAACAGCATAGCAACGACTTAAGTGGCTTTATGAATACGGCCCCAGTTTTCGCAGCAATCACAAACTCACATATCAACATAGTAAGTAGTAAAAAAGGGACATCTATAATATTTGTCGCAGCTATCCCACCCCTAACAACCTACGTCATCAGCAAGTGATTTGGAACAATCACATTCTAGATCACCCATAATCCATTATCTCCCACTGCCCACTCCATCAGTAAATAATAGAATTTGCTCCCCACCCAAGAATTTGCTCCCCATTTCATCAGAGGTATTTCAGTGTAATTTCAGAGAATTTCACTGAAATTTTGATACTATTTTCAGGGACAATACATTTGTGCATACATGTTTGGGACTCTGCATGTGTATAAAAATATGCATGTCAGATAATTTTAGTGATTTTACCCCCCCCCCCCCCCCCCGGAACTGAGAAGGGATGAAAAATGAGACTGGCAGAGTTGATTCCAATGTGTATCCACCAACCCTAACCGCCCCCCCCCCCCCCCCCCCCCCCCCCACCGAACTGATAAGGGATGCAAAATGAGACTGGCAGAGTTGATTCTAATGTGATCCCACCAATCGCTACAATATGCTCTTGGCTAAACTTTTCTGATGAACTACAGTTTAAATGCAACTCCTGCAAGATCCAAAGTTTGAAATTTTTTAACAGAATTTCAGACTTATGTAGGAGATCTGCTAGCTCATTTGGCTAAGCCCTTCTCTGTAGATCTAGTGGTTCTTGATTTGATCCTTGCTGGAGACAAAAATCTTTTCATTCAGAAACAGGGTTCCTTGCACACAAATTTTTAATAGCTAGTTAGTTGTTTTGGGCTTAACAGCCCTTTTAGACAGTATTTCAGTCTATATTGGGCAGTCTCCCAGAGAGAGGGAGAAAGAAAAGAACAAATAGATGAGAGAAAAAAAGTCCAAACAACTCTCACCCATACCTACTGCAAGCACAGTAGGCCCTTGCCCTACTATTATCCAAATCAGTCAGATGCCCCGGCACTGGAAGTTACATGCCAGGGGATTTTCTATGTGTTTAAAGGGGCTGAAAACAGGCCCCATTCCCAAACAGAATTTCACACACACACACACACACACACACACAAAAGATAAATAAATAGACATTTTTAAAAAATGATAAAGGAAATATTATTATATCCTTTACCTGTTTTTATTTATTTTTTTTTTAATTTTTATTTTTTATCTCATATTTGAATATATATTCACAA
Organism: Ctena decussata; assembly: GCA_963989385.1. Lineage (NCBI taxonomy): Eukaryota > Metazoa > Mollusca > Bivalvia > Lucinida > Lucinidae > Ctena > Ctena decussata. The sequence continues at coordinate 29,275,056 of OZ022499.1, read as the reverse complement.
ATTCTTATGTTTTCAATCAAAAGAAGGCTTTAGGTACCTGTGATTGAAACTAGGGGTTCATTGCAATTTGTTTTTGTGCCCCAAATGTACATATCATACAGGGAACACCATTTTTGGGGGGTACAATGTAAAATACCTCATTTATAGCCAAATTTTGCCAACAATAATTCTCAAAACTCAGTGACAGTTTTTGTACTGTCCGTTTTTGCATGATTTTTTTTCTCCCACTGAACAGATTTTGGGTGAGATTTTTGGCATAAATTAAAGCAAAACTCTGAGAGCTCACCAGAAAACGGCAAAATTGGAGATAAAACCCCTCTGCATATGGGATAATGTGGGAATGCTGATATGACTGAAATACTGTGGAAAAGGATGTGAAACCACAAGTTGATATTGTATAAATATTCTAATGATTCCGTACCCACCAGGAACATGACGTTAAAATCACGTCATATTGACGTCGATGCGACGTAGTGACGTCGCACCAACGTCAATATGACGTCATTCCGACGTTATGTGCCCGCTTGGCAAGAAGTGAAAAAATATGTTTAAATCAACTGCAGCATTTATCCGTCAGATAGAGATAGAACTTAAAAATAAGTAGACCCTGATCAGACTGATCTTTCTGGCAAGACCTTTATCAAACTGCTCCTTCTAGCAACAATGTGCACCTTGTTTCAGAAGCAGTCTGATCTGACTCTATACTTACGTTTTTGCGGTAGATAAGCTCTATTAGTGAAAGTTTTGACACGACCCCTAGCAGATTTACCGATTGAAGTCTTTGAAGTGCCAAATAAGACTTTTCTGGACCTAAAACGATGGTTGTTTGGTATTAATACATAAATATTGTCATAGTTCTATTCCGTCAAGGACGATTTATATCAGATCGGACAGATCTCGGCCTAAATAAAACACTTACTGCGAAGGATGTGAAGGCAGCCATTTTTGTGTATGAATTTCCCTGTGTATTATGATGTCAGAGGTCGAGCGCTTACGGCCATGTGACAAACTTATTTTTAGTCAAAGGGTTGTTTACGCAAAGAGGATACACAGCGACCAAAACGACGATTTTCGATAAAACCTGGCGATTTTCTCGGCAGCAACAGATTCAGAATAATAGAAGCATTGAAATAATAATCAAAATTCCACAAAAAATATTTGTAACAGAATTTGTATCTCGACCACAGGAACCTTCCTTTAAGAGTAGGGCTGGATCCAGGCTCATATTTTTTCAAAGAAAACAGTCTATGTATGTTGTTTTTTTATATTCAAGCAGATAAACCCATACAGTGATACAGGGAATTTCAACTAGTTCTGTTCCAGGGCTATGACGATACAGTCATGTGTCATTTGTAGGAAAGTCAGTGTAGAGCTTTATGAATCCTGTTTGAATGGATGGATATCTTCATCAGATATAGATTGGATTATCTATAGCCTGTTTAAGAATAAAATGTTTCCAAAAGCATATGTGCCACAGAAAATAATAAACAAGTGATCTGACGTGGGTACGTCGATTTTTTATCACATGGCGGAACACGTCCACGAATTTACAGCCCAGTGACATTTGTTATAAATAGATCACCCAATCAAATGCGAATGCGTTTTTTTTTAACATTGAAACGATATTGCTTTGCATCGAAACTATATCAGGTTATTCCTCTGTTCTTGTGGTCTAATCATGTCGTAAGAAAATATCAAGAAATTATTTGACGTATGATTGTCACGTGATTTAGTTCTTATATCCACAATTATACCACCTTCAAGGCTATATGTGCCAAAGTTCTATAAAATAGTGAAGTAGTTTTATTGGTTTCCGTTATGATGGGGTTGGCTTTTTACTAAAACTGAAGATAGGAAATGGTTTTCGGTCATATTGATTAAGTTGGGGTTGTGTTCTAGGATGAAACTGCCAGTGTTTAATTCTGAATAATGTGTGTGTTAGGGCAAAAATTTACTGAAAGATACAGCCAAGTTGTCGCAAATGCACATTGCAGTTTGATCAGGAAAACATCTTCTCGATTTACCCATGTATATTTCTGTCTATATTAGAACTACCTGGGTCTCCAGAACAGCTTACTACATCTCTGGTTGGTATGAATACAGTTGTGCTTAGATGGAGACCTCCAAGGAACGCTAATACAACAGGCTGCACTAACTTCATCATTAAAAATAAAGAAGGAGAAAAGGGTAAATGGGTCGAGGTCAATGTTTTGAAGGTGGACGAATTAACATACACAATCAGAGACTTGCCATTCAAGGATATGTACTTTTCTGTTTCTGCTGTAAATGCTCTTGGAACTGGAGTTGCAACGGAGACCAAATCACCGGTGACAATAACGTATACCCGTGGTAAGATTTTAACCTTCCGTATGCCGAAGGCTCCCTTAGAGCTTATAATTTAGGTTGTTTATGCTGTGGTCCGTCGTCCTTTTGTAAACACCTCCACCTCAACTCCAACTCCTCTGACATCCTTATGCATGCTCGTAACAAAGGTAGGGTATCAATAAGGTAGGTTTTCTGCATCCTACCAAAGCTTTCTTTGTTTGGTTGATGGTATACTCAAATCTGTCTAGATTATAGAACCATATGTAATTTTGGTTGGAAAGTCCTAAATATTGAGATATTGGTCCACAGAACTGGGAGGGGTAATCCAACGTGCTTTTAGTCTGTCTTGTAGAAATACTTTCGTTTGGTAGAAGAGTACAACAGGCTGACAGCATTTAATTAAATGATTTTCAGGACATCTAAAATACAGTTCCATATCATTTTATATGGTTTAATATGAACATATGATGTCAAATTAAAATCTTAAAAAGTTCCTTCAAGAGCAGAGAATACATACAGAAGTAGGAACATGGGCCATACTACGTAGTTTCGGCTAATAAAGCCGCGTCAGTGACCCTGGCAATATCTGGTGACGAAACCAGAAAAAAGCATACTGTAATTTCTTAATTTTAATTGGGCAGTCGATTCAAAGACTGATTAGTTTCAAAAGGATCCAAATAATATAAAAGACGATGATCTAGAATAATAGCCTTCATCGATCTCAAAGTTTAGATTTCTCAGAATCTATCCTCTGATCTCAAAGGATGTAAATAAAATATAATCTGCACTATGGATGATGTACGGGGAGAAGTATTACGGCCGCCACACGGCACAACACGAGCGTCAGTGAGATAAAATTAAAATATTAAAAAATTCTTAAAACAAGACTTCCTCTGACATTCAGCATTTTTTTATATTTTTGTCCTCTATTTTCAATATTTCTAGGCACCATTGCTAAATAAACCAGTTATCATCAAATGCATGTCAAGGAAGCACCTTGACCAGGACAATTGGATGATGTGACCTGAATATCACTATGACCTAGTTTTCATGGTTGGCTGAACATATATACTTGCTTGGAAGATGTTTTTCATCCAACCTTATAACCTAGAAGTATAAAACTTTGGTCAAATTAATTTTTTACTGCTAAGTTTTGCCCCCACCACCACATAATTATGATGAGGGAAGACGTATTGGTTTCAGTGAGGATTCCGTCGGCGTCTGTGTCGGCGTGACAGTTTGTACCACCTTTTACAAAGTCCAGTTTGTATATGAATCAACGGGGAGGACTTTTACCAAAGTTGCATCCGTGGAATTTGATCAAGCATGCTTGGATACACACTCGGGACAAGCCAACCAGCTGGTTCGTATTTTGTTTAATTTGACCCCATTTTTAAGGTCATAGGAGGCCTTAAACTGCTAAGTTTTTTGCGTGGCGTAGGCGTGACAATTTCTTCTTACGATTTCTTTTGAAACAATATTAAAGCGGAATTCCACAATACTTGCAATGATATATCATTAGCACAAGCTTAAGAGGTGATCAGATTTCGGCGACCTTGACCTTATTTTCAAGGTCACAGAAGGGCTTAATATATGACGCAGACAGAGTGAGTGAGTGTGTGAACTCGAGTTTAACGTCCCAACAGCAACGAGGTCATATGGATACTAGACCTCGGTTTAAAGTCTCTTTCGAAAGACTGGAGAAGCGTGGGATCGAGCTTGCGACCCCTGAATCGGTAGTCCGGAGTGTGATTCACTACACTGCAGCCGTTTTTGACGCAGACAGAGATGCAGATGCCAACGAGATCTGCGCTGAAGCCCAAAAGTGATCTTTAGTGGCAGGGATGTAGGGCATTATATAGCAGTTAAGATATTAATTTGACCAAAATATCGTAATTCTAGGCCATAAAATTAAATGAAAACCACCTTCCAAGCAAATTTATGTGTTCAGTCAACCATGAAAGCTACATAATTGTGAAATTCTGTTACATCAACCAATTGTCCTGGCCAAAGCACTTCCTTGACATGACTTTGATGATTACTTGTCAGTTTATTATGCAATGATGCCAAGGCATATTGAAAATAGAGGACAAAAATATAAAAAAAATGCTAAATGTCAAAGGATTTTTTTTTAAAACATATGATTAAATTAAGCAAAAGAAAAAACGATATGGAAATACATTTTAGATGTTCCGTTGATAATTTCATCAAAGGCTGTCTGTCTGTTGTACTCTTCTACCAAAGGAGAATATTTGAGATGGCTCGATGGGGACGCCTGCGCTCACGAGAAATACGTTGGCGTCTCTTACCTGATGTCTGCAGCTAATGTGTCCCGCGGAATGTGAAGTAAGTGTGGCTCGGAGAAGAATGTCCATTGCCTGCCAAGACTTGCCCATAATCTCTTTTCTTTCAGACTTTGGGGGGTTAGCGTCACTGAAGAAGTAAAATACAGAAACGCGCGTCTGTCGCACTTAAATTGGTATGGGTACGTTTATATCTTACAAGACAGGCTAAAACCATGTTAAATTACCCAACCCACTTCTGTGGACCAATAGCTGATTAAATAGGGCTTTCCGACCAAAGTCACATATCGTCACCTTAATGCAAAACTGTCGTAACTGCCATTTTTGCCAAAACCACTTTTTTTACATATATGGAATCCTTATGTATAGTTTTAATATTTCCAAAAATATTACCTAAGGCTTTCTTTTCTTTATATTTTTTAGATAAATGGCATTCGTCAGTTTGTCGTAACTCAAATACATAATATGACTTAATGCAAAACTGTCGTAACTTGACTTACGACTTTTTTGCATTAAATAAATACTGGTAATATCATTGTACTACTTAATGCAAACCTGTCGTAACATGTACTAAAACACCTGCATCGTAACAGTAACATTACGTTACATAAATGTCCGAGGGATAATAATCCAGGATCATGTGCAATACAAATGGGGCCCTGTAGGCATATCTGTTAATTTTATGCCTTTATCATAGGTATCAAGGCCAGGCTCTTAGAAGCTCAAAATCGTTGTTGCCACATTATATTTCTGTGTTTTACATAGAAACTGGTCAACGTAGAGGGTGGGGTAACATTAGCCTTTACAGCAGCCGGCTGTTACATATGAAGTGAACAAATAAATTTATAAACATGACCTTTTAAATATCTTGATATTTAAAAAACAAACTGAGCATTTTAAAGAGATGACATCCATCACGCAAGACCTGTAACGTATATCACTATAACTAAAAATAAATTACCATGATCTGAATGAATCGCTTGAATGAAGTAAGGATGTGTTGTTTTTAATAAAGACACCCTGTCTCATCTGATTGAATCATACCCATCTTTGAAAGAACTGCTTGTATATTTTGAATTAGTTAGGCAGCAGTCAGCAGTGGCATTGACAGATTAAGAGAATTTGCAATTTTTTTCTTAAGAATCTCCCTTAAATTGACAAAAAATCATAACTTTAGATGGTGTAGCCCTTCAGTGTTATATTTTATGTCTTAAGTTAGCAGATATACATCAAACCGTGAAGAAACACTAAGTTATATGTCTTTGAACTATAATTATATGGGGTTGTCCTATACTTGAAAGGCAATATAACAGTAACATTACGTTACATGTTTGTAATCTATCAGGGATTTATTATAATTATTATTATTATTATTATTATTATTATTATTATTGAGAAAGCGTTTTCGAAGGCTTCATTCTCAGATGTCAGAGAACATTTAACTTACCACTACTAAGATGGCAAAGTTCGGTATTTAATTCAAGTAAGAGCTCATCAGGACACATATAGATCTTTACATCTGAAGCATGTAGAGCTTTCTTAACATTTAATCTGACTTGTAGCAACATCACAAAACCCATCTTTTAAAATTACATGCGACCAGGAAACTATGTATATTTATAAGTTGATGTTAGACATAAGTGATTAATGTCTTGGTTTAGAACTGTCACAGAGGTGATACCTACTTCCCTACCTGTGCTGTCGACCGAACCAATCAGACAACTTACACGCAAAAGAGCCTGTCAGCTAAGGCAACTGAAAGAAGTATCGGTGACTGTTAATAATACCCTTATTGCTATGATGTCGATTTTATTCTCTTTCAACAGCCCTTTGCAAAATACTACCTCAAAAGGAACATTGTGTTAATCCCACTATTATAACTTACATGCTGAATTGTAAACAACGTTACCCGTTTGTATTGCTCCCATCGGTTACACTGCTACATATTATTATTACTGTGACAATGTGACAATGAAAAACTATGTTTTTTATGAAACACAGAGTGTCTTATTATCGGTCTGTGCCCGACATGTATCGCTCAGTGTAACATTACAAAGATTTATTTGGTCAGGTTAATACTGTACACCCCTGTCTGTGTTCGGATACATTATCACACACAGGTAAATATAACAAAAGTCTAATTTAACTTTGATCATTCAACTTTTATTATGTATACCTTGTACCAATTCCTTATTGCTATTCAGAACTAATATACTACTGTTTGAGCATATAAGATATGAGAACTATATAAACTACTCAGTAACTGGTTGTTTCGGTAATTGTTCCGTTTTCCTTCTCTTTGTTTTGTTATCGTGCTGCAAAGTAAAATTATGGTTCGATAAATTATAAGAAAAAAACTGGGATTCGCCAAGCTAGAACAGCAATATCCTACATCAAAATACTATGTCATCTTTACTTGCCATTTCGATATGTGGCTTAAAACTCTGTTGAACTCTGTGCCTTTAAATAAATTAACTGATAAATCAAAAGTAAGCATAGGTTCCATACTGAATCGATTCTTTTACGAGACTGTTGTATATAACCATACTAGTACGAAAAAGGGGAGAAAATAGCATGGAAGTAAAGATAATTTTCAAAAAAGTGTATGTATACATGTATTTTTTATTGCTGTGATAGCCCGTGAAACAACTTTCTTATATTCTTTTCCTTCTACTTATAATAATTGTGTGAAACTTTGTACTCTTAAGGTCCCAAACTAGTACATTACCGTTGTGAACTATACCCGTAGGCCAAATATACCTATGTTATAAACTACACTGCAACGTTTTATTCCGGGGTTCCCCTTGGCCACGTAAAATACGTGTAAATCTTACGAACCTAAGTACTCTCTGTCAGCAAATGTTCCCGTTAGCTTTGTTAGGTAACGTGTGGCTTCACTCTTCAAGGGTCGGGTTATATTTTCTGTTTTAGATTCTTACAACTTGTATGTTAAATGTACCAGATATTTTCAATAATATTTTGAATTTCTGATTACCGGTAATGTTTGACTTACCATGACCATGAAAATTGCCGATCAGGTTTCAACTTCCTCAAATTGACTATATCACTTTATTTGGCACTTTTATACAAATCAAATGCTTGTTTATGATTGCATATTTTTTTCTTTTAAGTAATAAGTCTGTTTTAGCAGTTTTTGCTTTATATACAAAGATGTCACGTATGTTACTGCATCAAGAATCGTAAATTTGAGCAGCTGGGCAGTAGCATAAAAATGGTTATGCTATAACAAATAAGAAAACAGCAAAATGTGGTGTTCTAAATTTGTCAAGTCTTATTTATTACGGTTTGAAATATTCTTAGTTTCGTCACGTATAAAACACACCTCATGAAGTCCTTAAACCACTTGGTAATAAGGCTGGTAGCACCAAATAAACAGTATTCCATAAGAACTACCATGATGTTATTTTCATAAATGTTCTGTGAGAGATAATGACGTAATACTGGAAAATGTATTATAGATTAAAGGTATTTACGTTACTAGTTGTGGTAGTTAATGATGAAAGAAACAAACGTAGCTGTATTTTCTAATACTTACAGATGATTCTATAGATAAAAAAACAAGAATAAAAATAAAATATAAGGAGCTACCTAGTCATTACATGATTTTAACACAAATACATATATGTAACGTATATTATCGATCGTTACGGCCAAAGAGTCATTAGAAAAAATTGCAACATGTGTTTTTTCCATTGTGTACCCACCACTGATGAAGTTGATATATGTTGCCAAAAATTAACACGAATGTTCACGGGAACGACATATGCCCCCGGACTATATCCTCTGTTTCTTTTTTTTTACGCATTCACGTAACAGCCTGTAAATGGAGGTGCCAATACTCCGCATTCCTGGCATTACGTGTAAGGCCATGTTATTTACCCGTATTTTCGTGTAACTCTGAGGGAAGGGTAGGCTTGTCTGATGGAGAAAGCAAACTTCTTACATGTTTAACATAGATAATATTCAACTTCAGGTTATTAATACACAATAGAAGTTGCATAAGTTTAATAAATAGGTTTTTCTTATTTGCGGGCTATCATGAATGTCGTCTTGACATCAGCGGTCACTTCGTTAGTGTGTCGCAGTGAGGTTCACATTGTAAAGCAAGGCTCTGGTATAGAATTAGGTCACAAGTCTGTGGTAGTTACAGCAGCTTAACCTCAGCGGTTTTAATACAGTTATAACTGAATCGTAATAAACCAGGTTTTAGGTGGAATATTTGATCTGGCAGTTAACAGTAACAAATTTTTATTGGTTGCATTAAATAGTAGATGGGTAGCATGCCCCATTGTCAGAAACAACAGACCATACTGAACATTTAGTACATAAAACAGGTTGTTAATTTTGTGAGTCCAGGTTTATATGTTTTTGGTCCTGAAAGTCATCCTACCACTAGTCCGTTTCAACGTACTAAATTGGCTTGTATCAACTATTGCTGTAAAAGGAATGCCTGTAAACTCTTTTCCAACTGAAATAATTATTAAACTTATCTGTCAAGTGATTTGCTGATTTAGGTAAACGAGAGAACAAAACAAAATGCTATTACGAAGACTCAACAAACTAATGTGGAATTGCAGATGACACCACACACAATATGTGAGGTAAAGGTGGAATCAAGATCATTTTATGGTAAAAGAGGTCAAAAAGGTCAAAATAATGTTCTATGATTTACATTATTTGCTTTCAAACTCTAATAATACAGTTTTGCACTAAGAATTGCAAACATTTCACTCAAAAATGTAATGCAAAACTGTTGTAACTTAAGTTACGACAGTTTTGCAATAAGTAACTTATGAAAAATAACCAAATCAATATTGGATTACTGTCGTAACTCAATGTTTCACAAATATCTCATTTGTGATAGTGAATATATAGATGAGAGTAACTGAATATGAGTATTGTGTTCATATCTTATTTCTAAATGATAGCATTAGAACAATGATGATGTTATAGTAGAATCAAACAGTTTTTTCTTTCTCCTGTAAAATTTCTAAAAACTGAGTTACGACAGTTTTGCGTTAAGGTGACGATATAGTTCTATATAAACTAGACACACTGGAGTATACCATCAGTCAAAAAAACAAAACTTTGGTAGGATGAAGAAAACCCACCTTATCAATACCCCTCCTTTATGTGTAGCATAAATTGGCTTGAGGTTGAGCGCGCGTGTGTGTGAGGGGGTAGGGGGTGTAGGGGACGTATTTGAGGCGGGAAGAGAGAGAAAAAGGCAAAATAGTATTTCTTGTATCAGCTGGGTTGTAGTTACTTTGAAAACCTCACACAACACAGTTCTTGGTTATTTAATCCTGATTAAAATTTCACTCTTTAAAATTCATACCTCACACTTGTGTTTGCATGCTGCGTTTACTAAAATTGTTCTACCATGTAAAGTGAATAATTCGATGAATGAAATTACTGCGTTATGTCTTAACAACTGGGTATGATTGAAACAACTAGGTATGATTGGCTCTTTCGTGTACATCTAAGTTGACGTGAGCAGTTTTGACTCCATAGACTGATATAATTGGAAAGGAGGGGTTTCATTAAGGTTTTTTCTGCATTCTACCGATTTGTTCTTTTATACGAGGGATGTTCAGAATATTCTGATCGTGATATCATAATTTGATAAGCATCATAAAGACAGAACTTCTGATAGCGAATCTTTATAAAGCTGTGATATGTCAGGACAACTGTGCAAACGCAGTGAATATTTTCTAAAGGACACATTTTGAACGTCTTTGAAAGAGGTATACCCCACAGCCACTGCAAGATTTTACTTTAGAAGGTCATAGTTCGTATATAAGCAGTCTTTAATTTTCTTTCGTCATGGCTACTTAAACACAAAGCCTAGGCAACTGTGTCTTGTAAATATCGCAGAAATTGTATTTAATCTAGTTTCCATAATGACCCGTGAATTTGGATTATCTGCATTTTATGTAGTAGCGAATTCCCCATGTCTGCTAAAGTCATCATTTTTTGGAACGAAAACAAATGCCTTAGCAGTCAAACCCTTGTCAGGAAAACCTTTTGCATGGTCCAATTCGAAATTGTCGAATAATTAAAATTAATGTATAAAACGACTTGTCACAGCCTTAGAAAATGACGTTGACGTCGATTTCAATAACGTCATTAGAACTGCGCATTGCTTTGCAAGGAATGAATTGGAAAGGTTCGCTACCCCTCTTATTTTCAAATGGATATTGACGCAACAACTGACAAAAGCTGACAAATATTCATTTGTATTTACGATGATTTTTTACTTGAATTACACACTGAAAATAAATTCACATATGACTTTAACCTAGAGGTATGACTAGGGCCTAAAAACGCGTGGTAACTCAATAAGAAAGTGTATCTTTGTATAGTGTTCGGTATCACTATAAAGGCTTTCAATACATGTAAAGCAATTGCCTCCAGCATTCCGCTAAACAAAGTTATGCGGCGAGAATCAGAACTTTCTGAACAACCCTCCTATACCCCGCTTTGAAACAGTGTATGTGTGTGTGTGGGGGGGGGGGGGGGTAGTATGATTAGGAGTTGTCCGTCCTTCCGTCCGTCCGTTCGTCCGTCAATGTTTTCTTTCAAGATGTCTCCACAACCATGTATAAAAGAAAAATCCTAATTGGTATACGGAATAACAAGGGCAAGTTTTATTATGGGATAGAAAATATGCTTTCTTCAATTTGTGTTATGTTTATATTTATTTATTTATTTATTTTTCTCTTAAGATTTCTGAGCAAAGTTGACGGTAAAAGGTTCATATTTGGCGTATGAGTTGACAATGACTCGTTGAATCGTTGGATAGAGGAAAGACATTCTCTTCTTATTGTTTCCTTTCTTTTTTTCATTCTCTCCACACTTTTCGCCAATGATATCTCCACAAATGTATAGGACAGAAAGTTAATTATTAATCAACAGGTTGACAGTAATAATTCCTCCTCTGCCCCCTAAGCCCCTTGATGCTTCATTTGAATTTTGATTCCAACTGGTGGAATTGCTTTTGATGAGCTGTTTGAAATTGCTTAAATACGAGAAACCTTAGTCAAAGGTCAAATATGACCTTGACCCCTATTATAATAATATAAAATCTTCATTTACTCATTTAGTACACTGTAAATATCAAGTTTTATACCATAACATTTTACAGTTGTAATAAAATCTTATGTTAAAGCATTTTCCCATATAAAGGCACCAGAAAGCTATTTCGACCTTGCCGAAAATAAGATCGAAGTCAACCAAACTGAGGTTATCATTTGAACAATCTTGTTATAACTTCAGTAGCAAATTCTGCATAGAAAGTTTCCATGCCATATGGATATTAGAAATGGAGTTGAAGATCTTGAGATATTGTGAGATAGAGAACCGACCTTCCCTGTTTTTTGTTGTTGTTTTTTGTTGTTTTCTTTTTTTGTTTTTTAGGTATTTGTTCCTTTTCTTTCTCTCCATTTTTGCCGAAGATTCCTCCCCAACCATTTATGATAGAAAGTTCTTGATATATATACTGACACAAAAAAGAAACGTCCGTTTTCTAAGGTTCTGTATCTTTTAAAGCAGAACAGTTGTAGCCATTAAAAATAAAACAAATTGTGTCCCGAGCGTCAGGCACACATACAGTTGCAACCGTTTTAATTTTTCTCTATAGCAACAAGATTGATCGAGCCTAATGTCAAGACACAATTTTTCATTCTCATCAGCATTTTATTCATCAAAACCTGAAATGTTTTGCGTAAAACAATGGTTAGAAACATCGCAAAACGAAAAATCAACTTTTGAAAACAAAGACCTCTTATTAAATGAACGAGAAAGCAGCCCAAAGTCTTCGATTTATAAAATTATCTCCCTTTTAATTAAATTAATAACGATTTTAGAACTTCTGTATCTCCATAACCGTTCATTATTTTGACACCGTTTTTGTTTTAATTGACTATACTTCTGTACGATAATAAGAAAATGCATCAGAAAATGAAAATTAAGGCTGAAATCTGAAATCCCGGTGCACTAAACCCTGCTATTATTACCCCGCCTCTAACAGAAAGGCAATCGAGTAATTTTGCAACCAAATTTTTGCAATGCTGAATGATACTGATTTCAATGCTATTGATGGCTAGAAATGAATTCTGAGGTAGTCCTATGCCATTGACTTCCAAACTGATGGACCAACAAGGTAATGTTTGCGTGTATGTACGCACTGTCGTAATCGACGTTTTGTGACGTCACTTCACGTGATAGATTTATGCCAGTGGTTGTGACAATTTAGAATATATCCAGCACCCATAAAATCTCAGCAGCGTGTCTGCTGAATAATGCTAGGATGAGTAGTGATGGTTGAAATGGGAAGAACACACGAGATACTGAGTTTGTGACTTTCGAAATTTGGGTACTGGCGTTTGCGACATTGTCATTGTCGCCGATGTTCATTTAACGGATTTCCGTTCAGGGCACACCATTGTTGAATAATCAACGTCACTGAAACAAAACATTTGAAAGAAATGTCTGTGTGCAGTTGGAATTCAGAGACACAATTGTAAAGCGGACGTTTCTTGTTTGTGTCAGTATATATACAGATTGACAAGGACAAGTTGTATTGTAGGAGAGCGAATCGGTTTTTCTAGTTTGCTCTTCCCTGTATTTGTTCACTTTTCTTTCTTTCCATGCTGTCAGTACTGTAAGTTTTCGTAAAAGATTTCTCAGCAACTGTTCAAGGTAGGACGTTCATATTTGGTATATGAGTCGCCTTGGTTGTTGTTCTGTCCACATGATTTTTATTAGCTCACCTGAGCCTTTAGGCTAATAGGTGAGCTTATAGTATAGCCAGGCATCGGTCGTCCGTCCGTCCGTCGTCCGTCGTCCGTCTGTTGTCAACATTTTCAAACATCTTCTCCTCTGAAACCACTTAGCCGATTGAAGCCATATTTCATTTGAAGCCTACCTAGGTCGGGAGAACGAAAGTTTGTTCGGGGTACCTGGGTCACATGACCAAGATGGCCGCCACGCCCATATATGGCAAAAACCCTTCAAAAATCTTCTTCCCCAGAACCAAAAGGCCTATGACCTTGAAACTTGGTATGTAGCATTGGGCATGCGGGCCCATTATAGTTTGCACAAATGATGACATTGCGATGACCTTGGCCTAATTTATGACACGGTCAACATTGGTACGTTATGTGGCTGTCACACAGTGACGTATAGCATCAGCGTATGCCGACGTATGAGAAATTTAGTAAACACGCTGGTGTACATTGAATAAGTTAGGGGTACGTTATGAACAAGTTACGAGTACGCTCATATACGTTGGTATAAGTTGTTGTACGTCGAATACGGCCCAAAATTTTGTGCATGCATAAAATTTTCAGCGTACGCCGACGTATTGTTTATAAGTTAGTCATAAGTTTGGTGTACGCAACAGGTAAGTTATGCGTACGTTCATGCACGTTACTTGTAAGTTAATCATACGTTGACATACGTCGGCAGCCAGCAGGTCCATTGTGGAGCGTACGCGTAACTTATTTCTAACTTATAGGCAACTTACCTGTAACTTATACCTAGCGTATCCAGAACGTATCCAACCTATGCCTGACGACCTTAGAACTTATTCAACGTATCACGAACGCACTGAGCGTATTTAGGTAACATATCCGCCAGCGACCTGGGCTTCAGCTATATATACTGGATACAGATCAGCAATTCATCACTTTTAAATAAGGAATCTTCTTGGACCGCTTCTGCTTGTCGTTTTGGGGCTTGAGAGGGGGTTAATACTTCAGATGCCACCACAGCTGCTGCAGATGCCGCAACGGATACCACTAAAGAGGCATTGGAGTCTGCGCGAGAGGGAGGTTGGCTACCATCGTAGGCACGGCAGTCGGGTGATGATTGGGACGACGGTAGGCATGCAGGTGGTCAGCTACTACCTGCAAAGTTCTCTAAATTTCGTTTTTTAGGCATGTCTATCGATCAACGTCCACTACAATAAAAAGTGTTGTTGAGAGCCGTCGCTTTACATCTGATCGTCGAAGCACGCTCCAACACGCTATACATAAGGTCGGCGTAAGTTAGACTAACGTTGTGCATGCGTTCGGCATAAGACGAGAACGCTACAGATACGCTGGGAACACGCTGTTATACGCTTGTTTAAGTTATGTATACGCTAGGGATAAGTTGTGAATAAGTTATTTATACGTTTCAGTACGCTATGTGTGCGTTCCAAAACCGGCTGCTGTTTGATGTTTTAATTTATCTCCAGCGTATGCCAGCGTATTGGATAAATTTTTCATACGTTGGCATACGTTGTCTGAAACGTTGTAGTGTGACAGGGCCTTTAGGCTTTTATATGGGAAAACGCTTAAACATTGGATTTCTCAGAATCTATTTAAGTCTAAGATACAATACTTGGTATACATGGTCATCTAAATGAGCAAATGAAGATATTATGTCACTAAAGGTCATGGTCATTCCGTCGGTCCATCCGTCATCAAGATTTTCAAACATTCTCTTCTCTGGGCTGATTGAAGCCAAATTTCATGTGGAGTAAGGCAGATGCGCATGTAACCTGTGTGTTTTGGAGTGATGAGTTTTCCAATAGATATGGCCTTTGACGAGCTATGCAATAACTGGTTGGATGATTTTAGCTCACCTGAGGGTTTAGACTCATCGGTGAGCTTATAGTATAGTCAGACATCCGCCGTCCATCTGTCCGTCCGTCGTCAACATTTTCAAAGATCTTTCACTTGGCTCATTGAAGCCAAGTTTCATATGGACTCTCAGTGGGGGAACGAAAAGTTTGTACGCTGGGTCTGTGTTACATGACCAAGATGGCCGCCAAGCCAATATATAGTAAAAACCCTTCAAAAGTTTTCTTCAGAACCAAAGGCCCAATGACCCTGCGGCTTGCTACATAGCATTTTGGACTCTGGACCATCATAGCTTGTACAAATAATGACCATGCGTTGACCTTGACCTTATTTATGGCAAGGTCACTTTCGGGAACTTAATGCATTTATATGGGAAAATGCTTATACAGTTGACTTTTTGGAAACTGTTGAAGTTTAAGGTATTCTATTTGGTATTATTTCATTGATTAAATGAGCAAATGAAAACATTATGTTGCTGAAGGTCAAGGAATTTTTTTTATCTTGGTTCAGTTTTCACTGGGATCCTGGCGTCCGTCAACAGATTTAACAATTTCTTCTCTGAAGCCACAGGGCCAATTGAAGCCTTATTTCGTGAGGAGTTTCATTCTTATGGGCGGAAGAAAGTTTATTTACGGGATCTGGGTTACATATGGCTGAACCCATTCATAATCGTCTTCTCCAGAACCAAAGGCGCAATGGCCTTGTGGTTTGGTACGTAGCATTGGGGACTTGAGCTAATCATTGTTTGTACAAATGATGATCGTCCGTTGACTTTGACCTTATTCATGGCAAGGTCAATTTTGGTGGATTTGTCAGTATTTGAAATATATGGGTAAAGAGAGCCATTCTGGTAGAGTGAGGCGTCCCAGTTGAGTGGCTAGAGATGCTCGCTATGGTGCCGGAAGGTCGTGAGATCGCCCCCGGGCTTTGCCATCCGACTACTGGAAAACTCTGTCAATCAAGCAGAAAATGGGTACCTGCTTCGAACCAGGGAAAGATAAAGCAGCAAAAGAAGAGGGATGGACCCTGCCTTTCATATGATGTGCCGACCGAAGACACAGTGGGCCTCTAACCCCTACTACCGCTAGGCTTCAGGGCTATGGGAAACCTTTACCTTCTTAATATGGTTAACTTAATGAACAAATGAAGACATTATGCTGCTTAAGGTCAAGGAAATTATTTGACCTCTGTTCAAGGTCTCTGATGTTCTGTCGCCCGTCAGCAGTTACAAAAATCTTCTCTTCTGAAGCAACTGGGCCGACTGAAGCCATATTTCATAGGTAGCTTCACTGGCTTAGGGAAACAAAAGTTTGTTCAGATGGTCTTGCTCACATGACCAAGATGGCCGCTATGCCCTGAAATAGTAAAAACCTTTAAAAATCTTCTCCAGAACCAAAGGCCCAATGACTCTGTTGCTTGTTATGTAGCCTTTAGGACTCCGGCCCAATGCATGATGACCATGCATTGCCTTTGAACTTATTTCTGGCAAGGTCTACTTTGGTGCCATATGCGTTTATATGGAAAAATGCTGAAGAAGTGGATTTCTCAAAAATCATTTAGGTCTAAGCTGTGATATTTGATATTTGTGATTAACTAAATGAGCAGATATAGTATTATGATGCAAAAGGTGAAGGTAATTCTTTGACGTTTACTCAAGGTCACTTACATTCTGTCGCCGGTCAACCTTTTTAAACATCTCCTCTGAAGCCACTTGGTCGATTGAAGCCAAATTTCATTTGGAGCTTCACTGGGTCAGGAGAATGAAAGTTTATACAGAGGGTCTTTATCAGATGACCGAGATGGCCGCCATGGAGAGATCAGATTTTGTCAACCTTGACCCCAATTTCTAGATCACAGGAGGACGTAGAATGTTGAAAACTGGCTTGTGTGCACCGTATCCCAGAATGAATGAAATACATTATTAGGTAGAAAAAAGAGCTGAATAGATTTTGTCGACAGGATTCGATTTTCTCCTCACAGGAAGTCTTAGAATGTTGGAAACTGACTTGTCTGCACCGTATCTCCTGAATAAATGAATAAATGGAGTTTGATCAAACTTACAAATAAATAAATGGACGAATAAATGGAGTTTGATCAAACGTAGTCTGGCCCATGTCCCTACTTCTGTTTGTATTCTCTGCTGTTGAAGGAATTTTTTAAGATTCTAATTTTACCACCTTGCAGCTGGTGTTGTGCCGTGTGGCGGCCGTAAAACGTCTCCCCGTACATCATCCATAGTGCAGATTATATTCTATTTACATCCCTTGAGATCAGAGGATAGATTCTGAGAAATCTAAAATTTGAGATCGATTTAGACTATTATTCTAAATCATCATCTTTTATATTATTAGATCCTTTTGAAATTAATCAGTCTTTGAATCGACTGCCCAATTAAAATTAAGAATTTACAGTATCTTTTTTTCTGGTTTCGTCACCAGATATTGTCAGGGTCACTGACGAGGCTTTATTAGCCGAAACTACGTAGTCTGGCCCATGTCCCTACTTCTGTATGTATTCTCTTCTCTCGAAGGATTTTTTAAGATTCTAATTACACACAGTCAGTTACATTGTCGGACGTGAGAAAGGCAAGGTCCTATAAATGTTAGAAATTGGTCTGTTTACACCATATCTTCGAAACGGATTGATGGATTGAACCAGACTTGCACAAATATATTGTTAAGACATGAGAAAGAACTAATTAAAGTTTGAAAACCACGACCCAATTTTCAAGGTCACACGAGAGCTCAGAATGTTTGAAATTAACTTGTCTGCACCATAACTCCAAGAGGGAGGAGTGGACTTAGGCCATACTTGCACAGATATACTATAAAATGATCAAATTTTGGTGTCCCTGACATGGTTTGCAAGGTAACATGAAGTCTTAGAATTCTAAAACATTGATTGTCTGCACAAAATATCTTGAAGGGATGAATGGATTTTCCACCCAGCTTGCATGGATACATTGTTTGAACATGATAAAGAAGTGATAAGCTTTTGGTGACTTGGCCTTGTTTTCAAGCGAACACGAGGTCTTAGAATGTTGCAAAATCGATTGTCTTCATCTTATTTCCTGAAGGGATTGCTGGAATGTGACCAACTAGTGCAGTTATATTGCAGGGATATGGGAAGAATGTTATTAGGTTTTAATGACATTGACTGTATTTTCAAGGCCAGTTGAGGACTGCGTGAAATTATGGTTTTTGACCAAACTAGCATGGTCCCAGATATACTGGAAAGGGACAGGACCGATTTTTTGGGGAGCTTGGCTATGTTTTACAAGGTTGTAAATGGTTGTAGACCGTAAAACAGCTTAACTGACACCACCGTCTCATCTACGTTCGTATGTTTGAATCTTACTAAAATAGCGCTGAATCATAAGCGAGGTCAAAGGATGTTTTAGCGAAACAGTTCCTGATTTTTTCATATGAATTAGCAACATTTACGGAATATGATATTGCTGGGAAAACGCGGGTAGGGGGACATCTGGTTTTATCTTTAAACAAATGAAGTCTGTACAATGCTTACGATTTGCACTTTTTTAAATAGTATAAGAAATCCTTATATCAGTTTCGGATGATGCGAAATGAACGGTAAGGCCATGACTATACGTATAGAGGTTGCCTTTGTCTATCAACTACTTTACGAATGTAGTCTACGCAATATAAAGCTATTTAGATTTGTTTCTGGATTTTGGTCATGTTTTTCGCGGCGGTCACATCAACTACGCTACACTTTAAATTCGAATCAAAATACACCTATGACGTCATTCCACCAAGCTAAACAGTTGCGTCATTGGGAGAATATACACAACAACAGTGCATTTAAACGTCGAAATCTAGAGAAATCGATAAACCTAAATAAAATTTCACAAAATATGCACAAACCTTCTCAGTAAGAGCAATATTTTCATTAACCAAAAACCTGCTGCAAGCCCTGACCGTTTTATTTCCCGTTTGGTTCATTCTTTATTTAAGTAGTACTTAGAATAACATAGAAACCTTATGATGCGTCTAAATGGAATAGACCTTTTTCACATTGTTCCTGCGCTTGCGCCTACCGCTTAGATAACGCGATATTTCCCGATAATCGGCGAGACTTTATGCGTATGGGGCAGTTGGATTTTAAGCATTGAGACTTTCTGTGTAATCGATGAAAATGAATTGGTTTAATCATTTCTTTCCGATTTCTTTTCGTCTAAATGATTGCTTATTTCATATTTTTATCATCCGTAATCTCATCTAACAAAGATTAGAAAGGCTTGTCACAAATATTTCGTAAAGTGAAAGGCATACCGCAAAGAAATATTTATTCCTAATTTATTCTATCGATTACCTGAAATCTACCGTCCATTTCTTTGAATAAAGTCTGAAGAATCAGAAAATCATATTTGTATGATTAAACATTTTATTAAATAAATAAAGGTAAATGATAATAATAATAATAATCTTTATTTATAGTCGCTTATTTTTTATTAACAACTAACATACAATAACAATAAAGTTTATTGGTCTTAAACAGCGCAGTGTTTCTCGTCCTACAATACCAACTCAAATATTTAAATGATTAAATAATCCCTAAATGATTGTCTTGTTTGTTGTTATTATTGTTATTTCAATAGTCGCACCGGCGCATCCGAAGAGGCTCAGCGTATCCATTGCCGCACCTCCTGGCGTCCGAAGTATGTCCATCAATTATTTAACTATCTGAGATTAGCTCAATTAACAGACCACGTTATACGTTGACACCTCTTATTAATGTTGATGATCTTAATTTTATTCCGGGGCGGTCGGGCGATGGTGCTGTTTATAACTTCCAGTGCCGGGGCGTCCTACTTATTTGGATAAAAGTAGGACAAGGGGCCTACTATGCTTGCAGTAGGTTCATACTGTCTCAAAGGGCCCTTAGCCTCCAAACAACCAACCAACCATTAATTTCATTGCACGTCGGACGGCAAGTCATACTCATTTATCCAGAACAAGTGTACTTGCAAGTACGATTGTTATTGCAATACTAATAATAGAAATGAAAATAATGATAATATTTAGTATTATTATTAATAATAATATAAAAACATTTAAAAGCTACTCATTTCACATTTTTAGAAAGTATATGTCATAATGGCAGGAATAAAAATAATAAAAATGAATACTTTTCACTATTATTTCTATCATTATTATTAATATAAGTGCAAAGGACACATAGAAAAGCTTTTAATTTTTGCATTTCTAGAAACCGGAAAGTAAACCTGGCTATTTGCTTATTCTTCAGAAAATCTAAATCCGCCGAACTTATTTCCTCAAAACTAATTTGAAAACAGTATAGAAAAATAAATAAACAAAAAAAACTAACAAACAAATAAATGAATAAGTAAATAAAAATAAAAAAATATAAATACGAAAATCCATTTAATTTTTATCGCGAATTAATAACTGTTGTGGTCATTACGAAATGCTTAGCTGCATGATGAGAAATACTAGAATTTTCTTTACCTTAAATATTAGTAAGAACTTAACTTCTGAAAATAAATGATTATATAAAAATAAAACTATGAATAAATATCACAACATGTAAGAAATTTTGAGGAAAAGAAAGAAAGCTAGAAATAATAGATCACAGTTATGTGAGATGATTACCGATGCATGCCAAGCTGATTGGAACATTATTTTTTCTGCATTTCAAATAGTTTCTATGTTATTGTTGCTGTAATTATTTATTTGTTTATTTATTTTTTTCAAGTTAGGTTTGGAAATCAAAACGTAACAATAAATCTCCTTTTACATATCATTCGATTATAATCCAAAAAGCCTATTGATCTGTGTTGCTGTAGCGAAGGGTGCCCCACGATGCCCACTTTGTGTACCGAAAGCAAAGAATTTCAAGCACGAGTAGCATATATTGCAAAATTATAAATATTCAAGTCCTTTTAACGTTTACAAGGTCTGGGCTTGAAATTTCATATGCATATGAAAACTGTTTTGACAGGATGTTTCAATTCAGTGCGAGAGACGCTGGACGAGCGTTTCTGCATTTAACACCATCAGTTTTCCTATAAACTAAAACTGTGAACAAAACTGTGATTTGCAGGTCTTAGCAGGCGGTGAGCAGCCTTCTCTGAGCCACACTTTATGGCGCATTCCGCGAGACATAATGAATGCAGACATTAGTTAAGAAACGCGTACACATTAACTGGCGGTTGCCTGCGTCCCCAACTGAGCCACCTCAGCCCTTGTTTCTCGAGAAACGAGACAAACAGCGGCATCAGGAAGGAGATGACCGATGCAGCAAGAACACATAAAAAGCCACAATAATATAAATGGTAAAGTAAAAAAAAGGCTTGGTACTGGTTTTCGAATCAGGGAAGATAAAGCAGCGAAAGGAGAGGGATGGGCTCTGTGTTTCATCTGCTGTGCCCAAGATACAGTGGGTCTCTAACCCCCACTGCCCCCTATGGCTAATATAAAAGAATAGGAGCTAAATTCAAATAAGATCCATGTCGATATGACTAGTCAGTCTTAGTTGTAGAATATTTTAGAAATGTAACAAGTTATCAGTTAATAAGGTTACTTAAAAGACACATTTTGCATAACAACCTAATGACCGTTTATTGGAATACGGAGATATGAGATAAGGAATCAGCAGGGGCATTAAAGAGACCTTTTATTTCATACAGGTAGAGACTGCAGTGAAGTGATTTTAAGACACTCATAATCACTTAGATAAGAAAATCCTTTGATGCTGGGAATTTCGGAAAGGGTATGTTCATTGGAGGTGATAATGAGTGCCACCGCTCTCATATAGGTTGAAAAATGTGACTTTAAATCAATATTTAAGTAGTGGCCCAAAGGCTGAAGCGCCTAATCAATACCGAGACACTTTCTTACTGGGTTTATGATACCCCCGCGGATAAATTGTCCATCAGCAGCGATACCGGACCAGTGGTTCAATACAAACGTAACTATATCAAATTGAGTGCGAAAGACACGCGTTTCTGTATTTACTTTTTTCAGTTTAGCTTAACCCCCAAAGTTTGAACGAACAAAAGCGATTGACAGGTCGCAGCAGGCAAATTTACCTGTTATCAGTTGATAAGGCTATTCTAAATCAGTATTTAAGTAGTGACCTTACTGCTAAAGAACCAGAATCAACACTGAAACACTAACTATATTTATGGTATCCTCGGGGACAATTTGTCCACCAGCAGCAAAATCGACCCAGTGGTTCAATATAATCAAGACTGGACATTTCTAGAAAAAGTTCTGAGAAGAATTGATTATTTTAATTAGGATACAACTTTTTAAACTCAGCCGTTATATAGTTAAATTTACTTATACGGTGCTTGATACATAAAATCCACTGCTCCTAGGTTTTCCAAAATTCCGAAGATATTATCATATGTTCTCATCATATATTTTAACTTAATCAAAAGAGAACCAACACGACCAATTTTCCTTAAGGATATCCAGTCCTGAACACCAAAAAGGAAATGAAAACTAAAGACGACGGCTAAATGCAGGATAAGTCGAGCAAAAAGCTCGATTTATGTGCTTACCGTGATGATTCATTGACGAGTTAGAGGGTTATCATGCGAACCGAACAACCAACTAAATGTTTTGTACCACTTCAGAAACTGAGGGTGAGGTTGGGCCTGTAAAATCGATTTAAGCCCCCCAGTAATTCATTACTGACCGTTCCAAGGCGGTAGTTCTGTTGTGGTTCTTTGTTGCCTGTTTTTGGTGTCAGAGTTTCTGTGATGTTTTACCTTCTGTATGTTATTATTATTTTTGGTTCGGTTTGGGTTACTGAGTGGCCACCTTTTGGGAACAAGCTGCTCACTCGGTTGGCCATATGTTCTCTGTATCTTGATTATTTGTAATCTTAGTTGTTTCCAACTATGGTTTGAGGGCTGGATTTGGATTTTGATTGTTTCAGTTCCTGGTCTTTGCATACTTTTTACTTTAAGTAATACACAGCACCAGAAACACATCATTGGAACGGTCAGTAATCATGGTAATAAATTGCCGTGTAGTTGAACCGGTTTTATACGCGAATACCCCTTGCCTGGGAATTTGTTGGACTTCATAAACATTCAGGTTTTTCAAAAGAGTCCATCAATGGATCGAAACAGCAAATATATAAATCAGGCTTAAATTCAGATTTAAAGCTTTTTAAGATTTACTTATGAAAGTTCGAATGTACATTATCATCAGACGATGTGCAGACAAATAAATTCATGAACCTACTTCCGATGTTAGCAGAATGTTAGCAGAATTATACTTATTCGTATTTTTCGTATAGTAATTCCGTATTAGGTTCGTGGCCGCTCAAAATCTTTTAAACCTTTTAAGATTCCCTTTAAAGCTTGTACAAAATTAAGCACTTTCAGGCGATGTGCGAAGTGAAAATAGCTAGAAAATAGTGAAAATAGAACACACCTCTACCCTCAGTATTGACAGAATAATACCCCCATTTTGTATAGTGTTTTATCACCACCTCATCTGCTCTATTAGGAACTTCTACAGTCAAACCCCTCCCCCAATATCCTGTCCCTCAGCTGATTCAAATGCTCCGTGCGAGGTTATAGATCATGCTGGCTTCGGCATCCTCCATAGTCGCTTGTTGTCCGCTCTGCATCCTGCTTCAACATATTCGAACGATTTCTGCTTTGAATGACTCGAAATTTCTTTATGTAGATTTCACAGGTTTAAAAATTGAAAAGTTAAAGGAGCTCTTTAAAGACAGGAATGATACTATATAAGGAGGATTAACTTCCACAGTGTCATTCTATCTCCAAATCACACAGTGTCAACACCTCCCTTCAGCCAATGAAAGTATTATAACTGGTAATTCTGGTCTAATGATTGGTTGAATAAATTTTCATACCTTTACCTGAATAGGTAAGATATGTTATTGCTGAGAACCAGACCCCCCCACCCCCGCCCCTGCAGAGAAGTCCTGTCTTTAAGATTTAAATTGTATAAATGGTTCTTGTGCAACAACCCAGATGACCATCAGAGAAGATAATTATGTTTATTAATAAGCAGAAAGCCTTCTAAGAAACCAATTTTGTAGTTAAGCAGATATTAAAACAGAAGGCATAAGAGATGCTTCTTGATTGAGCGTGCCGCAGTTAGGATCGCGACCTTCGGGAAAGAAACTCAAAATGTATACAAGTTTCTCCCGTGTACTTTCTTTATTGTATGGCATATCGTGCTGAAACTTAAGAGAAATGATCGAAGTAGCACAATTTCCAAAATTAAATATTTATTGATATTTTAGTAGATGTAAAGCAACATGAATAACGGACAAATACTAATGCAATTAAACGTTCATTGTCTTGACTTTTGCTGCGTTATACTCTTCAGGGATACATTTATTTACTTAAAGCCTTATTTTTCATGACATGCCGTCATGTGAGATACGTCCTTTCATTGAGATTAAAACTAATTTTGCCGCAGTATTCTTGTCTTTATATTTATTTTTTGAGTACACACTTTAGCAAGTGATTAAATTAACAATTTTATCGACACAATTGATGTTTTTTTAACTCACCGTAGCCAGAGGCTCCAGGGAAGCTTATTAAATGGGACGGCTGCGTCGACCTTTGTCCGTCCACAATTTTAAATTACTTCTTCTCTAAAACCACTGGGCCGATGGTAACCACATTTCATATATAGCGTCCAGGGCTTTTAGAAACGAAAAGATATTCAAACGATCTTGGTCACATGACCAACATGGACGCCACGCCCATATATTGTAAAAACCTTTAAAAAAATCTTCTTCTCTAAAACCAATAGGCACAAGGCCTTGGACCTTGGTATGTTGCATAGGGAACATAAGTACTACCAAGATTATTCAAATTATGACCTTAGGTCGACCTTGACCTTTTTACTGCAAGATCAAGTTTGCTTCCCGATACTTTTATATGGGAAAATGCTAGAAAATAAGAGTTCAAGGTTTTAAGATTTTGCCTAAAGGTTGGTATATACAGTCATCTTAATGACCAACATGGCTGCCATGCCCATATATGGTTAAACCCTTCAAAATTCTTCTTCTCCGTAACCAATTGACTGATGGCCTTTAAACTTGGTATATAGCATTGGAGATCTGAGTACTATCAATATTGCTCAATGATGACCTCGGGTTGACCTTGACTTTTTTACGGCAAGGACATATATTTGAAATGCCAGAACATACGATTTCATAGAAAGTTTTGAAGTATTTTGCCCAAAGAGTTGGTATATACAGTCATCTAAATGAGAACGTGAAGATTTATGAGAACAAGAGGTCAAGGTCGGTCTTTGACCTTTGACGCAGGCCGTCCATATTTTGATAATTTCAAACATTTTTTTCAAAAGCCACTTTGCCAATTGTAAATAAATTTCATACAGAGCCTCCAGGGACTGAGTGAACAAGAATTGTTTTAACGGTTTAGGTCACATGGCCAACATGGCCGCAAAAGCCATATATGGTTAAACATTTCGAAATCTTTTTCTGAAGACACAATTTACTAATGGCCTTTGAAACTTGGTTTGTAGCATCGGTCACTCGAGTACTACCAAGATCATACAAATGATGACCTTGGGTTGACCTTTCCCTTTTCTGGCAAGGTTAAATATCGAAAAATGCAAGAACATAAGATTTCATGGAAAGTTTTGAAGATTTTTGCCGCTAAATTATTTTTTTGAAACAGCCACTCCGAGTATTCCAGTTGGACCATTGACAGCTACACATATTGGTGCCACAGAGATAACACTGTCTTGGAAGCCTCCTGAATTTAGTGGAACAGCACCGATTACACATTACTTTCTGCATTTTGAGCGTGAAGACTCAGACTGGGATCGGCTTCAGATGACGTCAGCAGAAGATACAGTCGGTCATATTACAGGTCTACGAGAAAAAACAAGTTATCTATTCAAAGTAAGGGCAGAAAACCAATGGGGTCAGGGCGATCCTTTAGAAATGGTTGAAAAAGTTAAAACAAAAACACTGCAAGGTAAGTTATAGACTGCCAATACCAAATGACATTGTAGATCAGGAAACACATCGCTGCTCCG
Source organism: Ctena decussata (assembly GCA_963989385.1). Taxonomy (NCBI): domain Eukaryota; kingdom Metazoa; phylum Mollusca; class Bivalvia; order Lucinida; family Lucinidae; genus Ctena; species Ctena decussata. Next base: position 29,248,722 of record OZ022499.1, on the reverse strand, counting down.
TGTGCTTGTTTTAAATTGCCTCAGTTATGCATTTTATAGGCGTGGGCAATTTTCCTGATATTGAACGTTTATAGACCGTTATTAAGTTATCATGTGATAAAAAGAATCTGTTCATAACCAATTAATTTTTCAGATGATTTAAATCGGTCAGTACTTTTTCGATAACTTTACTACTAGTTTTAATTTATTCAACAAACAGATGTGGTTTTTGTGTTTCAGGTTATTCTACATGTAAAAATGACTTGCTAGCTTACAAAACAAATATGAGTGCCATGAATTTTGAGGTGCATTTAGAACAATATCCACTTTTGTTCTGAATTACAGAAATAGTCATAAAATATGAATATTATATTATATATTTTTGTTGTTGAATGAAAAATAAATTTCTATTGAATTAGTCAAATATTACTTTGAACTTCCCCAAATTTGGGAACTCTAGAAGTCAATTTTCCTTTATCAGAAATAAAGATTTTGTGCATCAACATACAGTGTAATCCGTGATCTAACACAACCGAAAAGTTAAATTTCCAAACTTTATTTGATAGCTCACTATTTCTGCTTATTTGATCGCACCCAACCGTTTACACATGGTAGGTAACATATATACACCTGTCACTGTGTGTTGTGTAAAACAAGTTAGGTGGGGGTCTTTAAACCATAAAAATTAGTTTTAAATGATTTTTTGTTGAAAAATACATTTAACTGCATTAGTTCATGGAATATGCTACATATCGGTGCAAAAAGATTATATTTCTGATGAAGGAAATTGGAGTTTTACTTTTCAAAATTTGGTCACGTTCAAGGTAGTATATGACTAATGTAATACATATTTCTTTGTCATTCAACAGCAAGATATAAACTATAATATGCATATCTTATGATTGTTTCTGTAACTTAGACAAAGGTGCATACTGTTCTGGTTACACATCAAAATACAAGGCACCCCTATGTTTTAGCCACCAAGTCATATTGACATTTAGAAGTATTTTAAAGATAAAATCATGCGTTTCTTTTCGCATTTTACTGAACAAGAATCTTTTAGTCTAGTACTGAATTTCATCAAGCCTTGGAACAGGGACCCACACTTGTTCAGGCTTAAAGTGCTTATCATACCTGCGCTTTGAAAATGTTGGAATGTAATCCGTCCATACGTCCGTCTGTCCGTCTTCCCGTCCATCCCCTTTTTTATGCCCCCGCTAAGAAATGGTGGAAGGGCATATAGATTTTACCCTGTCCGTGTGTGCGTATGTATGTATGTATGTGTGTTTGTGTGTTACCGAAATAGTGTCCGACCTATAACTTTGCACTGCATGGTGGGATACAAAAATATTTGGCAAAAATGATCAATATGACAAGACGGTGTGTCGGGTGCAAAAACCATGTCGCTATATCAAAGGTCAAGGTTAAAAAGGCATAAAGTGCTTATCATACCTGCGATTTGAAAACGTTGCAATATAATCCGTCCATACGTCCGTATTTCCTGTCTTCCGTCCGTCTGTCCGTCTTCCCGTCCATCCCCTTTTTTATGCCCCCGCTAAGAAATGGCGGAAGGGCGTATAGATTTTACCCTGTCCGTGTGTGCGTATGTATGTATGTGTGTTTGTGTGTTACCGAAATAGTGTCCGATCCATAATTTTGGACTGCATGGTGGGATACAAAAAATATTTGGCAAAAATGATCAATATGACAAGATGGCGTGTCGGGTGCAAAAACCGTGTCGCTATCTCAAAGGTCAAGGTCAAAGTCCGCATTTAAACTTTGTACATAGGCTATAATGAAATATGTTCGTGTCCGACCCATAACTTTAGACTGCATGGTCGGATTTAAAAATTATTTGGCACAAATGATCATCATGACAAGGCGGTGTGTCGCGTGCAAGAACCACGTAGCTATCTCAAAGGTCAAGGTCACAGTCTACACTAAAACTTTGTACATAGGCTATAATGAAATATGTTCGTGTCTGACCTATAACTTTGGACTGCATGGTGGGATTTAAATCTTTTTTGCACAAATGATCATCATGTCAAAACAATGTGTCGCGTGCAAGAACCATGTCACTATCTTCAAGATCAAGGTCACAGTCTGCACTTTAACTTTGCGCATAGGCTAAAATGAAATATGTTCGTGTCTGGTCCATAACTTTGTCCTGCATGGTGGGATCACAATATTATTTGGCATAAATAATTGTCATGACAAGACTGTGTGTCCTGTGCAAAACCCACGGTCAAGGTCACAGTCAGCACTTAAGCTTTGTGCATAGGCTGTAGTGAAATTTTGCCCTGCATGATGGGATTTCAAAATTATCTGGCATAAATAAATATCAGGACAAGTTGATGTTAATGTGTCACATGCAAGAATCATATCGTTAGCTCAACGTTCAAGGTTACAGTCTGCCTTTAAACTTTATGCATAGGCTTCAGTGAAACATGTTTATGTCCTGTCCAGAACTTTATCCTGCATGTTGGGATTCAAAACTATATTGCATAAATGATCATCACGACAAACCCTAGCTTGAAGGTCAAAGGTCACACTGCGCATGTAAACTTCATGTATAGGCTATAGTGAAAACATTTTTGTGTCCGGCCTATAACTTAGTCCTGCAGATTAAGTGTCTCTTGATTTGCCATGTATATTGTACAAGTCTGCCAATTTGGACCTAGTTATCCTTCAAGTGTCAGTAGCTTAATCAAGGTGCCATCTTACTCAAGACACTAGGCAGGGGCATCCGTGTCCAATGGACACATTTCTAGTGATTAAAAGTTTCGTCAAAGATTTCTCCATAACTATTCAAGCTGGAATGGTCATAGTAGGTTTACAGGTTGATGACGACTAGTTGTATCGTTGAATGCAGATTCGCCCTCTTCTCTTGCTTATTTACCGTGGATGTGATTGAATTTCCTTTCTGCCATAACTTCGAATAATAATTTTTTTCGTCGAAGATTTCTTTAAAACCATGCAAGCTATAACAGTCACATTTGGTATGCTGATTAATGTTTGTCGTATCGTGGGATTGAGAACCAGGCTTCTCCTGCTTGTTCGTCCATGTATTTGTTTGATTTTATTTTTCTCCTAACTTTGACTTCAACAATTTTTGTAACGAGTTTGATGGAAAGAATGATTAGGAGACAACTGATCTTTCAATCTCATGATAAAATGAGTCGTAAGCAATCCGTATACTAAATATGAACATTCTACCTTGAAGGGCTGCTATAAAACTTGTGCGCGGTGCAGCCGCGTATAATTTAAGTACTGATCCACTTTTTACAAGATTTCTTTGGTCACATAACGATTATCTTTTTTTTTAAACATTTGTCTTGTTTTAATTTGCTTTCTCTCAATACTTCGACTAATGAATTGTTTCGACTATTTTGCATCTGTACATGCTAGACAAGTCATGTTTGGTATGCAGGTTAATGACAACTTTGTGCATAATGCGAGTGAGAACTAGCCTTATCCTACTTACTCACCCCTGTAGTTATCCAACATTATTAATCGCCTACCTTTATTACCTTTAATAAGCAGTTATTGGTTACAGATTTCACAGCAATTCTATCAGGTAGAATGTCCATATCTAGTTTACAGATTGATAATGACTCATTTTATCGAAGGATTTAGAACTAGTCTACACTATTTATTTTTTCTGTATTTGATTTTCTTTCTTCCTATGCTTCGAAAAGTTAAAAATATCGCCAAAGATTTTGCTACCGTGCAAGTTAGATAGTCATATTTGTTATGCAGCTTGATGATGACTTAGTATATCTTGGGACTGAAAACTAGCATTTTTATCATTTTGTTCCGTGTATCTCCAAGATTTTCTGTTCTTATTTTGACTTTTGGAGTTTTGTAAATATTCTCTTACAGTAACAATATAAGGTTCAAATTTCATACTTGATATACATGTTAACAATCCTTTATTGTACTTGTACATGTTTAAATGTATAAGTCTTATTCTGCTTATTCTTCTGTGTTCGATCGTTTTTACCCCAACCTCGTTTTAACAGTGCGCTTAGACCTTCATAGTCTCCATGTAGATATATTTGTAACTGATGTCCAAGTAACTATACAGATTAACACTGCCTGTGCTTTAAAGTGGGATTTAGAGCTCCAGTTTATTCTTCCCTGCGTATATTTATTATTTGTCCTTGCTGTCCATGCGGGTGATTGTTTATCAGTCCGTATTTTGGATGATATCAAAATAGAATGGTTTATATTGGATACACATGGTAACATCAAATGTTTCTTTCCATGTTCCATTCAATGAAAAAAAAAATCAAAGCTATTTAGCGAGGGCGTAGTTTGATCCCCCGATAATTTTAGTAAGCAAAATTCAACTGTGTATCTTTTTATGCGTAGGCTACGTTCACCTTGACCTTCATACCCTGCAAGAAGCAGCATTCTCTCTACAGAGAGAGAGAGAGAGAAAACATTCTAGTCGTGGTCTATCTTAGATCCCGCCGAATTATAATTCTAAAACCAAAATATTGTTTCGGGTCTTCCCTGCCTTTTTATTTTATCTTTAAACTTTGTGGTTTTCTTCTAAAGGTCTCATTTAAAACGGATGGTGACCCGCAGGTAATGTCTGTCTCGGCGATAGTTGTCACTGCTAGGAACGCTGCGGTATTTGTCTTTAACCTACTTTTTCGATACAAGTAGTTTAATTGGCATGTATATTGTCTATGTTGACTTTGATGATTATGTATAACAAAGAGTTCTGTTTTCTATATTAAAGCACCGCTTCCTCCGAGTGGACCTATTGAATACACCGAGTTGACAGAATGTTCGGTCCGTCTGACATGGAAACCACCTGGAACAGAAGCTTCGGCACTTACAGGGTATATTATAGAATACAAAGATATACAGAAAATATTTACTTCTTGGACGAATGCTAGCGCAGTTACTGCAAAGCACACCACTATGGTACAACATAACCTCGAGCAAGGCCATGTATATAAATTTCGTGTCAGGAGCAACAATCCAAAGGGAACTAGTAAACCACTAGAATCAGAGCAGCTGATTAGTCCAATTATATCAAAATGTACGTATGCTAATCGGATTGTAAAACGCAGTTATTGCTTGTTAAAATATTATCAGCTCTTTTGGAAGCAAGAAATACAAGGAAACATACAAAAAGCAGACTCAGTTGCTTAGAGTATGTTCTTGACCACTTATGAAACGTACAACACCGGTCACGCCTTCTTGAATCGGTTGAGGCAAATTCTCTTTCAAAAAGGACAAAAAAATAGTATGTTACCTGCACTATGTAGTATGAAAAGGCATTTTTTTTCTGGAAAAGACCCGACTTTAACCTCAGCTACAGAACAAGAAGTGAAATAAATTGAAAGTTTAGCCCCTTTGGAAGGAGTGATATACCAATTAAACGAAAATAGCAGACTCGCTTGCACTGAGTCTGTTCATAACAAAAAAGTAAATTGTTTATTCAAATGGCTGATATAATTACAATGGACCGAGAATTTGTCTGAGCCTAAAGCTTCCGTACAGCTTATAGGATTAGCAGTTTTTGCTGTGCATCCGTCAACGTTTGCAAACGCCTTACCCGAAAAGTTGCTGTGCTGATCGGAACCGAATTCCTCTTGAATTTGGTGAATGTAAGTTTGTTAATGTTGTATCGGTTTTAAACCCAAGATTGCAACCAGGGTAAATGACCATGTGGCCACATGTGTAGCTCACTGCATTGCTTTCTATTTTTAGAAAATAGGTAAAAATAGATGTTTTATGTTTATCGTATAATCTTATTGTCTAAACTCATGGCGGCAGTCTGTTTGGTGGGTGCTAATTGTTTTGGTTGGGGTTCACATTCCGGAATGTGAGTGAGAATATTTGGTTCCAGTTAAACAAGGTTACCACCCCGCCCCCGTCCCTCCTCCTAAGAAAACTATTACTGACCATTAGAATGCCTTACTTCTGTTGTGATTCCTTTATATTACAGGATGGTATGTCCACATACCTATGGCCGCGAGCAATATGGTCATCTGAACAGCTGCCGATTCGACTTTCTGTAATTTTTTATTTTTATGGCCCCAACTTTGGAGAAGTTGAGGGGGCATATTGGTTTGGGCCTGTCTATCCGTCCGTTACGCTTTTTGGCAGCCGGGAAACTCAAGAATCGCTTATCGAACCGCTCATGCAAGGATCTTGAATTCCGACATTATATACTTGCCGCACAATCTCATTACGGATAAACTAGAGGATTTAACTGAAATATTTTTCCAAAGGGAAGGCTGCCTTTATATTACATGTTATGATAGGTGTGCTTTCTTTACATCTGAAGCGGTCGGGAATTATAATGTAAAAAGAAGTTAAGGGGGCATATCTGTTTGGGCCTGTCCATCCGTCCGTTACGCTTTTTGGCAGCTGGGAAACTCAAGAATTGCTTATCCAAAGATCTTAAATTTCGACATAATTTACTTGCCCCACACTCTTATTAGAGATAAAGTAGATGATTTAACTGAAATAATAGATCCGGATCTATTTGTTGTATGTATATATGTGTAATTTTGAAAATTCTTTAATATAATAATGTTTAAACCAACTGAAATAATTGTTCAAAGTGAAGGCTGCCTTTACATTGCATGTAATGATAGGCAATGCTTTCTTCACCTCTGAAACGGTCATGAAGTATAATTTATGGTCTTGTCAGAAAGTGCGTGACGCTCCCATAATTCTCGCGGACAATATTTGTATCAAGTTTGGCTCTGAATTATACACGTAATTCTAACATAATAGGAACACGGGCGGTTGGCATCTGACACCCGTACTGGAAGGTTTTTGGTCGGGCCGACCGTGGTTTAATTGGTAGGTTTCTTCTGCTTCGGAATTTCAGAGTTGCTATTGCTGTGAGTCCTCATGTCTTAGTTTTGATTTTGATTTCTATGTTTCTGAGATATTACACTGTGAGCTAGGAATCTACGACGCAAACCGAACAACTAAGTGTCTGACGAACTAAAGCAGAACGAAAGGCGAGGGTTGGTCGCAACCGCAAAATCATTAAATGCCGTCTCAATCTGGCACTTCTGTTTTGGTTCTTCTTGGTTGTTTGATATGTTTGTTACTGTGTCTCTTATTGTTTGGTTCTTCTTGGTTGTTTGATATGTTTGTTACTGTGTCTCTTATTGACATAGTTTGTGTGATAAGGCTTGTCCGGTGACCACCTACATGGGAAATGACTCTTCACATGGCTGCCGCTGATGATGCCTTTAAAGTGACTAATTTTGTGATGTCTTTTTCCCACTTGATGTCTTGGATTGGATCTGGGATTGAACTGTCTCATTTCCTGAGAATTCTCCTATTACCTTTGTTAATTGCAGCATGTAAGTGGGCCCGTTTGTTTTTCCTCCGACGTCTTGTTGTTTAGGAAATGTGCCCATGTTTGGATTTTTCATTTAAATATGGAAACATCTTGTGAAAAAAATCTGAAGAGCCGCTCAAACTAGGGGATCCTGATATTTGACATACGGTTACGGAACAAATAGTCCACGAGCTCGACAATTTTCTATACCGGTCAGAGGGAGTAAGTTTAATCTATCCTTACTCAAACAGCAGTCAATAAGAAGGCTTATGGATAAAAGCCGTTTCGAAGCGATAGCTTAATATGCCTGTTATAGCTCGTTAAATACGTAAAGTGATACAAAATGTATAAAAACAATAATGACAAACAAAATACAGAACAGTATTTTTCGTGTTACATTTTTATAAATCACTTATGTACTTTGGTTGCTAAGGCAACTTAAAGTTCCCATTGACTTGTAATAGGAAAATTATTGCTATGTCATTGAAGATACTCTGACAGAAATTTTACAGAAATGTTTCTAGAGTTGTCTTCTACCAACCGCTTGAAATTTATGCAAATGGCAAAATTCGGCTGGTTGCCAGGCAACCGAATGGTTAAAAATAGAACAAATATTCAAGAATCATCTCCTCGAAAACTGTGTGGCCGCTAAAGCTTAAACTATATATAAAGAATAATCTTACTACTGGTCCCTATAAAATACTGTTTTTTTTTGGCAACTGCTGGAGCAGTTTGGTTGCTATGGGAACTTAACGTTGCCATTGACTTATAATGGGAAATTGAATTTTCCATTTAGTGCTGTGTTACTGCAGTCATACTGAAAAAACTTTACAGAAATGGTGCTTGAGTAGTCTTCTATCAACGACACGAAATTTATACAAATTCCACAATTTGGCTGGTTGCAGTGGCAACCGAATGGTTGAAAATAGAACAAATTTTCAAGAATTATCTTCTCAAACACTGTGTTCATGCTATATATCAAACTATATTAAAAGGATCTTAGTACTAGTCTCTATAATAATACTGTTTTTCATGGCAATTGCTCCAGCAGTTTGGATGCTATGGGAACTGAAAGTAAAAAGTATGCAAAGACCAGGAACTGAAACAATCAAAATCCAAATCCAGCCCTCAAACCTGAAAGTTGTCATTGACTTATGGGAAAATTGAAAATTTGCATTTGGAGCTATGTTACTGCAATTATATTGACTAAACTTTTACAGAAATGTTCCTTGAGTAGTCCTCTACCAGTGGCATGAAATTTATACAAATGCATAATTTGGCGGGTTGCAATGGTAAATGGTTTAAAACGGAAAAAAATAAAACGTCATCTTTTCAGAAACTATGTTGGTGATAAAACTCAAGCTTTGCAGTAAGGATCTTAGTACTTACCTCTATATAAAAAGTTTTTCAAGGCAATTGCTATGTTTTTTTATGGCCGTGTCTCCAGCAGTTTGGCTGCCACTGACTTATGATGGGATTCCAGACAAAATTGAAGATTTGCATTTATTGCTATGTTTGTTTGTTGTTGTTTTTTATTTTTGTCAAAAAATCTTCTTCTCAGACGCCATAAAGGGACATAAAGCTGACTATTTTACATAAATCTTTGTGACATTATCCACTACAGAAATGGTGTGTTTTTGCTGTTTTGCATGTGGTTTTGTTGCTGTGGCAACTTAAAGTTTTTTCAACATAACTTCAGTGCTCAGGTGAGCGATATGGGGCCATTGGCCCTCTGGTTGGGATCGTGTGACACAGCATCATTGGGAGGAAGTATTCATAAAGGAATTCAACTGCTAGTGTAGAGCTCCAACATAAATACAACCGTCATGTATTATTTGCTAGACCCCAGCGAGGCTCCCATGGCACACAACGTCGAAACAACACGACATCAACGTTGAGTCAAGGTCATTACGTTGAATAAGCGTTGATTCAATGTTGAGTCAATATTGCGTGCCTATTTAGCCTTCTCAGCTTGGTACCATGTGCAGATATCAGGGGTTACTACTGTAGGTGGGGATAAGCCAAATCGCCTTGGCACCCTAATTATAGGCAGTGGGCAAGTAATGACTTGCTGGGAAAATTGAAGACGCTCCCATGAGTCTCCCACCCATCTCCATGAGTCTCCCAACTCCATTGGTCAGTAGCGGGGTGTGTTAACACATCGTCACAGGGCTTCGGAAAAAATCTTTGAGTCAGCGGCTACGTGTTCATGACGAAATCGAGCCATATATTTTCATGGAATTCGGCTGTGCTCTACCTTCACTGCACAGGGAGGAATGGGCTCCGTCAGGTTGACTTTAGCCCAAGACACATCGTGAAAGACAGACCCAATAAAACTTAATACCTGGTCGGTCGCTGCCTGGGTTAATGACTGCACCTTCCTTTGAACGCCAGGACATAGGTGATAAGTGTACGACTGACGTGACAAAGGTCAAGAAAATGAAAGGTAGGAAGAACATCTCAGTAGGAAGCTGGAAAGTGAGGGCTTTGATGTCCTCCTTGGAGGAGCTGAGTCACAAAATAGATAGGTGCCACATGAACATACTGGGGCACTGTGAGATGCGCTGGAGGAACTAAAGTGAAATGTCAACAGATGACAGACACACGGTTAACTTCAGTGAACAGAAGGTTTCCCAGTGCATTAGGACATCGTGAGTAATGTCGCTGGTTGCTAATAAGTCTCCAGCAGAAAAGTTTTGGTACATTTGCGAGCAGCTCCTTTTAACATCACCATCAAACAGATTTATGCACCATCATCTGGACACGAGGAAAAGAAGTCAACAACTTCTACCAGTAACAAGGAAATCATAGATCAAACACCTACGAAGGGCATTCCGGCTGCACAAAGGGACGTGAATGCTAAAATTGGAAGGGATGCATAGACAGACTATTGAGACAAATGTGGACTCTAATACAAGACCGAGACGAATGAGAGAGGTCTCAGAGTTTTAAAATTTGCAACTTTTAACAACCAAGTACTGACAAATACCCTGGGCTCCGACAAACCATCCACAAGGTGGGCATGGAACAGCCCAGATAGGAAGCATTACAACTATGATGAGGATGCGGTTCCTATCTGGAGTAAACAGCCATAGGACAAGGGGACATAGGAAGTAGCCATGACCTGGAAATGACGACCGTTCGAGCTTGTCAGAAGAAGGCGAGATAGCCAATCAAGCCAATGCTGAGATTTGAACTTTAGAAGTTAAGAAGCCCAGATGTGGCAGGCACATTCCAAGCAACAACAGGTGGGAAATTTGCACCACTTATCAATCTAATGGACGATGACATTGACATAGATAGTATAATTAGCACCTACAACTTTATGCCTACCTGACGACTTAGCTTTATCTTCTTAGGACTACTCTTTATAGGCAAGCGCCAGCCAAGGTAGCTTCTGGTAATTGTTTTACGACTTTGGTAAGGCGCGGACGGAATTCGAGCTCACGACCTCATATTCCCCAAGCGGACGCTCTACCACTGAGCTAACGGGTTCCTTTGGCTATTTCTAAATGACTCCGGGCCAAAATCTATAGCAAAATTAATGTTCGTTTTGACGTACCTGGTTTCCAAACTGTACTATAAATGGAGAGCGAGCCCGTTCTTTTTCCCCCTGAGCTCCTGGGCTATTTTGTAGCGTATGGAATTCACCAGATGAACTCCTGTAATCCCTCTTTTCTATTTCCCTGCCATAGTATGATTTTTATACCAATTAAGTTGATATGAACGATGTTAAGCTCAACTGCTACATTCAGTTACATTGTCTTCATGATAGGTATTCTTCCATAACACACACTCATTTGTCTTCTGGCAATTGTAGTTGCTACTTTGGTGCAGCATACTTTGAATGTCACAGGTGTTTTAACATACCTTTATAGTGAACATACCATCACGTTATCAGTTTTATTGTCCAGGTTTACCATTAAATCTCGTCGAAGGGATCATTCGGTTATTTTTCTTGTGGGACTGTTGTTAGTTGTTATTGTTACCAACTTCTAGTTTGAATTATTCACTGTTTTGTATTAAGTTTGCTGTATCGTTAAACTACTTGATTCCAGGTAGAAATGAAGGTGTAGGAGCTGGCAGTTCGGTGAACAAAACTGATGAGACTGATGAGCTGGACTACTCGGCTGAGGATCAGGAGGAGGTACATTAACGAAAGATAAAAGTTTTGTTTTAATAATATTCTTTCGCTGCTCAAGTATTAAACGTGTTTTAAACTTGTAAAAAGTTTATAATCTTATTAAGTTCAGATTATGGCGAAATATTCACATTTGCAGTGCAAAACTGTAAACCATTAAGTGATGCGGGAGTCAATGCCCTTTTCAGATCAATAATTACATTGTGCCACGTGGTTTTGAGTGACAGCTCACCTCACTAACTAGCACGTGAAATCTTCAACATGTCGTGCACTTGAATGGCTAGCAAACATTGAGTGACAGCTTGCTACGCCTACTTGCACGTGAAATCTACAGCAGGAGGTTGATTTTACTGGTAGGCAGTGACAATCCGGCTGTTCCAAACTATAGCAAAATTCGGCCAGTAATGGTTCTACAAAGAGATTCTTATATATATGTATTTCTTATTCTTTTTATATTTTACTGATGAATATCATCGTTTAATAATATATTACATGTATAAGGAATAAACGTTATTTCTTTTGACGTTTACTGAAGTATAAATTACATCTGTACACCTGGAAAGTTTACGTAAACCCATTTGGGGATAACTTACATTGATCGTGACCTGATGTAGTTTAAACTTCAGTAAACGTTAAAAAAAGCATTCATTCCTTAAATAAATAAGTGAGTTTGCAGTGCTTTAGGTGACCAAATGGTGTTGAATATACTCTGTCTAAACGTTTGCAAAGTTTGGTTCTGCTTTCCAAAGTACCTCGTTCTTTCATCAGTTTAGACATATAATCATTACACCTACTCAAAATAGGCAGATAACAGCGTTACCTAAACTATTTATTTAAATTACCATTGAGTTTGATTCAAATAAATGAACGTGAGCATGACCCTACATCTGTATTCTGTTGTTGCATTACTGCCATAATATCAAATATGGTTGAAATCCCATATCAGATGATCTCACAATGAGCGTCAAAGTGAATCTTCCGTTGCAGTTAGACTGGGTTTGTATATTGTCGCAATATACCTTTTAGTTTTTATGCCCCAACTTCGAAGAAGTTGAGAGGGCATATTGGTTTGGGCCTGACCATCCGTCCTTCCATCCGTCCGTACATAACTCTTCGTTTTCTCAAGAGCCGTAACTCTGGGGTATTGATATTGCATAGGTAGGTAGACTATAAAAATCCGGAGGACACGTATTTTTAGTTCACCTGAGCCTTAAGGCGCATAGGTGAGCTTATAGTATAGCCAGGCATCCGTCGTCCGTCGTCCGTCGTCAACATTTTCAAACATCTCCTCTGAAACCACCGGGCCGATTGAACCCGTATTTCATGTGGAGCCTACCTAGGTCGAGGTAACCAAAGTTTGTTCGGTGTATCTGGGTCACATGACCAAGATGGCCGCAATGCCCGTATATGGTAAAAAGCCTTCAAAAATCTTCTTCTACAGATCCGAAGGCATATGACTTTGAAACTTGGTATGTAGCATTGGGCATTCGATCCCATCATAGTTTATACAAATGATGATCTAAGGTTGACCTTGACCTAATTTACGATGACCTTAGATTGACCTTGACCTAATTTACGACACGATTATGCTTTTGTATAGGAAAATGCTTAAAACAGTAGATTTCACAGAAAATATTAAAGTCTAAGGTATAATATTTTGGTATTTATGATGATTAACTATATGACAAGATGAAGAAATTATGTCGCTTAAGGTCAAGGTCATTCAACGACCTTTGTTCAAGGACCATGATATTCCGTCTCCTGTGAATATTTTCAAACATCTCCTCCTCTGAAACCACTGGGCCGATTGAAGCCATATTTCATACAGAGTTTTAGTGGGCCAATGGAACCAGAATATGATAGGGTTTCTGGGTCACATGACCAAGATGGCCGTCATGCCCATATATGGTAAAAACCTTTCAAAAATCTTTTCCTCCAGAACCGAAAGGCCTATGACCTTGAAACCTGGGATGTAGCATCAGGCATTCGAGCCCATTATAGTTTATACAAATAATGACCGTAGGTTGACCTTGGTCTAATTTTAGACATGGCCAACTTTAGTACATTATGCTTTTGTATGGAAAAATGCTTAAACAGTGGATTTCTCAGAAACTCTTAAAGTCTAAGGTATAGTTTTGGTATATATGATAAACTAGATGACTGCATGAAGATATTATGTCACTTAAGGTCAATGTCATTTTTTGACCTCTGTTCAAGGACTGATATTCTGTCTCTTGTCAATATTTTCAGACATCTTCTCCTCTAAAACCACTGAGCTGATTGAAGCCATATCTCATACGGAGCATCAGTGGGTCAAAGGAACTAAAATTTGTTCAGATGGTCTTGCTCAAATGACCAATATGGCCGCCATGCCCATGTATGGTAAAACTCCTTCAAAAATTTTCTTCTCAAGAACCAAATGTTTATTACCTTGAAACATGGTTTGTAGCATCGGGCATACGAGCCCATCATATTTTGTACAAATGATGAGCGTAGGCTGACCTTGACCTAATTTACGACATGGTCAACTTTGGTACGTTATGCTATTTGAAGAAATTATGTCGCTTCAGGTCAAGATCATTCTTTGACCTTTGTTCAAGGACACTGAGATTCTGTCACCAGTCATAATTTTCAGACATCTTCTTCTCTGAAGCCACTGGGCCAATTGAAGGCATATTTCATAAGGCGCTTCAGTGAGCAAAAGGAACCACAATTTGTTCAGCTGGTCTTGGCCACGTTACCAAAATGGCTGCCACGCCCATATATGGTAAAAACCCTTCATATAATATATATATAATTATGTAATATACACTGATGAGTTGGTACGAAATGCATTGTTTTTGTGACGATTAAACAAAACAAAAATAGCATGTGAAGTCTTTATCGATTTTAGCTATAGTTATGTATATATGGTTAACTAAATGACTAGATGAAGAAATTATGTTGCTTGAGGTCAAGGTCATTCAGTGACTTTTGTTCAAGGATATTGAGATTCTGTCTCATGTCAAAGTTTTTAAACATCTTCTTCTCAGAAGCCACTGTGATGATTGAAGCAATATTTAATAAGGAGCCTTAGTGGGCCAAAGGAACCAAAGTTCATTCAGATGGTCTTGGTCACATGACTTAAATGGCTCCCACGCCCACATATGGTAAAGACACTTCAAATATCTTCTTCTCCAGAACCGAAAGACCTATGACCTTGAAACTTGATATGAAGCATTTGGGTCTCAGGCCCATTATAATTTATACAAATCATGACTGTCCATTGACTTTGATCTAATTTATGGCAAGGTCAAATTTGATGGGCTATGCTTTTACATGGGAAAATGCTTAAACAGTGGATTTCACAGAAACAATTTAAGTTTAAGTATAATATTTGGTATATATGGTTAACTAAATGAGCAAATGAAGATATGTTGCTCAAGGTCAAGGTCATTCTTTGACCTTTGTTCAAGGTCACTGAGATTCTGTCACTTGTCAACATTTCCAATTGTCTTCTTCTCTGAAGACACTGGGCTGTTTGAAGACATATTTCATCTGGATCTTAACTGGGCCAAAAGGTCAGATGAGCTACAAGACCACTGGTCCTCTAGTTTTTCTTGTCCATTAGCCCTGAACTTGCAGAGTTATGCCCCTTTTTAAAAAATTAATGAAAATTTGTTCCCAAAATCCTGGGAATACCGTTTAAGCTAGGATGCTCATATATGGTATACTGATGGGGGCTAAGGTGTAGATCACCTGATTAACGTTTGGGCAAATTCCGTGAAAAAATGACTGAATAAGGCCCGGTTTGTTGAATTTGGCATTTTTCAAATTTTTGAACCATTTGACCAAGAACCCTAATATTTGGTGTGCTATTAGTAGTTGAGGTGCTGATTATTCTGATGCCTGTTGCGTTATGATCCATTTATTTTAGACAATGTTATTCCCCTTTTTTCATTTGTATAAAACATAATTATGGGTGGTCTATTTCTCAAGAACAATTCCTGCTGGGGCCTTGACATTTATAAAATT
Source organism: Ctena decussata (assembly GCA_963989385.1). Taxonomy (NCBI): domain Eukaryota; kingdom Metazoa; phylum Mollusca; class Bivalvia; order Lucinida; family Lucinidae; genus Ctena; species Ctena decussata. Next base: position 29,233,261 of record OZ022499.1, on the reverse strand, counting down.
GATAGACAATAAAAAATGAGCGGACTCGTATTTTTTTGCTTTTCCGTCTTCCATGTACTTACAGAATTATGCCCCTTTTTAAAAATATTACATGAAAGTTTGTTCCCAAAATCCTGGGAATACCGTTGGGGCTAGGATGCTCATATTTGGCTTACTGCTAGGGGGCTAATGTGTAGATTGCCTGATTGACTTTTGGGCAAAGTCCGTGAAAAAAAAGACTGAATTATGCCCCCTTGTTGAATTTGGCATTTTTCCAACTTTTGATTCGTTTGATCTAGAACCCTAATATTTGGTATACTATTAGTATTTGAGGTGCTGATTATTCTGATTCTGATTGCGTTATGATGCATTAATTATGGACAGAATTATTCCCCTTTTCTCAGACCAAAAGTAAGGAGGAATATTTAGCAACCAAAAAAAAGTCAAATTCAGGTAAAACAAAAAAAGTTAAATTGCTGACAATTAAAAAATATCACAGTCACTAGGCATGTGCTGAAAGGGTAGCTAAAGGTATATGCTACCTCCATGCGGACAGCGAAGATTCTGATCGGACTGTGCAGATACCCAGGCCGATCTGAGTCTGCGCTGGGCGCACAACCACTTTGTCGGATCGCGGCTCAGATGGTTTTGGCTATGACGTGTTTGTTTATATGAGCATCACTGTGCTATCTCATAACACCCCTTACTTGTTGTTAACTGTTATTTGTGGCAACGCAAGTCCAGCTTGCAATTAATTTGGTCATTAAAAAATATTTATCGTATGAGCGATACATTAGCCTAGTCTAGTCATCTGATAGCCTTGCAAGGTCGTTGGGGGAAACATAGATGGGGGAAACATAGATGACTTTACAACAATCATGTCCACCTAGTCCTGTCTCCAAATGCCATCCTTATCAACTGTTTGATCTTTTTCCTTTAACTTTGCCCTGTAGAAACCTCACTGCAAAGTGGAAAGATCTTGAGATATGGCCAAAAACACCTCAGGTACTGCCTCTTCACCATGGCCAGTTGGTTGTTATATTTTTCAATAGCTGATGCGAAACGAGATATATTCTTGCACACCGGATAGAAAAAGCCATTCTTTTTACCTGGAATAGAAAATCTTATCTCACCCTGGTGTTCTGACTCAGGACCGGAAAAAATCACGAGCTGTCAATGCATTGGTTGTATAGGAGCTCATGTACCTGCGTCGTCAAGTGACGTTGGCATTTTAGATGATGACGTCACGAAGGCGGTAAAAATGACCTCAGTTTATGCACGCAAGTCGTTGACCTAAAGAGCCGAATGGCGGTCGTTGAAAGCGGCGCCTTCTTTCAAATTCAAATTGAAACCTCTCAAGCACTAAAATTACACATTTTAAGAAGTTCTAAAGTTCAAACAAAACGTGGTGTGCAAGAAAATGTATCTATCATTGGTCTGAGGTGCGGTTAGAAAAATACGGCACTCGGGATCACGATTCGGCATCACTCGGCAAGCCTCGTGATGCCGAACAGTGACCCTCATGACAGATTTTTCTATCCACACCTCTATCCATACCACACAATGACACATCCTTATATTCTGTTACAGTCGATAGCATGTAATCTCCAAAGCCGTGCTTTTGTCTCTTACTCTGCCGTCACGGTAGAGGGCCTCATGGAAGATTAGTTAACTTGCTAAATGTTGTCACCCTCGTTAGATAAAGTCTTTACTTACTTACTTACGGTCTAGGTCTCACAGGCATACAGAAGTATGATGGATATAACAAGCGAAAGCATCAATTTTACTTTCGGTCCAAGAGATATGTTGTTATCTCTCCAATTAAGCTTCAGCTTTGTAAGAGCTGCAGTGGCGTCCTTTATACTTTAGTTAATCATTGGCTTTTGGCCATCATCTGAATTGCATACCAATGTAACATTATTCAGATATAGGTGTTTATTTTACTGGAGCTATAACCTTGCGAATTATGCTCAGGACAGTGAACTTAAAGATTTTATTTGGATTCTTTTCCATACTCTCAAAATTACCTCGATGGTACATTATCAACATTTTTGGCTATATTCTTGTCAGAATACATTCATCTATGTTTTAAATAATCATGTTTTAAATACGAATATTATTTGTTTCGATCCTGTAACAATGAAAACTCATACAGAGTGAAAAAGAAAGATTTATTATGATGCAGTATTTCTGTGACAACAATTATCATGGTTGATACATGTATATATTTTTTCTATTTGAATGGTAGGATTGTGAGTTATGCCCTTTTCCCCGCTCCTCCAACCCCCCCCCCCCCCCCACACACACACCTCAAGTTTTGAGGCAACATATCGGAAATGACATCATCTGCAAATAAAAAACAGAAATAACAAACTTTTTAATGATATAAAATTAACATCTTGAACAATCGGCCGTTTTGTCTTGTTTCCTAACCACCTATTTGCGTTTGAATTCTGAACTTACAAATCATTATTATGTTTGTTGAACATTTAAACGACTTGGATACGAACCAAGATAATAAACTTCTAAATCTCATTATTGCCAATTCATAACAGTCTGTCCTGTCTTTTTTGTAGAAATATGAACAGGAAGCTTTGACATTTTTAAAGGACACACGTGATAAGAAGTGGAATGAATTGCTTGATGAATCTGTAATCAAATCATTTCTAGAAGAGTCATTAAAATTTCCAGGAGAAGTTTCAGCCAGCATTCTTGAATCGGCTACGATAAAAATATTCGAGGAAGGGTACGTAGTTTTGAAAATATTTATAGATAATGTGTCAGCTATTTATTCTAAGGGCCTTTAGCTCGGCGGTGTGGAAGGTCTTCCAGAGCTTTTTTACCGCGTCTCAAATTGTCACGTCCCAGGTCTCGTTGCATTTTAGTTTCAGCTCTGTTTTGACTGATTATATGACGGTGTGTGGCATTTATCTCAGCTTAGTGTTTATAATCAGTCGGCTGATCAGGTTTTAGTTCCATTTTTGCATGCCAGAGTACGAAAGACCGGACAATGAGACAAAAGGAAGCTATTAACTGAAAGTAGCCACTGTTTCCATGTATCCACTCATTTTTATCAGTATCTCTGTCTATCTACCCATAATGAGTCACAGTCTTTTTTTGCAAATTCCAAAAAGGAAATGATCAAACTGCCTTCTGTCGACGAATAGGCTATAAAACTATGTAAAAGTTTAACTGATGATATCCAAGAAAGGTCGGAACTACAAACTGTAACACACCCAATTTTCTATTCAACAATATATTGATGCAATGAAAGGCTGCGGTAACAAATCGTTGCCCACCAATACCTCAAAAGTACAAAGGAGAAACAAAATCTGCGAAACGGAACAGCTTATCTTTGATATACTGAGAACAACACAGAGGAACTGTGCACAAATACAACATCATAGTTAAGAACAGGATAAATACAAGCCTATTCTGCGCCAATCTTTTTACTCATACATGTATATGTTGTCAAGAAATTTCCATGAAATAAATATTATTTCATCTGTTTTTCTGTTTTAAACTCTTAAACAAAATAGGAAGCAAAGTAGAAAGCTGTACAAGTAACTACAATACTAGCAATTTAGTGAAAAGGATCCGCATCGGAAGTTTCGGCTTAGAGAGGATAGTAGCTTGAGCTACTGGAGATTTAAACTAGTTTTGTGCGTGCAGCCTCATACTCCCTTCTGATGCACTTCCTAAACAAGGAGGTGTTTAGCCTAAGTAGAGGTTTTCATAAAGTGATCAAACAACTACTAATAACAACTGGTATCCCAAAGTCAGGACAAAAGGAAACTATTAGTGAGACCATCATGATGGGTGCAACCAAAACTTTTATGATGCAGCGCCGACCTTCCGTAACGTGAGGGTACCCCCATCGGACAGGGTCCCCCAATCAGATGCTAACAGACGTCATCATTCTGAGGGAGAGCACATTATTTTACTCTTCATGTCAAACTATAAGCCCGTGTCACTTACTTTAGAAACTTTGTACCCATGTGCGTTCCAGGTTTTTGAAAGAGGCCCCCTTTTAGTCGCAAAAACAAGGACTTGCTGCTGCTGTTTTAACCCCCCCCCCCTCCCCCTTTTATCGAAAAAACGAGGACGCCGAGAAGTCATTCACCCCCTTTTACAGGAAACACGAGGACATACTGCCGTTAAATTTCCCCCTTTATCGCAAAAACAAGGATATTTTATAGTGTTATTACCCCCTTTTATTGCAAAAGCAAGGACATACTTTTGTTTACTGCCCCCCACCCCCCCCCCCTTTTCTGGTAAAACAAGGACATATTATTACCAGGCTTAAGTCAGAACTAGTGGGTCACATTCGGAATCTAAAATCATGCCTTAAAGAAATGAGGATATTTTTTCCAAAATATGGCTTACTGAATACTGTAGTGAACTAAAGATTTTGGACAGTCAGATATGAGCAAACTGTGGAATCAGATCAGCCTGCTCCCAGCCGTCTTACCAAGGTCCACACTATTTGCCTTTCTGTCAGCATCCTTTGGACCAATTATTCCGCATTTAAATTATGTTCATATTTAAGGCTATTGTAATGATTTTTTCTGGGATCGTATTCATAAAACAACTTAAGTGGATGCTAAGGCGTTGCTAAGGCAAAATTTCAGACTGTTCCTCCAGAGCAAATTTCATATAAGTAGGGATTCTCCTTCATAGAAAATTACCCTAAGCAAGCGTACAGCAATAACTCAAGTGCTTTTATGAATACGGCCCTAGGTGTCCCAATTTTAAAGAAAAGAATAGCCCGTTTGTGTCCATGATTGTCCATATATGAACTCGTATTAACCCATTTATGTCTAGTGGACACTTCAATCCTGTTAATTTTTTTCCTTCCCTATCAATGAGGGTCAATTCTTATCTAGGAAGGATTTGCTCCTAAAAAGAATTTGCTCCTGGTTCCTTTAGGAACAAATTATTCACTTTTAGAGTTGACCCCATTTAAAAAGCTGTATCCAAGGAAGCAAAAAAGGTGGCCCAAAAAAAAAGGGAAAGTGTAAAAAGTCTGCTGATTTTCGTGTCAAATCAGTGGCTGTTCATACTGCAGCTCAGGCGAAATAAAAAGCCTTTTACAACTGGAAGGCAAATGGTAGACCTAACGACCCAGGCAACTTTTATTTGATGGAAAAAAAAATAACTTCCATTGAATTGAGAAGACAAATTAGAACTGAATTAGCTCAGCATAGAAATAATTCGAAGAAAACTGTACGAGACGCAGAACAGTCGGATGTCGCCTTGTTCCATAAGCTAATACGGAAGCAGAGGGGTCAGTGTCATAAGTTTATTGACGAACTGTCTGTGAACACCAATCATTACTCTGGCGAAGATATTCTGCTGGGCTGGCGTGAACACTTCAAAAATCTTGCTACAAAGAATTACTCAGATGACTTTGACACCAGCTTTTTGAGTCAGGTTGAAAATGAAGCTACTATGATATACGGAATCTGTTTGGAATCGTGTGACGAGCCCCAGTATGTTTTTGATAATAAAATGATAACAGCGATTAAATCATTAAACCGTGGTAAAGCGGCTGATGGTTACGGCGTCCAAGTAGAGTATGTGTACTATGGTGGTCAAGAACTCTTTAATACCGTTAAGTCAGTTATAAATAACATTCTACAGAAAACAGTGCCCTCTACTCAGAAACTAGGCATACACTGAACCCTATATTCAACAACAAAGGAAGTTTGAAAGAATCTGTGAACTATCGTGTCATTACTATTACTCCAGTTCTAACGAGACTGATTGAGGCCGTTTTGAAACTGCATATCAAATCAACTTTGCTTAATAAGCAAAACAGTCTACAAAGAGGATTCCCCAAAAATTCTTCCCCAATAAACTGTGCCTTACTAGCTGAAGAGTTTTTTCGAAGCAATAAAGATTTACAGAAACCTACATATATCGCCTTCATGGACGCAAAATCTGTTTTTGATGTGGTTATTCATTCTATTCTGATGAGAAAACTTTATTACTGTGGAATTCAGAGTTATGAATGGTTGCTCATTGATAGTCTTCACCGAGATGCAATGACTTCAGTCAAGTGGAGGGGAAAACTTTCTTCTCCTTATGTAAATCAGCAGGGTGTACGCCAAGGGGGTGTCCTGAGTGCCGACTTGTATAAAGTATTATAATAATGATCAACTGGATAGACTCCTAAGTAGTAACAAAAGAGCAAGTAAAGGGAATATCTGTATGCAATCCCCAGCCTGTGCGAATGATGTGAATGTTCTAAGTAATAACGCAAAGGGCCTTCAGTTCTTAATCAACATATGGAAGGGTTCCAGTGAAATGGATGACTATGTGTTACATGTCCTGAAAAGTGTTGTCTTGAAAATGAACAGTATTAGTCAATATCCGGAAGATGAAACATGGTTCTTGGGGGAAAAAGGAACACCGGTCGTTGATAGTACTTCTCATATGGGAATCCTACGTACTTCTTCTACTCAAGAACTCAGTGCTGTTGAATATAATATACAAAAAGCTAATCGTACTGTATATATCCTCATGGGTGCTGGACTGCCTGGCGAGAATGGTGTGGATCCAGAAACGGCTATGTCACTGTTAAGTACCTATGTTTTCCCTTCGTTATTCTATGGACTTGAAGTCATTGTCCCTACTGGAAAAGCTTTAAATTGTTTGGAAACGCAATTCAAGAGACTCATAAAACAAGCACTATCATTACCGACAATTGTTGCTGACCCTGCTATATGAGTGGTGCTCTACCAGTGGAAGCTTATCTACATAAACAGATCTTATCGCTTTTTAGAAACATCTCTAGACTACCAAATGAATCAGTTGAATTTCAGTTGGCCAATCGACAGTTGGAAACCAAATCGTACAAGAATCATAGTTGGTTTATTGTGGTTAAAAAAAGTTTTACTGAAATACGATTTACCAAATCCACAGGAACTTTTAGAATGTCCGATTAAAATTGTCTCGAAAAAAATCAGTGTGATAAAGCTGTGAACAACTACTGGAGTGCTAGAGTTTTAGCTCAGTCAAGACTTTATTCATCCCTGAAGTTTCTGTAAATACGTTATACTATTGGAAAGTGTCATCCAGCAGACAGACCATATAGTATGAGTCTTAGAGACATATCTTGTGTTCCTGTAAAGAAAAAAATTCTATCTGGGACATATATATATTGCAAACCAGCCGAGTTAAATTTAACCAAAATAAAGTTAATCTGACATGCCAGCTGTGTTATGATGCTGAATAAACTTTAGATCATTTTCTGTTGGAGTGTCGTATATTGGACTTTGTCAGAAATCCTATAGTCTTAGACATTCAGAGTGTGCTCAGTGATTTACGTAACGTATGCCTTGCGGCTTCAGATTTTTCATTGATTTAGCGGATAGTTCATTGCAGTGTGATTTTAGATGACCACCGTGATCAAGCGCGGATCTAGCTATTTTTCTCATGGGGGGTCCGACCGAACCCATACACGTCTTTTATTTGTTATATAATACTTTGATTTCCGGATTTCTGTGGATGTTAGCCGTTTACAAGACTAGTCAACGTTTCCGGTTCTAACCACGAGGAGGCTTTCACATTTAGAACCCTTTTTATTTTTAGTTCTTCCTATATTTTACATTTTCTTTTATTGAACTTTTATTACTTTTTTCACATTTTCTGTGTCTATTTTAGTGTATATAAACGTTGCATTACAGATTCCGAACAAAGTTTTGACCGCTTTACCTGACAGTGTAGTGTTTACTAAGGAGACACAGCCATTGGTATCGTCTAGTCACAAGATACTCGATTGGAACATTCGCCTTTTGTTATGCACCACGACCGTTTGGCAGATTGTCTTTGTGTAAATGTTTTTTGCATGGTGCAAATGCATTAGCGCTAATGCTGACAATTTGTCCTCATTGATGGTGCTTCGCATGTAGCTTTTAATGCGGCAAAGTCCAGAAAATGAGCGCTCAGCCTCACATGAACTGACACGAACAGTGCAACCTATATGCAGAATAGTTTTGATATCTGGAAAAACATCTCCGTCCGTAATTCTGTACGTTTCTAGAAGATTGTCTAGTTTAATTCCTTCGTCAAGAAATTTCCCACAAGCCCTCTTCCATTTAAATAATTGAGCTTGTAGATAATTCGAGGATGAGCTTTGCAAATCGGAATCCCAGAAGAGCAAATCAGAAGAAAGCTTCTGCATTTCCGACTCTGATAGGTTCACCATTTGTTCGGGGATTAAACAGCCCACCGCATATGCTACATGATCGTCCTTCTGAAATCTCTGAAATTTGTCGATCAGCTCTGGTGATAAATATTCTATAATGGAATAGCAACTGCAAGTTTGAAGTATTCTATTGGGTTTAAGCTACTGATATGTGTTCTCTTTGTTTGTCTACCGCAAGTCCTTGGGATCTTTTTTTCTATTCGAACCTCGCCTGCACCCCGTTTGCTGTCTGTATACCATGCGTCTAACTCCAGGTCTACATCAACTCTCATCTCTTTCATTCTGACGACCCGGTCAGTAACGAGATTACGTGCTTCGTACAGGTCCAAATCGCATTTTTGAAGCTTTGTCGCCAGAGGCCTGACTGTCTCCAGAATAGGTCTAACGCAAATGAATGTCACAAGAAACTGGGTTGACATCAACTGTATTTTTTCTAAAAGGACAAAACGGCAGCATTGACCAGTGTGAGATAAATTTACAAGTGCGTATACGTATTGTTGCATACATGTCATGTTGGCAGTTCGCCACAAGTCATTTGAGCATCGGTTCTCTGCAATAATTGTATCAATAATACATTTAATGATGTGAAGGCATTTTATTTACTTAATTCGCACTCTATTTCTCATTGTTGCATAACGGCTGTTCACACGCGTTAAGGGTTAAACTAAATGCCGTTTTTAATTTCAAACCACATAATATGCCACATCTAGTCGGGATCGTATTTAACAGCGACCACATGCAATATGCATCAGGTCCAAAAGTTGCCTATCAGGATAAATCCAATAACCATATTTTGCCAAAATTTCAAGGGTGGGGGGGGGGGTCCGGACCCCCGGTCCCCCCTCTGGATCCGCGCATGGTGATACTGATTGTAAAGAGCTCAGTGAACTTGTAGACACACTACATTATTATAGTAGACGATTAACATACATTGTACATGCTAAACGCTATCATATACTTGAACTTTCCTCCAAAAGTAAAACGTCCAAGAGGTTACAGCAATCCACAGGATGGTAATTTTAGTCCTTAATTGAGGCAGCCTTTAAGTGACAGTGTACTGTGCTGTGGCGTACGATTATAACTTTTTAAACTATTGTATGTACATACGGATGTATATTTGGTGGTGGCATTTTTACATTCTATTGTAACTTTTATGAGTAACTTTCAATATTATAACAAGTGAAGCTGTGAGCTCCTTTTAACCTCTTTTTCGAGAGTGAACGTCCATTACGAAGGAGACGAGAGACCTTATCTCACCGCTCATTGGTCGATTTACTATAAAATTGTCCAGTAGAAAACCATCTTATGAAAATCTGACTGGTTTCGCCAGAATGGTTTCAGAATGGATTCCATTAGAAAGACGGAATACCGAAAATGCGGAGATTATTCGCATTGGATACCCCTAAACGCGGATAGACAATTAAATAGCAAAAATACACTTTTTAATGATTAACGCGGAGACAGATTTTTAAAATACCCCCCTTTTCATGAAAACGAGGTCCGCGTTTTGGCATGAAAAAGTACCCCTTTTCCGCATTTTTGGAACACGCATGGTCTCAAAAAAATTAAGAGGGAAACCACCGGGACAATAAGTTCTGAATTGATTTTGCCTATTTATTTGAAACAAGTTTATATCTTTACAGTGTTATATTAAATTTGTTTATGCATAGTTAGTTTACATGTGTAGAAAATCAAGGTGTCCGATGGGGGTACCCCAAACCAAGATTTTACGCCGGTTACCTGTAAATAATGAATGCTCCCCGATTCCTCCGTATAACGTCCTTGAACAGCTGATGTTTACCGAATCAATATTTTGCAAGTCACATAAAGTAAATAGGCTTTTGATGTTACATTTTGAAGATTAATTGGAAAAAGCAATTTTTATGTGTCCGATTGTGGTACGCTGTTTCTGAAACAGATATAGAAGGGTACCGTCATTTAGTCTCGACATCCAGTTGATTAAGTTAACCCATTCATGAATGGCGACACTTAAACGGGACATTGACGAACAGTGTAGACCCAGATGATACGCCACAAATCAGGCGTCTGGTAGGGGTCTACACACTTTTTTTGAATACTTTAATATTTGTAAGGATAAATTTTAAAAAAAATATAACAGTTTTGACACCCTTTAATTTGGAGATGGACCTATGTAAAGAGCCACATAAAATACACTCGTCATAAATGAGTTATCGAGCAAGGTTGATGATTCTGTCCAGTTCGAAGCCAGAGCGAAAAGAAACCACTATTTAGATAGGCTGTAATAATACATAGATGATATGTATCAAACATTTTGCAGGTAGGAGATCTGATTCACGTAGATAGCATTAACTCCCGTATCAAATGTTTGACGGTAGTATCAAATTCCAAATGAATAATATATCCATTCAAAATCTGTTTCAAATGGAACCTGTCTGACTTCTCATTCCATATGTGTTTGGTGAAGCTCCCCTTGTGCTAGTGTTTTACGCTGCATTTAGTTCATCCTGCTTGCTTCTCTTTGCAGCATAGAAAATTAATGATTTATATGTAAATGTATCTTCTTATCCCTGTTACTTAATCATATCATTATTAGATATAGATGTATCTTCCTATCATGTTTAAAACGAAAATGATCGTTGTTGTGATACAATTTCCCTTATTATTCAGATTTATCCCTTATTTTATGTCCATCATTGTTTCAGTAATACTTTAATCAGTTGATGGGTACTTTGATCAATTAGTGTATATCTTTTTGTGTATTTTTATAGTAGCCTTGTGGCAATTTGCTGAGAAAGAACTGATCTGTTAGCTTTCGCTTGTCTTGTTTTGTTGTGTATGCCGTCTTTCTGGTTTTAATTTTTCATGTTGTATGTGGAACAGGGTGTGGAAGTCGATTGTCATAATCGTCATTATAATAAGATGTAACAGTTCTAAAGGTGAAGTACATAAATATAAGATTTTATAAAGCTTAAGGTGGTGATTTGTGGCATATACAAAAATCTGAATAAAATTATAAAAATTTAACGTGTCTCCCTGAAAGTTAGCGCAGACTTCTTTTTTCTTGTTCTTTACAGTTTAGAATACAAAAATAGAGGGACGTTTATAAAGGTGTTTTATATGGAAAGATCAAAGGGTACTTTTCATCGCAGAAATCTGAAAAATAAACTATGTTGTTGAAAATGTACTTAGCTCTGAAGATACTTTGATGCATTTAAAAAGCGTCCTATCGGTTATTTGATCCATCTCTTTCTCGAATTGTAAGGTAGACCAGATAAAAACAGCCCCTTTTTCTCAAATGTCTGACCATGTATATAGAGCATGTGTACTGATTGCATTCATTAAATGCAGGTAGGTCAGTTATATCTATATCATACTCACAGTATAAATATTACATTACAATGACCAAGACAGGTGTGCTATTGGAATGATTCAACCTTGAAAATAGACTCTACTGTGTATTTTAGACAAATATTTGGACACAGGCTACATCTTTTTTTATCTGCGCAGCCTGGTAATGTGCGAAAGAAATTGGGGAAAAAATTAATTGCTTGGACGCTCTTCATAATGCATGGATTATGTTCAGACCTTATTACGGTTTTAGCTCACCTGAGCCGAAGGCTCACAATGTGAGCTTATTATACAGGCTTGATCCGTCGTCCGTCCTCCGTTGTCCGTCCACACTTTTAAACATTAATATCTGCTAAAGTAGCTGGCCAATCTTGATCAAATTTTATGTGTAGCATGGTTTGGGTGCGGGATTGATTGCATATAGTTTTGGAACCGATTGGTTTAAAACTGTGGTTACCATGGCAACAAAAAGGTCCCATAGACTTATAATGGTGAAAATGTTGTCCGGGCCCTAGCTTCTTCATTTTTGATCGTAACTTCTTCATACTTGCATATATCTAGAACAGTCAAAACATCTCGGACCAGTTTGAATTTGGACCAGGTTGGATCATTCTTTTTAGAGTTACTTGCCCTTGAGCGATAAAATATTTTCCCATAGACTTATAATGGGGAAAATGTTGTCCGGGCCCTAGCTTCTTCATTTTTGGTTGCAACTTCTTCAAACTTGCAGGTATCGAGGACAGCCAAAATATCTCGGACCACTTCGAATTTGGGCCAGGATGGATCATTCTTTTTAGAGTTACTTGCCCTTGAGCGATAAAATATTTTCCCATAGACTTACAATGGTGAAAATGTTGTCCGGGCCCTAGCTTCTTCATTTTTAATTGCAACTTCTTCAAATTTGCAGATATTTAGGACAACCAAAACATCTTGGAACAGTTCAAATTTGGACCAGGTTGGATTATTCTGTTTAGAGTTACTTGCCTTTGAGCAATAAAATATTTTCCCATAGACTTATAATGGGGAAATGTTGTTCAGGCCCTAGCTTCTTCATTTTTGATCGCAACTTCTTCAAACTTGCAGGTATCTAGAACAGGCAAAACATCTCGGACCAGTTCAAATTTGGGCTAGGTTGGATCATTCTTTTCAGAGTTACTTGCCCTTGAGCGATAAAATATTTTCCCATAGACTTATAATGGGGAAAATGTTGTCCGGTCATCATTCTAGTGCCTTTATTTATGAAATGATTTAGATTGTACTTCACACTAGTGATAAGTATGATAATATCTTGGACAAGAACGCGTTTCAGCGTTTGTGGGTCAAGGTGAAGGACACAGTGGCTATTTTTACAAAAAAACATTGTCATCGCTGTAGCGCCTTTAATTTGTTGACTGAATTCAATTGGATAGTACATAAGTGATTGGTATGACAATATCTTATACAAATTGGCATTTTAGCATTCTTGGGTTAAGGTCAAGGTCACAGTGGCTATTTCTAGAAAAACTTTGTCATCACTCTAGAGCCTTCAATTATAGACCCATTTTGATTAAACCTTCACACAAATGTTTAGTATGACAATATCTTGAACAAGCTCGCATTTCAGCGTCCTAAGGTCAAAGTCAAGGTCACAGTGGCTATTTATAGAAAACTTTGTCATCGCTCTAGCGCTTTCATTTATGGACCAATTTCAATTTAACTTCACACAAGTGATAAGTATGGCAATATCTTGGACAAGTTTGCGTTTCAGTGTTCTGGGGTCAAGGGCAAGGTCACAGTGGCTATTTTTAGAAAAACTTTGTCTCAAGCCTTCATTTATGGACCGATTTTGATTTAACTTCACACAAATGTTAAGTATGACAATATCTGGAACACGTTTGCGTTTCAGCATTCTAAGGTCACGGTCACAGTTGCTATTTTTAGCTCACCTGAGCCAAAGGCTCACAAAATGAGCTTATAGTATAGGCTTGGTCCGTCGTACGTCCACACTTTTAAGCATTAATATTTGCTAAAGTAGCTTGCCAATCTTGATCAAATTTTCTATGTAGCATTGTTGGGGTGGGGGATTGATTTAAAACTGTGGCTACCATGGCAACAAAAAGGTCTTATGGAATCATAATGGGGAAATTGTTGTCCGGGCCATAGCACCTTTAGTTTTGACTGCAACTTCTTCAAACTGCAGGTATCTAGGACAGCCATAAAATATCGGACCAGTTCAAATTTGGGCCAGGTTGGATGAGTCTTGTCTTTTTCATTTTCCACCCTGAGGTTCACAGTTTTGATACCACCTATGTGTTCAATTTGCCTTAGAGTAACTTACCCTAGAGTACTGAGGCTGAATGGACTCAGGTGAGCTACAGGACCAATGGTCCTCTTGTTAATAATGATGGTGGTTTTTCAGATTTTTGCGCACGAAATTACCCTTTGATCTTTTTTCATACAAACCCTTTTTAACATCAACAAGTCCTGCATTTTGGGATTCTGAATTGTGATGCACAACATAAAGAAGGCATCTGCTAAGTTTTGGGAAGATCTGTTGTATTCCCAGCATGTTATGCAGATTTTTGTCTTTGCCCCTTAAGGTGACGTTCATTAACAAACATAATAACATAAATTAGATCTTAAGATGAAGTGGCTCAACAGCTGGCACACGATGTTCGAGTAGAAGTTATGCTTTACTGATTTAAAGCTTTAGTACCTTTACAAAGAGTTGTATTGATTTTGACTGGGATTTTATTCAGAACTTTAGAGCACTAACATGATTCTTCTTTTTTTGTGTGTGTTTTTTGTAGTTCCAAAAGCCTTCCTCATGATTTCGCGGCTTACGAGTTCCCAGACAATGGTAACAGTCTCTTCAACAGTGTTAGCCTGATTTTATTTGGCAATACGAATTATTCCAACAGACTGCGACTAGCAGCAGTATTAGATGGCATGACGAGACTGGATTCGTATATAAAACAGGTTTGTTGCCTATACTTGACGTTTGTCCTTTTCATCCGACCCAATTAATTATTGTTTTGAAACTAATTCTTTATATAATAAATAAATTCAAAGTAGTTGGATCCTTTGGACGCAAGGAATACACGAAAAAAACGAAATCAGCAGACTCGGTTAAAGCAGCACTGCTTTGCTAAGCAGCACGAGATAAAACTATTTGAAACACAACTGACTTTGAGAGGCAGATACCGTAAAATTTCTATTCTAATAGTTGGGTCTCCTAAGCGTATGATCATTATTGTTCTAACTATGAACAATTTGGTTTTGTATTGCAGAAATACGCCAAAAAGACGCAAGTGGAATGACAAACAGTGCAGTCCCTTATTAGACGGCTCCTCTAGGAGCAACCTGATATGGAATGCGCTGTTTGCTTGTGTCTATCTGTCGCAATATTAAGAATTTTATATAATATGTTTCCTGTTTAAGTAACAGTTTTATTCAGTTACATTTTTCTTTTTTAAGTATTTTGGTGATAAAAGCAAAAAGGATGTGATCAGTCTCATGAAAACTTTCCTGTCGAAGACATCTGTAGAGGACCTGGCGTCATCTAAATCAGAAGTCTCAGCTGAAATCCGTGATCTGGCAATGGAGATGGCTGTTAGAGAGACGGCGATTCCAAAATCGAAATGCAGTATGTACTCTAAAACAGTTTAACCTCGATTTTTATGCAGGGCAAGCCAGAAGTATCAGTTTAAGATAGGCTCTCTCTGTCAGACATCTTTCATATGCCTGTCTGTTATAGCTTTATTTGATGTAAGTAGTTGGATACTAAATAAGAATATTGGTGGGACATTCAAACCACTTTACCAGTCAAATAACCGACAGGGCTATAAAGCATTTGTATAAGTAAAAAGGGCTAAAAACATTTGGATAAGAAAAAAAATACCGTTTCGTTTTCCGTAAAACAAAATTTTGTATTTCTACGCACTTTTAACACAGGTTCTATTTAAATTCATATTTCTGGCATATGAATGCACTTTCATTTCTGCGATTCATATAATCTATTAGGATATTTAAAACAAACTGGTGAAAAAACAATGCCCTTTTCTTGATTATAAGTAATTTTTTTACATTTTTTTAAAATGCAAGAAAATTTAATTTTATGAAAAAAAAATCATACAAAATATATTTGATCGATGGGACATGCTTATGGATATTATTTCAGAAAAACTAACATTGTATGTTACAGAATAAGACAAAAATACAAAGTTTTCACCGTTTCGTTTCCTTGCAAAACAATGTTACAGTATAAATATACCACAAAATCTGAGAAATCCAAGTAAAGAGACAAACTCTATTCCGCAATTGCTGCGACCAAAGCATGCTCTTTCCCCATTATTTATTCCCCTGTTATTTCGGTTTTAACATAAAGTAATTCCACCAAAAATGTGCAGACGGAATGGCAAATCAGAAAAGGATCCTAAGGAGCAGTCTTATATTAGTTTCTACTATTTGTACAAACCTATCTGCTCGAAAACTTAGGATCTTTACGGTAGGTAGTGTCATTTATGTAGGTAGCCTACCAATAATCATTTTACATAGGCAAAAGAAATAACGTTTAAGCAAGCCACTAGAAAACTTTAAATTAATTCCACATTTTGAAGAACGACTCTAGCTGATGGTTTAAAGAAGAAAAAAAAAACACATGCTTCCCTGCTCTGAAGGCCGCTATTTTAACAAGAACACGTAACCCCAGCGCGTGCAATAAATTTGGTGCGTCATTTTAGTACTGGGTAAAGTTATAAAACTATCTGATACTTCAATGGTTTACAGCAAAAATCAATGTAGCCGTCTAATAGTTTTCATCTAGGTCTGTTAATTTATTTAACGAGTGTTTACATTAGTCACCTGACTAATGGTGGCCATCCTAACCATTCTCTTCTTGACTGAAGCTTCTGTCCCAAAGTGGCGGTTCATAATTATTTAGTGGTAAGCTACCTCAAGGTTGAGCGAACAATAACTCTTTTTTGTTTGGACAAATGCAAGACAGAGTGATTCAGTATCGGAATACCTTAAGCAAAGATATCATTTTAGACATCTGTGATTTATGCCTCTGTGCTGAGCATAAATGTATACCAGTAGCCGTCAGGCCACCCATCTCTGTTTCTACATTACATCTGTGTGGATGAATTCACGGCAAATTAGGGAGACAATTTCTTTAAATGTACTGGAAAGGTATATTTTCTAGTAATGTGTTGCTATGTTTGATTGATATTTTATGTATATTGAGTGTTGAGAGTCGAAAAGGGTATTCCTCGTTTCCTTTCCTTGACTAGACGGTGCTTATTTCTGACCTTATCTTCGACGAGTATATTTTCAAAAAAGGTAAGATGCGGTAATAATGTTATGCTCACTCGCACAGAACAAAGCTCACTTTTACAAAAGGCATAGAATGATCGGAGATCGCACAACAATCATCTTTTTTTCTTCTTTCAACCCCACATAAATACATTGTCTAAACAACGTTGTGATGACGACAAAGCAACTTTATGATGTCGGAACAACCTTGCATTGACGTCAATAAAGTGTCATAACGTTGCGTCGACGTTCTTCCTACATTGTTTCGACGCAGTGTGCCTTTTCGAACTGCTTCATCATGTGTGGTGACCGATAGCGTTTACTAGGCATTTTTAATCTTACAATTATGCATAACAACTCACGCGCATGCTACTTTACCGATTTCTCATGTCGATTGCTCAGTTCTGACACTGACACACAAGCGTCTAACTGCTCCGCTCAGTCTTCCAATTGTGTCTTTAGAATATGTGCCTACATGCATAAAATAAAATATTCACATAGTCTATATTCATTCTTAACCTCTATAAATACAGAAGAACATAAAGTCACCGCTGTGTTAGTCCGATTGTCCATCACAGTTTTACCCGGAACGTATCTCTGAAAGTATTTGGAGGAAACAAATATGAACCTGGATTTTTTTAGAGACAAGCAATGCGTGTAGGTGTTGAGTTAAAATAAAATATAACTGTATTTCAAAAGTAATGATACAGTATTTGCTACGTTTTTACTTCATGTTTGTCAGATTGAATGGGCCGATCAAATGTAATTTAACACACTGATATGCGACAATAAGAGGAAGTACAAAATTCAAGAACAACAACTATATCCCCATAATTTTGGATTAAGTTTCAGTTTTACTTTTTGTCTGGCCTCAGATGGTTCCTAGTGATCGATTTTCGGTTCGCTTATATTGTGTGCGCTTGGAACAGAGTTTCGCAATATTCATCAAATAGCTTTTCCTAACCCAACCCAAAATCGTGACGATCGATTAATTTTAAGCGGACTTATGGCCTTTTGAAGAAATGCATCTATGTCACACAAAGTAAATGATTTAATAAAGTGACGAAAGTTCCGAAAGCATTCAAGGCCTATTTTGTATGGACCTGGATCCCGCTCTGAAACTGATAGCGGTACATGCATTATATTTGGTTTGAACCTTTGCTAGAGCGTTGGTTTTTGCTTAGTACAAACATATCCGTGAGTTTGATCCCAAGATAAGATCAGGGGTTTATTTTCTAGGCTAGGGCTAACGTCCAATCTTTTGCCCGATTCTCCTAAGGATTGTTTCTCCAAGACCGTACGCGGTAAAAGGTCTTGTACTTGGTGACATGTCCCTTTATTTGCAGCAAACACAATGCAGAAGCTGGTGCCATGGCCTTTATGTTTCGGTTTAAAGACTCTTTTGTGCACTGTTGTTAGGGTTTTAGATGGCATATACTCCTTTCATTCCTTAGTTTGTTTCACTGATATCTTTGAAGTAAGATTGGTTAGAGCAAAGATGCTGTAAAACTTCCGGCATAGGTTCATGGTATGTCAAAGTCCTGCTCTACTTGGTTTTGATACGGTAAGGGCTTGTTTTGATGTCCTCTTGACGACATTCACATACAGCACTCCAACTTCCATCCTCTGTACCCCAGGGTCTCTAATACTATTATCACGCCGGTATAAAAATATAGGTTACGGAATAATATACCCGTACTTTCCCGTCGATGTCCAACCTCATACATACCCAGAATATACTTCCTAACCAATTCATTATTTCCTGGAGTTCCTGATAGAAGTTGTTGACCTCCTTATCCAGACATAATTGCATCAGTCTGTATCATGGTGATGCTTTCAAGTGGATTGATATAAGACTGCTAGAGACTGGTCAGCAACCAAAGGCAGCACTCATCATATCTATATAGACCAGCAATGCAACGCCATTTTCGTGTATGTCCACTTCTCCACTTAAAACTTATGTCTACTATATGTTGACATCTCACAAAAGTCACTCCAGGGCATTTCACAGAGCCTCAATATGCCTGCTATATGTGTCTCTTTGTTTCACGTGTCAGCACTCAGTCCTCAGAGTATCAGTTGAATTGTTGTCTTTCCCGTCTAATCTCTCCGACATTGTTGCTTCTGTGTCAAACCTATCACCTTCATCCGGGCGTCAAACGGAAGGCGCTGTCAAATGAAAAATATACAGAGATTATAGTGGAGTATCGTTGGCTCATCTCCCTCCAGGCTAGGATATATAGATATCGGCAGAATTCCATGATAGCTATATGGCTCGCTATGATCGTGAACTCATGACCATTGACACAGTTTAAATTATTTGTGCCCTTGCCTTAGACATTCTACAAAAACTTCTACCCGTTAAATTGGGCACTTTGTCCTTCCATGTCAGTAACACGTTCGTTGCCCATAATATAAGCAACCAGATACAAAGACCCAAGGTAATGGGGGCCTATCTATACCAACAACACCTACCTCTCTGAATCTATCCGTTGCATAAAACCCGACTTTGGCTCACCAGGATCTTTCATTTGATTGATCAACATAGAGTTCTTTCAATCCGGCCATTGGCTTCGGTACAGCGATGCTGTGTTTGCAAGTTCTGTTTAACAGACTCTATGGTTTGAGGGCTGGATTTGGATTTTGATTGTTTCAGTTCCTGGTCTTTGCATACTTTTTACTTCTAATTAAGGACCAAACAACAGCAATATGGATTGCTGACCAAAGTTAAAGGTTCAATCTTCGCTATGTAGGTTTCGTTAAAAGACCTACTAACTCGTAGGTGGAATGCCATCCAAGGCTTATGCTCCACCTACCCTATCTAAGTTGTAACTAAAGACCAAGCAACTCCTAGACGGGTTACTGTCCCAGGCTGATGTACCACGTGAACAGGTAGCGCTGGACTACATGGTACCAGTGGCAGGTTGGACCTGCCTGACAGGATATGAATCGTCGGACCCAATCCACTCCTTCCACCGTGTGTTGGCCAACCCGGATGTAAATCAGGTACCCAGTTACCTCTGGGTCTACGAAAACAGTTTTACACTCGCGGGGCCGATGGTATTTTAACCTGCAATCTTCTGCTTTGACGCCTGGCGTTCTGTCCACCCATGGCTATATATAACATGTTGTAAAAAGGCATGGGCGAAACGATAGCAACACTATAATAATACAAGTATTATCTTTTTTACAAAAAGCTTAAGTCTACGCTTTTGAATTTGCACCTTGGTGAAATCGCGTCTCTTTCAAACCGAAATCAGTCTTTACCTCGGTTTTATCACACATTCTCGGGTGTTAGGTAGTTGATTTCCGGTTGGCTTTCTATGTTCGTGGTAGTTGTATGTAATTATACCCCGGTATAAGATTACGACGAGGGTATATAGCTTTTGTCCGAGGTCCGTCCGTCCGTTCATCTGTCCGTCTGTCCTTCCGTCCGTCCGCGAGTTAACATTTGAGAAAAAGTTTTGGGTTAAAGTTTTTAAGATCTTATATTATTCAAACCCTTTGATAAATTGGGTTTATATTTGGCATAATGATAGATAATGGTTCAAAGTTTTATTCTACACCAGTCTCACCCATGCTTGTGACCTACAGGACAAGGTCTTGGACTTTGACTTTTGATGTTAAAGTTTTGCGTTAAGGTTTTTGAGATCTTTATGTAATTCAAACTCTTTGTCGGGTTGGGTTTACGTTTTGCATGATGATAGATGTTGGTCCTAAGTTGTATTCTGTAACATCCCTACTCAAGCCTGTGACCTAAAGTCTAGGTCACGGACTTTCACTTTTCATATTTAGTTTCGTGTTAAATTTTCTAATATCATCCACACCCTTTGTTCAGTTTGTTTTTTATGTCCAAAAATTTATTTTCTACCGACTTTACATATCCATGCCTATGACCTAGAGGTCAAGGTCACTGACTTAGACATTTACTGATACGTTTTGTGTTAAAGGTTTTGTGATTTCATATTCTTCTAATTCTCTGTTGGGTTTGGTTTACATGTATATTTGGTATGATGATAGGTGTTGGTCTGAAAATTTATTCTATGCCATCCCCTTACATGCCTTAACATAAGGTCATCGTCACAGACTTGTGTTTTTCCATGTGAAAGGTTTGCATAAAATTCATATTCTTTGCTTATTTATCCCATCTTCAATAGGACCTTTTGATATGTAGCTTCATTTACATTTACCACTTAGTTTCAACAGTTAACATCATCTGAATTCTGCTGTTGACATACAGTCAAAGCCTCATACTTATACAGTTGTGTCAGTGTACTGCTTATAATGTTTCATATATTTCAGAAATCTTTCAATGGAACCTGTTGATATATTACTAGGTTTACTATTAGCTTGCAGCAGATCAGTTGACATCCTCCTTTAATATCATGTTAATGCTGCTGCTGACCAAAGAACTAGGTCACAGACTTTAAAATCTGTATTTTTTATGCGTTAAATATTTGTGCGCTTAGTTTATTTTCGTTAGGAGGTGGCACTGGCCGAGGGTATACGTGGGACCCTGCTCACTTGCTTTAGTTGCCCTCAGCCAATCAGCTAGCAGGTTTGGTATCAAAATAGATGTTACCTGTATCTAGAAATGTTCGGCACTTAGTGATATTCCAAGACGGTGTCCATGTCGATCCTTTACTGGTACTTGTAAACCTGATCAGTCCTGCGCAAACTAATAATGATGATAACCAGTCAAAAGAAAATTATGTTCAACCAGTCATGACGTTTTCTTAAATGCTTTCGGAGCAAGAGCTATTCCTAAGATTGTCTACGCTCATGTGCGTAGACTATAAAATTTATTTCTTTACCAAATTTAATGTGGTGGCATTTGAACCTGCAATATTCTACATTGACGCCTGGCGTTCTAACCACTCGACCAAGGCTAATATTACATTGTAAAAAGGCATGCGCTAAAAGACAGCAAATAATCGTAACATTACCATACCAAAGGAAATGGTTTGATAAGGTCCGTTTTTGGCTTTCATTTAAATTATCTCAAAATTGCGTGGTTTCCATTGCTTATCATTGTGTGTATAGGAACAACTAGAAATTATATGTCTCGTCTTTGTGAACTTTATAATACGAGCGTAACACGATTTCTAACGTGCCTATCTTGTTTCAATAGTGTTAAGGAAAATTGTTAGAAAAATGAGTTTAATGGCCCTCCTGTAAAAAATAAGTTAGAATAGTTTGAACCTCCTGATAATAGGCTTTTGGAGAAACTCTTATAAGTTGAATAGCACAGCTTACCATCTGTATAGGCATTATTGCGCAAGGTTGAAACATTGTCATGTATTCATGTTATTTTCGAAATAGAACTTTTGATAATTTAATTTGCTAGGAGCCAAATATGGTCCCCGTCGTATAATTTTGTCTCTAATGTGTTTGGGTATGTACTTTTCAGATCCACTGCAAGTTCAGTTTCTTAGCACTGCAACTGGTTTCTGTATAAAACAGCACTTTGAAAAGCGTCTCCAAACCTTTTATGGAACGTTTAATCAGGATCCTGACATCGTCGAACCAATAGTATCAAGGAAAAATACTAAGAGTGCCAAAGAAGATTTATGTATTCACATACTATGGGTTTCAGACCCAAATCTGAGGACTGCAGGAAAAAGGATAGTTAACCGTGTTTATCCGGTAATGGAAATTAAGGTAGGTACAATTTCATTGCGATGCTAACTTCATATAGAGACGTAAGGAAATGACCTTAAATATGTTATATTGTCAAATTCTGTTACGTATGTCAATGTTATACAGAACATGTATGTAAATTATAGGTAAAAATACTGTTTAAATCAGAACTTCTTTCATGTTCATCCTTATTTAATTGTGTTTTCCATATTGTACAGTTAATGTCAAAAACGTAAGCACTCAACTGAAATGCTCATAGCGTCGGCAAAAATGCTATCCATACTAATAGCTTTACTATATATCGAGTGCTCAGTGCAAGACAATGCTAAATCACTTTTTTTTCACAAATTCACTTTTTTGCAGCTTGGAAAATTTGATGGTCAAATACACATTCTTTGAAACTATCAAGATTCACGTTTTGCAAATTGTGTTAAATTAACAAATAGTCTAAGTGCAAAATTAGTTAATATTTAGCGCAAGACTAGTCTAACTACAATATAAGTAATTTCGATTTTAGAGGGCGCGCCATGGATAAATGGCTGAGTTATATAAATTTAGATAAACTTCTCATTTTCTATCACTGTTTATAGCTCCATATACAGTGTTTTAACACTCTACGAACACAGTTTTTTTTCAGTGGTAAAACATGGAATAGTGTCATTCCAAAATATCATGCTCACATTTCTCAATGCACGACTAATCTAGTATTGCGGTCATAAAATACGGAATTGAAGTTAGCAAAGTTTTTTTTTTTAATAAAAAAGTTACATGTATTATCCTTTTTAAGTTTTATATTAATTAAACAGCGATTCTCAGCTGATGCTTATTTTGTTTTTACATTCAAACTTTAAAACTTGCTAAACTTGTTTCATAATGAACTTACTTGACCAATGGAGAAAGTAGACCGTTTCAAGTTAGACTAATCTTGCAACTTTCTTTCAGCGCAAAGAAGTCAAAGTCACAAAAACCGAATTAACAAATATAAATTAATAGATTTGAAAACTGTATGCATTTCTTTCCATATTTCATGTGAATGTATAAATTTCATATTGAAATTTTGTTTATGTACTGTATGTATCGGTTTTTTGCTTCTCCTGAAAAGTTTCAAAATATGGAATTGGAATAGTCTTGCGCTAAGCCCTCGATATGTTAAATCAATAAAACATCATTCTTATTTACGCACTTTTGAAAACGGGAACTATTATGTGATGGCGCTAGCGTCGTCCGTGCGTTGTTAATTTGTTTGTTTCCAGCTAACTCCTCCCACAGTTTACATCTGATTGAGCCGCAACTTGGTAAAACTAGGTGGACCAGCGCATAATTTCGAAGCTACGCTCCAATGACCATTAGCGGAGTAACAACCCTTTACTTCGACTTTCAGAATGTTTGTTTCCGGATAACTCCTCCTACATCCAGTTGAGCTAAAACTTTGTAAAAAGTAAAACTATGATTCGGAGTATTTTTTGAAAGTTTACGCTCCAGTTTTCTTTAGCAGAGTTTCAGCCTTTTGAAAAAAATCGACTATGGCAATTTAAGGCAATTCATTGTGCATTCCAAAACTGCTTACTCTTTGGAGTAACTCGATGAAGAAACTCGATAGCAATTGGTTTGATGTTTTGTCAGCATGTTGCATACAAGCATCGTTGCTCACCTTAACTTAGTTTGGAATTACGTCCCTTTGTTATTTTAGACTATTTTTGTACATCCCATAACTAGGTACATGTAACCCTTTGGAATATTGTGATGAAACGTAATAACAATGTATATTAGGTTCAGACGGTATGTCAAATATAAGAACAATTGCTTCCCCTCACTTATTATCAGTTACGTTCCTTTGATTACTTTCTGTGGCTATTCTTGTGTGAGACATAATTTAGTACACATATAGTATATCTGATTGAAAACTTATGGCAATGTGTATTAGGTTAATAGGTGTGTCACATATTAGAATAATTGCCTCCTCTTCGTGATTTTTGGAGAAACAGCCCCTTGATTAGTTTAAAGACTATTTTGTGAGCGCTATAACTACGTTAATTTCTGGAATATCTTGATGAAAATCATAGCAATCTGTATTAGGTTGAGAAGGTATTTCCCATGTTTTTACTGACTATTCTTGTGCAAACATTAGAACCTGCCTGATTGTCAGGCTATAGATCTGCCCGAGGTACTGATTGGGGTTTAAAGTCACTCAGAAACGGGCGTATACTGCCCGCTTGTGGTGCTCTTGTTTTCAAATCGCAAAACATTATTACCCATGGTTTTTGTTTATAATACTACTATACATTTGTATGTCATTTTGCGTATTCAAAACAGTTTGGAATTTGAAGTTTACTAAATCGTTTAATTTGATTAAGCTAAAATTATATTTTTGTTACTTTTATTCACAAAATGTTAGAGAAAGCTAAAGACTTTTTCATGTTTTTTTCTTTTATTGTAAAAGATATTATTAAATATGCTACAGCATAACAAAGCTTTCCTACAGCATTGCTCGTTTGTCAGAAGGTGTGCAGCTATGTAACTCAAGATTGGCTCGGATTATGGTTTTCAAATTTTATTTATGGAATAGCCATGAAATGTAAATTGATCACTTCACTTTAGAAGTTTTTATCTGAAATCGGAACAAACGTATGACGTCCCGCTTGGCGGATTGTTAGGTAGCTGTGAATCACAAGCACCGCTCATGTAAAGAACTGGAAATTGTATGTATAGAATAAATACATGAAATAATGCTATCAACTTTTTTGTGTGTGTGTGTGTGTGTGTGTGTGTGTGTGTGTGTGTGTATGTTGAGTTACATTCAAATTCAAAACAATTTGTTTGGATATCGGCGCGTCCACATAATACATTTCTACAGATATTTGAGCAATACGGTATAACTGTAGACATAGCATGGTTTAAGGTGATGATTTATGGTAATTGCAAATATTTGCATAAAACCATAAAAATAACGTATCTCCCAGAACCCTAGCAGCCTTCTTATTGTTGTTGTTCTGTACACTTTAGAATACAAAATAGAGGTACATCCTGCTTAGAAAAAAAAATTTATAAGGAGAGATCAAAGGGTATTTTTCTGCACAAAAATCTGAAAAAAGTAACATTGTTATTGAAAATTTACGTAGTGCTGAAGGTACGGTACTGCACAATGAAGAGTGTCCTAGCAATTTTTTGTTCCAACTCTTCCTCAATTATAATGTAGACAAGATGAAAACAGTAGCTTTTTCTCAAATGTTCAGCTATGTACAAGGTAAACTGGACGCATTCATTAAATATAGGGTAGACAAGAATACCTATATAACACCTACAATATAAATAATACATTACTGACAGTATGACAGGTGTATACATGAAATTGTTCAACCTTGTTAAAATAGTCTCCCCTGTGTGTTTTGACAACATGTGGACATAGTCTAAGTCTTTTTATCTGCTCAGCCTGATAATGTGTGAAAGAGTTGGAAAGTTGGAAAAATAACTGCTAGGACGCTGTCCATAATACAGCAAGGTACCCTCAGCACTAAGTATATTTTCAATAACGATATTATCTTTTTTAGATTTCTGCGCAGAAAATTACCACTGTGTCCATTCGTGTACGCCTATAAATGCGAGTTGGAGCAGTGTACGCCGAGTTAGAACACATTCAGAGAATGCTCGCGGACAAGAGGTAAGTGTTTGCCATGTGTTTTAACAGCTAACTAAGGATAATGTCCCTCTTTTCTTCGCAGTTTTCGTCTTAGACATCATCTACAACCGCAGGTAAATTTTCAAAGCACCACCTCTTGTAATAACACAAGAAACATCGCAAATGCTTGCAAAACATGTCAAAATATTTGCTACTGGTCTTAAATTGTACTCAATATACGCAAACACTGTTTTCATTTACCAAAATTATAAAATGGAATAAGAAATGATCCAATTGTGACCATCAGAGCGAAGCCACAAAATGCTGATCGTAAAACTGAGAGAGCTGTTTGTATTTGTTTGCACCAGGGGTGTTGCCAAAGTGCACGCCGAGTTGCAGCACCTGTGCACGCCGAGTTTAATCATTGTTGACATAAGGGTGTACCGCGAGTTAGAGTATATAAATGTCAAGCTCAAAGACTAATGACCAAACATGTACCATGCTCTGAATTTATGAGCCTTATCTGACCTGGCAAAAATAACGGATTTTTTATTTGTTTAAAGGACAGTGGGAACGCGTATCCATGGCGGAGTGATATTTTTATACAGATAGCAACGAAATAACGTTCGAAATTTCTCAGACTCAGATTCAATCGACGAACGTGTCGCAATTTCAGTGATGCTTTGTCGGCGAATCAAGCTACACAAAGCCGAAAATAAGATATGGTTTTATTCCTTACATCTTAATTTAATTCTCTATGCCTTTAAGAGCAGAGCTAAACACCGAAATATTCTGCAATCGAACGTTTTACGTGATCATGTAAAGACGACTCTTATCCGCCAACTTCAACAGCAATTTTCAAAATAAATCGACTTTCTCCCGTCGGCGGACATATGCCATGAAAAACCATAATTACAGAACTGCGTCAACTGTTTCAAACTTGGCATTTACTTGCTTATAAGTTATTAGGACCGGTACATTGTGGTCACAATCAGAGGGACTGCTAGAAAAAAATAATTTTGCCATCCAATTAATCCTGCACATGCCAATATTTCAAAGCCTCTCCTGCAACTCACACGATCACCCTACCCAACTTAAGGCCCCTCTACCCCCCCCCCCCCCTTCTTCCTCCACCCTTCCTCCATCCCCAACCCCCACCCCTACACACACACACACGCACACAACTTTTAACCTTTCTTTTACATGAAAAACCAAGCAAAATATAATAGATGTTTAGCCATGTTTAGCCATAACAAATACTTGCAAAACATCATTGACTAAAAGTAAAAAGTATGCAAAGACCAGGAACTGAAACAATCAAAATCCAAATCCAGCCCTCAAACCATAGTTATATAATTATAAAATCCTTGATTAAAAAGTGCAGTGTAGACCTGGGTTAGACTGTACTATCAAAACAGCAGTCTGATCAGGGTCAGTACTATTTGATTTTCCCAGCAATTTCGACACACTGTCAGATGGTGAAAGTGGTAGGACAATTGCAGTAATGAAGATTTTGTTTCAACTTTAAGCTTAGAAAATAACTTGGCCATACATACTTATACACTCCTTTACACTCCATATAATTTCAGCCAACATTGAGAAGCAACATATGTACTGTTAATTGAGCTTTTGAGCATTAAAATTGCAGTATGCATTTTTATAACATAGGTTTTGGCCCTCTGTGGAACTACCTTAATGAGGAGTTCTAATGAGGGGTTACAACATATATATTTACTTGTTAGTTGTTTATCCCCTTTTTAAGAGTGTAAACAACTAACAAGAATTTATTGATTCTTCCTAAGAAGAAACCAGGGATTTAATAAAATACATATTTATTATGAAATGCCAGGTGTGTCAAATACTAGCTCATCAGGTAGGGGGGGGGGGGGGGGCTGTCAGCTCTGCAATGCCCTTGGTTCATAAATTAAAATGCCACAGTGTGTTTATATACTCAGTGATCTTTTGAGGGATTTGCTCTAACTGTTGCCAAAAATCTCATGGAAATCTATCAGTAGGGGCAAATCTCATGCAAAAATTATATAATTTATAATGAATGGTACCTTAACTTTTCATTGAGAATGGAGATTTTCTCAAAATTTTAGTTCAATGTGATGTGTTCTCTAATATGATTCTGAGTCACACTCACAAAAAACAAAACAAATAAAAAGCACAGCTGTCCAGCAAACCAGAAAACTTGATTAAATATGTGGCAAAGGCTCGGGACTTGGTAATCTATTCTCTAAGTTGAATAATGGTAAGATATAAACATGATTAAACAAGAAAAATAATAGGCCAATATCTAGTGAGCCAAAGTGGAGTTATTCTTTATCATTTCTCTTCAAGTAAAATGTACAGTATGTTGTGGTGTCTCATCACAGTTGCTTTTGATCAAAAATTAAAATTTAACACAATTTTCAAATGAACAAATTAGTACTGTATAGGTATTCTAAATGTATAAAGCTCTGATCAAATTATTATATTCACATGCAGTCTGACATTGCCCTTCAGTGTTTTCCCTATAAGTATAAATAAATAAATAGCCAAAATAAATTATAACATATGTACATAATAAGAAAAAAAATTCTGGAGACAGTTCCACAAGTGATGGTTTTATGATAATGATTATACAAAGACTCAGCTGGAGCATGATAGCAATTCTGGGAATTCTGTCTTATTCAGCCATAAAAACATTTGTTGTGATCCTTTAATAGAACCATCTATGCTCTTGCTGAAGTGCTTCTAATGAGAGGGCACAACAGGTGTTAATATGAAGCCCATTGATGCTGGTGCAACAATTATGGTGGAACTGTGTAATTGTTTTCATTCTAACATAGTCTTGACTTGTAGAAGGACAAACAGCATTATGCAACATTCCACATAAAGTGCAGGGTCCATCAGTTAGCAGGGCATGCCCCATTCATTATTTGTGCACTTATAATGATATAAAAAGCTTGCTAGCATAATAAAGTCCTAAATATTTGGCCAATAAAATCCTCTGTGAAAATGCTTTTTAATAGGTTGGTGTGTGTGTGTGTGTGTGTGTGTGTGTTTGGGGGGTGGGGATAGACAGGAAGGGGCTACCTCTCATTCAACTGCACTAAACTGCATCCCTTTACAGTCATGACTCATCATTTAATGTCTGTCATCAAGCTTTTCTCTCTAGTAACTTAATAACTGATTAGTAATTACAAGTTTCTTCGCTTTGGTCAGAAGCTGCAAACATTTAAGATGGATTAAATTAATCAGGAAATATATTTTTTTTTCATTTTTCAGTTTATGGTATCATTTCTATTAATATAACTTCAATATGAGCCTTTTAATTTTCTTTATGAGATTTAAGCTAAAACATAACTTTTGGCATTTAATTCTATAGAATATGTATTTCTCCATGCCCCTTTCCCCTCCTCCCATCTCAGCCACAGGCCAATCATAAAAAGTATTTTGTTTGCAGCTGCCTATTAACTAGGATTTTTGGAGAGTACTTAGGTAGGTAGGCTTTCTTTTTAATCCCTGCAAACTGTGCAAACAACAAAAACAAATAATAGTTCTATAAAAAATGTCACACACAATTACAGTAATTACCCATAATACTAAGATAACAGCATCCTACATTTTGAGCATATCTATATCACCCACAAATGGAGTACCCAAAATGTGCAAGTATTAAGGAAAAATTGCTGACCCAGATCAGACTGCTCCTGGGTCTACACTGCTTGCTCAGACCTGTTTGTCTTACTATGCAGGTTGATCACGGTAAATGTGCCGTTAAATAAAAAAAATAGATCTAGGGTGTCCCAAGTGGCCATCTTTTTTTTTTTTTTTTTTTTTTTTGGGGGGGGGGGGGCGGGGGGAGGGAGGGAGGGGTAAGGTGAATTTTGGTGTGTAGGTAAGCAGTTGCTATCTACCCACCAAAAGTGCAGGGTCCAGACTCAGAGGTAAGTTGAATTTTGGTGGGTAGGTAGGCAGTTGCTATCTTCCCCCCCAAAAGTGCAGGGCCCAGACTCTGTTTTTGGAAATTTTGGGTGGAGCCAGGTTATTTTTTTTTTCACTGATTTTTGAGGCCAGATTATTTTTTGAAATCCCCTTATGAGCTGATTTATTTTTTACTTGCATATTTTTTCTTCCAAAGACAGGGATTTTTTTCGAAAAATATACCAGCCCCCCCCCCCCCCCCCCCCCCCACTCCCCCCCCCCAAGAATATCAAATGGTCGGTCCCTTAGCGCCTAGCGGGACAGGGTTTTGGCAGATTTATGAGGAAGGACAAGCTGTCTCTTGTACTTTTTGTTGGATGACTTCTGAAATGGTACGTGTGTGTTGAGGGGGTAGGTGGGGGGTGGCGTCATTCGGGACAGAATTCTTTAGAAGAGCGAGTAGTCTCAGAATGTGGGGCGCGTTATCTTGGGGGAAGTTGTCTGGGGGAGTTTTCTTAGAATCTGGGGCGAGTTGTCACCTGAAGATGGGGCGACATGTCTTGTGGCTTTTTCGTTTGTCAAACTTTGTGGTTGACCAGTGTGTTTGTTTTGCTTTCTCTCGTTCTCGGCGTGTAGCCTAAATTCAGAAGCCCAAAAATCGCAGGCAGACAGACTAACGCAAAATCTTAATAAATTCACAGTATGCTAAATGATTACAAGCTTTACTATACCATAAATGAAGAAACAGTTGGTCTCCTCAAGTCGATCCAGCTGAAAAAAATGTCTGTGTGTTGACGAACGCACGTGCCATGTATACGTAAAAATGACCAACTTCATTATCGATTTTCAAACTAAATAGACTTTCTCCCGAAGATATACCACGCTAAAAGACGGTCGAATGTATGAACTACGGTTCAGTTATAATGGCATCTAATTTGGTTTTTGGGACAATTTTCTTTGCAAAATAACTTTAGGGTACTGTCGTAGGGTTTTACTTTTCTGAAAAACGGTTGTCAAACTGTGATCGTTGTTTTGGGTGTGCAAACTGCATTGAGGTACCGATATGCGTCTGATTTCAATAACAAAACATCAAATTTCATTCTCATCTGGTCCGTTGGAAAATTATGACTGCATATCTTATCAAACGAGCATTATTTTGGGACTGTTTCTGTTCAAAATTTCCCGCCATTTTTTTTTCGGAAAAAAAAGGGATTATTTCTTTGTGCGTAGACGACCGCTCAGAAAATGATTTACTCAAATGTGATGAGTATGCGTTCCCACTGGGAAGTGCATCTGAACGCTCTTCCACTGATAGAGTTAATTATGAAGCCACATTTTGCGTTTAAGTACAGTGATAATACGAAAAACAAATAATAAAAAATAAACTGTTCCTGAAGAAAATTTCGAAGCATGCTAGCTAAAACAAGCAAGCGCCAACCATTAACGCTGATTAAGCTGCGAGTAAAAAGGTTGCGTATCACATAGTGCAAAAGCAGTCTGCCCACAGTTATAAGCTTTATACCCTTAACCACACGCACAGGCTGATAAGTATGTTGTAAGCTGCAGTCCCTTTTGACACAACTCAATAAAAATATCGGTATCCAACACCTTAGCACCCCCACCGCCACACCCTGTGTAGCGCCTTGTATAGTGGATAATCTTCGCCTTTCACACAAAATGTCACAGGTTCAACTCACACGCACGGCACATGTCCGATCCATTTTTCCAGTAGACTAGAAAATACACAGCCAGGGCCAGTGTGTTCTGGGCTGAAATAAGTGGCATCATAATCGCAGCTGGTGATTACAGCGTCAATGATCGATGGTGGTAGCGTCTGCCTGATAAAACCGGCAAAACTGTACATGTGCACGCAAAACACAACACACACTGAGTCAAAGTGCCTGATATGGTTTAATAACCAGGGGCTGTGGTCTCCTTAAAACAAGAACGAATGGGCAAACAACCATCAACATGATCACCCCTTCAAGCCCAGTAAGAACCACAAAGTTTAAGTTGATGTAGTCGCTACTTTAAGGGCCTTGCCTTTCTGCACATGTATATTCGGACACGATCATAAGAGCCCTCCACATGCCTGCAACAAAATTTTATCTGCGAGACCGTTTCGTATTTAACATATTTATCTCCTGTGCTCTTGCAGCCATACGACAAGGCTACAAGTGCAAACCTGATGAATGGCAGCACAGGAGAATGGTTCAGAACAACAGTTGGAGTAAGACAAGGATGTCTTCTGTCACCCACCCTCTTCAATATTTTTCTCGAACGGATCATGTCTGATGCGCTGGAAGAACATGTCGGAAAGGTTAGCATAGAATGTCTCGACCAAACGTGCACAAGGTATAGGATGGAGATTAATGCTGAGAAGACCAAACTGATGACAAACAGTGCAGTTGGCATCCAGATGGAGATCAAGGTAAAAGAACAGAAGCTGGGTACTGTAAACTTCAAATACCTTGGAGCAAATGTATCAGATGATGGCTCAAAACAAGAGGTTCTCTCAAGGATTGCACAAGCCACTTTAGCTCTTACCAAGCTGAAACCAAGTTGGAGAGATAACAACCTATCTCGTGGACCAAAGGTGAAACTTTTGCGCTCCTTTGTCATTTCCATATTTCTGCATACTTGTGAATCGTGGACCTTGACAGCAGAGTTAGAGAAAAGAACGCAGGCCTTTGAGATGAGATGCTACCGAAGGTTACTGAACATTTCGTACAAGGACCATATAACTATTGAGGAGGTCCGCAGAAAGATCCATGCAGCCATTGGAGACTATGACGAACTCTTGACGCTGGTCAAGAAACGGAAACTAAGGTGGTTTGGCCACGTCTCAAGGTCGTCTGGCTTAGCAAAGATGATTTTACAGGGCACAGTGAAAGGAAAAGGAAGAAGAGGTAGACAGAAGAAGAGGTGGGAAGACAATATTAAAGAGTGGACAGAGATGGATCTTGCCAGCTCAACTAGGGCAGCTGAAAACAGAACAAGGTGGAAGGGGATTGTTTCGAAGTCATCTGTGGTGCCCCCAACGACCTAGCAAGGATATGGGAATGAACAGAATAGATCTCCTGTGCAGACGTAGGGACAGTCACATTCTACGAAAATATGTGGAGAGACGAAAATTGGGGCGGACACGAAAATAACAGAAAAAGGCAACTAGATTTTTTCTAGGGTTGCTTTTGAAGAATTGAGGGATCAGAGTTGCCCGACGTGGAGTAAAGCAAAGTAAACGTAGAACTATTGCGTATCTACCCATCTGATTTAGAGAAGCGTACAGAGTAATGCGTCTGCCAATAAAGAGCGACGGAGAGAGAGTTCAGAGCTATTTCAATCAGAAAAGAGTCTTACAAAAGAGTCAATAAATCATAGTCCTTTTCCTTAGCATATCAGTAACTTTCATTTTCTTTAGAAAATGATACTTTGCTTGGGTAAATGAATACACTTTCAGGGGAAGCAAATCTGTCATTTTCATTCTTTCCGTCCTTCTAACTTCTGGAAGAGATTAATTGCTGCCCAAGCAGCAAATGCCTTCCTTTAAGAGAAGAGCCCCATTTTGGAAGTTTTTTTTAATGAGGAAGTCAGTACAGATGTTTCCTATTGTACTCTTTTGGAATGAGTTTAAAATGTAAAGACTGGAATTTACTTTTCCCATTGTCAACAGATAAAGTGACTCTTCGAACTGAAAGTTCACCCGTCGAATGGTATAAGCAACAGTGATCTAACAGCTCTTGCAAAGAAAATGTTCTGAATGAACAGTAATAACATTGGCAGGCAAACTCATCATATCTGGAAGACAAACAAAATGTGGATGCTTAATCATTTACAATATTCTCAATCATTCTTTTGAATTTACTAATAGAATGATTTTTCATACAAGCAATCGGACAGCCAACAACAACTGACTGACTTTGGTATTTTATACACTATCAGTACGAAGCAATGTCAATAAATGCTCAGCTAGATAGCTGCAACTAAATTTAATGCCATTTTTAAAAAAAATCACAAAGACCAGTACTTTATTCCAACTAGGCGTGCACCCTTTTTGACAAAAAAGCTTAAACTCGGCGTACATGGGTTCTCCAACTCGCCGTATTTTCGTTAATTATGAATTTGCAACTCGGCGTGCACTTCAAACCATTACAGCCTGTCTACAAATGATTTCTATATTCAAAGCAGACAGGTTTTGACCGATTCATCTATTACAATAGCTTCAATATATATCTGCCTAGCTAATAAGGAACCTATCAATCAAAAGATACATGTATTTGTAACGAAATACTGAATTCTTTTTCAGTAAAGGCAGTCTCACTTGAAAGAATGTACAGATTTGGTTAAATAGTCTGTAAATCGAACATTGCATTCATGTGAAACTATATCAGTCTGAAAGCTTATTCAGTTACAGATACACTCATGCTAGTTTATTACATTTAGATGACGAAAAGCCCTTATAAATGAACTTACTTTAAAGCCATGATGACGTGTTTTCTTCTAACTCGGCGTACACTGCTCCAACTCGCATTTATAGGCGTACACGAATGGACACAGTGCTTACTCTTTGATCCTTCTTTGTATAACACTTTTTAACATCAACAGTTCCTGCATTTTGGGAGTCTTAGTTATTAGAAACGACATAAAGAAGGCATATGCTAAGTTATGGCAAGATCAGTTGTATTTTCAGCGTTTTATGCAGATTTTTGTCTTTGCCCTAAATCAGTGATTATCACCACCTTAATCTTCCTGTTTGTTGTTAGAAATGGTAGAATGAAACATAAATAAAAATGAAGGAGCTCGAATAAACTGGATATTTCAATTGTGCATTTGTTTTTTTATTTTTACAGAAAGAGACAACAATTTGACACTGAAGTAGTGAAGAATTGTGTATACAACAAACTGGTATTCAGTAATATCTAGAATTAGATATCCTTGTCAATATAAAGAATTCAGTATACATGTACATTAGCTGTAACTTTTTTAACTATCGCTTCCATCCAGACGTATGATATGCTTCAGTTTGTTCCTGGCTTATTGTCTTTTGATTGCAAAATCTATTACAATAGCTTCAATATATATCTGCCTAGCTAATAAGGAACCTATCAATCAAAAGATACATGTATTTGTAACGAAATACTGAATTCTTTTTCAGTAAAGGCAGTCTCACTTGAAAGAATGTACAGATTTGGTTAAATAGTCTGTAAATCGAACATTGCATTCATGTGAAACTATATCAGACTGAAAGCTTATTCAGTTACAGATACACTCATGCTAGTTTATTACATTTAGATGACGAAAAGCCCTTATAAATGAACTTACTTTAAAGCCATGATGACATTTCCGAGACGTGTTTTCTTCTAACTCGGCGTACACTGCTCCAACTCGCATTTATAGGCGTACACGAATGGACACAGTGCTTACTCTTTGATCTTTCTTTGTATAACACTTTTTAACATCAACAGTTCCTGCATTTTGGGAGTCTTAGTTATTAGAAACGACATAAAGAAGGCATATGCTAAGTTATGGCAAGATCAGTTGTATTTTCAGCGTTTTATGCAGATTTTTGTCTTTGCCCTAAATCAGTGATTATCACCACCTTAATCTTCCTGTTTGTTGTTAGAAATGGTAGAATGAAACATAAATAAAAATGAAGGAGCTCGAATAAACTGGATATTTCAATTGTGCATTTGTTTTTTTATTTTTACAGAAAGAGACAACAATTTGACACTGAAGTAGTGAAGAATTGTGTATACAACAAACTGGTATTCAGTAATATCTAGAATTAGATATCCTTGTCAATATAAAGAATTCAGTATACATGTACATTAGCTGTAACTTTTTTAACTATCGCTTCCATCCAGACGTATGATATGCTTCAGTTTGTTCCTGGCTTATTGTCTTTTGATTGCAAAATGACGCAGTATTTTAAGGTAGAGATGAAATTTTAGTCAATAATTATGTTACATTGTGCACGTTTATACATTTTTTATTCCCAACATTTCGAATCATTTCATTATTGTCATAATGCACGAAACCATTCAGTCTATATATGTCTTACAGTTGGAACCAAACCCTCGAAAAGCGGTGATTGTATTTACAACGGTGGATCCTTCCACATAAAAAAAAGCCCCAAAAAATGGCGAACATGGTTCTTGACGAAATTTCCTATTATTCTCAAATGTATTTAGAGGTATTGGCTATATTAAAATGATTAAACACATAAAAATGTTTTGCTAACTAGTATTAAGCAGGCTTTCTCAACAAAATTCAGGGCCAAAATTGCTCGAAATGCTAAAATATTCATCGTCAAATAACAATACTCTATCTTGATTCTACCGAAAACTTGCATCAACATAAAACATAATTTACAGAAAGATGAGACTTTCTCCAATGCGCACACCCATGCCATCGAAAACTTTATTATTTCTTCTTTTTGCATGTGAAATTTCAAGCAATATCGTTTTGGAACATTTTTAAATTGCAAAATAAAAGATTGCATCTGTAGTTTTAACGCTCAGGAAACGGTCTTGCACGTGATATGAGCACCAGCAATACTTGCCGGACAGCCACAATTTAGACAGAAAACTGAGGTCGACAGCTTGTCAAACATTGGCTCAGATTGCTAAATACTTGAAGAGGAGAAAAATTACGGAGTTTAGTTAGCTAAAATAGACTACAAACTGGTAGAACGTACCTTACCTGACTGCTGACCTGATTGGCATTGTACAAATCTGACGTTCTGCCACTCAAATTTGTGAAAATAATATCCTTTTGTAATATTATTTATCTTTCAAACAGTCATCTGTTTCCTGTCAAATAAGATATTAGGTCATTGTTGTGACGTAATAAAAGAAATGACGTATATTGCCTCGAGTTAGATTGCCAGTCCGCATGCCATGTAAACAGATTATACGTCGAACCTGAAATGCACCAGTACGAAGTAAAGAGTTTCTTTCTTGTCGTTTTGTTTGTCTAGTTTTCGAAAAATTTACGATTTGATTTTATAATTTGCTCAACAATTACAGAGAACATATGAGCCGCGACACGAGAAAATCAGCAAAGTGGTTGTGCGCCCAGCGCAGACTCAGATCAGCCTCGGCATCCGCCTAGTCTGCACAGAGTCTTCCCTAAGCGCTTTATGGGTAGCTAAGGGTCTAAGCTACCTGCAGACAGCGAAGACTCTGGTCAGACTGGGCGGATGCCCAGGATTATCTTAGTCTACGCTGGGCGCACAACTACATTGTTGGTTTTCTCGCGTCGCGGCTCAAGTTACTTAGAAAGAAACAAGCCAGGTGGGGATGGAAGGAGGCGGTTGGTGACGAGGGTGGGGGCCAGGGAAGTGGGGGAATTTATCTTGACTGATGCCTGGAGTGATGTATAGGTCCCAGACATGACTTGAGCAGTCGTTGCTGTGACAGCGTATTCTCTCTCTCTCTCTCTCTCTCTCTCTCTTTCTCTCTCTCTCTCTCTGCCCGATTTGGCTTCATTGTTGTTACACATACTGAGATTTATGACAATCATTTGAATCTTACCAACAGCTGAGCCGCAACAGGGAAAGAGCAATCTTGTCGGATATGATAACAGCAACATCTGCTTAGTCTAACAAGACTGCTTCAAGATACAAAACTGTATATATAAGCGAATAGCAAAACCCTGATTGGCTTGCAAGCAAACTCTTTCCATTCTGAATTAAGTTACGAAGAGCATTTCGTGTGTTCGATGATGAGCATGAAAATGTGTCGGGGTGTGCGGATGTGGTAGGTGTGGGGAAAATTTGGAGGCTTGCTACGTGCCATCCGACGTTTGGCACGTAGCACAAAAACAGCCATTTATTCCGTGGAAGCAAAGTACTGAACATGAACTTAAACTGTATACGAATCGCTCCACTTTGGCAAATTCCACATCCCGAATAAGCGTGAAGACCATTGACAGTATACTTAAACAACCTGCTTGAAAGTTGAAAATAGCGGGCGTGTGAGAACCTGTTGAAATACGCATGAACTTTGTATACTTAATTATTCAAGCAACCCACCATTGCCTTCATTTAGCAAAATGTGCATGAACAAAAAAGCTACCAGCCAAGATCCATAATAGAATGCACACATGCAAGCTGTTCATCTTAACTTTTATAACATTTGTGGTGCAAGCTATCTTAGTCTTTGATTGTTGCAGGTCACCCGTGTACTTACTGACCCTCAGAAAATACTACAGTAAGGGAAAAAGTGAAAACCTTCCCGCACGTCACCACATTTGGTAGCTAAGAGTGTTCAGATGAGAATCTGAAGGCCGTTAGCTCAATTCCTATCATTGCCTAATGAATGTATTTCGACTGTTGTCATATTCGATTCGGAAATCGACTGCCCAATTATTTAATGTCAGGACGCATAGTATGAAGAATAATGATAAGCCCAGAGTTGAGTATAAAGTGTATTGGATTGC
Source organism: Ctena decussata (assembly GCA_963989385.1). Taxonomy (NCBI): domain Eukaryota; kingdom Metazoa; phylum Mollusca; class Bivalvia; order Lucinida; family Lucinidae; genus Ctena; species Ctena decussata. Next base: position 29,194,838 of record OZ022499.1, on the reverse strand, counting down.
CCTTTACATGTGCCTTCGGGACGATTCGTAAATGCAAAAATATCAAATCTTCTGGCGACCTGCAAGATACCCGGGCCTGCTAGTCCACCGGACAATTACAATGTTACAATTTTAGTCGGCACACAAATGAAGAATGAACATGTTAAGCATTGGAAGGAACTGAAAAGAAATTGAGAGTGTACATGTAAATGAGAGGGCCTAGGGCAACCGGGTACACTTTCAGGGGAAGCATCTCGGCAATAATATTTTTGATTTATCCTACCTTTCCAATGGGAGTAAACTCTTTAAGGAAAGCATTTGCTCTTTTGAGAGCAAAGAATTTTTGAAGAGTCTCCCAGTTCAGGAAAACTAACAGGAAATTAATAAAGTTGTGTATTGATAATAAGTCTACCATTATTTGTGCCAGTTATCCATGAAAACGTGTTGCGGCTGTATATAGAACCACCCCGCCAAGACTACTCTAATGTGAGGCAACATCAGTCATTTTAAGAGGAATAGGAAAACACGACCTGAATTATTAGTAAATGATTTTGTTGTTTGTTTATATGTGACTGCATAATCGAAAGGGTTCGTAATCGGAGAAATAAATTTTCTATTCTATTCTATTATTTTATGTAGATCTACCCGTGTACCTGTAGATTTGTAAATGTTGCCCCCCCCCCCCCCCCAAAAAAAAAAAAAAAAAAAAAACACTCAGATGCCTGACGAGTTTCTCAAACTTATACAGGCAATGCAAAAGCATCGCATGCATACAGTGCACTGCTAACCCTTCTCAAAGGCGTAACTGCCTGTACGCTAATGGCCAGGTGCGTATTGTAATTTTCAACAGGTATCGCCATATTTGATGATGCTGGTATTTGTAAATTGAACAAGATTTCAATAGTAGCGGCGATATAAAGTATCTATGGGCCCCACCTCTTATTCTTGCTCTCAAAGGATAAACATAATTGTGCGTAAAGTGTAATAACCCCTACACTCCTGCTTCTAAACGCAGTGCTTGACACTCCCTAGATTAATGTGGTTGTCCAAAAGTTTAGCAGGCCACATTTTCAGTGGCCCAAATTAGCCACTAGCTGAATATCCGATGCATTATTGCCAGACAGGTAAATTTGGGCCACTAAAGTTCATAATTTGAAACTTTTTGGTGGCCCCAGACAAAATTTAGGTGCATTTGGCCACTGAGCCACTGGCTGTTTCCAGCACTGTAACCGTCCCACGAAGGGGGGGGGAGCATTTCTCATCCCTCCCAGGTTACTCACATACAACCGTTTATTTGACTTTTGAAATCAAGCGCGTGATCTGCTAATTAAAAAAGAAATAACCGTTAAATTACCGTTCAATTATGAGGGAAAGGCTAATCCTGAACGATAGCATGAACTGTACCTAAATGAACATCAATTGCTGATTAAGTCCGTCTTTTAAGCCATGAGTATCAAACTTCTAATCGATTCAAAATCACGTCATAAGCTTGTGTTTACGATTTGCTAGAGCAGAGAGGTGAGAGTTGACATTGTATCTGACAATAAAATATGAATAAAGTGTATTTGCTTGACTGTTTTATTGGGTCTTGGTTGAAGATTAATCAGCGAGAGGTGTTACATTTCTACGGACAGGCCGAATTGTGAGTTTGTTAACTTAGAGCGTAAGGCTGGCATGATTTCGACGCTATTTTCGGTTTGTTTTCAAACCGGGTGGTCATATGTTATTTTGCAATTTTAAAATGTTCCAAAACCAAATTTTCTGAAATTTCACATGATAGTAGAATATATATCAATATTCATCATGGCATAGGTCTGCGTTTTGGAGAAAGTCGAATAAGCTGTAAATCGTAATTTTTTGTTCACATGTTTGACGCTGACGTAAAGGGCACTGTTTCGTCAATAATTACACAGGCGGAAAAGGATGTCCTGGAATTATTTCAACAGAAAAATTCAATAATGGAAGTCAGAAAAGTGCTCTTAAAATTTCAACCGGTGGGGCGATTTTATTAATCTGTATGGTGGCGTTAAAGTACTATGGGGGTCATCGATAGCCATTTTGATGGCGACAATTTCGAACAAAAATTCGTTGCTATGTGTTTGATTATATCCCTACTCCTTGGAGCTGCGTTCCAACTGTTATCCATTAACCTTTTAGCTGAAACCGAAGGATATGTGATAGTTCATATGGTGTTATATGCTTGTCATACACTGACCGTTAGCCAGATTGCTAACCTTTAAGCAAGGGTGCTGGTGTTTGGCATAACGATGAAGAACGGTAGTGAAATTTCTTACGCAATATTTGAGAATTTTGTAAAATATGGCAATGTACGAGTATATGTCCACATGCGTAAGCATTTGACATTTTTGTATTTTTTTTTTTTTTCTTTTCGAGGCTTTGGAAATGTGAGGTATGAAAAATTAAGTAAATGTCTGAGAAAACATTTACATTTAGTATTTATCCTCACATATAGTTTTAGTTGTTCAATAAAGTCAGTATTATATAATTTTTATATGTACAAGCATAAGAGTCCGTTTTTATACTTCCCCGACATTGGATGGGATTAATGTGAAAATACATTTCAATACGGGAAAATGTGATGACGAGCAAAAATCTGAATGCGAAGTTATCGCGTATCGCTTGTATTTTGTATTTTGTGGTGAATACCGATTTTAGTGGCAGATGCGTATTTCTGTATTAAACCTCTTCAGTGCCGCTTAGACAAATATGCACAAAATGGTCATAGTTTGGTCACAACAGAAAACGGTAAATTTATGATTTTCTGTCAAGAAATGATAAGCCTCAACGGAGAAATTGGAATGTTTTAGCTGGCCCCCATAGTTGTTAAATGTGGATACGGGTCATGCTGTTGATCATTAACAACGCCAACCGATATAATATTGAAGGCTGCTTTTCCCATACATCAGCTGACAATATTGGATAAAATAACCTTCAAGTGATTGAAACTCTTTATAATATATCATTTGAAAATCTAACGAAACAGAATGTCAACTTTAGTACATGCAGTTTGCGAAAGTCTAACGGTTGCTAGACCTTACGAGCTGTTGCGTTTCACTACTTGTTCCCCATTGCTTGTTTAAGCTGAGTCTAAAATTGCTTAGTTAACAATATAGTTAATAATAATCGGTTTAATTTTTAACGAAAACACGTTTCTACCAAATCGAAACCGGTAAGACTATCCTGATTTTAAGAGGTGATTTCGAACTAGATTGTCTATTTCGGTCAGGTAATATTAGAGATTTCCGACATAAGATACGGTATGACAACGAGACATTCGTATTCGGATTCAGTTTTCCGACACATTAAACAGCACACGACATGGAAGTGTGAGATATCAAACATTATTAAAAGTTACGTTTGCCTTAACAGATGAATAAAATTCTACGCCTGTTTCTTTTTTCTGTAGGTATTGGCAAGCCTACACAAGACTGTAGATTGTAATGCTAAATTTGAATGTGTGTATGCATGTGTCTCTATGCTTATGCCAGCGCGAATGTGCTCTTATGTACGTGCCAAAACATGTGTATGAGAAATGTGTATTTCAGATATAATGAAAACGGGGAATCACAATAAATATCAAAACACTCCTGTGGGGGAAAAGTACAAACTTTCCACCTTCCTAACACGTTTTGCTATTTGGGTTCAAACATTCTCTTTCAAAACTTGACTCATTCCTGGTCTTCCGCGGAGTATGGGATCTGAGTTGGCTCGGTTTCGAACATCTGTGTTCTTTGCTTCTCTGTCACAGACGTCTTTTAGCTGATGTATGTGGCTGTGATATGTCACGATTGCGTCAGTTTGTATTTTCAGAGGTACATGCGTCATTATCGGCCGAGAATGTCCATCATCATTTTTTCAATATTTTGGAAAGTACTGAAGTGCGCATCTGTGCACTTAATCTGCTATGGTAAATTTTATAGTGAGGTAATTATTTAATAATGATAAAATGCATTATGTTCAAAATTTATAAAAACAGACAAAGTGTATTTCTCTGTCATTGATAAGACTGTGGTTAAGTGTATTTCAGTTATTGTGACCCTTTGGCGTTTGTATTATGGTAGGCACGGAACGAATTTTGGTGATAAAACGTCCATAACAAGCAAGTAGGCATTAGTTCCTCCCCGAACTCGTAACAACTGAAACATCAGTGCGATAAGATAAAGGGCTGACCTTAAATGTTGACAAAATGTCAGTTCCCGTAGCAGTAGGTCACTTTGACCTCATATGTAGGGGAGATGACCGGGAGCGGTTTCGTACCTGCATTGATGAAAATTTGAAAAGCCTTAGGTCAGTTGAGGCTAAGATCGATTGTTGTCTAAACATTGACATGATATCATTTGTGATAGAAAGTAGTACTTTTGCAGTTACAATATGCAAGCACTGGTGTTATGAAGCTTTGACATATGGCGGACCTTAAATTATGTCGATGTTTAGCTCAACTGAGACGAGGGCTCCGGGAGAGCGATAGGATAGACAAACTCCGTCTTCCGTCCATCCATCGTCCGGCCGTCAACATTTTCAAACGAATTCTAGTGCGAAACCACGAGACTGATTGTAGTCCTTACACTGAAAACTCAAATTCGTTGCTGTAACTAGTTAAACTAGTAATGTGAGGCGAATGATTAGTAATTTCTTTCTTACTAAGTTCATTAATAAAACAATAGATGGTATAAATATGCTCAAAACATTAAAATTATTTCATGTGCGTTTCTTATAATATTATAGTAATGCAATTTGTATGTAGGTTTTTAATAATTTCATTATATTAAAACTTTCAACATGATGATAAAACTATAGAAATAATCAAAAATTATTTACACTTTCAGTAAATGAAAGTATACCACACGGTTTTATTTTTTTTTAATATAAATACTGTTTGTAGATACAAATGGATGAACTTCAAAACCCTTCCTTTGCCCTGCTGACCTTAAGGACAAGAGGTTAACCGCGATGCAAATACATGTACGTGGTGGCTAACTTGATGTACTTCAAAGGGTAACAGAAATCATAAATAAAATATAAAAATGAAACATAACCAAACTACTTTATTTGCATATTCTAAAATAACAGTTTTGATTAGTTATAGTACTAATTAAACTACCAAAACATCTACTAAACAGCAAGTACAACTAACTAAGAGGTTAGTACTTTTTGCTAAATGCTTAGTACTCAGAAGGACAGTTAGCTTAACTAAGTCAAATAGTTAGCTATACTAGTTTGGGTTTCAGGGTATTTCATACGTGACCTCCAGGGGTCGGGAAACGAAAGGTTGAGCAAACAATTATGGTAACATGATCAACATGGCCGCCAGGCTTATATGTGTTAAAAACTATAAAAACTCTTCTTCTTGAGAACAAAACGGCAGGGGGTCTTGTAATTTGGATTTTAACGTCAAATGAAAATGCATGCTGACTCAGATGTCTTCTGTATGGATATCTTTTCAACCAGCTGTTAAATTAGATCATTTATGTGTGTGCATTACGGTAGACAGCTGATTTCTTCTTTCTGAGGGCACTTTATTAAATCGGTGTATAGGAGTTTATGTCTGTTTAGCTATAGATTTTTGAATTGCCCTTTCTGCACAACTTTGTTTATGTTTCTAGCATTTACTAGTTCGGACTTTGTTCGTTTTGTACGTTTCCCACTTCTACTATTTAATATTATATGTTTATTTCAGTATTGCTGAAGTTATTTTGTACACAATAAAACGTAATCTCCCTAAGCCATTTGTTTTACATATACTCATTAATATTTTAACATACTCTGAGAAATGTTTGTTGAGCCTAGTCATATAGAACTCTTCAGTACATGCATATATGTGATGCTTACACGACATTAGCAGTACATATATCGACACAGTGAGACCATACCTTCGCCATTTTGTACATTCATTTTCATTTTTTTGAAAGTTATGTCACAGCATCTTATGATTTTTTTTGCATTGAGCCTCGTGTTTCACTTACCTGTAATTGGTGACCAAACTTAGGCGAATAGTGTGAAGAGACATGACAATCGTCCATCTGAGTATGCGTTAGTCTGCTCTTCCGACTCTCTGTCAGTCCGAAATCTTGTTCCCATCACTCTTCCGAAATATTTAGTCGGATTGGTTTGCAAGTCTGTAGATTGTTTTCCGGTGATATGAAGATACTTTTAGAGTGTGAAACATAGATATGGCACTCGCTTACTTAGTCTTTGCCCCGCAATTTTGATGAATCGACTTAAAACTGTGCAGAAAGTATGTTCATGGATATACTTAAATTAATAACAACAGTCACAATTATAGATTAACGGCTACCAACGGCACCTTGAGGAATAACAAAACAAACAATAAGTTAAAAGGCACGTTCGTCATAATAACTTGGGTAGACCTAGCATAACCAGGCATTCCTCGGGCTGCTCGAAGATGTGTATGTATACATATGAGCCGGGACACAAGAAAACCAACATAGTGGTTGTGCGCCCAGCGCAGACTCAGATCAGCCTGGACATCCGCCAAATTTGAACAGAATCTTCGTTTTGCGCTCAAAGGGTAGGTAAGGGTCTAAGCTACCTTCATGCGGACAGCGAAGACTCTGATCAGACTGGGCGGATGCCCAGGCTGATCTGAGTCTGCGCTGGGTGCACAACCACTTTGTTGATTTTCTTGCGCCGCGGCTCAATTATCTTCTAGTAAACTCGAGGAATACCTGGATATGGCTAGGATTTACCCTAATGACTATGTCAAACGTGCCTACAAACACAGCACATACATAACTTATAAGGTGAAACAAAGCAACCGACTCTTTATCTCAAGCAAGGAGACCACACTGCTTGATATGGCTGTCCAACAAGGTATAACATGATTTAACATAAAGAGGCGTTTGGCTAGTGGGCACAAAGCCAGCCTTCCACAGAATGAACAACATCTAGAACCACGCCACAGAATGGCAATTTGTTTTAAGCGATGCATGCCATTTTGGTTTTGAAATTGTCATTTTCCTTATAAAATTATGGCCCTCTATCAATGCTGGCATTTTTTCAACTTTTGCACCGCATGGCATGAAGATTTAATACTTGATAAACGGTTATTATTCACGTGTTTATCATCCTAATCATGGGTAGCATTACTGTGAAGAGTTATTATCCTTACTACGACATTACACATATCCATTAACTCGGCCGACTAATTCCTGAACTATTCATATAAAGAGGCAGACATTTTATTGTTGCATTGTTTACGACAAATAATTCATAAATGCATTGTTCATGAAAAGGGGGCAGGCACGAAACCGAGACTCGTGTTATGCAAAGTTGTGGCTTTTGTTACAGTTTTTGAAAACCTGTAAGCTATTCAACCTTAATATTTGGTAAACTGTTGGGGCCTACCTGACTATGTTTGGACAAAATTTCGTACATATATGACTGGCATATGCATTTAAACAACTTTGCGTTTTGTAACTTATGAACTGCTTAAGATAGGTAGTATGTTTTTGTTTGGTTTTGCCACGGCTGCTAATCTTCACGTTTACCACAATGTGTGATATGAAAAAATTATTATTTGGGCTATCCGGAGATGATTTTTTAGAAAGAGATTTGAAGGACACACTAGCAGGTTTCAAACAGTTTTATCTTGTATTTCAGACCTTTGGTCTGAATGAGACCTTGATCTCCAGTCATCAGCAGAATCCAGGTAATGAAAAGTAGGAGCCTAGAAGTAATTACATATCAGCAAGTTTCATTCAAGAATCTTGGACATTTATTGATTCTAACATGCTTAATACAAAACCTTACCATCAAACGTACCACAAATTTGTTAGTTTGTGACATTGATCCCACGTAAGCGGCAGCTTTCAGAAGATGTTAACTTATCTTCGACATCATACAGTAAGCTTAGTCACATATTAAAAGATTCCACTCAATGTTATTGGATAGATATGCAAAAGAAAACAAACTTAATTAAACAATTTTAAGCATGTTATACAAATTTCATGGAATCTTTTGATACGTGACTGGGTATATCTTAAGGTTTATGCTGACATGATCTGGATGCTGCTGCTGTTGAGCTAAGGTCACAGTCACAGGCTTAAACATTTGTGCATAAGTTCAGCGTTAACTTTTAACTGTCGTATATTTCCAATGATTTTTTATGCATTAGTTTGCATTATCTTGATACTGCTGCTGACAAAAGTCAAGGCCACAAACTAATACATTTGCATTAACGCTTTTTGTTCGGTTTATGCTTTTTTGCTAATATTTGTAATGCATTTTGATAGAACCTTATGATATATGACTAGGTTTATTTCTAAGTTATACAGTAGGATTGGATTCATTAGGCGATTGCGCTGGTCGGGGTTATGCGTTAGCTCGTGCTGACATGCTCTAGTTGTTTATTGTGTGCTTTTGTACTCGTTGAACTGTTTGTTTTCTATCTGCCCTTTTATTCTACAATAGGATTTTACTCATGTATTAGATAATACGAGTAGTAAATTTGTAATAACGATGTTTTGTGTCTCTAATATATTAAAGTTTGTTTAGTGTAACTTTATGACCACCTATCAAGGAGAGAGCTGTTTATTTTGTTATTCGCTCGTGTTGTCTTACATGTATTACTTATATTCTGCTATTGCTTCGGGTAGCTATTTCCCCGTTTGGTGTCGTGGTTTGGATATGAATTTGATTGTATCAGTTCCTGATCATTACCCCTTACAATACTTTACCTTGTTTTCAATTTGATATCTGAAATGTTGTAAACTGATAAAGCTTTTAAACCAGTACTTATGTACTGAAATCAACACCAGAGTGTAAACATCCACTTACATTATGACTTATATTATGATAACACCTCTATTTTTGGGTCCATATCTGTGTATCTTAAATATTCCGGAATTGTCAATGTTAAAGTGACTGACAAGTTCGGACTTATGATTTGGGTACTTTGACCACTTTCATTATGCCTATTCTTCACAGTCGTCACTTATCATGTATCATGAGCTTCGGGCTAAAACGAAAATACTGGCTAGAACACCTTAGAGAAATGACAATCCAGACCACAGAAAAATGTAACACGTAAAGTTATTTTTATTTCAATAAAACAGCTGCCTTTAAAGGGTTATGAGGTTTAATTTGCAAGATTTAACATATTTGACTAGTGGCCTGCATGTTCGAAATTGACTTCCTCATTCCAGTGTCGTTTCCCACAATCATCTTCGGACGGTCTCTGCTAATATTATTCTTTCCACAAGCTGTTGTTAATGTGAATATATGTGTAGTTTTCGTCCAATTCTAATACCGATGTTCGCCATCAGGCTAAAGAAGATATGGCACCGAATCTGCCCGTGGCCACTCTAATACGAAGAAGAGAGTTCACCATCTTTATTAGTAGGATAGTTTAGTTTTTATGGTCAATATTCGACGCTGCGGGTTCTATGGTGGCTTGCTCTTTACATTTGTTTTGTTTGATACTGATTATTAGCACGAGTTACTGTTTTGATTAAGAGATGTGCTAGGGATGTACTTCTACACTGTCACTTCTTGATGTGTCTGAATCAAGTTCACTTGACCATTGTCGCAATCATTTTGGAATTATATCTTTCTTAAACGAGCAGATTGGAATTGTAAAGTAGTCGATTTTATGTGGGAATTTTAGATGGTTACATTTCCAGCGTAGCTCGGTACTTATTGCTATACGTTTAATTTGAGAAATCCTACAATTTTTAGTATTATTATCAGCAATGGGTATAAACTTTCAAACAAACAGCTTTCTATAGAAAAAGGTTGATGCAATTTAAAAAAAACAATACTGGCGATGTTTTATTCAACAAAATTCAGAACGTCAGCGAAATGAGCAGCGATTTGTTTCTGCAACTGAAATAAGCTGTTCTAATTCACATACAAATGTGACACGCCGTTTGATTGGATACCATCAACTGTTTGCTGCAGTAGATTCCGCGATATACTGTCGCAAGCCCGACGTCATTATCCACGTGGCTTTTCATTGGCTGAGGTCTGATTTTACGTTGCTGAAAGTGCTTTCTTCAAGTGCAATGTGATATACTTTGAAAGATGAAAATAAAATAAATAGTATAAAATGGAGATAACTTATGAAAATTGGCATTTGGGGAGGTAATTCGTTGGCTTAACGGTCGCAAATTGCACTTAACGACTTTGCTGACGCGTCGTCGTAAAACGAAATTTGCAACCATACAACCGACGACTAATCCCTGCACCCTTCTCCCAAACACACAGACAAACACCCCAAATGAAATTTTGAGTATAGTTATCCCCTTATTCAGAGCAAACAAAGTCGAAACTACCTTTGTCCTTTCGAATATATTTATAGGTCCACAGTAATTTGTCAGCAGCCCTCTTTCAGATAATTAAGTTTGAATAGTAAGTTTGTGTAAGGTTATTCTGTTGGCTAAAATGACAATTGAAGTTGTGTTACAAAGGTATGTCAGGTAATCTTGAAACTTATTCTGTTATATATGGCAACTAAGGATATCCTTAAGGATTTCGTTTAAATATCAAAATAAATGCTGGGTATCAAAGTAAAGTGTCATGTTTTCTATAAAGGCGCTGAGAACAGTCCTTTTATATATATCGTTTTTTCGCGAAACCGGATAATGCGCTCGCAATTTCAAAAGTCTGAAATTTATAACAATTGTCGAAGTCGTATGAGCATCTGAGGTGCCTTTACTTTAGTATGACTGAAATTGTTGATTAGACTTTATTTTATTTGTATAAACAGTATACAAGAAACATTTACATTTATATAGTATTTTATACCTACGGGACTATAGAATTGAGAAGAAAATCAATTGACTCGTTTTGGGTATCATTGTTAAAGTGTAAGGGTTACACCGCAATGTTTGTACTCAATTTCTACAAAGGGGACAATTTTGTGACTTCTCTTTGCTTCCCTAGAAGACAAGAGCCTTTAAAAATGGGGTGTATTCTTAATGGAAAGAATTTGCTCCTAGGGGAGCAAATTCTTTCAAGAGATGACCCCCATGGGGAATCGAGGCAAAATGAAAATGGCAGAGCTGAAAGTGCACCAATTCATCTAAAAGTGCACCAATTCATCTTAGTTATGTTTTTTCTGTCAAATCATAATCAGTTTGATAGTAATCGCTAATATGTCTAGCTGTGTAGAATGATATTGCAATTACTAACATTGTGTTTGTTAACGGTGTATGTGAATGAAATGTTTTCTAAGAAGGCTGTTTAATAAACTGTAAAAATAATATAAATGTAAGAAAATTTGTTATGTTTTCAGTCCAGCGCGTTTAGCCCATCTAGAGGACGAGGACCTCTTGATATTGATAGTGCTATTGTAATCACTCTTTGCTCCTCTTCCGTCCGTCCTTCAGTAAACATTTGTTTAAGGATGTCCGCTGGTGAAAATCATTTATTCAAACTTTTTTTACTTTTGTGTTATTTCAATTCATCCATCAATATGTAGTCCAAAAATGAAAAATAAGGTATAGGTTAGTGTGGATTTTTTTGCAGTACATGCCACGGAAGCTTGTGAGGGTATCCGGCCATTATGAAATTTTTGCGCATAATATAAAAATATTTAACCATGTGTTTAAATCTTTTAAGAAGAGGCATCAGTTGATTTAATAAATAATTGCATGCGTTTCCTCTGACGACCACACAATGTTATATTGATTTCAAGCATAATTTGTGCACAGTCTTTTGTTAATCTCCAAAAATTTAAAGGAAGTGTTACCCCACCCCCATGACTTTGGCCTATTTCTGAAGCCATAAAAAAGAACCCAGGCCACTTTCAAAAGAATAGCTACAAATTGTATTAGCGCAATATTTCTGTTTATAATATTATATTGCTAGGGTCTTGTCTAAAGATAATTAAGCAAAAATAATGTCCTGAAACACTCTGTTATTAAATAGCACTTGAGATATGTTAGTATTATGATATCCTCTTTTCTAAGTGAATATAAGATTAAATCTGAAAAAAAAAGACAAAATATTGATTAAATAAAGACATTTCGTTTAAATTTTGACTATACCTGACACAAAGTTTATTATTAAACAAGTTATTGAAGATTTTATATTAAAAACTGTAAATGCCTTTGCAGAAAATGACAAAATTTATCCCTACCCCCAAAAGAATGCAAAATTTTTAATATTTTGTAATGCTGCACCAAAGTGATGAAAAATAACAGAATCAGATTCTAACTTTTTCTTAAACTTTGATAGTTTATCGTTCAGACAATTATCTTCAGGAAAATTAGTAGAAAAATATAGGTTAGTGTGCAAATAAGAAAGAAAACTTGAAAATTTTAAGCCTACCCCCTTTTATTTTTGGCTGTGTGTAAATTAATAGAAAAATCACGGCTGCATCTGAGTTATCTGTCTAGTTCGATGCAAGAATTTTAATGTAAAACTGAAAACAGCCATGTTACTCTAAAATTATATAGCCTTTTCATAACCAAAGAGTACTTCATAAACAACTAATTGGATCTTAGGCTAATCGAAGCAGATTCTAAGCCTCCCCATGTAGAAACAATGACTGCCTGTGTTGGTAAACTGCAATATGTTTCTTTCATGTTTACGGTAAAATCATTTCCAAAGTCTATTTTCTTGAGTAGATATTAATATATCCTTAACATGCATACAGAAAAATATGACAAAAATAAGCTGTTATATGGAAAAGCAGTTTTAGAATGGTAATTACCCCACCCACTTCGGAACCCACTTCAAGACTGACTGATCTGATTTTAACATGACACACACTTGACGTAAATTTCTTGATCAATCTTTGGTACGTGTAAATTTATACATGTATAAATGCTCTTAAATGCATGCTCATGTGTATGATTTGACTTAACATTTTTTTTTAATTTACATAATCTCCGAGCTTGACCGAGCATGATAGAGAATTGAAAAAAATAAATAAAATAAATAAATAAAAGGTGAAAAGTTAGTCTGAATCTCTTAAACTATCTGTATGTGTCTTAAATTTATTGACACATGTAAAATAGTCTTAGATGCAAGATGCATGTAATATAAGCGTGACACTCAACAGATTTGGAAATCGGCATATTTTCGAGCTTTCGCGAGCAAAAGTTAGGGATTTAAAAAGGGAAAGCTACATAATGTCACATGAACGAATGCATTTTTAATTTACGTTTCTTGGGTCTCATTATTCCAGAGGATTGGTTCCCTCTTCTTTATGCAGTAAGGCTGGAGTACAATCTTTTATAAAATGTTCAATCAGCGTTTTTCTGTTTTGTTTTGCTTTCTGTTTTTTTTTTTTTTTTTGTTTTTTTTTTTTTTTTCTAAGATATTCTAATTGTCTCCCCGCTTGTATGCTACTGTCGGGTAGCAAATTTATTGTATTACCTAAAATCTTTTGAATCATTGAATAAGCCAGTGTAATGAGCAGCTTGATCTCAGTCTACACGGGTCAACAATGCGCTCGATTCGGACCACTGCCGGAGGAAAATAGATAGGAACACTTGTGTCGTGTTGAAAAGAAAAATATGGTTTTGCGTAATGTTGAACTAAACTATCAGTTCAGTGACGTCACAATGACAAGTTGGCACGCGCGCACTAATTGAATGAGCGGATACTATGGCTGAGTTCGCATCAAATGAAACAAATCTCTCTACAAATTAGATTCAATAATTTCTACGAAAGCTAGTGTATTTTATGATAATGTTGAATTTCCCACAGCGTTCCTCAGTATTGGTCATGCTATCAATAACATGGGGAGAATGAGGCCTATAATGCATCATACAGATCTACACTCCACCCATACTCCGCCAACGCCCAGACGCCTGCGCACCTCGAGACATACACTGTTCTGTTTCCTTTTTGTCAAACCGTTTAGCCATTTAAATAGCAGAGCGATCAAAGTATCTAAATCTTAAGTCCGAACTCATTTAATCGAAATAAACGTCGACAAATCCAAAATATTTAGATGCAAAGACATGGATCCAAAAACAGGAAGTGTGATCAGGTGCTCGCTCGTTTTGGCATGCGGTTTACGATTCAGGAAACATATCGCTCCCTGTACGTGACACCTGACACGTGGCAAAATCTCGTTAAGTGCCAGTCCGGCAATACACACAGTTTATACCTGCACCAAAATTTGACAAACGAGTGTGGCGTTATTAAAACAAGAGGGCCATGGTGGCCCTGAATCGCTCACCTGAGCATTAATCAGTTCACTGGCTCTGGTGAAGATTTATAAGAGTTTTTACCATACTAACATTTGACCTAGTTTTTGACCCAACATGACCCAGTTTCAAACTTGGCCTGGATATTGTAAGAATAAACATTCTGACACAGTTTCATTGAGATTGGATCAAAACTGTGCCCTCTGGGGCGTATACAAGGTCGTTCTTATATTTGACCTAATGACCAAGTTTTTGACCCGACACGACCCAGTTTCAAACTTTACCTAGATTTCATTAAGATAAACATTCTGACAGAGTTTCATGAAGATTGGATCAAAACTGTGCCCTCTAGGGTGTACACAAAGTTTTTCTAAGATTTGACCTTGAGCCGACGTGACTCAGTTTCATAGGGGGCTTAGATATATGGACAATAAACATTTTGACATAGTTTCATGAAGATTGGATCAAAACTATGCCTTCTAGTGCTTACACAACGTTTTTCTAAGATTTCACCTAGTGCCCTAGTTTTTTTCCCGACATGACCTACTTTCAAACTTGGCCGAGATTTTATGAAGATAAACATTCTGACAGAGTTTCATGAAGATTGGATCAAAACTGTGCCCTCTAGGGTGTACACAAAGTTTTTCTAAGATTTGACCTAGTGACCTAGTTTTTGACCCGACGTGACACAGTTTCAAACATGTCCTAGATATTATGAGGATAAACATTCTGACAAAGTTTCATGAACTTTGGATGAAAACTGTGCCTTCTTGAGCGTACACAAGGTTTTCCTAAGATTTGACCTGGTGACCAAGTTTTTGACCCGACATGACCCAGTTTCAAACTTATCCTACATTATTATGAGGATAAACATGCTGACAAAGTTTCATGACATTTGGATCACAGCTGTGTCTTCTAGTGCTTACACAACGTTTTTCTAAGATTTGACCTAGTGACCTAGTTTTTGACCCGACATGACCTACTTTCAAACTTGGCCGAGAGTTTATGGAAGTTAACATTCTGACAAAGTTTCATAAAGATTAGATCAAAACTGTGTCCTCTAGAGCGTACACAAGGTTTTTCTACGATTTGACCTAGTGACCTAGTTTTTGACCCGACATGACCCAGTTTCAATCTTGTCCTACATATTATGAGGATAAACATTCTGACAAAGTTTCATGAACTTTGGATCAAAAGTGTGCCTTCTAGAGCGTACACAAGGTTTTTCTAAGATTTGACTGAGTGACCTAGTTTTTCACCCAACATGACCCAGTTTCGATCTTGGCCTAGAGTTTATAGAGATAAACATTCTGACAATGTTTCATAACGATTGGATCAAAACTGTGTCCTCTAGAGCATACACAAGGTTTTTTCTATGATTTGACCTAGTGACCTAGTTTTTGACCCGACGTGACCCAGTTTCAAACTTATCCTAGATATTATAAGGATAAACTTTCTGATTATGTTTCATGAATTTTGGATCAAAACTGTGCCTTCTAGAGCGTACACAAGGTTTTTCTAAGATTTGACCTAGTGACCTAGTTTTTGACCCGACATGACCCAGTTTCAAACTTGGCCTAGAGTTTATAGAGATAAACATTCTGACAAAGATTAATAAAGATTGGATCAAAACTGTGTCCTCTAGAGCGTACACAAGGTTTTTCTATGATTTGACCTAGTGACCTAGTTTTAGACCCGACGTGACCCAGTTTCAAATTTATCCTAGATATTATGAGGATAAACTTTCTGACAAAGTTTCATGAACTTTGGATGAAAACTGTGCCCTCTAGAGCGTACACAAGGTTTGTCTAAGAATTGACCTAGTGACCTAGTTTTTGACTGATTTTATAAAGACTAACATTCTGACAAAGTTTCATAAAGATTGGATCGAAACTGTGCCCGCTAGAGTGTACACAAGCAAAAGTTGACGGACGTCCGGACGGACGTCCACACGTACGACGGACGACGGACATCACGGTATCCCAAAAGCTCACCCTGAGCACTTCGTATTCAGGCGTATGTTTGTCCTTCACCAGCCTGTACGCATGCAACCTGCACATGCGCAGACCGAGCGTTATTCGCTGGACGAACTGTGAATGCCCACACTGCGCATGTGCGCAAGCTATCCTGGGCATGCGCAGTTGTAAATATATTTATTTTAAAAATAATAATAACAAATATGCCATGTAATTAGAAGGCAGAAAAGGGTTTTTCCCAGTTCGAATTGAATTCTCGATGCAGTGTAACCACATAATTTGCCCAAACCTGCGGCATAAGGAAAGCCTGTTTTTTGTGTGTTTTTGTTTTTTTGCGCCTCAGCCGTGAGAAACTGTGCCTTATTGCATGTGCTAACAGGAAAGACTCTGATCAGTCTGCACATTCGGACAGCCTCTGTTCAATATGTACATGCTTGCTTCACATAGAAAAAATGCTAATCAGACTGCGCATATGTGTAGGCTGATCTGAATCTTCCCTGTTCGCGCGTATGTAAAGCCTGTTTTCATGAATAATGTTTTTTTTTTGCGTTAGTTTCAGTGTGCATTAAAATGTGTTTGAATTTCCGTCTTTTCTCTCTCTATCTAAATACACGTCCACACTAGTCTGTCGTCGTCATCTAACCCATTATGAAAAAGATTGCCTGCATGAGGCTTTCGTCAGAAAAAAAGTGAGAGGGCAGTTTTTTTTTTAAAGTATTGTTAGATGACGAAGTCGTTAGTGAAGGATTTAAGGCTCTTCAACGCTTAAACAAAATATAAATAATAATGCTATCTAACGCGTATAGGAACTGATGGCATATCAGAAAATTGCTGAAAGTGATCAAAACGAGCTTTCAGCAGTTTTGTGATATACTCCACCAGTTTACATATATGTATCTTTAGCAAAACTGAATCTTTATACGAATGTACGAATCGAATAGCATCGTTATATTATATAGAAGTCCGTTTGCAGAAGATGGCTTTTAAATTTCTTCTTTGGAATAGCATTGCGCATCTACCAGGCGCAGTTTCCCGTAGTCTTGTTGGGTTTCTCTTGTGCAGACAACAGTGAATCGAAAGGTCCTGTCACTGAAGGGCCAAGTCGTCCAGGGAAGCAAACAGGAAGTCACAAAAGTTGTTTCCCTTTTTAAAAAATGGCGAATAAAGATTGAGGTGTACCATACACCATGAAAAAGGCGACGTGATTGTCCGAACAGCAAACAGCCTGTGCACGGAAAACTGTCAGTGAATCCTGGAGATTTGTAAGATTGATCAATGTTCGCAAATGTTGAGTGATGTGGGTGGTTGCTGATCGGACATGTTCTAAGATCCTTTTGAGACGCATTACCGATGTCTGTTTTAGTCGCAGTTCATGTATCGCAGGGAATGGAAACTGCGTATGGTCAGATTAAGGACTGGGGACAAATGTGCCATTGGAAGTGCGAACTTTGAATGCAGAGACCGTGCACAAAGCTGGTCGATGTTCTCACTGTTTGCGCGTGCGTTCCGACAGACTTTGTCAGGACGCTGCCATTTTAAATGAAAAGCTACGACAAAGCAGAGTTTTTCGTTCTGAAAGTTTATATTCTTTAACAACTGAAACGTGCACATTCCCGCTCAAAAAAAGACTTGTTGTGAGAAATGGTGCCTTATCGCATATACGAAAAGCAAAGACCCACTTCAGCCTGCGCACCCGCGCATCCTCGTTCGGATTTCTACGATAGATTGTTGATACAGACAGAGACCAGGCTAAATTACTCCACAGACGTGTCGGCTGATCTGGGTCTTCGCTGTTCGCATTTGGTATGAAGCACCTTTCCGATGCACGGCCCAAAAAAATTCGACTCGCATACCTATAGTCGCACGCGCTTTAACGCACGGGCAGATTCGCGCAAAAATAACTGCGAGCAAAAGTTTTGAGACTTGGAAGTATAAAAAATAGCCGAGAAAGCAAAAAACGAAGTCCCACGAAGTCCCAGATAATTCCTTTTGAATTGAGTTTCTAAAATGTCTCTGGCTTCTGGGGAAAGGGGGGTGGGGCTACACCCCCAGACCCCCATATTCATAGTAATATTTTGATATTATCTACAATATCCCGCATGTGCATACATTTACAAAAAATATCTTATACAACATTCACATACATGTATTATTGATCTGCCGCATTACTAAGTAAATGTTTCCACTAAAACTGAATTGCAAAAGAGTCACTAGCTGATGGGAGACAAAGCCATTATGGCAAAATAAACACTCTAAAAGGCAAATTTCCTAAAAAAAAAATGCCCTTATGTTTTTATCATCATCCCTAGTTTTTCTCTATTGTTTCCAGTTTTAAAATTGCCCCCTCCCCCTTCTTAACTTCTTAGCACGGAGCTTTTAGCCATTTTATTAACTGGCATTCATGTATAATTTGACACTGTATCAGTAAGTATTTATCAAACTTTCTAAAAGTGCGGATAAAGCATGTTTGGGCATATGATCGGGCTAGGAAAAAAACTTAAATTCCTAATGCTAGCCCTAAAACTTTGCGAAAATAACCCTGTTGTTTTGCCAAAATGTCTGTAATTTAAGGCCTATTTTTTGCTAAACTTATACAGGGATGTTTGTATTTGATCTGTACCTTAGATGAAGAGAGTAACATGCTCCAAGCACTGGTTTGCAAAAGCAAACTAAGCCATGCCCTTAGGCTGGTTACAGACAGCACCATGTTCTTTTTGTGAGAAAAAAGGTGTAAAAATTACTGGTGTGGGTAAAATAAAAGGATGTTAAGGTCAAGTAAACTGTGATCTGATATTTCAGCGTATAAAATTTAAAAAATAAAACCTGTTTAATTAGTTTGTAAAAAAAAAAATTAGCTCCCTCAAGGTGAAAAAAAAATTGTTTCCAGATTCCAGTGAAATAAAATGTCCTGTCTCCCCCCCCCCCCCCCCCCACCCCCCAGCCCCAGAATATCAAATGGTCGATCCCTAAATGTTTGGAAGATAAGTTTGATCGAAAGTAATTTGAAAATGTAATGGTGGTGGGAGGGACGGGGAAATCTGAGCTAGCCCCTCGACTCCCAAAGCTGAAACTATTTTTTTAAATGTAGACGGATACAAAACTTCCGACCCCCACCCCCATATGCCTGACAAAATATATGACCCCCCCACCCACCCACCCCCCACCCGACACCCCATCCCCACTGAATTTACCCGGTCCCCCACCTAGTAATAAATGACGTCCGTAATAATCGGGTAAAATCAAAACTTTTGATTAGTAAAATACCGCCCAAAGGATAAAGTAAAAAATCTCAAAATTTTGATATGGTGTCGGCCCTGTCGGGTCTCAAGAACATAGACTATTTTACTGTGACCTGCTTTCGTAGAGGAGATTTGGAGCAGCCTGATGCGTGCACTAATGAAGTCTAATGCAGGCTTTCAGTGCAGTTAGTTCACTAATGACAGAAACTTCACTCCACCACTGTGATCACTCTGGTTAGTTTTTGCGCTTGAATGTGTTACCTGTTTGTTGCAGATGCGCGAACTGATACCAAAGTAAAATTAAACACACCACTTGGCAATTCATTAACAGTTTCAGATGAAGTCAGCTATAGATTTTAATTGACAGCAACATCACACGTCATCGTTACGTGTACCAAAGAACCAAAACAAAACAGCTGCAGTGTTTTTGAAGATATAAGAGAAATTCAATCGTATGCCTAGGACTAGGCCTGCGTAACAGAACATATTAGCTGAAGTAAGATTATAATCTGTCAACAGGCATATTTTTTATATCATGTCTAGCCCTCAGTCTCATCAGGGCTCCTTTGTTGGTGTCTAAGGGATTTGGCCTCTCGCGGCCTAATGTGGGTGGGGTGTATGGGATGCATCAACTTGCTCCGAAACTCGTAAAGAAAGTCGAATAATTTGTCAAGTAAAACCAGAGACTGTCTGACGGATGGGAAAAAAACCAGAGACTGTCTGACGGATGGGATGCCGGATGACATAGGAACTAAATGCAGTGTGGTTAGAGCCCCCAAGAATATATTTTGCAAATTGTAAACATGGTAAAGGCATAGTAAAGTGCCTGGCATGTGGTGTGCAGACAAATAACGACATCACGGGTACGTGAGGCCTAATATCTCTTGAGCGAATGAAAAAATGGTAGCGCTCGAATGAAAATTATACAACAGCATCCAAAGTTTTTAAAAACATAGTGATTTTATATTATTTCTTAATTGTAAGACGGCAAAATTACGACATCCGACACTCGACATTCCGAACCGTTGTTGGCAGTTCGCGTTGCGCAGAGGTCTCAAATTTGTCACCAGCGGACATCCTTAAACGACTTTTTCTAATGGACGACGAGATGGATTTTGACCAGATTTGGTATGACACCTTGCATGAATGTTTCTCATCTTAGCGACACTGTTTTTGCTCTGCACAAGTAAGTAATTACGGCCGACATCTTCAAAACTTTCTCTTTATAACGACTAAATGGGTTTTGAATAAAACTGATATGAAGCATCCTTGATTGAATGTCCCTCAAGTTTGCAAAAATATTTCCGGTTCGATGCCCAATAAATTCATATTGGTGGACATAAACGAATTCTTCTCTGGAAACAAACATTTTGTTGTCTAAGCAAAATTTATGTAATCTTAACTTCGGTTATAGAGTGCAAATACTATTTCCTAAAACAACTCATATCAGTTTCTGTTTTTCATGTATATTGACATGTTTTAATGCTGTCAATTTCGCTGGACTATTGACCAAGTAGGGTATTTATTTCTGAGAAAAAGTACTACTCCATACTCCATAGTGTTTCAGCTCACCTAGACGAAGTCGGCAGGCATGCTGTGTACATGCTCTTAGAGAATTGACCCCGACCGACCCGACTTACTGCTATATAAACTCGGGTTGCTCGGGGTATCGATTTCACATGTGTTTCTAATGACACCGGTCGTATAATTCTCCAGTATACAAATAAATGATACAGAATTATGCAACTAGAAAATCGAAATCCTCGTTAAAAATTATGTTGTTTAGGCGTTTTGAACGGATTTCTACGTTAACATTTAAGCGTTTTGTAATAAAAAAAATTATAATGGCACGGGAACCAGCGAAACAGTACGCCCTGGTTTACATCCTTTATCAAAAATAGTTACAGTTGTATTGCAAACTTATTTTTGTGAGATACTTCAAAAATATGTCTTCAAACACACTGACTGTATTAGAATGAAAGTAGACAAAACTTTATCATTGGATATGCGATTTTCTAGTGTATTTTATTAAAGCGTTCTTTAAGCGGCGCAGTAATACTGTGAATCAAGTTGAAGTAGCACTGCTAATAAAAATACTATAAGCTTGAATTACCTGTATTAATAACCGGGAACCAGAGTTATCGGAAAAAGTAGTTCACAGAGCATGTTTAGCTGATACCTGCAGAGTCCAGATAATTAGGGGATGGCTAAAACATCTGGTGTGATTATCCGTTACATGTAGGCATAAATTTTAGATTATTTTTCTCTAAGAGGATGTACACATCATGGCTATAATGGTACTCTTTGTTCGTCGTCCGTCTGTAAAGTTATTGTACAAACGACGTCTGTTGAACATCTCTCATCAAAGTGTGTTAAGTTTGCAGATTTTACTTCACTGCAGCTGGTGTTGTGCCGTGTGGCGGCCTTAAAACGTCTCCCCATAGTACAAATATTATCTTATTTTTCGTCCTTTTAGATTAGAGAATATATTCTGAGAAATTTTAGATTGGTTTATACTCTTTTTCTCGATCACTGCTTTTATATTATTTGGACCATTTTTGAAACTGGGCAGTCTTTGAATCGACTACCCAATTCAAATCAAGAAGTTTGCTTCCTCTGGTTTCGTCACTACATATTGTAAGGGTCACTGATGAGGCTTTCTTAGCCGAAACTACGTAGTCAAGCCCATGTTCCTTCTTCTGAATGTATAATTCTCTGGTCTTGAAGGTACTATTTTAAGATTTCGATTTTATCAGAATTATTTTGAGCAAAGCTGTATCAATATCCCTCAAGCTTGAAAAAGAAAAAAATACATGCACAGTGTCATAATTGTGGATGTCGTGAAAATATAAATTTATAAACTACTTTTACTCATAAATGACTGGACTGATTTTGGCCCAAAACATGGTGTATTACATCTTTGTGCCAATAACTCTGAAACTTACGATATAAATTTGGCTCAGATGCATGATAAGGTCAAAACGGCCGACATGGTGAAAATCTATATACAATTTCTTTTCAATACTAGCTGGATGCCTGTTAGATTTGAGCGAAATATTCTTGCATCAATGTCTCTCAAATAGGCGAAAAACACTGCTTAAATGCACAAACAAGCCATAAAGGCTAACGATGTAAAACTTCTTTAAAGACTTTAAAGAACAGCTTGATGAGCTTTAACCAATTCCGGTATGGTTTTGCAAAACCAAAAATCGCTAATAATTCTTTCCGTAGAAGGTCTAGAATTGCCAGCTTATGCTGAGTGAGTGATCCAGCTACATATCTGACCTCTTGTCTTGCCACTGATAGTTAACTAACTGCTAAGCAGAAAAGAACCGTTCCAGTCACGAAAGGTTGGTAAGTAAGTTCTCAAAATGTCACTATATTATCTACCACAGGTAAGTAATGACCCCTTTTAAGAAATTTAAGCTTAGTATTACATGCAAGACATATCTATTCCTGTAGAGCTAGACCTGTGTGCGAATCATACTAATGCCCCCCACCCAAGATACTTTTACAACATAGGGCTCACGTAAACAAGTGCATAATGCATAAAACAAAAATCTATACATGTACAAACATGTTAAATATGATAGCAGTTTTGGAATGTCGACAAGGAGAGGTAGATTAGATGAAATTTTTATTTGATAATAATCAGGTGTTTCAAGTTTGGAAACAAGTCTCAAGGATGCGTCAAGTCAAGGAACCATAATCCATGCAAATACACTACAATAATGTTAACTCCTGAGCCGCTCATGATGACCACGATATTCAGCATGTGTATCAATCTTGCAAGAGTAAAATGGTGTATCTGTGAATGGACAAATCATTATATATTTTTGCGAAAAAAAATTCTGAACTCTAACGTTTTCTTGTACTTCTGAAAACGACATAACTGGCTATTTAAAGATGAAATTAAAGGTCAAAATTGAAAATTTTGAGTTCAGCTCAACTGAATAACACCCCTCACTTAAAAATGCTGATTATGCCGGAGCGCATTTATTTATTATTATTTTAATGTTTTGTTTTTGTTTCAGTTTTTTGTTTTGCTTTATTCATTTATTTTTTTCAGTATTTCAAAGGCTATATTTCTGGTTTGCATTAAGCAAACTTTCTGCTTCTAAGTCAATAAGAATTTCAAAATCAAAATGAATAACTATGAAAAATTTGATCAAATTATCTAGCGGTTTATGGTAAATAGTAGCTCAAAAATGTATAAAACACATAGAGAATTACTAAGTTTGTACCAGTGTGGTACATGTACAAAAGTTGAATTCTCTGATATTGGAGAAGCATGGGTCACTATGTTGATTGTTTCACAAAAAGTTTTATTTTGTAGCAATTTCTTTGATACTTTATGTTACTAAGTAGTAACTTCTGAAGAAAATATTTTCAAATTTAAAGTACCAGTGATGTGAATGCAGTTACATGTATTTGAATTTCTCACTTTTAGCGGAAATTCTTTATTTGTCGCCGAAGATATCACCAACCTTGTAATCATTGCTTCGGTGCTGATACTGGTACTATAGGGAGCCGACTGAGTAGGCGAAAATGACATGAAACTTTCGGTTTTAGAACATCCAAGGATATGGCAAGGGTCTACAGTGCTTGCAGTAGATGCGGACAGGGGTTATTCGTCTATCCTATTTTCCACTCCTTTCTCCCGCTTTTCGGGAGACGGCTCATTATAGACTGAAATACTGTTTCAAAGGCCCTTTTAAACCAAACCTATCAATTAATCCGGTACTTGCTTACTTTAGTTTTGTAGTCGCTACATAAATGTTGATTTGAAATAAATTATAGCATAGAAGGAGGGGCGGCAGTGAACTGAAGCCATTTAAAGTAAATCTGTCTAATAATATTCCGAAACTAAGATTGCCTTTTATTAGTCGGGTTTGGCTTCCGCTCTGTCAAATCATGTCTGCCTTTTGCGCCTTCTTGCTGCATCAGACATCTCCATCCTGGGTTGGAGGTTATAAAATATGAGCTTGATCTCAAACTCAAAATAAAGCACATTGATTGGCTGTTTTCGAGCATGTGCTCGGAAGCAGCCAATCAATGAGCTTTATTTTGTTTGAGATCATTCTCAAGTTTTATAATCTCTGGGCCAGATGCCTGTAACTGTCAAGCTGCTTTTGCTCGGTGAGTGACGCTTGTGCTCTTGTTGTTTCCTTTGTCGGCGTCTCAGGATGAGTTAATATGTGTTCGGAGCGGGTTGTGTGATGCTTATCGAAACCTGACTACCATCTATTTTTCCAAACGTTTGGAGCTCAGCGACACTAAAAACAATACAAAAAATGAAAACTTTATTTATTTGACATCGATTGCAATGAAACCTCACACAAACTTATTTAAATACTCTCCATTGCACGGATGTTGGCGCGTTTGTGGTCCTATACTTGTGGAGGAAATCGGAGTACCCGGAGAAAACCACCGACCTCGGACGGGCGACCACTACCCTCCCACATGACGACGCCGGGAATCGAACCCGGGCCACAGAGGCGAAAAGCGAGTGCGGTGTCGTTACAGACTAGCCTACACATATCCTCAGACCAATATGGTCCTTCGTTATCAGTTATGGTAAAGTATTATGAAGTAAAATGAATACACAAAGGCGCAGGCTGGTCTGGATTTCCGCTGCGTTATAAAATCAACGAAATACAAAAGGGCAGACATCCAAGGAATGTAAAATCTTTGTCTCGGAGAAAATCTGGGTCCGAGGTCATAAAACTTGAGTATAATCTCAAGCTCAAAATAAAGCACACTGATTGGCTGCTTCCGAGCATGCGCTCAGAAGCAGCCAACCAGTGTGCTTTATTTTGACTTTGAGAATGTAGTCAAGTTTTATAACCTCCGGGCCTGATATATATGAATCTGAGATGTCCCAGAGTAATTGTCAGCGTCAGGTGTATTCGTCAACGTACAACGTAGCAAGATAAATCCCACAGCTGTCGAAAGACAGTTATTCAGTTTGACGTGATGAGGGGAAACAAGCAAATGGGCCTGTTCGATGAATATTGACCCAGCAAAGTTGGATGTGAAATTACTTTGTCTTTCTTCATATATTCAGGATGTGTAAAAAATAAGCTTTTGTTGACAATGCTCTAGTGCTTTTTACAAATTCTGATAACTAAATATAGTCACTAAATATATATCGAGAACGCCATATACCCAAATTGAAGGGAATTCCTTGCTATCATTGGTTCGGCTAGTAGCTGAGAGCTCTATTTAAGAAGGGGTATTTGGTGATATTTAGGGATAATTTTTGCTAATTCTGCATAAAAACATAGGTTATGACCCCTCATCTGAACCGTCTCGACGACGGTTCAGATGAGGGGTCACAACATATGGTTTCAATGAGAAATAAGAACAATTATCTCTTAATTATCATCAAGTTCTCTCCCTTATCTAGAGCTCTGGTAGCTCCAAGGAGTTCTGTATATATACAACATCTGAGTAAGCTTCCACTATAAGAGCTTCAAAGCACAGCAAAACGTATCTAGTTCATGAAATAAATGTCACATTTTTTATACCAAAGACCTAGCTCAAAACATGAAGGATTCTGATCTTGAACTGTTCAAAACAAATTCTTTGAAGTCAAAACTCAAAAGCAATCGGACTAATTACAGTCTACACTGTTGATCCCTTGCACAAGCTGTGACTTCGAGAGTTACCAAACCCGTATCTTTCAGCCTGTTTTAGATATGTGGAAAACAACTACCATTAGACCTTGAGCTGACCATAGACCCGCCCCAGGGGGAGTTTTGTACCCTATAATATTCTAAAACTACATAATATAAGAAACAAAATGACATATGTTAGCCCTCTGTACATTGGGGCGTTAACATGTAACGTCAACGTCAACTACACTACCCAAATTTACATATTCACGTTATAATAGAAAATACACATTGGTATACACATGTTAGTATTCGCCCTAAATAATGTTGGGTTTTGTCTACTAGTACATAAATCACTGTTTCAAGGTAATTGACATGGCCAAGGATAAGTTGGCTAAACCGTATAACGTAGTTTACATTGTATTTGACGTTTTTCCCCTTCAGTGTCTAAATACATGTAATATATGGAGCAAATTGTAAGAATTGAAGTGAAGAGAAAAGTTATTGTCATATATATGACTGTTTCATTATTCTAGTATAAAAAACAAACAAACTAAAGTCTCGCAATACTAGTCAGCAGTCACGATAAATATGTAACGTATATAACCACAACAAAAAGTCGGGGGAAAAACAACCAGACTAAATCGCTGAATTGCTGGACTGAAGTTTATACGTGTTCCATCAATCTTCTTTGATTCATGCCCAGCTTAAATTAGTTAGGCAGCAGTGAGCAGTGGATATATTAAATGTGGACAGAAACTAACTTGTATTTGAAGAATTTAACCTAAAAAATGACGAGAAGAGCTAAGAAAGCCAACATCAGCTGCATTCTATTTTCATTGTTATCTGTATTATGTCTGAAGTAGACACTGTTGTATATGTAAATATGAAGAAACGCCAATGTCATGTGTCCTCAAACTATAAAAAAACATCGGATAGTGTATATTTGAAAAGCAATCTAACAGTAACGTTACGTTACATAATTGTAATATGTCGAGGGAGATAAGATTTGTGAGTCATATGTTATCAAAAATTTAGTTCCCGGGCGATATGAATTAGTCATTGCTGTAGTATTAGCTTACCACTGGTAGTCAGATGGCAAATTCAGCTCTTTGAAATACACAAGAGCTCAGCAAGGCGCATATAGATTGTTATAGCTGAAGCAGTTCGACTTTGCCTTCAATTCAGTTTCACTTAAAAGTGACTTCATAAAAATGTTTATTTTTTAATTTTATGCATAGAATGTAATAAGTATAAATTGATATATGCTGCAACTGATTAATATTTAGGTTCTCATCATGATGGGGATAAAACCAATTTCGCTATCTGTGCTGTTGGCTGAGCCATTCAATTACCCTACATACAAATATGCAACTGTGACTGCCAGCCGAGGCAATCAAAAGCAGTGCCAACTCTGCCAACAGGGATTAACACCATTTTTGCTATGCTGTCAGTCGAATCGTCAGCCACGAGCCTCTTAGGACAGTAACTGCTATATATAGGTTAGCAAATATGTGTGGCTCCCGTGATCATAACTTACATGTTAATTTGTGATCCACGTGATCTGTTTATGCAGCTCCCAGCCATCAAATACATTACAAACTATTAACAATGTGAAAATTTAAGGTTGACAGAAAGTGACATACTTTATAAAGCATACAACATTTTGTCATCAGCCTGTTCAGAGTTTTATTTTTCATTATGTGGTTACAAATATTAAACTGGTCAGGTAATTTCGCAAACCCCATGGTTTTATTCCCACTTGTTGTACTATCAAGGACTAAAGGTGTTACGAAATACAAATTTCAGTCAGACAACTTTTCAATATGTAAGCAACTAAAATTGTCGTTAGGATATTGCCAAAATGCTGTATTCTCTAACAATATTTAACGTATTTGGACAAAGATGATAAGATAAGCAGTAAGGTATCATAAATGAGCAGTTTTCAACCATATTTATTGCTAAAAGGTAAACAATATGGTAATACAAGGTCACAGAGATCAAATGCAGTAAGTTATATAAGTTAGCCCTTCCTTGACATGTATAGGTATGTACTACTTCTATTGTTTGATTATTTGCTCTTAAGAAATACTGTATTACTAGTTAAGGATATCGGAAATGAAGAATCCATAAACTCACAATGAATACGTTGTATACGTTACTTGTTCGGTCTTTCTTTTTTTCCCCAATATTATGCTGCAAAGCGTAACTACAGTGTAGGCGAATACATTCTGAAGGAGAACAACTAAGATTTGCTCATAAATATCTGAACAGCGATGACAAACATTGATATATTCTGTCATTTTCATTTGCCATTTCATTATGTGTGCAGAGCTACTGAAACACTGTCCCTGGAAATAAAAAACATTTTTGTCCAACTAAACGTATCTTTATGTTCTTTGGTGAATAGATGCTTTAATAGACGATTGAATGTAGTTAGATTCTTTAAGAGATGATTGAATGTAGTTAGACTTTAAAGAGAAAGAAACAAAAGCATAGAAATATAGATCATCTTAAACATAGCATTTATAGATTGCTACAGTAGACTTAGTAAATTGCCAGTGTATCTTTTCTATATTAAATGTTTCTGATACTATTCTCCCAAACTCCTGGTTGACACATTATTGTTAGTTACATAAATGAACTAAATAAAGCAATGTATTGACACTAATATTAATTATTTTCAAAAGTTTGTTTCTTAATTGTAACTCAGCAATGTTGTTTCCCTTGGTAACGTAAAATATACGATAGTCTTACAAAAGTATACGCTGCCAGCAAATATCTACATTAGCTTTGATGCAGAACTGTATTTGGCTTAAGTTTTCAAACTTCAGGTTTACTGTTCTGCTTTATAGTTTTTTCAGTGTGCACGTAAAAACTATACCAAATCCTGTCAATAATCAAGGTGGTACTCCATTTTGCATTGTTAATTACGGATTATTTAATAATTTTATACTCATCACGTCAAAAGCACTTAGCTTTTAATGTCATCAAACTGATTGTATATCATTTTTTTTGCGCCCTATATGCTGGCTTAGCTGCGGCTGTATCTTTTTTATCTTTTCTGATGTGGTGTTTTGTTTATCTATTTTTTTTAATTTTTTTTTTATTTTCTTTTTTTATTTTCTTTGTTGTATATAACAAAATTTCACGTATGTTATTGTCTTTAGAACTCAAATGTACAAATTGTAAAAGAAACAAACAGGGCAATGCCATTATAAAATACTTTTATTTTTAATAACAAAGTAAACAGCAAAAAAAAACGTTTTACATGTGCAGAATATGTCAATGCTCTTAACATTACAATTTGAAGTATACTATGTTTGATCACGTATAAAACACACCTCATGAATCCCTAAAAGTAATAACTGAGAGAAGTGATGCTAGGTCCAAGTACACATTATATCATAAAAACACTCAGACTTATATGTGTTATTGTTTTTTTATGTGACAGTGGGAAAAACTGATTAAAGGTATGATAATGTTATTTACGTTACTACTAGTAATAGCTTATCATAGAAAATAAGCCAGAATGCATTTTTTCTTTAATATTAAAAGATTCTCTCATGAAGAAACTGCTACCAACAAAAATAAAATGATTCTATCTTCAAATTATATGAGTTTAACAAAAATAGCCCTCGGTAACGTATGTAATCGATCATTATGGCCGACTGAAATGCGTTCAAAATATTGTGGAACTGCTCCTTGCTGTTTAGATAGGCTGGCATATTCAATGTTACCTTTTACTATTGTATTTTAATTCATACAGAGTAGTTCAAGCACTTGAATTATACAGAAAGTGATAATTGTAATACGGAACATTTATTAGGGGGTACTGTGTTCAACATCCTATTTCTCCCAAAGTATACAAGGTAGGATAATAATTTTTGCAGATCTGAAAAGACCAATAAATTGTCTTTAATACAGTAACAAACATATGGTCTAATATTAAAGGAATAACTTACAAAAAGAAAGTATTTTGGATGGAAATAGCAATTTTAATGGAGTGTAAAGACATATATCACGTATATTACACCATGTAGGCTAAAGTGACCTTTCAAACATCCTAACTTTTAGCTACTTAATTGTTCTATTAGGCCCTACTACAATTTTAAATATAGGAAAGTGACTTCTATTTTTTTTATAATTTTTGAAAATATTTATTTTATGTTTATTTTTTTTAATGGGTAACGTTTGTAACAGGCTGTTACAGCTTAACGCTCCACTCGCCAGAGGGCTAACATGCTGCAAAATACTTCTAAGATGCTGGGCTTTAAGAAAAATATGGTCTACGAAACTCCCCCTGTGGGGGGAGGTAAACCATATTTGGCTCATGGCCTACATGCATAGTTCTATACGTTGCTAAAATTATGCGACAATAACGTTATTCCAAGAGACGCTTTTCCTGTGAGAAAGAAATTAAACCAGTTAATATGAATATAAAATGTTTTTTTATTTCTTTCTGAAAAGTGTTAATATAGATATTATTAAACATCCCATTTAAAATATGGGATTTATAAACCAGGGGAAGTTTAAAGATCTGATAAAGAAACGAGTCTGAAGGCCGAGCTTTTTTCATCGAATATTTAAACCTCCCGAGGTTTATAAATCCCATATTTTAAATAGGACGATTCAATAAACTGTATATTACATTCGTATGTCCTACATTTAAAGAATATCTCCATCTGTTTTTATGCCTATACACAATAGCGCGAAAGAATACATGAAAATTGAAATGGTTTGACACCCATTTTGTTTTCTGAAAGGACCAAGGTTTGTCAAAATTATAATAATTTACTTGCCTATGGAACCTGCATCATGCCTTTGAAATCATTGTCAATACGGCTACTTGTCCTGACGATCCAAGGCTCGAAGAAAGACTCGTGTTGATGAGCTGAATGATACATTTCTAAAGCACATTGCGATTCATGTGTGATAAAAAGGCAATGCAAGTCTACATAACACTGACGAATTCGTAGAACCGTTCAGTTGAAAACGCCAGAAATATACACCAACGTTTGTTATAGGTTAGACATTTTGTAATCCACCGTCTGTTGTTGTTTTTTGTCTTCTAGATCATATAAGGCAACTCTGACGGTGTTTTTATAGCTTCAGCTGTAGTGGAAAGCTAAACTTTGAAAAGTAGTTTTAAAAGCCGGTATTTGGCCGTACATTCAAAACAACCTCTGAATATTATCTGGAAGGTAACCAATCTATAGGGATTTATTTCCCTGGAGGACCCTAGAGGAAATTTAATCCTCATACAGACTTGGGAAATAGCATATTTATAATGACAAGAAATCCTTGTATTTCTATGCGACGAATGTAATATATGGGTCATTTTCAAAAAAAGCCCAGATTCCAGTTATTGCTATACAGGAACTTCATTAGGGATCTTGCAGTATTTTAAGGTTTTCACCATACAACATTTGAACATGAATGATCATTAAAACAACAGTATAATATTTTAGGCTCACAAGAAAAGTGTGTAAATTACCTTCATAGGTCCTGAAAACTTAATTTATTGCCTGTGACTTCGCCGGTTATCAATGTTTCGAACCCAATTACTGCCTATTAAGTGCATAAGAAATCAAATAAAGAATGTCTGTATATTGTTTTCAACACAGATAATGTATTAAGGATGTTATTTCACTGACTAATTCAAACAGAAAATGACATTGAAGGATAAAATGTATGTATCCTTTCGCCGTGTCGTTGGTGTTACCGAATTGGTTTTGCAAGTTGTAGTAGATAAATTAACAAGAAAAGAATCAGATGATAGTGTCTCCCCATAATACAGCTCTTGGCAGGTCATAATTAAAACACCTAGGGTAATAAAACTCAAAAGTTGAAAAAATATATGAGACCATAGTTGTTTCATTGCATGAGTAATTTTTTACTCTGTCCTTCTTGTTACATGGATTTTGAAGTCTTGAATTAAGCCAGATTGCATTTGAATGCTATTGCTGCAAAATCAACATAAACTGAAGGTGTTTGTTTAAGTAGAAATGTTGTTAGGGATTCATCATTATGTACTTTTAACCCATTTAAGGTGTAATAATTCCTTTGTGTTACTGTCCCTAGTGTTACCACTATAAAAGGTAACAAAATGGACAGGTTTGGTTACTTGATGGACAAGTATGAAACATAATATTCTTTTTTTGAGAGGTATCTCTTATTAAAGATTACTTTTTATTTCAAGTATACTTAACGTATCAAAAGTATTTTAGATTACAGGGCATAATCAGTGAGATTCTGAGTGCATTCAATGACCTTGGATAAAGGTTATGTCAGTGACACTGTTTGGTAACACCATAGACATTGTGCACTTGAAAAATGTAGCTCTTATGAAATATCACATTCATTTTAACCGTATCAAATTCTAAAAACAAAAGTGTCTTTGGCATAAAATTGGTTGAAATACGTCAGATTATTACATGTGAATAAAATGATTATCATATCTTGTAACATCAGTGACAGTATCAATGGACATAGTACTGAATCTAAGACATTAAAGCAAAGTTCAACTAAATTTATGTTGTCGTTTAGTATGCTTCAAGAATCATTGACTAAGTACAATTCGGTTTTACATTTAATCGGGTGAATATTTATATTCAAAAGATGTACACCCATTCTTGATTTTAGTAACACTAAAGAAATTTAGGTAACAAAATGGAGAACAAAATGCTACAACTACTATAACTACTACTAATAATAATAAAAATAGTAATTATAGTTATGATAGTAACAATAATAATAAAACGCTCAGTAAAGGCTTGTATCGGAAATGTTGGAAACCACTGGCTCCAAGACAAAGAGTAAACAAATTATCTTTACTGCCGGGACTAGCTTCTGCCAAGTGGTTCCCTTATCTTTGGCTCAATGCCAATACTCCTTTCCATCTATCCATGTGATAATGCTTTCTGACAAGACTGTCTGAAAAAAAATCAGTCTCCTTCTAAATTTTTCATAAGGAAAAACAAACACTCTGGGAGTCTTATTGAGAAGCCATTTGTCACATAGTCATAGTCTCGGTGGAAAGGGGTATACAATATAGGAGTGGGATGGGTGCATGGGCGGGTGAGGGGGGAGAGCCAGATAAGTTAAGCAAAGAGACCAGATTGAAAGCAAAAAAAAAAAATACCCATTTAACTAATATTAGTTTATTTCCTAAAATAAAAAATATTTAAATTGCTCTTTATATTTTCTTTTAACATTCAATGTAAGTAAGTTTCGCATTAAAGAAAACAAACCGTTACAGTTAATATATATTTCAAACAAATGTCCATATTGTTACCTCAAATTCGAGCTGTACGTTGGCTTTTAAAAACTATGTAGTGATGTAAAGCAACGACAAATTTGATTGAGAAGACATAATATGTAGACCACCTGCCTTCAAAATACTTCAATCGTGAATAAAATATATCTCTCAAAGTTACTGCGTAATATATGTCCTTGTTACCATGATTGTCCTTGGCAAAACTGCGAAACAGCATATAGCAAAGGTCCTTGAAAAAGATAGATTAATATAAACTTTAACCAATATAAACATTCAAAATTCCAATTATTTAACTTCCAAAATACATGCTGATCCTTATCTATTTCCTATTTCGTAAACATATAGGCAGATCATGTCTTTAATGGTACTTATCTGTCCATGGAGATACCGTAATGTCCTTGGAGTTATGAAGGTGATTTTACGAAATGTTTTCTTATTCATGGCGATATCTATTTTTCTGCCCATATGAAGCATAAAATTGTTATATATTGCAACATTTTCATCGCTTTAGACCTCTCTGTATGTTACTTTTCTCAAAAATTAACATCTTGAAATATGGGAGGTGAATAGGCAAGAGTAACACCATGGCCACTGGCAGGTGACAGGATGTCATTATCAGAAGAATACCAGTCTTACTTGTGTTTTTCTTTGCGCTTGCTACTTGTTCCTGTTTCGTCAGTGTTAACTAGATAGAGGTAATTTAATCATATACACTTCTGAAAGTCGTTACTCATTTTTTGGAATTGTCTGAACTAAAATATGGGCATTTTTTGAAAATGACCCTTAAAGAGGATCTTACATGGGTGCTCATTTATTATTGAATTTATTAAATGAGTTGGGGAAAAAGTTAAGATGCGAGGCTATGCCGAGCATCTTATCGGTTTTCCCCAATGCGTTTAATAAATTCAATAATACAGGAGCACGAATGCAAGATTCTATTTATCATGACACTAAAATTGCATTTTATTAGCAATTTTACATTAGAAGGTCACGATTTCGCCATTGGAAAACGCGACGATTTTATGGACGTCAATGTATAACGTTATGACGTAATTTGCATATTTAATCCACTAGTGGATTATCGTTTTTAATGCATGGCTTTATTACATTCTCAGATGCGACGTCATATGATAAACTATAAAATCATATGGCGTGGCGGTTTTGCATTGGATTACGTCGTATCTTAAACATCGAATGGCCACACGTGTAATAACACGCGTACATGTAACGTCAACCGCATCAATAGTGATTTCCGACATAAGCTTCGGTGCGACAACTAACGAACCTTAGCTACCTTAGCGAAACGATAGCAGACGTTAGAAGCTGTTTACTGGAGAGACATTCATATTTTGATCCTGAGAAAATCAACTTCTTAATTACCAGCCTTTTTTCCGACACATTAAAACACACACACTTTCTGTTGGGTATCAAAACTATATTCAAAGTTACGGTTGAGCGACTGTGCATATATAACATGTATACAGCTACTGGCAAACTGACATGTTCGACATGGATTAGCATGATCACCCGCGTAGTGTACATACACCCTTGCACTGTTTAGTCAGCAAGTCTTGAGTTGGTTGGTCGGTTGTTTGGGGTTTAACGGCCCTTTGAGACTGTATTTCAGTCTATATCGGGCCGTCTCCAATAAAGAGGAAGAAAGAAGAGAGAAAAGATAAGCAAGAGAAAAAATATCCGAACAACCCCAATCCGCACTTACTGCAAGCACAGTAGGCCATTGCCCTACTATAATCCAGATTAGTAGGACGCCCCAGCACTGACAATTACCCTATCACATTCGCTTGACCTGACCACCCCGCATGTCTTGGGAATTCAGTATAGCTTACCGTGAAGATTCTGACCAGACTGCTCAGAACCAGAATCGGCAATGCGTTAATGCTTGCATATGGCTTCAGATCAGTTTTTGTGGCACTGCTTTAGGAAGGTGCGATGTCCGTCAGTCCGTCCACCCGTCATTCCGTTCACCTAGCGTCAACCCTGGCGTTAAAGGCATTTCAATTGATTAAAAAAACACAAAAAACTCTGTACCCATGGTTTCTCAAAGTTCATATGGAACATGACCAGACTGCAACACTTAAGAATGTTAACATTTAGCCAGGTTAAGAATCAGAATCTAAAAGGGCCGCCATTAGTAAATACCGTTCACATATGCGTCAACCCTGGAGTTAAGTACTATACAATTAATTTCTCCAAAATCACCGCGCTCAGGGTTCTCAAATCATGGAGCAGACTAAAACACTTCAGAATTGCAAAATTTAGCCGGGTCAAGTATACAAGAGGTATAAGGAAAAAACTACAACAAATGACTAAGTCCTTATTATTGATCCCTGGCCCCACCTATGGGCCTGACCCAGCAGCTTAGGTAGTCCAAAGCAAAAAAAAAATGCTATAATAGAGATATCATGAACCAAACCAAGAAATCTTCAATGCCGGATTAAAGAACGAACGGACGAATGAACGAAGGAACGAACGGCCTGAATGACAAAAACTATATAACTCCTGACGTACTTCATATGTCGGGGGTATAATAAGGTGGGAGATATTCCATTATATATTTATCTTTTTTACAACCATTTTTCCGGGGGAAAGGGGGTGGGGAGAGGGTGGAATTCACTTTGATAGAAACCACAAACAACAAAGCTATTTCAGCTCGCCTGAACAAAGTTCAGGCAGAGCAATTGCACTACCCCGGCGTCGGCGCTGGCATTAGCGTTGGCGGCGGCGTCGACATGAGCAAAATTTTAAAGTTTTATGTTCACGTTTATATGATCTCATATAGTTTCTAAACCCTTTGATCGATTTAAATTATATTTGGTACGGTAACAGATATTGGTGCGAAATTTTATTCAACACCATCCCCACCCCTGGTGACGACCTTTCACGTCTGGATCACGGACTAAGAACTTTTATGTTAAAGTTTTACTTCAAAAGTTTTTAAGATCATATAGTTTCTAAAGTTAGTATTATATGAAATAAACCTAGCCGTGCATAATTAGGCGCCATTCAAGTATATGTTCTCTATAAGCAAAAAAACAAAACAAAACAAACAAAAAACAAACAACAAATGGCTAAGTCCTAATTATTGACCACTGGCTTCACCCATGAGCCTAACCCAGCAGCCTGTTTAGCCTACATCAAAAGCAATGCTATCGAGATAGTATGAACCAAATAGCTAGGAAATCGTCAATGCCGTTACAAAAATATGAGCAATCAAAATGGTTTAACGCAAAATTTTGACATAATGAAAATGCCTCAGTTCTAAGTATTGACCACCGACCCCAACCTTGGGCCTGACCTAGGGACATAGCTAATTTACGTCAAAGGGGATACTATTGAGATACCATGGATCAAATATGGAAAGAATGTGATGCTAGGTTACAATGAAATAAGCAATCAAAGAATATTTTACGCAAAACTTAGATGTAAAGTTGATATTTGGTTCAGTCCATAACTATTCTCGGTATCAGTTGTCCATATTTTGGCTATTTTTACAGATTTTTGGTCAACTTGGGCAAATATTTCTTGGTCAAACTTGGGTAAATATTGCTGTGTATTCGGCTTGTTTTATTTCCCCAAAACGTTCTTGTTTAATTTCTATTTGATATAAAGTGTTGCGATCAAAAGTGTCTACAATATTTGCTTCTTTTTTATCAGTTTAACCTGGTAAAATATGAGTTGTGAAAATGTTTGTTTGTATTTTACTTTTTATGCATTAAAGACTTGTACCTTGAGAACTAAATGCAATTTCAACAATGATGCTCATTTTTTTCCCTTTTCATTATGCTCCTTTTTTTTTTTTTTTTTTTGATTTTTGTGCCACAAATAACTATTTGATTATTTATTTAGATAAACCCTTTTCATATCAACAAGTCAGACATTTTTGAAAATTCCAAATTGTGAAAATGTGAAAAATGACATCTGCGTCTGCTA
This sequence comes from Ctena decussata, assembly GCA_963989385.1. NCBI lineage: Eukaryota > Metazoa > Mollusca > Bivalvia > Lucinida > Lucinidae > Ctena > Ctena decussata. Next base: position 29,157,653 of record OZ022499.1, on the reverse strand, counting down.
AGTTTTGAAAAAAATATCGTATATTTTAAGCATATAATGCAGATTTTTTATACTCACCACATTTCATTGATTATCGCCATCTTGTTGTGTATTGAAAGCGTAGTCCAGTTTACAAAAAAAAGAGAGAAATGTTAGAGCATTTAACAAATGGCCCAGAAGGCCCCTTTAATTGACCTTTGACTCCCGATTGTGACGACGACATTGGCCCTGGACAAGGAATTCCAAATCTTGCAAGCGAGACATATTCATGCTTTACCTTTCTGTGATGTTTAATAATAAAATTCATTTCAGCAGTTTCATAAGACATAAGCTGACTTCTGACCCCTGATCGTGACCCTGTCCTTTGGGCGTGGGAAACTTTTGTTTGTAGCGTACCAGCTCATTAATTATGCTTCACCATGTTCAAAAGTTTTTAGTATTTTATGGAGAAACAAAAAGACCTTCGACCTCTGACTGTGACTTGAACTTGAGTATGGGAGCCTATGTACTCTGTGCTGCATACCTTCTTATTGAGCTTTGTCGTTCTGTGACGTTTGAGAACACTAACTTTTTTATTATTCAGGGCAATTGATGAGACATAATTTGACATCCGATCCCAAATTGTGACCTTAACTTTCATTTGTGACTATAAATGTTATATGTCACAAATCTTCTGATAGTGCTTTTCCTATCTGTGAAGTTTTATGAAATTCTGTTCAGTTGTTTAAACGATATCGCGGAGACATGCCTTGACCTCTATCCCCTTTGACCTTGATCTTAGGCATGGAAAACTAAATTTTGTATGCAACACACCTTCTCATTATGCTTTATCGTTCTGTGAAGTTTCATCAGATTTGCTTCAGTACTTTATAAGATATAGCTGGGGCACGATTTAAGACCAAATATGACCTTTGACCCCATTGTGGCCTTCACCTTGGGTGTGGGAAATTCATCATGTGCGCAACACCTCATTATTTATATATTTCTGTGAAGGTTCATTAAATTTACTTCAGTTGTTAGTTTTTAAGTTATCTCTGATACACAATTGTTACGGACGGACGCACACATGGACGGACTGACGGACGATGCAATTGTAATATGCCATCCGAAGTCCCTTCGGGGCATAAAAAAAAGAAAAGAAAATCACCGGTATTACATTTAGCGGCTTTCGGTCAATTACAGAATTCTTTAGAGAAAAACTGGAGCCATGAAAAGACCGACTGTGATTGCAGCAGGTACGGGATCATTTTTGTTTGTTTTTTGGGGAAGGTGGTGGTGCGTTGGGGGGGGGGGATTTTTTTGCCTATCTCCCTTTTTGCGAGGCGTCTCGATATAAACTGAAATACTGCCTTAAAGAGCGGTTAACCCCTATTACAAATAACCAAACTATCTACATGTACCTCTCTATTGAAAAAACAAAATCTGTTTCAAAGAGGGCTATCAAGTAGGCTACATATACAAACTCATTTCGATACGACGTTAGTTGATGTATAGCTGCTGTTTGTTTGACTGTTTAGAGAGTGTGTACATGTATGAGACGCATCCTGAAAACCTTAAATTAAGGTTGCGTATTCCCATACCAGCCTGCGCATACTGACAGTCTCGTCAGAGCATGCGCAATTTAATTTGACATTAACTGACTCTTGAAGTACATGTCTTGACCAGACTGCGCACTACGCTGATATAGGCATCAATCGTGTGTGTCAGTTTTTCTACTCCTTTACAGACTGACTGAACCAATAATGATCGCTCCCTGGAAATTAGCTCCTAACGTATGCTATCATCGCTAACGTTCGTTCGTTATGGTATCGTCGCTTATGTCGGAAATCCCTAATAATACGTTTGAAGTAATTTTCAGTTTGAAGCAATAAAATCCCGTTTTAAAGCATCATATGATAAACAAAAAAAATCATATGATAAACAAAATCTTACAGTCATGGTCATTTCATATGAAATTTATGAAACTCGCCAAAAGCTCGTTTATAAATTTCATTTGAAATGATCGCTCGTTTAAGATCTTCCTGTTCATATATAATGATTGTAGATTAATGACCAACAACTATATTTGCATATAATCTACGTGGTAGTATTAAAACTTTAGGAAGGCTAGCTTTTTTGTTTTTCTCCTTTTTAAGGGAACAAAAACATTCAAGGTCAAGGTCACAATCAGAGGTCTAAGGTCATATTTTGCCTCTGTGATAACTGGAAACCTGCTGAAGCGACTTTCAACTTAACAGAAAGGTAAATCATAATGAGAATGTGTGTTATACACAGTATCTCTGATTCCAGATCCAAGGTCAAGGTCAGAATCTGGGGCAAGGGTCAAATCATGTCTCGGCAATTACTCAGAAAAGTACCAAATCAAACTAATCAAGCCTTCTGAGAAGATGTGCCATTCTTAAGACATATGTTTCCACATCCAAGGTCAAGGTCATAGCCAGAGGTCAGAGGTCAACTCATTTAATCTCCATTACTTAAAAACCATTGAATCAAACTTCATTAATTTTGATGAAAAGGTGAAAAATAATGAGATGATTCACAAACACATTATGGTTTTGTTGCCCAAAGTCAGGATCACAGTCAGGGCTCAGAGGTTAAATCATGTCTCTGAAATGACTCAAATCGGCTGAGGCCAATTTCTTCAAATTTTACTGAAAGGTAAAGCAAAATGGTAACTTAAAGAAAAGTAAAGTATTATGATAAGCTATGAAGGGTGTGGCATTTAAGTTCCACTGCCCAGTGTCAAGGACACAACGCAGTTTGGTCAGTGGTTGAATTAAGTCCCCATGAATCCTTTTAAACTTCCAAAGAGCAATTAAACGTCACAGAAAAGTAAAACACATGAAAATGTATGTCATGTGCAAGACTCAGGCTCCACGCTCAAAGTCACGGTTAGAACCAGGACTCAAAAGTCAGTTTAAGGGGGCCTCGAGGGCATTTGTTACACACTTCTGGTTTCGTCACCAGATATTGTCAGGGTCACTGACGAGAAACAAGAAAAGAATCAGATGATAGTGTCTCCCCATAATACAGCTCTTGGCAGGTCATAATTAAAACACCAAGAGTAATAAAACTCAAAAGTTGAAAAAATATATGAGACCATAGTTGTTTCATTGCATGAGTAATGTTTTACTCTGTCCTTCTTGTTACATGGATTTTGAAGTCTTGAATTAAGCCAGATTGCATTTGAATGCTATTGCTGCAAAATCAACATAAACTGAAGGTTTTGTTTAAGTAGAAATGTTGTAAGGGATTCATCATTATGTACTTTTAACCCATTTAAGGTGTAATAATTCCTTTGTGTTACTGTCCCTTGTGTTACAACTATAAAAGGCTACAAAATGGACAGGTTTGGTTACTTGATGGACAAGAAATAAACATAATATTCTTTTTTGAGAGGTATATCTTATTAAAGATTACTTTTTATTTCAAGTATACTTAACGTATCAAAAATATTTTAGATAACAGGGCATAATCAGTAAGATTCTGAGTGCATTCAATGACCTTGGGTAAAGGTTATGTCCGTGACACTGTTTGGTAACACCATAGACATTGTGCACTTGGAAAATGTAGCCCTTATGAAACATCACATTCATTTTAACCGTATCAAATTCTAAAAACAAAAGTGCCTTTGGCATAAAATTGGTTGAAATACGTCAGATTATTACATGTGAATAAAATGATTATCATATCTGGTAACATCAGTGACAGTGTCAATGTTACACAATGGACATGGTACTGGATCTAAGCCATTAAAGCAAAGTTCAACTAAATTTATGTTGCCGTTTAGTATGCTTCAAGAATCATTGACTAAGTACAATTCGGTTTTACATTTAATCGGGTGAATATTTATATTCAAAAGATGTACACCCATTCTTGATTTTAGTAACAAAAAAGAAAATTAGGTAACAAAATGGAAAACCAAATGCTACTACTACTATAACTACTACTACTAATTATAAAAATGGTAATTATAGTTATGATAGTAACAATAATAATAAAACGCTAGTAAAGGCTTGTATCGGAAATGTTGGAAACCACTGGCTCCAAGATAAAGAGTACACAAATTATCTTTACTGCTGGGACTAGCTTCTTCCAAGTGGTTCCCCTATCTTTGGCTCAATGCCAATACTCCTTTCCGTCTATCCATGTGATAATGCTTTCTGACAAGACTGTCTGAAAAAAAAATCAGTCTCCTTCTGAATTTTTCATAAGGAAAAACAAACACTCTGAGAGTCTTATTGGGAAGCCATTTGTCACATAGTCATAGCCTCGGTGGAAAGGGGAATACAATATAGGTGGGGATGGGTGCATGGGGGGGGGGAGGGGGGGGAGAGCCAGATAAGTTAAGCAAAAAGACCATATTGAAAGCAAAAAAAAAATACCCATTTAACTAATATTAGTTTATTTCCTAAAATAAAAAATATTTAAATTGCTCCTTATATTTTCTTTTAACATTCAATGTAAGTAAGTTTCGCATTAAAGAAAACAAACCGTTACAGTTAATATATATTTCAAACAAATGTCCATATTGTTACCTCAAATTCGAGCTGTACGTTGGCTTTTAAAAACTATGTAGTGATGTAAAGCAACGACAAATTTGATTGAGAAGACAAAATTTGTAGACCACTTGCCTTCAAAATACTTCAATCGTGAATAAAATATATCTCTCAAAGTTACTGCGTAAAATATGTCCTTGTTACCATGATTGTCCTTGTCAAAACTGCGAAACAGTATATAGCAAAAGTCCTTGAAAAAGATAGTTTAATATAAACTTTAACCATAAAAACATTCAAAATTCCAATTGTTTAACTTCCAAAATACATTCTGACCCTTATCTATTTCCTATTTCGTAAACATATAGGCAGATCATGTCTTTAATGGTACTTATCTGTCCATGGAGATATCGTAATGTCCTTGGAGTTATGAAAGTGATTTTACGAAATGTTTTCTTATTCATGGCAATATCTATTTTTCTGCCCATATGAAGCATAAAATTGTTATATATGGCAAAATTTCATCGCTTTAGACCTCTCTGTATGTTATTTTATGTTATTTTTCTCAAAAATTAACATCTTGAAATAAGGGAGGAGAATAGGCAAGAGTAACACCATGGCCACTGGCAGGTGACAGGATGTCATTATTAGAAGAATACCAGTCTTATTTGTGTTTTTCTTTGCGCTTACTACTTGTTCCTGTTTCGTCAGTGTTAACTAGAGGTAATTTAATCATATACACTTCTGAAAGTCGTTACTCATTTTTTGGAATTGTCTGAACTAAAATATGGGCATTTTTTGAAAATGACCCTTAAAGAGGATCTTACATGAGTGCTCATTTATTATTGAGTTTATTAAATGAGTTGGGGAAAAAGTTAAGATGCGAGGCTATGCCGAGCATCTTATCGGTTTTCCCCCAATGAGTTTAATAAATTCAATAATACAGGAGCACGAATGCAAGATTCTATTTATCATATGACACTAAAATTGCATTTTATCAGCAATTTTACATTAGAAGGTCACGATTTCGCCATTAGAACACGTGACAATTTTATGGACGTCAATGTATAACGTTACGACGTAATTTGCATATTTAATCCACTAGTGGATTATCGTTTTTAATGCATGGCTTTATTACATTCTCAAATGCGACGTCATATGATAAACTATATAATCATATTGCGTGGCGGTTTTGCATTGGATTACGTCGTGTCTTAAACATCGTATGACCACACGTGTAATAACACGCGTACATGTAACGTCAACCGCATCAATAATACGTTTGAAGTAATTTTCAGTTTGAAGCAATAAAATCCCGTTTTAAAGCATCATATGATAAACAAAAAAAAAATCATATGATAAACAAAATCTTACAGTCGTGGTCATTTCATATGAAATTTATGAAACTCGCCAAAAGCTCGTTTATAAATTTCATTTGAAATGATCGCTCGTTTAAGATCTTCTTGTACATATATAATGATTGTAGATTAATGACCAACAACTATATTTGCATATAATCTACGTGGTAGTATTAAAACTTTAGGAAGGCTAGCTTTTTTGTTTTTCTCCTTTTTAAGGGAACAAAAACATTCAAGGTCAAGGTCACAATCAGAGGTCAAAGGTCATATTTTGCCTCTATGATAACTTGAAACCTGCTGAAGCGACTTTCAGCAAACTTAACAGAAAGGTAAATCATAATGAGAAGGTGTGTTATACACAGTATTTCTGATTCCAGATCCAAGGTCAAGGTCAGAATCTGGGGTCAGAGGTCAAATCATGCCTCGGCAATTACTCAGAAAAGTACCAAATCAAACATTACAGAAAGATAAAGCCTTCTGAGAAGATGTGCCACTCTTAAGACATATGTTTCCACATCCAAGGTCAAGGTCATAGCCAGAGGTCAAAGGTCAACTCATTTATCCTTCATTACTTAAAAACTATTGAATCAAACTTCATTAATTTTCATGAAAAGTTGAAAAATAATGAGATGATTCACAAACAAATTATGGTTTTGTTGCCAAAGGTCAGGGTCACAGTCAGGGCTCAGAGGTTAAATCATGTCTCTGAAATGGCTCAAATCTGCTAAAGCCAATTTTGTCTAATTTCACTGAAAGGTAAAGCAAAATGGTAACTTAAAGAAAAGTAAAGTATTATGATAAGTTATGAAGGGTGTGACATTTAAGTTCCAGTGTCCAATGTCAAGGACACAACACAGTTTGGTCAGTGGTTGAATTAAGTCCCCATGAATCTTTTTAAACTTCCAAAGAGCAATTAAACATCACAGAAAAGTAAAACAAATGAGAATGTATGTCATGTGCAAGACTCAGGCTCCACGCTCAAGGTCACGGTCAGAACCAGGACTCAAAAGTCAGTTTAAGGGGCCTTCGGGGGCATTTGTTACACACTGTACTTTTTCTTGCTTTTTTTCTGGTTTCGTCGCCAGATATTGTCAGGGTCAGTGACGAGGCTTTATTAGCCGAAACTACGTAGTCTGGCCCATGTTCCTACTTCTGTATGTATTCTCTGCTCTTGAAGGAACTTTTTTTAGATTTTAATTTCACTTTAATGACTCACCATAACCTAACAGATCAACACTGTAGATAAAATGAGGATGAATGTGTAACAGCTTTGATCATATGGCTCAGAAGCTTAGCTGGCTGAGTATATGAGAGTTCTGCAGCTCGAGTCCCCGGCAGGCAGCTGTCTTCCGTCCAGTGACAATTGGGGACGCTTGTAAGTCCATGGCTACGACCATGATCACCAATCTGGACAATATCTTGTTGTTCTGTAGTGGTTCCCGCCAGATTCGGGAATGAGCCTGATTAATCAGGGAGAGTTGTAAGAGCCTCCATCATGTGGCTTGGTAGCTCAGGTGGCAGAAAACGCAAACAGTATTGAAAGGCCCTTATTCCAGTCTAAGTTCATAATTTTTTTATACCTAACGAAAGATGGTTGCTATGTTCTTTGTCAATTTTGCCAATAATAATGCTTAAAAAGAGCAAATTTAGGCTATCCTACATGTGAGTAAGTAGCTGCTGGAACTATATTTTCTTAGATAGCCCGTGTTTAATGCCCAGCGTATGGGAACTTTTTGACTGCTCTCCTAAATAAATAATAAACAAACATCAAGCTAAAACATGCATGAAGCTGGATCCACGTGGCTCTTCTCTACATTCTGCATCAACGGGGACAGTGTGTTTCTTCAGAAGGAGCTTCCTTTGTTAGTTTTATACGGCAAGAAAGTTTTTCGCATATTAGCCACAGATGCCAGTCTAACATATGATCCTCAATCAACAAAGGTTGACATGTTATTGAGCAGACATAAGTTATTTTCAGTATGTACAGTGAGTTAAAGTCTCCATACACAGGAACATACCGATTCGTTACCACAGTATCACCGTAATGACCACCACCGACAGTATCGTTACCGTGGTATAGCCGTGGGGTCCACTAACGACAGTATCGTTACCGTAACATCACCCCGGGAACCACTATCGACACGGTCTTTACTGTATTATATCCTTTGGAACCACTACCAACATTATCGTTATCGAAGTATCGCCATTGGGACTACTACCGACAGTAACGTTACCGAAGTGTCACCTTGTGGACGTTTACTGACAGTATCGTTACCTTAGTATCGCCGTGGGGACTACTTGCGACGGAATCGTTACCGTAGTATCACTGTACGGAAACCTTCCGACAATAACGTTGTCCTAGTATGAAAAAACTACCGACATTATCGTTATCAAGTTATCACCGTGGAGACGGTGACCGACACTAACGTTACCGTAGTATCACTATGTGGACCACTGTCGGCAGTAACATTACCGTACTATAACCCGTGGACTCCTGCCGGCCGACAGTATTGTTACCGTAGAATCACCGTGGGGACTACTGCCAACATGTGTTATCGTAGTATAACCCTTGGGACCACTACAGACGTTATCGTTACCATAGTATCATCATTAAGACAACAACCGACAGTATCCATACCGTAGTATCTCCGTAGGGACCACTACCAACTGTACCGTTACCAAAGTGTCTCTATGTGGAGCACTGCCGACAATAACGTTACCGTAGAATCACCTCGGGGACAACTGCAGGCACGTAACATAGTATCACCTCAGGTATAACTGCCGACAGTATCGTTACCGTGGTATCACCATGGAGACTACTGCCGACAGTATGTATACCGTAGAATCACCGTGGGGACCACGTCCGACAGTAGCTATACCGCAGTGCCACACTGTGGACTACTGCCGACAGTAATGATATCGTAGTAATACCGCTGGTACTAGTGCCGACAGTATCACGGGACTACTGGAGAATCGTTACTGTAGTATATGTATCACCGTCGGGATCACTGCCGATAGTATTTTACTTTAAATTTTGCATCATCCTGGGACCACTACCGACAGATAGGATACAGTAGTGTCTCCTATGTAACCACAACGGACATTATCGTTATCGTAATATCAACGCATGATCCACTACAGTATCGTTACCGTAGTAGTACCCCTGGGACCTCTGCCGACAGAAGCGTTACCGTAGTTTCACACTCAGAACCTCTACCTACAGTATCAACATCATATACTGAACAAAAAAAGAAACGTTACATGCACTTTCAATGCACGTTTTCTCTGAACTGAATTAAGATCTGGTCAATTTTATTTTATCTCTAACAAAAAGTATCCGTATTTCAGAACATGAATATTACAACATAAGCTGCGAGACTATTGTCTCCAGATTAGTTTGATTCATTGAGGGGTCAGATATTGAAATGCTATTTTGAAGTGCTTTTTGAAGACCCGTGTTTCACTCGTTATCAACCCATGAGAACAAGTGACTTCTAAGACGTTTATCAGGCACAAGTTGTTACAAAACCGGTCCACTTCGTCGCTTCCAAAGTGTTGATCAGTCAAGCACAAGGCTTGGAAAATCGCTTTCCATGAGACTTGACTCTGACTTTCATGCTATGCACTGAAACTCCCATAGACAATGCAAGGTGATATACCATGGACAATTAACCAGTTTGATCAAACCTTTTCGTGATGAACCATTGTCTGGAGAAGCTGGAATAAGATCCAGGAATTAAATTTGAAAATGTTATTGAAAAATACTGATTAATCGGAGTAAATGATTTGCTATACTCTCAATTGCAAGAGAGACAATTTCAAAAACGCAGCATCTTTAACGTCTTATTTATTTGAGCTGCTGGTTAAATGTCAAGGCGAATCCGAAAGTGCAAAAATATAATCGCTTGCGCATGCGCATCGAGCGTTTCACATTGTCTGTGTGTTTTCAGTCAAAGTGGAATAATTCTGTAACGGTTAATGCAAATCAAAAACCGATTAGTTCATAAAGTGGTCTGGCGTCTGGCACGTGGGAAAATAGAGTATCATTATTTGAAAATATTGTTCTTTAGTTTAAAATTCATGAATGATCTATGTAACGTTTCTTTTCTTGTTAAGTATATAAAGTATCACAATGGACATCACTACCGAATCTATCGTTACCGAAGTATCACCGACGGGACGGGTGCCGCGAGGCAGCCGACAGAATCTTTACCGTATTATCACCGTTGGGACCACTACCGACAGTATCTGTACTGAAGTATCACCCTACCGACCACTACCGACAGTATCTATACCATAGTTTCACCGTAAGGACCACTACCAACAGTATCTATACCGTAGTATTACCGTTGGGACAATTCCGACAGTATCTATACCAAAGCATCACCGTACGGTCCACTACCGAAAGTATCTTGCCACAGTTTCACGATGGGAACCACTACCGGCAGTCGCTATACCGAAGTATCACCGTGGAGACCACTACCGACAGTATCAATACCGTAGTATCACCCTGGGGACCACTACCGACATTATCTATATAAAAGTAGCACAGTAAAGACCACTACCGACGGTATCTGTACCGCAGAATCATCTTGTGGACAACTACCAATCAGTGTCTCTACTGTAGTATCACCGTAGGGCAACTACCGACAGTATCCATACCGCAGTATCACCGTAGGGACCACTACCGGCAGTAGTTATACCGTAGTATCGTCGTAGGGACCACTACCGACATTAGCTATACAATAATATCACCGTAGCGTAGGGAACACAACCGACAGAACCCTTACCGTAATATATCCAAGCACTTCCGATACTATCTTTTCCGTTATATCACCCAGGGGACCACAAGCAACAGTATCTACATCTATGTATGACCGAAGGAACCACTGCCGACAGTATCTATACCGTAATATCACCGTTCGGACCACAACCGACAGTATCCATATCGTAGTATTACCCCGGGACCACTACCGACAGTAGCTATACCATATTATCGCCGTAGAGACCGCAACCGACAGTACCATCCGTCCGTCCGTCCGTAACGCTTTTGGCAGCTGGGAAACTCAAGAACCTCATATGCAAGGATCTTGAAATTTTATATGTGGCATCTACATGAAAAATAAGCGGACACATATTTTTTCTTTTTTTCGCGGGTCACGTATTTCCAGAGTTATGCCCCTTTATCGACTTAGTCTATGGAACCTTGTGAACAAAATATCTCGAGAACCCCTGATGCTAGGATTGTGTAATTTTGCTGGAAGACATTGCCTTAGGTGTAGATGACCTGATTAACTTTTGAAAAAAATCGTGAATTTTTGACTGAGTTATGTCCCTTTTTCAACTTAGTGCATTGTAAGCCTATGGAACCTTGTGAACAAAATATCTCAAGAACCCCTGACGCTAGGATCATGAAATTTTGCAGGAAGATATTGCCTAAGGTGTAGATGACCTGATTATCTTTTGAAAAAAAACGTGAATTTTGGACCGAGTTATGCCCCTTTTTGGACTTAGTGCATTGTAAGCCTATGAAACTTTGTGAACAAAATATCTCAAGAACTTCTAATGCTAGGATCATGATTTTTTGCAGGAAGATATTGCCTAAAGTGTAGATGACCTGCTTAACTTTTGAAAAAAAAATCGTAAATTTTTGACCAAGTTAAGCTCTTCTTCGACTTAGTACATTGAAGCCTATGGATAAAGGTACCCTAACACATGGTCAAGAATGGTAAAAGGTAGGAACTTGAAACTTTATACACATGATCAGTATGGAAAATAAGCGAATACGTATTTTGTTTTTCGGCCGGTCAAGTATTTCCAGAGTTATGCCCCTTTTTTGACTTAGCCTGTGGAACCTTGTGAACAAAATATCTCAAGAACCCCTGATACTAGGATCATGGCTTTTTGCAGGACGACATTGCTCAAGGTGTTAATGACCTGATTAACTTTTGAAAAAAAAATGTGAATTTTTGACCGAGTTATGCTCCTTTTCAACTTAGTGCATTGTTAGCCTTGTGAACAAAATATCTCGAGAACCCCTGATGCTAGGATCATGTTTTTTGCATGAAGATATTGCCCAAGGTGTAGATTACCTGATTAACTTCCGATTTTTTTTTAATTTTTGACTGAGTTAAGCCCCTTTTTCGACTTAGTGCATTAAAGCCTATGGTACAAAGGTACAAGTATTATGGGATGAACCTTCTTCAGAGGCAAGCATATGGTTGGGGGGCATAATGTTTCATAAACACATTTTCTAGTTTATGTTGCGTGCGAGTGATAGATCCCGCATCCAAACACCTTATGTCGCGAGTTATAAGACAGTTTAGTAGGCATCTGGATTACAAAAAAAATATGATTATACTCGTACCCATCGGATAACCATTCAGAAGTTGCTCCTACCTTCTCGATGATAAGACGATCTCTTGTAGAACGACCCATGTATATGTGGTGTGATTAAGTCTGCTTGCAGGCTTGAGGCAAGAAAAATATAAAACAGTATAACTTCCTATAACAAATCATAACCTTCTCTACTCCGCTCTGGTTCATCATGACATGTTTTAGCTTCTTGATGTTGACATGCGCTGCGACAAGTTATGTTTCATATGGCAGCAAAACACAACAGCGGTATCATCTTCTACCTTTATATTGGTATCACCCAAATTTCAATGTGTTTTTCCTCGATTTTTAATTACTCTTAATTCCAGATCGAACAAACTTATACAGACGCGGTCGCAAAATATGAAAAATTATTGAATTTGCTGTAACATATACGGGGAAAATTCGGTTGGTAAGCCGGTTGGTATGCCGATATCATAGACAAAAAAGGTTTTTACGTCATAAAAATAAAGATTGAAAGAAAAAAAATATGTTTTCAAGTGTATGACTATGGAATTCTGATTACAATCTTATATGCTGGAACAAATATTCCCATTTAAAAAAAAACAACAACAAAAAAAAAACAATAATTGTGCCGCATAGTGATAAAACCAACAATGTGGTTTTTGCACCCAGTCTGATCGGAGTCGTCGCTGTCAGCATGGAGAAAGCTTAGGTTCTTAGCTATCTGGTGAGCGCACAGCGGAGACTCTGATCAGACTGGGCGGATGCCAAGGCTGATTTGAGTCTTTGCTGGGCGCAAATGCCACATTGTTGGTTTTGTCACGGTGCGGCTCTATTATCGCATAAACAAATAGCTTTTATAAACTCAAAATGCCTGTGTGCAGCCTCAAAATTATGTCTGAATTTACCGAAAGACGTTGAAACTAATGAAACTAAGCAAAACATTCACTGAGAAATCGTTTGAAACAACCCTCGGCGTCATTTCGAGAATATGGCGCCATTTCTCTGTGACGTTGACGTTATAAACAACGAACGTAAAATAGTCCAGTGTATGCATCATAGGTGGCCCTTGGCACAGAACTCGTTAAAGACGCTAACAGAACTATAAGATTGTTTGGGGGTTTGAAGAAAATCGAAAAGGTTAGAACTTTTTGCTAGTATATTAGATTGAGACGGTATATCGCATAAAAGAATTATCGCTCCCCGTTTCTTCTTTCCTTTTATTAGTTTGAAAGGCAATTCTTTGAGAATATTTACTAGATTACCATTTGGAATATCTTGATGATTTTTTAGAGAAAAGCAGGTGAGGTTTCGACGGTGTGTTTCATAAAGGTATAAGAATCATTGCTGACCCCTTTCTTACTTCTTTGATTATTTTTAAACTATCTTTGTGCGCACCATTACTAAGTACTTGATGACACTTTATAGCAATGTGCCTAGGCTTGGGAAGGGTGGGTTGAGTATGGTAATGGTTGCTTCCCCTTACTTAGTTTAACATACTTTTCTTCTGTCCACATTAGCACCTGAGCTTTGCTGATTGTCAGGGCCGAGGTACTGGGTGAGACTGAAACTAACTCAGAAACGGGCGTATATTGCCCCGCTTGCGGTGCTCTTGTGTAAGACATGGCTCATTTGATTTGCTGTCCAACCAGATTCACAGTATCCGAACTCACTGTACCAACTCTTCCGGTTTTCATAGCATTGAATCGAGAGTACAAAGTTCGCTTATAACCAGTAGTCGGAAATAATTTTGTTTTGAGATTTTATCCGGAATCTGCTGCGTCATTTATAGTTATTCAGCTTCGAAGATGTAAAGAGGTAAGTTTAATATAATTTGTTCTTCGGTCTTTTACTTTATTACCCTGTACAATGAAAACCTCTTGGCCGTCACAGAAATTTTTATTCCGAACAGCTTAATTTAACACGAGTTTGTGTCGTGCAAAACCTAGCTATCATCCTATTATAAAAACTAACAAACTGTAGATTGATAACGCCTTCCGTTTATTTTAAATATTTTATAAAACATGTAAGAAAAGGCTCAAAATGGTTTTAGAATCATGCCAAGGGCGACTTGAATACTGTACGGTTTACTGTCCGCCCATACACGACATTGTACAGGGCAATAAAGTAAAAGACCGAAGAGCAAATTATATTAAACTTACCTCTTTACATTTTCGAAGCTGAATGATTATAAATGACGCAGCAGATTCCGGATAAAATCTCGAACATAATGATTTCCGACTACTGGTTATAAGCGAATGTTTGTACTCTCGATTCGACGCTATGAAAACCGGAAGAGCTGGTACAGAGCGTTCGGATACTGTGAGATTCAATAGGTGGCACACTACCATTGACGTCATATTGTTTTGGTACGGTGTAAAGTAGTTCCTAAAAAAAAAACAAGATCCTAATTTGAAGGTATCTCATGTGAGAATTATAAAATACATTATTGTTTTGTTTGTTTCAGGTGGGACTGGAACTCAGTAGTAATGATTAGTGATGTTTGAACAGAATGAAAATGGACCTATTTTTTGTTTCAGAAAGAGGCAACAACCTAGGGGGTTTCCCAAAATTGGCCACCTTGAAAGTGCATTGGGATGCCCCAGTCAACAATTGGGACATGTCACGGGAAAAGATGGTGGCGAAGGTATGGTAAAAGTATGCAGGATCTGTTTGAGTCTGATTGTCCTAAACACTGAGACAGGAGGCGTCAGCAGATTTGGGATGGGCGTCATTCTGTAAGTATTCAAATCTTAATAAGTTTGCATGTAAGTCAATGGAAGAATTTAATGGTGGTACGTAACCTACTTGTATGCATATGTGAAATCACAGAAATGAATGGAATACCAAAATGGTACAAGATATCACTTTGATATTTGAAATTGGTCATTTCATGCATTTCTGCAATGGACAGAGACCATTTCTGTTGTTTTTTCATTACAATTCAGAAGAGTTATAGGTCAAGGAAACAAGGTACCATCATCCAAATTTTGTTCCACTGAGAAAATCAAGTTAGTTCCCTTGGACTGTTATTACAAACTGCTCTGTAGTTAGCTTTTGAAGTAAAACATTACAATGAAATTCAAAGAAAAGGTGCATTATGCTCTGTATCAGTCAGCAAAGGCTTCAAAAGTCTGAAATTTTGCATAGTCTGATCCTGGTGTACACATCTGTACAAATTTCAAGTGAAATCTGAAGTTATACAGTGGACTTGATTGCACAAGGTAAGTTTTCCACTCACTTTGTGTTCAAATGTAAGTTGAATGGGTACACTTTCAATGGAGGAACTCTGCCATTTTATTGTTGCCTCCCTTCTCAATGAATGGGGCCAGATCTTGATAGAATTTGCACCTTTGGGAGCAAATTATTTCCATTTAAGAATTTGCTTCCACTTAAAGAATTTGCTTTCCTAAGAACTCTGCCATCTTCATTGTTCCTGCCTTCTCAGTGGAGTCAGCTCTTGAAAGAATTTGCTCCTCAAAGAGGCCCATTCTTTCCTTACAGAGGAGCAAATTCTTTCCTTACAGAGGAGCAAATTCTTTCCTTAAAGAGCAATTTTTTCCTATAAGAGGAGACCCCATTTAGGAAGGACTTTGTCCTTCAGGGAAGCAAATAGAAAGTCAGAAAATTTGTTCCCCTTTGTGAAAGTGGCAGACAAAGCAACAGGATATACACATTTACCTTAATTGATTGCTTTAATGACACCAGCACGGACCGACTGACAGACCAGACCGATGTCCACCTGGTAGACTTACATTTTTACATACTAACTGACCTACATGCTTACTTTGAAAGAGTTGAAAACATTGACTTATTGATATGACCTGATTGTGTGTCTGGCTGGATGGCTGGCTGGCTGGCTGGCAGGCTAACTGACTGACTGACTTACTGAACATCCACCCATCCATCCATCCATCAACAAACCCACCCACGGTTTGACCCGGCTGACTTGGCCGAGGTGACGTACTCGTTCACTCACTCCAGACTGACTGATCGGTCAGCCTGGTTTCACCTGACTGACCGGTCTGACTGGACTTGAGCAGTTGGTCTTAGACAAGTATTTGCATACAGCACATCATATGCTATATTTACCTTAATTATTAGGACACTGTGGGTCTAATCATCCAAGCAACAGTGTAGACCCAGGTCAGACTGCTCCCATGAGCAGTCTGATCAGGGTCTGCACAGGCTATACATCACCATGTGGCTGTTAGTTAGCTACCACAACCTCAGTTTTGAAGTAAGGAGGAAAAATGAAACAAGAACAAGGAAGTCTCTGACATTTCATGTCACGGTTAATCAAATTCTTTCATATTTCAGGTAAAACTAGCAAATTTGGAAAAAA
Organism: Ctena decussata; assembly: GCA_963989385.1. NCBI lineage: Eukaryota > Metazoa > Mollusca > Bivalvia > Lucinida > Lucinidae > Ctena > Ctena decussata. The sequence goes on along the minus strand of OZ022499.1, from coordinate 29,141,136 downwards.
ATCACGTGCTACGGACTAGAGCAGAATTCCAGGCAAGCCATGTTTTGGTTAACAAGAACAGATTTTTTGTTATGGTAAGAGGTAAGAACTTTGTTTTCATGCTCCTCCAACACAACATATATTGTGGTTCTCAGCAGAATCATCAGTTTTGTGGAGATATAAGAAAACTGGCTCATGATCCCCAAAATTTGCTTATCTGGAGCTCTTTCGGGCTACAGGTAAGTGTTAATTCATCATCCTTTTTGAGCCAATCTTGAGCTGTTGCAGGCTGATGGTGAATGATGCATTGAGTAATAAAGAAACAGCTACTTAAAGAAATCATAGCGCTTTAAGTATGATCACAAGAGTGAGTTCTAGAAACAGTGTATCGGTCAAATGACATGGGTCTGCTCGTGCTGATAAAACATGATATTTCTTCTAACACAACAGATAGAATTACAGTGAAACTTGGTTTCTAACTTCCAATTAAGGTATTCTTTTCTTTAATGTAACACTGGACAGTCTTGCCAGTTTAAGTGAAATAAATAGGTGGCACACTACCATTGACGTCACATTGTTTTGGTACGGTGTAAAGTAGTGTTAATTACAAGCACACTGTCCAGGGGAGGCTATTATGTGATCCATACATGAGTAATTGTTACTGTCTTAACTGTGACGTCATAAATGTCTTAGCAACGACGTCATGACGTTACGTTTGTTTCATCTCTATGAGTGTTGTCAATAAACATATTTTAGTCAATATGGACAGATTTATTGTGTAAACAAGTGGTAGCAGAGCGGGAAAACCAGATAATTTTTTACTGTCTGAGGACAGTAATTAGTAGAAAGTCAACAGCAATCCGAGGAGAGCTGAACAAGACTGGGAAGTGAATAATAATTCCATAATGGCAACAAGGATTGATCCACCTACTCTGGGGTCGGAGCCGTATGAGTTGTACAAGCAAGAATTATTAGCTTGGAGAGAAGTGACAGATCTTAGAAAGGAAAAGCAGGGAGTAGTTATAGCTTTATCATTACCAAAGAATCAGGGAGAAGGTGTTTGATCAAATAAGTATTGATGACTTGAAAAAAGAGGATGGATTAGATACCCTCATTGCTTTTCTAGATAAACATATTAAAAAGGATGATTTAGCTGACAGTTTAGAGAAATTTGGAGAATTTGAGGATTTCCAGAGAAAAGATGGGATGAGTATATCAGAGTATATTGCCTCCTTTGATTCCAGGTACAGGAAAATAGAGAAGTTGAAAATGACTCTACCTCCAGAAATTTTGGCTTTCAAGCTTCTGAGAAAAGCAAACATCAGTAAAGAGGAGACCTTGCTGGTGCTGACAGGTATGAATTACTCAAACAAACCAACATTGTATGAAGAGGCTATGAACTTACTTAAAAAGTTCAAAGGTGATCTCACAGCAGGAAATGGGAGTTCAAGCTCTGGAATTAAACTAGAACCAGCATTTCTAGCAGAGAATGAAGAGGCGTTGTTAGCAGCAGGCTATGTTAAACAGTCGCGTGGAGGAAAGGTAGGAAAGAAAGGAAAATGGGGATACAGTCATGGTAGTCAAGCACAACAGGAGAGGCAGATGAATCCAACTGGGCCAGACGGTAAGACACTTACATGCAGAGGTTGAGGATCCTTTAGACATCTTGTTGCTAAATGCCCACATAGCTGGGAAAACACAGCTAAAACAAATATGCAACAAAAACAGGCTAGAGTCAATATTGCAGAGGACGAGCATGTTGTGCTGTTCACTGGCTTTCATAAAGGAGACATTATCCAACTGGGCATTGATGCGCGTAACTGTGCTGTGTTAGACAGCGCATGTAGTAGTACAGTATGCGGGGAAAGCTGGTTGGAGAATTATCTCAATTCACTGAATGAGAAGGACAGAAGGAAAATTAAACAAAATAAGGGTCAGAGAACATTTAAGTTTGGAGGCGGAGAACGTCTTAAATCTAAAGGAGAATATTGCCTTCCCGCAGTGATAGCGGGAAAAGATGTGATAATCACAACTGACGTGGTTCAGTCTGACATTTCATTGCTGTTATCTAGGAGAGCCATGAAAAGGGCAGGTGTGAAAATGGATCTCGAAAGTGACACTGCAATGATTTTCGGTAAAGATGTTGCTCTGAATCTGACCACTTCAGGGCATTATTGCATTCCAATAGATAGAGCAGAAAAGATACCAGTGGAGGAGGTATTTTCAGTGGATTTTGGAGAAATGGGGAGTCATGACAGATATCAAACACTGCAAAAACTACACAGACAGTTTGCTCACCCACCATTGAAAAAGCTGAAGTCTCTTCTTGAGGATGCAGGTCACTGGAAAGATGAGTGGCAGGAGATACTTGAGGATATTGGTAAGAAATGCAACTTATGTAAAATGTATATGAAAACACCCCCACGTCCAGTAGTTGGCTTGCCTATGGCATCTCGGTTTAATGAAAAAATAGCTATGGACTTAAAGCAGTGGAAAGGACAATGGATCCTACATATTATTGACATGTGGTCCAGGTATACTGTTTCTGTTTTCATTCAAAGAAAGAGGTCAAGCGATGTTATAAATGCTATGATGCAACGGTGGGTCGCAGTCTTTGGGATCATGGAATCAATAATGACTGACAACGGGGGTGAATTCAGCTCAGATGAAATGCGAGACGTTATGTCCATTTTAAATGTGCGCTTGATCACTACAGCAGCCGAAAGCCCATTCCAAAATGGACTATGTGAGCGTGTTCATGCAGTGACTGATACAATGTTGTTAAAACTTGAGGAAGAAAATCGAAACACGGACAGTCATACTCTGTTATGTTGGGCAAACATGGCACGGAACTCACTACACATGTGGAACGGTTTCAGTAGCCATCAGCTAGTATTTGGACAAAATCCAAATGTACCGGGCATCATGACAGACAAGCTACCAGCACTTGAGGGTACAACCAGCAGTGAAGTGTTTGCAAATCACCTAAATGCTCTGCATGAGGCACGAAAAGCATACATACAGGCTGAATCTGATGAAAGAATAAGGAGAGCTTTGCGCACCAAAGTGAGAGCTGCAGAACAAAGTTTTGAAAATGGAGATTCCGTCTTTTACAAGCGGGAAGGGAAAGAAAGATGGTTGGGACCTGCCCATGTTATTTTTCAAGATGGAAAAGTGGTATTTATAAGACACGGTGGAATTTTCGTCAGAGTGTCTCCAAATCGGCTCACTAAAATATATGATGAACATATAGAGGAGAAATTTGATAGAGACAGTTTTGATAAGAATGATGAGGAGGGTGAAAGAAACATGACAGGGAGATCAGATTCTACAGTATCAGAAACTGTGCCAGCTCTAGTTGAAATGCCAGAAGTCCAAGATCAGGCTGAGAACAGAGACAGAAACCAAGATACGGTCCAACCAAAGTTGGTCAAAATAAATGATGTTGTCAAATACAAAATGAACGATGAATGGGTTTACTGGCACTATTACGGGTCGAGCAGGAAAAGCAACAGGAAAGTATAAAACGTGGTACAACATAAGAACAGAAAACAATGAGGAGAGGAGCATTGACCTCGGCACACTAGAATGGGAAAGGATATCTGAAACTGAAATAAATGTGACAACAACTACTGATAGCAGAACATCAGAAGGCAAAGACATCATCATGGCAAAGGAAAATGAGCTAAACAAATTAGTCCAGTTTGAAACTTACGAAGAAGTGATGGACGGTGGACAAAGAACTATGTCGACTCGATGGGTCATCACCAATAAAGAGGGGAAAACAAAAGCCAGGTTAGTGGTCAATGGATTTCAGGAAAAAGATCTAGAGATACCTAGAGACAGCCCTACAGTCAGTAAGGGTGCTATGAGGCTATTTCTGTCAGTTGCAGCACTTGAACAGTGGACAGTGAAAACAACGGACATTAATCTGCCTTTCTACAAGGTAACGAACTAGATAGGGAAGTGTTTATTAAACCCCCAAAAGAAAGTAACACCCAACAAGGAAAAATATGGAAACTAAGACATGGTTTATATGGTTTGAAAGATGGTGCAAGGCAGTTTTACGAGAGTGTAAAAGAGGAATTACTTAAACTTGGCTTTACCCAATGCAAATTGGACCCAGCAGTCTTCTATATTCAGGGAAATAAAAAGCTCAAGGGGATGGTCTGCTGTCACGTAGATGATTTTCTGCATGCAGGAGATCCAAGTTTTGATAAACTAATGGAAAAACTACGAGCAAGATTCTCTGCAGGGAAAATTGAAGCGGGAACATTCAAATATATTGGTTTTCAAATACAACAGTCTCCAGACAAGATAGTTCAAGATCACTCCGAGTACATTGAGAACATGAAGAATGTCACTTTAGATCCTGGGCGAGCTTCAGAGAAAAGTGAACTGTTGAATGAGACTGAACAAACACTGTACAGACAACTGATAGGACAACTAAACTGGGCGGTTCAAGGTGCCAGACCAGACATGGCATATGAACCAATCGCAATGAGCACAAAGCTGAAACAAGAAAAAGTAGCAGATCTTGTCAGTGCTATCAAGAAAATAAGTCGGCTGAAAGATGTTCGATCTTATCTGACTTTCCCTAAACTGGACAAAGCAAAAGAGCTGAAAGTGGTTGTTTATACAGATGCTTCTCTTGGGAATATTAATGAAGGTACTTGTAGTACAGGTGCTCATATTGTGTGGTTAATGGACAGTACAGGTAAATGCTGTCCAATTGAATGGAAAGCTAAAAAGATCAAAAGAGTGGTCAGATCCACATTAGCTGCAGAAATGCTGAGTTTAGGTGAAGGACTCGAAGCAAGTTTTTACTATCGGCAAATGTTGGAAGATATGTTAGGCTTTGAGTCAAAAACAATCAGAATTGAGGTTTATGTTGACAACAGGAGCGTCGTTGAAGCCCTTTTATCTACAAGGATGGTTGATGACAAAAGGCTCCGAGTTGATGTAGCTGCAATCCAGGAATTACTGAAATGTCAAGACATTAATCAAATACACTGGGTACCAGGACATTTGCAACTAGCAAATGCAATGACAAAACAAGGAGCATCTGGATTTTATTTACTCAAAATTTTGCAATCAGGGAACATGTTAACTGAAATTATCAACCACTAACTAGTTATATATTTGCAGCCAATTAACAGAAACAGTTAATATTTACTCCTCTGGATGATGGTAGAAAAATATATAGTTTTGGCCTGTTGAAATGTTTGAATTTAATTCTAAATTCAGTAATGGGTTTTCGTTTCATTATTATCATTCTATACTGTGGCTCTGTCAGCAAAATTGTTTTGAATCCGTTTGGTTTAGAAAAAGAAAAAGAAAAAGAAAAAGAAAATATAATCAATGTTAATTACAAGCACACTGTCCAGGGGAGGCTATTTTGTGATCCATACATGAGTAATTGTTACTGTCTTAACTGTGACGTCATAAATGTCTTAGCAACGACGTCATGACGTTACGTTTGTTTCATCTCTATGAGTGTTGTCAATAAACATATTTTAGTCAATATGGACTGATTTATTGTGTAAACAAGTAGTTCCTAAGAAAACAACAAGATCCTAATTTGAAGGTATCTCATGTGAGAATTATAAAAGACATTATTGTTTTGTTGTTTCAGGTGGGACTGGAACTCAAGAGTAATGATAAGTGATGTTTGAACAGAATGAAAATGGAACTATTTTTTGTTTCAGAAAGAGGCAACAACCTAGGGGGTTTCCCAAAATTGGCCACCTTGAAAGTGCATTGGGATGCTCCAGTCAACAATTGGGACATGTCACGGGAAAAGATGGTGGCGAAGGTATGGTGAAAGTATGCAGGATCTGTTTGAGTCTGATTGTCCTAAACACTGAGACAGGAGGCGTCAGCAGATTTGGGATGGGCATCATTCTGTAAGTATTTAAATCTTAATAAGTTTGCATGTAAGTCAATGGAAGGATTTAATACAATACAATACAATACAAAAGTTTATTTGGTAAATAAAGGCCACCGGCCCAAAATACATTACATAATATACAGCAAACACACCAAGAGTAGTGAGATCCTTGTTAGTAACAGGTATAGCCAGTTACTCTGTCTCAATTTAAAGAGTCGCTGTTTTTTAACAACGCATTTATATACATGCATAATTTCTTAATTAAAACCGGATTACACGTACTTAGAATATTATAGAAGTGGTTGTTACTATCACCAGAACGATACCAGGTATGGAAATACTCATCACGTATGCCATCAAAATTAGGGCAGATGAAAAACACATGATACTCGTCTTCAATAACTAGTCTTTTCAGTTGGGTAAAACAGTATAAGCAAATTCTATCAGCTCTGGCTATGCCCCGATGTCGACCAAGTTCAATATTTAATTTATGGCTAGAACAACGAAATCTTGCAAAAGCTTTCCTTAAGTAGAAAGGCATGTCAATGCATAAATATTTTTCAATATTCAATAATGATTTGAACTCCTTATATGTATCACAACGAGTAGAATCAGTAATATCTGAATGCCACTTTTGAGTCATGCAGTCTATCAATCGGACTTTAAATTGCGAAGTAAATAAGCCAATATCTCCTATATCTTGTGACAGCCAAACATATCCAAATCCATATGTGTATAATAAAATTCTAACTTTCGATGCCCAATTTTGTCTGCCTACTTCATCTAATGATTTCAACATTTTGTAGCAACTTTTTGGGTACCTAGTATCTGGCATCTGTAGCAATTTACACCAGTATTTTATAGCGTTACTGAAATAAAATACACAGAGAGGGAGACGTCCGCACTCGCCAATAGCAACAGCATTATTTACCGTACTGTTTACGCCTATGAAATATCTACAAAATGTATATTGAGTTGATTCTATTATATCAGAATATTCAGTTCCCCAAATTTCAGAACCATAGCAGAGGATGGGTTTTACCATAGAATCGAAAAGACGAAATATTTCTTCATGCTTAAAATAGCCAAATTTTCTTTGATAATTCTTTATATATAATATTGCTTTTCTAGCCTGAGCTGTCACTTTCCGTTTCGCTTTAGCCCATGAAAGTTTAGGGGTAAAGATAAGGCCCAAGTATTTGTATTCAGACGTAGTTTTTACAGGTATCCCGTTAAAATTCCATGACTCATAATTGCGTAGTGGACCTCCGTTTCGAAACACAATGATGTCTGTTTTGTTTAAGAAATAGATCAGCTCTAGCAGTGAATTGTTGAGTAATAATTCACTGTTTGGTGAATTGTTGAGTAATAATTCACTGTTTGGAGGTCAGTTGTAAAGTATATCATATCACGAGCGCGGAGCGCGAGTGATATATCTACTTACAACTGACCGACAAACAGTGAATTATTACTCAACAATTCAATGCTAGAGCTGAACTATTTCGATTCTAACACTCAAAAACGCCAAAAAACTATTCCTTTCATTCAAACTCTCCCAACCTTCCTGCCAGCGCGTTCATGCTCCCGCCAATATTCTTAACTGTATCCAAGACAAATATACTTTTATATGGCGATTTTAGAAAGAAAAAGAGACGTTACACAGTCTAACGTCTCAAAACGTCACAAAATTACGTCAGCGATTGCAGTGACGTCAGCAATTAGACTCACGCGCTCCCAAACAGTGAATTGTTGCAGAATAAAACACGGTAACTTTCCATTGCTTCTATAGGCGCACTGTGTTAGAATTAAATTTACAGTCATATTAGTAGCTTGACAAAATTCATTTATAAGATCCAATTGACGTTGCAGTCTTATTCTAGTTTCTGCACAATTTGCAATATCGTCTGCAAACATTAGACAAAATAAATCTGGGACTTCTCCAGTTATAAAGATAACATCAGGACATTTTTCTCTGAGCAAGGTGCATAAATCATTGATAAAAAGAGCGAATAATAATGGACTACTTACGTCCCCTTGTCTGGTACCGATATTACACGGGAGTGCTTTTGTTTGACCATTGACTGTGCGAACAGTTGCTTGTAAACAGGAGTACATAGATTTAATTGTTCGTAAAAATGTAAGTCATAAGGTTCACAGGAGGATTTATTGGCAGTTACAAGGCAAATCCGAAAGTGCAAAAATTTAAGCGCTTATGCATGCGCATCGAGCGGTTCACATTGTCTGTGGTGTTTCCAGTCAAAGTGGAATAATTCTGTAACAATTAATGCAAATGGAAAACTGATCAGATCATGTAGTTTTCTGACGTCTGGCACATGGAAAAATAACGTATCATTATTTAAAAATATTGTTCCTTAGCTTAAAATTCATGAATAATCTATGTAACGTTTCTTTCTTTGTTCAGTATATATATTAACCGCCGCCGTTTACACCGAAGATGATCGCTTTTCTCCGTTATTATCCGATACGAGTGAAACTTTACCTGGATTTTAAATACCTGTGAGTGTGAAATAGAAATGGTCGAGATTTCTGGCTATGAGAATTGGATCTAGATTATAACGTGGTATTACTATTTTATGTCTGTTTGTTTAGTTTAACCGACTCCTTTAGGCACTGTCTTTTGTTTCAAAGACTCCCATTGCAACTGTCATTTAATGATTTTTTTTTTCACTTTCGTTTTCGGTTTGTCCTTATGTGTCAGCAAATAAAGGACTATCGAAAGTATCAAAGGCTGTGTGATTCATTTTTATAATTTGTTTGTGTTTGCCAAGATATTATTCAATTCCTTTTCTGAAATAAGGGGTGATCACAGGTGAATTTAATCAGAAATTATGACAATTTGAAACTATAGATAAGTCCTTTACGCATATTTATTTTCGGTTTTATTGATTGATCTAGAGTCGAGTCACTGCACAAATTACGGTGTATCGGATGTTATCTGTTTAAACATCAGTTACATTTGCAAAGCAGGAGCAAGACCATTATTCATTTTGACAATTCGAATCCTAGGCATAGTTTTAAACATGGAATAGAATGGACAGGCATGGATAAGTGATATTCTCCTCTGCCTTATTCCACTTATTTGAGATAGTACACTTAAAGGAAATAATTTGCTCTCAGAGAGAGAGAGAGAGAGAGCAAATTCTTTCCTGTAAGAGTACCAACATAGGTCCTTGCAGCATATTGTAACTAGTGGAAGCAAGATTACCTTATCCATTCCATTACAGTCCATTCCATGATTTAAACTATGCCCGAGTTGTTGGTGATTGAGTACGAGTAATGACAAAAAGACTCCAGCAGAAAATTACGGAAGTCTAATTCACAAAAAAATCAGTGTCATTTATTTCAGTCTTAATATAACTGTAAACTGTAAAATTATAAACTTGAATACCACAATTGAGCCGCGACACGAGAAAACCAACAAAGTGGTCGTGCGCCCAGTGCAGACTCAGATCAGCCTGGGCATCCGCCCAGTCTGATTAGACTCTTTGCTAAGCTTTAATGGTAAGCTAAGGGTCTAAGCTACCTCCATGCGGACAGCGAAGACTCTGATCAGACTAGGCGGATGCCCAGGCTGATCTTAGCCTTCGCTGGACGCACAACCGCATCGTTGGTTTTGTCGTATCGCGGCTCATATGTGACTAAAGTGATGGTTAAAACCCGCACCGCACATAATTCAGACATAACCAACGACGTCGTATAGACGTTAGTCTATGACCTTGGTTTAATATTGGAAGTATGTTGAATATGTAAACTTTGAGCTGTAAGAATTACCACCCTCCTCCTGCTTAGTGACCTTGAGGTTATAGCTTTATAAAGGTTATCTGGAAGACTTCACTTGGGCAATTATTACTGGTTCAAAGTTTAACGCTTCTGTTCCAGCCCAGCTACCTCAGGCCAAGGTCACATATTAAGAAGTTAAATGTCGCAGATCTTGGTTAAAGTTTGTAAAGGTTTATAATTAAATAATGTTTGTATATGTAAATGCAGTTGATGTTTGGACTGATTTTATATAGCCAAAAGCTTTTACTAGGTACAAGTAAAGTATAAGTACACTAAATCGATTTAGTGATATCCTAAAGTCACAAAATTGAATGAATTAGTGATAGCACAAAATGTGAATAAGTGATATCACAAAATCAAATTAGTGATGACACGAAGGCGAATCAGTAATATAATAAAAATCGAATTTAAGTGATATTACAAAACCATATCCACTTTTTGACGTTTAGTGCTATCACTAAATAGTCTTTGTGATAGCATAAATTTTATTTTGTATTATCACTAATTCATTCATATTTAGTAATATCAATGTAAAGATTTTAGATTTTGTGTTATCACAAAAAGGGGATTTCCAGTGATATGACACCTAATACTCTCCATCAAATGGATCAAAAGTTCAAAAAAAACAAAAACAATAATGACAAAGGGCCATAACTTCGTCAAATATCACATTTGAAAATCCAAAAACACATGAACCCCATGCACATCTTCAGATCATGGTTAACTATACTGCTTAGTTTAAAGTCAATTTGTTCAAAGATGTGGGAGGAGTTGCAGGGAAAAATGGAGTAAGCAAGGGCATTAGCTCCATCAAAAAATGGCCGAAAAAAAAACTACATGCACATTTGTCATAAGAATATAATCTACATAATTTCAAATCAATCCGATGAAAGACGTTGGAGTAGCTGAGTGAACAAGATTTTGGACGGACGGACGAATATTCACGGATGGATGAGGTTCATTTCTGCTTTGTGAGCTTAAGGACAAGGCTATAGACTCAGAACATGTATGTAAATGAGAATTAGAGAGTATTCAGTACGCTTAGGCATGGTACGCGGTAAAGCAGAAAACAGCAAATCGCCCGCAAAATGGAAAGGCTTACTGACAATGTGTTGAAGACCTGATAACCACTCGTCGGACTTACGGATTTCCACCACGCATATTTGTGATGATTAATCATGCACTTCAAATGAACTCATATGATGACATACTATTATATACTTAATGACATTTTGACCACAAGATGTCACCACATGTCTGAAGGATGAAGCGTGATGGACTGCCATATCGTTAGCTTCTTCTTTTGTTATAGCTTAAGGGGTTTTTACTGAGAAACCGAAAGACAAGCTTGAGCTACTCATATAATTAGCATATTCAAAAAAGCCAACTTTATACTCTGGGTAGACAATTTTGATACTAACACTTTATAAAAATAGAAAGTAAACATGTATTTTTCTTGGAAATAAAACAAGCCAAATACACAGCAATATTTTATCTAATTTTGACTATAGTTCTGTTAAAGTAACCATAATACAAATTGTTTATACAGAGAATAGTCACAAACTACTGGGACAACTAGTACTGTCGGAGAATCCGACTATACCCCCGTTTCGCTGCTTAAATCAAATGGTGTTATTTTCGTTACAAAAAGCATAGAGAGAGAACTCATTGTCACCATGTATACCAAATATCAATATTCTACATAAATCCCTTTCTATGTTATACGAAATAAAATGATTTCACATTGAAAGAAAGAAAAAATAATAAATACATGTAAGACATAAGTCTTTATCAGTCTGTATACCAAATATGAACATTCAAACTTGAATGGTTGCTGTGAAATCTGTTACAAAAAATTGCATTATTCAAAGTCAAAAGAGAAAGAAAATTGGAAAAATATAGGGAAGAATAAGCAGGGGAAGGCTGGTTTTCAATCCCACAATCAGCAAGTTATCATGAACCTGCATACTAGATATCCCTACTCTTATTTACAGATGCATAGAAATCTTTTGCAAAATTTTCATTATTCAGAGTATGGAGAGATAGAAAATTGGACAAATACAGGGAAGAATAAGAGGAGAAGGCCGGTTTGCAATCCCACGATACCATATGTTGTCATTAACCTGCATACCAAATATGACTACTCTAGCTTGCACGGTTGTGGAGAACCCTTTGACGAAAAATTTCATTATTCAAAGTATGGAAAGAAAGAAAATTGGACAAATACAGGGAAGGATAAGAGGGGAAGGCCGGTTTGCAATCCCACCATACAATAAGATATCACTAACCTACATACAAAATATGACTACTCTAGCTTGCATGGTCGTGGAGAAATCTTTGACAAAAAATTTCATTATTCAAAGTATGGAAAGAGAGAAAATTGGACAAATACAGGGAAGAATAGGAGGAGAAGGCCTGTTTGCAATCCCACCATACAATAAGTTATCATTAACCTGCATACCAGATATGACTACTCTAGCTTGCATTGTTGTGGAGAAATCTTTGACGAAAAATTTCATTATTCAAAGTATGGAAAGAAAGAAAATTGGACCAATACAAGGAAAAATAAGTAGGAGAAGTCTGGTTCTCAATCCCATGATACAACATGTCGTCATCAACCTGCATACCAAATATGACTACTCCAGCTTGAATGGTTGTAGAGAAATCTTTGACGAAACATTTCATTATTCAAAGTATGGAAAGAAAGAAAATCGGACAAATACAAGGAAGAATAAGCAGGAGAAGGCTGGTTCTCAATCCCACAATGCAACATGTCGTCATCAACCTGCATACCAAATATGACTACTCTAGCTTGCATGGTTGGAGAAATCTTTGATGAAAAATTTCATTATTCAAAGTATGGAAAGAAAGAAAATTGGACAAATACAGGGAAGAATACGCAGGAGAAGGCTGGTTCTCAATCCCACGATACGACATGGCGTCATCAATCTGTATGCCAAATATGACCAGTCTAGCTTGTATGGTTGTAAAGAAATCTTCGACGAAAAATTTGATTTAAAGGAGACGGAAGGACGGACGGAAGGACGGAAGGAAGGACGGACGGACGGACAGATGTAAACCAGTATACCCCCCCCCCCCACTTTTTCAAAGCGGGGGTATAACTATCAATTTTAAGCGCAGACGGATCATACGGAACATTGCGTGTGGGTTAAATTATCATTTTAGTGTGTTAGATTGAAAATTTTAAGGCTTGTGGCTGATCATCACAAATGTGCGTAAGTCCCACGACTGATATCAGCAAAAGACGAAACTCTGCCGGAGAAAGTGTTCGCAATTCCTAAAAAAATCACACCTTTACCAAATATATGAAACCTGGTGCACTCTGACTTAAACTGTCTAAGTGAGCGGTTGACTGTTTAAGATCCGATTTGCTAAAGTTAATCTGCTTAATAGTTACTTCCACTACGTTTTCTCAGTACAAATTCTAATGAGCTCTAAAAATGACGTCAATCATTTAAAAATAATGCAGAAGGAGCAGGTGATATTTTTGACAATCGCCCTGTCACGCAATAAGTGACGGCAGACGTAAATGGAAGTGTTTGACATAATGCTAAAATGTTTACACATTGGTCGGGTAATAAAATAACTGGTTCATGTTTTCTAGGGACAACAGTCACAAGATGGCCTCTCTTTGCTGTGGATAGCCCGATGCCTTATGGCCATTGGCCTGGCGGCCTCGGACAGTTACTGCATGGGGTCGTCTATAGCATTTCGGGCAATGGTTTGGACCATGGCCCACAAAGGCATGACTACGTTTAGCAATCAGCCTTAATAAAAATGAACTTTTCCAACTCATTTCGTAGTCAAAAAAGTGGAAATCTATCCCTATTCTTTAGTAACCGGAAAACCGATGATTATTCAATTCTTTGGTCTGTTTATTTATGTGTTTGATTTTATTTTAATATTAAATTATACATTTTGCGAAGCAGTATTCACCAGCGTTTTTTTTTTTTTTTTTGTTTGTTTTTTTTCGGATGTTTTTCAATTATAATATACACCGGATGAAATCTGATGAATTATATCATAGTCCCCATGGAAGGTAAATCTCATCAGTGTAATCTGTGTTGATGGGTATCAACGTGCTCGTTTGTGGATTATCTGTCGTACAAGCGGACGAACCATGCTGTTCCTTCCATTTATCTTATATCTTTCAGAGTAACCGAAATGAAACCGGGATGTATATATAGTAAAAGTCAACTGCAGTCTCATTTATTTGTAAGTATTCTTCCTTTCGTTTTTGTTTACTCTTTTTATTCTTTCTTTCTTTCTAAGCCTTAGCGAGACCATATTTAATCGTGTATTTGTTTTCCAAGGAGGAATATATTTCATGTACCGTATCTTAAGGAGGATCTTACACGAGTGGTAATTCTATATGAAATTTATGAAACGAGCCTTCGGCGAGTTTCATAAATTTCATATAAAATGACCACGAGTGTAAGTTTCTGTTTATCATATGACTCTTTAAAATAGGATTTTAACGCCTTCAAACGCCGAGTCAGCACTCTTTCCCAAATAGGTGGCAACTCAGCTATCTTTATTGAACTAAATAATTAAGACCAACAGAAGGGCTACAACAGACTAAGCAAATTATATGGAAAACATTTATCAATTATTTTTACCTATTTTCTATTTTTATTATAGAAGGGTTAAAATGAGAACACAATAAATTTAAACAGCACCGAGCATAAAACAAATGCAACCACAACGAAAGCACCGCCTTGGGACGGTCAGTTATAACTACTGGGGGGTTTAAACCTAAGGCTAAGGATTGCACCTCTCCCCCTACATGTGGTTCTTACCCGCCCAGGCTAATGAGACCCATCTTCCATCTGCCCACATGTAACTGTTAGTATTGGACAGCATGGTACACTGGCGCTCACGTATTTGTACACCCAAAACGCGTTCGTACCGCGTTGCATGCGCGTGCTGCGTGCGTATCACCTAGAACCGCGCATCAGACGCGTCTAGACGCGCCCTGACGCGTCTCGACGCGGGAGACGCAAACGATGATAACATGAATATTCATGACTTGTTCAATACGCGTACTACCGCAGATTGTACGTTGGCCTAATTAAAATAGTTTTAAGATAGCTTAAAACAATATAAGTTACTAAGTTAATTAAATATTGTCTCGATCTCTCTACCGGGAATCTGACCGAATCGATGCGCAGAAGACGGGAACCATAAAGTAGTCCCACATTATCTCGGTCAATTTTTACATAACAACTCGTAACGTCTCGATTTCTGAATTCAATGGGACTCATTAACTACTATTTAGACTAACTCTATAATAGAACTTCTAGGTTTAGAAACTATACATAACTTCTATTTTTCTTAACTTCTAAGCCCAGAAAACAAACAAAAAAAAAGTCAGAACTTATCTGGGCCAGAACACATACGGTAACCCTCGCTAAGAATTAAACTGACCAGTGAAATTTGGACCCAGACTATTATATTGAGTTAAACAATACCACAGGGTATAATCGATTCCTCTAATTTTCGCTTCCTGCAGAGACTGTACATCATATTTGGCTTCCGCCGACACTGTCCGCGAGTTCTTGCTTCCTGCCGAACCTTCTGTACATGATAAATGGCTTCCTGCAGAGACTGTCCGTGTGATTCTGCTTCCTGTCGAGCCTTTCGGCAGGAAGCAGAGTCACGCGGACAGTCTCAGCAGGAAGCCAATTATCATGTACAGAAGTCTCTGCAGGAGGCAAGAACTCGCGGACAGTCTCGGCAGACTTCACATCATATTTGGCTTCCGCCGAGACTGTCCGCGATCTCTTGCATCCAGCAGAGACTTCTGTCCTCGAAAATTGGCGTCCTACCGAGACTGTCAACGTGACTCTGCTTCCTGCCAAGATCCTTGGCAGGAAGCAGAATCACTCGGACAGTCTCTGCAGGAAGCTTGGTGGTATTCTTCAGGTACTCCTGTTTTCTCCACAACCAAGGCCACAAATAAGCAATTATCCTTGCCTTTGAGACAATGTAAAAACATTCGCATGCCTGAATTTTCTATACCTTCAATAACCCTGTTTAGACTAGAGTTTTAATCCGAATCGAATCAGAATTTGCTTTAAATTAACTGTTTAGACTAGCAAATCTTATTCGAATTAAAAACTAATTCGGAGTAATTAAACTAATCCTACAGAGTACCTTGGATCGAATCCGAATTAACTTTTACTTCGGATTAAAAGTCCTGTCTAAACAGCAAACCTAAGCAAAGCCGCATTAAAATTTATTTTTGAACTGACCTCAGGCATGTTTAGGTCTCCATCAGACTTCACTTTGCTAGTTCTGCCGGAACAAGCCCCCTGTCCTGGCTGGGCCCAGGGCAGGTCTAGGGGGAAATGGGGAGCAAATTCTTAGGTGGGGAACAAATTCCCTTATTAACTAATGCAATGGGCAGTGGGGGATAAGAGATTGAGGGTGATCTGGAATGCAGTTGTCTCATGTTTTTGTGGCCCTCATGAGTAATTGAGACTGCCTGGGTTACATCATGAATTGCGACCGTTGGTCTCAGAGAAGACAGTAGCTTAAATCTGTTGGGAGGGAGGTAGGTGGGGTAAAAATTCCTTTTGGGACCTAGGACTGTAGCATTTGTTCTAAACCTTATCTTGGTTTAGTTGGTTCCAAAATATATTGCATATTTAAAGTTTTAGGGTCCTGTATTTTCATGGGAGTTTTTTTAGTGTTCTAATATTTTGGGAAATGGAGAATATTATTAGTCAAGAACAGGACTGTAGCTAATTTCTTATTGTGGATTGTTGGGAGGAGAGAGCAGTTTCTTTTTGCTGTTTCTAGGGAGCAAATGTGATGAACCTTATAATGGTTCAGTTGGTTTCCAGGTAACTAAGCCTGGGTATGAGACTAAGGAGGTTGGAAACACATTATTTTTTGGAGGGGAAATGGAGAATATTATTAATAGACACGGGGACAGTAGCTTATTTCTTATTGCGGGTTGTTCAAAAAGGACGGCGGTTTCTTTTGGCTGTTTCTAGGGAGCAAATGAGTTGAACCTTATAATGGTTAATTTAGTTTCCAGGTATCTAAGCCTGGGTGTGAGATTAAGGAGGTTGAATACACATTAGTTTGGGGGTGGGGAAGAAATGGAGAGTATTATTAATGGACCAGAGGACTATAGCTTATTTCTTATTGCGGATTGACGGGAAAAGAGGGCAGTTTCTTTTGGCTGTTTCTAGGGAGCAAATGTGATGAACCTTATAATGGTTCAGTTGGTTTCCAGGTAACTAAGCCTGGGTATGAGATTAAGGAGGTTGGATACACATTATTTTTTGGAGGGGAAATGGAGAATATTATTAATAGACACGGGGACAGTAGCTTATTTCTTATTGCGGGTTGTTCAAAAAGGACGACGGTTTCTTTTGGCTGTTTCTAGGGAGCAAATGAGTTGAACCTTATAATGGTTTATTTAGTTTCCAGGTAACTAAGCCTGGGTGTGAGATTAAGGAGGTCGAATACACATTAGTTTGAGGGTGGGGAAGAAATGGAGAGTATTATTAATGGACCAGAGGACTATAGCTTATTTCTTATTGCGGATTGACGGGAAAATAGGGCAGTTTCTTTTGGCTGTTTCTAGGGAGCAAATGTGATGAACCTTATAATGGTTCAGTTGGTTTCCAGGTAACTAAGCCTGGGTATGAGATTAAGGAGGTTGGATAAACATTATTTTTTGGAGGGGAAATGGAGAATATTATTAATAGACACGGGGACAGTAGCTTATTTCTTATTGCGGGTTGCTCAAAAAGGACGGCGGTTTCTTTTGGCTGTTTCTAGGGAGCAAATGAGTTGAACCTTATAATGGTTTATTTAGTTTCCAGGTGACTAAGCCTGGGTGTGAGATTAAGGAGGTTGAATACACATTAATTTTGGGGTGGGGAAGAAATGGAGAGTATTATTAATGGACCAGAGGACTATAGCTTATTTCTCATTGCGGATTGACGGGAAAAGAGGGCAGTTTCTTTTGGCTGTTTCTAGGGAGCAAATGTGCTGAACCTTATTATGGTTCATTTAGTTTCCGGGTAACTTAGCCTGGGTGTGAGGTTAAGGAGGTTGGATACACATTAATTTTAGCCTTTATTGTCAATAGACAAAAGTTATTTATACGACCGTAGGGAAAGTCAGATTGTAGTCGTACAGATGGGTTCTGGGGCTTTTACTGGGTAATGGGAGTTTTTGTCATGAGCATTGCACTTAGTAGGGTATAAATGTGGATCCAGGGATTTTGGGAAATGGGTTTGGTAGGTGGTTAGCAACAGGGGCTCGAATTAGAGAAAATTAGGGGGATTTTTTTCCCTATTGTATTGGAATCTATCTATTATCCTGGCAATGATATTGGTTTTGTCTAAGTATTCAAAGACTACCTTCTGTATTGTATTTGCATGTTTCTTTGGGGGAGACAGGAGCAGTCTCAGAACTATTGTGTGATAGCCTAACTTGAATATGGTGGATTCTATGGTCTCGCCTTTGATTGTTATGGGGCGACACAGTCAAAGAAGATATGGTTGAGATCTTCTGCATCATTGCACTGGGGGCATAGGGCGGACTGGTTACTGTAGTGAAGGCAGCCCTGCCCGCAGTGTCCTAGCCTTAGTCCGGAATAGGCTATGTGGAAACATCTGTTGAGACTATATACGTCACATTGAAGTTTAACCTTTGGTTTGACGAAATGGAAGGTGTGGCCCTTGTTGCTATTGGTCCATTGGGATTGCCATTTTTCGGTTACTGCTTCATTTATTAGGGGATAAACGTCCAGTTTTGAGGGTTTGGTATGGTTGTAAGTGCCGGTGGTCAATAATTGACAACTGCCTTTCTTGAATCAGCGGAAGGAGAAACGAAGTATGTGGCCCAACCGGGTTCTCAAACCCAAGACCTCTGGCATGAGTCAGGTGCCCTATTGATTGCGCTACACAGCCCGGCACCTTCAGCTTTAGGAGTTTTATTCCACATTCAACTTCTAAAGCATTAACAGGGGCGGAGTGGTATGCCCTCGTAGCAATACGGAGTGCTAAGTTGTTTTGGATGAGGTCTTGAGCTTTGAGAGTAGATGTTTGGGTGCCGAGTTATAAGCTTGCGCACCATAATCGACTTTTACTGAGGATTAGGGCCTTATATAATGTCAATAGGATTTTTTATCTGCTTCATAGGAGGTGCCTGAAACCATCCTCATGAGGTTTAGGTCTTTATTACATTTTTCGATCAGATTTTTAATATGCTGACCCCATATGTTAGTTTGCTATCTAGGATCATGCCCAGGAAGGTGATAATGGTCACTAAATTCTATTTCTGTTCCAAAAAGGGAGAGTTTTTAAAGTGATTCAATATTAATTCTTTTTTTTAAGGGAAAATTATAGCCTTTGTCTTAATAGTGGGTATTTTGAAGCCCCAGAGCATGGACCATATCTCGATTGTCTGGAGGGCTGACTGGAGTTTTACGAGAGCATGTTTGGGAGAGGTGTGGTAGGTTCAGATAGCAGTGTCATCTGCAAACTGAGAAAGAGAGAGGTTTGCCCCCCCTCCCCCCAGGGCATCATCAAGGGTCCCCCCAGGGCATCATCAAGGGTATTTATTATTACAATGAATAGGATAGGGCTGAGGACACTGCCCTGGAGACAGCCGTTTCCAAGTCATGTTGATCAGAGCAGTAACCTACCACTCCTCTCCCAAACATGTTCTCGTAAAACTCCAATCAACCCTCCAGGTCACTGCTATTTATAGGTCACTGATCAGAGGTTTTTATCCCCCCACCCTGACTTGAATTCTTTAAGATTCAAAGTGACTGCCGCCTGGCACTTATTTTCCATAAAGGCGATATTAATTTCAGATTCCACGATTTTAATTTCTGATACGAAAGGAATTTATGGCTGAAGAGTGCGATTTATTTCCACTTCAATGGCGAAGTGTCATGGGACTGTCCCAGTCGCATTTAGTTTTGAGTTGCCGGTCGAGTTTCTAGGCTTCTTTTTTTAGCTCGCCTGAGCACGAAGTGCTCAGGGTGAGCTTTTGGGATACCCTGATGTCCGTCGTCCGTCGTACGTCCGTCCGGACGTCCGGACGTCCGGACGTCCGTCCGTCAACTTTTGCTTGTGTACACTCTAGCGGGCACAGTTTTGATCCAATCTTTCTGAAACTTTGTCAGAATATTTATCTCCATAAAATCTAGGCCAAGTTCGAAACTGGGTCATGTCGGGTCAAAAACTAGGTCACTAGGTCAAATCTTAGAAAAACCTTGTGTACACTCTAGAAGGCACAGTTTTCATCCAAAGTTCATGAAACTTTGTCAGAATGTTTATCTTTATAATATCTAGGACAAGTTCGAAACTGGGTCACGTCGGGTCAAAAACTAGGTCACTAGGTCAAATCTTAGAAAAACCTTGTGTACGCTCTAAAAGGCACAGTTTTCATCCAAAGTTCATGAAACATAGTCAGAATGTTTATCCTCATAATATCTAGGACAAGTTTGAAACTGGGTCACGTCGGGTCAAAAACTAGGTCACTAGGTCAAATCATAGAAAAACCTTGTGTACGCTCTAGAGGACACAGTTTTGATCCGATCTATATGAAACGTTGTCAGAATATATATCTCCATAAACTCTAGGCCAAGTTCGAAACTGGGTCATGTCGGGTCAAAAACTAGGTCACTAGGTCAAATCTCAGAAAAACCTTGTGTACACTCAAGAAGGCACAGTTTTCATCCAAAGTTCATGAAACTTTGTCAGAATGTTTATCTTTATAATATCTAGGACAAGTTCGAAACTGGGTCACGTCGGGTCAAAAACTAGGTCACTAGGTCAAATCATAGAAAAACCTTGTGTACGCTCTAGAGGACACAGTTTTGATCCAATCTATATGAAACATTGTCAGAATATATATCTCCATAAACTCTAGGCCAAGTTCAAAACTGGGTCATGTCGGGTCAAAAACTAGGTCACTAGGTTAAATCTTAGAAAAACCTTGTGTACACTCTAGAAGGCACAGTTTTCATCCAAAGTTCATGAAACTTTGTCAGAATATTTATCTTTATAATATCTAGGACAAGTTTGAAACTGGGTCATGTTGGGTCAAAAACTAGGTCACTAGGTCAAATCTTAGAAAAACATTGTGTACACTCTAGAGGACACAGTTTTGATCCAATCTTTATAAAACATTGTCAGAATGTTTATCTCCATAAACTCTAGGCCAAGTTCGAAATTGGGTCATGTTGGGTCAAAAACTAGGTCACTAGGTCAAATCTTAGAAAAACCTTGTGTACGCTCTAGAAGGCACAGTTTTCATCCAAAGTTCATGAAACTTAGTCAGAATGTTTATCCTCATAATATCTAGGACAAGTTTGAAACTGGGTCACGTTGGGTCAAAAACTAGGTCACTAGGTCAAATCATAGAAAAACCTTGTGTACGCTCTAGAGGACACAGTTTTAAACAGATCTATATGAAACGTTGTCAGAATAGATATCTCCATAAATTCTAGGCCGAAGTCGAAACTGGGTCATGTCGGGTCAAAAACTAGGTCACTAGGTCAAATCTTAGAAAAACCTTGTGTACACTCTAGAAGGCACAGTTTTCATCCAAAGTTCATGAAACTTTGTCAGAATGTTTATCTTTATAATATCTAGGACAAGTTCGAAACTGGGTCACGTCGGGTCAAAAACTAGGTCACTAGGTCAAATCATAGAAAAACCTTGTGTATGCTCTAGAGGACACAGTTTTGATCCAATCTATATGAAACATTGTCAGAATATATATCTCCATATACTCTATGCCAAGTTTGAAACTGGGTCACGTCGGGTCAAAAACTAGGTCACTAGGTCAAATCTTAGAAAAACCTTGTGTACACTCTAGAAGGCACAGTTTTCATCCAAAATTCATGAAACTTTGTCAGAATATTTATCTTTATGATATCTAGGACAAGTACGAAACTGGGTCATGTTGGGTCAAAATCTAGGTCACTAGGTCAAATCTTAGAAAAACCTTGTGTACACTCTAGAAGGCACAGTTTTCATCCAAAGTTCATGAAACTTTGTCAGAATATTTATCTTTATAATATCTAGGACAAGTTTGAAACTGGGTCACGTCGGGTCAAAAACTAGGTCACTAGGTGAAATCTTAGAAAAACCTTGTGTACGCTCTAGAAGGCACAGTTTTCATCCAAAGTTCATGAAACTTAGTCAGAATGTCTATCCTCATAATATCTAGGACAAGTTTGAAACTGGGTCACGTTGGGTCAAAAACTAGGTCACTAGGTCAAATCATAGAAAAACCTTGTGTACGCTCTAGAGGACACAGTTTTGATCCAATCTATATGAAACATTGTCAGAATATATATCTCCATAAACTCTAGGCCAAGTTCGAAATTGGGTCATGTCGGGTCAAAAACTAGGTCACTAGGTCAAATCTTAGAAAAACCTTGTGTACACTCTAGAAGGCACAGTTTTCATCCAAAGTTCATTAAACTTTGTCAGAATGTTTATCTTTATAATATCTAGGACATGTTCGAAACTGGGTCACGTCGGGTCAAAATCTAGGTCACTAGGTCAAATCTTAGAAAAACCTTGTGTACGCTCTAGAAGGCACAGTTTTCATCCAAAGTTCATGAAACTTAGTCAGAATGTTTATCCTCATAATATCTAGGACAAGTTCGAAACTGGGTCATGTCAGGTCAAAAACTAGGTCACTAGGTCAAATCTTAGAAAAACTTTGTCAGAATGTTTATCTTTATAATATCTAGGACAAGTACGAAACTGGGTCATGTTGGGTCAAAAACTAGGTCACTAGGTCAAATCATAGAAAAACATTGTGTACGCTCTAGAGGACACAGTTTTGATCCAATCTTTATAAAACATTGTCAGAATGTTTATCTCCATAAACTCTAGGCCAAGTTCGAAATTGGGTCATGTCGGGTCAAAAACTAGGTCACTAGGTCAAATCTTAGAAAAACCTTGTGTACGCTTTAGAAGGCACAGTTTCGATCCAAAGTTCATGAAACTTTATCAGAATGTTTATCCTCATAATATGAAGGACAAATTTGAAACTGGGTCATGTAGGGTCAAAAACTAGGTCACTTGGTAAAATCATAGAAAAACTGTTTGTATGCTCTAGAGGACACAGTTTTGATCCAATCTTCACGAAACTATGTCAAAATGTTATTGTTTATATATATATGCCCCTTATGAAACTGAGTCACGTCAGATCAGAAACTAGGTCACTAGGTCAAATCTAAGAAAAACTTTGTGTACACCCTAGAGGGCACAGTTTTGATCCAATCTTCATGAAACTCTGTCAGAATGTTTACCTTTATGAAATCTAGGTAAGTTTGAAACTGGTTTGTGTCGATCAAAAACTAGGTCACTAGGTCAAATCATAGAAAAACCTTGTGTACGCTCTAGAGGACACAGTTTTGATCCAATCTATATGAAACATTGTCAGAATATATATCTCCATAAACTCTAGGCCAAGTTTGAAACTGGGTCATGTTGGGTCAAAAACTAGGTCACTAGGTCAAATCTTAGAAAAACCTTGTGTACACTCTAGAAGGCACAGTTTTCATCCAAAGTTCATGAAACTTTGCCAGAATGTTTATCTTTATAATATCTAGGACAAGTACGAAACTGGGTCATGTTGGGTCAAAAACTAGGTCACTAGGTCAAGTCATAGAAAAACATTGTGTACGCTCTAGAGGGCACAGTTTTGATCCAATCTTTATAAAACATTGTCAGAATGTTTATCTCCATAAACTCTAGGCCAAGTTCGAAACTGGGTCATGTCGGATCAAAAACTAGGTCGCTGGGTCAAATCTTAGAAAAACCTTGTGTACGCTCTAGAAAGCACAGTTTTGATCCAAAGTTCATAAAACTTTATCAGAATGTTTATCCTCATAATATGAAGGACAAATTTGAAACTGGGTCATGTAGGGTCAAAAACTAGGTCACTTGGTCAAATCATAGAAAAAACGTGTGTACGCTCTAGAGGACACAGTTTTGATCCAATCTTTATGAAACTTTGTCAGAATGTTTATCTCCATAAACTCTAGGCCAAGTTTGAAAGTAGGTCATGTCAGGTCAAAAACTAGGTCACTAGGTCAAATCTTAGAAAAACGTCGTGTACGCACTAGAAGGAATAGTTTTGATCAAATCTTCATGAAACTATGTCAAAATGTTTATTGTCCATATACATATGCCCCTTATGAAACTGAGTCACGTCAGATCAGAAACTAGGTCACTAGGTCAAATCTAAGAACAACTTTGTGTACACCCTAGAGGGCACAGTTTTGATCCAATCTTCATGAAACTCTGTCAGAATGTTTACCTTTATGAAATCTAGGTAAAGTTTGAAACTGGTTTGTGTCGGATCAAAAACTAGGTCACTAGGTCAAATGTAAGAACAACCTTGTATATGCTCCAGAGGGCACAGTTTTGATCCAATCTCAATGAAACTTTGTCAGAATGTTTATTCTTACAATATCCGGTTTGAAACTGGGTCATGTTGGGTCAAAAGCTAGGTCACTAGGTCAAATCTAAATTAAGTTATGTTGCAAGAATCAGAACTAACATTGCAATGATGCCAGCCACAAACTCCTTGGAATACATTAGTTTCACCACAGTGAGATAATGATGCTACCATTCTATCATCTGTGTTTGCCTAGTTAAGTCTAGTTCAAATCCATCAAAGGAAGTCAACATGAACGGGAACTTTTCGGAGAAGCGACTCTACCATTTTCAGCTTACAGTATTGGTGTTAGCTGCCTCTTTCATCCATCCATAAACATTTTCAAACATCTCTGAAACCACTGGGCAGATCAAATTTCATATGGAGCCTGCACATGGGTCAAAGGATTGAAAGTTCTTCAAATGATCTTGGTCACATGACCAAGGTGGCCGCCATTCCCATGTATGGTAAAAACTCTTATAAATCTTCACCAGAGCCAGTGAACTGATTAATGCTCAGGTGAGCGATTCAGGGCCACCATGGCCCTCTTGTTTTTCTTTCTTTCCCGTTATGGTTCAAGTAAGACCAAATGAGAATTCGACATCAAGCTTGATGTAGACTAATGGCTCTTTCTTTCACATGATTTACTTAAAGTTGACCTCACTAAAATGCGCATTCAATAAGCGATTTTGATTGGTTCCCGTATGCGCGCGTTGAGACGCAAAGGACTACGTCACTACCCGTATCATGTGCGCAGTTTTGATTGGGTCCATGTAATTTGCATAAAATGCGCGTTGCACGCGTCGCTTCGCGGTATACGCAAAACTGAGAACGAATTTTCATTGGCTACTAAAATATTCGCGTCCATAATTACCGCGTATCCCGCGCGCATCAACTGCATCAATTGCGGCTTAACGAAGGGTAACCTTTTTCTTCAGGGTTTATATAAACTATATTTATGACAGACATATGTGCCAAATTTGCATCAAATTAGACGTTTATATATTTATTTAAAAATTTCAGTGTTCATCAGCAAAATTCCAAAGGCGTTATTCCATGTCAATGAGAGACAGTTGTAGTTTAAATGTAAATAGTTTGGTCATTGGTTTAAGAGAATTTTGCATTCATTTATCTCATTTTACCATCGCACGCCCGTTATGTAGAACAAAAATGTTATGCACTTAAAAACTGTCACAGGCTATATGCAAACTCTCCATACTTAAATAAAATCAAAATCTTTTAGAAGTGATTCAGAACATAACATCTTTATAGGGTGGGGTCAAAATTATGAAAATAATACTACTGATATTTTTCCCTTCGTGGGGCCCTTTTGGTGATATTTACCTCATCTTGAAAGGTCTTTTTTATAAGAAGACATATTTGGCAACATACATATGGATGTAATTTAATACAAAATAAAGACAACCGGATTTTTTCAAAATTTAAAAAAAATGAGAGAAAATAATCATTTTTTGTCATTTTTACAAATTTACCCCTCTAGCGCCCCAGAGGGATTTCTTAGAATGTCTCCGGGGTTAATTATATCCGGAGGGGTACAGGCTATAACATCCACATGAGTGCCAAACTCTACTCTTAGGGAGAGCGAAAACGTTTTCTAGCGTAGATACAGATTTCGGGCCTAGCACTAAAACAAAGTGTGAAACAAATAAGGTTAATTAAATACAATGTGACCCTCCTTATTGCGGAATGAAGCGTGGCAGAAGGGCCCTCTAGCTTACAACTGATAAAGGAAAACTTTCATGTGAGCCCAGCGAAGTCTCAGATCCGTTTGGGCATCCGCCCAGCCTTCTCAGAGTACTCCTTGTCTACATGGTGCTAGCTTAAACCCTAACCGACCTTTAAAGCGCAAAGCGAAGACTCCGATTGGACTCAGCGGCTTCCAAGGCTGATCTGAGTATTCCCCTGGGCGCACGTGCCACTTGTTTTTATTGTGTTGCGGCTTAATATATGTCTTAAAGGATGTGTCACACAGTGAACAAGCTGGTCTAATTTTTTGTTGTCCGCACATGTCTCAACAAGTCGATGAAACACACTGGAGATACTTTTCTGAATTATATAAAGCTTATCTGAAGCAAGGACCCTCAGGCGTCCGGCCACCCAGCAAGCATGGCTAAATGGGTCCCATATGGGCAGAACCTTGGCATAATGCCCAAATAGATCCGATGTAGGTTCCATATAGGAACTTAAGCCCACATGGGACCCACATAGGGCCATTATTGGTCTTTGTATTTTCTAAAACACATATAATTTTGTCCTGATGACAGAAAAATGTTTATATTTGTTTTTCATCTATACTATTTCTCTTTACAAGACAGTTTAGGTGGTTATATATGAAATTTTATATCCAGTCATTATCATATTGGTCCCATATGGGTAACCTACATTTTGCCCACATTACACCTGAAAAATATATTATAAATTTTAATAACAATCAATATACTCATTAAATAACAAAACTGAAAATAAATTCAATCAAGTTCAATACTTCTTTCATCATTTGTATCTTTTTTATCGGTCATTTACGTCTTATCTCTTACAAATGTGCAATCAAAATTCAAAACCTACTGGAAATAATATTTTCCTGCAATAAGTTTACCCATGTAGAACGGACTGAACATCTCGAATAACTTCCCACAAATCGCTCAGTGAATGATGATGGGATACTTCACTTGTGCATTTCTGCGCATTTGACATCTTCTACCTCTCGTGGAAGCTGTTTAATAATTCAATAACACAAAAATATCAAACGTAAGTAAGAAATCTACCTACTAAAGTGGGCTGAACATGGGCCAAATCTGGGATGGGACCCATATGATTCCCATCTCTGACCCATCTGGGTTTGCCCATGTCGGTCCCACATGGATCCCGGTTGCAAATCCCATCTCAGTCCCATATGGGTTTCCCATATAGGACCCATATAGAATCCCATATGGAGCCCTTGTGGGTCCCATATTTTTTGCTGGCTGGGCAGTTTTCAGTTATGGCATTTTCTCCAAGGTCATAGGGCGCAATTTATCGAAACTTGTATGGGACATTCTCCTCATGGTCTGGTTGTGTCTGATGGGAAACGATTGTGGTCTGTCGATCGATTTTTTAGTTCACTTGTTATTGCACGTTCTCCGTTAACTCCTGGAGGAATAGTGTCAAAACTATCAGATATTGTCTTCTTATACAGGCCCGATTTCACTTCACATTTATTACTCAGATTAACAAGTCCGTGGTGTATTTTACCGTAAGGCGCAATGTAAAATTTTAGTGTTCCGAATGTTAATTCGTGTACTAAGTTCCACGTGAAATCCTTTGGTCCGACTTTACGTTGCATTTATTACTCAGATTAATAGATCCGTGGTCTATTTGACCGTCAGGTGACTGTAAAAGGCTTGTGTTCCGAATGCTAATCCGTGTACTAAGTGCGACTAGAAATCGGGCCTTAGTGTCAATTTCGGTTCGCCTTCAGGAACGACCGTGTGGCAGCCATTTTGAAAGCTGAAAAGTTTCCCATTGCCAGTAAATGTTAGAATTAATTTATTGCATATCCCCTTAGATCACTAAGCAACATTTCTTGAAATTTAGGTGTTTTTTTTTTCTCTTGAGGTCTACTTGTGTTTAAATAAAATTTTGTCGGTTGACAAAAAGGGGAAAAAGGGGACATACCATCTAAAACCTTTATTTCTAAAAAGCCAGACTGGTGCAAGGGAGACTACAGAACTAGCATTCCATCCACTAAATATAACCATGTATCGTCATGTTTGATATGAAATAAAAGGTCGTGCTGAGAACATTAACAACTAATGGCTAGCATGGGATCCTGACATTGTCGGACCTGATGACAGCACCTAAAGGGCCATTAGGAATAAGTTTCCAATTATATTCATGTTTGATATCAAAATAAAGATTTCCATGAGAACTTAATCAACTGACGATTGACATGGGACCCTACCACAGTCAACCCCGACCTACCTTCTCGACCCACCCAGGAAAGAGTTATTAGGAATCATCCTATAAATATGGCAGTGCTTTAGATGAAATCGGAGATTTTGAAAAGAACTTTTAGAACTGATGACTTGAATTAGATTTACACTCCTAAAACGGTCAGTATGGGTCAGCCACCAAATATTGTCATGTAGGATATAAGATTTTTGGTCTTTTAGGACCAAACATCCACACTCCTGCCTTTACACTACTCCGGGAGAGCTACACTCATATCGGATCTATGTTATATTTCTATTGTCTCTATTCTTTGTTATTTTTTTGCCCCTGTCTGTGGCCAGTATAGGTGTACAGTATAGGCTATTTAGACATGATACTAATACTGTGTCAAAGGGTCGTTAATACCAAAATAGTGACTCTTGCAATTTATCAGTATTACGCGTACTTGTCTTTCATTCCATTTCAGGAGATATTAATATTCCTCCTTACTTTGAAAAGTGGAAACCTTCAGCTAGCTGCTATTAAATGCGACTGGTCAGTTCAGCGCTGGTCTTTGTGTCCGCAGTACCCAACAACTGACTGGCACTGTTTACAGGCACAACTTAAATGTACAACTGGCGAAGAGTACCACTGTGTAAGAGATGAAAGTGGAGAGTGGACAGAGATATGTGCTAAGGCGATAACATGCTCTAAAGGTTGGTCATATCTGTACTCTGTGACACTTTATAAATGTGCAATTCTTTTCCCGCCTGGAATTAAAGTAACTGGAGGATTTATCACAAAACTCCAGAAATTAAAATCTTAAAAAGTTCCTTCAAGAGCAGAGAATACACACAGAAGTAGGAACATGGGCCAGACTACGTAGTTTCGGCTAATAAAGCCTCGTCAGTGACCCTGACAATATCTGGTGACGAGACCAGAAAAATGCATTCTGTAATTTCTTAATTTTAATTGGGCAGTCGATTGAAAGACTGATTAATTTCAATAGGATCCAAATAATATAAAAGACGATGATCTAGAATAATAGTCTAAATCGATCTCAAATTTTACATTTCTCATAATGTATCCTCTGATCTCTGAAAGTGGCCAAATCGAAATTTTGAGAAATTTTGTTGATACCTTCACCAATGTATATTTTACAAAACTGAAATTTTGAACTAATGTGCTGGCCATACTCGTAAGTAATGGGTGAATAGCATTGTTATATTTTGGAAATCCGTTTGTAATTTGATAATAGAGAGAGAGAGAGAGAGAGAGAGAGAGAGAGAGAGAGAGACTTACTCGGCGAGGCCGAGGATCGAATCAAGCAAGGATGATTTCTTACATACGAGGTACGAAGCGACAGCGCTACCACTGCGCGAAGGAGTAGGCTGATAAATGACATATTTTAGAGAATGCAAGAACAACTTTAACTCACTAAGAGAGTGCGTCGCAGTTATTTTTATAACAGCATTTACATAATAATCTATAAAAAGACTGAAACTGTTACAGTTTTCAAAATGATCACATGCATGCATTAACCTTTTTAAAAGGATTTGAGACGTTCTGCAACCGAACGTCGATAATCGAATCACTTAATCTTAAGTCACGTAATTGCCATTGAAATGTCCGGATGCCTGTAATGTGGAAACAAATGAAAGTACAAATGACCTAACTCAGAGACAATTCTTAATTGTAATCTACTTTGTTTTCAATTTCATCTATTTATATAAACACCAAAAATTAAATTCTTGGTGAATTTACTGAAAAGCACTATAGCATACCATTGGAACGTAATGTAGTTTACATTCCATTAATTACATTAAGCCACTCGACCTTAATGAGCTCCACTCAGAATGGGATCAAACCTGCAGCGCCATGATTATAAAAGTACGACGATTAACTCAGCCTGTGCTATGAATCCTAGCGCTTTTAAGACATGGCTTTCATCTAAACTGGGGCATGAGTCTCTCTGACGGCATAACTTTCTTTCAGACTGGGATAGGACGCGTCGCTTCTAATGCATTTATAATGCGGTTAATGAAACATTTAGGGAGCATAATTTGAAAATACACCACAAATACACGACAGACCAAAACAGTCAATAGATTCACAGCAAATTCACTATAATAACAAGAAAAATAAACAAATAAATCAAATTAAAACCAAATAAACGTTTTTGGAAAAGAGGTGTAGATTATATTCAACAAAGCTCATAGTAAACAAGTAAACATTTTAAAATCATTCCGCCGGGCAGATAGTGGCAAGAGCGGCAACGTGCAGAATTTGAGGTAAATTATTCAACCATAGAAATTGAGGTAGAAACTTTAAAGGAAAGTTTAAAACGAGTAAAAACAACATTACATTGCAAATAAAACAACAGTTTTTGAATATTGCATGTACATGTATGAGATGCCAGCTCTAAGTATTAGGACAGCTAGGTATGAGCAAAGAGTGCAGACCCAGCTCTGACTGTTTGCAAAGAAGCAGTCCGATCAAGGTCTACACTTTTGCGATTTCATTTGCAGCATGCGAAACCATGACAATTACAGAAATATTTGCGGATCCCCAAGTTCAGAATTTTTACAGTAGATGCTGTAAGTCTGGCTTTTTCGTTTCAGGCCAAGAACCTGTTTTAAAGAATTCCCAGATAACCTGTACAAACTGTAGAGATCCAGAGCGATATGAACCAGTAGAAGGTACTGAATCATACCAATATAGTGAATGTCGAAGGAAAAAGTCAAATTGTCCTCAGGATGTTTCACATGAATGCCCAGTAGATAAGGCTGTTCGGCATGCTCAAAATAGACTGTGTAGATGTGCCTATGAGAAAAACTACATGCCTCAGAATTATGATCTAAACACTGACACATGGATATGTAAAGAGCCAGATGACCTGAATTGTATTCAAGTTCCATGTCCAGAGGATGTCTTTGGTAATGAACAGACAAGAGGCTCAGGTACGTTCATACATCTTATATTTACTATACTTAACAAAGAAAAAAAGAAACTTGACGGTTTTTATTTTGCTGGATTTTCTTGGGTTTTGAGAAATTAGACAAATGAGATTTATCAGTATATTGCTGTTGAACATGTGCATCATGTGAACATATTTTTCATTCGACTGAATTTGTTAAATTTAGTGTTTGTTACATTTACATGTTTTGCACGTTCGCAGTTGTGCATTAGTAACTTTGCTATCAGATTGCTACACAGACACTCTACACTGGTAGCAAAAGCAAATTCTTGTTTGCACTCTCATTTCTGCATAACTATCATAATGTTATACTTCTCTTAAAATTAGACGAATACTGAAATTGCGATTCTGTTCACTGACGTTAAGGTGGAATAGGACAAAAGCAAAATTTTCAGTTTTTGTGTATAAAGAACTATGATCAAGAAGTTCAGCCTTTTCTAAATCACAAAATGATTTTCTTTTAAGTGTGAAACAAATACTTCTGTTTCTGTGACGTCGTGAAAATATGAGGGACTGACGTTTTTTTATGCAAAAGAAATAGCGCTCGATTATATATAATTTTCGCATTTGTTTTAATCTCCGTAAAGACATTGCAATGAATTTCATACCAAAGTGCGAGCCATCAAGAAGCCTTTAAAGATATGTTATTACGTCTCACAAATATTGCCGCAGTATGTGTTTATTTAGGCAAATATGACCTTTCGTTATCTACTGAATATTACTTAATTTTGCACAAAAGCTTAGATCGAGAAAAAACGTCTCCGAAAAATATATCTGAAATTTTCATAAGTTTTGATGAAAAATGTTTGCAAGTAATTTTTTAAATAATTTTTAAGGTTTCACCGTGTAAATTTTTCACTAAGTAGATTTGTTTAACTTATACCCCTTGTCCTGATGATTGCGTTTCTCTCAAAGTCAAATGGAGATAATCCTCAAGAATGTTTTCCAGTAATTTCTTATTTTCTAGTAAAATATTTATGAATTCTTCTAGAGAATATACCTGCACGAAAAACGAAAAAATTGAATTGATATCTTTTTCCGTTTTCAAGGGAGGAAGGTTTCAACACGCCAGGGGTTCATTTTTGCCAATACACTTATTTTGCGTAGCGTGACGTCTCTTTTATTGATCTCTTACAAGCCTTGTATTTCACGACGTCAGTTACTTCCGAAAGGCAAAACCGGAAAAATGAACCCCTGAGCTGTTTGAACTCTTCTATCTAGAAGACGGAATGAGATATTTCTACGATTGTTTAGGTTTTCGTTTTCATAGATTCTCTAGAATAAATCGACATTGTTTTATCGGAATTAAAAGATATGCCGGAAACTGCTCTGAGCGCCCAATTTACATGTAGTCTGTCGCTAAAATAATCGACGTTATCTGTACAGGGGGTATAGATTAAAAAATATGCTTCGAGAAATATTTACACGGTAAAATCTTAATATTATTTCTTCAATATTCTAACTTCACATTTCATTAAACATTTCAAAATTTCAGATATATTTTTCGGAGATGTTTTTTCTCTATTTCCCTTTTCAAGTGAAAAAATGCTATTTTCAACGGCTAATGAAAATTAATGTTTTCGTCAATATACTCGTAATGCGTAAAGATTGGACAGGGAGTATAGCACAGCTTTGTGGACCTCTCCATGGCACGTACTTTGATATGGAATTTATTTCGATACCTCAAAGGACTGCAGAGCAAAGTCGATTAATGCGGGTATCTGAGAGCTATAAATTTTACGCCAAAAATGTCAAACCATCACATTTTCACGACGTCACTGAAATAGAAATTGTTTGTTTCATGCTCAAATAAAAGTCATTTAGTGAGTCACGAATGACTGATGTTTTTAATAAAATATTGTTTGACTATAAAACTAAATTTTTTGGTTTTGTCCTATTCCACCTTATGGTTGCCAAATACGTAGGACGTTCGATAGCAGTCGCTAGATAACTTTTAAACTCAAAACCGTTTTCTGACAACCAGAGACATTGAATTGTGGCATGAAAACAACCAGAAACATATGAAAAACTCTGACGTGCAATTACATTCATTTAGCGCTAGGTCAGAATCAGACGTCAACGTCATAGTTGAAATAAATATTATGATATTATGTTAATATTTTCATTTGTTGTACTGCTTTTAGAATAAAATTTGTAGAATTCCTGCCAAGCCAAAGTGGGTGAATGTTTTCAAATTTGCCTTTTCTGAAACTTAACCTTATCTTTCCGTAAATAATTTTAACGTTTCCAATCATTCAAGCGCCGTAATTCTTTACCAGAACTGAAAGAAAACACTACATGTATTTGATCAGTTTCAAATCACAAAATGTTGGCGTGAGTCTGAAATTTCCAAAATTGTTGGAGTGCAAAAAACAATGATAAGCTTTCAACTGCAAAGTTTCTATTTTTGCTGAGAATACAAAGTATGTTCTTGTTACATTCTACGATACGGGCAAGACATTTATGTACGTACCAAGACTGCATATTGCAAAAGCCGTATCACTCTAAAAATAGTCAAATCCCATATCACTCCTACGGGTGCAAAACACATATCAAGTGAACTTTCATGTGCAGAAAAATGATATGTCGTGCCGTGTTTATGCCATTCCAGATTAGGAATCAAGGGAATATAGCTATTAGTCTAGACTAGATTTTTGTGTATTAACTGGTCTTGCCTGGCCACGTTTATTAGTAACAATAATAGTAACAAATTAAACTTGGACATGACTGGTTTCGAAGGTATGTACTCTATTCTGCCTGTATAAGTAACCAGGATTTTAGGTCAAGGTTGTGTCACACGGGCACAAACAGAAGAATTCTATATAGAAAGAACCGAATCTTTTATAATTCCTTGTTCTCCTTCATACTGAGGCCACTAGATAGAGCTTGATAAACTTGCATTGTGTGGACGTTTCTTGTATATGATGAGCATCATTACGTCTGATGAGCCCAAAACTGTAATAACTATTTTCTCAGTAAAATTACGTGTTTCCTAAAACAGATTAGTCTGACATATCTCACTTAAAGATATCACTAGATACTTTCGAAATCTTCAGCTGAATACTATAGTGTTCTATTTCCAGTTTTTAAAGAAACGAGTATTATATACCCTTGAAATTAGAATTAAATGTTCTATCTCCATAGCAGCTTAAATGCTACATATCATTGATTTTGATGCGACATATCATATTTTGTGTACATTTATAAGCAATTTAGTTTGGCTTCTTTGCTTAGAAATAACGTTTCGCTAGTGCTGTAATGTTCTATGTCCATTTTCGGCCATTAAAATGAAAGTATTAAGAAATATTTGATCACATGACATTTGGTCAAATTATTTTATGCCCTTGGTTTAATACCATCATTTAGCGCTTAACTGAGGATAAGAAGATAGAGAGAAGAGAAAAGGAACATACTTCAAGTTACGTCATAAAAGAAAGCAGTAGCTATCCTTGTTGAGTCTATTTAGATAACTATGTATATTTAAATTAGAAGTAAAAACGCTGCATTGCAGGTAATGAAATCTGGGTCAGGAGAACGTTCTATATCTGGGTTATTGAGAACATTCTGATTGTTCGAACACATGGAACATTCTCCGGACTGAAAAGTTATTTTTTCCTCTTAATAAATCAGTTTACAGCAGTTATTTTTGGTACTTAGCATGTTTTGACTTATTTGCATGTTTAGCACTGAAATTATTGTATTTCAATGGGGTTTTTTTAAACTAATTGTTTTCAAACTAAATTAAAGGCTGCCATCTTTGAAAACCATTTTCTCGAATTTTCAGAAAATGGGCTTAGAACACTATAGCATTCAGCCGACGAAACATGTTCGGTATCTTGACCACTGTTTTCCTATTTAAAGATAGAACACAGCGTTTTGATTTCATTTTACTACACAATATCTTCAGTTGACAATACAAAGTTAAGCTTCTGTCCCAATGTGTGTCTGCTTCTTCAGACATCGGGTTTTCCAGTTTTCTTCAGTTTTGCTCATCTGTCACATCGATTTTGGTTGGTTGATTGGATGCTTAACGTCCACGGTAAACAACTAAGGTCATGTCGGGACGGTCAGTTAACCTAACCACACTATTCCTGGGCAGGCTTAGACCTCCTAAGCGGTTAACCAGTACTAAATGCACATACTTTCGCCAGTAACTGACAACTGCCCTTCTTGAATCAGCGGAAGGAGAAACGAAAGTATGTGGCAAGACCGGGATTCGAACCCAGGACCTCTGACTTACGAGTCAGGTGCCCTACCGATTGCGCTACCCGGCCCGGCCTGTCACATCGAAGCATCATGATAATAAATATTTCCATTGACAGTGAACGGAACATTTTGAGACTTATAAAACAAACGAGCGATTTAAGCAGCGATGATTCTTGGACCGCACATTATTATTGTTTGTTTTTTGTTTTATTAATTTATGTTTATTTATTTTCTAAATTAGTTTCAGATTTTATTCTCTTGAATTTGTGGTTATTATAGCTTTTAAGATGAGTATACATTCAGTAGTCAAACAAACAGATGTTTCATCGACCCAGAGGATAATTATAAAGCAGACTGATTCATATCTCAGAAACAATTGAAATAATGAAACGTCATCGGAAAGACTATAAGTATCGATATCACGAAGCTTGCCTAATGCCGAGTTATGCCGAACAGTGATTCCGAATGACGGATTTTAGCTCACCTGAGCCAGCGGGTCCGGGGAGGGGGGGGGGCTTATAGTATAGGCAGGCATCGTCGTCCGTCCGTCGCACGTCCACAATTTCAAACAACTTCTCCTCTGAAATCACTGGTCCGATTGTAACCAAAGTGGGAGTCTTCATAAGGGCTATTTCTGGTTACAAATAGATTTTCACCAAACCTCACCAATCTCTACTGTAAAGTGTTGGCTTTCATATATTGAAATACTGATCTCATCGAGAGTGTATTTTGAGTGGAGCGGAGTGTCAAAGTCGGTGGGGTAATACATCCCCATACCTTACCATGTATCATTTTTGTCAATTATCTCTATACGTAATAGTGACTGATGTACCATTATGATTTGAAATAGTACAAGCATATATGCTTATTAACTGCGTTATATAAATTAACCATTGTTTGCTTATTCAATACCAATATAAGAGCTTATAAGGGGTAACAGGAATTTCACAAGTCTTATTTTTGCTTCTCCAAATTTACGAAAAACCACAAGTTTTCATTATTTGTCCGGATATGTAAAGGAAACTTTGTAATTATTTTGATATGATAGTGTGCATTGCAAAATTATGAGAAAAGTGTCCTAGGCATATCAAACCCTGAATTATCTGCCCTTGATTCAAGAAAGCATAAGTAATTACATTGAAAATGTAAGATAAAAATTCTACAGTGGAAGGTACATTTTTGATGATTCTTTTGCTCATGCTTCTAATATTGTACTGGTTATTGAGCTTTCGATTCTATATAGTGCCCGTGATATGACACAGGAAACTGTAACTGAACACCAGAGCTCATCCTGTTATATGCCACTAAATTACATCAAATTCAAGATATCGTTTTCCGACCCAAAGTTTGATTAATGGATTTTAGTTACTGATATATCAAATGTTATTGAATACCAAAGTTTGGAATTTTAAAAGTCTTGCTAAAAGCTAATGACAGTGACAGTGTACTAGACCCTCCTGCCCAACACACACGCAATATTTTTTATATCTGACAGTGATCATCCTCATCTTACTTGTTTTCAGTGCTAGTGCGTTTATTGTGGTCTTTGGTGGCTGATTAGCCCAATGTTTGCTCTACATTATCTGTAATATAAACGTATTCATACCTTATTCAGTGCGACAGTGTATTTAACTTCTTCAGTGTCGCTAAACCCCACAAGTTCGAAAGAAAAGTTATGATGGCAGGCCTCGGCAGGCAACGAACCCACACTTGAGTAATTTTGAATATAGAGTTCCGCTTAAGCCGGTGCTAGGGGGCGTGGATGGTGTCGCACATTTCATTACTAGTCATGAACAAACTCAATTAACCCGAGTCCCCTATTTTCTATTCGTTGGTGTGTTTCTTGCTTCCAAAGGATCTTTCTTTTAAGAACATATTACTGTCGTATTCCGCGGGACACATTAGCTACAGACATCAGGTAAAAGACGCCTACGTATTAACTCGCGAGCGCAGGCGTCCCCCCATCGAGCCACCTCAACTCTTGCGTCTCAAGAAAGGCGACTGACAAGGGCATCAGGAGAGAGATGTCCGATGCAGCAAGAACCCGCAAAAAGCCAAAACAACTCAAAAGAATGGAAGCCAAACTCCACTAAGATTCAGATTCATGTCGCTATGACAAGTCAGTCTTAGTTTTAGAATAAATTAGAAATTTTACCAGATATACATCAAATGGAATAAGGTAACTTTAAATCAGTATTTAAATAGTGATAATCCGGGGATGGAAGTACTAATGGGTGATGCATGATCTCTGTTTAAGCACTTTTTATGCCTTTGCTTTGCATCACAGATTCTCTTCTTCAAAGATGATCTTGTATCATTTCTTTTGGCAACCTTATGAACATTTTCACACTAAATTTCTCCTCAGAATATTTTCTTTGGTAAACGTATCTCCGACAGCGTCTGTGGATGTCTTTCATCAGTGCATTTGTTCTGGTGACATGGCCAGCCCATCTTAGCTGAGCCAGTTACAGAAGGGTATGTATGCTTTGCATCCCAGCCCTCTTCAGGACTTTCATAATCCTCTCTTGCCACCTGAGTTTTAGGAGCGTCCTCAGACAGTTTGTGGGTAAGATTAAAGATTAGGGTGATCTCTGACAGATATAAGAATATTGCATGTGAATTGTGCAGGAGAGTCTCTGTCATTAGTGTTCTGTGAGACTTTGAAATTCCGAACTAAGGTATTCAATAACATGTGATATATCAGTAACTAAAACCCATAAATCAAACTCTGAGTCGAAAAAAGATATCTTGAATGTGATGTAATTAATTGGCATATAAGATGATGAGCTCTGGTGTTCAGTTACAGTTCCTGTATAATATCATGGTCACTATATGGACTTGTAAGCACAACATCCAGTTTAATATTAGAAACATGAGCAAATAAGTCATCAAAATGTGCCTTCCAGTGTAGAATTTTGAGCTTACATTTTCAATGTAATTAATCATATTGTCTTGAATCAAGGGCAGATAATTCAGGTTTTGATATGCCTAGGATACTTTTCTCATGATTCTGCAACGCACAGTATCATATCAATATAAATACATAGTTTCCTTTATATATCTGGACAAATAATGAAAAAAAAAATTTTCTTAAAGTATGAGAAGCAAAAATAAACAAATTCCTGTCATCACTTATAAGCTCTTATATTGGTATTGAATAAGCAAACAATGATTAGGTATATAACGCTATTAATGAGCATAAATGCTTGTATTATTTCATATCATAATGGTAAATCAGTCACTATTGCTTATAGAGATAATTGACAAAATGATACATGGTAAGGTATGGGGTGGAATTACCCCAACCACTTTGACACTGCGCTCCACTCGAAATACACTTTCGATGAAGTCAGTATTTCAATATATGAAAGCCTACACTTACAAGTAAAAATTGTGAGGTTTCGTGAATATCGATTTGTAACCAGAAAATGGCCCGTATTGAGACTCCCCCTTTCATATGTAGCCTCCAGGGCTCATAGGAATGAAAAGTAGTTCAAACGGTCCTGGTCACATGACCAACATGGCCGTCATGCCCATATATGTTTAAAACCGTTAAAAAATCTACTTCTTCAGAACCAATACGCCGATGGCCTTGAAATTTGATATGTAGCATCGGGTACGCAAGTACTACCAGGATTCTTCAAACTATGACATTGGGTTGACCGTGACCTTTTTACGTTAAGATCAAATTTGCTTCCTGGTGCTTTTATATGGCAAAATGCTAGAACATAAGATATCTTGGAAACTCCACAAAAACTAAAGGGCCAATGAAAATCAAATTTTATATAGAGCCTCAAGGGGTTGAGGGAACGAAAATTTATTCATACGGTCCAGGTCACATGACCATCATGGCCGCCAGCCCATATATGGTAAAAACATTTTAAAATCTCCTACTCCAGAACCAATTGATCGATGGCCTTGAAACTTGGTATGTAGCATTAAGTACTCCAATTCTATCAAGATTGTCCAATTATTATGAACTTAGGTTGATATTGACATCTTTTATGGCAAGGGCAAATACTGGAAAATGCTAGAACGTAAGATTTCATGGACAGTTTTGAAGATTAAGGCCTAAAATTGGTATATATAGTCATCTTAATGCGAACATCAAGATTTGTGAGTACAAGAGGTCAAGGTCATTCTCTGACCTTTGATCCAGGTCTCTCATATTTTGATATCTTCAAACCATATTCTCAAAACCGAAGGAGCAAATTGTTAACACATTTCATATAGAGCCTCCAGGGGTTGAACCAATTGACCGATGGCCTTGAAACTTGGTATGTAACATGGGTACTTCAGTACTATCAAGAGTGTTCAAATTATGATCTTGAGATGACCTTGACCTTTTTTATGGCAAGGTCAAATATTTGAAAAACCTAGAACGTAAGATTTCATGGAAAGTTTTGAACATTAAGGCCTAGAAATTAGTATATACTGTCATCTAAATGAGTACATAAAGATTTATGAGTACAAGAGGTCAAGGTAATTATTTGACCTTTTATCCAGGTCTCTCATATTTTGACATTTTCAAACAATCTGCTCAAAAGCCAAGGGGCAAATTGTAAACACATTTAATTTAGAGCACCCAGGGGTTGAGTGAACAAAAATTTATTCATACGGGGCAGGTCACATGACCATCGTGGCCGCCACGCCTATATATGGAAAAAAGCCTTTTAAAATGTTTTTTCCAGAACCAATAGACCGATGGCCTTGAAACTTGGTAAGTGGCATCGGGTTCTCCAGTCCTGTCAAGATTGTCCAAATTATGACCTTGGGTTGACCTTGACCTTGTTTATGGCAAGGTCAAATAATGGAAAAGCTAGAACGTAATTTTTCATGGAAAGTTTTGAGACAAAGGCCTTAAAATTGGTATATACAGTCATCTTAATGAGTACATGAAGATTTGTGAGTACAAGAGGTCAGGGTCATTCTTTGACTATTGACCCAGGTCTCTAATATTTTGACATTTTCAAACAATCTTCTATAAACCCAAGGGCCAATTGTTAAAATATCTCATATAGAATCTCCAGGGGTTGTGGGAACGAAAAGTTTTTCATACGGTCCAGGTCACATGACCATCATGGCCGCCACGCCCATATACGGTACATACCTTTAAATTCTTTTTCTCCAGAACCAAGTGACCGGTGGACTTAAAACTTGTAATGTAGCATTGGGTACCTCAGTACTATCAAGATTGTTCAAATAATGACCTTAGGTTGACCTTGACCTTATTCGTGGCAGGGTCAAATATTCGAAAACGCTAGATCGTAAGGTTTCATGTAAAGTTTTGAAGATTAAGGCTAAACTTTGCATATACAATCATCTTAATGAGTACATGAAGATTTGTGAGTACAAGAGGTCAAGGTCATTCTTTGACCTTTGACCATGAATTCTCATATTTCGACAATTTCAAACAATCTCCTCAAAAACCACTGGGCCAATTGTAACCAAATTTCATATAGAGCCTTCAAGGGTTAAGGAAATGAAAAATTCGTCAAATTGTCCAGGTCACATGACCAATATGGCCGCTTTGACCAATTATGGTAAAAGTCTTTCAAAATCTTCTTTTCCTGAACCAATTGACCGATGGCCTTGGAACTTTGTATGTAGCATTGGATACTCCTGTACTATCAAGATTGTTCAGTATGATTACCTTAGGTTTACCTTGCCCATTTTACGGCAAGGTCAAATATAGGAAAATACTAGAACGTAAGATTTGTGGAAAGTTTTGAAGATTTAGGCCTAAACATTGGTATATACATTCATCTGAATGAGTACATGAAGATTTATGAGTGCAAGAGCTCAAGGTCATTCTTTTACCTTTGACCTTTTACCCCGAACTCTTATAATTTGACAATTTCAAATAATCTCCTCAAAAGCCACTTGGCCAATTGAAACCAAATTTCTCCTGAAGTGTAGTTACTCTTTAAATTATCATATAGAGCCTCAATGGTTTGAGGGAATGAAATTTTGTTCAAACGGTCCAGGTCACGTGACCAACATGGCCACCCTGCCCATATATGGTAAAAACCTTTAAAACTCTTCTTCTCCAGAACCAATTGAATGATGGCCTTGAAACTTGGTATGTAGCTTTGGGCACTCCACTTCTTATAAGATTGTCCAAATTTTGACCTAGGGTTGTTTTGACCTTTTTACGGCAAGGTCAAATATGGGAAAGTGCAAGAGTGTAAGATTTCATGGGAGGTTTTGAAGACTCTGCCCTAAATATTGGTATATACAGTCGTCGTAATGAGTTCATGAAGATTTATGAATACAAGACCTTTGACCCAGGTCTCTCATATTTTGACATTTTCAAATATTTCCTCAAAAACCAAAGGGCCAATTGTAAAGACATTTCATATCGAGCACCCAGGGGTTGATTTAACAAATATTTTTTCAAACGGTCCAGGTCACATGGCCAACATGCCCGCCATACCCATTTATAGTATAAACCTTTAATATTTTCTTCTCCAGAACCAATACACCTATGGCCTTGAAACTTGGTGAGTAGCATAGAGTACTAGAGTACTACAAAGACTGTTTAAATGATGACCTTGAGTTTACCATGACCTTTTTTGCGGCATGGTCAAATATGGGAAAATGCTAGAACATTAGATTTCATGGAAAGTTTTGAAGATGTTTGCCTAAAATGGTATATACGATTGTCTTAAGAGGTACAAGAGGTCATGGTTGTTCTTTGCCTTCTGACCCAAGACTCATACTTTGACAATTTCAAACGTAAGAAAAAGACCCTTTCTTAATAGCTCAGGTGAGCGATTCAGGGCCTCATTGTCCTCTTGTTCTATCTGCACCTCACACTAATGATAGATACTTTTTCTTGCACACCTTGTGGTGTTCAAGGAAGACTTGTAAAAGTGCATAATTTTAGCGCTTCAGAGGTTTCTAGTATGCCTTGAAAGAATCCAGCACTATCAACAACTTACGTTCGGCTCCTTATTGCAATGTCTGACGTGGTATAAGCTGCCTTAATTTGACGTCTTCTTGAATTTATCATCTCAAACACCAACGTCACTGGATGACGCAGGTATGCGAGCTCCTAGACAGCCAAAGAATTAATTACACGTGAATTAAATACGGTTCTAGGTGAGAAAACATGAGTGAGATAAGATTTGTAAGTAAAGGTGAAACACGCGGAATTCCTTGTCTGGTGTGCAAGAAATGACGTTCTTGTAGATAACAACATCATGTCTCTTTGTATT
Source organism: Ctena decussata (assembly GCA_963989385.1). Classification (NCBI taxonomy): domain Eukaryota; kingdom Metazoa; phylum Mollusca; class Bivalvia; order Lucinida; family Lucinidae; genus Ctena; species Ctena decussata. Next base: position 29,098,670 of record OZ022499.1, on the reverse strand, counting down.
ATCTCTCTTGAAACTTACAGATTATAGATGTTATGTGCCTCCTTACAGACCGTCCACACCAAGTCAAAGCCAGGGGCCTTTAGATAGGTATATTAGATACATACTGCTCAAAATAAGTAAGGGATATTAAGACATTTAATGCAGCAGAAGTTAGGAAAATAAGTAGCTGAATATTAAACTGTTATAGTTCATAAAACAAATATTCATAGAGACCCTCAATATGAATATTGAAACGATTAAGCTTGTCACGTGACCTAGAGTAAATTGAAAGTAGACAAGGGGTCGACACCAAAATTTCACACGAATCCAGCGCAGCAATGACTAATAACTTTTATGCAAACTTTATTAAGACAGACGCCTAATGTCCCAGTTAACAAGATACAGATACTTTTTTCATGCGGTTTTATCACAGGAGAAAATTATAGGCGTAAAAGATACCATCGTGTGGTGAATTGTCTCATATATGGTGACATTTGTAACAGCCCTACACCTTGGTTTAAACACTATTTTATTTGCATAACAATCATATAATGTACAACAAATACAAGTACAAACAATACAAAAATCATACAAATGGGATTCAGAAGAAAAGAAGAAAGTCCAAGGACTTATTTAAATCTGTATCCCAAACTGCAATAAAACAAATTTTCTACATAAACGTCGCAATAAATATCGCAATAAAGCCTATCAAAGTGGGTGTTTTCAGTCTGGAAAAATATGACAAATTTTATTATTCACAGAATATGAGGGTCCAAAAGAATTTTTTTCGCCGATATGAAATTGAGGTGTAGACCCCATAGTCCTTATGAGTTGCTCTAGGTCACATGATCTGCTGTGACTGTTTCTGTTTTAGTTGAATATTGTTAGTTGAATAGTGTTCTGTCAATATACAACAATAAACTTACCCAGCCATTATTATTAATTTTTGTACCCGCTTCTATGTCATAATATCCCCTACTTTTTGTTAGCAGTATATATTCTGATGATCACTATTTTTATTTCTTAACGTGCGAAAACATTTTATCTATTGAGAGTCCAACTCCCGAAGTATTCCTGTAAGTGTTTTCATTGTTTGGCTTACCCATTCTGTATATACTTTAAGTTATACCGACTGCTGGGCATTTAATATCAAGCAATTATTATTTAGGCTGGGATTTGGCGAAGTTTGGTTGAACCAGGGGATGGGGCAAGAAAATGTATTTTTGAAAATTATGAAACAAAGATTGATTGATATGAACATACAAACGCTTACTTCGGACTTACAAGATATGGACAGGTTAAGGACATACAAGTTTATCAAATATGATTTTAGTTGCGAGCAATTTCTTTTCAGTAAACAGAGTAGGATTTTTAAAATTTTATTCACGACATTTAGATGTGGATTGTTGAAACTGGAGTATAATGTAGGTCGATTTAATAATATTCCCTTTAATGACAGGTTGTGTCCACTTTGTAAAACAGATTTTGAAACGGAATTTCATTTTCTGCTTGTTCGTCCAAAGTTAAAGGCAGTGAGAATTAAATATTTTTCAGCAATCTTGTATACATACCCATCAGTTGATAAATTTATTCAATTATGTACCTCAAACAATGATAAACTTATATTGAATATATCAAGATATATATTTTCTGCTTTGAAAGTTGGAGAAAAAATTATATTCGACGATGTCAATTAATGATCATTTATCCCGTTCGACGCGCAGCGTTGAGTCGACATTAAATGGACGTTGATTCAAGGTTCTGACGTTGAATCGGCGTTGATTCAGTGTTGATTCGACATTGTGCGACCGCTAAGATGATGCTCAAACAATCAATATCGGATTGATAGAGCGTGAAATGGGAACTTTGGGTAAGCGCTTGAGGTGAAAGCTGGGATCAGTCTGTGCATTTGCGCAGTCCGATCGCATTCTTTTGATTTTATTTTTGTGGACTCTCCGGGATCCAAGAGTTGGGTGTGCGAGGAGGAAGGGCTCTGTTCGGGTTGTGCGGATGCCCAGGCTGATCTGGATCTTTTATCTTCGCACATCGTGGAACACCATTTTGCGTGACACCAATTAGATATATTTTCTGTTCAAATGCGTAACATATTTTGGTCACTCTTGTAATGTATTATGTAAATGCATATGAATGTGTAATTTGGGCCAGCGGCCTATGTTACTAAAGAATAAGGGCGCGTTTACACGAGCAAAGTTTCTATGTCACAGAAACTTTAATAAAGAAAGTATGAGAAACATTTTGCGGTTACACGGAGCAAATTATTTGTTAAAGAAAATGTGCCATAGAATCTTTGTCACATAAACTTTGGCAATGAAATATTTGCTGCAGTGTTTACACGACCAAATATTATTCGTCAAAGTTACCTGCAGCAATGAAACAAAATCTTTGTCACATTTTCCACGCTTATAGCAAAGTTCATTGTTACATAATCTTTAACAAAGTTCTCCGTTTACACGGACAAATTTAATTTATCGAAGTAACTTTACCATATATATTTGTCAAAGAAACATTGTCATATTTTGGCATTTACACGAGCAAATTTTTCTGTGACATACCTACTTTGTCATAGAAACTTTGCTCGTGTAAACGCGCCCTAAACTATAACTTATACTGACCATCTCCAACTAGATAACTGCTGCATGTTCGCGCATTGTAGTTTGTATATATAAAGAACGCCACCACTTTGATGACTCGCTCTACTTATATTTTCGACAATAAGTGGACCGACCAACTCAAATTGCTTAAAGCCACGGCAGTCTCGAACTTCAAAGCTGCAGTAACTTGGAAATTCGCTCAACGCGTCCATGCATTAACCTCATGATTTCCGATTATTTTCACTCAATTATCAGTTATTTGAAATGATGTCGATATGCAACCAATTTTAGTACCTCATCAGCGCTTTACATTTTCTTATTTAAAGTGTCATATGTCTTAACTATTAAATTTTTACGTGATGAAATTTTATCAAGATCAAACGTTATTAAAGTTTGTACATATGTATTTTACGTGTGTTTCCTGAGAACTTTTTTGGAAATAGATCGTTGTATGTCATTGATATTATTTAGTGAGTGATGACGTTATATGGAGAATCAAAATGCTTGGATCGCTTAGTAGACAACCAACCTATAAATTCATTTAAAAAGAAAACACAAATATTTGTCATGAATGGCATAAAACTTTATTTATTGAATGTAATCGTGATTGTTTTTATCTATCATGTTGCAGTCGTTTATCGAAACTGTTCGTCAATAAACTGAAAAGGAGAAGAAGGACCATGATTTAGGTCTGAAGCATCGGTAAACAACGTCGATTTGTATGTTTAATAATCGCATTAACCTTAGAGGCGTTTAATATAATTTGAAACCGATTTAAAAATGCACATCGAATATGAAAGTATCAATACCAAATTTAGTGCGTTGGATGCAGATTTTTTATATTTATCTTCTTTCGTGTTCGCAGAATTTTGGGGTAATAAGTGCAAGTTTAGACAAAGAAATACATCTCTCACCAAAGTTAACTATATGCAGTTGATTCTCGTAATCTCAACATTGATATCTCAAAGTACCCTCTTAAATAAAAAAAAATATTGTTTGGGTACCTTTAATTTTTTTTTTACATTTCTTGTTCTTTTATCTCAAACAACTGGTGTCTCAAAGTAAATTCTAGAAAATTGACCATGAGATATTAGCAGTTCGAAATTAACTTCAACTTTGAGCTATCGAGAGTTGACTGTTTATCCGTAGTAATCCGCAATGCAGAGCAACCACACGCCTTAGGTAAAAGTTGACTACCCGGGAAACATCAACAGAGTATATAAGTTCATATACAGGATAGACATACAATCAACTCTCGATATCTTAAAGTCGCAATTCATCTCAAACTACTGATATCTCAATGTAAGTTTTCCTGATCCAGATACCAATAGTTTGACATCATGGAAGAGGAAATGTTAAAAAAAGGAACCGTGTCAAAACTATATTCTTTGATATAAGAGGGTAACTTGAGAGATCAGGGTTTGTGATAACGAGAGTCAAGTTTAGTTATACATATGCAAATGCAGCTACAATTTAAAAGCGCAATGACACAAGAGAAGTAAATTTTAATACAGTGTTCCACTTACTTTTAGGTCAAGCACAGATGCCATTACGGAGAATCATACGGCATGGTTTAGCTATATTGGGGGTATGTTGCTTATGATATTATCATTGACTTGTTCCGAGTATGATAATTCCAAAATATACTCTTCATCTTAATAATTCTTTTACAACACAAGTTCTATTTTATAACGTTTTGTTGTACGTTTTTTTGATAATGCGGAATTTAAAGAATTAACAAGTTCTATTTTATATCGTTTTGTTGTACGATTTTTTTGTTTTTTGATAATGCGGAATTTAAAGAATTAACATAGTTTGTCTAGCCTTTACTAACAACTGACATACGTGATTTCATTCTTTTAGACACAGAAACGGACGCTGCAACTTCTCCGAAATTGCTTATTATATTAACCAGTGTGTTAGTGGTTGGGTTGGTGAGCCTGTTAATCGCCATTTTCTTATGCAAAGGTAAGTGTGAATATGTTAGGGATTTGAATTCTGGTGATGAAATACTTCATGAGAATGACATGGGAAAATTTTCTTGTTGGAAGCTAACACCTAATATAATATTGTTGTATATATAAACAACTGTCATTTCAATAGTATGACTCCACAAATTTGCCTTAAAAGTTTGTAATTTTGTTTCATAATAATAACGCCGTTTGTGTGTCTTAGGGCATGTTGATTTAGAATAATAATGATCTGTTTTGTATGATGCCCGGTCGATTAAGGGTCGGATATTACCAATTTGTTCTTATGACACTTTGACTTTCTTACGTGCATACTAATAATTTGCCGAGATTTCTGGACTTTATAAATTATAATGGCCAAATTTACAAATAAAAGACTTAATTCAAATATTGTCATTTATGTTTATAGGAAGATGCTTGCGACATTTAACAACGCCTTGTTTTTCAGGCAAAGGCTCTAGTATACGTAAACATTATATAAACAGTTGATTGTTTGTGTGAGTGTAGCATTTATTAGCAGACCTGAGCACATACGGTTGACCCATAAATGCATGTAGACCCTGAACTACTGGTCGACACGTATTTTTACGGAAGGCCCGTAATCTTACGGGTTGATCCGTAAATATGACTGTGGACGTATTGGTGCTTTTACTCTCCCTGGTACATCATACTGTTGAGACCCATCACCAGCCATCCACTACATTCTTCAAATGACAGTCTCTTGTAAAGCCTCTGGATATAGGTCGTTGTTTTGAGTGTACCGGCTCTCTGAGACAGTATTTCACTCTGTATCGAGCCGTCCCCAAGAGAGAGGGAGGGCGAAGATAGAAAAAAACAAAAAACAAACCGCATCTACTGCAAGCACAGTAGGCCCTTGCCAATGTTATCCAAACTTTGTAGGACGCCCCGGCACTGAAAGTTACCCAGCACCATCGCCTGACCGCAACCACCCCCAACGAAAACCTCAGGATCAAACGACTTAAATATCTTTGATTGTTACATCAATTGAATATAGAAAGGTTTAACTGTTTATGCTTCCCGGAGGGTGAGCAAATAGTCGTCGCTTTGTCCGTCCGTCTGGTCGTCCGTCTGTCAATCTTTTTTCCGAAAGCATATCTCTTAAAGTATTGAAGGGAACTAACTGAAGATTCTGATAGAGGGCAATGAGTGGTAGTGCAGAGCGCAAAAACCATAACTCTGTCCCAACTTAATTTGGACTTACTTCTCTCTGATTTTTTGTCAGTATTTTGCATTTCCGGAGCGTATATGTAAAAGTATTAAAGGGAATATAATGAAATTTCTCACATTGATAGAGGGAAATGAGAGAAAGTATAGAGCACAAGAAGCATAACTATTGCAATTTTGTAGTCATGTCCCTTATTTTTTCTCATTTTTGCTTGCCCATGACATATATCTGAAATTATAAAAGGGGACTGGACGAAATTCCACATAATTTATTTAAATGGAAAGCAGTGCAAAGAAGCATAAAGCGACAGAACCATAAGCCAAACACCTAGTTTGGGAGTTATTTCCCGACTTATTTGCTGCAATTGTTCATCTACAACAGTTAATCAGTAACTATTGTAATATTTAGTTTTCTCCGTTGCAGCTTCTTTCAATGATGAAGGCTGTAAAAACATTCAATTACATGTAGCAGGTTTTAAAGCTGTCTTTGATATAAAGTATAATGTATCCATAAATGTATTAGTTCACATATTCTTTAAGTTGTTTCATATGAGTAAAAAGGATTCTTAGTCACTCTTTAATATAAATGTATGATATTTACACTTGCCACTGACTTCCAATAGGTAAACCTTTTAGAGCCAGCGATGAACGACAACTGATCTTGTAACATTGTCATTAAGCGACATCTAAGGAAAACAAACGTCTTGATTGGTGTCCACGTAAGGTTCGACTGGCGCCACGTCATGGCGACGGCTGTTTTAACTTAATGGCCAAACTTGTCGTTACTAACTTTTCTTTCACCCATGTTGTACTGTTTTAATTAAATTATCACAAAAACGGCAAAAATGGATCAAACAATATAAACATAAGAAAGACAAGAATTGTCAGAATACAATAAAGTGCGACTTAGCGGGAGCTTGACTTTATAAACAGTTCTAAGAATAATTCAAACCTCTAAAATATTGCAAGAGATGATTATGACAATGTCAATGAACATTAAATATAAGTCACAGTAACCGGGAAGTAACATGAAGTAAATGACTGTATCTGAATGTACCATTACAACAAGTATAATAGAAGTCAATGAAATTGTTTTAGACATATTGGCTAAAATCACTGTACCATGAAATGTAGGTCACACTGACCTACGGTTAGTATGAGGTCGCTTACAGTGTCATCCACATCAATAACCAAAGTGTAATGCAAATCCATGTTAAAGTGTTAGAAATATGATGCAAAATAACTGGACCATAAAATATAGGTCACACTAACCTAAAATTAGTATGAGGTCACTCACAGTGTCAGCCTAAACCATGAATCCAAGTATAATGCAAATCAATGAAACAGTGTTAGAATATGAGGTATAATCACTGGACCATGAAATATGGGCATGATGACTTTCAACTAAAACTATGTAACGCAGTATGATGCAAATCCATAACATAGCGATAGAAATATGAGGCAAAATCACTGGACCATGAAAAAGGGATCACACTGACCTACAATCAGTATGAGGTCATTACATTGTTAGCCCAAACCATAAAACAGAAGTAAAGGTTTAACCCATAAGGAAGTGTTATTAAATGAAAAACAAAATCACTTGACCGTAAAAGATTTGTCACTTTGACGATATGATAATTTGAGCGTAATGGATAAAGCACTCGCCCTCTGAGGCCCGGGTTCGATTCCCGTCGTCGTCATCTTGGAGGGTAGTGGTCGCTCGACCGAGGTCGGTGGTTTTCTCCGGGTACTCCGGTTTCCTCCACCAGTGTAGGGCCACAAACGCGCCAACATCCGTGCCATCGAGAGTATTTAAATAAGTTCGTATTAGCTTTGAATGCAATCGATGTAAAATAAATAAAGTTTACTTTTACATTCTGATAATTTGAGTTCAAAATCTGGCCATACTGGGTCATTGTCGTAAGCAGTTGTGTTCGTACATCTAATAGTGGGCAACAAGGTAACAAGCCAAAACCACTTGACCATGAAATATTGGTCACTGTTACCTAGTGTTTGAGGTCAGACTTTATTTTAGTCATTATCCAAGCAATCATGTTCGTATATCAAATAGTCATAAAGATATAAGACAAAATCACTGGACCATGAAATATAGGCAAATGCGACCTATTGATTGTTTTAGGTCACCTTTTATGTCATACTGAGTCATTATCCCAAGCAATCATGTTCGTACATCAAACAGTCTGACTTCAAGATATTAGGCAAAAACATTGGTCCATAAAATGTAGGTCAGTGTGTCCTGCTGCTACTTTGCGTCCAAACTTTGGGTCATACTGAATCATTATCCTACGGCATCATGTTCAAACACCAAACAGTCTTCATGATATAAGGTAAAATCACCGGACTATAAAATACAAGTCACTGTGACCTACTGATAGTTTGAGGTCAGTTAGCTTGTCATACTGAGTCACTTGTTTTAGGTCACTATTTATGTCATACTGAGTCATTATCCCAAGCAATCATGTTCGTACATCAAACCGTCTGACTTCAAGATATAAGGCAAAACATTGGCCCATAAAATATAGGTCAGTGTGTCCTGCTGCTACTTTGCGTCCAAACTTTGGGCCATACTGAATCATTATCCTACGGCATCATGTTCAAACACCAAACAGTCTTCAAGATATAAGGTAAAATCACCGGACTATAAAATACAAGTCACTGTGACCTACTGATAGTTTGAGGTCAGTAGATGGTCATACTGAGTCATTATCAGAAGAATCGTGTTTGTTAATCAAATAGTCTTCAAGTTATAAGGCAAAATCGGAAGACCGTGCAATATAGGTCACTATGACCTACTGTTAGTTTGAGGTCAAACATCCGGTCATACTGAGTACAATGGTCGTACATCAAACAGTCTTCAAGACATAAGGCAAAAAATCATTGAACCATGAAACATAGGTCAGTGTGACCTACTGTTAGTTGAAGTCAAACTTTTGGGTCATACTGAGTCATTATCCTGAGCAAACATGTTCTGGTGACCCTTAGCCCAAACTAGTTACGCGGTATAATTTTGTTGAACAATGGCACCAGATGTTTTTTTTCTAAATAGCATTTTATACCTTAGTGATTTGTTCTTATAAAAATCCTCTGATTGCAAACTAGAAAGACCGTCTTCAAACATCTGTTTTAAAGCCAAACGAGTTTGATTTAAAGCATGGTTTAAATTTGTTTAAAGGTAGTTTGTCACATTCGAAAGCGGTTATGTAGAGTTATATGGGATGGTATTCCACTGGAAATAAAAAGTTCTAATTTTAAGAGTAACTACACTTCAGGAACTGACTCAATCGGATCCCAAACCCTATCCCCAACATCAAAGGGAAAGATTGACAAAGACATCCCAACAAACAATAAATTACAAGTGATAAGGCGAGTCAGCAGCTCTTTCCCAAATAGTAGTCAGGGTGGATCCAGGGATTTTGGATAGGGGGTTCAAATTAGCTGAGGGGTTCGACTTATGCAGTTTGACCAATTTTTCCTGAAATTCCTCGTGAAAATAAGATATGGGCTGAGAAGGGGGTTCGTTTGAACCCCACGAACCCCCTCTGGATCCGCCACTGATGTAGGCAACTCAGCTATCTTTACTGAACTAAATAATTTAGACCAGCAGAAGGGTTACACCAGACTAAGCAAATTATACGAAAAACATTTAACAACTATTTTTACCTATTTTCTATTTTTATTATAGAAGGGTTAAAATGAGAACACAATAAATTAACAGCACCGAACTTAACACAAATGCAACCGCAACGAAAGTATCGCCTAAGTCTATCAATATGTTGCGACAAAATGTATGGCTTGGATGAAAAATTAATATCAATATCCCCCACCGCCAAATGTATTTAGCTTTATTTTATCTTTTTTCGCACTTACAACTAAAGTACTGATTCTGTAAATATTTTTTGTGTTTAAACAAATAAGAGTACTAAAACAGATTTGTCGTGTTATAAATGTACTCTCTTCGCTTCAACAGTTTTGCTTCATTTATACTTGTCATTTTTATAATAATCTTATTACAACAATTTCGTCCCATGAAATGACGGTTTCGACTTTTTTCCATATCTGCTGTATTCATTTTTGTCTTGTATTTTGTCTTGTGTATATGTTATGTATGCTGTATAAAAGCTTGTATAATATATGTTATGTATGCTTTATAAAAGCCTCGGGGAAGACTGAGCCACCCTAAAAATAAAGTCTTACTTACTTACCTATGGTCACCTGTTGACGGGACTAGTAAACGCGCCTTTGCGAAGCAAAGAGGTGCCTATGCAATACTCTTCCAGTGCGCCAGCGTCCGATGCGCTAGCACAAATATTCACCTGTTGCGTTTGTCTGAATTTCTAAGTAACCAAAATGGATAGATTCTTCAAAGATACACCTGGCGAAGATCTACTGAAATCAGTGATGCATATAAGACCTAGACCTCCATTTTACGGATGATTGAACATAGAAAAAGTATTCACCTGTTGCGTTTTTCTGATTTTCTAAGTAACCAGTTAGGATAGAATCTGCAAACTTGCTATAAGGGAATGTCTGGAGAAGATCCTTTTAATGCAGTCATGCATATCGGACAAATGCATATACTTCATGGATCGTAGAACATAGACAATCTTGGTTCACCTGTTGCGTTTAGCTCGGTTTTAAGTAACAGAAAGGGACTGAGCCTTCAACGCTGCTGAATAGGAACATCTCTGAGAAGATCTACTGAATACAGTGATGCATACAGGGCCATAACTTATATTTCATTGGTCACTGAGCTTAAAAAATATTCTTTTGTTTCGATTAGCTCATTTTACAGTAACTAAAAAGGGCTAGAGTCTTTAAACTTATTACATAGGATCATCTAAGGAAAATCCACTTAAGGCAGTGATGCATATTGGGTCATAATCTATATTCCGTGGATCATTGAACACGGAAATTTTTTGTTTATCTGTTGTGTTTATCTCAGTTGCTAAGTAACCTAAAGGAATACAGTCTTCAAATTTGCTCCATATGTACATCTGGAGAAGATCTACTCAGTATGTAATGCATATTGGTGCAAGACCTTTATTTAATATAAATGAACATAGAAAATTCGGTTCATCTGTTGCGTTTAGCTGAAGCAAGGAATACAGTTAAGAAACGAAAATAGCAGACTGTTCATGACCAGTAATATAATGTCCAACACCGGCCACGCCCCCTAGAACCGGCTTTAATAGAAATCAAGTATTTCTACACTTGACCTATATTTCACGCACTGCTGACTTCGTAAAACTTTACGTCCGAAGTTGTGTTGTCTCTAGCGTTAAAGTCCTTTTCTCTGGGTAAAATAATCAAACATGGGATGAAGTTTCGTCTTAAAATTGCCTTCTGGGATGCTGTTGTTATTCATACTCTTTGTCATCAAGTATACCACCTACTATTATCAGACAAGGCATAAGAACATTTCTAAAGCTGGTTTCCTGGTTGGTTGACTACTTTACACCCTCATCCTATGTTGACTGTTGAATTTTACACTTTATGAAATCAGCCTTTTGCAATTTTCTTTCGATATTTTTAGACTGCATCCTTCATAGCTTTTACGCCGTTTTTGACAGAAATTCATCAAACATAGCGTACACTTTTCAGCTCACCTGAGCCAACGGCTCTGGGGGAGCTTATAGAATGGTAAGTCTCCGTCGACCGTCGTCGTCCGTCGTCCGTCCGTCCGTCCACAATTTCAAACGACTTCTCCTCTGAAACCACTGGGCCAATTGTAACCAAACTTCATATGTGGTCTCCAGAGGAAGGGGGAACGAAAAGTTGTTCAAACGGCCCGTCACATGACCAACATGGCTGCCATGCCTATATATAGTAAAAAAATAAAAAAAATCTTCTTCTACAGAACCAATTGACCGATGGCCTTGAAACCTGGTATGTAGCATTGGGTACGCAAGTACTGCCAAGATTGTTCAAATTATGACCTTGGGTTGACCTTGACCCTTTTAACGGCTAGGTCAAATTTGCTTCCTTGTGCTTTTATATGGCAAAATGCTACAACATAAGATATCTTGGAAACTGTTGAAGATTTTTAACTAAAAATTGGTATCTACAGTCATCTTAATGAGTACGTAAAGATTTATGAGTACAAGAGGTCAAGGTCATTCTTTGACTGTTGACGCAGAACTCTCATATTTTGACAATATCAAATAATCTCCTCAAAAACCACTCGGCCAATTGAAACCAAATTTCATATAGAGCCTCCAGGGGTTGAGGGAACAAAAATCTATTCATACGGTCCAGGTCCCATGACCAACATGGCCGCTAATCCCATATATGGTAAAAATCTTTAAAAATCTTCTTCTCCAGAACCAATTGACCAATTGCCTTGAAACTTAGTATGTAGCATTGGGGAGTACTATCAAGATAGATCAAATTATGACCTTTGATTGACCTTGACTCTTTTACGGCAAGGTCAGATATGGGAAAATGCTAGAACATAGTGTATCAGGGAAAGTTCTGAAGATTAAGGCCTCAAAATCGGTATATGCAGTCATCTTAATGAGTGCATGAAGAGTTGTGAGTACAAGAGGTCACGGTCATTTGACCTTTGACCCAGAACTCTCATATTTTGAAAATGTCAAACAATCTTCTCATAAACCACTGGGCCTATTGTAATCAAATTTCACATAGAGCCTTCAGGGGTTGATAGAATGAAAATTTGTTCAAACTGTACAGGCCACATGACCAACATGGCCGCCACGCCCATATATGGTAAAAACCTTAAAAAATCTTCTTCCCCAGAAACAATATTCCTATGGCCTTGACACTTGGTATGTAGCATTGGGTACTCCATTTCTATCAAGAGTGTTCAAAATGATGACCTTAGGTTGACCTTGGCCATTTAACGACAAGGTCAAATATGGGAAAATGCTAGAAAATAAGATTTCTTGGAAAGTTTTGAAGATTTAGGCCTAAAAATCAGTAAATACAGTCATCTTAATGATTACATCAAGATTCATGAGTACAAGAGGTCAAGGTCGTTCTTTGACCCTTGACCCTGAATTCTCATAGTTAGACATTTTCAAGCTTCTTCTTTACAGCCAATGAGCCAGTAGTAAACAAATATCATATAGAGCCTTCAGGGGTTTGGGAAACGAAAATTTCTTCAAATGGTCTTGGTCACATTACCAACATGGCCGCCATGCCCATATATGGTAAAAACCTTAAAAATTCTTCTTTTCTAGAACCAATTGACCGATGGCCTTGAAACTTGGTATATAGCATTGGGTACTCAAGTATTATCAAGAGTGTTCAAAGTATGACCTTTGGTTGACCTTGACATTTTTACAGCAAAGTCAAATATGGGAATAAGCTAGAAAAATAAGATTTCATGGGAAGTTTTGAAGATTTTGGCCTAGAAATAGGTTTATACAGTCGTCTTAATGAGGTCATGAAGAATTATGAGTACAAAAGGTCAAGGTCATTCTTTGACCTTTGACCCAGATCCCTCATATTTTGACATTTTCAAACATTTTCTCAAAAGCCAACGGACCAATTGTAAGCACATTTCATATAGAGCCTCCAGGGGTTGATTGAACAAAAATGTGTTCAACTGGTCCAGGTCACCTGACCAACATGGCCACCATACTCATTTATGGTATAAACCTTTAATATTTTTCTTCCCCAGAACGAATATTCCTATGGCCTTGAAACTTGGTAAGTAGCATGGAGTACTAGAGTACTTCCAAGAGTGTTCAAATGATGACCTTGAGTTGACCTTGACCTTTTTTGCGGCATGGTCAAATATGGAAAAATGCTAGAACATAAGATTTGATGGAAAGTTTTGAAGATTTTGGTCTAAAAAATGGTATATATGGTTGTCTTAATGAGTACATGAAGATTTATGAGTTCAAGAGGTCATGGTCAGTCTTTGACTTTCGATCCAAAACTCATACTTTGACAATTTCAGACATAAGAAAAAGCCACTTTGCTCAGGTGAGCAATTCAGGGCCTCATGGCTCTCTTGTTCTAACCATGATCTCTACTACTGTGGAAGCGCAATACAGGTGCGACATAGCATTCCGCGGAATTCTTGTTTGGACTGAGTTACCAAGTTAGAGCCGACATATTTGTTAGATTATTGACAAATATATAAATAACATACTAGGCCATTTCGTTTGTTCGTAAAATTCAGAATTGTTTTTAGTGGTCTCAGTATAAAATACATGTTTTTTTTCATTTCTGTTAAAGCTTTTTCTCAACAACTGCTGGCTTGAACTTGTACAGGAGCGTTCTTTTGCTGAACTTTTGCTGCACTCTGACTAGATTGTTCAAGCCACATACTTTCGTTGAAAGACACAACCAGCATGGGCGGACCTAGTTTTCTTCATATGTACATGGTGTGTAGTTCCGACCTTAAGAAATATCTTCCAAGAAACCGCTACCCTGATTACAATGAGCGATTTTAGGCCCTGTAGTCCTCGTATAGACTAAATATTTGACCGGCAATAACTTCTACTTGTTGGAAAGTTTCCGCAGTTCGTCAGTTGAAATCATTGATATTAGAACCATGTATAAAATCAAAAGCATAATGCACATCTAAACGGTGACATAGCTTACTACAGACATCTTATATTTGTATTTCAGTAGAGATTGGCCACCCGTGGTGTAGAAGAAACGAATTAGGTAATACTTTCATATAAAAACTGAGTTTATTCAGCTGAGAGGGATAAAAAAATAAAGTTCATTACTTTCCAGTGCCGAATCGGAGGGCCTTATCCTCTGTTCATTCGTCTTTCCGTCCGTCAGGGGACTTAGTATTTGATTAAACTTGAAATAAAGATTTATTACCAAAGTGCGCTAGTGCGCGAACAAATTTTCTTCGAATGGATACAGTAAAACTTGGGTATTTGCCCTTGAATGTATTTAAAAATTCTATAAAGTTTAATTTAGGCATAACAAAGTAACCAGTTGAAGAAATGTCATTAGATTTATAATAAATAATGTATCATCATACTACCCTGGTGCACGTAAAATGAATTAGAATTGTCACTGTTTTGCATGCGTTACTGAGTGATTTAAAATTCACAAATTAAGGCATTACTAAATGACCACTGGAAAAATTTTCATATAACTTTAAAAATGAATGTGTATCACTATAGTGCGCTGCTGCATGTACATGCACATGGTTGGTCAGAATGACCACCGTAGTGCATGAGGTATGGCCCTTTAATTGATAAAATAATCGCAGGATAAGCAGTATGTCAGTAACGTCTTGGGCAAGATGTCATAAAACTTTAACATAATGCATATCACTATAGTATGTAGATGCAAAAGTAGTTTGTATAGGAATTACCTCAGTTAAGCATGAGATACTACCCTTAAACTGATTTAAAACCCACTAATATAGTCATATCTAAAGCAGCAAGGATTGACATTTCATGAAACGTTATCTAGACATTCATCACTACAGCACGCTATTGCTCGTACAAGTCTTGTTTGAATGGGCTTAGTACATGTCATTCACGGGTATTGCCCTTGAATTTTCCTTTAGGAGCCAGAATTAAGAAAGTAATGGATAGATCTTTTTTCAGTTTAAACGGAATACAGATCACCGTGATGCTAAGATGCACACAAGAGCTTCATCAGAGGGCCTTAGTACTGCAAGATTTATTGCCCTTTAATTGATTTAAAATATTATGATATGTAGCATTGGGTACACGAGTACTACCAAGATTATTCAAATGATGACTTTTGATTGACCTTGACCTTTTTTCGGCAAGATCAGATTTGCTCTCTGATGTTTTTTATATGGGAAGTTGCTCGATTTAAAATTTCATGGGAATTGTTGAAGATTTGGCCTAAAAACCTTAACGAGTACATGAAGATTTATTAGTACAAAAGGTCAAGTCATTTTTTTACCTTTGACCCTAGTTTCTCATATTTTGACAATTTCAAACCGTCTCAAAAGCCACTTGGCCAATTATAACCAAAGGGAGGTATCAATAAGGTGGGTTTTCTGCATCCTACCAAAGTTTTATTTTTTAACTGATGGTATACTCCAATGTGTCTAGTTTATTGAACTATATGTGACTTTGGTCGGAAAGCCCTACTTACTGAGCTATGGGCCCACAGAAGTGGGTGGGGTAATCCAACATGGTTTTAGCCTGTCTTGTAAAAACATTCTCATTTTGGTAGAGGAGTACAACCGACAAACAGGATTTGATAAAATGATTAACAGAACATCTAAAATATATTTCCATATCATTTTATTTGGTTTAATTTGAACATATGTTGTCAAAAAAGACTACCTTTGACATTCAGCATTTATTTTATATTTCTTTCCTCCATTTTCAATATTTCTTGGCATCATTGTTAAATAAACTGACCAGTTATCATCAAACTCATGTCAAGGAAGCACCTTGACCAGGACAATCGGATAATGTGACCAGAATTTCACAATGGCCTAGTTTTCATGGTTGACTGAACACATAAACCTGCTTGGAAGATGGTTTTCATTCAATTTCATGACCAAGAATTACGAAACTTTGGTCAAATTACTATTTTAACTGCTTTATTATGCCCCAAACCCCTGCCACTAAAGGTGAGGGAATACCTATTGGCTTCAGTGCGGATCTCATTGGCGTCTGCATCTGTGTCTGTATCACATATTAAGTTCTTCTGTGACCTTGAAAATAAGGCCAAGGTCATTGCAATCTGACCACCTCTTAAGCTTGTCATAATGATATATCCATGCAAGTATTGTGGAATCGATCTTATTGTTTCAAAAGACATCGTTGGCACAGGAAATTGTCAAGCCTACTTCGATGCAGAAAATTTAACAGTTTAAGACCTCCCATGACCTTGAAAATGAGTTCAAATTAAACTAAACCAAATCAGCTGTTTGGCTTGTTCCAATTGTATATCCATGCAAGCTTGATCAAATACACAGATGCAAGTTTGATAAAATTCCACCCAATAATTCAAGAAATATAGTGGGTACAAACTGTCACGCCAACGACGACACAGCCGACGGGATCTGCACTAAAACCATTACATGGAACAAAACCTGTCACAGGGGTTTGGGGCATAATAAATAGTAATTTGACCAAAGTTTCGTAATTCTAGGCCATGAAATTGAAAGAAAACCATCTTCCAAGCAAGTTAATGTGTTCAGTCAACCATGAAAACTAGGCCATTGTGAAATTATGGTCACATTATCCAATTGTTCTGGTCAAGGTGTTTCCTTGACATGAGTTTGATGATAACTGGTCAGTGTCACATAAATGATGACATGTTTTCTTTTATTTTTATGTGAACCTGTATATTTAGACAGTTTATGGTATTCCATAGTGCAGTAGATTAAGAGAGTATATGGTAATTGTTTACTGGTCAGTTATTGTTATGCAGTATGATTTTACCTATACAGGTGTACAAGTTGTAAAACAGGTATTTTGCACAGGTGAGCTGATCTGAGTGATAAGTCAATGCATTGTCAATATTCATTCAGGGATTGATTTTTGATACATGTAGATGGATATTGCTTCTGTGCTTTTACTAAAGTGATAGTGGACATTTATTCATTGATTCAGTGAAAGTTTACCTTAAAGTGGATATAGTTTGAAGTTTGAAGGGGTAGAGAGACTGTCATTTCTGTAAGTAGTGTTTTCTATGACTTGATCCATTTTATAGCAGTAAAGTTCCATCATAAATGCTATGTGCCAAAAGTAAATAATCTAGTAATTATTCATAGGTAAATACATGTTGAGTTGGCAATTTAAAGTTAATTAGAAGTTGCTTTGAAATCAGTTGACCTACCAAATTCTTAAATAGATCTAAAACTTTTAGATGAAACTTTCATACATATACAAGCTGTATGTTTGATCTGTTTGACTGTATGTTCACTATGGTTAGTTTGTGTTTAATTGTTTTAAAGTGTTGTATGGTTAGTGAGGATTTATACTGTCCACCTAGCGGGATTATACTGTACGCTTAATGTGAATTTATACTGTCCAGTTAGTTGAGATTATACTGTACGCTTAGTGTGAATTTAAACTGTCCGGTTAGTGTGAATTTTTACTGTGCATAAGTGATCTGATATAATCTAAATGGTAAAAGCAGAGGATTTTATTCCGTTTTTATTTCCAGCTAAAGTGACTGTAAATATTATAGATATCAGACTTAGTGTGCTTACATTGTTTTCAGGTGGCCATTTTATCTATCTATCTGAAGGCTGACATTGAGCTTATAGTATACAGTTGAATTTTAGAGACTTATCTTAGTGATTTACCTTAGTGGTGCTGACTTAGTGTCATTTGAGACTTATTAGAAAAGACTTAGTGAATATCTTAGTGATTTACCTTGATGGTGGACTTAGTGCTGCAAACTAACTGCATATTCTAAAGCTTTAGATGAGAAGGCTTAGTATGGTTTGATCCCAAATACTGTGAAGTTGTACATTACATAAATTAGTTTTATATGTAATAAAGCATGGCAATTGCAATGAACATACTTCCTTTTCATTTTCAACTTGCATTATAACCACAATTCTATAATGGCATCCGGTACACGTGACATTTGGTGGCAGCGGTGGGATTGCCTGTTTATTGTGGTTACACATTGCTGCTGGTTTGGGCTGATATGGAACTTAGATATTTAGCTCTGAGCTAGAAGGACTATCTCATTGCATACATCATATCTTCTGATTTTTTGGGCCTTGATGGATTATTCATGGTGGATTGATGATTTGTCTAGCTGGATTTCTGCTGCTTGTTTGGCGTTTTTGTTTACCATGGGTTTACCTCTCCATTGACATCTACAGCCGGTTGGACAGGATATTTCAACAACAGCTGCATGGTGAAGTGTGACTTAGTATGTGCAGAACTTTTACAGTGACAGAAGACTTTCAAGTTAAAGTAAGATCCAATTTAATTATTTGTTTCAGGACTTAGTTACAGCTGAAATAGTTATTGAAAAATACCAAATAAACATTGACAGTGAAATCTTGATGAACACTTTTTATGTGGAACTTTGATGGTGTTACAAAAATATAGACTAGTGTGTAGCTTATATGTTAACCAAAACTGTTGAATACAATTACCATTTTGCAACATGGAGGTGACAAAAATACTTAAATTAGGCAAGGAGTTAGGTTTGGAAGGAACTGAGTTGTTAAATTTTATTGAACGTTAAGAAAAGGAAACATTAGATAGAGAAGAAAGAAAAGAGAAAGAAAGATTAGAAAGAGAGGATAGGCTTGAGAAAGAGAGAGCTGAAAGAGATGAGAGAGCAAAATCTAGGGAAGATAAACTAAAAGAGTTAGAGTTGGAAAATGAAAATCGATTAAAGGTTTTAGAGTTTGAAAAACATGCAAAATTAGAGGTTTTAGAAAAACAATCAGAACTTGAAAAATCTAAGATTCAAGCTAATGAAACTAAGGAAGAAATGTCTATTAAACAAAAGCAAAGAGGCCCAAAACTTCCTTATTTTGAAGAGGGAAAAGATGATATGGATGCATATTTACACAGGTTTGAACGGTTTGCTGAAAGTGTAGGGTGGCCACAGAAAGATTGGGCAGTAAGTCTAGGTGCATTATTGAAGGGTAAGGCTTTAGAAGTGTACAGTAGGTTATCAAGTGCAGAAGCAAGTGATTTTAGTAAAGTTAAGCAGGCATTGCTGAAGCGATTTGAATAAACACAAGAAGGCTTTAGACAAAAGTTTAGGTCTTGTCAAGCAGAAAAGGGTGAAAGTGCTCCCCAGTTTGCATTCAGACTAGAGAATTATTTGATGAGGTGGATAGAGTTAGCTAGGGCAGATAAAAATTTTAATGGTTTGAAAGATCTCTTGTTGAGAGAACAGTTTATCAATGCTTCTCAAACAGATCTGGCATTATTCTTGAAAGAAAGAAAACCAGGTAATATTTCAGAGATGGCTGAGCTAGCCGAACAGTTTCTTGAAGCTCATGGTAACCTGTTTATGTATAATGAAAAACCCTCATTTCCAGGTAAAAAATCAGGTAATTTAGACAAACAGGAAAATAAGAGAAAGTTTCAAGATGCCGGAAGTAAGCACGAAACAACAAAAGGAAATGTTCCAAGAACTTGCTATTTTTGTAAGAAACAAGGTCATGTGATCAAAGATTGCTTTGAAAGACAGAAATTTCTAGAAAGCAAAGGTAGTAAACAAGCTGCTGTGATGGTAAGTGTAGATGAGCTTAAAAGTGAACAGACTGAAAATGAACATGAAAATAATGCTGAAAATCATGCATGTGCTTGTTACTCAGGTGAAAGGTGGGAACATGAATGTTGTATTCATGATAATAAAGTCCGTTTAGAATGTGGGCATGAGTTACCTCTGATAAGTGCATTATGCAAGAATAGGAAAATCACATCTATGCCAGTAGTGAAAGGAATCCTCAATGATAAAATTGTTAGTGTCCTTAGAGATAGTGGTTGTAGTAGTGTAGTAGTTAAAAAGGACTTGGTAAAAGAGGAACAGTTTACAGGTAGGAGTCAGAGATGTGTTCTAATTGATGGAACAGTCCGCGATGCTCCTGTGGCTTTAATATGGGTTGATTCTCCATATTTTAAAGGTAAAACAGAAGCTCTTTGTATGAGTGAGCCAATATATGACCTAATAATAGGTAACATTTGTGGAGTGCGAGAGCCTAACAGACCTGATAGTAATTGGGGAAGGCAAAATGTTGCCAAGGAAGAGTCAAACCCAGTTGAAACAGAAATAAACTCTAGTCACAAAGAGTTAAGTTCAGATTATCAGAAAGATGAAATAGAGAATAGGACAGGTGAAACAGTGAAAAATGTCAAAGTTGATAATGTGGTAGATACTGAACCTGAATTACAAAAGGAAGCAGTCTCAAGTAAGATAGAAGTACAGGCTGTGCAAACTAGAAGGCAAAGGCTGGAAGAAGGTAAGTCATTTCAGAAGCTGAAAGTCATGAAAGGTCTTGAAGTACATAAAGATGAATTCAAAGATGATCAGAGTAAAGATGAAACCTTAAATTGGGTAAGAGAAAAGGCAAAAAGTGAAATAAAGAAAACTAGAAAAGGTACAGTGTCATGGTTTTGTATAAAGAATCAATTGCTTTACCGTTGTTTTCAGAACAATAAAACAGTTCATGGAAAAATACAAAAGCAGTTAGTTGTCCCTAAATCATACAGAACTACCGTGCTTAAATTAGCACATGAATCCATACTTGGCGGACATCTGGGTATGAAGAAAACCAGTGATAAAATCCGTTTGCAATTTTTTTGGCCGGGTCTACAGCAAGATGTAAAATTATTTTGCTTGTCTTGTGATTTATGCCAAAAAACTTTTCCTAAAGGTAAAGTGACACGAGTTCCTTTAGATAAAGTGCCTCTCATTGAAATTCCTTTTGAGAGAGTAGCTGTTGATCTTGTTGGCCCTATACAGCCAGTAACAGAAAAGAAGAACAGATATATTCTTACTTTAGTGGATTATGCCACTAGATACCCAGAAGCAGTGCCACTTCCAGGTATAGAAGCGGAGAGAGTGGCTGAAGCTTTATTTAACATGTTCACAAGACTTGGTTTTCCCTCAGAAATATTAACTGACCTTGGATCACAGTTTACATCAGAAGTTATGCAAGAGGTGAGTAGACTTTTGTCAATACGCATGCTTAAAACAACGCCATACCATCCAATTTGCAATGGCTTAGTCGAAAAATTCAATGGCACTTTGAAGAGTATGCTCAGGAAAGTTTGTGCTGAAAAACCCAAAGACTGGGATAGATACATACCTGCATTATTGTTTGCTTATAGAGAAGCACCTCAGGAAAGCCTGGGATTCAGTCCATTTGAGCTATTGTATGGTAGAACGGTTCGAGGACCCATGGCTATTTTGAAAGATCTTTGGACTGATGATGTACAAGAACCAGAGGTAAGAACAACATACGAGTATGTTCTGGATCTAAGACAAAGATTGGAAGATACATTAGAAGTTGCCAGGAAAGAACTTGAGATATCTGCAAGTCGGTATAAGACACATTATGACAGAAAGAGCAAGCCAAGAAAGATGGAAGTAAATGATGATGTTTTAATCCTACTGCCCACTGATGGAAACAAACTACTTATGCAGTGGAAAGGACCTTTCAAAGTGGTTGATAAGGTAGGTAAGTATGATTACAGAGTATATGTCAATGGTAAAATCAAGGTCTTCCATGCAAATCTCTTGAAGAAATATATTAGTCGTGAGGAAAGACTTACAGAGCAAAAGAATGTAGAAGACAGGGGTAGTAATGTCTCAGAAATACAGACACAAGGTCTGCTTGAAATGTTGTGTGCAGGTATAATAGATTGTAGTGAAGAAAGAACAGAAGATAGTCAAGCTGAGGAATCAGTGAATGAAGAAATTCTTGAATTGCCAGATTTCCAAGGTAAGGAAACCGTTGCAGACGTTAGAATAAACCCAGACTTGTCGGAAACACAGACTGAAGAGGTAAGGAAGTTACTCAAAGAATTCACAGATGTTCTCACTGATGTTCCTGGAGAAACAAACTTAATAGAACATGAAATTAAATTAACATCAGATCAGCCAATACAAACAAAGCAGTATCCATTACCGTTTGCTATGAGTGAAACTATAAAAGAAGAGACAAAGAAAATGTTAGACATGGGTATTATTGAAAAATCCCATTCGCCCTATATGTCACCTGTTGTCCTCGTTAGAAAATCAGATCAATCTATAAGGTTTTGCATAGACTTTAGAAACCTGAATAAGCTGACAGTGTTTGATGCAGAACCAATTCCCGTTCCAGAGGAAATTTTCTCAAAATTGGCAAACTGTAAATATTTCACCAAGATCGATCTCAGCAAAGGTTACTGGCAGATAAAATTAACAGAAGATAGTAAAGACAAAACTGCTTTCAGTACCCCAGATGGCCTCTTTCAATTCCGAAAACTCCCGTTTGGTTTAGTTACAGCTCCTGCAAATTTCAGTAGAATGATGAGATTGCTGTTGAAAGGTTTGATAGATATTGACAATTTCATCGATGACATTCTCGAGCACACAGTAGACTGGAATGATCATCTTGTAAAGTTAAGAGAACTTTTACAGAGATTGAGACAAGCAGGTTTAACAGCCAGACCAAGTAAGTGCATGGTAGGATTTACGTCAATAGAGTTTTTAGGACACAGGGTTTGAGAAGGTGTTCTTACTCCAAATCAGGATAAGGTCAATGATATAGTGGAGGCAAAAAGACCAGAAACCAAAAAGCAGGTTATGTCATTTCTAAGAATGGTGGGTTTCTACAGAAAATTTATACCCCAATTTGCTGAAATTGCCCTTCCCCTTACAAATTTGACAAAGAAGGGATGTCCAACCAAGGTAGTTTGGGAGGATGAGCACCAGAGGTCATTTGAAAAGTTAAAAAGTTACATGACCCACTCACCTATCTTAAGGTTACCCAATTTGAATGAACCATTTATCTTAAGAACTGATGCCTCAAATGTAGGCCTAGGGGCTGTTTTAATGCAGAGATGCAGTGATATGATATTTCCTGTCGCATACGCAAGCAAAAAACTATTGCCCAGGGAAACACGGTATTCAGTCATAGAACGAGAGTGTCTAGCCTTAGTGTGGGGTGTGAAGAAATTTCAGATGTATTTGTATGGCAGAAAGTTTCAAGTTGAGACAGATCATTGTCCCTTCATATACATGCAAAACACAAAACTGACGAACAGTAGAATTATGAGGTGGGTTTTGAGCTTACAGCCCCATGCTTCAGAATGGTAGCAATAAAAGGTTCCCAGAACATTGGGGCAGATTATATGAGCAGATCTGAAAAATGAAATTGCATTCATTTTTTCTGAAGGGGGAGTGATGTCACATAAATGATGACATGTTTTCTTTTATTTTTATGTGAACCTGTATATTTAGACAGTTTATGGTATTCCATGGTGCAGTAGATTAAGAGAGTATATGGTAATTGTTTACTGGTCAGTTATTGTTATGCAGTATGATTTTACCTATACAGGTGTACAAGTTGTAAAACAGGTATTTTGCACAGGTGAGCTGATCTGAGTGATAAGTCAATGCATTGTCAATATTCATCAGGGATTGATTTTTGATACATGTAGATGGATATTGCTTCTGTGCTTTTACTAAAGTGATAGTGGACATTTATTCATTGATTCAGTGAAAGTTTACCTTAAAGTGGATATAGTTTGAAGTTTGAAGGGGTAGAGAGACTGTCATTTCTGTAAGTAGTGTTTTCTATGACTTGATCCATTTTATAGCAGTAAAGTTCCATCATAAATGCTATGTGCCAAAAGTAAATAATCTAGTAATTATTCATAGGTAAATACATGTTGAGTTGGCAATTTAAAGTTAATTAGAAGTTGCTTTGAAATCAGTTGACCTACCAAATTCTTAAATAGATCTAAAACTTTTAGATGAAACTTTCATACATATACAAGCTGTATGTTTGATCTGTTTGACTGTATGTTCACTATGGTTAGTTTGTGTTTAATTGTTTTAAAGTGTTGTATGGTTAGTGAGGATTTATACTGTCCACCTAGCGGGATTATACTGTACGCTTAATGTGAATTTATACTGTCCAGTTAGTTGAGATTATACTGTACGCTTAGTGTGAATTTAAACTGTCCGGTTAGTGTGAATTTTTACTGTGCATAAGTGATCTGATATAATCTAAATGGTAAAAGCAGAGGATTTTATTCCGTTTTTATTTCCAGCTAAAGTGACTGTAAATATTATAGATATCAGACTTAGTGTGCTTACATTGTTTTCAGGTGGCCATTTTATTTGGGATCTATCTGAAGGCTGACATTGAGCTTATAGTATACAGTTGAATTTTAGAGACTTATCTTAGTGATTTACCTTAGTGGTGCTGACTTAGTGTCATTTGAGACTTATTAGAAAAGACTTAGTGAATATCTTAGTGATTTACCTTGATGGTGGACTTAGTGCTGCAAACTAACTGCATATTCTAAAGCTTTAGATGAGAAGGCTTAGTATGGTTTGATCCCAAATACTGTGAAGTTGTACATTACATAAATTAGTTTTATATGTAATAAAGCATGGCAATTGCAATGAACATACTTCCTTTTCATTTTCAACTTGCATTATAACCACAATTCTATAATGGCATCCGGTACACGTGACAGTCAGTTTATTTAATAATGATGCCAAGAAATATTGAAAATTGAGGACAGAAATATAAAAAAAAATGCTGAATGTCAAAGGTAGTCTTTTATGACAACATATTTTCAAATTAAACCAAATAAAATGATATAGAAATATATTCTAGATGTTCTGTTAATCATTTTATCAAATCCTGTCTGTCTGTTGTACTCGTCTACCAAATGAGAATGTTTTTTCATGACAGGCTAAAACCATGTTGGATTACCCCACCTACTTCTGTGGGCCGATAGCTCAGTCAGTAGGGCTTTCCGACCAAATTATGGTTTAATAAAATAGACTTATTGGAGTTTACCATCAGTTAAAAAAATAAAACTTTGGTAGGATGCAGAAAACCCACCTTATTGATACCCCCCCCCCCCCCCCCCCCCCCCCCGTTCACATAGAGCCTCAATGGTTAAGGGAACGATTTTTTTTCCAAACGGGCCAGGTCACATGACCGCCATGGCAACTACGCTCATATATGAGAAAAACATTTAAATATCTTCTTCTCCAGAACCAATAAACCCGGATGGCCTTGACACTTGGTATGTAGCATATGGTACTCGAGTACTATCAAGATTGTTCAAATGATGATCTTGGGTTAAACTTGACCTTTTAAGGCAATTGCAAATATGGAGAAATGCTAGAACATAAGATTTGATGGAAAGTTTATACGATTTCGGCCTTAAAATGGTCATCTTAATGAGTACATCGAGACTTGTGAATACAAGAGGCCAAGGACATTATTTGACCTTTGGACTCTCATATTTTGAAAATTTCAAACATCTCCTCAAAAACCAATGGGCAAAATATTTGCAAAGTTCATATAGAGGCTCCAGGACTGAGGGAATGAAAATTTCTTGTAAGGGTCCAGGTCACATGACCGACATGGTGTTATGCCCATATGTGATCTAAACCTGTAAGCATCTTCTTCTCCAGATCCGATTCACCGATTGGCTTGAAACGATATAGCATTGAGTACTTGGGTACTGCCAGCATTGTTCAAATGACGGTCAGTTATGGGAAAATGCTAGAACACACGATTTCAATGGACGTTTTGAATTTTTTGCTCTTAAAATTGATATTGACGGTTGTCTTAATAAGTACATTAAAATTAATGAGTGCAAGATGTTAAGGTCATCCTTTGACCCAAGACTCTCATATTTTGTCAAGTTCAGACATCTCAAAAGCCACTTGGCCAATTGCTCAGGTGAGCGATTCAGGGTCTCATGTCCAATTATTTTAATATCAATGTGTATATATCAACTCTCAAATGGCTTTCATTACAAGGTTGTGGTTTAATCATTTTGGGGAGTACATTTGTAAATTGATCTTGTTTATT
Organism: Ctena decussata; assembly: GCA_963989385.1. NCBI lineage: Eukaryota > Metazoa > Mollusca > Bivalvia > Lucinida > Lucinidae > Ctena > Ctena decussata. The sequence goes on along the minus strand of OZ022499.1, from coordinate 29,072,430 downwards.
GATATTCATTTCCTTCCTTCAAACAAACTTCGTTAATACTTGAATATTTTAGTACATATATGTTAGTTACTTAGGCAAGCTGTTATCTTAGTTTGCTCAAACTATTTATGTTTAAGGTATAATATTTGGTAAACATGTACATAGTTATCTTAATATGCAGATGAAAACATTGTTGCTAAAGGTAAAGGTTATTCTTTTGCTTTTGTTCAGGCAACTGAGATTCTGTCGCCTGTCAACATTCTGAAACATCTTTCGTTTCTCTGAAGCCACAGGGCCGACTGAAGCTATATACTGTATTATGTGGAGCCCTCCTACGTCAATGGAAACAACGTTTGTTCAGATGGTATTGGTATGACCAAGATGGCTGCCATGGCGATATATGGTTTAAACCCTTTCAAAATCTTCTTTTCTAGAACCGAAAGGCGAATTACCCTGAAACGTTACCTGTAGCATTGAGGACTCAGGCCCTATTCAGTTTGTTCGAACAATGACATTGCATCGACCTTGACTTAATTTATGGCAAGGTTCATTTTGGTACTTTAGCTTTTATGTGGGAAAATGCTTTTTTAATGGATTTTTCAGAAACTATTTAAATTTTTTTAATATTTGGTATATATGGTTAATAATCGAGCAGGTGAAGACAAAATATTGCTAAAGGTCAAGGTCTATCATTTATATTTGATCAAGGCTACTGAGATTCGGTCGCCCGTCAATAGTTTCAAACGTCTTCTCCTCAGAAGTACCTGACCGAGTGAAGCCATATTTCATGTGGAGCCTCCCTTGACAAGGTTGAATGAAAGCTTGTGCAAACGTGTTGGTTACATGAACAAGACAATGGCCGTGCCAATATATGGTAAAACGCTTTCATATTTTTCCTCCATAACCGAAAGGCCAATGATCTTGAAACTTTGTATGTAGCATTGAGCACCAACCCTAAAAAGGTAGTTTAAATGATGTCTTGCATTGACCTTGACCAAATTTATGGCAATGCCAACTTTGGTACGTTACGCTTTTATTTGGAAAATGCTTAAACAGTGGCTTTCTCAGACATGCTTTTAGTCTCAGGTATAATGTTTGGTATGATTTTTGGTGTATATATCGTACAGTAAATGAGTAGATGATGTATTATGTTGCTTAAGATCAGGTTCTGTCTTTGACCTTTGTTCAAGGTCAGTGAATTTCTGTCACCCCTCAGCACTTTCAAACGTCTTCTGCGACGAAGACAATATGCTGATTAAAGTCAAATTTTATATGGAGCCTCTCTGGCTCAAGTGGAACGAAAGTTTGTTCAAGGGAGTTGTTGGTTACCAGACCAAGGTCGCCGCCATGCAATTATATGGTTAAAATCATTTAAATAATCTTCTTCTCCATAACCGAAAGGCCAATGACCTGGACACTTTGTATGTAGCATTGAGGGCCAATCCTACAAATTTATTCAAATAATGGTCTGCACTAATTTATAGCAACGTCAACTTTGGTATGATATGACAAAATGCTTAAACAGTGGATTCTCAGAAAAAATTAAGTCTTAAGTATAATACTTGGATATTTGATTAAGTGAATGAGCAGATGAAGACATTATGTTGCTAAAGGTCAAGGTCAATCTTTGACCTTTGTAAGGTCAATCTTTGACCTTTGTTCAAGGCTTTGTCGCACGTCAACATCTTCAAACATCTTCTCCTCCGCTCCGAAGCTACCGGGCCGATTGAAGCCATATTTTGTGTGGAGCCTCTCTTGGTCAGGTGAAATGGAAGTTTGTTCAAGCTATGTTGGTTACATGACCAGCGTGATCATCATGCCCGTATGGGAAAGACTTCTTTAAAAATCGAGGACTTGGTCCCTACAAAGTTAGTCAGAGAAGACCTGCATAGACTTTGACTTTATTTATGGCAAGGTTAATTTTATACGTTATGCTTTTATATGGAGAAAATGCTTGCACAACGGGTTCTCATATTAAACTATTTAAGTCTTAGGTGTAATATTCAGTATATATGGTAACCTAAAGGAACAGATGGTTAAGTGAATGGGCAGATGAAGACATAATGTTCCTAAAGGTCAGGGTCAATTTTTGACGTTTGTTCAATATCACTGCGATTCTGTTGCATGTCAACATTTTCAAACATCTCCGAAGCCGTCGGCCCGATTGAAGCCACATTTCATTTGAAGCCTCCCTAGGTCAGGTGAAATGAAAGTTTGTTCAGAGGATGCTGGTGGTACTTACCCTCAAAAATCTTCTTCTCCAGAACTGAAAGGCCTATGACCTTGAAATTTGTATGTAGCAACGAGCCTTGCAATCAAATGCTTATCAGCTGAAATGCAATCTTATGTTATTGAGTTGAATAGTTTAGATTAATGCGAATGCCAAGTAATGACCCTTTCTGCAGCACTTTGTCTAAGAAATATTCTCCTGTGCACGTTTTACAATTTTCTCAACATATATTTTTCAGCCATGCCAGAGGGACCAATTGAAGTGCCCGAAACCGAAATTCAATACCGCCAAATAAGCCTAGCATGGCAACCTCCAAATATCCGTCATCCTGAAACACACACAGAACCTCTAGTGATACATTATTTCATCGAGAAAAAACGAGGAAACACACGGGAATGGATTCAAGTGACCTCGACAAAGGAAACTTCTTGCCAAGTTACAGGGCTGGAACCAGGAACATTTTATAATTTCAGAGTTAGAGCGCAATATGAAATGGGATTAAGCAGTCCACTGACCACGCAGAAAATGTATCAGACTAAATGCCTTACAGGTTAATTGAAAAACTTTTTCAGTCATACCGTCATTGCTTATAAAGTATTCCTTTGTACAGTACACGCAGGTATTCGACCGTGAATTTCAGAACCCGTATCTTTCTTACTGCTAGTTTCCACTTTATTTTATACATGGCACTAGTGAAATGCTTAAAAAGAAAACAAAATACTTTACATCATCCAATTCTACCTCAGGGTGAGTTTTTAGGATATCCTGATGTCCGTCGTACGTGTGGACGTCCAGACGGACGTCCGTCCGTCCGTCAACTTTTGCTTGTGTACACTCTAGCGGGCACAGTTTTGATCCAATCTTTATGAAACTTTGTCAGACCAAGTTAAAAACTGGGTCATGTTGGGTCAAAAGCTAGGTCTATAGGTCAAATATTAGAAAAACCTTGTGTACGCTCTAGAGATCACAGTTTTAATTCAATCTTCATGAAACTTTGTCAGAATATTTACCGTTAAACTATCTAGGCAGATCTTGAAACTGGGTCATGTCGGATTAAAAACCAGGTCACTGGGTCAAATCTTAAAAAAAACCTTGTGTACGCTCTAGAGGCCACAGTTTTGATCCAATCTTTTTGAAACTTTGTCATAATGTTTATCCTTACAATATCTAGGCCTGTCTTAAAACTGGGTCATGTCAAGTCAAAAACTAGGTCACTAGGTTAACTATTAGAAAGACACTGTTTAAGCTCTAGAGGGCACAGTTGTGATCCAATCTTCATGAAACTTTGTCAGAATGTTTATCCTTACAATATCTTAGACAAGTTTGAAACTGGGTCATGTCGGGTGAAAAACTAGGTCAGATCTTAGATAAACCTTGTTTACACCCTAGAGGGCACAATTCTTATCCAATCTTCATGAAACTTTGTCAGAATGTTTATCCTGACAATATGTAGGTCACGCTTGAAACTGGGTCATGTCGGATCAAAAACCAGATCATCAGGTCAAATCTAAGAAAAACCTTGTGTATGCTCTAGAGGCCACAGTTTAGATCCGATCTTTTTGAAACTTTGTCATAATGTTTATGCTCATAATATCTAGGCCATGTATGAAACTGGGTCATGTCAGGTCAAAAAATAGGCCACAAGGTCAAATATAAGATGGACATTGTGTACGCTCTAGAGGGGACTGTTTCGATATTATCTTCATGAAACTTTGTCAGAATGTTTACCCTCACAATATCTAGGCTAGTTTTGAAACTGGGTCATGTTGGGTGAAAACCAGGTCACTAGGTCAAATATTAGAAAAAGCTTGTATACACTCTAGAGGGCACAGTTCCAATTTCATGAACTTTTGTCCGAATGTTTATCTCTATTAAATCTAGATCAAGTTTGAAACTAGGTCATGTCGTTTAAAAACTTGGTCATTAGGTCAAATCTTAGAAAACCTTGTGTATGCTCTAGAGGTCACAGTTTTGTCCAATCTTCATGAATCTTTGTCAGAATGTTAGTCTTTATAAAATCTGTGGGAAGTTTGAAACTGGGTCATGTCGGAACAAAAACCAGTTCACCAGGTCAAATATTAGAAAAAGCTTGTGTACGCTCCAGAGGGCACAGTTTTGATTTAGTCATTTTGAAACTTTGTCAGAATGTTTATCATCACAATATCTAGGCCAAATTTGAAAGTGGGTCATGTCAGGTGAAAACTAGGTCACTAGGTCAAATCTTGAAAACAAAATGTGTACACCCTAGAGGTCACAGTTTTTATCCAATCTTCATGAAACTTTGTCAGAATGTTTATCCTCACAATATCTAGGCCAAGTTTGAAACTGGATCATGTTGGGTGACAAACTAGGTCACTAGGTCAAATATTAGAAAAAGCTTGTGTACACTCTAGAGGGCACAGTTTTGATCCAATCTTCATGAATTTTTGTCAGAATGTTTATCTTTATTAAATTTAGGCTAAGATTGAAAATGTGTATCAAAAACTAGGTCACCGGGTCAAATCTTAGAAAAACCTTGTGTACACTCTATAGAGCACAGTTTTTATTCAATCTTCATGAAACTTTGCCAGAATGTTTATCGTCATAATATCAAGGCAAGATCTAAAACTGGGTCATGATGGGTCAAAAACTAGGTCACTATGTCAAATCTTAGAAAAAAAAACATTTTGTACACTCTAGAGGCCACAGTTTTGATCCAGTCGTAAGGAAACTTTGTCAGATTGTTTATATCAGTTAAATCTAGGTCAAGATTGAAACTGAGTTATGTCGGGTTAAAAGTAAGGTCACAGAGTCAAATCTTAGAAAAAACCTTACATACACTCTAGAGGGCATAGTTTGGTCCAGTCTTCATGAAACTTTGCCGTTTTGTTTCACAGTTACTGGCAATATATAACTACCGCTGATCCACCGAAATTTAATACGTTTATATATAAATAGAGAACAGGAAATTGACTCGGGCTCCAGGCCTGTACATTGTATTTTACCGTTTGACTCAAGTTTATAAAATCGAGAGTAGGTCAGTTTAGTTAGCAACTAAAAGCATGTTTTGAGTATGTTTTATTTGTTTAAAGTTGGCTTAACACGGTCATTTACAATGACAAAACTATTGTGAGACCCTTGCAGCGATTCCTTGCAATAAAATATTATATGCTGATAGAGAAATAGGGTCTTAAAGTATATGAATTCATTACTAAAACTGATACAGTTGATCTCTTGAGCCAACGGCTTGATTCTCACCAAATTTGCTAAGATAGAGCTTTGGGACAATTCAAAGAGTTTACTTTCAAGCTAGTCACTAGAAAACTAGAAGTTCATACCGCATTTTGAAGAACGACTCTAGCCGATGGTTTAAAGAAGAAAAAGCACATGTCCCCTGCTCTGGAGGCCGCTATAATAACTAGAACATGTAACCCCAGCGCGTGCAGTAAATTTGATGCGTCATTTTAGTACTGGGAAAAGTTATAAAACCATCTGATTCTTCATTGGTTTACAGCAAAAAAATCAATGTTGCCATCTCATACTTTTCATCTTGGTCTGTTATTTTATCTAACGATTGTTTACATTAGTTACCTAACTAATTGTGGCCATTCTAACCATTCTCTTCTTGACTGAAACTTCTCCCCAAAAGAGGCGATTCATGAATATGTAGTGGTAAGCTTCCCCAAGGTTGAGCAAACAATAACTCTGTTTTGTTTGGACAAATGCAAGACAGAGTGATTTAGTATCGGAATACCTTAAGTGTTAATACAAGTTTAGTGACTAAGGATAGTGGTCTAGGTGCTCTAAAGCGCAAAATTTACTGACCCCAGGTACTTGTGTTTTGCACCTCTTTGCGGAGCTCCTGTTTAGAGCAGCCGCAATATTGATGGCAAGCAAAACGTACACTCGTTGCTTACAGTTGTGGGCGTATATGAATGAAAAAAAGTACACATGTATTCACGTGTCCGGACGCGCAACGCATGGTGTCACTGGTAAAATGATAATGTGCTTTAAATAAACATTAAACTACTTTATAATGTTCTGAGTAAAAAGTGTATTTCTCAAAATTTGATAATATTTTGATGAAACAAAAGCAAACAAACAAGTACATGTATTCCGATTAAAAATACAATTAATGATGCATGTTTGTTTGACGAATAGCATACGTTGGCCACGTGCTATAATAAGTAAGATTAAACGGGAATTCCAACAGCCAATTTTACTTCCTTGTAATTAAGAGGTAAAAAAGTTATATTCATTTTTTTATGGGTAAAAAAATGCCTTTTAATGCAAAGTCTCACATTTGTACAAAGTTATGATCTTCTGTATAGGATAAACATTATGAATGACCAATACGAAAATCTCTACCTTTCACCAATTATGAGAAAATGTTGGGAAAGCCAGTTGCATTTGGGAGCAAATGGGACTATATTTAGCTTTAAACACAAAAAGCAAAGATTCTAAATTATAATAAAATTACTAATTTAGTTCTTGAAATCAGCTTTTCTTCAAAGTAAGTTCTATCTTTGAGATCAGTTACAGAGACTTTTAGAAGCTAGGGCAATGGTTTGAGCTGCAATAAACTATTTAGAAAGTAACTCCCTTGATAATAATAACAAAAATTGATTTGATGAATACTTCATGCAATGCCTTCGACATGATCTAACTTTACATTTGAAATAGAGTTTATATAGTAATATTTGCTAAAATTGACTTTAAACTAAAAATAAGATATTATTTTTAACCATCGCGGACCGCGCTCGAAATCGCATTATTGGACACAACTAATATATTCATATGTCACAATCACGTGCACGAAAAAGAAAACTATTTGTACATGATCACATTACACACGTGGTCAAATCGATACTCGGCCGTGGGGAAATAGGTAATTTGCATTTTAATTTGAAGATTTTTCATTCCACAATTATCGAAAAAACATGCGTTTTTCAAAACTTGTACGGTTAATTATGAGACTGTTACATATTGTCTGACGAAATTTTGTCAAAATTTTGTTTCTGAAAACACGAAATAAACTATTGTGACAATCTTTAAGCGCCCTGATTTCCCTTATCCACGAAATTATTGATTTCTGATCGCTTCTAGGCGGTTCTTCCATTGTGATATATCAATATAAATGTTTTTTTTTTCTGTTTGTTTTTTTAAACTTGAATTGTTGTCTCTATTTGAGCTCTCATTTTGAGTTTAACTGATATTGATCATCCGTAATATCGCTTTCTACTAGTGCTGTTACTTTATGTTGTTATTTCCAGTTTTGTGTCGAGCGTTGGAGTTTGATTAAGCCAGCTTCTGTTCAGTGGCTTCTTTACGTCACTTTCTTATTTACGTAGTACGGCACGATATGCGGTTTTAACCAAGCACAGTTTCTGTGGTTTTGATCGGACGTTTCGGTAGTTTCAGCTTAATGAAATAATTTTTAAAGTTTTAACGTGTAAATTTCGATAGTCGCATCTCGTATTCGCAAATGCTACCCCACCGAACTGACCTGTGGACTGATCCTTTCGGAAGTTGACTATAACTATGACGTGTCATTAGCGCATATCTGGGCAAACTAAGAGATCGGGATTAATTTACGCGTTATAGTTATACTTGATCTTTAGTACTGGTGTTTATGTTATGTATAACATACCATTATAATACAATAGATATTGGTTTTTTATTATCACTTCAGTGCCAGAAATGCCACAGGGTCTTACTATTTGCGAAATTACAAGAACTTACATTGCACTATCATGGGATCCACCAGCAGAGGATGGCGGTACACCAGTAATTGGGTATGTGGTGAGATACTGCAATACATCTAACAGCGAATGGATAATGGGTCAAGTTTTGGAAGAAGACATAAGAGTATGGAAGCAAGAAAACCTTGTTAAAGGCAAAGAATATATGTTTCAAGTAACAGCCAAGAACAAACTGGGAGAGAGTGATCCATTAAAGTATGAAAACACAGTTAGGCTTTTGCGTAAGTTTTCCTTTATGAAACTTGCTATATAATAGACGCTGCAGATACACAGAGAAAAACAATATTCCTTACGTTTTAAAGAATTACAATAGTCATATTGTACTTGTAAGACTTCTGTTTAATTAAAAGAAGTTACACACTAAGTGGATTTCTGCTTTGGCAAAAGACAGTGCGAAATTGTTAATTAAAAGGGAAGTTAGACACTAAATTATATTTGATAGACTATCGAAGTCACAATGACAGATCTTCTGCAAGATCTTATGGCCGAATATGTATTTATTTTTTACAAAGGGTTGTTATCATTTGCTGAAGCTGGTTATTTAAGCTCGACCTACTGCTGTCCATTCTTGTTGTAATATCCCGTATAAGTACAATCACAACATACTCAATGTCAGATATTGTGGTCTGTTATCGGCGTCTTCCTTTCGTCTACCACTTTTTTCAAAAACATTCCAACCGAAACATTAGGTCCAAATTATCATAAAACTTACAGTAATAATCCTTACGCGACACCCCATCACCCACACTCACTCACACACTTATTAATCTGTTACTGACCTTTCAAAGGTGCCACTGTCCGTTTTATCAGCTGAGCTGAAACGATTTAGAAAGAGTTCAGAAAGGCTTATTGTACTAGTTTCTTTTACACAATTTTTAAACTTCAACAATATTATTTCATGCCATAAAACTTGCAACTGCAGGTGCAGGTGTAAAGTATAAAGCCTTTTGATTTTGATAAGAGCAGTGATTGTTAATGCATGTAGTTCGTTCAGTAACAGTTCTAAATATTTTGAAAATGGTAATTGGATAGCCGGTTTGCAACCATCTGTTACCCAAGAGGGAGACATAAAGGTATCATACATTTATCAGGCCCAAAGTTTAGCATATTTTAGTTTCAAAAAGCTGCTGCAAAGTGAAGACACTGTACTAAATTCAAGGTTTATTTTTGCAGTTTGTAAGCCAGCCTGATACAAATCTTACTGTCGGGAAATCCTTTTACATATATGCAAATTCAGCACTTGTTAGGACAAAAACAATGCTGATGCAATTTTGAATTATTGTGGCATTGTTATTTCTAAATGCTAACAAAATAAAATTACAGCATTAGATTTTTCACATTGTGTCTGATACAGAGCCAAAGGCTCACAAGGTGAGTTTTAAGTATAGGCTTGGTCCGTCGACTGTCGTCTATCGTCGTACTTTCATGCTTTTTAGCACAAATATCTCCTAGAATTGAGAGGCGCCGCAGTCGAGTGATTAGAGTGGCTCGGTAATTGTGCAGAAAGTTACCTGAAGGTCGTGAGTTCGCGGCTTACTGTCGCCATCCGACGCCTGGAAAACTCTCTCTGTCAACCGAGCAGTAAATGGGTACCTTTTTCGAATCGGGGAAGGATAAGCCAGCGAAAGGAGAAAAATGGGCTCCGCCTTTCATCAGCTGTGCTCAAGATGTGGGTCATTAACCCCCACTGCCCCCCATGGCTATTAAGCAATAGGAAACCTTTGCCTTTTATCTCCTAAACTGGTTGGTCAATCTTGATGACATTTTATGTATAGCAATGTTGGGATGGCGGATTGACTGCCTATGGTTTCGGAGCAGATGAGTTTGAAACTGTAGTTACCATGGCAACAAAAAGCTCCCATAGATTATAATAGAAAAAATGTTGAACGGGCAAAAAGCTCCCATAGATTATAATAGAAAAAGGAATGTTGTACGGCAAAAGTGCCTTCACTTTTGATCGGAACTTTTTCAAACTGACAGGTATCTAGTACAGACGCAAAATCTCGGATGAGTATGAATTAAGCTCAGATTGTAACACTCACTTCAGAGTGACTTGCCCTTGAGCGACGAAATATTTTCCCATGGACAGAAAATGGGTAAAAAGTTATCCCGGACATAGCAACTTTTTTTAGCTCACCAGAGCCTTAAGGCTCATGGGTGAGCTTATTGTGTTGGCCTTCCGTCGTCCGTTCGTCCGTCGTAAACATTTCAAACATCTTCTCCTCTGAAATCACTGGGCCGATTGAAGCCATATTTCATTTGGAGCCTACCTAGGTCGAGGGAACAAAAATTTGTTCGATGTATCTGGGTCACCTGACCAAGATGGCCGCCACGCCCATATATAGTAAAAAAAAACCTTTGGAAATCTTATTCTCCAGAACCGAAAGGCATATGACCTTCGAACCTGATATGTAGCATCGTACATTCGAGCCTATCATAGTTTGTACAAACGATGACCGTAAGTTGACCTTGACCTAATTTACGATAAGGTCAACTTTGGTATGTTAAGCTTTTGTGTGGGAAAATGCTTAAACAGTGGATTTCTCAGGAACTGTTTAAGTCTTAGGGTATAATACTTGGTATATATGGTTAACTAAATGACCAGATGAAGACATTATGTCGCTTGAGATTAAGGTCATTATGTCATTTAAGTCTTAGGGTATAATACTTGGTATATATGGTTAACTAAATGACCAGATGAAGACATTATGTCGCTTGAGGTTAAGGTCATTATGTGACCTTTGTTCAAGGACACTGAGATTCTGTCTCCTGTGAACCGTTTCAAACATCTCCTCTGAAGCCACTGGGCCCATTGAAGCCATACTTCGTATGGAGCTTTAGTGGGGCAAAGGATCCAAAGTTTGTTCAGATGGCCTTGGTCACATGACAAAGCTGGCCGCCACGCCCATATATGGTAAAAACCCTTCAAAAATCTTCTACTCCAAAACCAATGGCCTTGTTACATGGTATGTAACATTGAGGACTATGGTCCATACTACTTTGTACAAATCATGACCGTGCATTGACCTTAACCTAATTTATGGCCAGGTCAGTTTTGGTATTTTATGCTTTTATATGGGAAACTTCTTTAACAGTGGATTTCTCGGAAACTATTTAAGTCAAAGTATTGTAATTGTAAAATGTGTTTGAATAAATGAGTAGATGAAAATTTTATGTAGCTAAAGGTCAGGGTCATTCTTTGACTTTTGTTCTTGGTCGCTGAGATTCTGTCACCCGTCAGAATTTTAAATATATTCTCTTCTGAAGCCACTGAGCCGATTGAAGCCATATTTTATATGGAGCTTCACTTTGCCAAAGGAATCAAAGGAGAATATGATGAACTCCTGACGCTCGTCAAGAAACGGAAACTAACGTGGTTTGGCCACGTCTCAAGGTCTATTGGTTCAGCAAAGAAAATTCTTCAGGGCACAGTAAAAGGAAAAAGAAGAAAAGATAGACAGAAGAAGAGGTTGGAAGACAATATGAAGGAGTGGACAGAAATGGATTTTGCCAGCTCAACTAGGGCAGCTGAAGACAGGACAAGGTGGAAAGGGATTGTTTTGAAGTCACCTGTGGTGCCCCAATGACCTAGTAAGGTTATGGGATAGAATAGTATAGAAATAGGTAAAATAAATGAGCAGATAAAGATATTATATTGCTAAAGGTCAAGGTCTTTCTTTCACCTTTGTTTAAGGTCACTTAGATGCTGTTGCCTGACAAACATCTTCTTCTCGGAAGCCGCTGGGCCGTTCAAAGCTATATTTGACATGGAGCTTCACTTGGCCAAAGGAACTTTCAGATGGTCATGGTCACGAGGCCAAGATGGCCTCCATGCTCTCATATGGTAAAAGCCCTTCAAAAATCTTCTTCTCCAGAACCAACGGTCCTATGACCTTGTGGCTAGGTATGTAGCGTTGGGGACTATGGCCCATCATAATTTGTACAATCATGACCGTGCATTAACCTTGACTGTTGGTATGTTATGCTTTTATATATGAAGACGCTTAAACAGTTGATTTAATGGAATATTATAATTGGAAACTATGGTTAACTAAATGAATGAATGCATACATAAGATCATCAAAGGTCAAGGTCATTTTTTAAACTTTGCTAAAGGTTACTGAGATTTTGAAATTAAAATCTGCACTCTTTTAAGCTCCTGGTTTCAAATTTGTAACAAATGAGCAAAATGACAATTTTCTTCTGTTGACAGAAGGTGTCAGGTGAGCTACAGGACCATTGGTCCTCTTGTTTTAAGCTTGATCGGCACCAACATCTTGACATGATGACACTTCCACAAGCAACTCCAGGAAATCAAAGACCAAACACCCAAGAAGGACATTCGAGTTGTACTGGGGGATTGGAATACTTAAGTTATGAAAGATGCACAGGCACATTGGGCGAGACAAATGAGAGAGGTCTCAGACTTCTACAGTTAGCAACCTGTACTGACAAACATCCTTATCCATCACAAATTACCAAGAAGATGAACGTGGCACGAACGGATATGAAACCCACCGCCCGCACCCGCCCTCATGCTCAAAGCCCACTACTGGAAATTCTAGTGGCGACTTTTGAAAAATAAACAAAAGTGTTATTCTAGATTTTTGTAGTTATATATATGGGGGTTTGTATGAACTATTTATGGTATAAAAGTGTTTTCCGACAAATTTACTTTTAAGACAAAAAAGCGAGTTGTTGCAATTTCGGGGGCATGAAACCCACCACTCGCCACCGGGAAATTTTTATCGGTTATTTCCATTTATAGCTTTATTAACCGAGATTTGTTTTCTTGATTGTTACTATTTCCACTTATTAACCAAAATATCGCCAAATTTGTTTGACAATAATAAGAAATTTATCATATATAAAGTGAAAATCGACTTTTTGCGAAACTTATTTTCATATCTATTACGGCATTTAGGTACACCAAGAAACTGCAACGTACTGAAATAATGGGGACAAACAGTAATTCAACATTCAGATAGGTTGTTTTGTGAACCCTGAACACCGTTTATATATTAAAGGTCAATTACGAAGAAATTGTAAAAATGCTTAATTTTGAAGCAAATTGATAGTGGACAGAGAGAGGATTATAATGCTACAAACGGCATAGAAAAATCTCTATCCGTTCAAAAGTTATGCCAGTTTAAAAATCCCACGGCTGTTTTTTCCTACATGACTTATCTCCCTTACTTTTTTAAAGTATTTCTAACCACGATGCACTATTCTGTGATGTCATTGATGATTTTAGTTTTTTAAATGAATTTTTAAATTAATTAACAACCTTTATCTAAGAATAAATGATTGTTATCTTACAGTTTTGATTATTTTAATCTTTGTTTATTAGCTGGGTAATTTATTGGGAATGTTCATCCACAAATTTAAATTTTATTCAAAATTTAAATTAAATTTAAAAAAATTTAAAAACAGATTTTAAAACATTTTCTTTTACTTCAGTACACAAAAGTCATTGTCAGAGACCTAATTAACAGATCTAAAACTACTATGTTCAGTTATATATACTGATAAGCATGTAAATTGAAATTTAACAAATTTTAATTAAATATTTAAATTTGAAAATTTAACTGCTTAAATTGCAAATATAAGCAATATTTTGAATTTGGGCAGTTGTTATTAGAGTCACCAATAATACAATACAATTTTCTGACCATTTTAGAATGTTCAGCAAGAAAATATTTGACAATTTAAAAATTTTAAATAAATTTAGAATTTCAGTGTTCATCGATGACGTCATCGAAGGCCTCATGAATATTAATGAGGCAGCTCAAAATGATTGTCAGATGTCATAAAATTTACAAATTCAACTCTTTATATCTCGAAAACTATTAATGATAATTTGATGCGGTTTTCGATTCTCAGTTGCTTAGAGAAAACTGTTTTCATTTCTGTAATAAAAAAGCACCTTAATAATTGACCTTTAAGGATATTTGATTGGCTGAAGTTTACCTGTTTTATTGTTCAACTCTAAGAATTTTTGTTAGGTCAAGCCAACAGAAGCTGTTACGTTCGGCATGATACGCAACATACCTCCAGCACTCGTGCTTAAAATGCACCGCCATAAATTTTAGTGCGGCCTACCTGGGTAAACATAAAATTAAATATTCTCATTAAATATTATTGTAGATATAAGCATTATGTAAGCAAAAAACTGGTTAAAGATTTTTCTGATATGTATTATGAGAAAGCAACATTATTCCTGTCAAGTTTTGAAACCATCACTCGCCATTAACTTTTTTTCATACTGGAAGTTCTATTAGTTTACATAATTTCCGCCATCATTATCTTTTAAAATATTTGCCAAAATGTACGAATTACTTGACACTGTGTTTGAGAGCAAGGTACACAAAATAGATTTTGTTTGTTGGCATTTTGAGAACTCCGAACTTAAGAAGTCGTAAAGAATGAAGAGATCTCCAGAAGTTGGAGTCCTCCCCTGGCATCATAAGAAGCACAGTATTAAAGGCACGAAACCACTAAACGCTGACACATAATTAGACGACCAGCAAAGCAGTCAGCTCTCTCTTCTCCCATAATGTGATCACACACACACACGCCGGGCCGCGTAGCGCAATCGGTAGGGCACAAAACTCATAAGTCAAAGGTCCTGGGTTCGAAACCCGGTCTGGCCACAAACTTTCGTTTCCCCTTCCGCTGATTCAAAAAGGGCAGTTGTCAGTTACTGGCGAAGGCATGTGCACTTAGTACTGGTTAACCGCTTAGGAGGTCTAAGCCTGCCCAGGAATAGTGTGATTAGGTTAACTGAACGTCCCGACAAGACCTTAGCTGTTTACCGTGGACGTTGAGCAACAAATCAATCAATCAGTCAAAAACACACACACATCATCATCATCATCCATTACTCGAGGCGTTGCAGATTAAATGTCAGAGCTAACGCCTTTCAAACCATATTATAAATGTTTGGAACTCTCTTCCAAATTATGTGGTCCTTCTGTTGGTCTGACTGATTTAGTTCAGTAAAGATAGCTGAGTTGCCACCTATTTGAGAAAAAGCTGCTGACTCGGCTGATCACTTGTAATTTATCGTTTGTCGGGATGTCTTTGTCAATCTTTCCCTTTGATGTTTGGGATAGGGTTTTGGATCTGATTCAGTCAGTTCCTGAAGTGTAGTTACTCTTTAAATTTGTCCCGGGAGTAGCAGCTTTATTTTTCCTAGAAACTACATCAAATTTGTCAATAAACAGAACAGGAATGAAACCTCAGAACAGTTTGAAATTTGGCCATAATCTACAATTTGCCTTGGAGTCACTTGTTCTTGAGCTCTTAAATGGCCCATATTTAACATTGTTTCGGGCAAAATGCATGCAAGAAAGGAGCTGAGCGATCGTTGCCTATTGGGCGACTTGCTAAATTTTGTCTGTGCCCTTTGGTGCTCTGATTGTAAAAGAAGAAAAAAACCATTGTAAAAGATATACGCTGTTCAAACTATCACTGGAATTTATGTTATGCCGTATGGCAGCCGTAAAGCGTCTTCCCGTACACTATCATAGTGCATCTTGTTCTTTGGGATCATTGATTTCATTCAGAGTCATTTTGAAAATAAAGGTCCGCTAAAGTCGGTGCTAGGGGTGGCATGGCCGGTGTCGCACATTTCATTACTGGTCATGAGCACACTCAGTTAAACCGAATTGGCTAATTTAGTTTGTTTGGAGTATTCCTTGCTTCCAAAGGGTCAACTATTCAGAACTTATTGCTGACACGCCTAAATGAAGGGAGGGGCATTTAACCTCGGTTTACGATTCAAAAGTCTTTAATCTGATTACCTTGTCCCTCCATGTTCTAACATACGTTCTTGCTTATGTCCCGGTTCACACAGGTTCTGTCTGTTTAACGTTTCCAAACTAACTTCTTGGACGTTTATATCTGTTTTTGTTAAGAAATCCTAAATTGAATCTTTATCCATTTTTTTCTGAAGGAATAACTTGTTGAATTTATCTACAGTAATTTACGGTTTGTCTAAACATGTATTACTTTATCTTCACAGGCGAGCCAGGCAAACCTGAAGCTGTCAGCGTGAAGGACATTGAGTGTAACTCAGTGACATTGTTTTGGAATGCTCCGGAGGATGACGGTGGTAGTTACATTCTATATTACCATATCAGACAGAAACAAGAAGACAGAGAATGGGAAAACATCCTTAAAGTACGCTCAGGCGTGTTCTTCATAAAGGTTAAAAAACTTAATCCAGAACACACATATAATTTTGGCATCTGTGCTGAGAACGAAGTAGGGGAAGGGGAATATTGTGACACAACAGAACCAACTAAGCTGCCAAAACGATTAGGTATGTATTTTTAAATCAGTGTTTAGAACAATAATCAACCGAGATGTAACGATAAGACATCAGTGACAACAGCGCTTTTTCAAAACAAGGCAAATGAAATGCGAATATTCTAAGAACAAACATAGTTAGCGATCACTTATCAGTCTCGATGATTGTTGACTTTACCGGGTATCTTCATTTATAGTTTCACAAAAACCTTCACTCCAAACGTATCTGCTCTCTTTGTGCCAACATACAGTATATGTTAACCATCTGTTTTCCACAAGTAATTTCCTTACAAAGTCAGAATCAAATACTGTCATCAAATATGAATACTCCTGACGGTGTGCATTTTCATGCCCGAGTTACTAGCACATTTTCAACCACCCGTAGTCATTGTTACAACAGGTCACTTAGTTCAGTATGACAATTGCAATTTATGTTCGAAAAAATACGACCCAAGGCAAGGCTACCTTAGCTGCGAACAGGACAATGCAAATTAATTTGAAAAAAAAATGCTCTACGAAAAGTGGAAAGCTGCATGGAAGACACTGAAAGATTCTAACTGGAGCGTTTCAGTATCCTGTATATGATTGGGAAATAAAGAAGTACCAAACTGGACGGACATTCGAACCCACGCCGACTACGACAACTCTGTCAAGCCATTCGGAGAAATGAGCTTATCCGATTGCGCCACTGTTAAGCTTGATATCTCTGAATAACCCGTCGGATAAGCCTACTCGATTTGGTTTTGTTAACACAATCAGGTATATACATAGAGATGTTTACACGGTTGTTTTGATCCCAGCCCTGATCTCAGCCCGAGTTGACCGTATCGGCCCGAGCCCGAATCGTGTCCGCTGAGATCAGGGATGAGATCAAAACAACCGTGTGATGATCTTTTTGTGATGATCTTTTTATCTTATACTTTGTAATAGAAATTGAACTTCTTTAAGAAACATTGCAATATTTTTTGTTCCAATAAAATATGTGTTTTTTCTCTTTTTATTGGATGAAATAACACGAAGATGATCAAGTCGGAAGCTCATGGACGGTGAGCCTCGCCGCTATTGTTTTTCAACTGGAAGTACAACTGAGCACAAAAATGAAGAAAACACAATTCAACTGTTTGGTATTTTGATCGTAAATGGCTCAGATTACAAAATAAAACATACGGAGAATGGTTTTCTGGTTTTAGAACAAACTACGAAGCCTCTGCGTGTCCACTTTGAGACAGTCGACGTGCTGCAATAAAACATGGCGGCAAACGTCTTTTAGCCCGTTGAATTGTTTTGATGACGTCGGCGACAATACTTGACGTTTGCGCCAAAATTGAGGGCTGACACAAGGGCTGAGATATATCTGTCCCGCCCTACACGTGAGGTGATCTCGGCCCTACACGTGAGGTGATCTCGGCCCTACACCTGACTTTTGGAAAACAGGGCTGGACAGCGCTTTCTGGCAGGGCTATAATGGTTGTATCAAGGGCAATACTAGTGAAAGTATATAATAAATGGAATATCTGCATCATACGATACCGAAACTTTGAAATGTTATATGATTAGATTTATGATTTAACAAACTGCAACAGATATTCCGGCACAGGACCATTTTACTGATACAGGTACACCCAAACAAAGTGTATGGTAAAAATAAAGAAGTTCCCAACTGGACGGACAGGATTCGAACCCACGCCGACTACGACAACTCCGCCTAGCCATTCAGAGAAATGAGCTTAACCGATTGCGCCACTAAGCTCCCAAAAGAGGGGTTTCATGGAACAATGTTTAGCTTGATTTCTCTATATTACCCCTCGGATAGGGCTACTCGATTATATATTTATATATTTACAGAGAGAGAGAGAGAGAGAGAGAGACAGAGACAGAGACAGAGACAGGGATGTAGAGCAGATTTACTTGCAATCACAATATAATTCACATTAATATTCAATCAGTAGTACAAGTAAGTTGGGTATAATAACAGTAAGAACTCAAAATGCGAGTGCTTTGATTTCAAATCTTCGGTCGTTTTGACGTTGCTAAGATAAATTATGTAAAATAACGTCTTTATTTCAAGGTTAAGTTCGTACCGAAAATTTCGTACTGTTACTACTTTCTATTTTGTTTGCATTTTCAAAAACGGGAATATTTTATATTTTAGCACTTCTTTATCACAGCTATCCAATCTTCGCTTGGTGTCTTTGGATTTCATATATATATATTAACACTTCCATTTTGGTTTCAGCTCGTGGTGGTCGTTTTCCTACTTGTAGTATGTTCTGCTGTTTGGCTGGCTTTCTTTTATAATAGGATTGTCTTTTTCTAAAAAAAAAACGATTTTTTTAAATATATTCTCGAAATCGGATTTATATTTGTCTCGAAATTTGCCATTGTTTTCTCGCCATCTCTTTTGCTACTAAATTTCTACCCCGATACATTCTCCTTTCTAACAGCTTGATAGAAGGATCTTATTTGTTGTCCACTTATATTTTCAGTTATTTCTTGAGCCATGAGCTCGTCGTTTTTTTTTCGTATTGTATTTCGTGGCTTTCTGCTCTTGGTGCCAACAGCTTTCTTTCAATTCTATAATCTGGTAGGACGCGTTTTTCTCTGAGTCGCCTCTGTTCACCTGGCATTTCGATAATGTCTGTCAACTTGAACTTTCTTTGTTTTATAATAGGAGTATTGTTCTTCCGATCTTCATGTACACTGGCTTCATTTTGACTTCTTATCATCTACCAGCAATGTTAAGTTCTGGTGATTATTTTCGAATTCCACACATTGTTCATGCCTTATTTTATTTTCACTGTAATTCTTGTTCAAAGAATGTACTGCTTTATTGTTGCACTTTTGGTGCAGTGGTGAGTTTTGATTTTTTTCAGCTATGTCTTTAAGAAGATTTTAAGGAATGCAAATAAACATGTTTAAACCAAGGAGTTTTCCGATTTGTTTTACTTCGCTTTTACTTGTATTTGCAATATGAATCAGTTATTCTGTTTGCTTGTAACTGTTTCTCTTGGTTGCATGTTAAATATCCTTAAGTTTACTTATATTTTTGTTCATTCCCTTCACTAGTTTGAGGCTGTCTCTAAGAACAATGTTTATAGAAGTGTTTTCTAACGTTTACCCGAATTGCTCTTGAAAATCTAAACTTGAATTCGATATGTCGGCGAGGCTGCTGCTGATTCCGAAATAGAAATGCTAATCTCCGACTTCTTTCCCTTAGTTTAATTTCTTTAACCTCTAATTGCTTTTGTTGATGATGGGCTTGACTTCTCCTAGTTTCCGGTATTACAGAATTTGAAAAAAAAATCAATTTCCCGTATGAGCAATAAAATAGAAAAAATGTAAAACAGGTGTACTTGTGCTCACATTATAATTTACAATAATATTCAGTAAATATTACAATTACAAACTCATAAAAACAGTAAGAGCTCTAAACGAGAGCGCTTTCATTTCCAATCATTAAGCGTTTTGACGTTTCTTAGTTATTATAATTATTTTAACTTTATGTTCGTACAATATAGTTTCGTTGTTTCACTAGTATCTGTGAAATATGCCTTTTTGTCTCTTTTTTGTGTATAAAACGTGACAATTATGTCCCCCACAATGGGGAGCGTATTGTTTTTGATGTGGGTCCCGTCTGCGTCGGCGTCGGCGTAGCTTCTTTTCTGCACTCTATATCCTGAAGGTATACATGGATTTTGGCCAAACTTGCACAGATACATCACTGGGCGGGAGAAAATGATTAGATTTTGGTGACCTTGACATTATTTTCAAGGTCACAGGAGGTCAAAGAATGGTGAAAAACAGATTGTCTGCACCATATCGCCTGAAGGAATTGATGGATTTTTACCAAACTGGCATAGATATATCACTGGGAGATGGCAAAGGAATGATTAGATTTTGGCAATCCTGAACCCATTTTCAAGGTCACATGAGGCCAAAGAGTGGTAATATACCTTATTTCCTGAATGAATGGATGGATTTGAACCAAACCTGCACAGAATATCACTGGAAGATGGCAAAGAAAATATCATAGTTTGATGACCTTGACCCTATTTTCAAGGTCACAGGAGGTCAAAAAATGTTGAAAAATGGCTCGTCTGTACTAAATCACCTGAAGAGATGGATGGATTTGAACCAAACTGGCACAGATACATCACTGGGAGATGGAATAGATGTGACCTTGACCTCTTTTTCAGGTCACAGAAGGTCAAAGAATGTTGAAAAACATCTTGTCTGCACCATATCTTCTGAAAGCAGCATTTAGGGTTATACCGCACGGTAAGCGCAGATTAGGGGACATCTGGTTTTTTTTTGTTTTTTTCAAAAACTTTCTAGTTTAATATTTTTACATTCTTTTGTCGCAGTTATCCAACAGTTCGCTTAGTGGAATTTTTCATGTTCTTGGATCTCGTATCTGCTGTTTATGAATTGTAAGTCTCTGTCTCAAATTTCCTTTTTCGCCAATTTAGTCTCCTCACATCCTTGCCATCTTATCACATACACTACTTTTTTAACGTCACATGACATATGTATATATAAATATGAGAGTTTTGCCTTTGTGATTCTTCAGTGAATATTATCATATCTCATTTTTAAATGAAAATATAAATAATTAACAAACGTCTTTACATTTAGTTTAAACAAATGCTAAAAGCAAATCTGGAACATAGCAGTTCTCTGTGCAGATACCAAATTAGTCAAATTATAAGCAACTGGGGCATACCAGATGTAGCATTTAATTCAATGTTTCAAAAGAACGCCAATTTTCCATGATTTATTTCCTGATTATTTCTTAGTCCTCGTAAACTGAAACAGAAATAATAAATTTGTAAATGAGTTTAAGCTTTAAGCTTGAAAACCCGGTAATTTCGTTTATTCATTCCGGTACTTGCGTTTCAGATTATCTGACTACTTTATTTTCATTTGTGTCCCCTTCTCTGTTGTCTTCGCAAAACTGTTTGTTTTCTCTTTTGCTCTTATTCATTTGGCTGTATTTTATGTATGTAAAAAAGAAGATAGGTAGAACAGAAGTGCCTGTGATTGATGTATCTATGTTTTGGATAATTTAAAAATTGTGACCACCAACCCGGGAAAGAGCTATTCAAATTGCCATTTGCTAATAATGTCTTACAACTGGGGTTTTGATACTTACATTACTGTGTGATAAGGACGAGGAATTTGATTTATTAGTTCCTGATCATAGTCATTTCACATTGCTTTTTTAATTTGAAAAGAATATATGGATGAATGCATGAATCAAAATGAGCAAACAGATGCAGGATTTGAATCTGAAGTCGAGGCTGTCTCCCTGCCTACCTGAATACCTGTCTGTATGAATTAAATTAGTTCTGTTATTAAAAGCACTACTCACAAGGATAACCCAGAACAAAAGCACTGCCTTCCGATGTTTAGTAGTATATGTAGAGGGGCCTTACAACACTTTTCGACGCATTATGCCGGGCTCTAAGATCCGCCATCAGATATTGAGTTGTTTGGTCCGTAAGTTGGTCTTATAATGTCAATGAATCATAACAGAAAAAATCAGAAAAAAGCAAGAATATAACACCGACAATTGAGCAAAAAATCTCCTCCAGTCGGATTCTTGGGGATCCGATAACTGATGGAAATGATCAAATGTAAGTCCACTTATACAGTCCCCTGCCTTAAGATTGGCTGCCTAAGAAGGTGACCCCTTAAACAGGTTTATCTTCATTGTATTTGGGTTTCCGATGGGGTGGCTGCTTAAAGCACATGACCATTGATAGAGTTGACCACGTTAGCAGTTTGCCTGTATATCTTATTTTGTGAAACATACTCGTATATTATTGATTTTTATTTCACAGGTTCTCCAGACAGTCCACTGGGACCACTACAATGTTTAAATGTTGACTATTCTGAGCTGATACTGTCATGGAAGCCTCCCCCATATGATGGAGGGTTTCCTGTTACACATTACAAAGTGGAGGCAAAAGAATCTTGGAATTATTCTACACGCGATACCATTATCTCAGCAGAAACTACAGTATACCATGTGAAGAATTTAAAAGATGGAACAAAGTACCGTTTCAAACTCTATGCTGTAAATGAGAAGGGCTCAAGCGATGAAGCTTTGGAGTCGGAAGAAATTATCACTAAAAATATCTGTAAGCTAAAGATTTTTTTATCATCCTAAATTTATCAAGTTGTATACGTTTTTAAATGAGTCGAAATCTCACAATAATCTAGCAATAATGTTCCGACCTCTGATAGACATGGAATAATGATTCGCCTTCAGTAGGGCAAATCCTTTCTTGGTTGTTCGTTCGATCGAAGTATATTACATTAACAAACAACTATATTGAAATCGTGTTGGGGGTAAAAACACGGGGGTACTACCTCTCGAATATGCTACCCGTGCTTTCTACCTAGACAATACTGTATAAAGTGATTGCAGCTTTCGACCGAGCCGCACGGCTGTCGATTGAGATTTGTATGTGAGATAGGTACGTTTCTTATTACTGTTGGTTTTTAGATCGACGACACAACTAGAGATTTATGTTATAGGCATATTGCTCGTTCAGCACATTGTTCCATTAAATATTCAGCCAATAAATTGTATCCCATATCTATTGTCTAAATATTATTTAGACAATAAGGCAAGTTGATCACACGCTATTTCGCTGACAGAGGCAGGTAAAAGTGAAAAAAAAATCTGGTGTATAGACATAATTCAATCCTTAAATTCTATATTTTTTTCTGAAATGAGGCAGATGCTTTATGTTTTAAACAGGAATGCATTAAGGTAGAAAGATCGTGAATATCTCCGTTTTTTTTATTTGTAAAAACGAAATAAGGTTATTGTTCTTGATGAAATCGGTCTAATATGGTAATATGGTTCAGATTTCCAGTGGGGTTGTTTTGCAGGATAGGGATCTCCACCTGTCAGACGGCCCGTTGTATCTGTTGAGTCCTCGTCTTTGCTTCTTCATGGTGTTGAAATTTGATTTATGTGTTTACCGTGATGATTCATTGACGAGTTAGAGGGTTATCATGCGAACCGAACAACCAACTAAATGTTTTGTACCACTTCAGAAACTGAGGGTGAGGTTGGGCCTGTAAATCGATTTAAGCCCCCCAGTAATTCATTACTGACAGTTCCAAGGCGGTAGTTCTGTTGTGGTTCTCTGTTGCCTGTTTTTGGTGTCAGAGTTTCTGTGATGTTTTACCTTATGTATGTTCTTATTATTTTTGGTTCGGTTTGGGTTGCTGAGTGGCCACCTTTTGGGAACAAGCTGCTCACTCGGTTGGCCATATGTTCTCTGTATCTTGATTATTTGTAATCTTAGTTGTTTCCAACTATGGTTTGAGGGCTGGATTTGGATTTTGATTGTTTCAGTTCCTGGTATTTGCATACTTCTTACTTTTAAAATACATACACTAACAATGTCTACCGTAAAAATCCTAAGTTTCCGGCAGATAAGTCAGTACTAATGGTTAAAACCTAGACCAGACTGCTCCGTAGGAACCTGTCTGATCAGGGTCTACACAGTTGCCATTCCATCTGCGCATTTTTGTAGGATTTACTCAATAACAGGGAAATAAATAGTGGAATAAATAGTAGGGCAAGGACCGGCTATGCATGCAGCAGGTGAAGAATGGGAGTCCTTTTGTTCTGTTTGTCTGCTCTTTCTTCTTTTGTCTTAGTTTTTTTGTTCTTGTTTTTTATCTTTGTCTGTTTTTTTTTTTTTTTTTGTTTTTTTTTTGGGGGGGGGGGGGTAGGGCGGGGGGGCCGGGGTGAGGTCGGGGTTGGTCTTCTCTATCCTTGATCTTTTTTTCTGTCTTTTCTCTCTCTGTCAGGCTGACGGCTTGATATAGACTGAAATTCTTAAAGAGCCGTTTAAATCCAAGAAAACTAACCAACAAGCCCATTAAAGGGAATAAACTCCAATATCACTTTTGCCAGTTCCTAAGATTTTGGGATATTTTTAGACTTTAACAATGTTTTGCCAGGAAAAGAAACGGTGTTCTTTTTTTCGTCTTATTTTGTATCATACAGTATAAGTTTTACTGAAATGATATGCATAGGCTTGCAACATCAATTAAATATACTCCTCGCCAAATGTTTAGCATATTTTCAAAGTAAATGTACCCGGATTTTTAGAGACAATAATAGTTCTAACATTCAGTTTGCAGATAAATGCATTCTTTCATCAATACCAATACTTAAGCACTATAAAAAAATTAAATAGATTTGAGTAAGCACTGCTCAAAACAAGCACAGAAGTAAAAGCCCGTATACTTCACTTTTTCGAAAGAAAATTATGCTCTGTTTTAATGATTATGAAAACAGTAATTTCGTATTCGCCAAACACATTTAGCGTTACAGAACGTTAAATTGGGGTAAAAGAAAAGTCACTCACAGTGCATTATAATGATATTTTTTGTTGTTGCCAAAATGTGTTTTAGACATGTACGTCTTTGCTCACTTTCTGCGGTAGTTACTCAAATTCAAATCAAAGTTGCAAATTCTACGATGATTAATCATTGGTGTTGATGATAGAATACATTTACATTCACAGACAGTTAGAATTCAGTTGTAATTATCTCTAATAATCTTGTTATATTTGTTTTAACATTATTCTAAACCTTTGGCGAAGAGTATATATTTCCATGATTTTTTTTTCATGAAATTCACTTCTTTCATTTAAAAATAAGCAAATTTCTAAAAACTTACTTAATAACAAGATAACTGCTTTTTGCCAGTTTGTTTCAAATATGTTAAATTATAGATACTATATTTTGCATACATGAAAGTGCATTCATATGCTCGAGATATGAATTGAAATGGAAAATGTATACATGTAGTAAAGTATGTAGAAAATCAAAATAAAAAAAAATTCAAGTTAAATGAAAAACGATTGTTTTTATGCCCCCGCCATTTAAAATGGGGGGGGGGCATAAAGTATCACCGCTGTCCGTACGTACGTACGTACGTAGCGTACGTACGTAGTGTAGCGTACGTACGTACGAAATGGTTTCCGTTCAATATCTTTTGAAAGCATTGGTGTATTGAATTCATATTTCATACACAGCTATATAATCATAAAATACAGGTCAAGTTCGATGTTGGGTAAAATCCGTCAATTATTGTGGGAGTTATGGCCCTTTTTCGACTTCTGTTTCTATGAAGAATTGGTTTCCGTTCGATATCTTTTGAAAGCATTGGTGTATTGAATTCATATTTTATACACAGGTATATAATCATAAAATACAGGTCAACTTCGATGTTGGGCAAAATCCGTTGATTATTGTGGGAGTTATGGCCCTTTTTCGACTTTATTTTGTATAAAAAAATGGTTTCCGTTCGATATCTTTTGAAAGCATTGGTGTATTGAATTCATATTTTAAATACAGGTATATAATTATAAAATACAGGTCAAGTTCGATGTTGGGCAAAATCCGTCGATTATTGTGGGAGTTATGGCCCTTTTTCGACTTTATTTTGTATGAAAAAAAATGGTTTCCGTTCGATATCTTTTGAAAGCATTGGTGAATTGATTTGATATTTTATACACAGGTATATAATCATAAAATACAGGTCAAATTCGATGATGGGCAAAATCCGTCGATTATTATGGGAGTTATGGCCCTTTTTCGACTTCATTTTGTATGAAAAACGGGATTCCGTTCATTACCTTTTGAAAACATTGGTATATTGAATTCATATTTTATACACAGGTATATAATCATAAAATACAGGTCAAGTTCAATGTTTGGTAAAATCCGTCAATTATTGTGGGAGTTATGGCCCTTTTTCGACTTCATTTCATACAATAATGGTGTCCGTTTGTTAGTTTTTGAAAAGCTACTTGTTTCCGGGCTATTTCTTTTGGAAAGTTGCATGGCATCCATTTCTGCGATATGATATAGAATATCATCACATATCAGTTATGACACCCCCACATCCAAGCCCACCCCCCCCCCCCCCCCACATGTACTTCTCAAGAAGCACAATACATCTACCCAAGGAAAACAATAAAACATGTACCACAGAAGTGTGCCTTTGTGAACCTAGTTATGCTACAAGTGCCTTTACCTTAAACAAGGCGCCATCTTACTTAGGGCACATTTCTAGTTTCTTATCAGAAAGTTTTGTAGCCCTTTCGGTTAGTGAATTGGTATAATGGTTTGAATACCCCGCCAATATTTCTTTTCACTATCTTTCTACCTTAAAATGGGTCTTTCACTGTTAAACTTAAATGTGTTGATTCTGGTTTAGTCATGATATAGTTTTATCTGAAGACTAAACCGGAATTAGTAAATTTCACCCTAAGAGAATAATTAACTTCTACAAACAATATTTTTACAGTATGATTTTAAATATAATAGCTGTTAACCTTTTCCTGAAAGAGTATACCTTTTCCAATGGTCACAACTAGTTTTCAATTTATTTATTTTTGGCTGTCATCATGAAGTTTTCCTTCCCCATCGACCTGTGGTGGTGGCAATGGCGATGTAACGAAAGGTCTCGATGTAGACAGACTACAGTGAATATGTTTGTATATACATATCACTGTAAACTGATAAGAATTTATACTAGGTATACAGAATTTCCCTGATCCATATATTGATGCGAACAGGGACAAGACAGAGGAGATTGTGCGAATGTGCTGGTTGATTTGGTTTAGCATGCTTGAAAATACCAAAACAAAAGAGTTTATTGTATGAGTCTTGCTGCCCTACAATCAAAACAGTGTCACAAATTCTGTAGTGATTGAAACTGATCTTATTAACATTTTTTCTGGTAAAATTGTCAAAAAATATTCTAAAATTGAGACTGACTTATAATAGCGATATGAATCTAAGCGGAATTCGACTTTCATTCTTTTAGCTGATTTTGGTTTGTTCAGGTTCTTGCTACATCGGACATCTCCTTCCTTATGCCCTTGCCTATGGTCTTTCTCGGACCATATGGGTTGAGGTGGCTCGGTGGGAACCGCCTGTGTTTCCACGACAATACGATTGCGATCTTATACCTGGTGTCTGCGGCTGCTCTGCCTTGCGCATTGCGTCAGACAGTGTGGCTTGGAGAGAGATGTTCGTTGCCTGTCGAGACCAGCCTTTCGCTTATTTTCTTCCAAACTAGCTTCTTGAGGCCTAGCGACACAGAAATGCATATATGTCGCACTAAAGTTTTGAAATGGTACATTTGTATACGTTTTTGCGTACATAATTAACAAACTCATACAACTTTACGAAAAAGGGATCCAATAGATAAGGTTCTAGGCGGAATGTTAAACGATACACCTGATTTCAAGCAGTTATGATATTAATGTAACTTTGTACTATATAGCACATGTTAAATTTGGTTATGCGTTTTTATCAGGTGGCATATTAAATCGCAACGTCTGCCTGTCCGTTCCAAATCGTGTGTCCCCGTTTATTCAATGTTTTTTGCTCTTATTTTGTAACATACAATGTAAGCTTTACTAAAATAATATGCATTACTTTGCCTTATCGATTAAATATGTTTCCATGATTTTCTTCGTATAATTCATTTTTCTTGCAATAAAAAAAACTTACTCAATTTCACATTCAGATGTCAGTTTTAAAGACAAATACTCATGTTTACTGGGTGTCATAATCCTATTATGCAACAATCCAGCGAAACTGCTATTTCATCAACGGAAATGCTCTATCTTCCATAGGCAAGTACAAAACAGGGTCAAAAAACGGATATAACACTGGGTTGTGTTCTATATAGTATGGAAAAATGTCTTTAAGTGGTGTTCGGAGGCATTGCTACACATTGAAACATTTGTAACAGTTCTTGTTCATTGCTACACCTTGTAACATTTTTGTGTGTTAATCTATTTGTAGGTACCTAAATCAAAGTAGTCCAAGTACCCAAACCATTAGACTCCGAATACGCAATTGATATAAACATTGATAATTCCGGAATATTTTAGATGTACAGATTGAACCCAAAAATAGAGCTGTGATCAGGTGTTCGAGAGTAATAAGCATCACCTGCAAATTATGATACACCGGCCATATCTACATGTATTTGTGGAATAAGTCAGTGAGAACGAAAGTCCGATATTTGAAAGCCTTACTAGTCTTCAGCTGAGGCAACAAATCGGAAATAAATTTAGAAACGGCCACATTGTATGAATCAAAGAGGTCATAGTGTCCCCCATAAAACGTTTTAAGTGTTGACCCAAGCTTTGGTCTGTGATAACCCTGTGCTAACAATTTACGGGTGAGCAGCTTCCCTCCGTCAACAGTCTTGGTATTTGTAACAGGCTTTAGCATAGCGGACTAGCCGGGAGACAAAAATTCTGTATGCAGGTGCCGTAAGAATATTGAATATGGGAAAATGGAAGTCGTCCCTCTTGACAAAAAGCCTGGTAACAAGCTTTCCATTGTCGGTATAGACATAACAATCTATGTATGAGGCAGATTAACTTGACTGATAAAGTGACATATTTTTCTGATGTTTACATTCCGAAAGACTTCTTAGAGACGGATGACGATACTGCCATTAGGTTAACTGTTTTCAAAATACTGTTCATGACAATATTCCATATTCAGATTTATGCCAGAACGTTTTTATGCCCTCCACATTTTGAATGGGGATATAAAGTATCATCGCTGTCCGTTCGTACGTATATCCGTGCGTACAAAAAATGGTTTGAAAGACTGGTGAACTGGATTCATACTTTATGGACAGGTATATAATCATAAAAACAGACCAAGTGCGAAATTTTCGTAAAATATACAAATCATTTTAGGACTTATGTTTTTCCAGCTTCATGGTATGCAAAAAAAAATAAACTAAAATGTTCCCGTTCGATATCTTTTGAAAAGATAGGGGTATTGTATTTATATTTTATTCACAGGAATATGATCATAAAACAACAGGTCAAGTGCGACTTTAGGTAAAATCTACCAATCATTATGGGCGTTATGGCATTTTTTGAACTCCATTTTGTGAAAAATGGATTCCGTTCGCTGTCTTTTTAAAGATTAGTATAATGGGTATATATTTTATACACTGGTATATTATCATTAAAAAATAGGTCAATTTCAATTAAGGATAAAATCCATGAATTATAATGTGAGTTATTGCCCTTTTTTAACTTCCTTTTTTCGGCAAAATGCTTGATTTCATGCTATATCTCTTAAAAAATTACTTGTTTCCGGGCTATATCTCTTGGAAAGTTGTGTGGAATCCATTTCTAAAGCAGGATACCGAGGTTTATCACATATCGCAGAACCCTACACACCCACCCAACCTCTGGCTCTGGATCCATGCACGATATACATCTGCCAAAAGAAAACAAAGTAACCGTGGATTCACACTAAGTCTTCGTACTTTAGAAGTCTACCACTGTGAAGTTAGTTATCCTACAAGTGGCAATACCTTATACAATGTGCCATTTTCCTCAAGGCAATAGGCGTGGGCGTCCGTGTCCCAGAGACACATTTCTAGTGCCATACCTGGACTATATAAACTTCGCATTTAAACACTTGCACATCAGGTAAACAGAACGGTAATTTGCCTTAGCAAGTATCAAATTAGCATCAGATTTACATTTATTGATACATGATAAACATATTTTCCATTATAATGAATTTTAGAGTTTGTTGGAATGATAAAGGCTGACATCTTACTTTTAACCAGATGTTCGTTATTTTAGTGAAGTCGATGAATGTATGATTTTACGGCCCCTTCAAAAGTACTCTGAATTTAGTCAAATTGAGCCGATGGATAGGTATATGTAAAACCCTCTGTGCAATGGAACCCTGTTTACAGTAAGAAATGTTCCGCCTCCAGCGGAATTTGTACCCAGACTGCTATCTCAGTAGGCAAGCGCTTTACCAACTGAGCTACCGAGGCTTCGTTCTTTGGTGAAAAAAAATATTTGCTACGGAGGCTTCGCTCTTTGGTAAAAAAGAATATTTGCTGTTAGGCAGAAAATCTTTTTTGAAACAACCTTTGTTCTACGTATTCAAAAGTTTAAATGGGAAGGTTGAAATCATGGTCATTCAACTTCAGATAAATAAAAATTCGGCATATTCAGCAGAAACAAATTCTAACTTCAAGGCTTGTTTACAGGTAAAGATTAAATACCTTGCGTATTCGACTACCAAAAAGTAAGTGGAGCCTGTTGAAATTTTTGTCTGATATTTTTAAAAGTCATTCTTTTATAAATTTCAAAATAATAATGATATTTCATATACAGATTGAGTCAAGAAGGCTTCTTTTTCATGTCAGGACAATGGCAGCTTTCCATGTAGTAAAAATAACGCTGTTTTTCTAAGAAGGTGTCAGAACAATACAAAATGATAATTTTACAATTTCTGATAGACCTCTTTATTACAAAAATTATGTTTAAAAGGCAGGATTTCAAAACAATGTGAATCATAAATGCTTTCTTCAAAATTTTGTATCTGTTATGTACATTACCTTAGTAAAATATGTGTTATTTTGTAATGTCCAAAATAGTTTTAAACTATGGTTTGGTATTATGTTCAACACATTTATGAAATAGGCCCATTTTCGATAGCTTTTTGACCACCTGTCATGCAAATAATTGTAATGAAAAGCCTTCAGTGACCAAAAAGGAATAGGTGATAACCGTGTTCAAAATAACATGGGTTGCAAAGTAGAAAAGCTAGAAGTCTCGAGTATGTTTTGCTGATAAGATATTAGATAGGGCAGTTGGTTTATTTAACAGTTTTTGGCATATTTGCCTCAGAATCTTAGTAAAATGCAACGATAAATTATAATTTCAATTTTAGTGGGATATGTGTCATGATGTTATGAGAGTTACATCACCAAACGTCGAAACATTTTTCTGAGTATCCTAATTAATGCCTATCAAATTGTCAAATTGTCATTGAAAATTTCAACATTTGATTCATGTTAGATGATTGACGCTTATTTCTTATAGACTTCAATGTATATGTTAACGTATCCATAGCATATTAAGTGCGACAGGCGTGCGTTTCTTAGCACTAAACTCCACTTTATACTTTGTGCCGGTTTTGGTGAGACTGTCGATAAGGGCTTCTAGTTTCTGCTCTTGCTCAGCAAGATCGTCAGTGATATTGGAGAACTTAAGGCTCTTTAAGATTTTAATTGTAATAGCTCTGCTACCTATGCTGACCTTTCGATTAAGTTCTTCCTTAGCATCAGACAAAATTCTTGTCAGAAAAAAGTTGAAGAAACAGAGTACTAGCAGATATCATTATCGAACTCCAACTTTTGTTCTGTAACATTCTCCCGTGCCGTCATTCACCTCGGCTGCACTGATAGCCTTGTCATACAGGAGGGTCAATGGCGCGGACTAGAATCACACTGGTATTTACTTACGCAGAGTGGCCCTTTAGGTTGCATACCATACCCTGTCAAAAGCAAAAGCTTTTTGAGATCTATAAAGACATAAGGGATTGTAATCAGTCATTTACCCAAGTATTGCAAACATTATTATGACACCGTTTCGATATTGTTTTGACGTCATTTTGATGTTGTGTGCCTCTCGTGAAAATTGTTTTCAATGCAGCTGGTGTTGTGTCGTGTGGCGGCATTAGAACTTCTCCACGTACATCATCCATAGTGCAGAATATATCTCATGTGTGTCTTGTGAGATCAGATGATATATTCTGAGATATCAGAAATTTTGATTGGTTTAAACATTGCTGTTAAATCATTTGAACCTTTTTATAATCCCCGCAAACCATGTTTGTGTTGGATATACTGTTTTCACGCTGTCCGTCCGTCCGTCTTTCCGTCCGAAATGTTCTGAATCTTTAAATGAGGTCCTGAAAACTTGTCAGTATGTACAACTCAGAAAATAAGGATAAGCTGTTTCAGCGATTTGTGATCTGCCCCTTTTTCCAGAGTTATGCCCATTTGAAGTTCTCAGTTGAAAAAGTTTGTTATCGCTACTCATTCTAGACCGTTGGAATATTTTCTTGAAATAAAGTAAATGCACACATGTTGGTATGCAGATATGCATTAAGGTTAGGATTTAGATATCTGGCCCTTTTGGGTGAGTTAGTCCCCTTTTTGGTATTTTGACCAATTTTTATGGCCATTTTTGGACCGATTCTTTTCATATTAGATCAGTTGATGCAACATAAAAAAGAACTGACACGAATTTTTCAGTTTTTCCCGGAAGAATTTTAGGGCTGAGTTATGGCCCTTTGAAGTTCCTGATGGAAAACGTTTGTTATCACTACTCCTTCTAAACCATACAATAGGTTTTCTTAAACTAAGTATGTGAACGCATATTGGTATGGAGATGTGCATTAAGGCTAGAGTTTTCAGGTGCTGCCCTTTACCATAGGTTATGCCTCTTTTTGATACCTTTTGCACAATCTTTGTTAAGTATTTTGGCCAGTTTTGCTCTGATTCTTTTCAAATTTGATCCATTGATGCAGCATAAGAAAAGACTTGATGCATATTTTCAGTTATTCCTGAAAAGATTATAAGGCTGGGTTATGGCTCTTTGAAGTTCTCTATGAAGAAAGTTTGTTATCACTTCTCCTGCCGGACTGTTCATTAGATTTTATTGAAACTCAGTATGTGAAAATGTATTGTATGAAGCTGTGCATTAAGACAATGATTTCAGTTCGGCCCTTTTTACCATGAATTATACCCCTTTATGATGCTATTTGCACAATATTCTTTAGTTATTTTGGCCATTTTTTTGCTCCGATTCATTCCAAATTGATCCAAGGACGAAGCATTAGAAAAGATTTGATACATATTTCTCAGTTTTTCCACGAAAGATTTTATGGATGAGTTATGTCCCTTGGAATTTTTCCATAGAATAGTTCATTTGTTGATTCTCTAGCAATCTTTTTGTATATTGAGAAAGCGAAAGGTCATAGTTTGTTAAGGAGAGATGTCAAATGCGGGGGGTGGGGGGGGTTTAGTAAGCTATGCTTACTGCCATTTCTTGTTTGATACTGTCTTTGAATCGACTGCCTCATTAAAGTACTTATTAAAGTAAGAAATTACAGCGTGCTTTTCTCTGCTCTGGCCTTCGTCCCAAGATATTGTCAGGGGCTTTGATGAGGCTTAAAAGGTAAAGGTTTCCCATAGCCTAATAGCCGTAGGGGCAGTGGGGGTTAGAGACCCACTGTATCTTGGGCACAGCTGATGAAAGGCGGAGCCCATCTCTCTCCTTTCGCTGCCTTATCCTTCCCTAATTCGAAAAAGGTACCCATTTACTGCTGGGTTGACAGAAGGAGTTTTCCAGTCATCGGATGGCGACGGTGAGCCGCGAACTCACGACCTTCCGGTGACTTTCTACACAATAGCCGAGCCACTCTAACCACTCGACTACCGCGCCTTTTGAGGCTTGAATAGCTGAAAATTAGAAGTGCGGCCCATATTTATTCTTTTGAATGTGTTCTCCGCTCTCGAAGGGCCTCTCTAAGATTTTAATTCAAGCGTATGCAAACACACACAAACATGTCAAAGGTATCTCAGCAATGTTGACATCCATATAAGTTTTTTTTGCAACTTTGGGTCGACATACGTACAACACAAAGCTGTTGTAGC
Source organism: Ctena decussata (assembly GCA_963989385.1). Taxonomy (NCBI): domain Eukaryota; kingdom Metazoa; phylum Mollusca; class Bivalvia; order Lucinida; family Lucinidae; genus Ctena; species Ctena decussata. Next base: position 29,038,607 of record OZ022499.1, on the reverse strand, counting down.
ATCGACAGCGGTATCAGTGCAGCGACATACATATCACGACGATCAATAAGGTGGGTTTTCTGCATCCTACCAAAGTTTTCTTTTTTTAACTGATGGTATACTCCAATGTTCAAATTAAACCAAATAAAATGATATGGAAATATAGTTTAGATGTTCTGTTAATCATTTTAGCAAACTCTGTCTGTCTGCTGTACTCTTCTACCAAATGAGAATGTTTTTACAAGACAGGCTAAAACCATGTTGAATTACCCCACCCACTTCTATGGACCCATAGCTCAGTAAGTAGGGCTTTCCGACCAAAGTCCGATACGGTCCAATAAACTAGACACATTGGAGTATACCATCAGTTAAAAAAAGAAAACTTTGGTAGGGTGCAGAAAACCCACCTTATTGATACCCCCCCCCCCCCCCCCCCACTTTGCCGTTAACTTTGTTAAAACCAATCATTTGACAAAATCGGTATGCTTTTTACAAGCAAATATAAGAGTCATAAAAGAAATATATTTCATTTGTTTATGTGTTCTATAATTTATCGACGATAAAGTATCAAGATATAGATTTTTTTTTTGTGTGGTGGACGAGCATTTACACACACTTTTCTGGGATAATTTGGTACGTGATAAAATGACAGTATGGTACAAGACCTCGAGAAAAGTTCAGAGTCTGCTTTGATGAACGTTATTTTTTTTCTCCTTACATCAGTTAATACGGCGGTACTGCGTCGACAGCAGAACTGCTTGGTCAAAAGCTGTGATACTCGGTCGACAGCCAGTTTGCATTGTACCGACACAGGTAGCAATAATGGTAAAAATTCCGTGTTAAATGGCGTTGGCATAGAGACATTAGTGATATTGATATTTGTTTTGACAATTTTAAAGCTATTCCTAAGACTCGAATGTAAACTTTCAGTTATTTTTCATTGTAAATGCTTTGGAACATGTTTAAGCAAATGCATTTTAAAGTATATTTGTAATCAGTTTACTCTCCTTTACAGTCGGGGAATTGTAAACACGTCTGTCGGGAAAGCAGGAGATCATTTGTTGTTCAATTTTAATTGTCATTCGCGGCGTCTTCTGATTTTGCGAGGCGACGCGATGTATATGTATTATTGTGTATTCTTATCAATATTCATTCGTTTACTGTTTGTTTCCTTAGATCCTCCAGATATGCCAGCTGGACCTTTGGAAGTTGTAGATATTTCAGATACTGAAATTACACTGACGTGGAAACTCCCGAAACACGATGGCGGTTCTCCTTTAACAAAATTCATCGTTAGTAAAAAAGAAGACAGAATTTTCTCAAAGTGGGATGACATAGCAGTGCCAGCAGAAACTACAGAATACAAATTAAGTGGACTGAAAGCAGGAACCGCATATAAATTCCGTGTTCAGGCACAGAACAGAAAGGATATTAGCACTCCTGTGGAAGTGAGCTGTAGTACTACGAAAGTAACAGGTAAACTAATCTTATCATAGTTCATTTTGTTTCCAGGGCAGTTCATCCTAAGGCTGAAGACAAATTTTCAGGATCACCTATTCGAAAAGTTCATGCCAAGAACATTTACTATCCCTAGAAATCCTGAGAAATTAAATAGATATAGACTTTCCAACCATGTATCCCAACTGTTTTGAGTACATCATGTATGTCAAGAATCGTAAAATGAAAGTTCGTATTTGTCAAAATGGACGGGCTTTCCAAAAAATTGCAGATTTATATTTACCGATCGACTTGTACCTTCCGAGCTCATGACAATTTTAGAATAGGAAAAATCTATATAAGTAAATTGATTCAACACATACAAGTTACGCTCCTCTCTTACCTCCCCCCTGTCCCCACCCTCCAGTCACCTCTTCAGCCGTCGGTGTCCTACATGTGCATCTTCTTTTACAATTTTAATTGAACCTCTTGACACTTTAATTATATTGCATTGTCAATAAGATTTTGGAAGAGTCGCTTGTTAAATATCTTGATAATTGCATAACGCATTGGGGAAGCTAACTTTAGCCTCAGTGCCTCCCCCAAGCAAGCCCCTTAAACCTTGCACCCCACTACACATGCACACCACTTCTTCCTACTCTTCAAACCGTCAGTACCTTAATTTCGCATTCTTCTTTACAATTTTAACAAAACGTTTTAAAACTTTCTTGGCATTTTGCTACATAACTATAAAATATGAAGGATGGTCATTTGGCAGTTAGAAAACAGTAAAATTGAAGCCGGTTTAGTGCAGCTAATGTTAAGTTCAATGTGGCGGCCATATAAAAAGTCGCCAGTGAAGATTACATATTGTTTCTGGTCCTATGGGATCATTGGGCGCGTTCTGAGTCAGTTTGAAAATAATTCCGCTGAAGCCGATGCTAGGGGTCATTGGCAGTGTTGCAAAATTAAAGACCCCATTGCTCTATCTGCATGAAAAACTTTATCGTAAGGTATTGCTGCAAGCTCCTCACTATAGTTTTGCCGTTGTAAATGACCGTGACTAGCTACCTTAAAACAAACAAAACATCATCGAGTTTCACATAAAAAGGGTTTGAAAGCTCAATTGGGTCATGACCTACTTTCGATTTCATTAAGTTGAATAAAATAGTAAAAATGCAATGTACAGGCTTGGCGCCCGAATCACTATCCCGCCTATGTTTATATAGCTTTGCTTGACGAGAAACCAAAACGGGGAATAGTATTTTGTGGAGCGAGTTTTGTTTTTGTTTCCTAGTAACTTGTTTTCTCTTCTTTTAGCCAGTTAAATAGCCAGTTAAATGACTCAATATATGCACATCAACCCACATTTTATTACCATACGCGATGGTTTAACCGCTTTTTACAGTTATTTGAGTTTAGATGTTTTTACCACTGATAGGACAATGGAAACTTTAAAGTACTGCACATGAAATGACTCAACGAAACCAAATCACATGTCCCATTTCTTTAATGTCTTCTATGCTTCTAGAGGATCTTTCAAAGTTTATTCTTAATTAAGAAGACCTGATACAAATTCTTGAACTATTGTAACTGACCATAGACCGTTCCCTTCATGATTTATTTTTGGCTGACTAGATAAGGATGCTGATCAGTAACTTAAATACACTTTATTTGAATAATCTTTTATTGTGAGTTATCGCTGCAAGCTTCTTACTAAAGATTTATTATTGTAAATGACCCTGATATAGTTTAAACAAATAAAACATCGTTAAAGTGTCACATAAAATCGTTCGGGTACTATTAGTTGGCAATTAGAATGACCTTTCAATGAACGGTAAAATACAATGTCTAATAATATTGCATAGTTGGACGGGGAACCAGGAAAGGAACTCGTACTTTGTGGAGCTATTTTCCCATCATTTATTTTTTATTTCAGCCTTTTTGGGGGATTAAATACATTGAAAAAGTTAAATATGGAAATCCGCATCTTTAGCAGTAAATTTGGTAATCCAAACACAATGTTCCCCTTATTCTTTGCAATTGTTACGAGTATGTGACTCAACATATGCACATAAACCCACATTTTCATTTATCACCAAACGTGAAGGTTGACTTAGACGTTCTATCACTGAGAGTAGGAAGTACTTCGGAAACATAAGGTGCATTGTCCAACGCCAGCAGCGGCAGCAGCAGACGGGTCCGAAAACAGAAATTGATGGGACCAAAATATACATCATGTCTTAAAATGAATAAACGAATTTAAACAACAATTTCATTCAGCCGTGCAAGCTCTTGACTTACAAAGAAAAAAACAACGCTCCAAATTATTGTTCGTCTCAGCTTTGCCCTGTTTAACCAACACGAAGGCACTATTATTTGGACGTTCTTTATTATTTCTGTGGTGTTTTATAATATGGGAAGGGGGGCTTGGAATAAACTCTTTTGAATTGCGACAGAAAATGATATAAGAACGGCAGCGAAGACTTAAGAATAAACGTGTGTGTGTGTGTGTGTGTGTGTGTGTGTGTGTGTGTGTGTGTGTGTGTGTGCTTTGAAGCACATGCAAAATTTATCATCGGCATAGAAAATCAACTGAACTCATAAACATATTCTACCTTTACAGACCAAAAGTGAGCCGCCTCTAACAGTCTTATGTTGTCTTTTCTCTCATTTTGATCAATTGTGGCACTTTTGGTTCATTATTTGAGAATATTAATTTTATGACGATTGAATTTATGTTTACATGTATATGTTTTCATAATTTTCATGTTGGGAAAATGCCAAATAGTTCTGATTAATGCCGACCAAAGATGATTTACGGTAAATTATAAATGATACAGGTACTTTCACTTTCGTTTTCCTTTGCTCTGTATTTAAAAAATGTATTGAAGACAGCAAAACACAATAAGTTAGATCAAAACTGACTCTAGTAAATTTGCTGAATAAAATAAATATCGACTGCACAATCATAACTTCGGGGTAACCCTCGATCAAGTGATTAAAAATCCCGACGTCAAATTTTTGAAACGGCAGCAGGGGAAACGTCATTAATATCGCCGACACCACCTCCGCTTTGTTTATAGGGATATTTTATTTTGCTTTTCAAAAATATGCTTCCCCTACGTTTTGCCGGTTATATGACTAATTCTAACAATGCTCGCCTATATAGCCAGTAGTTAAATCTAGTGATATATAACGTGACAAATCACTGGACTGACAAGCATGACGTTATTTAACGTCATGTCATTCGAACGTTTTTTTGATTTTTTTTAGCTCACCTGGCCCGAAGGGCCATAGTGAGCTATTGTCATACCAAAGCGTCCGGCGTGCGTCGTGCGTCCGTGCGTCGTTAATCGTTCGTCGTCCAGCAACACTTGAAAACAAATATTCAAACATCTTCTGCTATAAAACTACTGGACCCATGATTCTCAAATTTCACATGGAGCGTGTCTTGACTCCAGGGTCTCAGAATTGTAAAATTAGGTCAGGTCGAATATCCAAGATGCCCGCCATTACTAAAAATAGCAAAAATAACAAAATCATCTTCTTCTCCAGAACCACTTGGTATATTTGTCTGAATTTTTGCATGAAACATCAGTGGAACATTGGTATTCAGAATTGTAAAAATGACAAAAATCTGTAGTGGAGTTTTGTCGCAGTGACTTACTTTCTGTTTTTCGAGTGTATTTTTGCTCAAATGCCAATGTCGAAAAACAACTTATTAAAACAACTTCAAACAACTTCTTCTCTAAAACCACTGAGCCCATGGGTCTCAAATTTCACATGAAGGATGACCAGTCTGCAGGGTTTCAAATTTGTAAAAGTGGGTCAGGTCGAGAATCCAAGATGGCCGATGTTACTAAAAATAGCATAAACGACAATATCAACATCTCCAAAACCATTGGGTAAATTTGGTTGAAAGTTTGCATGGAACATAAGTGGGACATTGGAATTAAAAATTATAAAAATAAAAAAAATCTGTAGCGGAATTAGGTCGCAGTGACCTACTTAGTGTTAACAAGACCGAATTTGCTCAAATGTCAATATTTCAAAAAACACAAATAGAATCTGATTAGGTTTGGTCAGAAATGGTCCTTGAAAGGAATTATTTCAAATTTGTGCCAATTGACTATCCAAGATGGCCACTAGGGGGCCGTTACTAAAAATAGCACAAACATAAAAATGACAATTTCTCAAGAACCCTTAAATGGAATTGGACCAATTTTGTGTCAGAATGTTCCTTGCATGAAGCCATTTTGATTAATTGCAATTTGGCAATCCAAGATGGCGGCCATCTGCGGTTACTAAAAATAGCACAAAACATGAAAATGACAATATTTTAGTAACCACTTAATGGATTTTGACGAAATTTGTGGCAAAATGATTCTTGCAATGAGGTGTTTCAAACGTAACTACATTGTAAATATAGACCATTCATATTCAATTTGGCCTCTGTTACTAAAAATAGCAAAATGTGAAAATTAGAAAATCTCAATAGAATTGGACTAATTTTGTGTCAGAATGATCCTTTCATGAAGCTTTTACAATTTCTTGCATTTTGGCATTCCAAGATGGCTGCCATCTGCCGTTACTAAAAATAGCACAAAACATGAAAATTACAATATCTCAGTAACCCCTGAATGGATTTTGGCAAAATTTGTGTCCAACTGATTCTGGCATTGACATGTTTCAAAAATTGATAAATATAGACCCATCAAATTGGCCTCTGTTACTTAAAATAGCAAAATGTGAAAATTAGAAAATTACAATGGAACTGGACCAATTTATGTCAGAATGGTCCTTGCATGAAGGCCTTTAATTTTTTGCATTTTGGCATTCCAAGATGGCCTCCATCTGCCGTTACTAAAAATAGCACAAAACATGTAAATGACAATATCTCAGTAACCACTGAATAGATTTTTGTGGCAAAATGATTCTTGCATTGAGATGTTTCAAAAGTAACTAAATAGAGTCCAGTCAAATTGGCCTCTATTACTAAAAATAGAAAAAATTGAAAATGAGAAAATCTCAATGAAATTGGATTAATTTTGTGTCCGAATGGTGCATGGCAAATGAGCCAGGTGAGCGATATCAGGCCCATTTGGGCCTCTTGTTGGTCCTGTCAGATTTCATTTCCATGAGGATAGACGGCGTTACGTCGTTTTCTCACAACAAAAACTTACGAAAACATGTAAACGCGTCTGCTACATTTTCAGGGTGGGATTTCTTAAAGTAATCATAGCGTAAAACTGGAAAAATCTAAAAGAAACAATTGCGTTCTCGTCTTTTCTTACGTGTTAGAATCCAAATAGAATTTTGCATACAGTGATTTGTTGCCCAGTATATCATGGATTGTCGGTTAGTCGTCGGTGAATATATCACTGGCGCTTGGCTCTTGTGATATATCCACTGCCAGACTGCTCCAACCAGTGATATATTGGACAACAAAGCATTGAAAGCAAGAATCTATTTCTTAAATATATGGATGTCAATCAACATTTTATCACCAAACCTGAAGGTTGAACCACTTTTCATTAAGACCCGTCTAAGACATTTTTCTACCGGTAGGACTATGTTTGAAATACTTTTTCCTTTATATACTAAACAACATAGCACGAAAAGATACTATACAAACCTGTGCACACTTGATTGATTGCATCAAAATATATACCTCTTAACTCCGATATCAGGTATATCAATTATATTTCCATGCGCTTGCTTGATACGACTCATACCCAGCTTGGATGAACTCGAATGAGTGATCATCAACATACGAAAAACAGATCTTTGCAGTAGTTATTGTACTTCGCACAAGTAATAAAAATAACGTTAGTTAGACGAAGTTGTCAGTCAAGGATTCATTTAGTCTTATAGTACACGTAAATACAAAAGTTCTAATATTTTTTGCCGAAAAAAACTGAAGAGCTTTTGCGTTTCAGTATTTTTCATGTTTTTTATGTCTATGGTCTTGGAAAAGAACTGTATAGACACTAAGTACAGTCAACACTGTTTGCGGGACTATTCACACGCTCGAACAATGATGAGGAGAATATGAAGAAGAAAAAAACGAATGCAATTTCTGTGTTTTTATCTGTGATTTGAATCGAAATATTCAGCTCTAAAAGTGACCTATTAGAGTAATAATCACCATTTGTTAGGCACTTGTCAGTTGAAATGTATTAGTGCTCTACGATCGTGGTATGATCTATTTTTACAATGACCTGCAAACATAGAGGATCTTATATGGGTGGCCACTTCATTTGAAATTTATGAAACCAGCCATTGGCGAGTTTCATATAAATAACCAGGAGTAAAAGATTCTGTTTACCACATATTATTAAGCATTTCAGAGGGGATTTCATCGCCTTAACAAATCACTGTTAGTGATCATTATTTCTAAGAAAAAGTGAACGGTGCTGTTAAAGAAATAACTGATCAATGCCTTTCAACAGTATTGAAAAATGCTAAACTGTGTTCAGTATGGTACAAAATGGCTGATTACTTTTTGCGTTTAATAGTGAACTGCGGGATGTTTTTACCACTGCGATTTTTTACAATTTCATTTATACATCATACAAAAAATAACTGCGGGTCTGAATCCATCCTTCTAAAATTATCAATGCCCTAAACATTTTGCGAAATTGCTGTAGCTACCGTTTTCCTAATATTTTACGACTTTTGGAAACAAAGTCGTAAAATTAGCAGCAAATTTTCAAAAATCGATTCACAAATTGTTAAAATAATAATAATAATAATAATAATAATAGAAACCTTGTAAAGGAAGGGATATCATTCAATATTTTCAACGAAGGCTGACAAGGTTTGGTTCAGAAAAAACTGTTGATTTGATTCAGAATTTTCTTGCACGGAGAAGCCTTACAAATTAAAACCAAAAATAACTACGTAATATCCTTTTCTTCTGACATGATAATCGGGCGCAGACCAGTATAGTTTTTCTTGTTAATGTTATTTTGTGGAATACTGTAACAGGAAGCATGGCTCCGGAAATAAAAACAGTTCTCACGGCTCAAACGGAGCGTGGCTCTCCCCAATCTGTTTCCGCTTCCGTTTGCTCATGCGTTATAAAATCGCTCACGGATCTAATTAATCTCACGGTACACCGGACCAATACATTAGTAGTCAGTCTACAAAGACGAACTGCAGCGGATATTGCATCGGGACGATTGATAGTATGACTACTTCTATACAGAACCACACTCTAAATTCTGGTGGATCTGAAAGCAAGTGCTTAACCAGGCCTTCTCCGTGAGACCTGGTATACAACAAATGATTCCAGAAATTTTATTCAAATAGGTATATCTTATTCTTTAACACGTTGAAACGCTCTACTTTTCTGAAAAGTAAAGCAGAAATATCATTTTCATTTTTGTCTTTACAGGCCCACCAGGAGTACCTGAAGGACCTCTGGAGGCCGTTGATATTACAGAAGATGCCTTAACATTAGTTTGGAATAAACCACAAAATGATGGTGGTTCAGCAATTGAACGGTACCGTATAGCTAAAATGGAGTTTGGCCTTTGGAATGACGTTCTTCAAACTGACTCAGAGGAAACACGATGCCGTTTGTCAAAACTCAAGAAAGGAACAAAATATCATTTTCGTGTTCGAGCAGTTAATAGAAACGGTTCTGGTGATGCTATAGAAAAAGAATTCAAGACACGAACGCCGAAAGGTAAATAACGTTTAGTGTTCTTGTATATAATAAGTGTTTTACTGCTCCTCGTGCGTAAAATAGAATAGTTTTGCTGGAAATTTAGTAATTTATATCTAAAAATTTCAGTTTATAACTCAATATTCAATCATTATGAAAACAAAACCGTTAGAAAGAATGCTCGAATGCACAGGGTAACAGGAGAATAATTGCTTTGCGCTTAACCCAGAAAAAGCTGTGAATTAATGCAGGCGAAATTTTTAACGTCAAGGTTGAGTATGGGAAAATGCTGGAACTTTAGGTTGTATGGAAAGTTTTGAAGATTTTGCCCTAAAAATGAAATATACAGTCATCTTAATGAGTACATGACGATTTATGAGTACAAGAGTTGAAGGTCATTCTTTGACCTTTGACCTGGGACTCTCGTATTTCGACAATTTCAAACATCTCCTCAAAAGCCACATGGCAAATTGATACCAAATTTCTCATACTCATCTAAGGGGTCCGAGGGAATGAAAATTTGTTCAAACAGTCCATGTCACATGACCAACATGCCCGCCATGCCTACATATGGTAAAACCCTTTGAAAGTCTTCTTCTCCAGAACAAATTGGCCGATGGCCTTGAAACTTGGACTGAACCAGTAGTACCAAGATTTTTCAGATGATGACCTTTGGTTTTACCTTGACTTTTTCTATGGCAAGGTTGAATAAGGGAAAATGCTAGAACAAAAGTTTTCATGGAAGGTTTTGATGATTTTGGCCCAAGATTGTTCAAATGACGACCTTGACATCTTTATGTCAAATTTTCTTTCTGATGATTTTATATGGGAAATGCTTAAAGGTAGGTTCCTGGGCTAGCGATGTCAATTAAGTCCGCAAAATAATTTCGTCTTTTTCTGAGCAGCATTGAATTCTCTTATTTTTCTGAATTTGTTGCTACTGAGAAACTCGTCAGATGTTAGAGAAAATAGTCGTTTTCCCTTTTAGTTTAATTTCTTTCGTTGGAATTCCAGTTCTAAAAATAACTATGTTTATTATGTCTACAAGTGCGCGGTTTCTGATGCCATTCTCCAAAGGTCAATTTTCCCTTGACGTGAGCTCTCCTCGAGGTCCTGGCATGGCGGATGGGTTAAAACTATCCCAAAATGCAATGCAGCATGACATCAGCTGCGTTATATATTTTTGGCGCGAACTAAAAATAGCGCTAACTGGTGTGCGAAGCAGAGTAAGGAAATCCCTTGCAAAACAACTTTTCTAATACTTTTTTGATTTACACTTTTTAGTGAAACTTATTAATTCCCTTTTATAAGTGCTTTCCAACAACTTAGATGTAAGTTCCTCAAAATTATGATGCATTCCGAAGTACAGGAACCTACCTTTAACTTTGAGAGTTCATGGAACTTATAGAAGATTTTGGTGCAAAAGTAAATGGCAACCAACCAACGAGTTGTTTGCCGCCGGAGGCGGCAAACAACGAGTGTTGGTTGCTTTACGATATAAGTCGTATTTCTGTTCTATTCTATTCTGCCCCGTACCACTAAGGCTTCGAAATTTTTGTGTCACTGAATTTCCGGTCGGCGTTTTCTTTTTATGGAGAAACGAGACGCTGGTACCTTTATTGGACGAAAATAAATTCCTGAACTTCCGCCGCCACTTCCCTGGGAACACGCGGAATTGTTCCAAAAAAATTCCTATGATGGCTAGAAGGCCGTATAGCTCGAAGAAAAAAAACAAGCCTTAACTCTCCACTGCGGCTTCTCGGCACCTGTTTATTGGTGACACGCATTATATTTCCAGGTCGGCAGCGAGCAGGTGCACACGTGATGAAGCTAGCAAACTTTACAACTTTCTAAAAACGACATGGGCTGACGGAGAAAACGGGCAAAACAGCTTATGACTTCCACTAGGCCTATCGGTTTTCCCTCAGTTTTATAAATAATCTAGTAATCGATTGGTTGCAGCACCAGTTTGACGTTGCATCTTTTATGTGAGACGTCAAAACCAATACTAGTTGCGTTCGGGGTTTTGCCAATGTCACTATTGGCATGCCAATTCCGCTCTGAGTTTCATTATTGGCACCATTGGCTCTACCATTGAAACCAGTATTGCCGACCATTGGCTGCCAATACTACAGACAACTTAGGGAATGGGAAAAATTACCATGGCGGGTAATTTGCGTCATTCAGTATGGCAATTTATTGAACCCATCATAAACACCTGAGTTGACACAGGAGAATTTTTCCCCACAATAATGAAAGTAAATTAAAAAAAACTAAAAATTTCTAAGCACAGAAAAATATTTGCTCTGCAATGGTACCATAGGTGCCATCGGCTGTACCAATGGTACCATAGGCGCCATTAGCTCTACTAATAGAACTGCCAGTGGTGACATTGACAATTTTACCAGTGGTGCCAACGGTTGCCAATGGCACCATTGGCTGCCGATACTGTGCAGGGTTTTACGGTTGCCAATGATACCATTCTCTCTGCCTGTCTGTCTGACTCTCTCTGTCTGTCTCTCTCTCTCTTCAAAACTCCTGCTCCCTGTTCTGTCTCTTGCCTAGGCCTTTTTATTCTTATTTCGTTATCATTTATTTAACATCTCGTGATACGGATGATACGGCTGTGTTGTACAGATGTCGACCGAAAATGGTAAAAGTAATCAATCGGTCAATCAATCAATTAATCAATCTCATTACGCATAAATGATACCGCTGTCAAACTTGCTTTTGTTTTCTTTTTTCCACTTTTCTTCATCTTCTCTATCAAGCTGGTAATTCAATCTACCGACGAGAGGCACACAACCGCGAAACGATGCCATATGTGCATCTCTGGGACATCAGGACGGTGAACTGACATTGAAACGAAGTCATTTCGACCTCGTGTGTCCACTGGGTAGTGATTGGTGTCGCCTGAATTGGTTCCTTAAGCCATATGAATACATCGAATACTCGAATCAGCCTGCGCATTTCAGCAAATTAGTCAAGAATCTTTACTTTTAGTTTTCAGATTCTCCAGATTTAATTGATCAAATACATATGTGAATAAGGAATACTCATATCAGACGACGCAAGCTATATACTCCGAATATAGGTAGGGACCACTGAGGCACTGTTACAATGAAACGGAAACTATTTAATCTCGTCTGCGTCCTTTGGGCGTCGTAATTTCATTTTGGGTTGTCCTATTTTTAGATTGTTTTGTTTTACTACTTTTAAAAAGTTTTCCAGAAACTACTTAAACAGGAGCTTTCCATGCAGCTGTACTACAATTTTCTTGTTTCAGTTGTTGTTGTTTTTTTTTTTTTTTTTTTTTTTTTTTGTCGGGGGGTATAATTTTGGTTGGTTGCAATATAGGTGGCGCCTATTTCATATTAAATAAAGTCAGTAAAAAAGTACTTGAACAATTTTAGTTATAGAGGTCAAGATTACTCTTTGACCTTCAACCAATATTTTGACAGCTTGAACCTATCAGGTTTGTTCAAATGATAATCCTAGTTTGTTATTTGACCTGTTTACTCAGGTGAGCGATTCAGGGCCTCATGTTTATGACCGTATTACTGTAAGTCACGAAAATGGCTAAAACCATGGGGAGGCGTTTCAGCACTTTTCATTATAGTTTAGATAACTTTGAAAGCAAACTCTTCTGAAGCCTAAGCCCTGTCCCTTGATTTATGCCTTTGGTAAATGTAAGTTTTCTTGACAACAAAGACTTTCATCTGAACCTAGAATGCACTTGGGGGTATGCTAAGACTTGAGAACCTTGCATATGTGTGAAATTAATGCAAAGCACCTATAGAATTATTTTCAAAAAGAAAATTGAATGCGAAAATTCAGAAGATCAAGCTTGAGTTTTCCATTCAAATGCATTCAACTTTTTATCTTTTGCGGGCTTTGGCGAGCAAAAGCTCAGAATTATAAAAATCATATGAATAGAGTGCAAGAACTTCTATATCTTTAGATAATTATTAATGGGTAAATGCAGTCATAATTCTGAGCTCGAAAGTCATGAAATCTGGGACTCTGGTCGGAAGGCGCAGATGACAGGCTGTTATGGTTCTTTTGTGTTTGCTCATGTTATAGGGGGTCGGGGGATTTTATGCGGTGGGTATCATTTATACATTATCATTATCATTATTATTATTATAAAGACAGCGCATTTGAGTTTTAAATTTTCTTTTTATGGTTATTATATTTTAATAGTTTTTTTTTTCTTTACTTATTTATATAAATTTTAGAGGAACTCATTCGTTGTGTTGTTTGATTTCAGCTACGTCCTCAAGACGAAGTATTACTGGAAACAAAAATGTAGACGATTCCACTTCAGCTATGCATGTATGTAACCACATTATAATTTCGAGTTTGGTTTAACCCTATTTTATTTCATAACATTTCAATTGTACATGTAAATATATAACATTAGAACATTTAAAGGATCCGAACGGAAGCCAAAGCTTATCGAGTTCTTAACGTAGATATTTCAAGTTTCCGTTCTGTTGCTGAATTTTAGAGCTGTCATTTGAATTACTTAGTAGGGCCGGCGGTTGTCTTGTAGTTAACTTGCTAGGCTACCATGTATGGGTTGCAGGTTCGATTACCCGTTCCTCCGGTCTTTCGAATGACACTATAAACGGAAGTCCCCAATGTGTTGATGGGACATTTGATCCGCCTTCAGTTACTCTCTAAACTGCATGAAGAGGAAACCCAGCGCAGTTATAATTCAATTTGAGCTAATAAAAAAACCTGCCCATGCTATGTAAAAATGCAGTTCTAAAAACATGGACTGCTTCACGTTTTATTTAAGAAATAGATCAGCTCTAGTAGTGAATTGTTGAGTAATAATTCACTGTTTGGAGGTCAGTTGTAAAGTAGATCATATCACGAGCGCGGAGCGCGAGTGATATATCTACTTACAACTGACTGACTAACAGTGAATTATTACTCAACAATTCAATGCTAGAGCTGAACTGTTTCGATTCTAACACTCAAAAACACTGAAAAAGTATTCTTTTCGTTCAAATTCTCCCAACCTTCCTGTCAGCGCGTTCATGCTCCCGCTAATTTTCTTAACTGTGTCTAAGATAAATGTACGTTTCATGGCGATTTTAGAAAGAAAAAGAGACGTTACACCGTCTAACGTCTCAAAACGTCACAAAATTACGTCAGTAAATGCAGTGACGTCAGCAATTAGACTCACGCGCTCCGAAACAGTGAATTGTTGCAGAATAAAACACGGAAACTTTCCATTGCTTCTATGGGCGCACTGTGTTAGAATCATGTTTTCCGCGATGCCGCTCATCGACCATGTCCATCAGTACTGCATGTTTTTGCAGCAAGCATGCCGTATGACCATATCTGGGTTTTGTTCTGCTACTAGCCTGATCGCAAAAGTGATATGTAAATCACTTTCCAGAGTTTTCGGTACTGTCGTCCTTTTCACCCTGTACCTATTTTCATAAGAATCAACATATTATGTCTGTTATGTCTGTTGCATTCTCCCTGAGACACTGGTTTCTTATAAAGTACATACTGTTTTGGGCAAAATAATCTGTCCGTAGTTGCGTCTATTTGCCCCATCGCAAAATGGTGTTCGCAGAATAACATTTATACGGTAAGGGTATTGTTCAAGAGTTTGGTTTAAAAAAAAGTATCATCAGAAATTGTACGAGGAACAAGAACTATAACTCAATTTTCAGCATTAGACAGATTACGTAAAGAATAAAACAAAACTTGGACCCCACATTTAATTTTAGATGAGGCATTTCTCTTTTTTCAGTGTTTGATAGGTATAATCTGGTATTATATGACAATAAAATGAACAGTGAAATATAGATCATAGTGAGCTTAAAGTAACACGAGGTCAATAAGTTCTATAAAAGGGTTATCCTTTGGAAGCAAGGATCAAACCAAAGAACAGAAAACTGTCGGGTGTACAAGTTTCTGGGCCAGATTAGCAAGCTGTATCTAAATGTAATATTACATCGAGTATAATAGAGGTCAATGTAATAGTTTTAGAGATATTGGCTTAAATCACTGCAACATAAAAATATAGGTCACACTGAATTACAATAAGTATGAGGTCACTGTCAGTGTCAGACCGCATCCATAACCCAAGTATAATGCAAATCCATGTAAAGTGTTAAAATGTTATGCAGAACCACTGAACCATACATATAGGTCACACTGACGTACAGTAAGTATTAAGTCACTTACAGTGTCAGTCCAAACCATGAACCCAAGTATAATGCAAATCCATGAAACAGTGTCAGAAATATGTTGTTAAATCACTGGATCATAAAACAAAGTTCCTGTGGCGAATGATATTAACTAAAAGTAAAAAGTATGCAAAGACCAGGAACTGAAACAATTAAAATCCAAATCCAGCCCTCAAACCATAGTTGGAAACAACTAAGATTACAAATAATCAAGATACAGAGAACATATGGCCAACCGAGTGAGCAGCTTGTTCCCAAAAGGTGGCCACTCAGCAACCCAAACCGAACCAAAAATAAATAAATAAACATACATAAGGTAAACATCACAGAAACTCTGACACCAAAAACAGGCAACAGAGAACCACAACAGAACTACCGCCTTGGAACGGTCAGTAATGAATTACTGGGGGGCTTAAATCGAATTTACAGGCCCAACCTCACCCTCAGTTTCTGAAGTGGTACAAAAGATTTAGTCGGTTGTTCGGTTCGCATGATAACCCTCTAACTCGTCAATGACTCATCACGGTAAACACATAAATCAAATTTCAACACCATGAAGAAGCAAAGACGAGGACTCAACAGATACAACGGGCCGTCTGACAGGTGGAGATCCCTGGCCTGCCAAACAACCCCACTGGAAATCTGAAGCAAAAGAAGGTCACCAGTTGAGCCCCGGTGGACCAAGCAACAGACAAAAAGGCTCCGGTCCCAACCAACTAAAATATATAGCTTTAGGTCGGGGCCATCATAGAGTCTGACGCCCGATCCCCCGGTGTGCAATTAAAGAGTGCAGCAAAGTTATCAGCCGTGATTGGGTTAATCACTAAGCATGCAGACTGTCGCATAACATTTAAATTATAGCCAATACGTTTGTGACGTATTATTATTTTTCGGAATTGATCAGAAAAATCAGTCCTACCCTTAATCTTTTTGAATTTGTATACTAAGTCACCATAAAATTCTGGTTCCGATAGGCCTTGGTGTAAAAGAAATTTTAATCCGTCATCAAATTTTGAAACCAATTCATGGTGTCTGCGATAGAATTTAGAAAAAGCCTTTCTAAGCTTATGATACCGATAGCCCTGTTGAAGAAGTTTAGCAGTTAAACATTTATTACGAGCATTAAAGTCATTTACATGACTACACACTCTAGCAAATCTTATAAGTTGAGAAATATACACTCCATAAGAGGGACGACGTGGAACGTCACCATCCAAAAATGGAAAATTAAATATATCAAAGTCAAAGTCATCACGTTTATCATAAATTTTAGAAGATACAAAACCGTTAGAAATAGATAGATGTAAATCCAAAAAGGGGGCCTCGGTATCTGAAGTATTAGCTTTATTCAATTTAAGTTCAGGTGGGTAAATTTGGTTGACCATGCTTTCAAAATAAGGATTATCAATATTCAGAAGATCGTCTAAATATCTAGAGGTTGAGTTAAATGCCTCAGTGATATCAGCTTGATTATCAACAGAAAGAGAAGTCATGAAATCTCTTTCATAACAAAATAAAAACAAATTGGCCACAAGAGGAGCACAATTTGTACCCATCGGAATACCAACAATTTGTCTGTATAACTTATTACCAAATCTGATGTAAATATTATCTAAGAGATATGATAAGGCGTCACATACATTCTGACATGACCAACGTTCATATCCTCTATATCTTTTACGGTCAGTAGAAGTGAAAAACGCTTTCTTATCGTTACAGGCAATATAAAGGGTATCTTCATTTTTGGAGAACTTTTTGAAGGCCCTCTCAATCAAATCAACAAGTTTTTCCTTTATTAAATTATGGGGTAATGTGGTATAAAGAGTAGAAAAATCATAAGTGGACAAACTAGTCGCACGGAACCCTCTTGACTTCAGTTTACCAAGTACCTCACCAGAATTTTTTATAGACCAAAACATATTTTTCCCTGACCTCTCATACACTGTCTCATAGTACCAAATGACACGAGATTTCACAGCAGTGAGGCAAGAAGTTAATAATTTAGATAATTCTGTAGTAGTACAAGAGCTAGAGTTGGCAATGAATCTAGCTTTATACGGTTTTTTGTGAAGCTTAGGTAACCAATACATCGTAGGAAGCCTGTCTTGGCGTTCCTTAACGTTTACAGCAAACTTATACGGCAAATCATTTGAGTGGCTATTAACGACAGTCTTCTCATCTGTAAAAGTCTCTTCGTAAGCCGTGGTGCCATTAAGTTCCTGCTTCAAAGTGTTAATATAGTGCAACCGACAAACAACAACAATGTTGTTTGCGGCCTTGCCAGAATGATATAGCATACACATTTAATAAATTCCACAAAGTAGCCACATTGGTAAACAGTTACATATGAATTTTCCTCTTGAATTTGAATAAATATACTAAAGATATATTTCTAATGTTCCTTATATGATGAATCTCTATAAACACTTTCCTTCTTTCTCTTTGTACACTTCTTTCCCGATCAGTCTCTTTGTTTTCTTCAATCTGTGAAAATGTTTCAACTGTATTTCTTCTTACTGTCCCTGAATACTGTCGTGACGTTACTAAGCCTTGGATACGACGTCAACGTCTAATGACGTTATACCAGTAATTGTGAATCAACCCTAACGTTACTTAAATCAATGTCATGTTACCAAAAGTAAATTTAAGTATTATAATTGCATACAAACTGTAGTGTGGGAAGTAGCTTATCAACACTATAAAATAAAATACAAACATAAGGATAGAAAGAAAACTTAAACATAGCATCACGGGATGTCCGTGACACTCCCCACAAAAGATTAAGTGTCAGTCAGATTGCTCCTGAATTTTTTCAAGAGCTCTTACTGCTGCTTTTCGCCTCGGTCTTTTTTTGTTTGTTTGTTATCTCGTGCAGATTCCTTTGAACTGTTTCTCGCATTTTTATCTGTGTCATTAGAATTTTCCTTTTCTGGACATTCAATCGGATATAACAAATGAAGCGGACGTCCTAACAAATTTCCTTAAGGTAGTAAAATCTTTGCTGAGCGAACTTCAATGTCCTCACTTTGAATCAGTTCTTGAATTCTACCCAGTCTCCAATTTCCTCTTGGCAAGTCATCTCTGATGAGTATTATGCCACCGATTCGAGCGGGAAATGATGATCGTACGCGAGTTTCTTTGAATTTTGACTGTGTTCTCTCTCTTAGGCTTAAAAGGTAATCATTCCTCCATATCTGCCAGAATCTCTCTAAATGTTTTTGTCCTTATTTCCAAGTATCTAGCAGCTTTTCTGCTGCATTCTTATTTGGACTGTAGTCGTCAGCTTCATTGTTGTCAATGTCTGGTATTCCTATATCTGGGTTAAGTGTAAGAAAATGAGCTGGGGTCAAAGTTATGTTAGACTGAATATCATCTGCAACATAAATTAAAGGTCTAGAGTTAACAACTGCTTCTGCTTCTTTTAATATTGTTAAAAGTTGCCCATTTGTCAAGCTTGCTCTTCCAATAGCTTTTCTCAGTGTTCTCTTAACTAGTCCTACCAATCGTTCATAGAATCCGCCCATCCATGGGGCAAGTTCAACAATGAATTTCCATTTTATGCCTTCATTTGCAGCGTATGACATGACATCTTCGTGTGTCAATATCTGTCCCCATAATCGATCAAATGTTTGTGAAGCTACTTTAAATTGTGGTGCATTATCTGAAATGATTTCTTTAGGCTTACCCTGTCTTGCTAAGAATCTTCTGAAACCTAAGATGAACAGTTCGGTGGACATATTCTGTATGAGTTCAAGATGAACTGCTCTTGTAACTAAGCAAGTGAATAAGGACACCCAAACCTTCTGAATTTCTGACTTAATCTTGATAAACAAAGGTCCGAAATAATCTACTCCAGGGTAAGTAAATGGAAATGATTCTGTTACACGTTTGTTTGGTAATGGTGTCATCAGTGGCATCTTATAGGGGCCACCTTCATGACGACGGCAAATAGCGCAACTTTGTATAACTCTCTTAACCACTGAACGTCCATGAGGTATCCAATATCTGTGCCTCACTAGTCCTAAAGTTTGCGATGTTCCTGCATGCAGTGCTTTTTGTGGTAGTTTTCTATTGTCAGGTCTGTGAATTTGTCACTTTTTGGCAGCAGCAGTGGATGTCTAGCTCCTTCACTTATGTCAGCTTTCCCTAATCTGCCACCACACCTGAGTAAACCCTGTTCAGCGAGATATAAACCAAGGTGGTTCTTATGACTTTTAACCTTTTCTTTCCTGATTGACTCAAGAATGTCACCGTAGTGTTTCTTTTGACTGTATGATATCCATCTCTCCTCAGCTATAAGCAGCTGCGAAGCCTCAATTGGACCATTTCTTTCTTTCTTTAGTTTTGAAATAAACCTTGCTGCTAAGGCCGTTACTCTCAAAAGTTTAGTTAATGAAGACAATCTTGTTATGTCCATTTCAAATGGGCTGTCCACTGTTTTACTTATTCTGTTGTTTCTGGTAGGACCCTCCCCAGCAACGAGCTTTGCCTCGTACATTATGTTTGTTTTCCTACATTGCGTTTCTGCTTCTGATAGCAAAGTTTTATTCTCTTTATCATATTTCCAGACTGGCCAATTGTTCATTGGTTGTATAAGCCAGCCAGGACCTTTCCACCACAGACAGTTGTTTTGAAGATCCGAAGTTGAAACACCTCTACTTGCAATGTCAGCTGGATTTTCTTTTGTTGAAATATAGTGAAAGCTAATGTTGTTTTGTGCTTTGATTTCTTTCACCCTATTTTCTACAAAGGTGCTCAGCGGTTTGTTGGTATCTATCCAGAACAGTACGCATTGAGAGTCCAACCACATATGTCTTTGGGTTATTTCTAATTTTATTTCTGACTCTACAAACTTTAAACATCTTTTTCCAATCATGGTCGCTAGTAATTCTAATCTTGGAATGCTGATGTCTTTATTTGGTGTTAGTCTTGTCTTTGAAAAAATTAGATCCGATCTACACATTGATCCACACTCTTGACGCAGATAAACTGTAGCAGCATAAGCATGTTTAGATGCATCGTAAAAGGTTAACAACTGATAATTGCATTTTTCTTCCTTGGGAAATCCAATATATCTTGGGAATGTTGAGCATGGAAGCATTTGTAGCTCTTTCTGTATATCGTTCCATTTTGAGATATTTTGTGGCGATAATTTTTCATCCCATGAAACGTTTTGATTCCATAATGATTTTAGAAAAATTTTACCTTGCAGTATCACGGAACTAAATAAGCCAAGGGGGTCGAAAGCCGATGCAATATGTTGTAACACTCTTATTTTGGTTACATCTGACTGCGTATCCCTTGTGAGGCTTACATTGATAGACATTTCATCATTTGTAACTACCCACGAGAGACCTAGAATTTTCATTCTGTCCGTGTGTGACTTGTCTTGCTCTTGTATCCTATCACGCACCTCCCGGCAATTAGATGTCCAGTCCCGCAAGTTCATTCTAGCCTTACCAAATATCTGTTTTGCTTCACTGTAGAATGTTAATGCATTTTCAAGAGACGGAATTCCTGTTATGACATTATCAACAGCAATATTTTCTCTGATCTTCTCTGCTGTTTTACTGTTGAATGTCTTCAGATGGTAATCTAGAGTGGCGGCTAGTAGGAAAGGACTTGAAATTATATCAAATGGAACTCTACAAAATCGGTATTCCTGAATGTTGTTTTCAAGACACAGTCTTCCTTTGTTTTTCAGCCAGACAAATCTTGTGACATCTCTAGAATCTTCTGTGAGACCCACCTGTAAAAAGGCCTTCTCGATGTCAGCGACTAACGCCATTCTGTTTAAACGAAAGCGTAATAAAATTCCAGTTAAGTCTTGCAGCATGACGGGCCCTCTGTATAAGCATTCATTTAGACTTTTATTTTCTCTCTTTGTCTTTGCTGATGAGTCATATACTATTCTCACTTTTGTGGTTGTCTTTGTAGGATTTACTACAGCATGGTGTGGAATATAGTGATTTTTAGACTCTTTTGGATCATAAAACACTCTTTCAATGATTCCCTGTTTAAGCTGATCATCTATTATGTCTCCATATTGTTTCACAAGTTCAGCATTAGTCTTCAGCTTGTGTATCAATGATTTTAGCCTCCCTATTGCCATTGCACGGTTATCTGGTAAGTCTGATCTGTCATGTCTCCAAGGCCAAGAAACACTGTACCTTCCATTTTTGTATTGCTATGTCTCGTTGAATTTCTTTAATAATTTGTCTTCCTTAGAATTTGAAACTGTTGGTGTATCTTGTATACCTATTGACTCTAGGCGCCAGAAGTCCTCTAAGTCTGGTTTAACAGGCAGAGATTTGTCCACTTTTGTGAATAAATTTGTTTCTCTCTGAATGTCTGTACCACAAGTTAATACTAGCATGTTTTGTTCTACTGTTTCATCTACTACGTCTGCTGTTCTTCCAGCCAGTATCCATCCAAGTTTTGAACAGAGCATATACAGACCTGACTGAATTTCTATCTTTTGTGGCAATATGAGATCAAGATAATAGTCATTATCTATTAACAGATCTATTGTCGTGCTTTCTCTTTCGCTAGGCAGAGTATCTGCCAGTGCATTTTCTTTCCAAAGATACTCCCAGTTCTTAAGACAGCTCGTGTTAAATGGACGCCTCTGGATGGAGCCGTTTATACTTGGTATAACATTAGCGGTTATTTTTAAAACATTACCATCTCTCAGCTCTATATCTAAAACCGTTGAGGGAGTTTTATGAATTTTAGGCTTTTCTGGTCCAAAATTCAGATTTAGTTTTCTTGCTAAACTTTCGAATATGTATGTCCTTTGACTTCCTGAATCGAATAGCATGCGACCGGTTTCTTGTATTCCGTCATTTGGATTCTTGATTGTGGTCTGTGCTGTCTGCATGAGCACCATTTCTCCTGATGAAATTAGAACATTCTCGGTTTCTGTGCTGCCTTCAGCATCTGGTTCTGCTAGTTCCTCAGCTAAATGCGCAGACTCATTTACTGCTCCAAATCTTTTGGGACATAGACTTCTGTGGTGAATATTCGACTTGCCACAGTAATAACATGATCGAGCAAAGTTACATTCGTTCGTTCTATGATCTCGTTTCAAGCAAATGAAACAGTTTCCTTTCATGCGTTGCTTTCTTCCTTCAAGTGTGGGATATGCTGGACAGTCATCACTCCAGTGTACTCCACTACAGTATCGGCATGCTGTTCTTGGCTGCTGTGAACTAGGTACCCTTTGTGACTTATATCCTGAGACCAACGCCTCTGTTGTTGGTCGTGGGGTTCTTGGAAGTGTATACATATTTTCTGTTGTTACTTGCTGCTCGGTTCTTTCTCTAGCAGATATGTATTCATTGAACAATTCTCTAAGCTTACTAACCGACCAGTTACACTTTGAGCCCTTTTGTAATTCAAGTTGTATAAGGACATCTCTTGGCATTTTTGATGTAACGATAGAGACAAAAAATGTCCTGGTTAATATCTTGTTTCAGTGCTTCCAAGCTCCTTAAATTCTTTTCTATGTGATCGTACAGAGATCTCAGACTTCGTGTGTTGTTGTTGGCAGAGGTTATACTGATTAGCTCTGCATAGTGAGAATTAATAACTGTTTGTTGATTTCCAAACATTTCTCTAAGTAGGTCTGTGCAACTTTATAATTTTCCTTTGACAGGAGTATACCTGAAACCGCTTGTTTGGCATCACTGGTAAGCTTGCTGTTGAGATATTTAATCTCTCTACACCGGATAAAGTGTCATTTCTATCAATTGTTGTCTCAAATGTGTCCCAAAACTCGGTCCATTTCATCTTGTCTCCATTAAATGTAGGTATATCAAGCTTTGATAATTTTACCGTTCCGTTAGAATTCTGCTGTCTTTGGCATGTTTGGGTTTGTTGCATCAATATCATTTGCTGATCTAGTAACAACTGCTGCATCTGCAATTGTAATTGTTCCATCCGACTCCTTTCTTCTGTGATTGTTATCATAGAGGGATTTGACGATGGTGTTTTGTCATCAATTAGGGATTTACCTAAGGTAACCAGTTGATCTCTGCAGTCTACAACTGAGGTCATTAATAAGCCGTCTTCCGTCAATAATTCTTCCATATTTTCCGCTTGGTCTATATCTGCAACAGCCAGTGAAATCTTTTCATTCGTGATTTCCAACTTATCGCAGAATGTTGTCAGTCTGTTAATACAAGATTCAATTCTTAGGGCGAAGTCCTTTGGGTCCCCCTTTTCCTGTTCATCTGTCAGAGGACCTTGTCCTGCCGTAAGCTCGCGGTCAAGAATGTTTTTGTATCGTGTCCTGTTTGATTTTAAATGACTTAACGACATTTTTACATCACTTAGTCAGCTTTTGGCCCCTAAATCATATATTTATATCTGTATATCTGTAATCGTTCCCGGGTTCCGGAACCAAACAATGTGGCGAATGATATTAACTAAAGAATGATATAGCATACACATTTAATAATTCCACAAAGTAGCCACATTGGTAAACAGTTACATATGAAGTTTCCTCTTGAATTTGAATAAATATACTAAAGATATATTTCTAATGTTCCTTATATGATAAATCTCTATAAACACTTTCCTTCTTTCTCTTTGTACACTTCCTTCCCGATCAGTCTCTTTGTTTTCTTCAATCAGTGAAAATGTTTCAACTGTGTTTCTTCTTACTGTCCCTGAATACTGTCGTGACGTTACTAAGCCTTGGATACGACGTCAACGTCTAATGACGTTATACCAGTAATTGTTAATCAACCCTAACGTTACTTAAATTAATGTCATGTTACCAAAAGTAAATTTGCATACAAACTGTAGTGTGGGAAGTAGCTTATCAACACTATAAAATAAAATACAAACATAAGGATAGAAAGAAAACTTAAACATAGCATCACGGAATGTCCGTGACAGTTCCCGCTAACCATTTATGATGCAAAACCATAAAAGGATGAGACTAATATGAGCCATAGTCATTGGACAATGAAATAGGGATCACATTGACGTACAATAAGTATAAGGTCAGTCACAGTGTTCTCCCAATCACAGTGTTCTCCCAAAACATTAACAAAGTATAAGGTTATTCCATGAAATAGTATTAAAAACATGAGGCAAAATCACTGGATCATGAAATATAGGTCGCCATGACCTGACCTATTTTAAGTTTGAGGTCAAACAACCGGTAATACTTAGGCATTATCGCAAGAAATCATGTTCCTACATCTAATAAACTTTAAGAAATATCGGTAAACCTGTGAATCAAGAAAATTAGGTCATTGTGACCTATTGTTGGTTGCAGGTCAAACTTTAGGCCAAACTGAGTCATTATCAGACGCAGTTATGTTCGTAAGTCAGAAAATGTTCAAGATAAAAAGCAAAATCATTGAACAAAGCAAAGAAATATAGGTCAATGTGAGCTACTGTTAGTTTGGGGTCATTCTCCTCAGCAATAATACTCGTACATCAAATACACTTCAAGATATATGGCAAAATTACTTGACCATAAAATATTGGCCAGTGTGTCTTACTGTTAGTTTGAGGTCAAACTTTGGTTCATACTTAGTCAGTATCCAGTTATTATGCACATAAACAAGCAGTCTTGAAGCTATTACGAAAAGGCACTTGACCATATAATATAGTTCACTGTTACCCACTGTTAGTTTGAGCTCAAACATCTGGACACTGAGTCATTACGAGAAAAATCATGTCCGTGCATTAAAAAGTCTTCAAGTTTTAAGGAAAAATCACTACATCAAAAATTTAGATCAATATGACCTACTGTTAGCTTCAGTCATCTTTAGGCCATGCTGAGTCATTATCAGACGCAATCATGTTCTTCAATCAAATAGTGTTCAAGATGTAAGGAAAAATCACTGGACCATGAAATATAGGTCAAAGAAACTTTCTGTCAGTTTGAGGTCAAACATCCGGTCATACTGAAACATTATGCATAGGAATCATGTTCCAACATCAAAATGTATTCAAGATATAAGACTAAAGCATTGGATCATGGAATAAATGTCACTGACCTACTGTTAGCTTTATGTCAAATTTTGGGTCCAACTGAGCACTTATTCAAAGCAATTATGTTCGCACATCAAAAAGTCTTCAATATGTAAGGCGAAATCACCGGACAATGAAATGTGGGTCACTATGATCAACTGTTTGTTTGAGGTCAAGCATCAGGAAATACTGTGTCATTATCCTATGCAATTATGTTCTAACATCAAGTAGACTTGAAGATATAAGGCAAAATCATTAGACCATGCAATATAGGTCAGTGTGACCTACTATTAGTTTGAGGTCAAACTTTGGGTCATACTGGGTAATTATCTCAAACAATCATGTTTTACATCAAATAGTCTTCGAGAAATAATGCAAAATCATTGATTCATAAAATACAGCTCACTGCCCGATACACATCTTTTCCATATGTATCTATGGAGCAAGTTTGAAAACTCTAGCCCTTTGGTAATTCAGAAACTGGACTAAACGCAATAGCTGAATATTTTGTCTATTTTCAATCCTCCGTGTGATATAGGTCATAGCCTGATATGCATCGCTACTTTCAATAGACCTTCCCAAAATGTATCTATGCAGCAAGTTTGAAGACTCCGGTCACTAAAAAGCTAATTTAAACGCAACAGACGCAACAGATGATTTTTTTCTATGTTCTATCAACCGTGAAATATAGTTCATGGTCCAGTATGCATCGCTGCTTTCAGTAGGTCTTCCCCAGCCGTATCTTCAGAGCACGTTGAAGACTCTTTCCCTTGAGGCTACTAAGAAAAAGTGGTAAACACAACAGGCGAATATTTTCTATGGTCAGTCAACCGCGAAATATAGGTTATGGCCGACTATTCATTGCTGTTTTCAGAAGATCTTCCCTAAATCCCTAGATGTATCTATTGGGCAAGTTTTCTAGCCCTTGCGATTTCTTGGAAAGATGAGCTTAACGCTACAATAACTATTTTTCCCATGTTCAGTCAACCAAGAAATATAGGTCATGATCCAATAGACATAGCGGCTTTCAGAAGCTCTTTCGAAGACGTATCTTGGAGCAAGTTTGAAGACTAGCCGTTGTGGTTACTAAGAAACTATGGCTACTAACAAACTAAGTAAACGCAACAAGTGAATGTTTTTTACTTTTGTTAAATCAACCGTTAAATATAGGTCTTGGCCTAATATGCATTGCTGCTGTCAGTAGATCTTGCCAAGAGATATCTGTTGAGTAAGTTTGAAGGCTCAATCCCTTGCGGTTACTTAGGAACTGATCAAAACGCAACAGGTGAATTTTTTTTCTATTTTCCGTCAACCGTGAAATAAATGTCAAGGCCAGGTATGCATCATTGCTTTACGTAGATCTTCTCCAGACGTATCTATGTAGCAAGTTTAAAGACTCTAGCCCTTTTGGTTGTTTAGAAACTGGACTAAACGCAATAGCTGAATATTTTGTCTATTTTTAATCCTCCGTGAGATATAGGTCATGACCTGATATGTATCGCTACTTTCAATAGACCTTCCCAAAATGTATCTATGCAGCAAGTTTGAACACTCCGGTCACTAAAAAGCTAATGTAAGCGCAACAGACGCAACAGATGATTTTTTTTCTATGTTCTATCAACCGTGAAATATAGTTCATGGTCCAGTATGCATCGCTGCTTTCAGTAGATCTTCCCCAGCCGTATCTTCAGAGCAAGGTTGAAGACTCTTTCCCTTGAGGCTACTAAGAAAAAGTGGTAAACACAACAGGCGAATATTTTCTATGGTCAATCAACCGCGAAATATAGGTTATGGCCGACTATTCATTGCTGTTTTCAGAAGATCTTCCCTAAATCCCTAGATGTATCTATTGAGCAAGTTTTCTAGCCCTTGCGATTTCTTGAAATAATGAGCTTAACGCTACAATAACTATTTTTCCATGTTCAGTCAATCAAGAAATATAGGTCATGCTCCAATAGGCATAGCGGCTTTCAGAAGCGCTTTCGAAGATGTATCTTGGAGCAAGTTTGAAGACTAGCCGTTATGGTTACTAAGGAACTAAAGTAAACGCAACAGGTGAATATTTTTTACTTTTGTTAAATCAACCGTAAAATATAGGTTTTGGCCTAATATGCATTGCTGCTGTCAGTAGATCTTGCCAAGAGGTATCTGTTGAGTAAGTTTGAAGGCTCAAGCTCTTGCGGTTACTTAGGAACTGATCAAAACGCAACAGGTGAATATTTTTTCTATATTCCGTCAACCGTGAAATAAATGTCAAGGCCAGATATGTATCATTGCTTTACGTAGATCTTCTCCAGACGTATCTATGTAGCAAGTTTAAAGACTCTAGCCCTTTTGGTTGTTTAGAAACTGAACAAAACGCAATAGGTGAATATTTTTTACGTTCAATCAGCCTCTAATTTCTGCACAGACTCTGAAATGCTTCGCTGCTTGCACAGGTCTTCCTAAAACGTATCTATGGAGCAAGCTTGGAAACTGTAGTCCTTGTGGTTACTTAGAAACTGAGCTTAACGCAACAGATGAATATTTTTCAAACAGCAAGTGCACTAGCATGCGCAAGCGGACGCAGACGAAGGGTATTTCATAAGGTCGTCTATGCTTCTCACAGTCGCGCTACCAATAACAACCAAAGGAAAGTCCCAACCTCGACTGTATTTCAGTGTCGCCATTTCTGTGAGTCCTCATGTTTATTTTATCTACGTTTTTAATTTTGATTTCTATGTTCCTGAGATATAACACTTATGAGTTAAGAATCTTCCACGCAAACCGAGCAACTAAGTGCCTGATGAACCAAAGCAGGATCAAGGGCTCGACCGCAAACCGATTTATCCCCCCCCCCAACAGTAATTTCATTGCTAGCCGTTCCAAGGCGGCACTTCTGCTTTGGTTCTTCTTAGTTGTTTCATGTGTTGTTTGTCGCTTTGACTGTTTTGATATATTGTTTGTTATGTTAAAGCTAGCCCTGACATTATAAAATTGGAAATAGGTAAAAATAGATGTTTAATGATTTACGTATAATTTGTTCTTATCGTCAGGGTTGGTGCTTTTTATAAGACTGTTGTGTGGGCTGTGGTTGTTTTTGTTGGGTTCAACAACTAACTATCTAATGAACCAATGCAGAACAAAGGGCGAAGTTTGGTCGACAAGAAACCGGTTAAGCCCCCAGTAATTTGATTACTGACCATCCCAAGGCGGCAGTTCTGTTTTGGTTCTTCTTGGTTGTTTTATGTGTTGTTAGTTTCTATGTCTGTTAAAACTGTTTGTGATATCCAGGCTAGTCCGTTGACCACCTACATGAGAAATGGCTGTTCATATGGCTGCGGCTGATGTTGTCTTTGGTGATGACTAGTTTTGTGTTGTCTCTTTCCACATGGTCTCTTGGGTTGGATCTGGAATTTATTTGAGTCAGCTCCTGAGAACTTTTCTCCCAACTTTTGCTACATCTGGGTAAGATCTACAAAAGACAGCAATGCATATCGGGCCATGCCTTATAATTCACGGTTGATCGAACATAG
The DNA here is from genome assembly GCA_963989385.1 of Ctena decussata. NCBI lineage: Eukaryota > Metazoa > Mollusca > Bivalvia > Lucinida > Lucinidae > Ctena > Ctena decussata. Next base: position 29,009,793 of record OZ022499.1, on the reverse strand, counting down.
AAAACAATAATCACTTGCTACGTTTAGCTCGGTTTCTAAGTAACCGCAATAGCTAGAGTCTTGAACATTGCTCTATGATTACATCTGGGAAAGATCTACTGTGGGCAGCAATGCATTGCGGGCCATAACCTTTACTTCACGGTTCATTGAATATAGACAAAAATATTCACCTCTTGCATTTATCTCAGTTTCTAAGTAACCACAAAGGCTATGTCTTCTAACTTACTTCATAGATACGTCTGGAGAAGTATCTACTGACAGTGGGAATGCATAATCGGCCATGACCTATATTTTATGGTTGATTAAACATAGAAAAAGTATTTACCTGTTGCGTTTAGCTAAATTCCTAATTAACCGCATTGGCTAGAATCTTCAAACTTGCTTTATAGATACGTCTTGAAGCTTTAGTTAATACAGCAATGCATATAGTGCACTGACATATATTTCACGATTGATTGAACATTGAAAAAATATTCACAAGTGACGTTTAGCTCAATTACCAAGAAACCGCAAAGCCTAGCGTCTTTAATCTTGCTCCAAAGATAAGTCTGCTGAAGACCTACTGAAAGCGGCAATGCATATCGGGTCATGGGCTTAATTTTACGGTTGATTGAACATAGAAAAATACGTTTTGCGGTTTGCTCAGTTTTCAAGTATCCACAAGGGCTAGCCTCTTTATACTTGATCCATAGACATATCTGGGGAGGATATACTAAAAGCAGCGATGTTTATTAGGCCTTAACCAATATTTCACTGTTGACTGAACATATGTACAGATATTTTACCTGTTGCGTTTAGCTCTGTTTCTAAGTAACTGCAAGGGCTAGAGTCTTTGAATTTGCTCAATTTTGGAAGAACGACTGAATGCAGTGATGCATATTTGGCAGTGATCTGTATCTTATGGTCCAGTGATTCTGTCTAATAACTTAAATATATTTAATGTATGAACATGATTGCTTGGGATAATGACTCAGTATTAACCAAAGTTAAACCTTACACTAACGAACTGGCTGAATTTTTGTATAGGTCATTGATACGATAAAGCTTTATCGATTTGCTAACAAACAAATTAATTCTCATGCAGAATTAGGTCAAAGTGACCTGTTTTGTTGCTAAAACAAGGAATTTGCTTATTACTTTATATAATGCCCTTTATCCAGAAAACATCACCAGAGCATGCATCTGAAAACTCAGGATCACTTCACATGTAAGTAGTTCACCAAGGGCATTGTTACCTACTTTCTTGAAATGGGTGAAATATGGTTAATAATAATCTATCTACATGTATTTGCTTTTGTTCTTCCTAGAGTTACCAGACTTCATCAATTTATGCACTTGACCACCTAAAGTCACTTCCAATAAAAGCAGGTCATCATAAGTGTAGATCATTGTGACCTACTCTTTTGGAATCGGGTAAGATTGGTCGATTTCAAAACATTTCGGCTTCTGTAGGGCCTAGGCACTAGTTTAGACAATTGCAAGCATCTGATGACTGAGGGTCAAATGCTTTAAAACATACTCATCGCAGGCCATTATGACCAACTTACCTGAAACTGCTAAGGGCCCAATCTCACTGTCACGTTTTGAGGGCCCGGTTGAACTACGTTTCCCGCCCTACGTTTGGCAAAAATTCCGCTGTAGCTAAACGGAGTAACACCCCGTTTTAAGGTGTTATTACGTTTCTAGTACGTTTCCAATACGTTTAACTATGATTTACTTCGCATTACCTGGTAATCAAACGGCTTCGTGCAACACTTTCAGAAGGGATGAGCACAATTTACTTACCTACTACGATTTCGTATGTTTTACTTGGGACTACTAGGTATTGTCCGGGATAACTACCTAGTAAAAGTGACGTTTGAGCAGGTATCGCAAAACATACCAAATCGTAATAAAACGCAGAATGAAACGCTACAAAACGCTATAAGACGTGGGATAGCTTATATAATGCGTAGTAGTACATACAGGACTTCACGAAGGACTACGTATTTTAAACGTTTTATCTACGTTCTAGTACGTTTACACTACGCTTCAATACGTTTTTACTAAGAATAAATTTAGTATTTCGGAACACTTACGTTTAAGCTGAATGTTTGATTCAAAAGGAAGCTACGCCACGTATATAACTGTATCTAACCATATAGAATACGTATTCACTACGTTTTGATACGCATATTCCCGTTTTGGTACGTTTCAAATCCGTAGAAGAACCTAGTCCTCAATACGTGACAGTGAGACTGTGGCTTCAAGGACCCCTAGGTTATTCTTGTTACGTTTTCGTACATATTCAATGCGTTTCGGCTTCGTATCTGGTTCGTTTTGGTCACGTTTTACTACGTATTGTTACGTTTTACTGGGTATACTCTACGTATATCAAATTGCCATGTTTGAGTTAGAAATTCTACATCAAACGTAACGTAGGCCACGTATTCAGCTACATCTATATACGTATTCACTACGTTTTACTACGTATACTGCCGTTTTACCACGTTTTGAAAACGAAGTAAAACCTAGTCATCAATACGTGACAGTGAGACTGTGGCTTAAAATTAAGTCAGATGACTTATCTAAAGCCACGGTGCAACTGACACGTATTGAGGGCTAGGTTTTACTACGTTTTAAAACGTGGCAAAGCGGCAGTATAGGTTGTAAGACGTAGTGAATAGGTATCTAGATGTAGCTAAATACGCGGCCAAGTTACCTTTTATTTAGAACGTTTAACTAAAATGGCATTTTGATATAGGTAGTGTATACCTAGTAAAACGTAGCAACACGTAGTTAAGCGTGGTCAAAACGTACCAAAACGTAGCCGGAACGCATAATGCTATGTTCCCACTATCACGATTCGCGGCATGATTGAAATCGTGGTCCTAATCGTTGACTAATCTTGATGATCATATCACATCTTATCAGGTCTTAACAGGTCTTGAGGTTAGTCGTGGCAATCGTGTTGATCGTAGAAAAAATTTTGGCAGTTAAAATATTTTCTACGATCAACACGATTAATTTTCAATCGTGATATTCGCATCAGATCATATTGGACCGTAACAAAGCGCGACAGATCGCATCTAATTGTGCTTCTTAATCGGGGTTATCGGGATCAACCTTGGACAAGACAAACACCACGCTCTGTTGAGATTTGCTGCGGTCTTACACGATCTGTTACGCTCTGTTGTGTCCCATTGCTCACGACCTGACACGAACGATTCACGAGCAGACACGAGTTGATACAAGAAGATGCGAGTAAATGTGATTAAGGCCAAGGCCGCTTCCAAAACTGCCTGACAGCAGCTCTCCTGGCCCTTAGTGGTTGGGTTTGAGGCTAGTCTGGCTGCTGCTTGTCTTCTTCCTCTCTAGCGATTATGTAAGTATACTGTAATAACGCAGGTGTCTCGATGCCATCATCCTCAACGCCTACCATCATCGATGGTTGTGGGTTCTGGTGTTCACTCAATAATGCACGGTCAAGAAACAATGAAGTCCAAGGTCAGTCGGGCTGTATATAACCCGTCGGGTTTCAGTCGTACTCAAATCGTGATTATCCTCGATCCTGATCGTGAAACACATCGCGACCACAATTGTATCTTATTGCAACACAGCGCATTGGTTCGTGATGATCGTATCGGAACGTATCTGCACGTCCCAAATAGGGGAACCTGATCGTGATGATCGTGTCAGATCGAGACCCAATCGTGAACTCCATCGGGACAATCCTATCGGAACGTATATGATCGTAACTAAACGGGAGACCAGATCATGACAGATCGTGTCACCTGAAATTGACAAATCGTGACCATACCGCATCCAAGCGAAACAAATCGTACAATAACGTAAGGACTCGCATCACCTCGTATCCAAACCTGAAATTTCATAGAAATTCCACGATAAGTTGCGAATGGGCAATTGTGGCGTTCGTAACGGATCTCACGACAGTGGGAACATAGCATTAAATGCGTACAAAGACGTAACAAGAACAATCTATGGGTCCTCTAAGCCTCAGTCTCACTGTCACGTATCGAGGAATTGGTTCTTCTACGTGTCCGAAACGTACCATAACGGGAATATGCGTATAAAAGCGTAGTGAATACACATGTACGGATATATGTACAGCTACATACGTTGCCTAGCTGCGTTTTAATAAAACAAATCAACTTAAACGTAGCATTTCGAAATACTTACGTACTGTATGCGTAGTAAAACGTTTTGAACGTAGTTTAAACGTACAAGAACGCAGATGAGACGTTACAAATACGTGCATATACGTAGCCGTACGTGAAGGTCCTCTACTTACTGCTACGCATTATATAGGTTTTTCTCACGTCTTAGAACGTTTTGTGACATTTATTCTACATTTTATTACGATTTGGTATGTTTTCCGATACCTAATCAAACCTCACTTTGACTAAGCAGTTATACCGGACACTACCTAAAAGTTCCTAGTAAAACGTACGGAATCGTAGTCTGTAAGTAAACTGCGCTCATCCCTTCTGAAAGTGTTGCACTAAGCCGTTTGATAACCGGGAAATACGAAGTAAATCGTAGTTTAACGTATTAGAAACGTACTAGACACGTAGTAACACCTAAGTACTGCAAAATGGGGTACATATTTTGCCAAACGTAGGGCGGGAAACATAGAACAACCTAGCCCCCAAAACGTGACAGTGAGACTGGGCCCTTACGGTTAACTCGACGCATAAAATGCCCATATATTCACTAATAGACAAAATAAACGTAGTAGTATTCATTTCCTTACTTAGCACATAAAAATAATTTGGTATACGCTTTATTTTGATTCGTTGAATTTATTTTTATTTTAATTTATTTCGTTTTCTTTTAGAATCTCTTATCTGGACCTGAAAAACTGAGTTGTAGGGGTAGTTGGACAGGCATAAACTAGTGTACAGCTGCATGGCAATGATATCGCTTAATTCGAATTTTACCAAAAGCTTATTATCAAGAGCATTCAAAAAAAGCGAGTGTAACTGTCAGGTGATAAAAAAGTAAAACCTATTAAATCACATTATTTGCGGTTTCATACTTATCATTGAAACATTACAGGCATGTCAGAAATCATGTTATTCTGAGAATTCATAAAGAAAAAACATAATATTTCCGTTTGATACATATAATAAGACTATGAGCTATAAAGAATCAATGCAATGTAAAGTGAATTTGAATAGGGGTTAAACGGTCATTATCAGATCAGGTCTTTTGTGTCCTGCTCCCTAACTTTTTCGTATTTTCACAAAACTTGATTTACAAATCAATGAAATCATAATATGAACTGTCACTTCATTTAAGTTTTAAGCAATGAATTGCGAGGGATGATAAGAAAATACAGAAATTTTATTACTGATGGTCAACCCATTAAATTTGCAGTAAAGACACATTCATCTTTCATTTATCCAGTGATGTATTTAATTAATTTTAGCGTTCAAACTTCGGGAAATAGTCTTTATGGATCGTCATAGTAACCTTATGACGGTACTGCGGAGCACGGTAAAATATTTTCTTATTATTTCAGATGGTTTGTTTTATCTTTCGCTATATCTAATATTTACAGTGGGGTAAAATGCTTGATATTTTGGTATTCTATTTCGGTATGGTTACTAGTTTAAATTTTATCTATTTGTATAAACATCATACACTTATGTACAGACAATGGTTAACAGAACACACGTTTTTACAAAGGGATTCAGAAGGAAGTCTGTCGACTTTTGTAAATCTGTATCCCTAGAAATGAGTTCGTGCGTAAACCTATGACATACAGTATCTTTAGACAAAGTATAAGCTAGCAAACAAATCATGTAAAACAGTAAACATTCAGAAAAAAAAGTAACAAGAAAAGAGATTGTATAAACTATACTAAGATAAAGAAAGAACAACTTATCTATGGAGATAAATTATTCATTTCTTGCAAGACAAACTAGCCTCCACGGGAAAGGAGGAGTCAGTAAACATGAAGAAACACGTCACTCTAAGTAAGAGAGAACGTCTTTAATTTGGCATTAGGTGTCTCATGAAATAAAAGACGGTGGAATGTCCAATGGGGTCATTAGCTATTGTGTGGTTCGAGGGGAGATTTCCTTAAACTAAGCTGTTAGGGTGTAGAGCAAAATCGAGACACCAGACTGAAATAGCCAAACATCTAACTTTCCCTGACAATTCATATATTACCGGTAATAATTATAGAAGTGATAATGTCAACACATACACAAAGGAAAAGAAAAGAAGAAAGAAGTCAGCACACCAGCTTTTATAAATCTACTAAATACTGTAACGGCTACCTATACTTTACTTACACATGCACGAGACGTCATTCAACGTTCCATTGTAATGAATCAAAAGGTTAGACGATGTCTAGTCCGTGCAAGTCGAGTCTTGACACGTGGCATTTTCATTGAGACGAACATGTGAATGAAGCCTCGTGACAGTAAAATAGACAGAAAATTCGTAATGACACATATAAAAACAGGAAATATAGCACTTGGATTAAAAAATACTGGAATATTCAGGCTAAGAAGTAAGTTTAAGCAAACAGACGATTACCTTACTCTATACCACAATTGTCCAAAACACTCGGGCAACGCAGTCATTCTGTGTGAAATAAAATAAGCGGCACCCACTGCCATGACTGCAGGCTCCGACCCGACCGGCCCGCGTAGACCATCTGATCAGGGCCTGCAGTATTTGCCTAGTTATAAGTGTCAAGTGTCTAGGGCGACTGCGGTATAAGGAACTTGAGTGCAGTTGAAAGAGTACAATAATAAGCACTGTACAGGTCCGAAAGAAGATGAACTTAGGTTTCAGCATTGCATTCTCATGCAATACGATGATAGATTTGAGTATGTCATAGCGTTGCGGAGTCAACCGACAGACACCGCAGTCCCTGATCAGACTGCTTCATCAGAGCAGCCCTGACAGGATCTGCAGTATATGCTCAGGTATCAGCGTCCAAATCTTCAAGGCAAATATAAACAATGTACGATAGCTTGGAAGAACATTTTCAGTCGTCAATAATTCTGAACTGGACTATAAATCGACTGATCTGATATACGTTTTAACCTGAAAAACACAAAATTGCAACATGCAATATGTTAGACAAACTAGTCGTGCCCTTAAGAAACGATTTGGTGAACATTATCGTAGAATTAAAAATCCTAATAAAATTGATACTTTTCTTTATCAACATTTTAAACGTACAGGCCATTCTCATGCTGACGTATCTGTACAGCCAGTAGAAAAAATAATTTATGACACTAAATCATCCTCGCGTTTCAAAAATATAAAGAGACACGACGTGGAATTAAAATGGATAAAATTGTAACAAACTGCATTTCCATTAGGGTTTAATGACAACATTTATCAAGAAGGTAACATTTCAAAACTGCCTAATTTTGATGTATTTTCTCTTTTTGATATTCCAAAACGCAAGCATAGAAGTCATGGTTTAAGAAAAAATGGTAATATAAAACGAAAAAATACTGCTATTAAGAAAACCAATGCTTCCCTTAAAGTTTTGTCGGAAATACTAAAAAACCAAGGTCGACATTCTATGCTCTCATTTTTATGTTTTCTTCCGGTTTCTGTTAAATGCATTTTAGATAATGGGGCTAATAAGTTCTACGATAAGGGTCATCAACTGTACGAGGCCGCACTCCTGACAAGATGTTATACTCAACATGCTCATCGTCCACTAATCGAATCTGAGATCAACCATAAAAGACATTTTCTCAAAATTCTTTTTATAAATACTGGAATTGATTTTATTGACCTACAAAGTAATTTTAAGGATCGGTCTGTAACTGCATCGATCCCGGATTATTTCGAGAATAAGGACCCACCTATTATATGTTATAAATATAACAAACCAATAAGAAACACTATATTTAACTTTAATAAACTGGTCTCAGATCTTGATGTTCACACAAATACCCCCGATACATGAGATTGTATAAACTCCAAATTTATCTATCCTGCCGATGACCATGTCATTACAGGGAATCTTAATATTATTTCAGATTCAAGAATTCGTAACATTATTTCGAAGGGACCAAAATATAGATTTCCTAACCGTATTGATTTCAAAAAATGTAGGGAAGATATAGCCTGTTCTTTAACTGATTTCGGTAATCGATGGTGCAAGCGGGAGCATGTTGAGTCTGATGCCTTAAAGGAATGGAAGGTGAACATTTTAATGTAATGGATAAACGTATTAAATTCTATTCCCAAAACATAAATCTTTTGCCGCCTAAACCTAAATCAACATTCCGTCACCTGAAGTTGAGTATCCAGCAGTTTCATAGTAAGTATGTTCTGGTTCCAGCAGACAAGGCTGCAAATAACGTTGTCGTTGTTTGACGGTTACACTATATTGACATATTAAAACAAGAACTTGGCGGCACTAAGGCCTATAAAGAGACTTCAGAAGACGAAAAGTCTGTTGTCTTTAGGCACTGTAATGATATAGCCCTCAAGTTTTCTGTAAATGTAGAGGAACGGCAGGACAAGCTTCCTACGATGTACTGGTTACCTAAACTTAATAAACGACCATATAAAGCCAGGTTTATTGCTAATTATAGTGCTTGTACCACTACTGAACATTCCAAATTATTAACTTCTTGCCTTACCGCTATCAAAATTCATGTAATTAGGTACTGTGAAAAAGTTTACGAACGGTCAGGAAAAAAATTGTTTTGGTCATTAAAAATTCTACCGAGGTTCTTGATAAACTGAAGTCTAGAGGATATCGCGCGTCTAGTTTGTCTACATACGATTTTTCTACACTCTATACAACTTTGTCCCATAATTTAATAAAAAAGAAACCAATAAATTTAATTGAGACTACTTTTCAGAGAGAGGGTGCTCTTTATCTTGCTTGCAATGATAAACATGCTTTTTTACTTCCGATGACCAAAAAAGGTTTAAAATGTGGTCTTGCCAAAATGTTTGTGATGCTTTAGTATATCTTCTAGATAACATTTTCATCAGATTCGGTACTAAGTTACACAGACAAATTATAGGAATTCCGATGGGTACTAAGTGCGCTCCTCTTGTAGCAGATTTGTTTCTATTTTGCTATGGAAGAGACTTTATGATGTCTCTTTCTGATGATACTCAAGCTCATGTCATTGAAGCATTCAACTCAACGTCTAGATACTAGGACGACCTTTTACAATGACAATCCTTATTTTGAAGGAATGGTTAGTCAAATTTATCCTGCTGAATTGCAGTTTAATAAAGCACATACTTCTGATACCGAGACCCCATTTTTGGATTTACATTTATCAATTTTAGATGGAATTGTTTCATCTAAAATTTATGACAAACGCGATGATTTTGATTTCGACATTGTTAATTTTCCGTTTTTGGATGGTGATGTTCCCCGCACCACTTCTTATGGTGTTTACATTTCTCAGCGTATTCGCTTCGCTAGGGTGTCTAGTCATTTGGCTGATTTCAATGCTCGTAATATAAGTTTGACTGCCAAGCTTTTACAGCAGGGGTATCGGTATAATAAACTTCGGAAAGCTTTTTCTAAATTTTATCGTAGACAATGTGAATTGGTTTCTAAATATAATACAGCCCCTACATAAAGCTATATATTAGTTGGTTTGGGCCGGATGTTTGTCTGTTTCTTGGCCCACCGGGGTTCAACTGGTGGTCTTCTTTTGCTCCAGTACTCCAGTGGTGTTGCTGACGCCCCAGGGATCTCCGGATGTCTCAACACGTTTTGGCTGTCGAGTCCTCATCCATGCTTCATCACGGTCTTTTCTTGATCTTAATTGTTGATCGTGATGACTCTCTGATGAGTTAGGGGACCTCCATACGAACCGAACTACCACCTAATTGTGTGCACCGCAGCGGAGGGTGAGGGTGAAGGTTTGGGCCCAGTAAAACCGGTTTAAACCCCCAAGTAGTTATTACTGACCGTCCCAAGGCGGTACTTTTGTTGCGGTTGCATTTGTTTTATGTTCGGTGTTGTTTAATTTATTGTGTTCGCAGTTTAATCCTTCTATCATAAAAATAGAAAATAGGTAAAAATAATTGTTAAATGTTTTTCATATAATTTGCTTAGTCCGTTGTAACCCGTCTGTTGGTTTAAATTATTTAGTTCAATAAAGATAGCTGAGTTGCCATCTATTTGGGAAAGAGCTGCTGACTCACTTGTAATTTATTGTTTGTTGGGATGTTTTTGTCAATCTTTCCCTTTGATGTTGGGGATAGGGTTTGGGATCTGATTCAGTCAGTTCCTGAAGTGTAGTTACTCTTTAAATTAAGGTCACTTTTGCAACAAGGCCTATCGGAACTTGAATTTTATGGTGACTTAGTATATAAATTACACACAATCGTAGGGAAAACATAATTTCCTGATCAATTTTATATGTAATTATCATACGATTTAAACGCATTGGCTATAACATAGATGTAATGCGACAGGCTGCATGCTTAGTGGTCAACCCAATCACGATTGACAACTTTGCTGTCCTCTTTAATTGCACGCCGGTGGGTCGGGGTTCAGACTCTATGATAGCCCCTACATAAAGCTATAAATGAGTTGGTTGGGGCCGGATGTTTGCCTGTTTCTTGGCCTACCGAGGTTCAACTGGTGGTCTTCTTTTGTTCCAGTGCTCCAGTGGTGTTGCTGACGCCCCAGGGATCTCCAGGTGTCTCAACACGTTTTGGCTGTCGAGTCCTCATCCTTGCTTCATCACGGTCTATTCTTGATTTTAATTGTTGGCCGTTGTGACTTTCTGATGAGTAAGGGGACCTCCATACGAACCGAACTACCAACTAATTGTGTGCACCGCGGCGGAGGGTGAGGGTGAAGGTTTGGGCCCAGTAAAACCGGTTTAAACCCCCAAGTAGTTATTACTGACCGTCCCAAGGCGGTACTTTCATTGCGGTTGCATTTGTTTTATGTTCGGTGCTGTTTAATTTATTGTGTTCTCATTTTAACCCTTCTATAATAAAAATAGAAAATAGGTAAAAATAATTGTTAAATGTTTTTCGCATAATTTGCTTAGTCTGTTGTAACCCTTCTGTTGGTCTAAATTATCTAGTTCGGTAAAGATAGCTGAGTTGCCACCTATTTGGGAAAGAGCTGCTGACTCGGCTTATCACTTGTAATTTATTGTTTGTTGGGATGTTTTTGTCAATCTTTCCCTTTGATGTTGGGGATAGGGTTTGGGATCTGATTCCGTCAGTTCCTGAAGTGTAGTTACGCTTTAAATCTACATACCTTGGTCAGACTGTTTCGCCGTAGCAGTCCGAACAAGGAATAATAAACTATCAACTATTACAGTGTCTAAATAAGCTAAGCAATTTCATAAATATAACACTAATATTGATAGAATGTGATGGATGGCAGAACTTACAGACCCTGATCAAACTCCTAAGCAGAGCAGTTCAACCAGGATCTACACCATTAGATCCAATTTTAAAAATCCAGAATTTAGGATAGAATCGGAACAGGAAGTTCCATTCTTAAGGAAGTGCAATCTAACACATAGTTCAGTCAGTCGACAAATAGTGCAGACCCTGGTCATGTTGCTCCTATGGAGCAGCATGACCAGGATTTGCGGTTCCCGCTCAACTATTAAGGTTAAAGATGAAACAAAAATATACAAGTATTATACAACAGGATGTAAAAGGTATATGGCATACATTGCAGACTCTAATCAGAGGTCAGGCGAGAATTGCAAGAGGAAAAGTATTAGATGGGTTGAACTGCAGTCCATATAGGTGTAGTTATTAAGACAGACTGAAGCGTTTGGTCTTTAGTATATATTCTTGGACAGAAGCAAATATTTGGGCATTTAGATCATCTGATATATCTGGTGAGCCAAATAGCAATACATTCAAGCTTGGGTTACAAATTGAAGAGACTGAGGTTAGAAGTTCCCGCCTGAGATCAGAGTATATGCTGCACTCTAGACGAAAATGGCATATATTCTAAATGTCGCCACATACACATAATGGGCTATCGATTAAATTTTTAAAGTATAGGTGCAATTTTAAAGAGCTACAGTTAGTTCTTAGTCTGACTTGATATATTTGCCCCTTACGACTTCCAGAACCTTATGTTCAAATTAAACTGGTTCTAGACTAGTAGAGTTCCGAATTCTTTCAGGTAAAACATTCCATTCTCTAATGACAGATGACAGAAAAGAGTCAAAATATAACCGTGAATGAGCATGTATAGTCTGTAGATTGTTGACATTTCTTAGGTCGTATCGAGAAATATTTCCCACAGTCGCTGGAACGAATGAGGAAAGATAAACTGGACACATATTATTCTTCATTTTGTAAAACATTGTCAATTTATGCTTTTTTATGTCTCGCGGATAGAATTTCTCAGCCAGTTTCATGTAATAGAGAATTAATAGAAATCAATTTAATGACGTCAGTTACTATGCGTGCAGCTTCATTCTGGATTTGTTCAAGTTGATTAGACTCATATTGTGAGAAGTTGTCCCAGACTATATCTGCGTATTCCAGCAAAGGTCTAACGAAAGAGAACTATATGTTTTGTAAGGATTTTCTGTCTAGAATAAACTTAAGGCGACGCATAACGTTAACACGCTGCCAGGCTTTAGATTTGATATACTGGATATGCTCATGCCATTTACAGTCGTTTGAGAAATACAGGCCGAGGTGTTTATGCATGTCAACTTCATTTATTAATTGGTAATTCATGTACACGGGAGGGTGATAGGATTTGTTTACTTTCCTTGAAAACGTAACAGATTCTGATTTAGCCGGATTAAAAGAATGAAGAAATTTAGTGGCCCAAGCATTTACTCTCGATAGATCTATGTTTAACTTAATTGCAGCATCAAGGGGGTCATTTACAATAATAAACAAACTAGTGTCATCAGCAAATAATCTGATAGAATAATTAATATTTTCAACTATATCAGTTATGTAGATTAAAAAAAGCAAAGGACCCAGTATAGAGCCCTGCGGGACACCTGCTTTGATATAAGTCCAAGAAGATGTAGCACCAGGTAAAACCACACACTGTGTCCTGTCTTTTAGATAGTCGGTAAACCAGTTTATGAGAGATCCAGAAATTCTCACAGATTTGAGTTTGAAGAGTACGCCTTTGTACCAAACTCTGTCAAATGCCTTGCTTACATCACAAAAGGTAGCACGAACCTCTTTGCCGTCATCTAGAGCTTTACAGAACGTATTGTACAGATCAGTTAGTTGATTTACTGTTGAGTCACCCGGGAGAAATCCTTACTGTAGTGTTGTATTTACATTGTGATCTCTAAAAAGGTTAAATACATGCTTATGAACTATTTTTTCCGTAACTTTTCCTATTGTATCGAGAAGTGATATTGGAAGATAGTCTGAGACTTCGGAAGGATCATCTTTTTTATGAATTGGAGATACATTCGCTTCTTTCTATGAAGCTGGGACTTTTCCATGACTAAGAGAAAAATTAAACAAGTCAAAAAGGGGAACAGAAAGGGGATGGATTTTCAAGTTCTTTCAAAAGTCTGTTATTTATGCCGTCCGGATCAGCTGCTTTTCCAGTGGAAAGGGACCTCAAAGTTACTTCAACTTCCTCTGGAGTAACTATAATAGAATCGAACAGCGACAGGTTATCTGAAAGGTCAGGGGGTAGCATTAGTTTTATCAAGGGATATCTGATCGGCAAAATAATCGTTCAGTAAGTTGGCCTTATCAATATCATCTTCAAATGTAACACCATCTTTGTTAAGCGGAGAGACGGAAGGAGACTGATTAGGTTTAATAAAAGACTTAAGGACCTTCCACCAATCCTTCGGAGAATATTTATTAGATGTTAGTTTTGCAGCTAATTTACTGGTTTCAATTTTCTTTGACTTCGTATTTCACTAGTAACTTTATTGCTGAAATGTTTATATATTTCAAAGTCGTCAATGCGATCTGTCCTCTTATATTTATCATATAGACGCTTTCTTTTCCTTAACATTCTTTTAATATTATTAGTTACCCATGTCGGGTCTGTCTGTCTGATTTTGACAATTTTGTTTGGAATGTGTGTTTTTTTGCAGAATTTGTTATTTGTTGCTCGACGTTATGTGCATAAGTATCAATATTATTGTGTTTTAAGGAATCCCAATTAGTATTGTCTACTTTTTGTGAAAGAGAATGATAATTTCCTTTATCGTATAGCCAAATATGCCTCGAAAATTCAGGGGAAATAATTTTATCAAAATTCAGCACACAGTAGATAGGGCAGTGGTAACGAATATTTTGCTCTAAGAAGGGAACGCTTACACCACTCAAGAGAATATTTTGTGTATTAGAAGTTAGAAATAGATCTATCAATGATGAGGAAGCTTCAGTAAAATGGGTGGGTTCTGTTATAAGACTGTGAAGGCTATATTGCTGACATAAGATTTCAGTTTTTCGTTTTGATGCAGACTGAAGCATATCCAAATTAAAATCATCACATATATAAGTGTCATATGCGAGACCGGTAGAATTTTCAATAGACGTGAGAGCATCCGCAGAAGAGTTAGGTGGTCTGTAGAAGGTGCCTAATTGAAGTTTCTTATGTCGAGTTGAAACTTCAATCCATACACATTCGATATCCGGCATTTCAAGGTCAGGTTTACGCTTGGAAAAGATATTATCCTTAACATACACACAGATTCCGCAATGATTATCGCGGCGATAGGGTAGCTTAAACCCATTTATTTCAATATCAGTATCAGAAGCACGTCGATCTAACCAGGTTTCTGTCAGACAGATAATGTCAAAATCTTTTAATTCGGTTTCGATGATATCTATTTTATTTGACAAGCTTTGAATGTCATAATGAATTATTGAAAATATACTTCGAATAATTTCCTCATCGGAGTTTGTTGCAAAGGACGTATTAGGAGTGGTCAGCGAGCTATGAGATATAGGACCAGGATTAGATTCGATATCTCCACATTGTAGAAGAAAAAGTGAAAAGAGAATAAGAAGTTCAAAACATGTTAGAGGATTAAGACCTTTAGCCTTCAGATGACACCTGTAATGCAAGCCTATTCGCATCTTATAAGTACAAATATCTACATTCATTATGATATACAATCAATCCAAGCACGAAAATATTTCGAGGATGCAAATCTTAGACTGCAGATATAACGACATTCAGAGACTTGAGTAACATTATATTTAAATGAACTATCCACTATAATAACATTTTCCCCGTGGGCAGAAAGTTTAGAGAGAAAAGGAAAGAATGTTAACATAAAAAAAATCATATTCAATACAAAGAGATAATCCAATTTTCTGAGGTAAGAGAAATCTGCGAAGCTGACCCAGATTTAATAATGCATTTACTTATATATATTATTTATATATGATATAAATACAGGCATAAACTATGAGATTATATAATACAGTTGTAATATATACACTTAGCTCTCGGTATCTCAGGCAGTATCTCAAATGTAATATATACACTTAGCTCTCGGTATCTCAGGCAGTATCTCAAATGAAATGTATACACTTAGCTCTCGGTATCTCAGGTAGTATCTCTAATTGGCCCTGCACAAAATAGAACACAGTTTGAACACCGCTCCTGTTTATCTTTAATTGCAGCTGATGTCATCAATAAACACTGGTATCTGCAAGTAGATATTTTGAGACCAGAAAATTCACAGTATTTAGAGATGACCTTCAACTCTGATATATCAAGAGTTGACTGTGATAAGGGAAGAGGCTCTTAAGGCCATAACAATAAACGTTTGGACATAGTCAAGGCTACTCGCAGACACATCGAGGCTCAAGCTTCACGGTCAAGCAACCACTTAAAACAAACAAACAAACAAAACATTCTAACCCACAATACTCAAGAATTTTAGGGAGAGAAAATAGGACGCTCACTCAAAATATGACCCAGGGTAAATGGGTACACTGTCAAAGGGAGAAATTGTGCCATTTTCATCCCAATAAGGGTCACAAGAACACACTTTGCCTCCCTAGAAATCTCTAAGCAAATGCTTTCACTCGAGAGCAGGTCTCATTTGGGGAGGCTGCATGACGCTAGAAAGCAAACATAAGGTCACACAAGTTGCCCCCCTTTGTGCAAATACCGGATGCATCCATACACCTTTACCAAGGAAATTGTTGTGATATCGTATGTGCGCGGATTTTTAAATAGGCCCGCTTAAGACCAGTATAAGGAAAAGAAAAACAAGAAGATATATAATCAACAGAATCTGCAGCCAGCAATACTGGTATGAATTACACAGCGATCGCGAGCTAAGAATACTTGTCTATTTCGGAAATTAAACTGGTATGAATAACACAGCGATCGCGAGCTAAGAATACTTGTCTATTTCGGAAATTAAACAAACTGGTTTCAAAAACAAGCTAAACAGTAGTGGCATCACCCTAAGTATTTGGGCTCTGTCACCAGTAGTTATTAGCCCGTATCCAAATCCAACACGACCAAGCGCAAGCTGGTTTGATTCCCATAGGAATATTTCTTTTGGAGTAGTCAGATTAGGTCTGACGCCATTTGCAAAAGCTTAACTGTCCTAGTATATTAGGTCTGTACGGTAATGTGAACATTATATATAATGTAGTAATTGGGCGCCTACAAGTGAAAATGTGTCTTGTCGACCACACAAACAGGAAATGCACATTAAATTTTGCAGTCCATTCAGGGTCCGCGTAGGTTTTCAACATAACTTCTACAAGAATCAAATTGTAGATTAAATAGCTATTATTATTGTTAAAAGGAGGTTTGTAGTTAAACCGCGAGGGTTTAAGGGGATCCCAGAAGTCGACAAAGCACATCTTCATCTGTCGCGGACCGCATGTGGATTGACCGTTACGAAGTCAAACTTTACGTGAACGAAGAGTGGTCCTATGCGCTGTAAACCATTTGAAATTTTGGTTTGGTAGGAATGTATGGGGTACACTGTTTACCATTGTGTCAGGGCCTATTATAGCGTTATATCTATTTGTAAGTGGGCTGATTTCTGAGCGACATTATTTAGTGTACCCGAGACAGCAAACGAGCTGTCAATGTCTAAATGCGCTCCCCATACCTTAATACTTAAGGTATATATACCTTAATCCATATGGCCGGGCCGGGTAGCGCAATCGGTAGGGCACCTGACTCGTAAGTCAGAGGTCCTGGGTTCGAATCCCGGTCTGGCCACATACTTTCGTTTCTCCTTCCGCTGATTCAAGAAGGGCAGTTGTCAGTTACTGGCGAAAGTATGTGCACTTAGTACTGGTTAACCGCTTAGGAGGTCTAAGCCTGCCCAGGAATAGTGTGGTTAGGTTAACTGATCGTCCCGACATGACCTTAGTTGTTTACCGTGGACGTTAAGCATCAAATCAACCAACCAACCAACCTTAATCCATATGAAAAGTTGCCTGTAATAAGTTTTACCTTAACAATGCTATATTCCGGGCTGATGAGTGCTTTATTCTTCCTGAAAACAGCTTTTATAGAGAAGAAAGTGAAAACAGACATTTCATCATATATTTGTAAAAAATAACCCATAGTCCGGTGCTTAAACATAATATTGTTGCCCGCCAACCTTAAATCTCTTTCCGGAAAGTCACTTTTGTGCTGTTGAATGCCTTTTTCATCATTTCTTGGTATAGTATTCGCCGGTAGATGTTATAATTTCTTTCGGCTAAGATATAGCATTCTATGGTTAAATATATAACTATGATGCAGTATTCTACGGTTCTTGGTGGTGGTATTCATTCTCATCTTCTTGGAAACATTATGAATTGTAGGAGTAAGATTGCTAGAAATGTCAGTATAAATGAAAGAAATGCATACAAACTTCTTTGCTGGCCTACGATAGGGGATTTAATAGGTAT
Organism: Ctena decussata; assembly: GCA_963989385.1. NCBI lineage: Eukaryota > Metazoa > Mollusca > Bivalvia > Lucinida > Lucinidae > Ctena > Ctena decussata. Next base: position 28,991,952 of record OZ022499.1, on the reverse strand, counting down.
GGCTCTCTCCTTCCTATCTTAATTGTTATAGACATGTCTAAATCCATTTAATTCATCCCTTTAAGTTAAAAAATAAAAAAATCATATTTTTAGAAGAACATTTCATTGCTACCACTGTTTCAAAGACAAATCAACCTTTGAAGATGTCATAAATCATAAAGTTATAATCATTATGCACACTTAGGCCCGTATTCACAAAAACAACTCAAACTCATACTCGACTCATACTCCAGTAAGGTCAGTTGAAATGACGCTCGAGGAAGCTATGAGTGCGTGAAGTTCAAGTACAGTTTTATATTCACTTTGACTTCGTGGAGGAGACTCTACCTACACTCCAGTTCGACTCACATCATGTAAGGGACATTGTGGACCCAGATCGGATCTCCAAAAATATATAAACTGTGATGACTAAATTTTAAGACATGGTTGACTTAACAGTGTAGAACTAGATCATACTAACAGTAAAATTCGTAAAATTATAAATATACCTCGGGAACTATACTTTTCTGTTTGACGTCTGAGCGTCCGTCCGGTTTACGTTGTTGTGTCTGCAGAAGCTTTAGTGGTGTAGTGGTTGAGCTACCTGTCCGTTAAACATTAATCATGGATTCGATCCCGTCCTTCTCCAGTATTTTCGCTGCAGCTTTAATAGATTTTCCTATTCTCGTATCACTGTATTTATTGTTGTTTAACCCGACCTCCTGGTGTTACCATATAGTTTCTGCGAGCCTCGTCGTATGCACTTTCTTTACTTGTTTCGTGGAAAGCTTTTATTCCACGGATTGTATCCAAACTAGGCATATACTAGTATAGTGACACGGGGATGACGTTGTTGCAAGCAATGAATAGAATAGCTCGATAATACTTAAATTGATTGTTATGGGCGTTTTTCTATATCATTGTACCCCCCCCCTCTACCCACGCCCTCCCCCCCCCCCCCATACGATGTATGTTATTTGGGTCCGTCCGTTCGTTCGTTCGCCCGTCCGTCCGTCCGTCTGACTCTGTCCACAAGTCTTTGGTTCCGTCCTTTCTTTAATTGCTTAAATTTCAGTAACCAAAGGTGAATTTTTCTAATATTAGATATACCAAACGTGCATACAATTGACTTTGATCCTGAGAGGACTAGAGATGAAAATAGGAAAAAATGGCAATTTTTTAAGACAGCAATATTTTGTATTAAAATGTTTCTTTCATTATTATTATTTATTTTCTTGTGTGTGTTTGAAACTAATGATATGTAGCAGTACTTGATTCAAGATCAGCTAGGGTTATATAGCTAAGGTCAATGTAGAACATTTATAATGAGCACCCTCTTTTAATAGTGTGTAAAAATGAAAATAAAAAAAAAAATATGTGAATGTTGAAGATAAGTAGTTTCCAAGATTTTTATTCGTTTGACTATACATATCCCACACCTTCCCCTAATCACACCACTACCACCTATATCACAAAAGGATTTTGGGGTTGGGATATATTTTTTTCGATTTGTCCGCCAGTCTGTTGTCCGCATTTTAGGTTTCTACGTATACAGCATTTGTCGGATCTTAATGACATTTTGAACATACATTTATGTTGACTGGAGACAAATCAGCCAAAAAATAAAAACAGGGGCCCCGAAGAGGTTTTTGAAAGAGTTACGCTTCTTTGAAGATCTGGTTTCCGCTAAAAATGTGTAAATAATGTCATAGTTTCCTTTTTAAAAAGTTATATTGTAGCTTAACATTGTTAAGGTATCAGTCAAGTTAGAAATTCGACTGGTTTTGACAGGTTTGGGGTTGTTTGTTTGTTTGGGCTTTAACGGCTATTTGAGACAGTGTTTCAGTCTTTATCGAGCGGTCTCCCAGGGAGAGGAAGCAGGAAAGGACGATCGGACAGACGAGAGTAAAACGAAATATGAAACCCACCCCGCACCTGCTGCAAGAACAGCAATTATTATCCAGATATATAGTACGATCCTCAGATACCCAAATCTTTAGCATGAGATACCCTATTACGTGCAAGTTCTACAATGGCTATCATGCTATAAGTGAGAATGAACGCGGTTCGTCTGCCTGTACGTCGTTAATGCACTTGCTAAAGCTCGTGGATTATGTTTGCGGAAAGGCGGACGAACCATGCTCTAGCTTACACTAGTAAGACCCACCGACACTAAACGTAGCCGGACCCGACCACGTGTGAATGAGTGTGTGGAGAACGGCTCTCTCTCTCTCTCTGTCCTGGAGACGTCTGAATATAGACCTAATATTTTGTTAAACGACATTATAGCTGAAAGGAAATACAAATTACATGTTAGGACGTAAGCCAAAACTTTGTGAAACGCAGCACCCTTAAAATATGAATTTGTCACACACACAAAAAAGAAAAAAATATATAACATAGAAGCCATCTGGCCTATAACAACAACTTTTGGTAGTCGTGCTTCTTCGCATTGGCTTATCATAGCCATGAAATCGCTGAAATATTGATAAAACTTAACTCGAGTCGCCGTCGAGGGACCTTCACCATTCCTCGACCAAACCTTACTTATTGGAGTTTACTCCAGTTGCACTTTTGTCTGTGAATACGACTGGACCTTACCTTGAGACCATGGCATGTTAAACGTTGCAATATTCGATGTTTTTTACATTATTGTTCTATCGTACCTGATTGTTTTTATAAAAGCTATATTACTATTCAATCATTGTTTATTACTATTGTATATTCTATATTTGTATTCAATATCCCTTCCTTTCTATTGTAATATGTTCCTTTTATATTCTATATTGAATTTGTATTTATTATTTCTTCATTACTATTTTATCTTTCTTATTTCTATTGTAAATTTTTATATTTGTATTCAACCTCTGTTCATTTCTATTGTATATGTTCCAGTTCTATTCTATATTTGGCCATTTGTATTTATTGATTTTATATTACTATTTTATCTTTTTATTTCTATTGTATGTTGGTATATTTGTATTCTATATTGGATCATTTGTATTAATGAATTTTATATTGCTATCTTATCTTTTTTTATTTCTATTGCATATTGTTATATTTGTATACTATATTGGACCATTCTCATTTACTGATTTTATATTACTATGTTATCCTTATTTATTTCTGTTGTATACTGGTAGTATATTTGTATTCAATTTCTAGTAATTTCATTTGCTAAGAAAAATCGGCCAAGGTTCCAGCCGTGATAGACTCACCTCTGACATGCCACAAGACGAAAACGAAAACTAAGTATATCAGTGATCGTGACGAACAGCTGTATTCAAAGACAACTCTCTCTCTCTCTCTCTCTCTCTCTCTCTCTCTCTCTCTCTCTCTCTCTCTCTGTGTAGTCAGACACAAGGTATTACAATGTCAAATATCAGATGTAAAAGAAAGCACCTTCCCTCCAACGCCAACGTTCGTCCAACAATATTACGACCCATCAACATAGCAAATTTTATATTGGAAGCTTTAAACAACTTTGGTATCGACGTGTGTGCGACGTTTGGTTGACGTTGCTTGTGTTAGTTTCAGTTCCCTTACATGGCCTTGTTCGCATTAGTCACACAACGTTGAAACGACGCTTGTTCGGGTAGCACACAACGCTAACATGTCAAATCTTTCTCTCGGTTCCCACAAATTAGGTTAATCCAGCCCAGAAAAAAAAATCTAAAAGTTGCCCTTTCAAGCAAAAGATACATACAAGCACGAAAACTCGGAGTCTCAGCCTCACTGAGTCTCTTTGTACGACAGCTACGCCGCCTACTAGGACGCACATGCCAATAGAACTACATAAATCTCTCATCGTGCAGTCAGAAAGTCAAGGCACAGTTTAAAATATTGAATGATTTGGAGTGGAATGCAATGGAATGGACTTGCGGGGAGACTCTCCTTCACTGTATTCCATTGATTAGGGATGATACTCATATAAGAAACAATTTGCTCCCTCCTAGGGAGCAAATGCTTTCGTGTAAGAGCACCATTCCAGGCCCAGGGAGCAAACTGTAGACAATGGAGTGTATATTATCTCATCTGTTCTATTCCATTCCGTTCTAATCCATTTCATTCCAAGTTTTAAACTATGCCCACTTTGGTAATAAAACATGCAAATTGCAACACAGATAAAACTGATTTTGAAACTGACCACGTGAGACATTCTCTATGTACATGAAAAGTATCTATCTATCTATCTATCTATCTATCTTAAACACATTTTGTGCGGTGAGGTGCACTGAAATTTAGAAAAGATTTTACGGACAATATAAATTATCAGTAAAAACTTGACCAGTCTGATTATAATTAAGAAAGGTCAGCCTGGTCCTAAACGAGCTTTATGATTAAGATCTGCACATGAGACAATCTGTGCATTCATTTTATGCTTTCAAATCAAATCCCTCAGCGTCCAGACAAAGAGTGTGCGTACAGCAAAGGCTCTGACCTGACTGCGCGGGTGCACAAAGGGGAAGTCTGTCCTTTTCATCGTCGCATCTCTTCTACATGGGAAATGGTGTGTGGGGGCGGTGGTTCCTTTAAATGAACGAATTTGCTCCCCAGTAGCAAATTCTTTCCTGTAAGCGTTGATTTCAGTTGGAAGGGCTACATTTTGTAGAAAAGAAAATAAGAAGCCATAAGAATCGTTTCTCTTTACAAAAATGGCGGAAAACATGGCAGTGTTTTCGGCTCGGCTTAAGGCAGATTTGAAAAATAGCTGGATGTTGTAGCCCTGTCAGGAGAAAATACACATGATAGCTCGTGGGAACAGTAAAGGCATAAATCAGTCTGCATTTCTGCTCAGACGCATTTCCCCTATACAACTTCCTAAGGATCCATAGATTGTCCATATAAAAACTCAGCGAGGAGCAAAATTCTTTGACCTCCTGTGACCTTGAAAATAGGGTCAAGGTCACCAAAATCTAACCACTTCTTTAACATGTCCCAATTATATCTCTTTGCAAGTTTAGTTCAAAACCATCCATCCATTCAGAAGGTATGGTGCAGACAAGGCATTTTTCTCAACACTCTTTGAACTCCTTTTACCTTGAAAATGGGGTCAGGGCTACCCGAATCTAACAACTTCTTTGCCATCTCCCAGTTATATGTCTGTGCAAGTTTGGTTTAAATCCATCCATTTATTCAGGAGATATGGTGCAGAAAAGGCATTTTTCAACATCTTTTGACCTCTTGTGACCTTGAAAATTAGATCATTGTCACCAAAATCTAATTAGCTCTTTGCCAGTTCCTAGTAATGTATCTGTGCCAGTTTGGAAAAAATCCATCAATTCCTTCGGGAGATATGGTGCAGACAAGCTATATTTCATCATTGGGGCCCTGATAGCGTAGTGGATAGAGCACTCGCTTTCCACCTCGGGTCCGGGTTTGAATCCTGGCGTCGTCATGTGGGAGGGTAGTGGTCGCCCGTCCGAGGTCGGTGGTTTTCTCCGGGTACTCTGGTTTCCTCCACCAGTATAGGACCACAAACGCGCCAACATCCGTGCCATCGAGAGTATTTAAATAAGTTTGCGTGAGCTTTCAATGCAATCGATGTAAAACATATAAAGTTTACATATATTTCATCATTCTTTGACCTCCTGTGACCTTGAAATAAGGTCAAGTTCACCAAAATCTAATAATTTTTTCCTCCCACCCAGTGATGTATCTGTGCAAGATTGGTCAAAATCCATGCATCCCTTCAGGAGATAGAGTGCAGACAAGAAGCTACGCCGACCCCGACGCAGACGCTGACGCCGACACAGACGGGATCCACACCAAAAACAATTTGTCCCCCGCACATAAATTTAACATGGGCATAGAACCGGACATATTGCAAGAGGTTCGTTGTTCAGACTATTTTGCAATTGTTTGTAAGTTGAACATCCAAAATGGCGACCATCTATCATTTCTTAAATAGTAAAAACATGACACTATTTCAAGATTTGCTATATGGGTTTAGACCAAGTTTGTGTTTGTGTTAGAATGATGTTAGCATGGAGGTCTTCACATTTACGCGGAAACTGACCTTCAAAGATGGCACCTTCTACCAATAATAACAAATATGAAAATGATATATCTCAAGAACACCTGAATGGAAATAGACCGAATTCGGTCTGAATCTTTCTTGAACGGATATTTTGAAAATTTACGAAAATTGACTATCCAGTTTGGCTGTCATCAGTCATTATTTAAAATGAGCTTTGGTGTTTTCAATTGGAGTAGTCGAGTGACAACTGTCTGGTAAAGTACTGTTTATTCGGTTTATCGTGTGTATCACTTCGCGAATTGTTGTAAGTTTATACGTATTCTATTTTCCGTTATAATATTTAGGATGGAAGATGGGATTCGATGAATTAGTTTCTGATCATTTCCTATGTTTTACTTTGTCAGGATGATCTGTGCAGGGGTATGTTTTTAAAAGGGCTTACAAGATGGCCGCCTTCAGCCATTACTTGAATGGCAGAAATAATGAAAATTACAATATCAAAAGCCGTCAAACAAAATTTGAGAAATTAATTATTTGTGTCAGAAATGCTCCTTGCATGGGCCTGCTTCAGATTTATGCAAACAAATTGAACGACCGAGATGGTTATCGATACCTCAAATAGCAAATCATAAAAATACAATATTTTTGATAGGCAAATAGTTTTTGAACAAGTGTGGTAGGAGCGATGATTTGATGGACATTTTACTTTACTGGAGACGGCCGCAATACATCGTTCTTAAAATACCGAAATAAAAAAATCAAAATGGCAATATCCCAAAAATTCGCACAAAGGATTTTGACCAAGTTTGAGTGAGAATGTTCCTGGCATATAGCTCTCCAAGAATTATGCTAAAACGGACCATGTACGATCTCCACCGTCGCTGAAAAAATAACAGAACACTAAATGAGAAAATCTCTGGAACATATGAATGGCTAATGGCCAAAATTGATCAAAACAATTCTTGTGTAAATATATGGCTTATTCTTTGGAATATACCATTCCTAGTCAAAATCCATTAAGCTAATCTTGATATATAGTCTTTTACATGTTTAATTACTTTAAGAAAGAGTGGCCACACGAGATCCTCATGAGAAACACATCTCTTATCCTCCAACTAAATACTGACTTTGCTTATCATCATGTAATTTGCATCTGAGGAGTTAATTAAGGTGAATTATCACCCCTGTCTACTAGCAGCGATGTAATGGCTTAATTATATGTGCCGAACTACCTTTGGTTATATTTTAACTGGATATATGAGTAAGTGAAAATCATAATTATCAACGTAGAGCAGTGATTCAAAGGCTTAATCCTATTAATTTTTCCAGATTAATAATATTCTTAATTCTGAAATTACTTTTGAGCAGTTATATTATTGGTCTTTTTTTTTTTGAGTACTAGAAGACACATAATCTTACCTAAGATTTCCTAGCCTTCTCCAAGGTTATCTCAAGATGCAACCGAGATCACAGCTTGGGATGCCATAAAACAAACGAATCCGACCTACTAAATGTAAACTGTGTAACAAAGATGATCAGTAGGAAACTAAAATACATGTATAATTATTACGTTTTATTCCTTTTTATACCCGCCTCAATTTAGTGGCGGGGTATTATGATATACCTTTCGGTGTCTGCCCTCTGTCCGTCCGTCCGTCCGAGCTCACCATTTCCGATCGATTTTTTTATCAAATTTTGCATAGATATTATATTCGCCGATGGGTGGTATGGGATTGTTAATGGGCAAATCCGTCCATTTTTAAAAGAGTAACTGCCCTTGTTCGTATCGGAAAAATGGTCTCTGCCCTGTTATTCCTTTACTGTTTGTGATATCAAAATGAAACTTCATGGATATGTTGAACAGCAAAGGTTACATATTGTGACTAAAAGCCGTCACTCTGACCTTCCCTGTTCGTGAGTTATCCACCCTTGATAGGTCTGAAAAATGGTTTTTGACCGGTAGTTCCTTTATTACAAGAAATATCTGAAAAAAATGGTTTTTGACCTGTTGTTCCTTTACTTTATGGAATATCTGAATGATTTTTTTATTTGATTTGATTGTTGCTTAACGTCTAAACAGCTAAGGTCATGTCGGGACGGTCAGTTAACCTAACCACACTATTCCTGGGCAGGCTTAGACCTCCTAAGCGGTTAACCAGTACTAAGTGCACATACTTTCGCCAGTAACTGACAACTGCCCTTCTTGAATCAGCGGAAGGAGAAACGAAAGTATGTGGCCAGACCAGGTATCGAACCCAGGACCTCTGACTTATGAGTCAGGTGCCCTACCGATTGCGCTACGCGGCCCGGCAATATCTGAATGAAACTTCACAGATATGTTGAACAGCAAAGGTGACATATTGTGACTAAGGACTGTCACTCTTACCTTTCCAGTTCGTGAGTTATTCCCCCTTCAAAGGTCTGAAAACTGTTTTTGATCTGTAGTTCCTGTACTATATGATACATATCGGAGAAATTGTTTCTGGCCTGTTATTCCTTTACTATATGGAACATCTAAATGAAAGTTCACAGATATGTTGAACATCAAAGGTTACATATTGACTAAGAACTGTTACTCTGACCTTTCCAGTTCATGAGTTATCCACCCTTTATATGTCTGATAAATGGTGTTTGACCTGTAGTTCCTTTACTATAAGGAATATTTGGATGAAACTTCACAGATATGGTGAACATCATAGGTAACATATTGTGACTAAGAATCGTCACTCTTCCATGTCCAGTTCGTGAGTTTTCTGCCGTTGATTGATTTGAAATGGCTTTTGACCTGTCGTTCCTTTACTATTTGGAATATCTGAATGTAACTTCAAAGATATGTTGAACATTAAAGCTTACATATTGTGACTAAGGACGGTCACTCTTACCTTTCCAGTTCCTTAGTTATTTGCCCTTGATAGATCTGAAAAATGGTTTATGACCTGTTGTTCCTTTTCTGTACGGAATATCTAAATGATACTTCACAGATATGTTTAACATCAAAGCTTACATATTGTGAATAAGGACGGTCACTCTGACCTTTCCAGTTCATGAGTTATTTACCTTTGATAGTTCCTCTACTATATGGAATATCTGAATGAAACTTTACAGATATGTTAACCACCATAGAATAAGAAACGGACTTTCTCAGCTCAAAGAAATGCTTTACTGCCTGACCTAAATCTACACTGGTCTGAATGCCCCACATTGTTAGAAACCTCACAAGACTGCTTTGTATGAGTGGTTTATATAAATATCTGTTTGCAGTAAGGACATTAGATCTCTGTCTATCCCAGTTCTGTGGCTATTTAGCTATTATATATTTCAAAAAAATAAGTTACGATGTCCAGCGGTGGCGGGGTATCATGTAGTGCCTGCGGTGCTTTTATTTATTCTATGTGAAATCTGAGTTATTTTCCTTTAGTCAGGACCATGCATATTTTATTGACACATTTTTTCGGCTTTAGCCGTATAACCTTAATATTGACCTACATTTTAACTATTCCATTGGCCAATATAAATACATCCGGGGGTTTGATGTAGGTAGCTTACTTTCACTTTCTCTTTCTACTTTCACTTTCATTGGGCTGTTGATCTATTAACCTTGTCGTGACGAATCTAGATATTTTCGGTCCTAATCGCTTTTTGCCAAAAACGTTTCGCCTGTTATGTCACTTATGTAAAATATAATACCAACAAGATAACTTGACACAGAAATCGAAAATGAAATTAAGTAATTAGTTTAAACAGTATTTTATTCAACATATAAACATACACAATCCGTTCAGTCCCGTGTCTCAACCGCTTCCCGACAACGATGTACCATCGGCATAGCAGCAAGAACAGGTCAATCACGTATGAGGAGTACTGAATCTTCCGGACTGGATAATATATTTGTGCACGCAATCAAAAAATTTTTTGTTCTCAAAGTCGGAAAGGGCTGGATTACCATTAGTCAATGTCCTTACTGGAAGATGAATTACGGTAGATAATACTTGATTTCGTAGTTGCAGATAATTTGGACAATCATACAGAAAATGTTTTACTGTTTCTGTTCGACCACAAGAACACGTTGAACTGTCAATTATATTTTCCTATGTAGATGTGGTTTTAGAGAGCTGCATTCAAGGCGTAATCGTGCGTGATAAACTTGAGCTGTTCTGTTTCCGTAGTAATAATATTCGGGGGCTTTATTCTTACCTCGTATAAGTTTTTCTTAAAGTCGGCAAGAGAAACGCTATTCCTAACTAACATGGGTAAGTTATTCCATGCTCTTACGGCTGATGGGAGAAAAGAAGTATAGTATAAAGTAGAGGTATTATGAACTGTAGAGATATCGTTAGAATTGCGAAGAGAATATTGTGACTGATCTTGAACAAGACCTGGTACTAAATGGGTAAGAAAGGCAGGTGCAAGTCCATTAACCATTTTATAAAAGATTATGAGCTTCTGTTTCTCGCGTCTTGACTCAAGTGTATCCCAGCCTAAGTCATCGTAAAGCTTGGCAATACTACACAATTTTGTGGCTCCTGTAACTATTCTCATGGCCTCAATTTGGATTGATTCAAGAAGAGTCTTATCTTCATTAGTTAGATTGCACCATACTGCTCCGCTGTATTCAATAACCGGCCTTATAAAGGAAATATACATTCGTTCGAGTGATTTTCGGTCAAATTTAAATTTGAAAGCACTCAGAACATTTACACGTTGCCAGGCCTTGTTAGCAATTTCTGTAACATGGTTGTGCCAAGTTAGACCAGAAGAAAAGGTTATGCCTAGATGACGATGACTATTAACTTCCTTTACAATAGTATTGTTCATTACAAGAGGTGGGTGATTGGGTCGTAAGCGTTTTCTTGAGAATATCATTGATTCAGTTTTCAGTGGATTTAGATCTACTAGCCATTGCTTTGCCCATATGTGAATATTCGAAAGGTTGGCGTTTAAAGTATTTGCAGCAGTGTTTGGGGTTTCAACAATTACATACAAACTAGTATCGTCTGCGAATAGTTTCACATTGCAATTTAGATTTTCTACAATGTCGTTAATGTAAATTAAGAATACCAAAGGGCCTAAGATCGACCCTTGCGGAACACCAGCAGGTACAGGGAGATAACTATACATTTTACCATTCAAGACAACTCGCTGTTCCCTATTTGAGAGATAATCTGAAAACCATTCAAGAAGATTACCTGAGATTCCAACTGTTTGAAGTTTATGTAGAAGCCCCTTATGCCAGACCCTGTCAAATGCTTTGCTTATATTTAGAAAAACTACAAGCACTTCTTTGCCAGAGTCAGCAGCTTCACAGAATGAGTCATAAAGGTTAAGTAGTTGGTATGTAGTGGAATCTCCTTGAATGAAACCAGACTGATGTGGAGAAATGATCCGGTTAGTTATGCAATAGTTGTAAACATATTTGTGAATAGAACGCTCCATTGTCTTTCCTAGTCCACTTAGTAAGAATATTGGGCGGTAGTTATTGGGTAACTGGGTATCATCTTTTTTATGAACAGGAATAATACTGCCATGCTTCCATGCTTGTGGAAATTTTCCTGCAGCAATAAGTCGATTGAAAAAATACTTAATGGAATTCTAAGTTGATCAGCCCCTTCTCTTAAAAGACGAGGGCTTATTAGATCTGGACCAGATGCTTTGGAGACATTAAGAGAACGTAAAATATCACGTACATCAGAAGGACTAACGTAAATTGTGTTAAGCTGTTCATACGGTGGTTGTGTAGGTTCAGGAAGGTTTGTGCCGGTATCATCAAGTTGTGACTGTGTAATGAAAAAGGTATTAAGCATTTCTGCTTTTTCTTCTTCACTTTCGTAAGTTTTATTATTATAAATTAGAGGAGGAACTGAAACATTTTTCTTGTTTAGATGAAGAACCTGCTTAGACAATCTCCACCAAGTTTTGATATCATCTGTTTTTGTTGCTAGAGTAGTAGCTATACGGTTTTCATAATTGGTTTTAGAAAGTCTTACTTCACTAACAATCTTATTACGTAGTTTTCGGAATTTAGACCAAACTCTATTACTGTTAGCTCGTTTAGCTTTTTTATGTAGCCTTTTTCTTTGACGTATCAATTTTCGGATTTCGTTATGCATTAACGAAGTAAGTAATTGTCGCTGGCTTAGTTGTTGATGTTTTGCTGAAACTGCGACACTTTTAAGGTGGTATGTGGGGCGGTCAGCCAACCAATCCTTATTGTTATGTGCAACACAGGCAGACCCCAATCAAAATTCAACAGCATTTCCGAAATCGAAACCCCAACACCAACAACAAATTTGCGTATCAACGTGCGCATCCGTACAATCTGATCAGCATATCTGATATCTTACATGTACCTGACTCATACATATTACAATACACAGTTATATTTAATCTAAGCCGATTCTCTTTTTTTAAGATATTTCTTGTTTTAAATAATGTACAACCGTCTACCCACGTCTCCATTCTTTGAACATTCGAATGGTATCAGCTACAGCAGTGTAGCATTGCAGCACTGCATCTAATTAGCTTCCAAGTTTAATAGTGTTCCATTGTCTAAAATGAGCAACAATTTATGCAAATCTCTGCAACCCAGATGGTCTGTTAAATGGTCCAATTAAATGAACTTACCCCTATTATGCTGCATTATTAACACCTATTGGTCATAATTGTGCGATTCTTGGACTTCACGCCTGTTAAGTGGGGTCAGTCGGGTACACTTTTCTAAGAGAGCGTGTTTAGCCTGTATATTTGCAATATCAAAATCTATTCTGCACAATATATACATTTAGATGATCGATTATTTTTAGTCATAACGAGTGACTAACTTTGGAACTTCGATCGAATCGGTTAATCGTTGCTTGAGATATTGTCATAAAAGCAAAATTAAGCCCGTCTGAATTAGGGGTCCGCCCCGCGGCGGTCATATACGCTTACGAAATCTCACAACTTGAAGAATTTTGATGAGGTATTTACCCAAGGAACACTGCAGTCTAACTAGTTTGAAATAAAGTCCTAAGACGTCTATTCATTGATGTATTCCTTGCTTCCAAAGGATCTTACTATTCAGAACTTATATGAAAAGAGAACTGTCATGATTTCCTCTTTTCCTTTTTCACATATATAGGAAAGTAGTCCCGCCACCTCGCGACCATGGTTTTGAAGAACAAAAATAATGATGATACACAAGAGGTGCCGCAGTCTTTGGACTTAGATGTCTAAGGTCATCTTTATAGAAAGTACAGGAACAAAGACGTTTGCAATACATACGAAACGAAATAAGCATAAGCAAAGATTCCAGCTGTTTTCCCAAACGAGATGATCAAACGGCCTAGGACTAGTCAAACATAACAATAAGACACAAGGCAGTACATATTGTAAAACGCTCCGTAGCGATTGGCTACAAACAATACGATAAAAAACAACCTCAGAATAATCACCTCAGAATGTTCAATGCTGAAAACTAACGAGGTATTTTAATCTTCTCCCTCACCCCTACATTGCGCAAACTGTATTATTTACAAAATCACTCGATTTTATTAATGTTTTATTGTCACCTATGAAACAGTCTTACATTTGTTTTGACTTGGTGCTTTCTTAGGATATGGTTTTCAAATCACCTGAGCATCCGCCTGAATGGTGAGATTTTGTGATCGGCGATCATCCGTCGTCCACCACTTACCTTGTTAACGCGATAGAGGTTTCATATTTAGCAATCATACACAAACTGGCATACACAATATATATTTTAGAAGCATGAATCGTTGTCGACCTTCGTAATTTCATCATGTAAATAGCAGATTAGGCGGATACTCCCAATACCATCATATCTTGATGTAACATATCAAGATATCCGCTATGATTCATTTGAGCCCGCATATCAATTATCAGCATACATACCTTAGGTAATGACGTCATACTAGACTGATCCGATCTCAAGTTAATGCTTTGTCAAACATATATGTGACTTTATAATTTTATGAATTATAGAAATGATAAGTATTATCTTCGGATACAATCTTTTAAATAATCGCTGTTTATTCTTGTATTATGTTAAAAAAGGCTCACGTAAAAGCTTGGGTTAATTAATTTAATTATCTCTAACAAACAACGAAACGAAGACGTCGAACAACTACGCCTATCATCAGTGTCATATCTTATTGGTACTTCTGTTTCTAGTCCGTATTACCGGGGACCTCTCAAGCGCTTGAAGTGACCGACTATACACCACTTTATAGCAGTATCAGTGAAAATGAAGAAGGGATTGGTGCTCCAGAGTTATCGGCTACACAGAGTTTGCTTACACCAGGTTTGTTAGATATGTATTGAGTTGTTAATACTAAATCGAACCACGCCTTGCTGTTTCCAGTCTGTGGCATGCTATGTTCACGATGTTGCTAATATCGGCTAGGCTGAAAGTTGTCGATAATAGCCGTGCGCGAATTTTGTCGCCCAAGTAGGGTATAAACTTTAAGTAGCGATCGAAAATATCTCGTGATACCTCAACTGGGCGTTAACCTGACGAAGTAATCTCTCATGAGGTCTCAAAAGAAGTCTCACTCGAAAAGCACACTTGACCATCAGCTTATCATCGAAATCTTGTTACTTACTCGAAATCTAACAATATTGAAAGAACGAAGTTGTTTATTAATAACTAGAACCTACAAGACCTTAATGCATCAGACAGGAAGGTCCATTTTTCCAGACAGGGTGAGGTAGGTTGAATTAGATAAAATAAAATATATTTTTTATTGGTTTAATTATTTGTTTTAGGTGAAAAGTTCAATAAAGCTGTGGATTAAAACAGAATATATCCATATCTTTTTTAGATGTATTAGTAAATATCAAAACTGATTGTCAGGAGTACAGGATAATTGGACTCGCCCTACCGGGCTCGTCAATTATCCCCTACCCGTGTCAGTCAGTACAGATATTTACTGATACATCACAAAAAGAATGGATATATCTATTACATTATTTGTCTACAAGACAAAATAAGTTATCGATTCAAAGTCACAGCAGAAAACCAATGGGGCCCGAGCGACCACTTAGAAATGGTTGGGAAAATTAATACAAATAATCTGCTAGGTATCTTTTAATGATTGCTTATACCAGATGCAATTGTAGGTCAGGGCAGACATGTCTGCTCAGGGTATTTCTGTATGAGATTGCTTCTATTCTGCTTGGTGTAGATGTGGGCAGATTTCTCTGATATTGGACTGTAAAGGAGAGCATTTGCCGTTATCAAATGATAACAAGAACCTGTTCGTAGCCCATAAATTCTAGGGATGGTATTTATAGACCATTCTGAAACTTTCGCAATGTTTCGATAACTTTATTCCTGGTTCATTTTTCATTAAACAAAGACAAAGTGTTCGTGTTTGTTGATTTAAATCGCGCGTTTCCCGTTTTTTGTCAGCAGGTTGTGGCGCCTGCACCTTCATATCCTACATGAAGCGGCATTTCATTGTATAACACAAAAAACATTCTAGACGTTGTCTAACTGAGATTCAGCCAGATTATAAGACATAAACCAGAATAATGTTTCATGTATTCTCTGCCTTCTATTTTCATAATTTAAACAGTGTGGGTTTGTTCTAAAGGTCTCAGCTAACACGAGTGGTGACTTGCGGACAGCTACGCGATAAT
Source organism: Ctena decussata (assembly GCA_963989385.1). Taxonomy (NCBI): domain Eukaryota; kingdom Metazoa; phylum Mollusca; class Bivalvia; order Lucinida; family Lucinidae; genus Ctena; species Ctena decussata. The sequence continues at coordinate 28,976,354 of OZ022499.1, read as the reverse complement.
GTTTGTCACTGCGATAGTTGGCATGGAATGTTGCAGCACATCACAACCCATTTTTTTCGATACAAGAAGCTTCTAGTTCTTGCTGCTTACAGGGACTTGGTACTAAATAATCTGGTATAGTGTCAAAGTAGTAGAGCAGACGGAGCCCCAAAAGTGCTCTCCTTAAGGACTTTACTGGTAAGGTTCTGCAAATGTACCAAATTGTTTGTCAGTATGTCTAGTGTATGAATACGGCTGATGACATCACCGCAGCTGAGTACTAAAAGAGTTATGGCCCTTGAAAGAAATGTACCCATTGAAAGTAAAAATACAAAAATTTTGTCAGTTTAAGTCAAAAACGTCCATTTATTTCAAATTAAATTGCTATTTTGGCTGTTTTCGATTGTATGTCCGAAAAGTAAACGATACATACTATACGTAAAAGATTTTAATGGCAATGGTACTTTACCATGCGTTCGTCCGTGCGTCTGTTCCTTAACACCTGTACATTTCCGAAGAGAGACGATTTTCAACATCAATATTACGATTTGTATATTTTATCACCAAAGCATTATTTTTATTCAGTTCCTAACAAAAATTAATTTACAAGGTATGCCGCTGCAAATTTGATTATTTAATAACAGTTTTACAAATACGAAAGGTCAAGGTCAAGGTCAAAGAAAAAAAATATAGAAATGCTAAAAATCTGCTATAGGTAAAGTTTGGCAACAAATAAAATGCGTTTAATGCTGGAAATATAGACAGAAACATTTTGCTATTCACTTGAAGAATATTTGCAATAGATACATGTAACTGGGGTTTTGTCTGTCCGTCCTTACGTCTCTGTGTTTTATGGTATGTCTTGCCCACAGTACTAAAAGTCGATATCCCACAAAGTATGACGCTACGAGTCGTCAAGTGTTAACCTAGCATCGCAACAACATAGTTTTATACCTTGTGCTGAATTTTTCGCTCATCTGAGATTCCAAGACTATGATGTCTGCTGAGCGCTGTGATGAACAGCGACCTAGAAGTACGATCATTATCACTCGAACGCATATATGTTCATTCAACTGGACCAGAGCTGCAGCTCTTTGTGATTTGTTAGAGGTCCCTGAATTATGTTTTCGATCAGTGAAGTCAATGATGATACAGTGCGGATACGCAACATCTTACTCACAGATTTGCTTTAAACGAGTGCTGAATCTAACGACATTAAAACGTCACACAACATACATTAAGATATCCGCAAATTTACAGAACGTATTGATAATACTGCAAATAGATATTTGAATAACATTGCATGAAAATGGACTTAGGTCAGGCGCAAACAGGCAATAACTCAGATCGGCGTGCAAATCCGCACATTCTGAACAGTGTCCCCGTTCGGGTAGACCAGCCACAAATCCTGAAAAATCTATTTATCGCAAAGTAATACACAGGACAGTAAGCGCAGCTGCGCAATAAGGTTTGACGGTGCCAAACGATGCCACTCATATGTAAGAGCTATTAAATGCACAATCTCAAGGAAGTAATTCCATAAGAGTAGCCGTAGTTTCGAAGAGAATTTATTTTCCTTGAAAACAAAGAGGAAATATCAAAATTTGTTTCCCTTTCTAAGTGGTGGAACAATTATAAAAGGGTATCGATCTAGTGTAATAATTTGATCCAGCGTTATAATTTATGTTCTGTGATATGTTACAAAAATTTCACTCGTTGCGTAGCAAGCCTTTAGCGAAACTTTCAAAAAGAAGGTAGATCTTTTTTCTTAAAAAAAAGCAAGACCTTAAAACATAATGAATAAATTAATAAAAAGATAACATTTTATTGGGATGTGAATTCTTAATACCCCCCCCCCCCTCCCACACACACACACATCGAAACAATCAGGAGTCCCGGTAGCTTAGTAGGTTAAGCACTGGCCTACTGATATCGGTTCTTGGTTCGAGCCCTGCTGAAGGTGGAAATCTCTCCAACCGTAAGCAAGTTTCCAATACAGACAGCCTTTCATTATTACCCTACCACCCTCTTGATATAACTATAATACTGTTTAAGAGGCCGTGAATGCGAAAACTTCCATCTATCCATCAAAAATAAAATCATATCTATAAATATCCATATTTGATAAGAGTGCAAATTTTGGGGAACCAGGTCGATGCAGTGCACTTTTGCCATAGCGGGAAACCAAGAATTAAAGCACGCGCTGCTCAGTCAAGGTCGACCAATATCCATTTAGGCGTTTATTTTCAACATAAGCACGTGCATTTTCTGAGTGCTTTTTCCTGCGCACTGTAGGTTCCTGGGCTCTAAATTCACTGGTGCGATAATTTAACAAATCAGTACATATTTAATTGTACATTGTATTTATGCTGATGGGATTTTATTGGCTGATAGAGTGATTCTGCAGAAAACAAAGTTATGTCTGACTTCATAACATTGTCTTAATATTCTGGAAAGTTTTTTGTTGCATTCTTTAAGCACATGCTTATCACTTTCTGAAATTCGTCAAAGCAGACCCTTCAACAAAATTTTGTCGTGTTTGAAGTTGTATAAATTTGCAAAGTAGTCTTATACCTTTTTTCTGTTTATATGTCAGTATGTCATTATTGAGCTTGTTTTAATTGCTTCACTTCGACTTTCCTAAACGTGACTTATTCCATGTAGTTCATATGTATGCGCACTTTTCAGTAAAATTATAATATTTTTGAAAATTCTTCATACTGCATATTAATGTTCCTGTTTACCATATTTGAATTCGAACTAAGAGAGATCATCAAAACTTTATTATAAGTCAGGCATTTTCGTCTGTCAATTATACCTTTTTTTGACAGTCACCTCGATCCAGTCCGAAAACAGATTATTTTTGGAATTTTCAGTGCAAATAGCAGTAGAAGTTTAGCTTTAGTTTACATATCATAGCCGTCGGAACAGGGGCGGCAGGGGAGGCGACCGCCGCCCTAATTTTTTCGGCAAGAGTATGATGCTGCTTTGCTTAAGAATGAAAAAAGGGAGAAAAATAAAGAAAACAACACTTTCACACCTCACAATTTTGCCAACTCACAACAGGTGTCATGCTAGTTCACGCTTTAAACATTGCCTGCAGGAGTAAAGGATTAACTATGAAAGATGTAAACGGGTGTTAAAGAAGACACATTTTCGCACCCGATTATCACATTTCGAACTGGGCAGAAGAATAATGAAACTAAATTATAGTTTTAGTTTATTCAATTCTAAAGGCTGTTAGGCTGTAAAGCCCTCGAGCAAACATATATACAATAAAGCATTCTGTGGCAAGGTTTGACACAAATATCAGAAGAATCAACACGCGTTAGGGAGATATAGGTTTCCTGTAGATTAGTCACCGTAGGGGCAGTGGGAGTTAGAGCTCACCGTATCTTGGGTAATGCATACTTGTTGTGCGATATCTGATCATCCCGTGCATGTCTTTTGTAAAGGTGAGCTTTGTTCTACGCGAGGGAGCATAAACTCATTACCGCATTATACCTTTTTAGAAAATATACTCGTCGAAGGTAAGGCCAGAAATAAGCATCGCCCAGTCAAGCAAAGGAAATCGAGGAATAATTTACTCTGACTTCTGACTGCACTGATACCGGACTGACCCAGTGTTACGTTTTATATTGCATAGGCTGTAGTAAGTGAGGCAGTGGCCACAAGGGCTACGACGGGCACTCTGGCAAGCTGAGCACAAACATTCTACACAGACGTGTGCTTGGCACAGCTTTAATGTCCGAGACGTGTAGTTCAACGGGCAACAAGGCGAAATAAGTCTCCAAACACCAAGTTTCCAGAATTTGGATATACATTTAATGTTGTTAACCTTCAAAATTCATACGTTGTTTCTTACTTTGGAGAGTTAGTAGACGTGGGGGTGGGAGGGGGAGGGTAGAGGTGTGTGTACGAGCGGAGGGGGGGGGGGGGGGGGCGAGGCGGCAAAAGGGTATTAAAAATCCGCCTCTCCAATGTCAAAATCGTTCCGACGCCCCTGCATATACATTTAATAACTGTTAGTTTCACATTTGTTTCTGTAATATAAGTTGTCAGCCACGGGACGTATGGCAAAAGATTTATCATAATTCCAGTTAGGTATATGAATTCACCTGAATTCTGCAAAGTAATCCCTGTTAAGTTTTGCAGAGTTACATGTAATATAAGCTTCTCAGTGAAACAGAAAAGGAAAGGCAGGATATTAGCCCTATAAAAAAGAAAATAAAGAGAGAAACGCTCGAGAACCGAACGTGTTGCTTTTGCCTGCAACAATTTCCTGAAAGTGATCCGGCTGTGGCAATCGATCTTACAAAACTTGACTCTCTTTCCAATGCTTGTAAAACTAGACAAGATGAAATAGGTATCAGGCTGTTGAAACAAAAAAGTGAGGTAGAGGTCGGTGTTATAGATATTGTATATCATCGGCAGTGCCGAGCAACATACACTAGCCCCATACATGTAAATCGAGCAACTGTAAAGAAAGAGACTGTGGCAGACAGTCTCCCATTGAGACAAAGTACACAAATTGCTGATAATGTTATTGTAAATCCTTAAACAATGTCAACCAGTTGTAGTGCAGTGTCTGACTGGAAGTGTTGCTGCTTTATATGTGGGAGTGTATGCTACGAAAACAAAACAACTTCATGGTGATTCGTAGGCAAAACAAGCTATGACCAACAAATAATCTATTCTAAAGTGCTAAAAGAAGCTCAGAAACGCAATGATACAAAATTGATTGACAGACTGCTTAGTGTTCCAAATGGTGACTTAGCCGCAGTCCAGGCACGATACCACAGCAAGAAAGAATGTCTTGCGAACTATGTATCCTTTGATAAGAAAAGTTACCAAAGCGAAATGCAAACCAAACATGTCAATGTTATAACATTTGCTATGATTAGGCTTAAAGATGAATTTGAACAGTCAATTATAAAAAAAACATAGAAAAGTCTTTCAACGCTCTGTTTTTAGTCAAGATTTATTGAAATATTAAATGAGCTTGAAAAATAAAACATCTATTCTTACCATTCAGCATTGTTTAAACCCCAGTTAAATGGAAAATGGCCGGCTGTTTATTTCATTTCCCAATCGGGACCATTATCAGACTAAGTGTGCGCAAGCACCATGTCTGTAGGTGAGGCAGAAAGAAAATCTATGGAACTTGCAACTCAACGTACAAACTATATTAATAAGACCGAGAGCAGAGCGTCCAAGGATGATAAGTCAGAGGAAACTGATGAATAGATAGTTCATACAGCCGTAGATATACTACGTTGCAGACTCAAAAGTACTGCAAAGCTAGAAAACATGTATTATTCCTCTGATGAAATGACCCTCGAAGCACAAAAATTGTCGATCCTTACTGTACAAATATTGGTGTTGGTTAACAAATGAGAAGGCATATAAAGAAGCGAGTGAGCCACAGCGTCAGTTAGAATCACGGCTTCTTGCAACGGCTTGTGACATAACAACACTCGTTTCTTCAATCTTTTCTCCAACAGATCTTGGATTAGCAAATCATTTACACCATAACTTTGGTAACTGTAAGTTTCATATGACGAACCCAGAAGGTTTTTTACATCAGCTGCAGAACGTCTCTATTCGGAGCAAATAATCACACCAAGTGGAGCGATTATACCGCCCGAAATTGTCCCAAGGAAAGATGGTGGACAATTTATAGTCGGGGCTGCAGATAACTGGGATCATAACGAGAGAACACCAGATGGCAAGAACACTACCCATGCTATGACAACCATACTAGTATCTCCAAAGGTACACAATACGACGTCGTATCCCAGAATAAAAATATCTTCATCTAGAGCACAAATAAATCCTTCAAATTTGTCTGAGGTTCTTCACTACCAGAAACCTACAGTAAGACCAGAACTTTGTCATAGTCTTTCTGTACTTTGAGACCGTATAGCAACTAACAGCGTTCAAACCGCTTACAAAATTCAAGTTTTATATCAAGTAGCATGATGCGACGCGCTTGATGTAAAAAATGAAAACTTTACTTTTCATTGCTGGAGCTCTTTACACGCCTCACGGAATGCTTCTGGGAACGATACGGTGTCAGACGTTGCGTTCAATCCTATAATAATGGCACCTCCTTCTGACTATAATACAATCTATACCACCTTGAAAAGGATGAAAGAGGTATCAAATGCTCTTGGGCAAAGTCATATACCAGTGGTTTTTGACATGGATCTCTTGACTAAAGCGTTGGAGATAAAGTAAGCTCTGAAACAAGAATTGGCAGAGGTAATACCTTGTGAAGGCGGAATGCATTTTCTAATGCCGGTTTTTTGAAATTGGGCATTTATATGGTGACGCTGGACTCAGACAGCTTTTATGCGACTCAGATGTCTATGCGCTGGCGGTGTTCAACAAATATCTGGGAAAGACCTTGATTGGGCTTTAATGCCATATAAACTGGTAGATGATGCACTGCATAGAAGGTTTTATCGCCAGTTAAAGAAATGGCTTGAGTTGAAACAAACGTCTACGCCTGACCTGGTCCAAATTGCTGCCCAACTCAACGATCTATATGCTTCATTTACAAGTCCTGCGTCCACAACAGAGTGCCACAAAGCAACTGATGACACGAGTGAATCAACTCAAAAACATCTGCAACCGGCTATCGAGGAATTTAGGAAAGTAGGTCGATCATTTTTCCCACCTCCTTGTTGTGGGATGACTTTTTGATGAAAGTCATGTTACCCTTGAAATTTTACCTCTGCTCATCGCGAAGGGGCGACTGGGAGGTGAATGGGTATGCCAAGACCTGTTTACTGTCTTTATTATATGCTACAAACAGGTCGACCTACGCAAAATATGTGGCATATTTGCTTCTGGAAATACATCAACTCCCATCTGACAATGCACAAGGCTTCAAGGATGGGTTGTTCGTCTCCAAGCTTTCAAAGGGTTGTTTCAACAAGATTTTGATAGATTACGTGCTTGAAACAACAGAAAACAAATCTCTTAAAGGTTCTGATGGAATCATTGGGCTCACGCTAAGAGATAATGCTCTTGCTAGATGGTTCCTAGCACGCCCGATAACGGCAAAGTTTTCCATGTTGTTTCTAGAAAATGTTTGTCAGGCTTCTAGGAAGTCTCTTGATATAGCTGCTGCATTACCGCAACACTCAGCTAAAAAGAGTGAAAGAGAACGATTCAACAAAAAGGTTGCCTTGATGGAAGATATGTTTGAGGGAACATTTATAGATCTCTTTGACTTGACAGAGCCGCCGACAAGCTTGGTTAATGTTGCTACTGGCACTGTTGCCACAAAAGAAATTGAAGACTCGATGTTAAACTGTTTGGATAAAGGCGCAGCAACTGCGAAAGCCTTTGTTAAAGAACGGTTTACTGTATCTGATGGCAAGAGGCAGTCCCCAAAGACTTTTTATGACCCACTGCCTCGCCCAAACCTTCGCACATTTTCAGAACTCGCAAGCACTGTGAATATAAAATCAAGACACATTAGCAACAATCCTGAAGTAATGTTTCTGAGGCTGCTGGCTGTGAACTCGCTATAAAGGTCTCCCTACAGCGTGTACTCTCTTTTGAAAACGCACCAATTACCCTTAGCCTATTTTCAGTGGATGGTACTATATTGTCATGTGTTAAATCCGACTTTATGCATAAGCTTGAAGACCTACTTACGGTTGGCAAAATACATTCCATTCCAAATGGTGATTGCATAATATATGATGGCCATGCTGTCAGTCAGATGCGTCCTCCGTCGTCTTCCATAAAAAAATACCTTCAGGCAAACGGCAGAAAGGTTTTTCAATCATATAATCCGTAGCACTCAGAATATTGCTCGTATAAAGCAGATCCACGTAGTCTTTGACACATACAGAGAAAATAGCATAAAGAACCAAACCCGTAAAAAGAAAGGCCAAGAGTCTGCGTATCAACAAGTACATATCAGACAAGTCGCTGCAATTCCTAAGGACTGGAAAAAAATCCTTTCTGTTGCGAAGAATAAAGAGAATTTGGCTAAGTTCTACACAGACTATATGTTGCTAAATGCTTCAAAACAGCTAGAAAGTGATCAAGAGCTATTCATCGCAGGCGAAAAAGAGACAACGGCCTTAAAAGCTACTGTTCAAGGCCCAAGTGAGGTAGAAGCACTAAGATCAGATCAAGAGGAGGCAGATACTAGAATCATTCTACATGCAATGTTTGCTGCGGCACATGGATTAAAGACAGTCGTCGTCCGCAGTCCTGACACTGATGTTCTAGTATTGCTTTTACATCATCGACCAGCTATCAAAGCTGAATGTCTATACTTCTTGACAGGAAGAACAGGTATAAATACAGATCAGATGCGATATGTGCCTGTTCACATATTATATACAAAGCTTACTCCAGAGCAGCACACATTCTGTACCCGTATACTGTCTTACAGAATGTGATACATGCAGCTTTTTCTTTGGTATAGGTAAACGCACTGCTTTCAAATTATGATGCAAAAAGCAGCCCTATTTCAAGGACTTTAGGAACAGGTCCAGTATCGAAAGGTGTTAAACTGATTTACACAATTTTGTTGGTAGCTTTTTCGGTAAAACCAACTGTGATTCGTTAAATCAGCTGGGATGCGAGAAAGCTGCAAACCAAGTGCATCCAAAGAAGCTGCCACCAAACAGAAAACAGTTTTCATCAGCACGTTTAGCGTTGCTGCTACCTGCTTTTAATTTGGCGAAATTGTTAAGTCAAGGCACCAGCATTACCACCTCCTACAGAATATGTTTACTTTCAAGGGGAGGAGACAGGGCTGCTAACCCCCTTGATGATGACACAATCACCACCAGCACCAGAGTTGTTGAATGATCTATTCTGTGCTTGTGATTCAGAATGCAATGAAAGTTGCACATGTGTTTTAAATTATCAGCCATGCATGAAGCGCGTTCTTGTGAGGCAGCGTTACCACGCGTCGTCCACCAAAATATGTACTAATATTCGAAGCGTTTACGAAAGTGATGCGGAGAACGATTAGATAGATCGAAATACCAGAGTTTCTTTGAAGCACTATTACCATATTTTTTACATGTAAAGTCAATGGTATGTTCAGCATATATACTGTTCACAAAAAGTAGGGGATATTAAGTTATTAAAAATCGTATAAAATAGAAAAAATACCAAATCCATCTGAAACGGCAAGTATCCATCAGACAAATATTCGATAAGACATTTTGCATTACAATTTGGATGGTATATCCTGTCACGTGACCTGCGTGTCATTCGTTTTAGACAGGGGGTCGACACCCAAATTTCACACGAATCTGGTGTGGAAACAGATTGTTTTCAGGTTACAAAATTTTCACAGAAACACTCGTCATGCTTCATTTAACAAACTGAAAATTGGGTTTACACACTCTTTCAACAAAACAATGAGTGCAGGCCATAAACGTCTAAATTTTTCGGTAACTCGATGCACCTGTACGAATTTTGTTTTCTGGCTTTCTTCCCAACAGAACAGTTTTGAAGAAGAAGAAAAATCTTTTAGCATACAAAACTTAAAAGTGCATAAAATGGTTAGCTTAGTTGAAGATTTTGAATAAATTTTTGTTCGAATTTACCACATTTTAGTCCTGACCCCCTGTATGAAACAAATTGTATGCAGATCACGTGACAGGAGATATCATCTAAAATTTCATGAAAAGTGTCTTAACAGATATTTATCTTATCAATATTTAGCGTTTCATATGGATATCACATTTGTGGTAGATGCTACAATTTTTCATACCTGAATATCTCCTACTTTTTGAGAACCGTATATGTTAATAGGCTGGCTGTACCAGACTCCTGGGAGCAAACAGAAAAAGTAGCCTTTGAAAATAAAGCTTTATTTTCATCCACATTTATACAAGCCAGACAAAGTACACTGAAGCGTGGAGGACAGCCAGTATGATCTTGGCCGACATAACATGACTGTGCAGTCTGAAAAGTCATGCCTTATATTATAAAATGGCATTACTTTATTTTTTGCGCCGCAGAATTTGACTTTTATTTTCAAATATCCAATGCATTTATAGATGGGTGGGGTACTTAGTTATGTTTCTGACGTTTTCTTCGCTGTTTGGTTAGAAATCATGGTTTCAGATAACTTATATATGCTATAGAGATAATGTACTTGTAATTGGATGCATTTGTTGAACAAAATATCTTGACAATTATAGTATACTTTAAAATTTGAAGAATTAAAATTTGAAAAGCTATTTTTAAGACCAGTTTTAGCGTAAAAGCAATACCACAACACCACAGAATCAAAACTTGAATACAAAAATAATACTGCCTATATGGCTAATAATCCACACATTGAATCCAATGCAAATATTACTAAAAAGAACCAGCTAACAATTGATTTTGCATTCTTTTCTCTTTAACTATCATTTTACTGAATTAAATTGGTGGGTAATTCAAGGGGAAATAAGTCGCTTAGTACTTAGAACCAGAGATGTCAGCAGCTGGTTATATAAACTAGAGATTCTAAATATTTATCTGATATATAACTCAAGATGTTTGCAGAACCTTACCAGTAGCATCTTCTGACAGGCTGGCTATCTGCTGTACTATAGGTGCAATAGTGTCATGACTAATTCCCGCTTCATTGGCATGTATATTTTCTTGGTTGATTTTCATAAATATGTATAATAAAGATTTTTGTCTTATCTTATCTTAAAGCACCACTTCCTCCGACTGGACCTATTGAATACACCGAGCTTACAGAATGTTCTGTTCGTCTGACATGGAAACCACCCGAGATAGAACCCTCGGCATTTACTGTGTATATCATAGAATACAGAGATATACATGAAATATTTACTCCTTGGAAACACGCTGGCTTAGTCAGTGCAGAGAGCACTTCTTGGGTGCAACATAACCTCGAGCAAGGCCATGAGTATAAATTTCGTGTCTTTAGCAACAATGCAAGGGGAACTAGTGGACCACTTGGATCAAAGCAGCGGATCAGACCAATTATGGCAAAATGTACGTATGTTAATCGGATTTTAAAATACGTTATAATGCTTGAACAAATACTGTCAGCTGTTTCGGAAGCAAGAAATACACCGAGGCACGCAAAAAGCAGACTGAGTTTCTTAGAGTCTGTTCATGACTACTTATGAAACGTACAACACCGACCACGCCCTCTTGCATCGGCTGGAACAATTTCCAATTTCTCTTTCGAAAGGGACCAGAAAGTATGTAATCTGCACTATGTTCTGTAAAGGGTAGTCTAGGGTCAACACACGGACCTTAGCGCTAGCTTCAGAAAATAGAAATGAAATAGGCATTGTAAGTTCAGACGCCTCGGAAGCAAGTTATATACCAGTGGAACGAAAATTGCATACTTAACTTATTGAGTCCGCGCATGACCAAAAATAAACTGTATATTCTAATGGCTGATATGATTTCGGGGCTAATGTTTCCAGGAAGCTTATTAAATTGCCAATATTTGTTGTGCAAGCGTCAGTGTTTTTCTATATTAATATAAACCACTCATGCATAAGCAGTCTTGTGAGATTTCTAACAATGTGGATTCTGACCAGTCTAGGTTTAAATCACATTTCTTTGAGCTTAGAAACTCTGTTTCTTATTCTATGGTGTTACACATATCTGTGAAGTTTCATTCAGATATTCCATATAGTAAAGGAACTACAGGTCAAAAACCATATCTCAGATCAAGGGTGGATAACTCATAAAATGGAACGGTCAGAATTACGGTCCTTAGTCACAATATATAACCTTTGGTGTTAACTATATCTGTGAAGTTAAATTCAGATATTACATAAAGAGAAGGAACTACAGGTCAAAAACCATTTATCAGACCTATCAAGGGTGGTTTACTCACGAACTCGAAAGGTAAGACTAACGGTTCCTTGTCACAGTATATAACCTTTGTGTGAAACATATCTGTAAAGTTTCATTTAGATATTCCATATAGTAAAGGAACTACAGATAAAAAACCATGTTTCAGACCTATCAAAGGCGCTATATAACTCATGAACTGGAAAGGTAAGAGTGACAGTTCTTAGTCACAATATCTAACCTTTGATGTGAAACAGATCTGTGAAGTTTCATTAAGATATTCCATATAGTAAAGCGACTACAGGTAAAAACCTTTTTTAGATCAATCAAGGACGAATAAGTCATGAACAGGAAAGGTAATAGTGACGGTTCTTAGTCACAATATGTAACCTTCGATTTTACCAGAATTGTGAAGTTTCATTCAGATATCATAAACGGTCAAGGAATGACAGGCCAGAAACCATTTTTCCAATAAGAATAAGGGCAGTAACTCCGTAAAAATGGACGGATTTTGCCCAGTAACAATCCCATATCATTCATTCCAAATAACAACGTGTATGCAAAATTTGAAAAAATCCGTGAATAAATACTCGTTATCGATCGGTAATGGTGAGCACGGACGGACGGACAGACACCGGAAGGTATATCATAATACCCCGCCACTAAAGTCTGACGGAGTATAAAAAGGAAAAATGCCCGGTATCATAAATCGAGTCAAAACATTTATCATAAATTTTGAAGAAATAATACCATCTGAAATCAGGAAATGGGGCCTTGGGATCAAAAGAACTCGCTTTATTTAAATGAAGTTCTGATTGGTAGATTTGATTGACTATACCGTCAAGAAGATACCATCAATGGGGAACAGATCATCTAAATATAAGGATGCAGAACTGAAAGTTTCAAGGATTTCAGCTTCCTTGTCCCCAGAAAGAGACAACATGAAGTCTTGAGGGCTGGATTTGGATTTTGATTGTTTCAGTTCCTGGTCTTTGCATACTTTTTACTTTTGTTCATAGCAAAGTGATATCAAATCTGCTACAAGGATAGCATTGTTAGTGTCTGTTTTAATACCTAGTATTAGTCTGTAGAGCTTATGGCGGTTTCCAGTGAATCGAAAAATCTGACTGTCTGAAATGTTTCTCTTTTTAGACTGAATTAGACAGGATAACGGTTTTCTTCGCTACTAAAGTGCAGGTGGACAACGGTAGTTTAGCTTCAAAGCAAACCGTCTTGTCACAAACTTAACGGTACCTGTCAGCGGTATTATTAACACATAAATCGACAAGCACGTGGCAATGCTCTTCAACTGTGAAGTTACAAAATACGGTGAAATCAATCGAATAATAATAGTGAAAACGGATAAGCAGTCAAGCCCGACTGCGTAAATAATGCGCTATAAATTGTTATTATTATTATTATTATTTGATAGAAAAGTGCAGAGTTCCTGGTGGTTTAAAACGGCGGATAGTTTAGCAGTAAGGGGTAAGGATGAAACAATCTGCAAGTATACGACACTCAGGCAATAAAGATAACATAATTCGCCGCCGTGTACATACTGGTAATACTAGTCAATACCCCTTTTAATTGAGTCGCGACGTGAGACAAAAGTACCTTTAGACATGGGCAAATAGCGAATATTAAGAACAACCTGCGCAGTCTGATCAGAGCAGAGTGTTCGCTATTTGCTGTAGACCTCATTTATTGTTGATAGGGAAAGAGGTGATTGTGCGAACATTGCATGTGCACAGGCTGATCCGAGTCTGATCGAATAATCATTATATACCTTCAAAAGTGGCTGTCGTCCAATACAGTCTATGAAAGTATCTACTCCGTCGACAGTCATTAGCTACAGTACTATATATTTTACAGTTATTGGTATTACGACCGAATTTTTGGTCGACGGCCACTTTGCACAACATTGGATCGGTTGCCAGCAAAAGTAAGCAATCTGGTAATATCCCTGTAATGTACTAGACTCAGCAGTATAAATAGAAGAAAAAGTTTGAAGTTGTAGGGCCCTTTGCTGATGACTTGATTATAAAGTAACAATCCAAGGAGAGTCTAGAACTTGGCTGGATTCGATACCCCGACTTCTTCATTATGAATAGAGAGCATGTATATTTTACCCGTGGGGGAAGACGACTCGACTTTTGGAACGCAATTAAAATGATCCGCGTGTTATGTGTATCTGCTCAGTTTACTGTACAGTCTGGTCAGAGCATGCACCGTATGATTCGCCTGTCCTGCAACATGTGCCTATCATGAGCATGCTGTTTTTACATATAGGCTTGTTTGGGCAACGACGCGGCTTGAATCCAAATGATGTCATTTTCACAGGGTCATCACTTTAAGAAAAGAATTTGCTCCATTCAGAAAGGGATGTAAAAATGAAAATGGCAGTGTTGCTTCCCCGTAAAGTGTGCCCATTCACCTTAAGACAGGTCGTTCCCGATATCGACTAATACGGGAAATACTTTGTATCCTTTCCACTTCTAACGTTTGAGCAAATACATTATAAGATCAACTCTTAACCAAAACAGACTGGCCAAATAATGTGGATCCAGACAATACGGCTCTTCCCAAATCGATTTGAAAAAAAGTAAAAAGTATGCAAAGACCAGGAACTGAAACAATCAAAATCCAAATCCAGCCCTCAAACCATAGTTGGAAACAACTAAGATTACAAATAATCAAGATACAGAGAACAAGTTCTTTTGTTGTCTGCACAGAACATTTACTGACCGTTCCAAGCGGTACTTCCGTTGCGGTTCTTCAATTTTAAGTGTTCTTAGGTCCGCTTGTCTGTGGTCTTCTAGCAATATGGTCAACTGTAAAGCTGTCCAATTTGCTCTCTATCTCTCTCTCTGTCTCTCTCTTCTCTCTCTCTCTCTCTCTCTGTGTGTGTGTGTGTGTGTGTGTGTGTGTGTGTGTGTGTGTGTGTGTGTGTGTGTGTGATTTATAATAGAAAATAGGAAAAAATAATGTTACTATTGTTTTTGATGACCGCCTATTTAGGAAAGAGCTGTTCAAATGAAATCAAAAACCTGTAAGTTAGTGTAAAGAAACCAAAATAAATAAGACGAAGCAACATTGGGCATAACATCACCTGAAACTGAACCTTAAAACGAATGGGGGAAGGTAAAGATCAGACTGCGCTTTCGCGCAGTCTGATTGCTTAGATAATCTGACACTGGGTAATTAAAGTGAGGATTCAGTTTGATCACTTTACACAGATGTGAACGCCGGGCTGCATACCGTGGTGGCAAAGCTGAATTTTCAGGCGAGGCCTATCATATCACAAGCGTGTTGTCCATAGTCGAAGTCATCAGCTCAGCTGCATGCAGTCATGCATCAAGAGGTTAATCTTTTACTGCTGGGTTGACAAAATTTTTCAGTCGTTGGCCGGGCCGGGTTTCGAAGCCGCGACTTTCTGTGCAATAGCTATGCGCTCTAACAAATAGACTACGGCGTGACACACAAATCACTCGAAACCTATGGAGTCCAAAAGTCTGTAACTCTGGTAACACACGTTGGTTGGTTGTTTTGAGGTTAACGGTCCTTTGAGACAGTAGTTAAGTCTATATCAGAGAGAGAGAAAGAAGAGAGATGTGACAGCGAGAGAAAAAAATGTCCAAACAGTCCCACCCGCACCTACTGCAAGCACAGTAGGCCCTTGCCCCTCCATTATCCAAATCAGTAGGACGCCACGGAATTGGAAGTTATACCTAGCACCATCGCACCACCCAACCACCCCGGTAGCACACGCGAGAGTCGTCAGGCTAACAGCAATGCTCTAGCTGTTGTGCACAAAACACAGGTTGGTCAGAGTCACCAATGCCCACAGATGCCTTAACGCCCTTTTACGCGTCGGTAAAAAGGACGATGGGAAATTAGCGAGCTGCCCAGTCTGGGATTAGACTCTGCATTCGTACATAAATCCCGGGCTCGAGACGCGTTGGAAGCAGATGTCTTTTCAGTCATAAACAGCCTTTCATTATCACCAACCCATCGCCCTGATATGGCTGAAATTATGTTAATAAGGGCGTAAAATCGTGATTCATCCACCATCGACATAAATTTACAGGTTTAATTTTCAACATATTCATCTAATAAAGGAAGAAGATCCGAATTTGTCAGCCAGTCAAAGCAGCTTACACATCTTTTCAAGCGCAGAAATTGATTGACACTTCCGGTTACTGATTACATCATCAATGGCCTGCCCGATGTCTCTCTACCCTTATATTGTCATGTGTACTCAATACAAGAGTCACAGATCTTTGAGATTTTACAGTTATGTCTATCACTGACCCGTTAAATCGTCTAGAGAAAGTAAACGTTGTAGACGCTCAGATTTTGCGTAATAATGAAAACTGCCATATTGCCAATCTAATTTTGTCCAGAAGACAGAACAAAACTTCACAAATCTTTTGGCATGACAATGACGTATACCATCTCTTTGGGTTTTGCTATGGCTCATCAAATATTTATTTGTTTTGACCGCGTGGGGGCCTTGTAGCTTATCAGTTAATCATTACAGAAAACTTGTTAATCAAACATAAACACGAGCGAATATAAATATTCGAAAAAAGAACCAACACTGGAGATCGGGGGCACATTAAATTGCCAGTGAATGTCCAGTGGGTTTGGTGTTTGATAAAAATGGAGGCTTGCTCATCATTAAGGAAAGCAGATCAATCAAGCTTTTTCCCACATGCTGTCTTGGGTGGGCTCTGGGATTAAATTGTGTCAGTTCCTGAAAATTTTCCTACTTACGTTTCTTAAACAATGAAATGTAACGAAATTGAAACACCGAAATTGGAGTTCTGTAGCAAATCAGATTCATCAGTTTAATATCTGCAAGCCTTCTTTGCATTTCCCCGTCATAGTGCGATTTCTCAGTCACAGCAATTGATTGATTCCATTTATGTGTACGTGCACGATGTTTAGTTCATCTGCTGCACACAGTCACATTGTCCGTATTATAAGCATTCTCTCATAAGATGCGCTCATATATAAGCCTTTAGCTTACTGTCAGATCCTGGAACTTTACATTGTACTTAATACGTGTGAAACTGAGTTTTCATTAGATATAACATCTTTGGACATTTATTACTGAAAGACCAATCCTTGTTTTTCATAACTAGTTACTGTACATCTTAAACTATGTGGAAGCGTTCTAGCACTTGCCACATTTGATCACGGGTGGGAAACTCCATAATCAGAGCCAATGGCTATGATAAGGAAAGGTTATGGCGGTTTTCCGGAGCACGTGCGGCTATGATTATACCGGCCGAAATTCGGACTGAGAATAGGTTAGTTTCTCATTCGCGGCATAATTTCGTTTTTACGGCATGGAATCTCAAAAAAAGGAGAATGTAGTTCAATGCTCATGTCTTTTAACTTCTTTTCTACGCTAAGGTAAGTTGTCATATGCGTACGATTTTGTCTGAATCATTTGTGTCGTGGGGTGGCCGTAGGCTAATTTACAGATAGGCAGCTAACAATTGCGTTGAAATTCGTGTTGAAAGGATATAAACATGAGAATTTTGGTGGTCGAAAAGCGTGCACTGATTGTCTGACCCTTCTCTATTCGCAAAAAGTAAGAGCTAGGCTAATAAGAGAAATTGAGAATAAATGAACAGAGGCTCTGATTATGTCGAGCGGCTCTGATTATATCTGCCGGCTCTGACGTAGGACGGCCTCTTTTGTAAGAGTCGGTTACTGCTGAAGTAAATTTCTTGTAGTAGTGTTATTTGCTGTATGAGCGTTGTAAAACAAAACTGTAGCCTACATCACGTTCAGGGACATGTGTGATGTTTATTTTCGTTTTAAGGGCCGACAAAATTAAATACAGTGTTTGACAGATGATTGATTTACCAATATCATTAAGGCGGGAAAGGGAGGTTTTAATAAATGCATTAGATTTCAAGTTCATGGATGTTGTTGTCCATAGCATACATCTTGTACTGCATTGTATTTCAGCGTAATGGTTGCTTAGTGGCTGTAGAGGCAGAAGGAATTAGAGACCCACTGAAATAAAAGATGGAGCCCATCTGTCGCACTAAATGTGGTATTGTTACGTTTATATTCAACAGGAATATCAATGTCGAGGGTAGGTGCCCCAATCTTTAAATCAATTTTGGTCATCCCAAGGCACAAAACAATCAGACAAAATCGTACACATATGACAACGGACGAAATGACGCACGGACGAAAAACCGGACGCCTAGCTTATATCGCACTTTGCTAAAACAGGTGCAACAATAAAGCATACCTAAAATACGTCGAAATATAATGCAGTACAAGATGTATGCTATGGACAAGAACATCCATGAACTTGAAATCTTATGCATTTATTAAAAGTAAAAAGATGGGCAATGATCAGGAATTAATACAATCAAATCCCATATTCCGCTCTCAAATCCAATAGGGAAAGAAGCACATACAAAACCTCTCTTTCCTCGCCTTAATGATATTGGGAAATCTATCATCTGTCAAACACTGCAACTAATTTCGTCGGCCCTTAAAACCAAAATAAACATCAAACACACGTCCCTGAACGAGATGTAGGCTACAGTTTTATTTTACGACGCTAGTACAGTAAATAGCACTACTACAAGACATTTACTTCAGCAGTAACCGACTCTTACAAAAGAGGCCGTCCTACGTCAGAGCCGGAAGATATAATCAGAGCCGCTCGACATAATCAGAGCCTCGGTTCATTTATTCTGAATTTCTCTTATTAGCTTTTAGTTCTTACTGTTTGCGAATAGAGAAGGGTCAGACAATCAGTGCACGCTTTTCGACCACCAAAATTCTCATGTTTATATCCTTTCAACACGAATTTCAATGCAGTTGTTAGCTGCCTATCTGTAAATTAGCCTACTGCCACCCCACGACACAAATGATTCAGAAAAAGTCCTACGCATATGACAACTTACCTTAACGTAGAAAAGAAGTTAAAAGACATGAGCATTGAACTACATTCTCCTTTTTTTGAGATTCCATGCCGTAAAAACGAAATTATATCGCGAATGAGAAACTAACCTATTCTCAGTCCGAATTTCGGCCGGTATAATCATAGCCGCACGTGCTCCGGAAAACCGCCGTAACCTTTCCTTATCACAGCCATTGGCTCTGATTATGGAGTTTCCCACCCGTGTTGATAGGTCACAAAATCGATTGTTAGCAATATTCTATACAGGGAATTTCTCTGGAAGCCTTAGCAATGTTCTTTGATTGTTTCTAAAGGTAAGTTCAGGTTTTTCTGACAGTAAAGACTTTCAGCTAAAGCTTATGGAAAATTTGCAAAGGTATAAAAGTAATGCAAAGCACCTGTATTGTTTTGCGGTTATGTTCTTTTGATTTTGAGCAGAGTTACACTTGTTAATAAAATCTACGGAACCCCGGAAGGGACATTTCCTTTCGATATTTATCAGAAAAGAAATTAAAAAAAGAAAATTAGAACGAAAATCTAAACAACAAATATCTCGTTTAAACGACTTAGTATATCGTTTGAACGACATAATATGTCGTTCAAACAATATAAAATAGAACGGAAATTAAAACAAGAAAACCAGAATGAAATTAACTCAAGAAAAACAGAAAAGAAATTGAAACAAAAATATGTCGTTTAAACGACTTATTATCTACTTTCCATTCCGATAAGTATGAGAAAAGAAATCGAAACAAGAAAATTAGAACGGAAATCAGTACATCAAGTATCTCGTTTAAACGACTTAACATATCGTTTAAACGATATAATAAGTCGTTCAAACGAGATATTTGTTGTTTTTATTTCCGTGCTAATTTAATATGTCGTTCAAACGATATAATAAGTCGTTTAACAGTGATTCTTGAAAAAAGGGTACAATTGTGTACGGAAGCGTATATATACGGAAGCGTATATACGCCACCACTTGCTACATAAATATGCTAGCAAAATTTAAGTTTTTCGCGCTTAATATTTTATTTGTTCTCTGCATATTATCTGTCTTTGTAAAATGTTTAATTGAAAATGATCATAAAATGTATGACAACGCGTTTAAATATATTGTCATTTGCCATTATTATCTCGAGAAGTCTTGATGTTATCTTTTATTGCTATATATTTAATATTTTTTCCCAAAATATTCATGCACAAATATTAACGCACCGCAGCGCACTGGGGTAAAATAATGTACCAAACCGCTGAAGATTTCCGACCCCTACCAAACTTTACGGACGCTACCGTTATCAAACTGCTTCCGGGAATGTATTGATTCAGTAAAATCGTTTGTTTATTAGACATGTTAGAGTATCTGAAGTATAAAAAATATGATTTCATGCTAAGACTTGAAATTTTCCAGCCACACAAAGAGTTTCTGTATAGGATCTATCCATTTAAATTTAGGGTAACATACACAAAGTAATCCCTTTTTAGCTCACCTGAGCCATAGGCTCAGGGTGAGCTATTGTGATGGCCCAGTGTCCGTCGTGCGTCGTCCGTCGTTCCCTTGTTCAAATGATGACCCCAGGGTCCAAAATGGCCCTGAAGCAGGGGGTCCTGAGTTTGAATCATAGAAATACATAGAAAAATATTCAGAAATCTTCTTCTTCAGGACCTCTTGACTCAGATGCTTGAAATTTGGAATGATGCATTGCTTGGTGGACTCCTGCAAGGATTGTATAAATGGTGGCCATGGGATCCAAAATGGTCCTGGGGCGGAGAGTCTTGGGTTCGAAATAAATTATATTTAAAGATCTTCTTCTCCAGAATCCCTTAGTGCAGATGCTTGAAATTTTGTATGATGCATTGCCTAGTAGTCATTTACTAGGTTTGCTCAAATGATGGCATCAAGTTAAAAAAATGGCCCCACCCCACTGGGTCCTGGGTTTGAACCATAGAAATAAATAGAAAATTATTAAAAAATTATCTTCTTTAGAACCACTTGGCTCAGATGCTTGAAATTCAGTATATAGCATTGCCTAGTGGTCCTTTACCAGGATCATTCAAATATTTGCCTCAGGATCCAAATTGGCCCCTCCCCTTGGGTCCAGGGTTTGACTCGTAGCAATACATAGAAAAAAAAATTAAAAATCTTCTTCTTCAGAACCATTTGGAAATCGTTGCAAACTATCAGGTTTGTTCAAATGATGACCCTACTTTAACCTTTATCCTTTTTTGTTCAGGTGAGCGATTCAGGGCCTCTTGGCTCTCTTGTTTTATCTTATGTAACTTAATAAAACTAATACCACTTGACATCTGCTTATGTGTCTCTGTAATTAGGAATATATCGGAGAACAATAAATTCAGTCAGAGAAGATGTTGTTGAAGATCAGCCTACCTTAAAGAATAATTTTTGTCTCGGTCGGACAAATGCAATGTTCCCTGTAATTTATGATATTTATTACTGTTCGCTCAAAGGCGGTTCTTTTGATATGGGTTATTTCTACTGGACGCTTTGTGTGTTTAAATGTTCTTTTGATATGGGTTATTATTTCTAACGCACGTTTTGTGTGTTTAAATGTTATTATTCCATTATTAGTAGTCAGTTCAAGGTTAACTTGATAAAAAAAAAACTTGTGCTGTTGAGTGGAGGGGGAGCGGGTACTCTCATATTAAGTCAATTCGGGTATATACCACGGAAATGAACACACACACACACACACACACAAAATATTTTTGTGTGTTGCCCATCCACTTCACTTTCGTCGAGATTGACAATGATACATTTTCTCCCTTCTGCTGATTCAAGATTAGTGGCGGAAGTATATGCACGCAGTACTCGTTAACTGCGTAAGATGTCTTGGCCGACACAGGAACTGACCGGCTCGACATGACTTTAGTTGTTTACTGGGCCTTTAAACCTAAACAAAGTCAACTTAATCCACCGTTTTGTCAGTGACAAGTCGCTCCCTAAGATTTAAATCGTACGCAGCACATATACGTATACCACTTTTATATATGAGTACCCCCCTTCCCCACCCACCTCGGCTAAGGGTCCAATAAATCTCAAGGTAGTCAGACGATGCAGCAGGTATATATGGCAAGCCGTTTAATTATTTATAATGCATAGTAGATATCTTATATGGTATATTAGATCTCTAATATGCCGATTAAGATCTCTAATATGCCTTATAAGATATCTAATATAACATATGAGGCATCTTAAAATTCTATATAAGAAATTTGATATAAGATATAAAATATCTTATATCGGATATGAGATATCTTATTAAATTTTTCATATAACCTTTCTAATTTAATATATCAGATGTCTTTTATGCTATATAACATATCTTATATGGTATATAAGATATCTTATATGGGATATAAGATATCTTATGTGGGATATGAGATATCTTATTCAAATTTACGTATTAGATATCTTATATAATATTTCAGGTAACTGATATAGCATATAAGATATCTTATATGCTATATAAGATATCATATATTATATAAGATAGCTGATATAGCATATAAGATATCTTATATGTAAAATTAAAGGAGATATCTCATATCCTATATAAGATATATCTATATAAGATATATTATATCCGATATCAGATATATAGGGTATAAGATATTGCTTATGTTAAATTAGATATCTTAAATGTTATTTAAGATAACTTATATATTTTATAAGATATCTTATTTATTATGTAAGATATCTAATAGATAAAAGATGTCTTATACAAAAAAATAAGATTTTATATAATATATAAAATATCTGATATAATAAACGAGATATCAACATTCCAGAATAAATAGTAAAATGGCTTGCCATAGGTTTAGTTTATTTTCATGGAAGTTATCCTGTGACACATAAACATTTCTTGGGTACCATGTGCCTCCTCGGCAACTAATAATTTTCCGAGTGGCCTTGTAGCTCTTTTTTGATACCGTCTCATGACACTATATAGGAATGGACATTTCAAGGCACAATTTATGTGTTTAAACTGTTAACTTACAGTTGAGTTTACCTTATTGTAGCTAGTGTTGTGCCGTGTGGCGCCCGTAAAACCCGTACATCATCTATAGTGCAGATTATATTTTGTTTTCGTCTTTTGAGATTAGGACCCTTTTTGATAATAATCAGTCATTGAATCGACTGCCGTATTAAAATTAAGAAAATACAGTATGCTTTTCTAAGGTTTCGTCACCAGATATTGTCAGGGTCACTGATGAGGCTTTATTAGCCGAAACGACGTAGTCTCGCCCCTGTAACTTCTTCTGAATGTGCTCTCTGCTCTTGAAGGAACTCTTACAGATTTTGATTTTACCCCTACCTTCATACTGGTACGCAAACTGCTATTGAACTGTGGTCGAACAGTAGTTTTTAGTTTAAACAAATAGCGAACTTGCATTGTTTAAGGGAAATGATTTTGACAATTGCTAGATCTTATCTGAACACAGAAAAAAATATTGATCTTCTTTCGTCTTATTGCGTAAAGTTAAATAGACTAAACGAAAATGACATTCCGCATGCTCCTTTTTCTTCGTTTATGACAATAAATTTATTCATCTAAATAAAATACTGAGTAGCAAGTGGACAAAAATATTAGCACCGCTCCTTACATATATATCACGATGCATATTTCAAAAAGCAACTGGCAAAAATAGTGTCATAAATTGAAAAATATTAGTACTACTTGTTATTTTTTCAACAAAGGGCATTAATACTGTTACAAAATATAAAGTGTCTCGAACTGACATATATAAAGGACGAGTTGCGTTAAGGTGCGATAACGGCCCAATTTTTTCGCGAAATTTCAAAACGGAGTAATTGAAAAAATAAAGACAGTTTTAAACAGGCCAATCCTTATATTTTGAAGATCTGTTCATGTATTTTTGACTATCTTCCTAGAAATGCGTCATTTTTTGCCTCAATCTATCCTAGAAATGGGCAAAACAGCAAAAAGTGACCAGTTTGCGAACTTTAACATCAGCGAAAAGTACCAGCGCAGGCGAGACCCAACTTAAAATTTTGACAAAAGGCGTCTTTTAATAAAACAAACATACTATCAAAATATCTACTTGGGTCTTGGCTGCGCTGGGTTTCAAAAATTAACTTTTCCGAAAAAAATATCGCTGAAGTCGGCATGTCTACTATTTAGCTACGGCACCGGCGGTGCGTTTGTTTACATCAAAGCGGCACGTTGTGTACACATGTAACTTCTTCAGACTGTTTTAAATCAGATTGTTTTGTCACATGTGTGGGAAAATTTTATTGATGAGCGTTATTTATCATTTTGCTTTTGTTTATCATAAGTTTAAAACAAAATAAACGCAGAAGAGAAATCGATAATCTGTAGTACTGTTGGTGTTAAAGTTAATATACTTTAAAATAATGGTCTATAAATAGAATCACGGGTTAGCTTAGCGGTTTAATCGACTGTTCTTTAACAGTGTAAAGCAAATATCTTTTAAGTTGAGAGATCGATCCCTACTTGGGGTTTTATCTTTTTTTTTTTTTTTCATGATGAAGCCCACTGGTCTACCGCCCCTCGCACCTTCCACAAATTCGCAAGGCCCATGCAGTTGAAGTAATGTCTTCACACTTAACGCCAAAACAATGCTATAGGACCATGTCAAGAAGACCTACCTGGAAAAGGGACAGCTTATTACTGAAGACATAAATACATAGGCGTAGAAAAAAGGTGTGTGTGGGGGAGGCCCTCCTGTAAATCAGTAAATGCATGGCACCCCAACCCTCATGCCCTCCTGTCCCCTTCCCTTTAAACAATGGTTGTCTACGGTTTGCCGGGGACTGCCCCTTCCCCCCAATAATTTTGAAATACATAGTGCCCCTTCATGCCCCCCCCCCCCCGAAAAAAAGAGAAAAATTGGTTGTTTACGGTTTGCAACCCGCTCCCTCCTGCTCTCCCCCTCCTCCCCCCCCCTCCCAATACCACTTCAAGAAATTATACGAAGTTCGTGAAAAAAAAAATGTACCTCCTGAAATACATCAATCACATATAACCAGGGCTGTGGAAAAATAAAAAATTGCAGTGATTGTAAATGGTCAGGCTTTACTTGTCTAAATAAAACTTAACTTGTACCAATGAAATAACAGAAGCTACATCTCTGCGTTATTCGGGGGAATAAATAAGGGGAGTATTTTGTGACATCATTTCGACAAAATTACCAGCTTTTCGTTTCCTCTTTCATTGACCTACTCTTAAAGGAAAGAATTTGATACCTCTGGGAGCAAATTCTTGAAGTGAAGAGTAGCGTCTATTGGGAAAGGGTTTCAGAAACAGGGAAGCCACCCTCTGTTTCCAAAAGTAAGCTCCATTTCAAATATGGCAGTTGTATTCAGTCGACTTAAAAGAGATTTATGTATATTTATATAGAATACATGGCATCTGTAATATATAACTGCATGATATACTTGTCTATGGACAAGTAAATTTTTCACTTGTCCTTAGTAAAATGGGGCAACTAGGACAAGTCGGTCACAGTATTTCCACAACCTCAATGTAACACAAAACTTTGCTATGATCAGAGAGTAATCTGAAAAGAAAACTCGTTGGAAGGGACTCAGGTAACAAATATTTTATTAGAAAAAAAAATAATTTGATATCATTTTCCGTCCCATTGTCAATCACAAAGACTTCCTTAAGCGTACGAAAACAGAAACGCATATACACCCTAACACACAACAGGACTGCAAGAAGCTCGTTTTCTCTGGGTGAGTCATTCTCTTTACAAAATGTACCTGTTTGGCTGCAATGAACAAGGATTCTTCTTCCTGCCCATACTGATGAACGCAATGCGGCTGTGATTACACCTAAGGTAGCATTACATGTAAAAGTAAGTCGGACAGGCATTGGCGTTTTACAGAAAATGTCGTGATGTGAGCTTGTGTTAATTCTCATCACAAAAGTCCTTTGAGTCTCTTAATGCAATGAGAAGAGGCAAGCTTTGAGGTAGCTTTGCAATAAATATAGGGTAAAAAATGATTAGCAGTTTTATTGCCCGAGGGGAGCCGTAATGAATATAGAACCACACTGTCCACCTGAAAGTTTGTTAGAAATAATCCGATGGATAAGCAGAGCTAGCAAGTTACAAAAAGGTACGCAGCCTGAAAAGGATGCATGGGTATTAACCGTAGTGTCCGCCTTTTTTACACGTAGGGACAAGTTTCGTGACTTCCTGTTTCATTCTATGGAATAATAATAATAATAATAATAACAATAATAAATATCCAAAATGTTTCTACTTTGAAAGGAAAAATTTGCTCGTGTTGGTGCAAATTTTCCCAAATTGCCCCGTTTTAGCAGGGTGGTACAAAAGAAAATAGAATCTATGGTGATCAGGACTCACCGAGGATAATCAAATATACTTAGGCTATGCTTGTGAATTTGTTTTTTTTTTTTTTTGTTTTTTTTTTGTTTGAAGTTGAGTTTGAGAAAAAGCACCAAGCAGCATATGTGGAAAGCGAAAGCTGAGATAAGCTTATTCATTCAAGCAGTCCCGTCCAAAGTAACTTATGTAGTCATCGAAAGTGAAGGGTCTAGTCTGAATGAACTGCCCGTAATTACAGGCAGATCCGAGTCTTAAGTTCGTTTTTGCACATAAGGTGCACAGACGAGTGAAAAAGGTAAAGGTTTCTCATAGCCTAGTGGCCGCAGGAGCAGTGGCGGTAACAGGCCCACTCTATCTTGGGCACAGCATGAAAGGCGGAGCCCATCTCTCTTCTAATGCTGCTTTCTTCTTCCTTACTTCGATACACGTGCGAATGTGAACATGCGCGGACCCATATGAACCATATGGGCGCGGGCGTTTAATCACTGAAGTCTGTAGAGAAAACATGTCACAGAGGTGTTCAAGTTGGTTACTTACCTGAGGGAAACAAGTAAGCGAAGTGTGCAGGGCCTCAGTCAATACAACACATATTAAGCAATATTGAACCATACGGTATATTTATGCAAGTTGTCTGTCATTATTGACAACACAATCAATCATTTTATCCATTTTCGGAATACCTGCTCGGGTACTATTCAATCTATCAGTGGGCTATCATTCTCTCAAAGTAGGGCAATGGTAACTTCAGGTTCCCATGACAACCTACGTTCTGGCCGGTTCATAAACGACCAAGAACAGAGGGGAAAATGGATAAAACCCTGCTTGTTTACACACTGAGCAGGCAACCAAGCAGTTGCCTTGTTATCTCATGATCTAGGTTTTATGGACGGACAAATGGACAGCAAGACGGTGTGGCTGATGGATGAATAACAATAATACACCCTAATCTGGTCGAATATCTGTAGGACACTAATAATGGATTGCCTTGTTGCATTTATTCTAAAAATGTAGCTGACAAATATCATCAAAATTAGAATAGGTAAGTATCCAGTATCCATTTTTGATGAGGGTCGGTTTGCAAAAGCTATAAGAATTTAATAAAAGTGATAAATCATCAATATATTATTATTATTTTTTTTTATTATTTTTTTTTTTTTTTTTGTTAATTCGTCCAATCTTATCCCATTTATGGCCTCAGCAGTGTATTAATTCAGGTATTCCCAAGTGAATTAAAAAATTTGTGGCATAAACATAACTAAATACTAAAACAAAATTGATTGATTTATTGCTTAACGTCCACGGTAAACAACTATGGTCATGTCGTGACGGTCTGTTAAACTAACCACACTATTCCTGGGCAGGCTTAGACCTCCTAAGCGGTTAACCAGTTCTAAGTGCACATACTTCGCCAGTAACTGACAACTGCCCTTCTTGAATCAGTGGAAGGAGAAACGAAAGTATGTGGCCAGACCGGGTTTCGAACCCAGGACCTCTGACTTATGAGTCAGGTGCCCTACCGATTCCGCTAAGCGGCCCGGCTAAAAAATAATAATCTAAAAAAATGAGTAAGATTGAAAATTTAAAGAGTAACTACACTTAAGGAACTGAGTGAATCAGATCCCAAACCCTATCCCCAACATCAAAGGGAAAGTTGTTGCCATGGCAACGTCAATCATAACACGTTAATATATTAAAACATATCTGTGACTATCACATGTAAACATCATATAACAGTTTAAACAAGTCAAATAAAGAATAAAATGCAGAAATACTGCGAAATACGTTAAAAATGTTTTAGAAATGTGAAAGTTTTGAGGTTGTTACCATGGCAACGGCAACCATAACGCGCTTTAGATATTATGTAAATTATATATTCTTTAAATACTTCCAATAATAGATGTTACAAATCAAATCAAGAAAATCCCGCATGAAATACTGCAAAAATAAAGTTAATTAAATGCTTTAAAAATGTGTTATTAGAAGTTGTTGCCATGGCAACAACAAATATACCACACTTATATTATTACTTTTTTTCGGTAATTATTACAGTCGTACATCCTATAATAATTTAAACATTTATCATTTATATGCTACAAAAGTTTTTATATTTGATTTACAATGGTGTTACTTTGACTATTTCTGTGTGTATTTTAGTTGTAAAAGGCTGAGTTATTGCCCTTTAGTACTCAGTAGTCTGACGTCATCATTGTCAAATATGCACGAGCATAAACACTAATTAATATTGTCATAGTTTAACTTCATAAATACTCGATGCGTAGCCCAGAGGAAAAAAACCGCTAATAAATTCTTCCCCACGCCCTTTTTTTACCCAAATTTCCTGCTTGCTACCACACATTACAAATGACAGATTTTCTCAGAAATGAGCATCAGTACAGGAATAAAAATTATACTTCTTTTAATTAGAGTTACCTAACTAATTTTTTATGACAACAAAATTCATTTCTGACATGGGGCCAAAATCGGCCCTTATTGCACCTCGTCCTTTATCAATACGACATATTCAACTATCTGAACGAAATATGATTTTCTCTTGCTTGATATTTTATATTTTTGAAGGAAATAATGCAATCATTCTACCCCGAAGACAGAAAGTGATCTGTGAAGAGGCAAAATCTTTTCGCACAAAATGGTAGTTTTTAATTAAAAGCAAAAATATTGCCACAACACATATATGGCTATATACTTTCGGATCATAGTGAAATACTTGTTTATCAAAATCAGATAATCATTTGCCAAACAAGAAACAGTTAGACGCACTGTTTTCTTTTATTTGTCTGTCAACATTAAATTGAGACTAACCGTGAAAATAATTATCTAAACGCACTATGTTTTAACATTATTAATATTATCGCAGTCAAGCCACTTATTTCTGGCATTTTCGTGAGAAAAACATATTTTTCCGGCAGTTTTATGTAGCAAATGGTGGCGTATATACGCTTCCGTATATATACGCCACCACTTGCTACATAAATCTGCTAGCAAAATTAAGTTTTTCGCGCTTAATATTTTATTTGTTCTCTGCATATTATCTGTCTTTGTAAAATGTTTAATTGAAAATGATTATAAAATAAATGACAAGGTGGTTAAATATATTGTCATATGCCATTATTTTCTCGACAAGTCTTGATATTATCTTTTAACTGCTATATGTTTTTTTTCCAAAATAATCATGCACAAATCTAAGACCAAACCTTTTAACGTACCGCACCACACTGGGGTAAAATAATGCACCGCACCACCGAAGACCTCCGACCCCCTACCGAACCCTTCCGACGCTACCGTTATCAAACTGCTTCCGAAATTGTCTTGATTTAGTAAAGTCGTTTGTTTATAAGACATGCTAGAGTATCTGAAGTATAAAAAATATTTATTTCAGGCTAAGACTTGATTTTCCCGGCCACACAAAGGATCTCTGTATAGGATCCATCCATTGTAATTTAGGGTAAAATACACAAAGTAATCCCTGGCGTTCAGACTTTTTTTTAATCTTATTTTATTTCGCAGAGTAACTACTAGACATCTGCTTATGTGTCTCGGTAGTTAGGAATATATCGGAGAACAATAAATTCAGTCAGAGAAGATGTGGTTTAAGATCAGCCTACTTTAAATAATAATTTTCGTCTGGATCGGACAAATGCAATGTTCCCTGTAATTTATGATATCTATTACTGTTTGCTCAAAGGCGCTACTTTTGATATGGGTTATTATTTCTAATGTACGTGTTGTGCGTTTAAATATATTTTCAATATGAGTTATTATTGCTAATGCACGTTTTGTGTCTTTAAATGTTATTATTTGACATTATTAGTAGTCAGTTCAAAGTTAACTTGATCAAAACTTGTGCTGTTGAGTGAAGGGGAAATGGATTGTACTCCCATATGACGTCAATTCGGGTATATACTGCGGAAATGCACCACACACACACACACACACACACACACACACACACACACACACAAACACACACACTTTTTTGTGTGTTGCCCAGCCATTTAACTTTCGCGGAGATTGACAATGAAATATTCTCTCCCTTCTGCTGATTGAAGATTAGTGGTGGACGAATATGCACGCAGTACTCGTTAATTGCTTTGGATGTCTAGGCCTGCACAGGAACTGACCAGCTCGACATGACTTTAGTTGTTAACTGGACCTTTAAACCTCAACCCAAAGTCAACTCAACCCACCGTTTTGTCAGTGACAAGTCTCTCCCTAAGATTTAGATCTTACGCAGCACATATACGTATACCACTTTTATATGAGTACCCCCTTCCCCACCCACCTCGGGGTATTGTTCCCAGCTAAGGGCCCAATACATCTCAAGGTAGTGAGACGATGCAGCAGGTATAGTTTATTTTCATGGAAGTTATCCTGTGACACATAAATATTTCTTGGGTACCATGTGCCTCCACGGCCACTGGTAAAACGCCTTTTCTTGTGGTCTTGTAGGTCCTTTTTATACCGTTCTATGAGTACCCCCTTCCCCACCCACCTCGGGGTATTGTTCCCAGCTAAGGGCCCAATACATCTCAAGGTAGTGAGACGATACAGCAGGTATAGTTTATTTTCGTGGAAGTTATCCTGTGACACATAAATATTTCTTGGGTACCATGTGCCTCCACGGCCACTGGTAAAACGCCTTTTCTTGTGGTCTTGTAGCTCCTTTTTATACCGTTCCATGACACTGTATAGAAATGGACATTTCAAGTCACAATTTAAGAGCCATTCTCTGTATTGACTTAAATTTTTACATAGGGCCGGGGCACGCATAGTCACCGATTTTGCTCAAACTTTCCTATATTACTTATTGTGACACAAAAACAAGAAAACAACATCAGTTTCATTCCAAAGCATGCCCGTTGCCATGGCAACAGCAGCTATACATTTTGGGAAAAAATGTGCTAAAAAATGTCCTAAAATGGGCAATTTTTCAACAAATATATTAACTTTCAAATGCATGACAAGCTCTAATTTCTTTCTACCTAAAAATAACTTGTTCACACTTACTTTAAAAAAGAAATTAAAAAATCATTTGGAAAACCTCTGTGGTCATCAGGCTCAAGCAAAGTGGGTGGGGGTTTCCATATATGGCAAAAATCCAATTTCACACATCTTTAAGGACATTTCTAGAGTTCTTGCGGCCTCGTCAATATATATGTGCACTGTCCTCCTACAGAACAGTGTTCTGTTAACATGTTTCTGGAAAAACATGCTTGGGAAAGTATACTTCCTGAAGCGTTACCATAGCAACAATAAGTGTACCGTTGCAAAAAGCAAGTTCTTAGGGGTACAGTCCTTGTAATGTCAAATCATCGTAGTTTATGATCATATTTGTTTCTTAATTTTGAAACTCATTTGACAATATATCTATCTTCTATAAACTATGGACATTTTGTTGGTTTCTCTTATCAAGGTCAAGGTCAAGGTCACAGAAACAATAAAAACTGCTAAAAATACATATTTTTTTCATATTATGTGTTCTGTATCAACCATATATTGCAGCAATGGCTTTGAACCTGGTCATTATCTGACATATTACAGAAGCTTTCAAATACACATATAGCTGGGTTTACCCAGGAAGCTCCAAGGTCAAGGTCAAGGTCACACAAACATGAACAAATGCTACAAATACATATTTTTTTAAACATTTTGTGTCCTATATGAACTATAAATTGCAGCAATGTCTTTCTAGTTGAAATTTATTTAATATATAACAAAAGCTTTCAAACAACCAACTTTCCTCCAGAAGCCTCCAAGTTCAAGGTCAATGTCAAGGTCACAGAAACAAGAAAAATACTAAAAGTGCATATCTTTCTCATATTTTGTGTTCTGTATCAACAATATATTGCAGCAATGTCTTTGTACCTGGTCTTTATCTAACACATTACAATAGCTTTCAAATACACATATAGCTTGTTTCATTCAGGAACCTCCAAGGTCAAGGTGAAGGTCATAAGACAAGAAAAAATGCTAAAAATGCACATATTTGCAAAATTTTGTGTCATATATCAACAATATACTGCAACAGTGCCTTTGAAGTTGGCATACATTTAACATGTTACAAAAGCTTTCAAACAAACAACTTTTCTTCAGTAGCCTCTAAGGTCAATGTCAAGGTCAAGGTCAGAGAAAGAAGGAAAAAACGCTAAAAGTGCATATTTTTTCTCATTTTTTTATGTTCTGTATCAAAATATATTGCAGAAATGTCTTTGTACCTAGTCTTTATCTACTATATTTCAATAGCTTTCAAATACACATACAGCTAGTTTCCTTCAATAAACTCCAAGGTCAAGGTTAAGGTCACAAAACCAAGCGAAAATGCTAAAATGCACAGAATTTCGGTATTTGTGTCCTATATCAACAATACATTGCAGCCATGTCTTTGTAGTTGGTCTCTATTTAGTATATTACAAAAGCTTTCAAACAAACAACTTTCTTTCAGTGGCCCCAAAGGGTGAGGTCAAGGTCACAGAAACAAGATGCCATGAGGCCCTGAATCGCTCACCATAGCAGTTGGCCAAGTGGCTCTTACTTATGTCTGAAATTGTCAAAAATGAGTCTTGGGTCAAAAGTCAAAGAATGACCATGACTCATAAATCTCCATGTACTCATTAAGACTCCATATATACCATTTTAGGCCAAAATCTTCAAAACTTTCCATGAAATCTTATGTTCTACCATTTTCCCATATTTGACCATGCCGCAGAAAAGGTCAAGGTAAACCAAAGGTCATTATTTGAACAGTATTGGTAATACTTTAGTACTCCATGCGACTTACCAAGTTTCAAGGCCATCGGTCTATTGGTTCTTGAGATAAAAAGTATTAAAGTTTTATATGATAAATGGGTATGGCGGCCCTGTTCATCATGTGACCTGGACCGTTTGAACACATTTTCTTTCCCTCAACCCCTGGAGACTCCATATGAAAATTGGTTGAAATTTGGCTTTTGAGGTAATGTTTGAAAATGTCAAAATATGAGAGACCTGGGTCAAAAGTCAAAAACTGACCTTGACCTCTTGTACTCATAATTCTTCATGACCTCACTAAGAAGAGTGTATATACCAACTTTAAGGCCAATATCTTCAAAATTTCCCATAGAATCTATGTTCTAGCAGTTTCCCATATTTGAACTTGCTGTAGAAAAGGACAAGGTCAATTAAAGGTCATAATTTGAACAACCTTGGAAGAACTTGAGTACCCGATGCTACTTATCAAGTTTGAAGGTCATTGGTCAATTGCTTCTTACGAAGAATTTTTTTAAAGGTCTTTGCCATATATGGGCATTGTGGCCATGTTGATTATGTGACCTGGATCGTTTGAACAACTTTTTGTTCTCTCAAGCCCTGGAGGCTCACAAATGAAATTTGGCTACAATTGGCCCTGTGGCTTTTGAGATGATGTTTGAAAATGTCAAAATATAAGAGACCTGGGTCAAAGGTCAAAGAATAACCTTGACTTTTTGTACTAATAAATTTTCATGTACTCATTAAAATGACTGTATTTACCAATTTTAGGCCAAAATCTTCAAAACTTACCATGAAACCTTATGCTCTAGCATTTCCACATATTTGACCTTGCCAAAAGAAAGGTCAAGGTCAACCTAAGATCATCATTTGTACAATCTTGGTAGTACTTGATTACTTTATGCTACATACCAAATTTCAAGGCCATTGGTCTATTGGTTCTGCAGAAGAGTTTTGAAGCTTTTTACCATATATGGGTGTGGCGGCCATGTTGGTCATGTGACCTGGACCGTTTGAACAAATTTTTTATCAATCAACCCCTGGAGACTCTATGTGAAATTTGGTTACAATTGGCCCAGTGGCTTTTGAGGAGAGGTTTAAAATTGTTGAAACATGAGAGAAAGAATGACCTTGATCTCTTGTACTCATAAATCTTCATGTGCACAGTAAGATGGCTGTGCACACCAATTTTTAGCCCAAAAACTTCAAAGGTTTCCAAGATATCATATGTTCTAGCATTTTTCCATATAATAAAGCACAAGGAAGCAAATTTGACCTTACCGTAAAAAACAGTCAAAATCAGCCCAAGGTCATAATTTAAACAATCTTGGTAGTACTCGCTTACTTGATGCTCCATACCAAGCTTCAAGGCCATCTGCCTATTGGTTCTGGTGAAGATTTTTAAGGGTTTTCATCATATATGGGCGTGGTGACCATGTTGGTCATGTGACCAGGATGTTTGAACAAATTATCGTTCCTAAGACTCCTGGAGCCTGCATATGAAATTTAGTTACAATCGGCCCAGGGTTTCAGAGGAGGTCATTTGAAATTGTGGACGGACGACAGACGTACGAGGGACAACGAATCCTACCTATACTATAATCTCCCCTGGAGCCTCTGGATCAGGTGAGCTAACCAGAGGACCATTAATCCATTCACCCTCAGCACTCAGGAGTAAGTAACTGAAAGAAAGATTGTACAATGTGGCCTAATTTCAACTTTGACTGAGTTGTTATGCTTGTCCTAGTTAATATTAGCAAAATTGATGAAGTTACAATAAAAAAACATGTTTGTAAAACTTTATGCCTAAATATTGCAGTAACATAGAAATAAATGCCAATTTGCACTTTTCCCAATACAAGTCTATAGAAACTTTAAAATGCCATAGCAATGAAACCACGTGAGCAACAATAAAAAAGAACAATATTTATGTATTTGCTAATATCATAAACATGTATGCAGAGAATCAGCTTCATCCCCCTATATGGTTTTTGTGGGAAAGATTTTTGAATATTGTTTCAAATTGTTTTCCTTTATGTTGCCATGGCAATGAATCGAAATCAGTGATTTGGACAAAATTAACATGAATCATAGAGGACTACTCGAGAAACATTTCTGTAGAATAAAAATCCAAATAACTGCAGTGAGGTAGCAAAAAATTGCCAATTTCCATTTTTCCCATTATAAGCCAATGGAAACTATAAGTTGCCATAGCAACCTAACCGCTGAAGCAATTCCCATGAAAAAGACAAATTTTATAGAAGCTAGTACTAAAATCCTTTCTGTAAAGTTTGAGCTTTATTGGTCACATAGTTTCTGCAAAAATGATATTTTAATATCCTTTCTATTTTTAACCATTTGGTTGCAATGGTAATCAGCCAAATAGTGCAATTTGCATAAATTGAATGAGGGTGGTGGAGGACTACTCTGGGAACATTTCTATAAGTGACATAGCAATAAATGCAAATTTACTATTTTCACATTATAAGTCAATGGCAATTTTATGCTTCCATAGCAACCAAACTGCTGAGGCAATTGCCAAGAAAAACAGTACTTTTATAGAGGGAAGTACTAAAATCCTTTCTGTCCAGCCTTATTGGTTGCACAGTTTCTGAAGAGATGATGTTTGAATATTTTTTTTCTAGTTTTAACCATTCGGTTGCCATGGCAACCAGCCAAATTGTGCAATTAACATAAATTTCATGTTATTGATAGAGAGCTACTCAAGGAACATTTCCGTAAAAGATTTGTCAAATCATCTGCAGAAAAATAGCAATAAATGTTAATTTTCAATTTTCCCCATACGAGTCAATGGAAACTGTAAGTTGCCATAGCAACCAAAGTTTTGAAGCGATTTGGATGAAAAACAGTATTATGAAATTTGGTAAGAATGAGCCTTGTCGTTTAAGAGGAGATGTATACTAAATAAAGACCATGCACAAATACATTTTCTAAAATTTTGATACCGAACACAAAATATTAACAAAAGGTGCATTTTTAGCATTTTTCTGGTTTTTATGGCCTTGACCTTGACCTTGACCTTGGAAGTTTCTGGAGGAAACGAACTGTACATGTATTTGAAAGCTATTGTAATATTCCAAATAAAGACAAAGTATAAATACACATTCTGTATTTACTGTTGATACGGAACACAAAATATGAATGAAAGGTGCATTTTAGCATTTTTCTCGTTTTTGTGACCTTGACCTTGACATTGTAGGTTAATGGAAGAAACAAGCTATATGTGCATTTGAAAGCTATTGTAATATATTAAATAAAGACCAAGTTCAAAGACATTTGCTCTATTAAGTGTTGATAAAGAACATAAAATGTGAGAAAAATGTGCATTTTAGCATTTTTCTTGTGTTTGTTACCTTGACCTTGACCTTGGAAGCTACTGTAGGAAACAAGCTATATGTGCTTTACAAAATTATTGAAATATATTAGATAAAGACCAAGTACAGTTACATTTTATGTATCTGCTGTTGATACAGAACATAAAAAATGAACAAAATGTGCATTTTTAGCATTTTTCTGGTTTTTGTGACCTTGACCTTGGAGGCTACTGGAGAAAACAAGCTATATGTGCGTTTGAAAGCTTTTGATATATACTAAATAAAGGCCAAGTAGAAAGACATTATATAAATTTACTGTTGATACAGGAAAAAAAATATTAATACAAATGTGCATTTTTTAGCATTTTTCTTGTATTTGTGACCTTGACCTTGACCTTGACTGTTACTGGAGAAAGCCAGCTATATGTGAATTTGAAAGTTGTTGTCATTCACTAAATCAACTCGAAGTACAAAGACAATGCTGCAATATTTTGTTGCTAGAGAACACAAAAGTATAAGGAAAAAAACGCATTTTAGCCATCTTTTCGTGCTTCTATGACCTTGACCTTGACCTTGAACAGAGAAACTAGCAATATGTTGATATTTTATAAAAGACCAATTTACTATTAAATGTATTTAAAAATTTAGGAACACATATATTTATAAGATATGATGATTTGACATTATAAGTATTAATATGAAATAAATAGGCGCTACCTATAAAACGAGCACTGCTGGCAACTTTTTCTCATTGGACGGACACACGGCGCCAAGTGTGTGCAACTATGGTTACGTACCGTTGAGCCACTTGGGTAACGTCGATAAGAGAATTGAACTGAACTGAACTGAACTGAACTTTTTCTCATAACTAACATAACTAACACATAAGCAATTACAGGTATGTCGATTCAGATAGTGCAGAAATGTTAGTATCTTGCAATTTTCGCCATTTTGAAACCACCAAACTGAAGAAAAAAAAATATGTAATATCTTCAAGTGGGATTCACTGTTAGTACAAAATCAAAAGGAATTTCCCTTACAGCCCTTAAGTATTTACTTCTCATGTTCTTTCCTATGAGACATCTGACCATATATGGCTAAAGATTGGAACATTTTAAACCTATTCCATCCTTATCTTAGAATCAGTGACCTATAAATCTATATATAGGTCACTGTTAGAATGCATTCTGTAATTGGATATTGCTGTCTAGTGTTATATGTGCCAGTACTAACATGCAGTCCTCTAGGACTTGAACCTAGTATCTTAAAAACAGACAGCACCAACTGCAGGACTGTTACATAAGACTGACACAAACTCCAGACAGTGACTGATTGTCTGATTATCAAATGTGAATCAACTGATGGTAATGTGCACAACCCGTGGTGAATGTAGAATAATCAGTTTCTGGTGCCAGAAGGAATGTATGGAAATGAACTTTGTCATTTCTTGTAGAATGATGCATATTTTTATCAAACTACACCATGTGGTTAAGAGTTATGAGCAATTTCACTCACTGACTACAGCGGAAGGACAAACAGACTGATGGACTTGCACAGCGATTAAAGTGCACACCTGTGGGTAGTGCAATACTGTTTAGACTTTCGTCACCGTTTTGCATGCCGGTGGCTGGAAAATGTTAAAATACCTAAGTATACAAAATTTGAACCATATATACCACGTGGATCAAGAGTTATGAGCATTTTCACTACTTGACGGTAAATTTTCAACTTGTGCTCAGCAAAGCCTCGTCCATCAAAAAAGACGGTTATGCATGCCAGTCGTTAGATAAAGTTGACATGTATAAGTATGCAAAATTTTATCAAAATATAGAATGCGGTTCAAGAGTTATAAGCGTTTTCGTTAACTAATAACAGACGGACTCACACAGTGATTATGGTGCAAACCTGCGGGTTGTGCAATAAGAAGTTTTGCATACCAGTGGCTGGGCAATGTTAAATTACATAAGTATACAAAATTTGAAGCAAATATACCAAGCGGTCCAAAAGTTATGAGCATTTTCAATAAAAGAGCTCGACCGGCCAAATTGATGCTCAGTGACACCTCGTCACTGTTTTGCATACCAGTGGCTGGGCAATGTTAAATTACATAAGTAACAAAATTTGAAGCAAAAGTACCAAGCGGTCCAAGAGCATTTTCAATAAAAGAACTCGACCGGCCAAAATGATGCTTGGTGAAGCCTCGTCACTGTTTTGCATACCAGTGGCTGGGCAATGTTAAATTACATAAGTATACAAAATTTGAAGCAAATATACCAAGCGGTCCAAGAGTTATGAGCATTTTCAATAAAAGAGCTTGACGGGCCAAATTGATGCTCGGTGAAGCCTCGTCCTCATCACTGTTTTGCATACCAGTGGCTGGGCAATGTTAAATTACATAAGTATACAAAATTTGAAGCAAATATACCGAGCGGTCCAAGAGTTATGAGCATTTTCAATAAAAGAGCTTGACAGCCAAATTAATGCTCGGTGAAGCCTCGTCACTGTTTTGCATACCAGTGGCTGGGCAATGTTAAATTACATAAGTATACAAAATTTGAAGCAAATATACCAAGGGTCCAAGAGTTATGAGCATTTTCAATAAAGGAGCTTGACCGGCCAAATTGATGCTCGGTGAAGCCTTGTCACTGTTTTGCATACCAGTGGCTGGGCAATGTTAAATTACATAAGTATACAAAATTTGAAGCAAATATACCAAGCGGTCCAAGAGTTATGAGCATTTTCAATAAAAGAGCTTGACCGGCCAAATTGATGTTCGGTGAAGCCTCGTCACTGTTTTGCATGCTGGTTGCTGGACTATGTTAAAATACATAAGCATACAAAATTTGAACCATATTTACGACGGTGTTCAAGAGTTATGAGCATTTTCAGTAGTTGGCCGTAAATTTTCAACTTGTGCTCAGCAAAGCCTCGTCCATCAAATAAGGTTGTTATGCATGCGAGTTGTTAGACAATGTTGACATCTATAAGTATGCAAAGTTTTGTCAAAATATCCCATGCGGTTCAAGAGTTGTAAGCGTTTTCGCTAACTGATAACGGTTTTCGCTAACTGATAACGGACGGACGGACTCACACAGTGATTATAGTGCAAACCTGCGGGTTGTGCAATATCAAATTTAATCAGTGCCTACCTCTCCAAATTTTTTAAGTAAGTGTTAATATCTGTTGTTATAATACAGTTGTATAAAAAAAATAATGCTGTCTAACCTGTCTCAAGGGTCACTCTGTTAAGGGTCACCTATCTTATGTAGCTACTTTTTTGGGCCCCAGAGGACAATGAACCTCTATTAAGTGTATCTGCCATGACTCTGCAGCCAGTTTTTGTGAGCCCCTTAATGACCCCTTAAGACAGATTTGGCTACATGTTATATGAACACTGGGCAACTTAATCAGACTTTAACTGCATTTTTCATTGAGACTGATCGTGAATCATCATGTTGCAACTTTACTGAGCATGAACTGGGCAAAAAATATTAGTATGTATGTTTTTCTCGATATGAAATTAAGGCATTGCCTTCTAAGTGACACCAAATCCTGCCTTCTAAGTGACACCAAATCCTCGAAGTATATGAATGTACTGTTGTAAGTGACTTGATATCATTTAAAGATGAATGGATGACTTGCGATTTTACGTCCTTTTCAACAGTATTTCAGTTATATCAGGACGATGGGACTATTATAAGAAAAAGTCCTGTCAGACATTATGAGACATATGCATAAAATTTACTGAAGACTCAGATCAGCCTGCACATCCATCAAGTCTAATTGGCATGTTTTCCGTGAATATGGATCTATGGAGCCAGGACAAAGATACTGCATTCCGGTGCAGGCGAGACTGAAGCTTTACTGGTTGCATTGGTCAATAGGCACGTTTTCATGTGATGCAGCCCAATGATTGTATATTGAGCAGGGGTGGAGGGGGGAGGGGTCAGAAAAAAAGGAATGAAGAAATAAGCCTTCAGACTGATTTTGATGCAACAGTAGGGCGGTCCATCAACATCGATATGACATTGTTTTGAATTTGATGTCGTGTGCATAGATAGACAGAGGAGGCGGGGATAGATGAGAAAAGAAAATGACACACAGATGCACATGTACACACCCTTTTTTTCATTGTAACAGTATGACCCCTAGCCCAGAATACATAGGGCCTAGTTGCAAAAATAAATCCGTATTTTACATTCACTTGGTATGTGTCGTCATCAAATTGGTTTCCCAATATTTCATTCGGAACACTTTAGCATTTGTTAAGTACCTGAAACGGGCTGTTGCCAACAAATATAAAACCAGAGGACCAATGGTCCTGTAGCTCACCTAACACTTGGTCCTGATATATATTTTAATCAGGCCTGTGGAAATAGCAAAATTTCTTACTTGTCCAGGGACAAGTAAAAAGTCAAACTCCACTTGTCCAGCCAAAAAAATTACTTGTCCAAAACTGCAAATATGCATTATTTTAAGAGTTATTCAGTCATCAACATTCATCTCATTATTATTCTAGCATATTTCATCCCTCATTTTAAATTGCTGTCTAAGCCTTAAAACTTAATAAAGGCATCTATTC
This sequence comes from Ctena decussata, assembly GCA_963989385.1. Classification (NCBI taxonomy): domain Eukaryota; kingdom Metazoa; phylum Mollusca; class Bivalvia; order Lucinida; family Lucinidae; genus Ctena; species Ctena decussata. The sequence goes on along the minus strand of OZ022499.1, from coordinate 28,935,574 downwards.
TATGCCAAATATCCCCCAAAAATCAAGCATCTTATTCCTTACTCTTCACAGATAAACTTTTTTCAGGTGACTGTACTACAGTGTGGACCCAGATCAGACTGCTCCTGCAGGAGCAGTCTGATCTGGGTCCACATTGTTTGCCTTAGTGTTTTTCAAAAAGAAAACCGTTTACTTTTTCCATCGTTGTCCCAGGGCAAGTACATTAAAATTTTTCACTTGTCCTGAGTGAAATGGGACAAGTAGGACAAGTCGGGCATGGTATTTCCACAGCCCTGTTTTAATGCTTTTATCCATGTTTATAGCACCAGGGCAGGGGCAGATAACCACGCTCCCTTGGGATTAATGTTGAGTCCCAATTCTATATACCAAGCCACAAGGTCACTGGGCCTTTGTTTCTGGACAAAGATTTCTGAAGGGTTATTATCATATATGGGTGTGGTGGCCACCATGTTCATGTGACCATGACCATCTGAACAAACTTTGATTCCTTTGTCCAAGTAGTAATTTAAGCTCCATATGAAATACAGTAATCATTTGTATAAACTATGATGGGCCTGAGTGCCCAATGCTTCATACCGGTACCAAGTTTCAAGGTTATAGGCCTTTCGGTTCTCGAGAAAAAGACGTTTGAAGAGTTTTTACCATATGTGGGCATGGTGGCCATCTTGGTCAAGTGACCAAGACCATCTGAATAAACTATGGTTCCTTAAAGCCGGTGAAGCTCCATAAGAAATATGGCTTCAATTGACCTTAGTGGCCTCTAGCTGAGAAGATGTTTGAAAATGTTGACCGGTGACAGAATCTCAATGACCGTGTACAAAAGTCAAAGAATGACCTTGACCTTTAACGACAAAATATCTTCATCTGGTAATTCAGTCAACCATATATACCAAATATTGCACCTTAGACTTAAATAGTTTCTGAAAAATCCACTGTTTAAGCATTTTCCCATATAAAAGCCTACATAATGTACAAAAGTTGACAGTGTCATAAATTAGGCCAAGGTCAACGCACAATCATTTGTATAAACTATGATGGGCTTGAGTGCCAAAAGCTACATACCAAGTTTCAAGGTCATACGCCTTTTGGTTCTGGAGAAGAAGATTTTGAAGGGTTTTTACCATATACTGGCATGGCGGCCAGCTTGATCAAGACCCCGAGAACAAACTTTTATTCCCCCTATCACACTTAGACTCCATATGAAAGTTTGCTTCAATCAAACCAGTGGTTTCAGAGGAGAAAATCTTGATGACGGACAGACCGACAAAATGACCTTGACCTTCAGTGACATAATATCTTCATCTGGTCATTTAGTTGACCATATATACCACGTATTGTACCTTAGACTTAAATAGTTTCTGAGAAATCCACTGTATAAGGGTTTTCCCATATAAAAGCCTAATGTACCAAAGTTGACCATGTCGTAAATTAGATCAAGGTCAACGCAAGGTCATCATTTGTATAAACTATGATGGGCCCGCATGCCTGATGCTACATACCAAGTTTCAAGGTCATAGGCCTTTTGGTTCTAGAGAAGAAGAATTTCAAAGGGTTTTTACCATATATGGGCATGGCAGCCATCTTGGTCATGTGACCCAGACCCCGGGTATATACTTTAGTTCCCCTATCCCACTGAGACACTATATGAAATTTGGCTTCAATCTCCCCAGTGGTTTCAGAGGAGAAGATGTTTGAAAGTCTTGATGACGGACAGACCGACAAAATGATCTTGACCTTCAGTGACAAAATATCTTCATCTGGTCATTTAGTTGACCATATATACCATATATTGTACCTTAGACTAAATAGTTCCTCAGAAATCCACTGTATAAGCGTTTTCCCATATAAAAGCCTAATGTACCAAAGTTGACCATGTCGTAAATTAGGTCAAGGTCAACACAAGGTCATCATTTGTATAAACTATGATGGGCCCAAATGCCCGATGCTACATACCAAGTTTCAAGGTCATAAGCCTTTTGGTTCTGGAGAAGAAGATTTTTGGAGGGTTTTTACCATATATGGGCATGGCGGCCATCTTGGTCATGTGACCCAGATCCCGGGTATAAACTTTAGTTCCCCCATCCCACTGAGACTCCATATGAAATCTGGCTTCAATCAAACCAGTTGTTTTTTTAGGAAAAGCTGTTTGAAAATCTTGACGACGGATGGTCCGACGGAATGACCTTGACCTTTAGTGACATGATATCTTCATCTGATCATTTAGTCGACCATGTATACCAAGTATTGTACCTTAGACTTAAACAGTTTCTAAGAAATCCACTGTTTAAAAGTTTTCCCATATAAAAGCCTAACGTACCAAAGTTGACCATGTCGTAAATTAGGTCAAGGTCAATGCAAGGTCATAATTTGTATAAACTATGACGAACCCGCATGCCCAATGCTACATACCAAGTTTCAAGGTCATAGGCCTTTTGGTTCTGGAGAAGAAGATTTTATAAGGGTTTTTACCATATATGGGCGTGGCGGCCATCTTGGTCATGTGACCCAGACCCCGGGTATAAACTTTCGTTTCCCCATCCCACTGAGACTCCATATGAAATTTGGCTTTAATCGGCCCAGTGGTTTCAGAGGAGAAGATGTTAGAAAATCTTGACGAGGGATGGTCCGACGGAATGACCTTGACCTTGAGTGACATAATATCTTCATCTGGTCATTTAGTCGACCATGTATACCAAGTATTGTACCTTAGACTTATATAGTTTCTGAGAAATCCACTGTTTAAGCGTTTTCCCATATAAAAGCCTAACATACCAAAGTTGACTATGCCGTAAAGTAGGTCAAGGTCAACGCAAGGTCATGATTTGTATAAACTATGATGGGCCCACATGCCCGATGCCACATACCAAGTTTCAAGGTTATAGGCCTATTGGTTCTGGAGAAGAAGATTTTTGAAGGGTTTTTACCATATATGGGCATGGCGGCCATCTTGGTCATGTGACCCAGACCCCGGGTATAAACTTTCGTTTCCCAATCCCACTGAGACTCCATATGAAATTTGGCTTTAATCGGCCCAGTGGTTTCAGAGGAGAAGATGTTTGAAAATCTTGACTGACGGCCGGCCGACGGGATGACCTTGACCTTTAGTGACATAATATCTTCATCTGGTCATTTAGTCGACCATGTATACCAAGTATTGTACCTTAGACTTAAATAGTTTCTGAGAAATCCACTGTTTAAGCGTTTTCCCATATAAAAGCCTAACGAACCAAAGTTGACTATGCCGTAAAGTAGGTCAAGGTCAATGCAAGGTCATGATTTGTATAAACTATGATGGGCCCACATGCCCGATGCTACATACCAAGTTTCAAGGTCATAGGCCTTTTGGTTCTGGAGAAGAAGATTTTTGAAGGGTTTTTACCATATATGGGCGTGGCGGCCATTTTGGTCATGTGACCCAGATACCCGGAACAAACTTTCGTTCCCCCGACCTAGGTAGGCTCCATATGAAATATGGCTTCAATCGGCCCAGTGGTTTCAGAGAAGAAGATGTTTGAAAATGGTGATGGACGACGGACGGACGGACGACGGATGCCTGGCTATACTATAAGCTCACCTATGAGCCTAAAGACTCAGGTGAGCTAAAAAAGTGAGATTTAGAAAGGTTTCTAGAACTTTTTGTCAGTCAAATGATGGTGCACGGTTAACACATTTTTGCATGACTTTTCAAAATGCTGTGTAGTAATTTCCTTGGTCATCACAGGAAAACCAAGTTTAAGCCGCTTGGATTCACGGTCGGCATTTGGTATACCAAGTCCATTTTTAGTGAAAAGTGAACAAGTGAACTCGGATTTAACGTCCCACCAACAAGGTCATATGGAGATTGGACCTCGGTTTGAAGTCTCATCCGTAAGACCGGAGAAGCAGGGGATCGATTTGTCGACCCCTAGATTGGTAGTCTAGTGTGTTATCCACTACACTACAGCGGCTCCTTTTAGCAAGGAGGTTGACAAAACACGGAACTTTCATGGATTCACGGAAAAGTCCGTAGTTACGGAAATGTCCGTAGTATTGTTGACAAAACACGGACAAATCCGTGCATTGTTAGAATAATTCACGGAAAGTAGCGGACTACCTAGCCGAACAAGGAATGTCACAATAACGTACGTTTCCCGGCATGGTTCACGGAATTACGGAAAGTTCAGACAGTTACGGAAATGTCCGTAGCATTGTTGACAAAACACGGAATTTTTGGTATTTCTAACAAAACACAGAATTTTTGTGGTTAGGCTCACATGAAATCCGGTATTTACGTTTAAATCCGTGCATTGTTAATAAAGCACTCAAAACAGCGCTCTTCCTACGGAGAATGAATGCTATGGAAATGGACTTTTCTTGTGGGAGACATTAATAACGTTAAAACGCTACCGTTATCCTAACAACAGCATGCAATAATTAAAATGAAATGAAATGTTTTCAATGGGCACCGTTTATGTGTCCACACTACTAATCATCCTTCATCCAGATCCGCAATACGCATCCAAAGGACGGTGGTTTTCATTGGGATTAAAATGGAATAAAGCCTAATTTGCATATTTTCATCTCATTTATTACCTTCCTTTAATGCACTTTATTCCGTCTGCGGATGATGACAGGATAAATTGCCACGAGAGTCCTGTTTCCGGGGCTGTTAGGTTATATGACAGTAGGTTGCAGGGCCTGACAAATTCATATTGTCCTGTTGCCCGGGACAAGTCAGACTTTTTGCTGGGCAAGTAAAATATTTTCTTACTTGCCCATAAAAATGTATAGGCTATATAGGGGAAATAGAGGAATTTCAGCATTTGACTCATGGTCATATTGCAATCACCAAGGCCGTCGTCGCCGGTCCGGCAGGTCCGGCGAGCGCCGGACCACTTTTTTGGCCGAGTATGCTATCTGCCGTACCACTTTTTTTCTTTTCAGCTGATTTTTCTTTCGTGTTTACCTGTGATTTTATTGAATCGCATCATCAAAAGTGCCGCAATTTATCGATGAAATTATCAATGATGCTCAATGTATTTTTCTAATTATTCTAAATCAAAGAACATGTCGGGCGGCAAAGTATGTATAAAACATTTTGAATGTACATGTATGAGCATTCTAAGTCCTGAGACTGTGCCGAAAGTTCCATGACAAAGATATTTCATTATGGATATACAAGTGCCGCCTGTTCAAAATCAGCCCAAGACTTTTCGGTTACCACAACGTACATTTGGTGTAAAAAGCCGGAGCAGAGAAGTTTTCAGCCGTCGTAGTTTGACAGTAGGCCGTGGCTAGCCACTAACAAATAAAACAAACAAAAAATAAACAATTAGTGGGGATTATATCTGTATCAGACTTAATTTTGCTTGAACGCAGACATTGATGCCAGCGCCTGATGAGACTCGCAGAGGGGTCGAAATAGCTGTTAAGATCTTCTTGAGTGTTACGTTTGTTCGTTTTCGTTTTTAACTAGCAAAACTTCGTGACCAAAACGACTGAAATTTGGCCCCAAACGCATCCAAAAATGCATTTTAAACGCCCATTAATCAAAAATTTTCTCGGGGGAGGTCCCCCGAACCCCCCTCACGAGAGAGGGGAAATCCCCCTCTCGTGCTCTCCCCCTCTCATGCCTTCGGCACTCGCTGCTATCCTCCGCCGGACCAATTTTCACTACATGGCGACGGGCCTGATCACAGATTCACAGAACTTTCAGTGACTCATGAGCTATAATGGATTTTTTCACGCAACTAGAGCTGTCACGGATCCAAGGAATTAACATGGATTCAGGGAACTGTTACAGATCCACAGACACATTACTGGACTTTCACGGAACTTTAAAGGATTTCACTATTGAAATCAAGCAAGACCACGGAACTATTATGGATTCACGGAACTGCCACAGAATTAAGGAAACATTGCGGAACTTTCACGGAACTTTAGGGACACTTCAGTACCTCCTCCCTTCAGAATCTAGCTACAACTGCTCAGATAATACTAAAATACCTTTCAAACTATGCCAGACTACCGAAGAAGAACAAATACACCTCAACACCAGAAACCAGAAGCATTTTGTGCATAATTTTCGTTTTCCGTGATTTCCGTAATTCCGTGATTTGTCATGGGCGTTTTAGCAAAGAGACGGCGATGTGCCAGCCAATAATAATAATACCTTGACATTGATTTAAGGGACCACAGGCGCTTGAAGTTCTATGCTATGAAACATATTTCAATGCCGCTAAACATCCAGGCTATGAGCCATTTTGAAGAAATGTCCAGGTGTGAAAGCTTGTGTTCGACTCCATTACGGTCTCCAATTTCCGGTGTATCAACGTCGCACAGCAACGTCATCAGGTTCTATTACGGGAAAAATGAAGTGATTCTGCGGATAACGATCTTCTTAAATGTACAGCTTCCTACTCTGTCCTATCATCAAACAACAAAATCAACGATCAGACTGTACCGATGTGCAAGCTGATCTGCATCTTTGTTGTTCGGAAAGTCAGTACATGTAGCCCTCAGTCAACATATGAAAATTTTACGCCAACGTTACTGCGTAGTTTTGACGTTGTTGACACGAACGTCATGACGTCATTTTCATCATGTTAGTTTCAAGTTTTCACTCGTTAGAAACGTTTTGATCGAAATTAGAACAAACCTGATATTGTAAATGCATGGAAACGGTGATATACAACGACATTGGTCATATCTAAATGAGTAATGGAATGATTTCTCTGATGTGTGAATTTCAAAGCGGACAAGCACATGCTCAACTTTGGCGCAGCACAGTAAACCGGAAGCTGGACACCGTAATGGCGTCTGTATTTTCTGGCAAATTTTGAATTCAGGATTACAGCACCGCATTAACCACAACTGAACAAATTTATCATGTTTATAGATACATTTTGAACTGATGTTTACAGGTAAGAAGTTTGCATTTGTTGGGGTGTTTCTAACTTGCAGTTTTAGCAGTCAAAAAATCGCGGCATTTTTGCTTGCATACCTGGCCATTTCTTACGAAATGACCTATAGACTGCGTCAAGTGTAAAGGGTTTTGAGGGTTTTTTGAGCATAGAACTTCAAGCGCCTGTGAAGGGACTAGGGAACCCAAACTTTGCAGGTCGTGAAAACTAGTGACAATGGCAAATTACAGTGGCTAATTTCCCTGATTTTCAAGTTTGGCGTTGATTTGTCAGAATAGCTGGGTTTTACCTTTCTTTGTTGCTCTGTGCACTGGAAGGCCCAACATCGAAGGCTGATACGGATAGAAACTATTCTGCAGCAACATGTGTTCAGGTCCACATTTTTCTGTTTCTATTTGCACTGTCATCGTTGCAGGACTAGTTGCACCCTCTTTTCAAGGTTCACCGCATATCAGACCATACCAGGTTAATCGGGTTAGTGATTTTAATATTACCAGAGACCATTTGCTTTGAACGAGCAGGGGTATTACCATGTTATGAATGTAAAGAGAGTGATGCACACTTTAAAACTCAATCGCCAGTGGGTTGCCACTGCTAATTTTAACAGAACTTTGATTTTCTTCTCTCTTTTTGAGAGATCAATGCATTGCGCTTCTTTTTTCATGGTCTATTTTGTTGGATCTAGCTCTATAGCCAGGTTGTGACCAATGTGAGACGGAGAACTACATTAGTTATGGCATGAGCTATGACACGGACCGATTGTGCGCGAAATCTCATGATGTTGTGAAGATTGAGGTTTCCAGACGCTCAAATAAACCACTGAACTGGCCTAGTTGTGTCATGATATTGGTCGATTTGGTGGCCGTTTCAAGTCTTGAGCTTGGGCATATAGTATACACGTTTATACCTTGATTCCGAGGCGGTTTGTTGGTTGGTTTCAAAATAAAACTTTCTGCCGCCTTGTTTACAATTCACGCCAGCGAGTTCTTGAGAGGGCTCTGATTGGTTGTATCAATCATGTGACATTCAGCGTTCGCAAATAACAGACTGCATCGCGAGTTATTGCAAGCTAATGGCATATCCCGGATGTTAAAATGTGAACCAGTCGTTAAATCCTGTGGAGAAGACACTGGTTCCCAATTTTTCGCACTAATTTCTATTGCACGACTGCAAAACTCAGAACCCAGTAAGGTGGTCGTCGCAAATTCGATTCCATAGATTTATACTTGATGGTATTTGCGATACCTAGATACGAGCTCTGCTCGATGGCTGCTTCGCAGCCATCTCGCAGTGCTCGTTATTACCCTACATTTTGGAATTTTGCAACGGTCCACTTATTGTTGCCATGGTAACGCTTCAGGAAGTATACTTTCCCAGGCATGTTTTTCCAGAAACTTATTCTTGGAATGTTGCTTTGTTAGATGAAGCTGCACACATATGCCGGTATGGCTGCAAGAATTCTACAAATAACCCTAAAACTGCCTTAAAATAGCCTTTCGCAATATAGCACTACCCCCACCCATTTTGCCCAAGCCTGATGACATTACAAGCATTCCAAATACAATTCAAAGTTTTGGTGTCGACTCAAGGTGAACAAGGCATTTACATATGAGAAGCATTCAGAGTAAGTCATTCTTTTTCTAATACATAAATTTGTTAGAAATATGTCTATTTCAGTACAATTTTTACCTCAATTTCTGACAAAATATTCAACAGCCGTTGCCATGGCAACGGGCACATGTAGGAATGAAATCGACATAGTTTTCTTGCTTTGGTGTCACAATAAGTAAATAAGGAAAGTTTGAGCAAAATCGATGACTATGCGTGGCGCGACTTTTTAAGTGGTTACAGAGAATGGCTCTTAAGTGTTTAGACTGTAAACTTACAATTGATTTTACCTCACTGCAGCCAGTGTTGGGCCGTGTGACGGCCGTAAAACGTCTTCCCGTACATCATCTGTAGTGCAGATTATATTTCATTTTCGTCCTATGAGATCAGATGTTATTCTGAGAAATCTGAAAATTTAGAAATCATCGTCTTTTATATTATTTGGACCCTTTTTGATACTAATCAGTCATTGAATCGACTGCCCTATTAAAATTAAGAAAATACAGTATGCTTTTCTCTGGTTTCGTCACCAGATATTGACAGGGTCACTGATGAGGCTTTATTAGCCGAAACTACGTAGTCTGGCCCATGTAACTTCTTCTGAATGTGTTTTCTGCTCTTGACAAAGGAACTCTTACAAATTGTGATTTTACCTCCACCTTCCTACTGGTACGCAAACTGCCACTGAACTGTGGTCGAAGAGTTAGTTTTATTTAAACAAATAGCGAACTTTTATCGTTAAAGGGAAATGATTTTGACAATTGCTAGATCTTATCTGGATACAGAAAAAAAATGTTGGTCTTCTTTCGTCTTATTGCGTATAATTAAATCGACAAAACGGAAATGACATACTGCATGTTCCTTTTTCTTCGTTTATGACAATAAATTTATTGATCTGAATGAGATAATGAGTAGCAAGTGGGCAAAAATATTAGCATCCCTCCTTATATATATATCACGATGCATATTTTAAAAAGCAACAGGCAAAAATAGTGCCATAAAATCAAAAAATATTAGTACCACTTGTTATTAATTCAACAAAGGGCATTAATACTGTTACAAAATAAAAAATGTCTCGAACTGACTTATTTATCGAAATCAGATAATCATTTGCGAACAAGAAAAAAGTTAGACACACTGTTTTCTTTTATTTGTCTGTCAAAATTAAATTGAGACTGACCGTGAAAATAATGATCTAAACGCACTATGTTTTAACATTATTAATACTATCGCAGTCAAGCCACTTATTTCCGGCATTTTCGTGAGAAAAACATATTTTTCTGGCAGTTTTATGTAGCAAGTAGTGGCGTATATACGCTTCCGTAATTGTGGATGAAAAAAATCTAAAAAGTGAACTTCCTTGCATCGTTCCGAAGATATAAATTTTTATACCCCCGCTTTGAAAAAGTGGGGGGTTATACTGGTTTACATCTGTCCGTCCGTCCGTCCTTCCGTCCCTCCGTCCGTCCTTCCGTCCGTCCCCTTTTAATCAAATTTTTCGTCAAAGATTTCTCCACAACCATACAAGCTAGAATGGTCATATTTGGCATACAGGTTGATGACAATGTGTGGTATCGTGGGATTGAGAACCAGCCTTCTCCTGCTTATTCTTCCCTTTATTTGTCCATTTTTCTTTATTTCCATACTTCGAATAATGAAATTTTTTGTCAAAGATTTCTCAACAGCCATTCAAGCTAGAGTGGTCATATTTGGCATACAGGCTGATGATGGTGTGTTGTATCGTGGGAATGAAAACCAGCCTCCTCCTGCTTATTCTTTCATGTATTTGTCCAATTTTCTCACTTTCCATACTTTGAATAATGAAATTTTTAGTCAAAGATTTCTCCACAACTGTGTAAGGTAGAGTAGTCATATTTGGTTTGCAGGTTGATAACGATGTGTTGTATCGTCGGATTGCAGACCAGCCTTCTCCTTATTGTCCCCCGCCTTTTCGAAGAAAAGCGGAGGGACATAGTTTTCGGCATTCCGTCCTTCCGTCCGTCCGTCCTTCCGTCCGTCCGTCCTTCCGTCCATCCGCTCTTACCAAACCTACATTGTGGGGCGTTTTATATAGAATATGGTGCCTTGTGGGGTGATTCTGCATTGTGGGATGCACCCCATGATGAATGTATTTCATTCGCTTGCAAATAAGCTAAAATGACTAAATTTCAAATATTGGGGGTACAACCCAGAATGTGTACAGACTCATTTGTCCATTGTTGGACATGTCCGTCCGATAAATTTTATGGGGTGCACCCCACATTGTTCTCCCCCCTTTGGACAAAACTTATAAATCATGCGGGTTTAATCCACGTTAAAGGTACCCCACAAAGCTTAGTTCTACACACCTAAATTATAACTATATAGGGGGTGTAAGTTTTCAACAAATGGACACTACCCCAAAAATTATGGGATGCAAACACTGTGGGTTGCAAAAGACGCTCTGGGGTGCAATTTGCAGCCCATAGTGCCAATTCCGGGGTGCAGTCCTCAGTGTACCTCTGGTAGGTACGTCCATCCGTCCTTCCGTCCTTATTTCCGTCCTTCCGTCCCCCTAATGTAGTAGGTACCTTGTGTGCGCAACTTCTCCTACAGTTTTATGCCGATTCTTTCGAAACTGTACAGATGTTTTTGTCATGGTCAGAAGATACGCATGTGGTTTGGATATAATCCTGAGATTATTTTTTGTCACTTTTTCCACAAGTTGAACATAGTAATTTTTTAGGCATTTTTACTATCAAAGTGACTAGATAGTGGGTACCTTGTGTGCGCAACCCCTCCAACAGTTTTATGCCGATGCCTTTGAAACTTCACAGGTGTTTTGGTCATGGTTTGAAGATACGCATGTGGTTTGGATATATTCCTGGGATTATTTTTTGTTACTTTTTCTACAAGTTGAACTTAGTAATTTTTTAGGCGTTTTTACTATCATAGTGACTAGATAGTAGGTACCTTGTGTGCGCAACTCCTCCTACAGTTTTATGCCGATGCCTTTGAAACTTCACAGGTGTTTTGGTCATGGTCTGAAAATACGCATGTGGTTTGGATATAATCCTGAGATTTTTTTTTGTCACTTTTTCTACAAGTTGAACTTAGTAATTTTTTAGGCGGTTTTACTATCATAGTGACTAGACAGTGGGTACCTTGTGTGCGCAACTCCTCATACAGTTTTATGCCGATTCCTTTGAAACTTCACAGGTGTTTTGATCATTGTCTGAAAATATGCATGTGGTTTGGATATAATCCTGAGATTATCTTTTATTACTTTTTTCACAAATTGAACTTAGCCATTTTTCATACATTTTACTATCAAAGTGAATAGATAGTTGGTACCTTGTGTGTGCAACTCCTCCTACAGTTTTATGCCAATTACTTTGAAACTTCACAGGCGTTTTGATCATGGTCTGAAGCATGTGGTTTGGATATAATCCTCACATTATTTTTTTATGACTTTTTTCACATTTTTAACTTAGCCGCTTTTCCAGCTCAAACACTTGAGTGTATATACAGTGGAGACCTAGTTTCCAAGGCGGGGGACATAAATTCGTCGAATTTGCTTGTTTTTCCATGTATTTGTCCGATTTTCTTTCTTTCCATACTTTGAATAATGCAGTTTTTCGTCAAAGATTTCTCAACAACCATGCAAGCTAGAGTAGTCGTATTTAGTATGCAGGCTAAATACAACTTATTGTAGTGTGGGATTGAGAACCAGCCATCTCCCGCATATGCATCCCTTTATTTGTCTGATTTTCTTTCTCTCTTTACATTGAATACCCGGTAATGCAATTTTTAGCTCACCAGAGCCGAAGGCTCCGGGGGAGCTTATAGTATAGGCAGTTGTCCGTCGTCGTCGTCGTCGTCTGTCGTATGTCGTCTGTCCGTCAACACTTTTAAACGACATCTCCTCTAAAGCCACTTGGCCGATTGGGCCCAAATTTTATCTATAGCATCCTTGGGCTGGGGATTGAAAGTTTGTGTTTTTTATGAAAATCTGCCTATTAGTTTGGTTGCCATGGCAACTTAGACTTCCCATAGACTTATAATGGGGAAAATTGAAAAATGGCATTTACTGCCAAGCCATTGCAGGTATGTTGACAAAACTTATATAGAAATAATCCCTGAGAAGTCTTCTATCAACTATATGTTTTTTGCCCCACTGCTCGTTTTATTGGTTGCCCTGGAAACCAAAATGCAAAAAAAATGAAAAAAATACTTAAAAATTATCTCCTCTGAAGCCACTGGGCTGATAAGGCCCAGATTTCATCTGTAGTATCGTTAGGCTAGGATATTGGAAGTTTGTGTTTTTTATGAAAATCGGCTTTTAGTTTGGTTGCTATGGCAACTTAGAGTTGCATTGACTTATAATGGGGAAAACTGAAAAATGGCATTTACTGCCAAGCCATTGCAGATATGTTGACAAAACTTTTATAGAAATGTTCTTTGAGAAGTCTTCTATCAGCTGTATGTTTTTTGGCCCACTGCTCCTTTTATTGGTTGCCCTGGAAACCAATATGCAAAAAAATAGAAAAAAATACTTAAAAAATTATCTTCTATGATAAGGCCCAGATTTTATCTGTAGTATCCGTAGGCTTCTTTCGTTTGGTTGCTATGGCAAATTAGAGTTGCATTGACTTACGATGAGGAAAATTAAAAAATGGCATTTACTGCAATCAAAATATGGAAAATAACTACATATTTTATTATCAACTCAACAGACTCACTGTCAGACTTAGACTTTGTAGATGTATATTTTGTATTAGCCTGTACAAATGTGACAGCAATTTTGAGCCCATACAAATTTGATAGCAATTTTGAGCTAGAGATCTGGTGAGCTTTGTGGCATGTGGGCCTCTTTTTGTAAAAGATTTCACAGCAACTCTTCAAGGTAGAATGTTCATATTTGGTGTACAGATTGTAAACGACTTATTGTATAGTAGGATTCAACCCAGCTGTATCTCGCATATTCTTCCATGTATTTGTTTTATTTTCTTTCTCTCTTTACATTGAATCATGCAATTTTTCATAAAAGATTTCACAGTAACCCTTCAAGGTAGAATGTTCATATTTGGTATACAGATTGTTCACGACTTCTTGTATTGTGGGATTGCAAACCAGCCATATCTGGCATATTCCTCCCTGTATTTCTCCGATTTTCTTCCTCTCCATATTTTGAAGAATGACTTTTTTGTCAAAGGTTTCTAAGCAGCCATTGCAAGTTAGAAGAGGGATATTTTGTTTGCAGGTTGATGATAACTGTTGTATTGTGGGTTTGAGAACCAGCCGTCTCCTGTTTATTCTTCTCGATGTTTTCCAATTTTTCTTTCTCTCCTTACTTAGAATAATGCAATTTTTCGTAACAAATTTCACAGGATCCTTTCAAGTTTGGATCTTCAAATTTGGTATACAGATGGATAAAGACTTATGTCTTACATGTATTTATTAATTTTTCTATCTGTCTTTGTGAAATCATTTTATTCCGTATTAGGTATACATAGAAAGGGATTTATTCATATTCGGTACACATGTTGACAATGAGGTATCTCTCTCTATACCTAATGTAACGAAAATAACACTATTTGATTAAAGCACTTAAGCGGGGGTATAGTCGGATTCTCCGACAGTTCTAGTTGATAGTAGACAGTCCCTTCTTCATGTATGCAAAAATTACCCACATTACGTAAATAGTAAAAAAATGGTTTCAGGTCAAAATATGGAGTTAAAATCGTCGTTACGGTGAGATATACCCACACAATGCATATAGCCGTAGATTTGGCAGGCCTGAATGCCTCAATGTACATAGCAAAATCAAACAAATAACACGTGTGCCGAGAGGAGACTAAGAAAAGCCTGTGCATCCGCCGTTTGATATTTGTTTTCGCTGTCTGCTTACTTCATGCGGTCAGCAACGACTCTGACTAGACTGTGCGGATGCCAGGCTGATCTGATTCTTCGCTGGGCACACATGCTGTTTTTGTGTGTGTTGTTTTTTTCTTCATGCAGGGGCTGTGTTGTTTTAGCAATTTCTAAGTGCATCCGCCCAGTCTGATCTATGTTCTGATCTTAGGCTCCGCTGGGCACATATTTCTGTTTTCAATTTTTTTTTTTTTTTTTTTATTCGTTTTTTTTTTTTTTAAGAATGGGGCTCAACCGAATGTGATTTTCATTTTTTGGGTGGGAATTGGGGAGGTGTATGTTTGTAAGTGTGTGTGTGGGTGTGTTGGTGTGTGTGTGTGGGGGGGATTATGAATTATACTGCGGCTCGATTGTATGTGTCATTTTAATGTTGTACATCCGCCGTTTATGCAACAGACAGCGTTCTTGATTTTGTCACGAATCATCTTTATTTTCTTTCTTATAAATACTATTTATGGATCTTAAAATGACATTCCCGAGGTAAGTTTTGGTACACAAAATATGCTGCTTTTAAACTCATTAGCTGGCTTTTATTGAAATGTGCAATTTTTCCAACCATAACACTGGCAGGGGCTTTTTGAAAGAGTGTGTGTGTGTGTGTGTGGGGGGGGGGGGGGGGTTAAGAATAAAATTACAGTCACGTTGTTAAAGACTCAAACAGGACGTGTTTTTAACTGCCCATGCAAATGTTCTCTCATGGCCGCTGTATTAAACGCCTGGGTTTTCCCTTCGTAACGATTTTCTCCCCTCTGTAACGTATTTCTCTACTCAAAGCTGTCCATGCCCCATCGGTAAAGTTTGTCAAAGACGTTTATGTTACAGGAGGTCAGATGTATTCTACCAGCTTATCCCAGTATCATTTACAAAAATCTGTTTTTGTCGCATATTTGTTTTTGTAACGCTCGAATATATCCGCTCCCCTCCGTAACGGAGCTGCAAAAATAATTTCCATACATATTTATTCAAAAACTGTTTTATCCAATTAAGCATTGCAGGTTCAATACAAGAACGAGTCCACTTTGTTTTTCCACCGTTCATTTACCATTAGAATGCACTGCGTTTGTGCAATGTCAGTTTATGGAGATTTTCTCCCCTCCATAACGACACAATCGAGTGTGTCATCACTGCACTTAATAACGGCAAGTTCACATTTTCTGTGGTTTATCCCTGCCTTCTAATTATATTTACCCGAATACACAAAAATTCGATAAGTAAATGTGTATTTTATTGTTGATCACACGTTAAGTTGATAGGCTCGAAAAATATATCACCTGGAGTCGCAATCGTAACACTTCGGCCAATTCCGTATCCTGAATTATCGAAGATATCGGCGAGGATGTCCGATTGCTGGAGTCGATCAAATCTCTAAAAAAATCTAAAACTCCAATGACAGAAATATTTCTTTTCTGCTTCTTCTTGCTTTGTTGATGTATATATCATTTTATTGTAATACTTACTTCCAAATTAACACAGTGCTTTGGGTCAAAGATTTCGTTACGGAGGGGAGACGTCATGGAGGGGAGAGGACATGGGACATAACAGTTATTTTAGAATAAGTTAAGAATCACGGAAGCATGAAAATGGTTTTTATAAGCCACATCCATGTTAAACATTCTCAAACTAATAGAGCGCATCCTGCAAAAGAACTAATGTTTGAGAAAAGGGCCGTTACGGAGGAGAGGCTCTGAAAAGTGACAAATGAAAAGGTAAACTTAAAGCCCCTTACTCCGATTTTAGTGTGACAAATGAATTGGTTCTTACCATTTTCATTCGACTGCATATTCTGGTATGAAAATAGACCCATTTCCCATCACGATAACCATTCACTGTTTTTTGTAGGTCGGGCTTAGAAATCGTTACGGTAGGTCAGTAGTATTTTGGCGACAGGGAATTTTTTCAGGTATTTTTGTAACTGAACGGATAAAGGCGAGGTTATTTTGCTTTCGCCAGTTACAGAGTTGATAAGCAATTATTAGGAAGTTCTGCATATGCTGATGGTCGATAGCATTTCTGTTTTTGTGGAGCTGTCCTTGCCGTGAAGTTCAAAGTTCTAAGGCAAATTGTACGATATGGTCGAGTTTCGAGTGCGTCTGAAATTTTATGCTTGTCCCAGTTATCAACAAGTTTGATGAAGTCTCGGTAAACTTTAAATCGCTCTGCGCAAAACAAGGTTAAATATGGTCTATTTAAAGGCATAGATTTTGTTCTTTCATTTTTTTGACCCCCCCCCCCCCCCCCCCCAAAAAAAAAACCTCCAATAAACAAGTGATAAGAAAATCAAAGGCCCCTCCTAATCACCTCATTATAAGGGTCATAAAACAATGCAGTGTTGAAATCGCTGCCTGCCTGTGGGGCTTCAGTGGGATAAATTCATGCATCAGTCAAAATGTAAAGGATCAGAACAATATATTCTATAATTTGTAAAATATCATTTGCTGATTAGCAGTAAAAGAATACTCAAATATTAATTTAGGAAAAAGAAAGAAAAGGAAAAAAAGAAAAAAAAGAAATTAAAAAAAGAACTTAAGAAAGAAAAAAATGAAAATTGAATATATTTAAAAAAACATTTTCTTGTATTATCACTAACTACTATATCTTTTTTTTACATATTTTCAATATATTATTTTTAATTTTACTTTCTTAAATTTTATATACTTATTTTTATAATTTCTAGCTATATGTTTATTTTATTTATTTTTTGTGTGAAATGAGTCAAATGCTCTGTAATTTAATACATTTGCCATTATAATAATCTCAAGAAGAAACAATAACAAAAAAAAAACAAGATTTGAAGATGAAATCTTGTTTCAAGAACAACTTCATAGACCCAAAAGACTTCAATTTAATTAGATGGCGAAACCTGTGTTTTGAGCAGTTTGGTGACATTAAACATGTTTTGACACCTTTTGAAAACAGTGAAGAAGAATTGACAAGAATTGACACTGTAGATTTGTTGGTTTTAGACTGATTTGTCAGTTATGGATTTATCATTATCAATATTATATTATTTTATTTTGGCTTCTCTTATAATGAATTTTGATTGTGAAAAGGGATAGATGTGAATTAGGATTTTGTAAACATTACCAGAATAAAAAAATGTATCTAAACTGTTTTTCTACATCAAACTTAGTTTGACATACTAATGCCAGTAATTACAATCAAGGTATCTCTGTTATTGATTTCCCCCATTTTGGGCCTTCCAAAGAGACTTCTGGGACACCAGTCTAGAGATGACAGGCTAGTAGTCAGGGAAGACTGTTTAATGGAATAGATAAGGATTACATAACTTACTAATGACAAAAATCCAAGTCTTTAAGCACTCAAGGGTAGGTAACTCCAAGGCGAAATGTACAGTATAGCCAAATTTCAAACTCAACCGAGAGTTTATGCCTGTCCTGGTTATGAGCAGAGCAGGTTTGATCAAGTTATTACCATTAGCTTTTTTGATTGATTGATTGATTGATTTGTTGCTTTACGTCCACGGTAAACAGCTATGGTCATGTCGGGACGGCCAGTTAACCTAACCACACTATTCCTGGGCAGGCTTAGACCTCCTAAGCGGTTAACCAGTACTAAGTGCACATACTTTCGCAAGTAACTGACAACTGTCCTTCTTGAATCAGCGGAAGGATAAACGAAAGTAAATAGCCAGACCGGGTGTCGAACCCAGGACCTCTGACGTAAGAGTCAGGTGCCCTACCAATTGCGCTACGCGGCCCGGCTTGCCATTAGCCTATTAGTTTCTGATAGAAAGGACTTTAAAATATGCAACCCAAGTGACCTTTCTCCAAGGTCATTAAATGGCCTTCACCTCTTAAAATCATAGGGGAAACAGATTCTAAAAAAGTAACTGACTTACTTCTGTATCCCTTTCAGATTACTGCATGCTCGTTTGATAATTGTTTGTATGTATATAACATGTCAGTATTTTTAATAAGATATTGTTTTCACTAAATTCATAGCGGTTGAAGTCAACTGCATTTCCATATCATAGAGTCTGAATTTTAATAGCAACATAAAAAGTGCATTTGTTTTCAACTTTACCAATTCAAAAGCTTAAGGGACCATTTGACCTTGCCATGAAACAGATCGAGGTCAACCAAGTGTCATCAATTAATATACTCTTTGTAGTACTAGAGTCACAGATGCTACATACCGAGATTCAAGCCAATCGGTCAAGTAGTTCTTGAAAATAAGATTTTAAGGCTTTTAGCATAAATGGACATGGTGGCCATCTTAATTATATGACCTGGAATTCTTTCCCCCTTTACCTGAATGCTGCATACGAAATTTAACAGAAATTGGCCCAGTAGTTTCAGAGGAGAAATCCTTTGAAAATGTTGATAGACATCGGACGAGTGACCCAAGGTCACTAAATGATTTTGACCTCTAAAATTCATAGGGGCTGAAGTCGACTTTATTGCCATATCACAGAGCACAAAAGCAACAGAAACAGAACAGAAGATAATCCTGTAAAGGCCCCATATGAGATTTGGCTTCAATCGGCGCAGTGGTTTCTGAGAAGATGTTAAAACAATGTGGACGACGACGGATGACGGAGGCATGTCTATTATATAAGCTCACCTTTGAGCCTTCTGCTCATTTGAGCTATAAAAAAGCTTAACCTTGAATCTTTGCCTTAAGCATAAAGTAGGGGGCAAAGTGACGATAATTTATGATTTATTTTTCCTTTTGAGAATATTTTATACATATTTGATTGAGATATGTCCCTTTCCCGACGAAGGCGTTTCAACTTAGGAACAACCTTGTGAATAAAATATCTAGAAAACCGCTTGAGCTAAGATCTTTGTATTTGGCACACAGTTACAGACTGTAAAGTAGATCGCTTGGTTAACATCTGAGCATAATTCATAAATATGTGGTTGAGTTACTCCCCTTTTCTGACAAAGGCATTCGGGGAAGAACCTTCTTGAAAGGTACGCATATGGTTGGGGCATAATATACTGCTCACAAAAAGTAGGAGTTATTTTGACGCAGAAGAAGGTAAAAAAATTAACAATCATGACTGCGTTGAATTATTATTGTATATTGATAGAGCACTACTCAAGTATTATGCTCAGCTAAAACAGAGAGAGTCACAACAGGTCACGTGACCTATAGCAGCACAAAAAGGACGATGGGGTCTAGACCTCAATTTCGCATACGCGAAAAGAGTTCTTTGAGACCCTCAAGCTTTGTCATTATTAAAATTCGCCATTTATAATGTTCCGAACTAAGAGCATCCACTTTGGTAGGTTTCATTGCGTTATTTAAGAGTCATTCTCTGTAAGCATCAAAGTGGCCGGGAAATGGCATCTCTCAGATTTTGATAAAACTTATCATATAAACTTGTTGTGTCATATAACCAGTAAAAATTGCATCATTTCCGATCTGCGGTGCTTTGGTTGCCATGGCAACGCAAAGTTCACTTTTTTCTCAAAAATTACTATTTTCCTTCTTGTGAATTTACAAAAAGCATGAAATTCAGACAATCATAACATGAACATAGGACATGATTTTACCAAACATCTTTATACTAGACCAAAGCATAAACCTTGATTCTGAAAATAACTACAGACTTGGACGCATAGTTTTGAAGATATGTTTAGCTTTTAGGTGCTGAAGTTAAGCTGTATTCACAAAAACACCAAAACAAAAAATTGCTCAAAAATGAGATATTTTGAAACAAAATATGTAAAAAACCCAGCTATAAATTTTCTTAATTTTTTTAATATATTGTAGCTCCACTATCACTGATTCATATATGTAAAAATTGGAATGGGTATATTTAACAAACTAGAATAAAGAAAGTCAAAAGATGACTACCGTTTCAAAAATCCAAAATATGACTTTTTCACAAACTTGTAAACAAAGCAGATTTCTTTTTTTTTCAATAACAACTCTGTAGACTGACTGAAAATACACATAGACCAGTTGAAATACCTAAATTTGTAAAAAAAAATATAATAGGCATGAAAATAATGTATAATAGAGGGGGTAAATTACCCCACCCACTTGGAACACAATGAAAAATTGAGTGAGATAAATAGTTGATTTGGTCAGCTATGAGTTATACATGTACTTATATTGAACTACAAGAACTTTGTTTATGCAATCAGTTGAAACACATATGTATTATTGCCCATAGCAACCAGTCTGAGCCCTTAGCAACAGCCCTTTAAACAATTTAAGACTTAGGACTGAGCTATACATGGAATGACCATTGTGAGCAATAAACTCTGAAGGCACATAAATACTTAGCAGTATTGTAAGTACACGTTATTGGGGCGGACTGTAATTAATGTTGTTAGAACTTGTGGTCCAACCCATTTGTATGTTTATTAAGAGGACAATAAAATATGTTTAGACTTAAAGGCACATAAATGATATTTGATGTCAAGTAGGCTGTTGACTTTTGAATCAGTTGAAAAGTATGCGTACCGGTACATATTTGTCCTTGGCAACCATTTTGAGCCCTTAGCAACCAACAACTTTTAACAGATTTGGAACTTTGAAACAAATTAACACAACAATGTCTTCCTTTGCAATGTTTAATGTAGACAATTCCACTTTATAGTTTAAAGCACACATTATGTTTTTATAAATAATGCTTAGAAACTTTGTTTAGACTTGTCCATAGCAACCACTATTTGCCCTTAGCAACCACCTTCTATCAGATGTGAAGTTTTTGACGGAATTCGATGAGGAATATCTTTATTGAGCACAAACTCTGAAATATCTGAAGCACAGCTGCTTGACTTGTAAAACTTGTCGAATGATATGTGTATTTAATTGTCCTTAGCAACAAATTGGAGCCCTTAGCAATCATATATTTGCAGATTTTAAACCTTTTACTGGATTCACAAAGAACACTACTTAAGCCGAACAAGATATTTGGACCTTTATAAATAAGGTTTAAAGCACAGTTGTTTGACTTTTAGACCTTAGCAACCAGTGTTAGCCTTTTGCAACCACCTTCATATTGAAAGTAGTGACTGAATTTCAAAAAATATCCGTGTGCAACGGAATATATGAATTAAGGAGACAACTGTAAGTTAAAATTAAAATAAAGCTATGTAACTGTTTAACCAACAGCTCAGTGTAATGCCAGATAAGGATCAAACATTGCCCATATTAACATAGGCATATTTGTTGTAATTCTAGCATTAAAGGGCTCCTGATTATTCTGCAAGCTTTGGGGTTCTTTTTTCTGTCTTGTTTTATGATTATGAAAATATAGAAAATAGGTAAAAATAGATGGTCATTAATTATTATGTTTACTGCAACATTTTGGTTTAACTTGTTACACACAGAAGGTATTATTTTTTAAATGCAGTAACCATTATAAGTCTGTTAGTAGGTGGTTGCTTAGGGCTATATATCCACATGGTTTTCAACAGATCTTGAAAATCAAACAACCGTGTTTTAAACTTTATTTAGTAAGGTCTGAATTCCTTGTCGGATATCAACAATATTATTCGTGAATTCAATAAAAGGTTCTAAATCTGCAAAGAAATGGTTGCCATAGGCTTCATCTAGCTTCAAAGGATATGTCCTTCGACTGGTTTTAGCTGTGCTTCAGAGATTTCAAAGTTTGATGATGAATAAAGATATTCCATATGGAGTTCCATCAAAACTTTCACATCGGATAGAAAGTCGTTGCTAGGGGCCACAACTTAGCTCATAATTATTTACACTGAACATTGCAAAGTAACAAATCTGTTAACAGGTTTGCTTAGGGCTCAAAATGGTTGCCAAGGACAAATATATAGATTTTTTTAACTGATTCTAAAATTCAGTGGGCTGCTGGGCTTGAACTATCATTCAGAAATGTCTTCAGAGTTTATTGCTCACAAACAACATTTCTTCATCTTTAGTCTCACACCGTTTAAAGGGCCATTGCGAGGGGCTCATACTGGTTGCTATGGACAATAATACATACCGGTATGTGTTTCAACAGACTGCAAGAGCAAGAGTCCTTGTGCTTCAAGTTAACTTACACATGCTGACATAGTACACATAAAAAAGAAAATATTTGGGTGGGGATTCCCTCAAAAGTGTCAAATCCGTAAGAGTTGGTTGCTAAGAGCACAAATTGGTTACTAAGGATACATAAATACGCTTTTTAAACAAAATTTAAAAGTCAATCTGACGTGCTTTTAACTTTACTGATAGCTATTGTCATAGTTTGTTGCATATAATAGATATTCTTTTTGCAATTCACCCATTTTTTTCAAATCTGTTTATTGTTGGTTGCTGAGGGCCCAAACCCTGAGTCAAATATATATACATATGTTTTTCAACTGATATTATAAGTCAGTCAAGTGTACTTTGAACATTACTCGATTGATGGATGACTTGTAATTTTACATCCTTTTCAACAGCATTTCAGTCATATCAGGATGATGAAAATATGATTATTAAAGGCTGTGTGCAATGGAACCCCGTTTACGGTAGGAAAGATTCTCGCCTCAAGCGGGATTTGAATCCGGTCCGCTAAATCAGTAGGCCAGCGCTTAACCCACTGAGCTACCAGGGCTCCAACATTACTCGAAGTTCTCGTCATAGTTTCTTTCTGGTAAAAGATATTCCTTATATGCAGATCAGTCAAAGCTTCCAAATATGTTAAAAGTTGGTTGCTAAGGGCTCAAAATGATAGCTAAGTGCAAATATATCAACTGGATTTAAAAGTATGTCAGCTGCCTTGCTTCAAATATTATCAACAATTGTCTTCATAGTTTACTGCTCATAAAAGGCAACAAGAGTTCAACACCAGCATCACACTTTTGACTTTGATGTGTTTAGTGGTATACTCAGGAATTCTAAACCTTCTATTATATTGACGTAGGCATGGCAGGTGATACTCTGAAGTATGAGGTGATACTCTGAAGTATTTGATGCCTGGACCTATCATTACCACTTATAAGCAGCCATGAAAACTGCAAAAAACTTTCTGTACAAAATCTTTGAAATTATGATAAGAGAAAAATACTCTTTTCAAATGCATATGAGCATTCAACTTTGTTGAAAGTTAATCAGGACTTTTTTTGTGTGTGTCTCCCTCTTTGAAAATTGTTGAGTCGTCGTTTGATATGGGATTTATGAAATAAACTTTCGGAGAGTTTCATAAATTTTGTATGAAATGACCAAGTGTATAACATTGTTTATCATATGAAGTTTTTAGACCCCGCCACACGTTAGTGGCGGGATATTATGCTTTCGCGCTGGCTGTCCGTGTGTCTGTCCATCCATCTGTGGTACGTACATACGCACGTCTGTCTGTCCGTCCGTGAGCATTTCGTTTCCGTTCGACAACTTGAGTAGTTTTCTTCAAACTTGGCTTGTGCATTGGTCTCGGAAATATCTCGGTAGGGAATGTTACTGAGCGAATTTCGAAATCTTCAGACAGAGTTATTGCCCTTGTCAATGTTTCAAAAATGGCTTTTGGTCTGTAGCTCCTTTACTCATTGAGATACCTTCATGAAAATTCACAGAAAAGATAGAAACAATATATCCTTTCTGTTGCAAGCGGAATTTTGTCCACCAGGATTATCTGCCCCTGCCCCAGGGCTATATACATGCATAAAATCATGAAAAAATCTACATAAAATCAGGGTTGAAAGTGATTCTCCTGAAAGTTGCAACAACTTATTTGAAACGATAAAAGCTTCCTGCATGATCAAAATTTTCTCTCCAAGGTTATCTGCCCCTGGCACAGCCCTATATACATGTATAAAATCATGAAAAGAAGTTTTGGTATATCTTTATGAGATTTCATAGATTATTATTTACAGCTTTTTTTACAACCAGAATTTAGTCCAACATGTTTATCTGCCCCTGCCACGGGGATATATACATGTATAAAATGATGAAAAAAAAATTAATATAAAATCAGAATTGCGAGAGAATTTCTGGAAACATGCAGCAAATTATCAAATTAATACAAGCTTCCTGTTGTGATCAAATTTTGTCCCAAGGGTGTATATGCCCCTGACCCAGGGCTATATACAGGTATCTAATCATGAAAAAAAATCTGTATAAAATCAGAATTGAAAGGGATTTTCCTGAAATATGTATTAAATAATCAAAGTAATAATAGCTTCAATTGATGGTAAATTTTTCTATCTCAGAATAGTTATCTGCCCCCTGACCTTGAGCTGTAAACAAGTATGAAATCATAAAAAACTGTATCTGGTATGCAGTGGCGGGGTATTACGCAGTCGTTTAGTATGCTTTTATTAAGCCTATTATTTTCTCTCTCTGAAAAATGACTTTATTTAAACATTTTGTCACATAAGGCATCACGGCGTTATGCGCCAGTATCCAAGTCTAGTGTAACGCATATCAATTTTTATACGCCCGTTTTGAAAAAAAATGGACGTAACATGTCATGGCGCTGTCCATCCGTGCGTCTGTCCGTCCGTGTGTCTGATCGTCACAATTCTTGTGCTCACCATGACTCAGTAACCCTTTGGGATATCTTCTTGCAATTTCGTAGGAAGAATATGAATTAGGATAGGGCAAAGTGACGCGTACAATAATAGTTGCTCCCCCTTTCTTAGTTTCCAAGTTATGCCCCTTTTGATGATTTTTTTTCACGACTAGTCTTGTGCGCACGGTAACTAGATAACCATTTAGGACATCTTCTTGAAACATCATAGCAATGTGTATGAAGTCCCAACAATGTGTGGCATTTAACAATAGTTGCTCTCTCTTACTTAGTTTCAGAGTTACATCCCTTTTATAGTTTTTAGGCTTTTTTTGTGTACACTAATCTTATGCATACCATAACTTGGTAATCGTTTAAAATGTCTTGATGAAACTTTACAGCTATACGCATTATTACAAGACAATGTGTTGCATTCAAGTATAGTTGCTCCCCCTTACAATATTTTGGCGTAACTTCCCTTTGATTTGTTGCTTAAGGCTGCTCCCATTCACTCCTTAACCCATTGAAATATTTTGCTGGAATTAGTAGGAATGTGTATAATAATAGGGCAATGCATCTTGAGTAAAAACCACAACTCTGGCTGACTTACTTCCTGAATAATCTGCCCTTGCATAAATTTCCCGTTTACTCTGTAACTCCTTAATAGTTGAAAATATTTTCACGAAACTCTATGGTAATGTATATATACACACTGGTCTGGCATTCAACACAGGCAACGAGGACAAAGTACAGGAAACTTGCTTGCTCTGCTCATCAGGATAAGTTTGTTTCAGAAGTATAGTCTCCCGGAACATCCAACCCCCGACTCTTGAGATAGGAATCAAAAGTTTTACTAAATTGATATGCGTATTCAAGAAATGCTTGAAAACATTTTTTGGGCTACAACGACCATGACAACGAATTGGTGAAGAAACTTATTCAAGCACTGCATTGATACCGGACGGAATTTCTTCGAAAAAAATAATCTGACTAAGAGGTCTAACAAACTGCGGGGTCCGTAAGAATGACAATTTGAAATTAATCTAAGAGGTATGCGAAAACAATCGAGTTCTATAGTACATTGCCTTCGTCGCCTGTGTTGAATGCCAGACCTGTGTGATATAGGTAAGGGAATGTTTTAGGACCAAGAATGGTAACTCTAGTTTATCAGATCTGCCTGTTCATCTTTCTGTTAACAATCTTGTTCATTCTGTAACTCCTTCATGGCACTAGATCGGGCGTATAATGGGCCGCTTGCGAAGCTCTTGTTTTTTAATGATGTTAGCCTCTGAATAAAAGCCATGTCATATGATAAACACAATTATGGCTAGTTTGAAATTATAATTTTCAAATGAAAAAGATATCTTCATTCTTTCCACTTCATATCTGATGTTTTCTTTTCGAGAACATATTTGATGGCAACTCTCTTATTATTGTAGGCCATTGTGGGTGGGGTAATTTGACCCCATTAAGTCAGTTAGTTAAAGCTTTTAGCACACCTTTCTTTAACAATTATGTCAGTCATCATTGACCAAATATCAAATAGACTTAAATGAATAAGAATACATCTTTTCAAACATTTTTGTAGTGTTTTCATTGTAATATCATTTATATTACACAATTCAAGTGATGTTATTTTGGTTCCTTCCCTAGACAAAATTCCTTTAGTTTTATATTTCATAGCTCTATAGCAAAGAAATGCATGTTTTTTTCTTCCCAAAGCTGGTCAGAAAGGCTCCAATACTTAGCAAATTGTTGAAAGAAAACAAACCTTAAGTTGTCTATTGTAAGAAGTGGGTGGGGTAAGTAGACCCCATAAAATTTGATGTGAAATAGCTTCTGTATGCAAAGTTTAGCAAGGATACCTTACTGTGGTTATATTTCTTGTTAATTTGTTGATTTTGGATCTTTCAAACAGATATATGAGTAAAAGAAATGTATTTCCTTTGGTATTTGTAATTTTTATATTTGCTGCAAACCAGTGACGGTAGACATCTTGGAAGCAATTTATTTTTTGAACACCAAATATACCCATTCCAAATCTTTGATATTATCTAGTATGAAAACCAATCTAAAAATATAAGAAATTAAAAAAAAATGTAGCTGCGATTTTGTGTAAATTCATTTCAAAATTTGATAACTTTGTCATTTTTCAAAAAAATCAAAAACTTAAAATCATGCCTAATTTCCACGTGACCTACCGTCAGAATGGAAATACATATCGGCAATGTCAGCAATCAGCCATACTTAGAAAATAACAAATATTTATAATCTATTGCTGGTTTAATCAAAGCATATGTGCAAGTGCAAAAAGGCTTTAAATTTCCCGAAAATTCCATACACAGATCAGGCAATTCTGGCCTATTTCACTTTATTGCTGTTGCCATGGTAACGAGGCAGTGAATGAAAAAAATAAATACTGATTTGATGGTCCTGGGTGGATGTCTTGATGTACACCAAGTTTCATCAGAATCTGAGAGATGTCATTTCCAGCCTATATGGGAAGCATTTTGATGCTTACAGAGAATAACTCTTAAGATGTAGGGCCCATGCAAATATCACCATCGATAGGCAATAGCCTACACCACACAATGGTATCGTTTACGCCTGCCGTTTCGTCTTTTGATGCATCAGCATGAAAAAAAGTATGTGTATCTTGTTGACTGAAGCATTAGGCGTCCAACTTCATAAAGACGTGATAATAATGGTAAGTCATTGCTCTGCTGGAATCGTGCGAAATTTGGGTGTCGACCCTTTGTCTACTATTCTCTGCTCTTGAAGGAACTCTTTAAGATTTTAATTCCAATTTACTGTAGGTCAAAGCTTAAACGTATCAATACTCGTATTGAAGGTTTCTATGAATATTTGTTTTATGAATGTTCGTTTAGTTATTTTTCTGTATCTGCTGCATTAAATGCCTTCGTATCCCTTACTTTTTGTGAGCAGTATACTTTCCAAACACATTTTAAGTGTGGACTGAAATCCGGAGAGGTAACTCTGCATAACAGATTGTCTTAACATGTGCGCAATGGTAAATTGATTCGTAGACACTATACTGTACGTTGATAGCTGAACAGAAAGGTGTGTTTTTTTCTGAGTAAATAAATCAATTTACTGTTGAGTTACATTCAAAAAGATTAAAAAGACTAGTTTGGATATCTGCGCGTCTGTGTCATACATTTTTACATACATTCAAACAGTACGGTATTATTGCCCACATAGCCTAGTTTAACATTCCTGTTAGCATTGTCAAAGAAAGTGTAGCATGAAAGGTGGAACAAATGGAGGAGCTATAATAAGCTGGACATTTTAATCGTGTATTTGTTTTATTTTTACAGAAAGGAGGACAAACATCAACCATATGACATTGAAGTAGAGAAGAATTGCATATCCAACAAACTGGTATTCAATGATACCCTGCTCAAAATATTTAGAGTAGCACCTGAAATGTTCCCATAGACATTACTACAACATGTAGTCAGTTCAAAGGCCCATAAATTCGACCGTCAGTTGCCTCTTTTGCAACATTTTGAAGAAGGGTCGAACTTAAAGACAACGAGAATTTCAATACAACAGATGATGCTCTTCTCGTTTCCATGGAACAAATTTTGCAATTTTGAGGCATATTTCTGGAAGTCTATAAATATCTTTAGCTTCATTTCAAAGAGTTCCTTTCAAACGTGTCACCTTGTAAGACATTCAGTTTCATAGACAAAATGGTCGTTTTAATTTTGGTTGAAATTTTTATCCTTTTCACCTGTTCTGAAAAATTGGAAGTTTTTACAAAATTCCATTTTTACATTAAGCAGTCCATGGCCATGGGCAGGATAAATATTGGATCAGAACTTGTGAAGTCAATAACCTCGATCCTCTCTAAAAGTTTGGCAAATTGATTGGAAATCCCATGTCTTTGTCGATCGAGAGTAAATGACCCTCAAAGTGCGAATGCGTTGCACTTTCGTCTATGGCAAAAATATTACGTGCTTCTTTAAATAATCTGAGCAGTGTATCTGAAATTTGATGTTCAAGTTTATATGAAGAATTCGCTGTATACTTCATGTGACTCTTTAAATACCACTGCCAAACAGACGTATAGAATTTGATTCATATTTTGTTTAAGTCTGTTCCTGGCTTATTGTTGGCAAAATGCGTCAGTATTGTAGGTAGACATGATGTTGAATGTGATAATTGTGTTACATTGTATACGTTTATAACTTCGCCATTTTAAGTCATTTCACTATTGTCATAATGCATGAAACCATTGAGTCAATACATGTCTCATCCAGAATCTCTTTCGACTGAAACCAAACGATACTTAGATATTTTAAACGGTATTTTATGGTTGACATACAACAGTGAGTCAGATGGTTAGCATTTAAGCAAGGGTGCTGATTTTGGCATACATATTGAGAATAATGATGGAATTTCTTGAGCAGTATTTGAGAGAGATTTTATAGAAAAAAAAATGGCGATGCATACGGCCACATGTGTGAGCATTTAAGTTTACCATTTTATGACCCTGCGTTTATTTTTGTACTTTGGAACTGTCAGGTATTAGGAAATGAGGCAAATGTTTTAGAAGACACGTAAATTTATGCTTTACTATCAAATACAATTTTAGTTTTTCAATAAAAAGTCTGTATTATATAATTTATATGTGTACAAGCATAAGAGTCCGCTTTTCTACACTTTCACAGAATTGCTGTTTTGTATATCATTGAAAAGCAAAAAGACTCTCGCATGGCATTTGACTTGCCAAGCTATAATAATGAATATATTACAAATGCATTTCAATATAAACAGCTAAACACTATATGTGAAGTTATATAAGTGTATCGCTTTTATTTTGATGTGACAGATGCGCATTTCTGAATTGAACGTCTTCAGTGTCGCATAGCCCCCAAAAATGGACAAATAGTATGTATAACAGTATGCGACACTGAAGAAGTTCAATTCAGAAATGCGCATCTGTCACATCAAAATAAAAGCGATACACTTATATAACTTCACATATAGTGTTTAGCTGTTTATATTGAAATGCATTTGTAATATATTCATTATTAAAGCTTGGCAAGTCAAATGCCATGCGAGAGTCTTTTTGCTTTTCAATGATATACAAAACAGCAATTCTGTTTTGCGCATATGGGATACAGATTATACAAGTCGCAAGACTTTCTTCTGAATCCCTTTCAAGCTACTGTAAAATAGGTTATCTTATTGTGAATTTGTATTGTTTTGTATATGTACAGTAATTTGAATAAAATATTGTTTACACTAAATGGACAAAATGGTGATGGATTAGTCTCAACAACAAATTTTCTTTCAAAAACGAAAAAAAAAAATAGAATGTTATAGCTGCCCCATAGTAGTTAGATGTAAATACGGGTTATGCTATTCTATCATTATCAACGCCTTTTAATAAGATTTTAAAGGCTGTTTTTCCCTACAACACACGACAATTTTGTGTAAAATTTTGTTTTCATTCATATTACTTTTTTGCCATTTTTTTCAGTCAAATGAAAATCACTATAATAGGTCATTCGCAAATCTAGTGCAAGAAGTATATCAACCGAAGTAATTTGCGATACTCTGTATGGTTGCTAGACCGTATGAACTGCTGTATTGCATACCTCGTTCCCACTACGTGTTTTAACCGAATCAAAACCGATGTAACTTACCCGGTTTTATTTTTAACAAACGGAGGTGTTTTAACCAAATTAAAACAGGAATAACTATCCCGTTTTTATGAGGTGGCTTCGGAACAGAATATCTATTTCTGTCAGGTTATTTTACTACTGTGAACGCAGACATGGAAAATTTGGACAGTGGTCCTCACACGAGACGTGAAGTGCCGTCAGCTATATTTAAAAGAGACGTCAACATACAACGTACGCCATTCCATACTATGGAAAAACCTGAATGTTATGTGAGAATGCGACGTTGATCCGAGATAATAATTATTCCTGATTATCTGTAATGAGAACTTGACTTAAAGTCTATAATGAGAACGCAGTATCAGCTACCCCACATTATTTTTTTTTTTTTTTTTTTTTTTTTTTTTTTTTTTTGAAAATGGCAGCTATACGCTAAGCATGTACCTATCTGTTCTATCTATTTGCCTCTTAACCTTAACTAGGCAGAAGAACTCTATAAGCATTTAGCTTCGTTCTAATCCCAAGATTGTATTGTATATTATATATATGTATGTATGTTACAATTTAAAAATGAACAGAATGTGTTTAAACCAACCTAAACCAAGGGTTCAGTATTGGATCTTGCAATGTGATAGCATGGTAATTGCCCATCGAAGGTCGATCGTTTCTCCACTATGTAACGCCAAACAAATGACAGCATTCATCCCTTAAAGAACATTGTATACATTCAGTTGACATCTCTTTCCTAATGCCCTTAGCTGTCGCCTTCCGCAGAGTATGGAATCGAACTCCGTTGGGAATGCCTGTGTTCTTTGGTTCTCTATCGCAGACGTCTCTTGACTGATGTATGCGGCTGCTATGTGTCGCGGATTGTGTCACTTTGTGTGCACTCAGAGGCGGATATGCGTCATCTGCCGGTTCTTGCTCATCCATCCTCTTCCCAGCTTTTTAGGCTTAGCCACATGAAGAAGTCTAAATACGGAAATGCGCTTCTGTCGCACGAAGTCTGGTATGGCTGATTTCAGTGAGCTAACTATAAAAAAACAAGAGGGTCATGAGGCCCTGAATCGCTCACCTGAACAACTGGCATAGTGACTTTTTCTTATGTCTGAAATTGTCAAAATATGAGTCTTGCGTCAAAAGTCAAAGAATGACCATGACCTCTTGTGCTCATAAATCTTCATGTACTCATTAAGACTACCATATATACCATTTTAGGCCAAAATCTTCAAAACTTTCGATGAAAATTATGTTCTAGTATTGTCCCATATTTGACCATGCCACAAAAAAGACCAAGGAAAACCCAAGGTTATCATTCGAACAGTCTTGGTAGTACTCTAGTACTCCATGCTACTTACCAACTTTCAAGGTCATAAGTGTATTGGTTCTGGAGAAGAAAAATATAAAAGGTTTATACCATAAATGGGTATGGCGGCCATGCCGGTCATGTGACCTAGACCGTTTAAACAAATTTTTGTTCAATCAGCCCCTGAAGGCACTTTATGAAATGTGTTTACAATTGGCCCTTTGTCTTTTGAGGAAATGTTTGAAAATGTCAAAATATGAGAAATCTGGGTCAAAGGTCTAAGAATGACCTTGACTTCTTGTACTCATAATTCTTCATGACCTCATTAAGTTGACTGTATACATCAATTTTAAGGCCAAATCTTCAAAACTTCCCATGAAATCTTATGTTGTAGCATATTCCCATATCTGACCTTGCCGTAAAAAGGGTCAAGCTCAACCCAACGTCATAATTTGAATAATCATGATATTACTGGAGCACACAATGTTACATACCAAGTTTCAAGGCCATCGGTCAATTGGTTCTAGAGGAGACGATTTTTAAAGGTTTTTACCATATATGGGCATGGCGGCCACGTTGATCATGTGATCTAGACCATTTTAAGAAATTTTCATTCCCTCATCCCCTGAAGGGTCTATATAATATTTGGTTACAACTGGCTCAGTAGCTTTTAAGAAGAAGTTTTGAAATTGCCAAACGATAAGAATTCAGGGTCAAAGGTCAAAAAACGACCTTGACCTCTTGTATTGATGACTCTTTATATACTCATTATCATGACTGTATTTATCAAGTTTTAGTTAATATTTAAAACTTTCCATGAAATCTTATGTTCTAGCATTTTCCCATATTTGCCCTTGCCGTAAAAAATGGTCAAGGTCATCATTTGAAAAATCTTCATTGTACTCGAGTACCCAATGCTACATACCAAGTTTCAAAGCAATCAGTCAGTTGGTTCTTGAGGGTGTTTTTTTTTTTTTTTAATTTTTTAAGGTTTTTACCATATATGGGCATGGCAACCATGTTGGTCATGTGACCTGGACCGTTGGAACAAATTTTCATTCCCTCAAACCCTGGAGGCTCTATAATATGGTTACAACTGACCAAGTGGTTTTTGAGGAGATTTGTTTGAAATTTTCAAAATATGAGAGTTCAGGGTCAAAGGTCAAAAAACGACCTTGACCTCTTGTATTGATGACTCTTCATATACTCATTATCATGACTGTATTTATCAAGTTTTAGTTAATATTTAAAACTTTCCATGAAATCTTATGTTCTAGCATTTTCCCATATTTGCCCTTGCCGTAAAAAATGGTCAAGGTCAAACCAAGGTCATCATTTGAAAAATCTTCATAGTACTCGAGTACCCAATGCTACATACCAAGTTTCAAAGCAATCAGTCAGTCGGTTCTTGAGGGTGTTTTTTTTTTTTTAATTTTTTAAGGTTTTTACCATATATGGGCATGGCAACCATGTTGGTCATGTGACCTGGACCGTTTGAACAAATTTTCATTCCCTCAAACCCTGGAGGCTCTATAATATGGTTACAACTGACCAAGTGGTTTTTGAGGAGATTGTTTGAAATTTTCAAAATATGAGAGTTCAGGGTCAAAGGTCAAAAAACGACCTTGACCTCTTGTATTGATGACTTTTCATATACTCATTATCATGACTGTTTTTATCAAGTTTTAGTTAATATTTAAAACTTTCCATGAAATCTTATGTTCTAGCATTTTCCCATATTTGCCCTTGCCGTAAAAAATGGTCAAGGTCAACCCAAGGTCATCATTTGAAAAATCTTCATAGTACTCGAGTACCCGATGCTACATACCAAGTTTCAAAGCAATCAGTCAGTCGGTTCTTGAGGGTGATTTTTTTTTAATTTTTTAAGGTTTTTACTATATATGGGCATGGCAACCATGTTGGTCATGTGACCTGGACCGTTTGAACAAATTTTCATTCCCTCAAACCCTGGAGGCTCTATAATATGGTTACAACTGACCAAGTGGTTTTTGAGGAGATTGTTTGAAATTTTCAAAATATGAGAGTTCTGGGTCAAAGGTCAAATAATGACCTTGACGTCTTGTACCCACAAATCTTCATGTACTCATTAAAGTGACTGCATATACCATTTTTAGGCCTTACTTTTCCAAAATTTCCGTGAAATCTTATGTTCTAGCATTTTCCAATATTTGACCTTGCCGTAAAAAAAGTTCTAGGTCAACCCAAGGTCATAATTTGAACCATCTTGATAGTTCTCAAGTACCCAATGCTACATATCAAGTTTCAAGGCTATCGGTAAATTGGAGAGGAAGATTTTTAAATGTTTTTACCATATCTGGGCGTGGCAGCCATGTTGGTCGTGTGACCTAATTTCAATCACTCAACCCCTGTAGGCTCTATATGAAATATGGTTTCAATTGGGCCAGTGACTTTCGGGGAGATTGTTTGAAATTGTCAAAATATCAGAGTTCTGGGTCAAAGGTAAAAGAATGACCTTGACCTCTTGTACTCATAAATCTTCATGTACTCATTAAGATGACTGTAGATACCAATTTTTAACCAAGTCTTCAACAGTTTCCAAGATATCAAATGTTCTAGCATTTTGCCATATAAAACCACAAGCAAACAAATTTGACCTTACCGTAAAAAGCTCAATGTCAACCCAAGGTCATAATTTGAACAATCTTGGTCGTACTCGCGTACCCAATTTTACATACCAAGTTTCAAGGCCAACGGCCTATTGGTTCTGGAGAAGAATATTTTTTTTAGGTTTTTACCATATATGGGCATGGCGGCCATGTTGGTCATGTGACCAGGACCGTTAGAACAACTTTTCGTTCCTAAGGCCCCAGTAGGCTACATATGGAATTTGGTTACAATCAGCCTAGCGGTATTAGAGGAGAAGTCATTTGAAAGTGTGGACGGACGCCGGACGCCGGACGGACGGACGCCGGACGCCGGAGCCTTACCATCCTATAAGCTCCCCCGGAGCCGCTGACAGAAATATATGTTTATGTGTTTCTTCCACTTGTGTTATCAAACTAACATGATTTCTGACACGCCTTAATTACTGATTCGGTAATTCTAAAGAAAACTGCGGGAAACGAGCCCTTCCTTTTAAAAAAATACATTAATCACGAATAGCCGAAACCGCGGTATGGCCCAACTTCTTACTTATGAATGTTTTCTTTGCTCTTAAAGGATCTAAACTTTTATCATTATTTACTATCACTGCAGCTGGATGTTGTGCCGTGTGGCGGCCGTAAAAAGTCTCCCCGCACTCATCTATAGTGCAGATTATATTTTCCTTTTGGTCCTTTGAGATCATGGAATATATTCTGAGAAGTCAGAAATGATCATACGTTTAGATTCATTTTCTAAACAAATTTGAAATATTTTGGTATTTTTCGACTTATATCAGTCTTTGAGACGACTGCCATGTTAAACCTGCAAATTTACTGTTTTTTTCCTCTGGCTCCTTGTGCCAGATTTAAAGGGTCACTGATGAGGCTTGAAAAGCCGAAACCGCGGTATGGCCCAACTTCTTACTTATGAATGTTTTCTTTGCTCTTAAAGGATCTAAACTTTTATCATTATTTACTATCACTGCAGCTGGATGCTGTGCCGTGTGGCGGCCGTAAAAAGTCTCCCCGCACTCATCTATAGTGCAGATTATATGTTCCTTTTGGTCCTTTGAGATCATGGAATATATTCTGAGAAGTCAGAAATGATCATACGTTTAGATTCATTTTCTAAACAAATTTGAAATATTTTGGTATTTTTCGACTTATATCAGTCTTTGAGACGACTGCCATGTTAAACCTGCAAATTTACTGTTTTTTTCCTCTGGCTCCTTGTGCCAGATTTAAAGGGTCACTGATGAGGCTTGAAAAGCCGAAACCGCGGTATGGCCCAACTTCTTACTTATGAATGTTTTCTTTGCTCTTAAAGGATCTAAACTTTTATCATTATTTGAAAGCACTTGATAACAGGCTTATGATTGCGATATGACTTCTAACTAGATGTGCAAGGCATGTCAAGTGTAAAAAAAACTCCCACTAGGATTTGTATGTCTAGAGTCACTAAACAAAAAAAGATCAAATTAAAAAATGCACCAAATGATTCCTTGTGTCCTTACTAAGAAAATGAATACCCACAACACAACATATTTTTATTTTGCCTGTCAGCAAAGATACGGGCATTTTTATGCTGCGATAACCGGGAAAATGTTCCAAACGCTGCAATTTCAGTGACAAAAAGTGATAAATAAACATAGAGCCCGGCCTTCAACACATTTAATATTTTCATGGCAATCCATGGTAACATATCAAAACTTTATCTGTATTCAAAATATTAAATGTGCTGAGGCTGGGCTGACATATTTTGAAAGCCGCAAAGGTTTATAAATTCGTCTTTTTTGTAATAACCGGCTAGGGGTATGATTATGCTCAAGATTAAAAACCTTATTATTTTATGTCTGAACTGACTTAATTTGTGTTTGCTTTTACATTCTAGGTTGGGACTTTGCTATTTGAGCATTTTTGTTATCAACAAGCAAATTCGGTGAATTTATATCCCCCGCCGAAGTGGCTTTGATTCTTTTAATATGGTTTACTTTAAGTTTCATATAATTTCGTTAACTGGACTCAGCTTGTCGACTGTAAATCAAATCAAGGACTATTACAATGGCATAAGTGAGGCATAAGCTGAACCTGTTCTTAAACACTAGCCTCAACACCACAGCACCATGATGATACATTTTTAATTCAGTTACAAGAAATTTTGTTCAGTCCTGTATCTATGTGGATTTGTGGATTTTAAAAATCAATTCAAGGGCATTAAATCATGCACTACTAATGCGATTATGATCAA
Source organism: Ctena decussata (assembly GCA_963989385.1). Taxonomy (NCBI): domain Eukaryota; kingdom Metazoa; phylum Mollusca; class Bivalvia; order Lucinida; family Lucinidae; genus Ctena; species Ctena decussata. Next base: position 28,898,890 of record OZ022499.1, on the reverse strand, counting down.
ACTTAATGTGCACTGCTCTGTCAAGACAATACATAATTATTTCAAGTTTAATAAAATTCCATTCATTGGTTACTTAGTTATGACTCATTTTGTTGATTTTAAACCAAGTCAAGGGCAATAACTCATTGCTAACTGAAGCGATTTTGACAAAACGTAAGATGCATCAATGTGTTTTGGTGACGGGTATTTGGTAAAAGTTTCATAAATTTTATTCACTGATTTCTTAGTTATGGTTAAATGTGTCAATTTCAAATTGATTCAAGGGCAATAACTGATAAAATTCTTATGCCATTCTGATGAAACTTTATGTGCATAACCATGTTATGATGATACATATATAATTTAAGTTTCATGAAATTTTGGTAATTGGTTATTTAGTTATGGCTCAATTTAGTGATTTTAAGTCACTTCAAGGGCAGTAACTCATGCACTCCTAAAGCCAGTCTGATGAAATGTGACATGCATCATTGGATTATAGTGATATATATTTATTTTAAGTTTCATGAAATTTTGTCCAGTGGTTACTTAGTTATGGTTCAGTTTATTGATTTTAAAACAATTTAATGGCAATAACTCATGCGTTACTGAAGCCAGTCTGATGCAACTTGACGTGCATCAGCGGGTTATCAGAATACATATTTATTTTAAGTTTCATGAAATTCCGTCCAGTGGTTACTTAGTTATGGCCCCGGACGGACAGACGGACGGTAGGACGGACGGAAGGAAGGACGGACAGACAGGCGGACGGACATGGAGGAAACTATATCCCTCCGCCTTCGGCGGAGGATAAAAAAAGTAACTTCTATAATGAGGCGCTATTATGGGCCTTATCATACAAGATCCTTTTAAACAAAAGTAGATACATTGTCATCTTGGCTGTCTCATCCATTATTGTAACTGTACTTCCATTATTTTGAGCCAGTTACGTTTGTATTATGGAAGGCGTGGAACAAAAGTTCGGTAATTAAAACATCTAAAACATAAAAAAGCGGCGCGAGTGGGCCCTTATCTCTCCTATTGAAACATCAGTGAAATTACAGAAGCTCACAGGGCTGACCTGAAACATTGAAGAGTTGTCGATTTTCATAAAAGTAGGTCACTGTGACCCTGTTTTGTGGGTGACCTAAGACGTCATCCGTCATCCGTCCATCCGTCATCCGTCTTTCAAACGACTGCTAACTCCGAAACTACGAGACTGATTGTAAACATATTTCATATGTGACCTTCAGAGGTCAGGAAACGAAAGTTTGAGCAAACAGTTATGGTAACATGATCAGCATAGTCGCAGTGCCGATATAGTGTGGTAAAAACTTTAAGAAATCTTCTTCTTAAGAAACAAGGGACAGATGATCTTGAATCTTGGCAAACGACATTGTCGGGTACTCGATGATATCCTGTTTGCGTAAATGATGACCCCGGGTTGACCTCAGCCTTTTACATGGAAAGGCCAAATTTGCTTCCTGGTGATTTTATTTGAGAAACTACTATAACATTACATTTCTTGAAAATTGTTGAATACTTTGGTATAAAATTGGTGGTGTATACAGTCAACTCAATTAGTATTCGAAGACTATTTAGTATCAGAGGTCAAGGTCATCTTTGTTGGGCTGTCATGGGAACTTTTTATATCGATATATGGACAGAGTATACTGCGTTATATCGATATATCGCGTTAATGCTAACCATAGCCACTGTCTTCCTGAATATACTTTCGTTATATCATAAACTGACAGTAAACTTTGGCTCATGCAGGAATGATAGCCTTAGACTTAGTCTAAGAGTGAATCATTGTGTAAGGCTTCTGGAAAGTATCTTCATGTCTTTCAAAAAGTGTTTTAGGAACGAAAATGAAGTTTGATTAGCATATCAACGGATTAGAATCCGCCTGTTTTATTTACACATCATGATCATCTAATACAACATTAAAATGTATGAATTTCACTTTTTTAACTAAAAGGTCATTAAAATTCGAAAATGAAATGCACAATAGTACACCTGATCTATTTATTTGTTGCAGCTATTATATATACATTTACAAGAATTGTCAGAGGCCAAAAAGCGCGACTTATGGCAGCTTGACTTTAACAAGGGCAAGTTTAATATAAACAATACCGGCCAAGTAAAATATGTGAAATGAGATCAACTGCAGTGTCAGAATAAACATTATCCTTGGAATTATTCAAACCTCTAAAATATTGCAATAGATACATGTATGTCAATATATATATATAGGTCACAGCGATCAGAATCAGAATCAGAATTGTGCACTGGTGATACGTCCAAGGACAATCATTCACCAGGACCTGTGAATCAGGGAAGCTAGTCCCTAGCCCTTACAAGAGGACTGAATCCTCTGCACACTCAGCAGCAGAAATAATGGAATCTTCCAAGGAATTACAATCTCTAATAGTCTGGGGGAAGAAATTGGACTTGCAAATGTCAGTCCCAGCCAATGGGGTTTAAAATGCCAGGGAATGATGAATCCTGGTACGCCAACTTGGAGGAACAAGGTCATTTATGGGTATACTGGCTGCACTCTTTAGACCTCTGTAAAGCATTATGAGTCTGCTATCTTTCCTTCTCTTTTTCAGGGATTCCCACTGAAGTTTGCCCAGAATGCCAGTCATACTCCCAGTTTCATATCTGTAATTCCCCCCGTTTGGAATCTGCACCTTCTCAAGTTCATCTTGAGGAAGTATACTTTGAGGGTCCCAAACTGAACTACCATACTCCAAGACTGGACGCACCAGTCCCTTGTATGTGGACTCTTTAACGTCTTGTGGACATGCTGCCAAGTTACGTCTGAGGAAGCCAAGGGTCCCATTAGCCTTTGTGCAAATATTACTGACATGTGTGTTCCATTTAAAATCATTGGTGATGGTTATGCTGAGGTACTTGATAGTTTCTACGTTATTGAGGACCGTTCCCTCTAAGGTATAGGAAGCATTGATCTTCTTGATCCGTTTCCTTGTATTTTGCATTATATTGCGTCTAACTGGTTGAAATCTCATGCCCCAACTCCTTGCCCAACACCCTAAACGTGTCTTCACTATCTCTGATTTCACGATAGCAAACACAGTCGTCAGCAAAAAGTCTTAATTCCGAGTCAATATTTTCTGTTATATCGTTAATGTACAACGAGAACAACAGTGGTCCAAGCATGGTGCCCTGGGGAACACCTGACAACACTGGGGCCCAATCTGATTTAAGTCCGTTTACTATTACACGCTGCTGCCTGTAACAGAGAAAAGAACCTATCCATTTCAGAGTCCTCTCACAAATACCATAGCCATATAGCTTACATTTACGTAATTCATGATGAGGAGTGTCAAAAGCTTTCTCGAAGTCTTAGATTAAAGTGTCAACCTGACCGCCCTTATCCAAGATTTTTGCCCAGTCGTTTATAACCGTGATCAACTGAGTTTCACAACTATGTAATATGAGGTCAGTCACTGTATCTGAATGTACCTTTACACCAAGTACAGTACAAATCGATGAAATTGTTATAACAATATTGGCTTAAATCACTTGAACATGAAATACATGTCATACTGACATATAATTAGTATGAGGTCACTCATAGTATCAGCCCATACTATTAACCCAAGTAAGATGCGAATCCATAAAAAAGGTTAGAGATATTGACAAAAATCGCTGGACGATGCAATGTAGGTCACACTGACCTACTTATTAGTATGAGGTCACTCACGGTGTCAGCCTAAACCATTTATCCAACTATAATGCAATTCCATGAAATAGTGGTTGACATGTTTACTAAAATCACTGAACCATGAAATATAAGGCACACTCATCTGATGCAAATCCGTGTTATAATGTTAGAAATATGACGCAAAATCACCGGACCATGTAATACAGGTCACAGACAACAATCTAAAATAAGTATGAGGTCACTCACAGTATCGGTTCAAACTATAAACGTAAGTATAATGCAAATCCCTGACATAGTATTAGAAATATGAAGACAAATCACTGGACCATGAAATATACATGTATGTAATCCTCTTCAACTAGTATAAGGTCACTCATAGTGTCAGGCCAAACATTAACCCAAGGGATAGAAATAGAAGGCAAAATCACTGGTTCGTTGAATAGGGTCACACGGATCTATAGACAGTATGAGGTCACTCACAGTGTAATAGTGATAGAAATATGAAGGTACCTGTTACCTACTGTAAGTTTGAGGTCAAAAGTCCGGTCATACTGACTGCTGAGTCATTATCGCAAGCAATCATGTTCGTGCATCTACCAGTCTTCGAAAAAAAGAGGCAAAACCACTTGACCATGAAATATTGGTCACCGTTACCTACTGTTAGTATGAGGTCCAACTTTGGGTCAAACTGAGTCATCATCAGAAGAGTCATGTTTGTCCATCTTATAGTCTTCAAATTATAAGGTCAGAACTCCGGTCCTACTTAGTCATTATCGCAAGCAACATGTTCGTACATCTAACAGTCTTCAAGAAATAAGGCAAAACCATTGGACAATGAAACATAGGACAATGTGCCCTACTGTAATTTTGAGGTCAAACTTTGGGTCAATCTGAGTCATTATCCCAAGCTACCGTATACAAACATCAAACAGTCTCAAGATATTCAAATTCACTTGACCATTAAATATAGATCACTTTGACCTGCTATTAGTTTGAGGTCAAACATCCGGTCATACTGAGTCATTATCCTAAGCCATCATCAAACAGTCGTCAAGATATAAGGCAAAATCACTGGACCATGAAATATAGGTCAATGTTACCTACTGTTAGTTTAAGGTCGAACATCCGTCATACTGCGTCATTATCCCAAGCAATCATGTTCATACATCAAATAGTCTTCAAGATATAAGACAAACTCAATGGACCATGAAATATAGGTCAGTGTGCCCTACTGTAAGTTTGAGGTCAAACTTTGGGTCATACTGAGTCATTATCCCAAGAATAATGTTCATACATCAAATAGTCTTCGTGGTATAAGGCAAAATCACTGGACCATGAAATGCACCTCACCACTCAGTATGCATCGCTGCTTTCAGTAGATCCCTCCTCAGACGTATCGGTGGAGCAAGTTTGAAGACTCTAGTCCTTGCAGTTACTTAGATACTGAGCTATACGCAACAGGGGAATATTTTCTATGTGCAGTCAACCGTGGAATGTAGGTCATGGCCCGATATGCATTACTGCTTTCAGTAGATCTTCCCTACATGGCCGCCGTTACTGAAAATAGCAAAAACAACAAAATCAGTTCTTCTCCGAAATCACTTAGTATATGTGGCTGAAAGTTTACATGGAATATGAGTAAGAATTACAAAAATAAAAATTCCGTAGCAGAAAAAGGTCACTGTGACCTACGTAATATTTAAAAGTCTAATTTTGCTCAAATGCCAACATCTTAAGAAAACATGAATGAATTTTGGTCAGATTTGGTCAGAATGGGCCTTGGATGGAATTCTTCCAAATTTATTCGGCTGGACTATCCAAGATGGCCGCCGTTATTAAAAGTAGCAAATACATCACTTTAATAAGAACAAAAAATTTTAATACAGCTTAAAGCGCGAGCTCTTTCATTATCAGTCTTCACGTATTTCGACGTTGTATTATATTACGTAACGTTATCATAATAAGGTTGGGTTTCGTACTCATATAACTTTCTTTTCAGTTTGCGGTTAATTTCTTTCATGAGGTATTATTCCTTCCGTCGTCTTTGAACAACATCATTTATATAGGACCTATGGCAGCTAAGGCTCAGATAATTACTGGGTATCACAATAAGATATTTTCTAAAAGGGGCTGCGAACATATGCTTTATTATCTGTTTGTTTGAGTGAAACTGGGTATTGCGCTGGCAATTTCAAAAGCCTTAATTTTGAACGACTGTTGTAGTCACACAAACACCTGACCCGCCTTCCTTGAGTATGAATTTAAAATTATTAAGGTGTATGATTACACCGCCATGTTAATCCGCCATCCGCCATTTTCAGAAAGAGAACAACTTTTGTGACTTCCTGATTGCCTCCCTTGAAGACGAAGCCCTTCCAAAATGGGGTCTACTCTTAAAGAAAAGAATTTGCTCCCAATGGGAGTAAATGATTTCCTTTAAGAGTTGACCTTTTAGGAAGGATGCATAAATGAAAATGACAGAGTTGCTTCTCTTCATAGTGTACAGATTCACATGAAATATTTTCATATTTTTTTCAAATTATAATCAGCTTATATTTATACGCTTATATGTCTAGCAGTGTAGAATAATATTGCATTTACTAACATTGTGTTGTTAAAAGTGTATGTGCATGAAATATTTCTGAGAAGCTGTTTGATAAACTGAAATGAAATATAAATAAAAGAGCATTTGTGATGTTTTCCGTTCACTGCTTTTAGCTCACCGAGACGACTTTTCGGTGGTGCTATTGTGACCACCCTTAGTCCCTCTTCCGCACACCCTTCCGTAAATATTTCATTTAACGATTATTCCTCAAGTACGACTGGCTAGAGTATGACCAAACTTGGTATGAAGCATTCTTGCATTAAAGTTTCTAAAGCCCGAGAAAATATTTACGCTTCGATGCTAATGACCTACATCATAGAAAGAAAAAAAAAAGTTTAACTTTCATCTCATGAACGTTTGGGGTGGATTTTGAACGAAGTTAGTATAAAGCATCTTTGCATTATGTTTGCGAAAATACTTTCCTTCGATGCGCAAGTAGGTCATTTTAGCTCGCCTGTACGAAGTCCTGGAACAGCTATTGCACTACCCCCGGCGTCGGCGTTGGCGTCGGAGTCGGCGTCGGCGCCCACATTTACGTTAAAGTTTTTTAAAGAGCTTATTTTTTCTAAACCATTTGATTGATCTGGTTCATATTTAGTATGATGATAGATATAGGTACAAAGTTACTTTCAGCAAGTTTGATTATGCCCCTAACTTTGAAGAAATTGCACCTGACAGTCCGTCCATACTGACAGTTGCTTGTATGCATGATATCTCTTGAACCAATAAATGGAATTTAACCAAACTTGCATGGATACATCATTGAGACAATTTAAGGGCTGATTAGATTTTTGTGACCTTGACTTCATTTTCAATGTCACTGGAGGCATAAGATGACAATTTCTTGTACCCGTGATATCTCCTGAACCAACGGATGGAATTTCACCAAACTTGCATCGATACATCATTGGGATACGTTTAAGAGCTGATTAGATTTTGGTGACCTTAACTTCATTTTCAAGGTCACTAGAGGACATAGATGACAATTTATTTTACCCATGATATCTCCTGAACCAGTGGATAAAATTCCACCAAACTTGCATAGATACATCATTGGAAAAAGTTAAAGAGCTGATCAGATTTTGATGAGCTAGACTTCATTTTTAACGTCAATGGAGGACTTAGATGACAATTTATTGTACCCATGATATCTCTTGAACCAGTAGATGGAATTTCCCCAAACTTGCATGGATAAATCATTCGGAAAAGTTAAAAAGCTAATTAAATTTAGATTTAAATTTGGTGACACTGACCTTATTTTCAAGGTCACTGTAGGACTTAGATGACAATTTCTTGTGCCCATGATATCTCCTGAACCAATGGGGGAATTTCACCAATGTTGCATGGATACAGCAATGGGATAAGTTTAAGAGCTGATTACATTTTGGTGATCGTGACCTCATTTTCAAGGTCACCGGAGGACTTAGATGACAATTTCTTGTACCAGCAGTATCTCATGAGCCAGTAAATGGAATTTCATTAAACTTGCATGGATACATCACTGGGACTAGTTGAAGAGCTGATTAGATTTTGGTGACCTGGACCTCATTTTCAAGGTCAATGGAGGACTTAGATGACATTTTTCTGTACCCGTGATATCTCCTGAACCAATGGATGGAATTTCACTAAACTTGCATGGATACATCATTGGGATAAGTTTAAGAGCTGATTTTATTTTAATGACTTTGACCTCATTTTCAAGGACATTGGAGGACTTAGATGACAATTTCTTGTACCCACAATATCTCATGAGCTAGTAGATGATATTGCACCAAACTCGCACGGATCCATCATTTGGACTAGCTTAAGAGCTGATCAGATTTTGGTGACCATGATCTCATTTTAAAGGTCACAGGAGGACTTAGATATGTGAAATTTCACTTCAATTGATATATCTCATTAGCCTTTGGCTTGATTTCCACGTCACTTTCATACATATACCTTGGGGACAATCTCAAGAGTTTACTGTCTTTTGATGACCTTGACCCATTTTCAAGGTCAAAAGCTAACTTACAAATGCTTATTTTTTTCTCTTAAAAATCAGTTATACCTTGAATCGATTGATGGATATTCATCTGACTTGCATGACTATATTGTTATTACAGATTTAAGACATATTTGGTAGTTGGTGACACAGACCCATTTTCAGGGACCCAGTCTTCTATGTAGGATACCTTTAAAACAAGGGAATGGACTTTCTCCAAACTTGCACAGATATTTTATTCATTAGAGGTGATGGGAAATGAACTGGTATGTATGTGTGTGTGTGGGGGGGGGGGGGGGGGGGGGACATCAGTTTTTCTCTTTTTTTTTCCTTTTTTTTGTTACACTTTTATCTTGTAACGGACATATAGTGATTCGTGATTCTATATTTTGATTTAATAAACTGGGGGTAACTGTCGTTATAATACTGATTTATTTTTTAAATAGACTAAAACATGTGCCTGTGACAGATCCTCCAACTAGGTCACCAAAACGCATTGAAATACGAGCATAGCGTACCAGTGATGGCCGTCACGATTGCCATGCATTGAATGATGCATTTTTCAAAACCTTGTTGTGGATTTAAACTTTGATGATATGTTTTTGTAAATCTGTGGGCTTTGTCAGAATTTAATAGTTTTAGAGCGTTCAGCACAGATAGAATATAAGCAACAGTCAGAAACGGACTTTAAAACTCTGACGTAGTCATTTCGTAGGCACATGCTACATTACCTCGAAAACAAACATAAATAATGGGTACACGTGTGTTGTCATTTCACAAGATTTTGCAGGCTGGTTGCAGCTTATACTTTTTTCGTCGTAGGTAAACATTAATAAAGCAATTTGTTCATGTTTATTTCTGCATTTAATTATGTCTGTATCAAGGGTTGTGATCCTCGGCAAGGCAATAATATTGGAATGAGGGTAGCTTGGGGAAATGGTTAACCTTTTGCCTTCCGGGGAGATAATTTAACCAGTCTTTTTTGTGGGAGTCCCCTTTGTTTCCTTTTAGGAAATGGCCAAATCTGAGGCGGATCAAACACGCAATTATGCGTGCAAAATGCAAACGGCCACCACTGGTCGCACGCCAGTAAGGTCTTTGAACACCCTAAAGCCTTTATCATGGTGGCACAGTTTCTCAACATTTCAGGTGATTTAAAAACTGCAGCTGTTATAAGTCTTCTTGGCTGCCTTTAAATATAAAGGTTAGCTTATTTTCACCTATCTTAATTAAACTTTATCACTTGGAGTATTGGTTATCTCCTTCTATCATCCCAATTCCAGTTGAGCTATGCTGTCTGCTGACAGCTCTTGTTATCGGTCTTGCGAACTGTATGTATATATAAGCTCCATTAGGGATTATAGAATACTGTAGCTTTGTATCAGTATCTTGTGACATGTTTTTGTGATGTCATTTTTTGCTGGACTAGCAAAGCACAGTATGGTACTTATTTCTGAGGAAAGGTACTGGTCTGTACTTTAGCTCACCGAGACGAAGTCATGATAGAGCATTTTATGGTCGCTCTTTTCCGCCGTCCGTCTGTAAACGTATTGTACTGAATGAATTTTGACCAAACATGATTTGAGGCATCCTTATGTCAATGTCCCATACGTCTGCTAAGAGACAACTCTCTATAAGGCACAAATAGGCGGACATCGTAATATCATTAAACGAGTTCTTCTAGTGGAAGGTTTACCAAATTTGGTATAAAGCATTCTTGTGTAATTCTTTCTCATGTTTCCAAATAAAGTTGAACCCTATTCCTAAGTAGGGAGTAATGGCTGACATTGTGAAATGTTTGAATTTCTTCTCAAGAAACGCTAAATAGACTTTTACCAAACTTTGTCTGATGCATCAAAGCATCACCGTCTCTTGAGTCTGTGGAAAGTCTCCGCTCCAATGTACAAGTTGGCCAAAATGGCCGACTTTGTGAAAACCTTCAAAGAATTTTCCACATATATTGATCAATTTTATATGAAACATCCTTGTACCAATGCCGCTCAATTTTGAAAGAAGCCGTTCTGATGCACAAGTAGATAATAATGGTTGACTCATGAAAACCTTTAAACGACTTTTTTCTCATTAACGGTTTGATGGATTTGACCAACTTGATACGTAACATCCTTGTGTCAGTGTCACTCAAGTTTGCGATACACGTATTTATATGGTTCCGATGCACGAGTAGGACATAATGGCCGACATTGTGAAGTGTTTAAAGGTAACTTCCTCCAATGATCATCCGGATAGATTTGACCAAAACTTGATGTAACACATCTTTGCATCCATTTTTCTCAAGTTTGCTAAATATCTACGCCTCGATGCACCAGTAGGTCACAACGGCCGACAGCTTAAATTTTAAACGACTTCTTCTCATGAATAACTAGGATAATTTTAACCAATCTTGATATAAAGCTACCGTACTTCACTCTACGTATGTCTCTCAAATTAGTAAAACATAATTAAACTCCGATGCATAAGTAGGTCTGAATAGCCGACATCAAAAAAATCTCAAACTAACTTCTTGAATCTTCTCATGAACGACTGGGTCGATTTTTACCGAAGTTAATTTATTTGAAGCATTCTTCTTTCTCAAGTTTGCGAAAACAAATCTTCATCGATGCACATATAGGTAATAATGGTTAATGTCGTGTTTTTGTCCAAACTTGGTATAAACATCCTTACGTCAAGGTCTATCAGGAAGCACATGCGTAAAATAACTAGAGCATGTGAGCAGGGGCTCACGTATACCCCCGGCCAGCGCCACCGCAAAATAAAAACACATTTCATACAAGCAAATGTTAACTAACAGACAAACAGACAGATGGACAATCTATTACAAATCCAGTGAAAGGCCTATAAACAAATACCAAAAGGTTCCATTAAAATAAATGCACATTATGTTATTAAAATTTCAACACAAGTTAACATAAACTTTTATGTCTGCAACCTTGACCTAAAGTCAGCAGCAGCATCCAAATGATGTCAACTAATCAGTTTAAAGCTAGATGTAAACCTAATAACATAGCAATCTGAGAAATTTTTGACATAAGCTTTCCCATTTATTGCATTGGAGTGAGAGATGGGAAAAAGAAAAAAAAGAAAAAGAAGGCCAAAATTGATTTTCTTTCCACCAATATGTATGGCCATTCTCAAGATGTATACAAAATTTGAAGACTGTGGATTCATGAGAACAGAGAAATCTGTGACAAAATATTAGAGAGACAGACAAAAAGGACAAAGGGAATGAAAAGCAGGAGGAGGCTGATTCTCTCTTACACAGTACAACTTGTCATACACAACATTTAAACCAAATTTCAAAATCCAAGCTAAAGTGGTTCCTAAGAAATCTTTGACAGAAATTTTTTTGGAGAGAAAGAAACAAGAGGACCATTGGTCCTGTAGCTCACCCGAGTCCATTCAGCCTCAGTACTCTAGGGTAAGTTACTCTAAGGCCATCGGTCAACTGGTTCTGGTGAAAAAGATTTTTAAAGGTTTTAACCATAATTATATGGGCATGGATGACATGTTGGTCATGTGACCTGGACATTTGAAAAAATTTTCTTTCCCTCAACCCCCTGGAGGCTCTATATGAAGTTTGGTTTCAAAACTGGCCCAGGGGCTTTTGAGGAGATGGTTTGATATTGACAAAATGACAGAGTTCTGGGTCAAAAGTCAAAGAATGACCTTGATCTCTTATACTCATAAATCTTCATGTACTCATTAAGATGACTGTAGATATCAATTTTTAGGCATAAATCTTCAAAACTTTCCATGAAATCTTATGTTCTAGCATTTTCCCACATTTGACCTTGCAGTAAAATAGTCAAGGTCAACCCAAGGTCATCATTTTGAACAATCTTGATAGTTCTGGAGATCCCAACGCTACATACCAAGCTTCAAGGCCATCGGTCATTTGGTTCTGGAGAAGAAGATTTTAAAAGGTTTTTACCATATATGGGCGTGGCGGCCATGTTGGTCATGTGACCTGGACCGTTTGAACTAATTTTCATTCCCTCAAACCCCTGGAGGCTCTATATGAAATTTGGTTACAATCGGCCCAGTTGTTTTTGAGGAGATTGTTTGATATTGTCAAAATATGAGAGTTCTGGATCAAAGGTCAAAGAATGACCTTGACCTCTTGTACTCACAAATCTTCATGTACTCATTAAGATAACTGTATATACCAATTTTAGGCATAAATCTTCAGAACTTTCCATGAAATCTTATGTTCTAGCATTTTCCCATATTTGACCTGGCCGTAAAAAAGATCAAGGTCAACCAAAGGTCATAATTTGAACAACCTTGATAGTACTCGAGTACCTAAAGCTACATACCAAGTTTCAAGGCCATCGGTCAATTGGTTCTGGAGAAGAAGATTTTCAAAGGTTTTTACCATATATGGGCGTGGCAGCCATATTGGTCATGTGACCTGGACCGTATGAATAAGTTTTTGTTCCCTCAACTCCTGGAGGCTCTATATGAAATTTGGTTTCAATTGGCCCATGGGCTATTGAGGAGATTGTTTGGAATTGTCAAAATATGAGAGTTCTGGGTCAAAGGTCAAAGAATGACCTTGACCTCTTGTACTCATAAATCTTCATGTACTAATTAAGATGACTGTAGATACCAATTTTTAGCCCAAAATTTTCAACAGTTTCCAAGATATCCTATGTTCTAGCATTTTGCCATAGAAAAGCACAAGGAAGAAAATTTGACCTTACCGTAAAAAAGGTCAAGGTCAACCTAAGGTCATAATTTGAACAATCTTGGTAGTACTCACGTACCCGATGCTACATACCAAGTTTCAAGGCCATCAGCCTACTGGTTCTGGAGAAGAAGATTTTTTTAGGTTTTTACCATATATGGGCATGGCGGCCATGTTGGTCATGTGACCAGGACCGTTTGAACAACTTTTTGTTCCTAAGGTCCCAGGAGGCTACATATGAAATTTGGTTACAATTGGCCTAGCGGTTTCAGAGGAGAAGTCGTTTGAAAATGTTGACGGACGGACGGACGGACGACGACGGACGACGGAGCCTGACCATACTATAAGCTCCCCCGGAGCCTCTGGCTCAGGTGAGCTAAAAATGGACAAACAAAGAGAATGATAAGCAGGAAGAGGCTGATTCTCTCTTACACAGTACAACTATTCACACCAAACTTTTGTACCGAATTTCAAATTCCTAGATGTAGTAGTGCCTGAGAAATCTGTGACAAAAATTTAATTGGAGAGAAAGGAAAAATGGACAAACAAAGGGACTGATAAGCAGGAGGAGGCTGATTCTCTCTTACACAGTATAACTAGTCATACCCAAGGTTTGTACCAAATTTCAAAGTCCTAGCTGTAGTGGTTCCTGAAAAGTCTGTCACAAGACTTTAATTTGAGAGAAAGAAAAAAAATGGATAAACAAAGGGACTGATAAGAAGGTAAAGGCTGATGCTCTCTTACACAGTACAACTAGTCATACCCAACATTTGTACCAAATTTCAAAGTCCTAGCTGTAGTGGTTCCTGAGAAGTCAGTGACAAAAATTTAATTGGAGAGAAAGAAAAAATGAACAAAGGGACTGATAAGCAGGAGAAGGCTGATTCTCTCTTACATGGTACAACTAGTCATACCCAATGTTGTACCAAATTTCAAAGTCCTAGCTGTAGTGGTTCCTGAAAAGTCTGTCACAAGACTTTAATTTGAGAGAAAGAAAAAATGGACAAACAAAGGGACTGATAAGCAGGAGAAGGCTGATTCTCTTTTACACAGTACAACTAGTCATACCCAAGGTTTGTACCAAATTTCAAAGTCTTAGCTGTAGTGGTCCCTGAGAAGTCTGTGACAAAAATTTAATTCGGAGAGAAAGAAAAAATGGACAAACAAAGGGAATGATAAGCAGGAGAAGGCTGATTCTCTCTTACACAGTACAACTAGTCATACCCAACATTTGTACCAAATTTCAAAGTCCTGGCTGTAGAGGTTCCTGAGAAATCTGTGACAAAACTTTAATTGGAGAGAAAGAAAAAATGGACAAACAACGGAGTGATAAGCAGGAGAAGGCATATATCCTCTTACACAGTACAACTAGTCATACTCAACGTTTGTACCAAATTTCAAAGTCCTAGCTATAGCGGTTCCTGAGAAATCTGTGACAAAAAAATTATTGGAGAGAAAGAAAAAATGGATAAACAAAGGGACTGGTAAGCAGGAGAAGGCTGATTCTCTCTTACACGGTACAACTAGTCATACCCAATGTTTCTACTAAATATCAAATACCCTTACTGTAGAAATTTTTGAGATATCTTTGACAGAAAATTAATTGGAGAGAAAGAAAAAAAGGATAAATAAAGGGAATGATAAGCAGCAGGAGGCTGATTCTCTCTTACACGGTACAACTAGTCATACCCAACGTTTGTACCAAATTTCAAAGTCCTAGCTTTAGTGGTTCCTGAGAAATCTGTGACAGAAAAAAATGTTAACATACACACAAACATATTAACGGAAAGACCAAAAACTATATACCCCCTATATACTTCGTATACCGGGGGTATAATGAAGGATTCAATCCATAGACGGACTAGAGTTGCCACTTTGTGCTCAATGAGCAACTCGTGTCCATATTGTCCTTTGGACATCTTGTTTTGTTACTAACTGGTATCTAACTGCCTAGTATAAGACTCTGATAATCGTTCAGGACTGCTTACGAATCAGAAAGTTCTCAGAAAGAAACATGGAATAGGATAATGTTTCAAGTTTCAAAACATTGCTTTGAAGCTATAAATCAAATGCGTCTTAAGTAGTGGGACAATTTTATAAGTTTTTCCCCAACGAATCAGTAGAACGAAGACGGATTCAGCATCCCCGCCCCCTCTTCTGTCGTCCTCCCGTCCCCTGCACCCTCATCTGTTAACATTTATAGCATTAGATTTCTTGAAACGGTTGAATACTTTGGTTATCAAAGTTAGTATACACAGTTACTGAAATGATGATTTTTAGTACTATATATAGGTCAATGTCATTCTTTGACCGTTGACCAAGATCACCGCGGCATATTTCAGCATTAACAATATTTACTGTGTGGATTAGGAGGGTACAGCTCACTGGTAATATATCATTTATATAATATAAAAGTCAACAATCTAACGAAATTAATTGACAGAGTGGTAAAAATTTGAAGAAAACACTGTTTTCATGCGCCGTGGATGATGTTAAACATTTTGCATGATGCCATCGCACATTCTCTGAGAGGCTCTGTTTGCTAACAGATGAGGGTGCAGAGGACGGGAGGACGACAGAAGAGAGGGCGGGGCAAAAGAGAGAGTGGAGGGAGAGGGAGAATGGGGAGAGAGGGGGGGGAATAGGAGGGGAGGGAGAGATACGTGTATGGGAGAATCGTTTAAAGCAGGAGAGAAAATAACGGTGCAATGAAAAGTTTGTAATTACAGGTTACAGAGACCTTCAAAACGTTAAATACAGCAATGGAGAAGTATGGGGAAACTTGAGACCGGTGAAAGATTGAGTGCACGGATCCATGCCCATTCCACTATTTCACCTCCAGGAAACAGCACAATATCGGCAGCAATGCTCCCGCATTGAAAGCTTCCAAGAATCTCCAATGGAAACCAGTTAAAATCACACTTGTCTGGCATTAATACCAGGCAAGGCAAAAAAAACGGAAACAAAGTCAAAATGTTGTTTTCTCCATCTTAGGTTTAGTTGGTTTTGACGTATAATCTTACCAACCATACTTTACCACAGACTATACCTTGATCCAGTGCCTGCGCATTTGACGTTACCATTAATTCCAGAAAACCGGAAGTCCATCCTGTCTTATTTCGGTACCGAATTCTTTTTAAAATGTAACTTACTATATTCCAAATTAAATTGATATAGGTTTACTAATGAAAAAAAACATGTGGTGTAATTAAAATCGTAAAAAGTTCCTTCAAGAGCAGAGAATTTGAGTCTGTTTTCTTTGCTTTTTAAACTGTAAACTGCAAAGACAACAGACTCAAAACAAGCATTACACCATGTAGGAAATCTCGTTGTTAGTGTCCCTATCTAGATACACTCTTAAATCTGGAGGGTATTATATTTTTTTAGTTTTTACCACTGAAATATTCGGGAATGAACTCACAGGTTTCTGTAAATAATGTCGAAATAGTATAAACTTATTTCAGTGCATTTGCACTTGATTCTTCAAGTGCAGATGCGCTGAAATAATTATAAGTTTATGCTATTTCGACTGTATTCCCATTGATATAAATAAATTGTAAAAATTATGTTTTCAACATTTTTTGCCATGCTGATAGTTAGCATATAATATAACTTACTTTTAGTATAATAACAAAATGCATACGAATCCTATGAAAACAAAACTGCTCATGGTTAGCACAGAAGTTTTCGCTAGGACTATCCATTGAAATTATCTAATCCCAACACGGAGAAAATAACATTGTTATGATTCTGAACTCTCGCTGTATTCCAAAAATTGTGTCATACCTCAGAAACTCCCCATTTTACACACTGGGTTCGAGGTTATAAAACTTGAGTATAATCTCAAACTCAAAATAAAGCACGCTGATTGGCTGCTTCTGAGCATGTGCTCGGAAGCAGCCAATCAGTGTGCTTTATTTTGAGTTTGAGATTATTCTCAAGTTTTATAACCTCGAACCCTGGTCTAGATTCATAGCAGGCAAAGAAAACAATGTCTATGAAAATAGAGTACCTTTGATTATTTCTGGAAAATCGCATTCTTCGGTACCTTTACACCAAAACTGCTAGGTAAAAACAGTGACTAGTGATTTTGGTCCTAGTAACAGCCTGGATTGCATTAGTTTGGATTACCTCCCATCACACGCCAGCGTATCATATGATGATGTAGGTTATGCAATGCACAACTAGGATTGCATTTCACAGTCTTAATATTTCGAGCATGCCAAAGATTTGGAAATTTAAGAGTCTTTTGTCCTCCTCTGAAGAGTCCATGTTTTAATGCTAATAATAATTATGTCTTTATTAAAAAGAATTACATATTTAGAACACTTATCTACTACATCTATATGGTCCTCGAGGTATGTCCGTAAAGGTTTTGGACAATACTGACTCCAACGAAACAAGCGCACTTTCACAAGATTTAGTATTTTCTTCACTTTTGGTCATATCATGTTATGCATTATCTGTAAAATTTACGAAACTATCAGGTTAAAATAATTCAAACTATTGATTATTTTTCGAGTCCGTGGTGCGGTACCCGGGCAGTCCGAAAAGTCTGGACTTGGTCAAGACAAAGGCTATAGATTCAACCTTCATGTGTATAAAACTTGCAAATTGAATAAAACGGAAGGTAGATATGATTTATGTCATTGATAGCCGATCGGTAAGTCCCTCGGTAATTTCATTACTGGCCGTCCCAAGGGGGCAGATCTGTTTTAGTTCTCAGTCTTGGTTGTTTCATGTGTTGTTTGTTGCTATGTCTGTTATTGGTATATTGTTTGTGATGTTAAGGCTAGCCTGTTGACCGCCTACATGGGAAATAGCTGTTCACACATGGCTGCCGCAGGTGATGTCTTTAGTGGTGACTTGTACATGTATTGTGTTGTCTTTTTCGAACATGGTGTCTTGGGTGGGATTTAGGATTAAATTGTGTCAGTTCCTGAGATTTTTTTTTCTTACTATTGTCTTCTTTGCCTGCTATGAATGTCAGGCCAGTGTGTAAAGGTGGGATGGGGATGTCTGATTTATGACAGCTTTTGGAATACAGCAAGAATTCAATTCAGAATCATAACAATGCTGTTTTCTCAGTGTTTAGATTAGATCATTTAAAAAAATAGTCTTAGCGAAAACTTATGTGCTAACCATGTACAGTTTTTTTTTTATATAAGATGCGTATGCATTTTGTTATTATACTAAAAATTAGTGATATACTAACTATCAACATGGCTAAGAAACGCTGAACACATATTTATAAATAACAATTGATCTATAACAATGGGAATTCAGTCGATATAGTATTAATTTATTTCAGTGCACCTGTACTTGATGCTTCCATTATTTACAGAAACACGAAAGTTCATTCCATAATATTTCAGTGGTAAAACTTTTTTTAAAAGATGTTACCCTCCAGATTTCAGTTTTTTTTCCTGGAGGTTCACTTACGAAAAGATTTCCCACATGGTGTGGCCCTAGAAGGAAAGAAAAAAGCCCTATTAGCACATTAAACATATATAAGCACATAGCCATTTTAATGAGTACATGAAGCCTTGGTCGGGTCAGGTTAGGCAAAACCTGCTACTGGTACCATGTAAACTAGTACTACCTGTTGCATGTGGGCAGATGGGGCTCATCAACCTGGGAAGGTGTCCTGTCTAAGAGATACTAGTCTCTAATTAAAACTAGAAGGGGTAGGTGGAGCTCTTAGCCTTGGCAGGCAGTCCACCTAGGAGTTCATTGGTAGGTCTCTAGACAAAAGTAAAAACTATGCAAAGACCAGGAACTGAAACAATCAAAATCCAAATCCAGCCCTCAAACCATAGTTGGAAACAACTAAGATTACAAATAATCAAGATACAGAGAACATATGGCCAACCGAGTGAGCAGCTTGTTCCCAAAAGGTGGCCACTCAGCAACCCAAACCGAACCAAACATAATAAGAACATACATAAGGTAAAACATCACAGAAACTCTGACACCAAAAACAGGCAACAGAGAACCACAACAGAACTACCGCCTTGGAACGGTCAGTAATGAATTACTGGGGGGCTTAAATCGATTTTACAGGCCCAACCTCACCCTCAGTTTCTGAAGTGGTACAAAACATTTAGTTGGTAGTTCGGTTCGCATGATAACCCTCTAACTCGTCAATGAATCATCACGGTAAACACATAAATCAAATTTCAACACCATGAAGAAGCAAAGACGAGGACTCAACAGATACAACGGGCCGTCTGACAGGTGGAGATCCCTGTCCTGCCAAACGACCCCACTGGAAATCTGAAGCAAAAGAAGGTCACCAGTTGAGCCCCGGTGGACCAAGCAACAGACAAAAAGGCTCCGGTCCCAACCAACTAAAATATATAGCTTTAGGTCGGGGCCATCATAGAGTCTGACGACCGATCCCCCGGTGTGCAATCAAAGAGTGCAGCTATTAACAGACCTGCAAATATTGCATTACTGGGCGGAAGTGTTCCTAGAAGAAGTCAACGGCCAGGGTAGAACTCAAATCTGAGTCAAGTGGTAGCAGGTAGACCCGAGCGAGCCATGCTTAGCTTGGTAAAACAGCTAGATTAAGGGGGTCATTGTAGGTAGGGATATGCCCCCGCCACTTTGGCTCTTTGAGTCTGGTTGTTTATATTATAGGCAATGGGCAAGGCAATGACTTGATGGGAGGAAATAAGACGCTCCCACCTCCATGAGTCTCCCAACCCTATGGGTCAACAAGGGGTGGTGTAAACACAACATCACTGGGCGGAAGTCTTCCAAGAAGAAGTCAACGGCCATGTGTTCGTGACCAAGGCGAGCCATACAATAATCGTGGATTTCGGCTGTGGTCAACATACATAGCCTGGAGAGGGATGGGCTTCGTCAGGCTAAACTCTGCCCTAGAAACATCATGGTTGACAACCTAAACAATACCATAATACCAGATCGGTCGCAGCCCGGGTTAACAATGACCGCGCCTACTGTTGGACATCGGGACGTAGGTGACAAGTATGTAACTGGTGTAACACAGATTAGGAAGTTCAGAGGTAGGGAGAACATCTCAGTTGGAACCTGGAACGTGAGGACTCTGAGGCCAGCTGGGAAGCTTGAGGAGCTGACACATGCAATGGACAGGTATCACTGGAACATACTGGGGCTCTGTGAGATGCGCTTGAAAAACTTTGGTGAGATGTCAACAGATGACAGACACAAGGTTTATTTCAGTGGAGCAGAGGACAAGCATGATAATGGGGTTGGATTTCTTGTGCATAAGGACATGGTGAGTACTGTCTTGAGATGCCGACCAGTCTCCAGCAGACTGATTTCAATTCGCCTGAGAGCAGCTCCTTTCAACATCACCATCATACAGGTTTATGCACCAACATCTGGGCATGACGACAATGAGGTAGAACACTTCTACCAGCAACTCCAGGAAATCATAGACCAAACACCCAAGAAGGACATTCTGGTT
Source organism: Ctena decussata (assembly GCA_963989385.1). Taxonomy (NCBI): domain Eukaryota; kingdom Metazoa; phylum Mollusca; class Bivalvia; order Lucinida; family Lucinidae; genus Ctena; species Ctena decussata. Next base: position 28,878,470 of record OZ022499.1, on the reverse strand, counting down.
GTACAAGGGGATTTGGAATGCTAAAGTTGGAAAGGATGCACAGGCAGACTGGGGAAACGTTTGTGGACCCTACTGCAATGTTGAGAGAAATGAGAGAGGTCTCAGACTTCTAGAGTTTGCAACCTGTAACAGCCTAGTATTGACAAACACCCTTGGCCCTCACAAACCATCAAGAAGATGGACATGGCACAGTCCAGATGGGAAACACCACAATCAGATTGATTACATCTTGGTGAGGAAGCGCTTCCGATCAGGAGTCAACATCCATAGGACAAGGAGTTTTCCTGGAGCAGACATAGGAAGTGACCATGACCTGGTGATGATGACCTTCCGAGTTCGTCTGAAGAAGGCTAGGAGAAGGGGAAATCTGCCGGAGTTGATAATATACCAGCAGAACTTGTTCAAGCTGGCGGGGAGACCATGATTGATGTTTTAACAGATATCTGTAACAGGATCTGGAGAACAGGAGAATGACCTACCCCATGGACTCAGTCACTGATTATTACGCTCCCTAAAAAGGCAACCTACAGCTCTGCCAGAACTACAGAACCATCAGCCTCATCAGTCATTCAAGCAAAGTCATGCTGAAAGTCATCTTGAACAGGCTTAAACAACAAGCTGAAGAGATAATTGCTGAGGAACAGGCTGGGTTCCGAGCCGGACTGCTGGGTTCCGGAGCAGGCTGGGTTCCGGAGCACCACAGAACAGATCTTCAACCTTAGAATCCTGTGTGAAAAGTATCTCCAACATCAGCAGAATCTGTACCATGTCTTCATTGATTTCAAAAAAAGCCTTTGACAGGGTATGGCATGCAGCCTTATGGGCCACCATGCGGAAGTACAATATCAGTGCAAATCTAGTTTGCACCATTGAGCAGCTATACGACAAGGCCACAAGTGCTGTCCTGATAAATGGCAGCACAGGAGAATGGTTCAGAACAACAGTTGGAGTAAGACAAGGATGTCTTCTGTCACCCACCCTCTTCAACATTTTTCTCGAACGGATCATGTCTGATGCTCTGGAAGAACATGACGGAAAGGTTAGCATAGGCGGCAGAAACATTACCAATCTGCGGTTTGCCGATGACATAGACGCTCTAGCTGAGGAAGAGCAGGAACTAGAAGCTCTAGTTGAAAGTCTCGACCAAACCTGCACAAGGTATAAGATGGAGATCAGTGCTGAGAAGACCAAACTGATGACGAACAGCGCAGATGGCATCCAGAGGGAGATCAAGGTAAAAGGGCAGAAGCCGGGTACCGTAAGCAGCTTCAAATACCTTGGAGCAGTTGTCTCAGATAATGGCTCAAAACAGGAGGTTCTCTCTAGGATTGCACAAGCCACTTCAGCTCTTACCAAGCTGAAACCAATTTGGAGAGATAACAACATATCTCTTGGATCAAAGGTGAAACTTATGCGCTCCCTAGTCATTTCCATATTTCTGTATGCCTGTGCCTGGACCTTGACGGCAGAGTTATAGAAAAAAACGCAGGCCTTTGAGATGAGATGCTACCGAAGGTTACTGAACATTTCGTACAAGGACCATATCACCAATGAGGAGGTTCACAGGAAGATCCAAGAAGCCATTGGAGAATATGATGAACTCCTAACGCTGGTCAAGAAACGGAAACTAAGGTGGTTTGGCCACGTCTCAAGGTCTTCTGGTTTAGCAAAGACAATTCTTCATGGCACAGTGAAAGGGAAAAGAAGAAGAGGTAGACGGAAAAAGAGGTGGGAAGACAATATCAAGGAGTGGACAGGAATGAATTTTGCCAGCTCAACTAGGGCAGCTGAAGACAGGACAAGGTGGAAATGGATTGTTTTGAAGTCATCTGTGGTGCCACAACGACCTAGTAAGGTTATGGGATAGAATAGAATAGAAATAGAAGCACATAGGGTAGTGAAGTAGCTTATATACTAGTCGGCTTAGCAAGGACAAGATCATAAACTCAGAGACCCAAGACAGTGTACTTGACGGTGGGGCTTTGCAGGTGGCAGCTCAAGTGCTAAACAGCAAACTACACTCCACCGTCAAGTCAATGTGCATTATCTTACCCCCCACCAAAGACAGACAGTGACTAACTAAACAAGGTAACTATAAAGCAAGCAAGTTAAAGCAACATTGCTAAATGGCAACAATTCCCAAAAACTCATTTAGCAAGGGCAAGATAGACAAAGATTTGGACATTGCACTGGATAGTGGTGTTTCGCAAGTGGCATTATTGAGGACCGTTCCCTCTAAGGTAAAATTCGCTCTTCTTGACTGGTTTCCTTGTAATGGCATTTGATTCAGATCTAGGTAAGTTAGCTATTTTGTCCAGGGGCGGCTTTATTTTAGTAAGCTGAACAACTGTGAGCTGAACAACTGTGAACAACTGAAGCTGTCTCTTCGGAGACAGTTGATGGGTTTAAGGCCAAAATATAATATCCTAGGGTAGAGCAGGGGTTAGGTATGGAATGCCTGCCCCTGAGGACTTCTTGTTAATAGTTTTAATCTGCTGGTGGCTCTGTCACAAATTCATTTTTTGTGATAACTTATGTGCCACACCACAAGCCTGCCATCATGGTCATAGTTGACCGAGAGCAGTATCGATAGAAAGAAAGAACACATCATTGCATCAAACTTAACTAAGCATCTCAACAAACATAATGTACTATATGACCTACAGCATGGCTTCAGGGAAAAAAGGTCCTGTGAAACTCAACTTATACAGCTCGTTGACGAACTCGCTAGAGGTCTTTCTCAAGGTCACCAAACTGACCTTATCCTCCTCGACTTTAGTAAGGCTTTTGACAAGGTTAGCCACACAAAACTACTCTTCAAGCTCCACCAGCATGGGATAACTCAGAACAATCTCAGTTGGATTAAGGCATTCTTACTCGGGCGTTCACAGTGTGTGGCTCTTGAAGGGGAAAAATCGTCCGAAATTCCGGTCACATCTGGGGTCCCCCAAGGTTCGGTCCTTGGACCAATCTTGTTCCTTTTGTACATAAATGACCTGCCCGAAAATATAACCTCACAGGTCAGACTATTCGCTGATGATACTGCTGTGTATTTGACAGTCACCAGCAAAAAGGATTCCCATACTTTGCAGCAGGACCTACAAAAACTTGAGCAATGGGAAAAGACTTGGGAAATGCACTTCAATCCCAGCAAATGCCAAGTCATACATATCTCTAGGGCCCGAAACCCCATCCAGACCCAATATGTTTTACATGGGCAAGTTTTAGAGGCAGTAGACCAAGCAAAATACCTTGGTCTTGAAATCAGCCACAACCTGAAATGGAACCATCATATCCAAAGCGTGACCACCAAAGCCAATAAGACACTGGGCTACATACGTAGAAACATACGCACAAAACACAAAGGCATACGTCAGACAGCATATCAGACTTTAGTAAGGCCCCAGCTAGAGTATGCCTCTCCTGTATGGAGCTCATATACTGACACCTATGTAAACATGATCGAAGCTGTCCAACGTAGGGCAGCACGCTGGGTCACACATGACTACTCATCGTACAGTAGCGTGACCCAGATGATCGACACCCTTGGATGGAGGTCATTAGAACAGAGACGTGCTGACGCACGGCTCTTAATGTTCTTTAAATAGTACATGGTTTAGTTGAGATTCCACTGCCAACTTATATCCAACGTCAAATCAGAATGACAAGAACAACACACCCATACCATTTTATCCAAATCATGACAACTGCAAACTACTACAAGTATTCCTTTTTTCCTTTGGCAATCGTGCAGTGGAACAACCTACCCCCCTCGGCTGTCCTATTAGAAGACCTGACCTCCTTCAGGTCTGTCATCTGCAGCCTTAACCACATCATGCCATAAACCAGGAATCATTGTTTTTATCAGCTTTTAACTTTTTACTTCTTCCTCATACTAACACTATCTTACTTTTTATCCTTACTAAAATCGTTTTAACTTTCTTCTATCAAACTTTTCTTTGATGCGCGCAGCTGCACATAATCCTCGCGAGAGGGTGATGCAGGATATATAGAAAGAAAGAAAGCTTACATGTCTCGTACCTGTTTTTGAGTGGTCAACTTTCTTTTCGAGTTACGGTATTTATGTCTGATGACAGCGATGAAAAGAACCTAAAAAGGCAATTTACTTTTACAAAACGAAATAAATACTGATTATATAATGCTACATGTATCAGGATCCTCTCTGGGGTCAATCTTTCAAGTTTTTTTAAAAGCTAAACTTGTTGCAGCTTAAGTACGCGCTTTAGTAAAGCCGGAAATAGATGCTTACTAGGATTTGTGGGATAGCATGACGTCATCGGCGTAGCGGAAAATGAAACAAAAGCTGGGGAGAGGGCCTTCTTTATACCGAAATTCAGCAGATTTACATATGTTTATACGTTAAATTCACCATATTTTACAAGCATTTATATCAGCACTTCAGCAGACATGGCTCAGTCGCTGTGCAATTGCTGCCAAAATGAAGTTTCAGGGCACGTAGTTAAATGCGCCGAGTGCCCCGACTTTGACCTATGTTTACAGGCAAGTATGACGTCACGGTGAGCACTTGCTGCAATTAGACTTGATAATAATTAGTAGTTAACAGTATGGTCTTGTCATTAAATCACATGCAAACACATTTTTTATTTCTCTGTTTCAGTGTTTCTCTGTTGGTTCAGAAATCGGCAACCATAAAAGAGATCATCCATATCAAATTACGGTAAGAAGATAGAAATATCAGAGCCGAAGGTAGGGGTTTCCCAGTTTAAACAGGAGTGAGGAGTCCCTCAGCAAAAATGCTGGCTTCCAACTCCAACCACACACAATGGAACTGTATGGTTTTACATCCAACGCGGTCAGTGGGTATACCCAAGAGTCTTATAATAATGTGGCAATAGCCAAATGAAATGACCGAGGATCGTAAAGTGTTTTGACTACGTTTCTGAAAATACACAGACCCAACCTGTTTGCGGACTCTTTTAATGGTATTTAACCAAAATTTTAAAGCTCTAATGTGTTCCAGACTGTCAAATGGGCATGCAATTAAAGGAAAATCCTTGTGCTAAATATAGACAAAAGGAACACATGCAAAAATTATCTGCGCATGCACAGCATATAAAAGCTATTGAGGTCTAACTATTTGCTGTATAGAAACAAGCTTATCATACCAGATTGAGATGCCATTTAAATGCTGAAATACAAAATTATTGACACGCCTATTTGATAAAAGAAAGTATAAACATGGCCCTTTTGATTCTTTTTAGCTTGCCTGTATGAAAGTACAGGGAGCTATTGTTGTCACTCTGACGTCGGCTTGGGCATTGGCGTCACACTTTAAAGTTTTACGTCGAAGTTTTTTAAGTGATGGGCAAGGCACTGCAGGCAAGCAATCCTGTACGGGGACAGGTCTTGTTTAAAGAAGCAACTTGTTTCGAATGTGTGCTTCCGTTTTTCAATTTCCAGTTTATAAACTCTGGCTACTTTCAGTTTGATTTCGTATTTATTTGGTGAAATTTGCATTTAGATCGGACACTAAACCAAAGGAAAAGCTTCTCCTTGACCAAACTAACAGAAAGTCACCTTCGTGATGCACAACTCAAGCCCGATTCCTTCCAAACGCAGTACAAAACTGAGTCTAATGGAAATTTGGTAGAGTGTAAGATTATTGATGTCAGTGAGTTAAATGAATATTTCTGTCGAGAAGAATTTTAATTTTTCAGGTGCTTTTGCAGAATGGATAAGACTGAAACTTCATTAAACAGGTTCTTGCTACCAGAAAAACAAGTCATATTTAATAAACCATTCTCCACCCACTGAGTGGATCTACCACAAAATGAATTTATGGAAGATGTCTCTTTCAATGGAAATACCCTATTTTCTATTTGCTCCATTCTCATAAACTAATCTTGTTCAGAAAAGATTATGAGTTAAGTAGTGTCAGAATTAAAGCTCTCTAAGATACCAATAATTGCTCATCTGAGTGACAGAAGATTAGTTTAAATTGTTCAAAAGGGGAAGGGATTTAGAAGCTTCTGAAATCCTAAAACTCGTTTTCGGCCGGGGGGGCTTTCTAGAATATAATAGATAAAAAAAAAATTATTTGGCACTTCTACAAAGAGGATGTTCACCTTAAATTCAAAACACACAACAATAAACAAAAATACATACAATATGGCAATAACTCTATTTACATGGATCTGAATTTAGGTGACTATTCTAAGGCGAAGTCTGCTGACAGCCAGTTCTTACCAGACATTTTGGACCAAAAACCTCTGCTGACAACTGGTTGTCACCAGACTTTTTGGACCAAAAAAGTCTGCTGACAACTAGCCAATTATTATTCTATTAACTGATTTTAAATGGGACTCCTTGAAGTAATCAGCTCAGTGAACTGGTGTATCCAGTCCGTGTGTTTTGGATGATGATATTAATTTTAGTTTTCTGATATTCACAGTCTGGCTTGTCACTTGGAGCATTTGAAGTTGATGAACCTTGGACTTTGGCAGAAGAAACTATGCTGCTGGATGCTGTGGAACAGTATGGGTTTGGAAACTGGTGAGATACTGTACTATTGTTGACACTTAAAGTGCCAAAAACGAAAATAGTTGAATTTATAAACAACGTAGATCCAGATGAGGTGGTTCATGATAGATAATTTCATTTACTTGTCATTAATATATATTAGTGGCAAGTCTTATGATAGATATAACTAATTGGGAAAAGAAAAATAACCATCAAAACTAGCCTTATGTGGAGCACTGGCTTAGTGATAAAGACTGGCCCATTCAGGGAATCTATGCTTTCTTGTAACTGTCTGTGTTTTATGTTGAATGGCTAGTACTCCAAATAGAAAGGCAGTGTTAGAAATTAACAATTTTTGCATTTTGGTATAAAAGCTACCCTGGTATAATGTAGGAATGTACAATGAGTTTGAGGTACGGATAGACAAATCTGTCCCAAGGGTCACTGTTTAGCATCCCGAGGCTTGAAGAGTGAAGCCAAACAGTGACCCTAGGGACAGATTTGTCTATCCGTACCTCACACTCATGGTAGATTCTTTTTCTTGCATATCTTTAAGTGCTGAAGCTTTAATTACATCAAAGATTCCTCTAGACACTGGGTTGCGACTAGGGGTGTAACGATACATCGATATATCGATGCATCGTGATAGTGGTTGCCTTGATAGTGTTTTCAACTATCGATAACTATCACCGATAGTGCTTTCATCTATCGATAGTTTTGATAGTTTTTGTTCATGTAGATTTTCACCTTGTGGACTGGAATTTGACACTTATCTTCCAAACAAATATTATTTAGGAACCTGAAAAGTATCTGCTTTGCATCAAAAAACTTTTGTGAATAAGATGGTGGTAAAGGTTACACTCAGTGGACAGCACTGGTATGTAATTTAGAGATGAGAGACTTACTTAAATCATCTTAATTCTTAAGAAATTGCAATATTCAGTGACAGTGATAGTATCATGATGCATCGTGATGTAAGACCATCGATAGTAGTGGTTTCTCTGATAGTGATAGTATCGTGATAGTCAGAATTTGGGACGATAGTCAGCCCTAGTTGCGACGTCCTCCATTTTGAAAACTGTTGTGATTTCAGACATTGTTATGACGTCAGCTAGCAACGAAGTTACGTGATGTCCAATATAACCAAAGCAAACCAAAGTTATGTGGCAAATTTGCTAACTGTTATTGTTAATTTCAAACCTTAGGGCGGTATCAGGGATAATTTAAGGAGAATTTTCCGTAACTCCACAAAAACATGAGTTGTTGAGACGTTTCTAAAGAGGGTCACAACTTTATGATTTTGTTGAGGACTAAGAAATCTTATCTGAAAATGACCCTGAAAACATCACTTTATCTGGACCTCTGCCTCATGTCTACTTCTTTTTTACCTTGACAGGGAGGATGTTGCCAACCATGTGGAAAGTAAATCAGCTGATGATTGTGAAACACATTATAACAGCTTCTTTATATGGGGAAATATAGGAAAAGGTGATAACACTTTATTTGCACGTATTATAGCTTAAGTTAGCACATGCAGCCAGTCTGAGTGAACAGTGCAAACATGCCTCAAATTGCTTGTTCTGCACTTGTTGTTTGCCATCAGATTTATAAAATGTGATAGATTCATAAATGGATGACTTGCAGTTTTACATCATTTTCAACAGTATTTCAGTCATATCAGGATGATAGGTGTGTAAATCTTGTGCAATGGGACCCTGTTTACTATTGAAAAGATCCTGAGTGGGTCTCAAACCCGTGACTGCATAGTCACAATATTTATTTTCCGTTTTCAAGCCACAATGCGCGAATGAAATACAGTTGATGCATTTTCTGTAACTAAGTCTTACCTGCCATGTCTGATTTATTTCTGAGGAAACATAATGCACCTGTAGCACCGCATGTTCAACCAGTGTCACACAGAAAAAGTTACATGTACTGGCCTGCAGGATGAGTATTCTAAAATTTCTGCTTGTCCTTACCAACAAAGCACTCATAAATACAAGTGGATAAGTGTAAATTTTGAGTCCTGCCTAAGGTCCCTTTAAAATCATGTCACTGCAGCATGTGTTTATATAATATAAAGATAAAGGAGAAAACTCTATTTTCTTCCCAAAAGCTAGTTTTCCTGTGCTCATGTAAGTTACACAAGTTCCTGATGTTTATAAATTTTAGTTTTCCAGCTGATACAACACAGAAGTTACAATTTATTGTTATATGACCTCTGCCTTAAACAGAAAAGTAACATTTTCTGGTTCTTTTGCCAAGTTAGTCATATATATAATCAGTTTTTCCAGTGCTGCAGCATAGGAGGGGTAGCCAAGAGACTTTAGAGATTACTTTCCACATTTCTGCATAAAAACTCAAGTTGTGACCCCTCCTTAGAACCGTCTCAGTGAGACGGTTCTAATGAGGGTTTACAACATAAGTTTTCATTGAGGTTTAAGAAAAAATGTCGGAATTATCCTCAAAGCCCCACCTCACTGGGAGCTCTGAATTTCACATGCTTCTGCTTTAAATGTGCTTTGCAGTGTGGGGTTAGATGTGAAATATTGTTTTAACACAATATAAATCTCTGTTTCAGCAACATTTCCAACAGAACCATTTGGTAAAGTAATAGACCATGGCTGTCCCGAAGGAGGTAAGAGAGCTTTTGACCTCTAGATAAACATGGGATTTGATGATATCTCAGGGGTTTTTGTCTCGCCTGCGAAGCAGAGGCGAGACATAGGTATTGCTTTTCCGGTGTCGGCGGCGGCGGCAGCGTAAACTTTTGTCGAGTTTTTGCGTTTAGGTCATTTTCTCAGAAACTATAAGGCCTAGAGCCATGAAACTTGGTTCATGCATACATCTGGAAGAGTAGATCTCAAAGCCATCATCAATATTGAGTCTTGACCTACATTTTACGGTTGACTGACTTTGCAAGTTTTTGTCGAGTTTTTGCGTTTAGGTCATTTTCTCAGAAACTATAAGGCCTAGAGCCATGAAACTTGGTTCATGCATACATCTGGAAGAGTAGATCTCAAAGCCATCATCAATATTGAGTCTTGACCTACATTTTACGGTTGACTGACTTTGCAAGTTTTTGTCGAGTTTTTGCGTTTAGGTCATTTTCTCAGAAACTATAAGGCCTAGAGCCATGAAACTTGGTTCATGCATACATCTGGAAGAGTAGATCTCAAAGCCATCATCAATATTGAGTCTTGACCTACATTTTACGGTTGACTGACTTTGCAAGTTTTTGTCGAGTTTTTGCGTTTAGGTCATTTTCTCAGAAACTATAAGGCCTAGAGCCATGAAACTTGGTTCATGCATACATCTGGAAGAGTAGATCTCAAAGCCATCATCAATATTGAGTCTTGACCTACATTTTACGGTTGACTGACTTTGCAAGTTTTTGTCGAGTCTATGCGTTTAGGTCATTTTCTCAGAAACTATAAGGCCTAGAGCCATGAAACTTGGTTCATGCATACATCTGGAAGAGTAGATCTCAAAGCCATCATCAATATTGAGTCTTGACCTACATTTTACGGTTGAATGACTTTGCAAGTTTTTGTCGAGTTTTTGTGTTTAGGTCATTTTCTCAGAAACTATAAGGCCTAGAGCCATGAAACTTGGTTCATGTATACATCTGGAAGAGTAGATCTCAAAGTCATCATCAATATTGAGTCTTGACCTACATTTTACGATTGACTGACTTTCCAATTTTTGGTCGCATTTAGGTCTGTTTCTCTGAGACTATAAGGGCTACAGCCATGAAACTTGGGTCATGCATTCATCTAGAAGAGAAGAGCTCAAAGTCATCATCATTATTGAGTCTTGACCTACATTTTATGGTTGACTGACTTTGCAATTTTTAGCTCACCTGTGGTGAGCTTATAGTATAGACTTGGTCCGTCGTGCGTCGGCGTCCACAATTTTAAACATCTTCTTCTCAGAAACCACTGGGTGGATTGAAGCCAAATTTCATATGGAGCCTTAACAGGATGGGGGAACGAAAGTTTATATATTTGGTCCAGGTCACATGACCAAGATGGCCGCCACGCCCATATATGGTAAAAACCCTTCAAAAATCTTCTTCTCCAGAACCAAAAGGCCTATGACCTTGAAACTTGGTATGTAGCATCGGGCATGCGGGCCCATCATAATTTATATAAAAATGACCTTGTGATGACCTTGACCTAATTTATGACATGGTCAACTTTGGTACGTTAGGCTTTTATATGGGAAAACGCTTAAACGGTGGATTTCTCAGAAACTATTTAAGTCTAAGGTACAATACTTGGTATACATGGTTGACTAAATGACCAGATGAAGATATTATGTCACTGAAGGTCAAGGTCATTCCGTCGGACCATCCGTCGTCAAGATTTTCAAACATCTTCTCCTCTGAAACCACTTGGCCGATTGAAGCCAAATTTCATATGGAGTCTCAGTGGGATGGGGGAATGAAAGTTTATACATAGTGTTTCCCCCAGAAATGAAAAAGGGCATGGTAAATTTTCTCAGAAAAGGGCACTTAAGCGCGTGGATTTTCTCAAAAAGGGCACTGTATATGCTTTCATTAGAAGGCCGCTGTTTTAATGGACATTAGCTTACAGAGTTTAATACTGCTAATAAAGCATTAAATCATATCATTCTTTTTTCATTTACAGCTGCAGCAGCATCTTTCTTAAAATACAGTACATGTAATTTAGAAAACTTTTTTTACTCCATAGTGGAACCTGGATATGATGATAATACATAAAGAATTTGCATCTGCTCTCTGTATGTTTTGTTGTTATTTTTTGGGGGGGGTGTGTGTGTCAAGTCCTTTTACTACCTACCTATTCTTTTTTTTTCTTCCAAATATCAAGAAACAAAATAGTCTGAAACATTTCAGTATCCTAATTATTATTACAATTTATATTTTATTATTTATCATTATTGTTCCTTCTTTTAATCTTACTGACCAGTATTATTACAATTTATTAGTACGTCTGTATTTAAAAAAGGGGCACAGAATTGCCTCCCCTTAACTTGTATTTATATCTGTTGCAGTTAGGCTATTTATTTTCTTCACACACGCGAGTTTTGTTGAGGGTACCCAGAGCTGTTGAAAACTATTAAAAAATGTATATAACATTGTTCAAAAATTTATTTTGGACATAAAAATCGGCATGTACAAGACCAAAATATCAAAGCATACACAATATGCGTAATTATTTTTACACCATAATTTATTGAACGTCTCGAGTGTAACCTATATATAATAGGCATATCGAAGGAAAAAAACTTTACGGCATGAGCAACAAGTCAAGACAATGATCAGCCTGCACATCTGTGATTCAAATCCGTTTCCCAAATACAGTACATGAAGCCAAAGGAAACTAAAAACAAAAACTTCCAGAAAAATATTAAATCAAATTTAAGTCTATATGTAATGGGCATGTTGATTTGTGTAATTGTGAAACATGGCTACTGGCTCCTTTTCACTCAGCAGGCCTCACTTTGAGGCAGATCAGTCAGGTATTTTCACGGATCAGTTAGTTTATTAGCGAGTGGACCATAACAGGATTAATGCCAACAGTTGTGTTTACTTACGGTGTCAAAACAATTGAGGCAGTGAATACACAGTGTGTAATGTGTGTCTCCTAATTGGCAGGTGAAGTTTAGGGCAAAAAGGGCATGGTGCTGGAAAAGGGCATGGCTGGAAAAAGGGCATGGCGCTGGGGAAAAGGGGCATGGCGCGGCGCCATGCTAAAAGGGGCTGGGGGAAACACTAATACATTTGGTCCAGGTCACATGACCAAGATGGCCGCCATGCCCATATTTGGTAAAAACCCTCCAAAAATCTTTTTCTCCAGAACCAAAAGGCCTATGACCTTGAAACTTGGTGTGTAGCATTGGGCATGCAAGCCCATCAAAGTTTATACAAATCATGACCTTGCGTTGACCTTGACTTAATTTACTGCATGGTCAACTTTGGTACGTTAGGCTTTTATATTGGAAAACGCTTAAACAGTGGATTTCTCAGAAACTATTTAAGTCTAAGGTACAATACTTGGTATACATGGTCGACTAAATGACCAGATGAAGATATTATGTCACTAAAGGTCAAGGTCATTCCGTCGGACCATCCGTCGTCAAGATTTTCAAACATCTTCTCCTCTGAAACCACTAGGCCGATTGAAGCCAAATTTCATATGGAGTCTCAGTGGGATGTGGGAACTAAAGTTTATATATTTGGTCCAGGTCACATGACCAAGATGGCCGCCACGCCCATATATGGTAAAAACCCTTAAAAAATCTTCTTCTCCAGAACCAAAAGGCCTATGACCTTGAAACTTAATATGTAGCATCGGGCATGCAGGCCCATCATATTTATACAAATCATGATCTTGCGTTGACCTTGACCTAATTTACTGCATGGTCAACTTTGGTACGTTAGGCTTTTATATGGGAAAACACTTAAACAGTGGATTTCTCAGAAACTATTTAAGTATTAGGTACAATACTTGGTATACATGGTCGACTAAATGACCAGATGAAGATATTATGTCACTAAAGGTCAAGGTCATTCCGTCGGGCCATCCGTCGTCAAGATTTTCAAACATCTTCTCCTCTGAAACCACTTGGCCGATTGAAGCCAAATTTCATATGGAGTCTCAGTTGGATTGGGGAACGAAAGTTTATACCCGGGGTCTGGGTCACATGACCAAGATGGCCACCATGCCCATATATGGTAAAAACCCTTCAAAAATCTTCTTCTCTAGAACCAAAAGGCCTATGACCTTGAAACTTGGTATGTAGCATCGGGCATGCTGGCCCATCATAGTTTCTACAAATGATGACCATGTGTTGACCTTGAATTAATTGACGACATGGTCAACTTTGGTATGTTAGGCTTTTATATGGGAAAACGCTTATACAGTGGATTTCTCAGAAACTATTTAAGTCTTAGGTACAATACATGGTATATATGGTCAACTAAATGACCAGATGAAGATATAATGCCTCGAAAGGTCAAGGTCATTTTGTCGGTCTGTCCGTCATCAAGATTTTCAAAACATCTACTCCTCTGAAACCACTGGTCTGATTGAAGCGAAATTTCATATGGAGTCGAAGTGTGATCAGGGAATAAAAGTTTGTTCTCAGGGTCTTGACCAAGATGGCCGCCATGCCGTATATGGTAAAAACCCTTCAAAATCTTCTTCTCCAGAACCAAAAGGTGTATGACCTTGAAACTTGGTATGTAGCTTTGGGCACTCAAGCCCATCATAAACATTAAAATATATATCAGGACCAAGTGTCAGGTGAGCTACAGGACCATTGGTCCTCTTGTTTGTCAAGTTTTCACGTTTAGGTCTGTTTCTCAGAAATTATTAGGGCTAGAGCCAAGAAACTTGGTTCATGCATACATCTTTGCTGATTGAGCTCTGTTTTTGTGACAAAGCGCTAGCAGGCGAGACACCGCATTCCACGGAATTCTTGTATTAACCATAAGTCTGTTGGTCCTGGACCAGTGATTTTTGGGCGTGACCAGTTGATGTCTTTGGTAGCTGGTCCTGCAGACAAACTGATTTTGAAATTAAATGGAAAAAAGCATGATAACAAAGAATAGCCGAAACATCGGGTGGACCACTTAAATTGTGGATAAATTGGTCCTGCCGACCACCAGTCATTCAGTCCTTAGCTAGATTCCCTGTAACTAGTCACACAATGTATTATTAGGGCAAAACTGCAAAGCAAGAATTCCGCGGAATACAATGTCTGGGGCCGTATTCATAAAGCCACTTAAGTCGTTGCTATGCGGTTGCTAAGGCTAAGTATCTGTAAAGGAGATTCCCTACAACTATGAAACTTGGTCTGGAGGAACAGTCTTTGTAAGACTGTTCCTCCAGAGCAAATTTCATCCTACAACTATGAAATTTGGTCTGAAGGAACAGTCTTTGTAAGACTGTTCCTCCAGAGCAAATTTCATAGTTGTAGGGAATCTCCTTCAAAGAAATTTAGCCTTAGCAACAGCATAGCAACCACTTAAGTCATTTTATGAATACAGCCCCTGGCCTATCTGCACATTGTCACAAAACAAAAAAAAAAGAGCTAAACCAGAAATTTGAAAAAAAGTTTCACACTGCCAACAACAGTGATGCTGGAAGAGTAATACATATATCTCACTCTGCAAGATGCAGGCGAGGCAAAAATTATCCTACTTAAGAACCACATGATCACCAAAGAGAGGCCACAGCTTGGGCTGAGCGTTAAATATAGTCTTGTGCTGAGGGCAAATTTTTGGTGGTTCAAGTGAAAATCTCAGCCTTAGTACTAAATTAGCTCAGAGCAAATGGAGTTTTATAGGTTAACTGTTGGCCCAACTGGATAAAAGTATTTGCTCAGCCCTGCGCAGCATATCTTTAAAAAGATTGATGAGAAAGTATCTTTGACAGTTATCATAAAGTGCTCTAGATGATTAAGTATTAAGTGATAATAAGTTTGTTAAATCCACATAGAAACTTGTATCATTTATTACCCTCCATCTGAACTGACCAGACAAAGTGGTCACAACATATATTGAGGAGAGAAAAAAAAATACATGTACATTGTATATCCCATCTTCTTAAGACAATTATCATTGTAGGTCCTCTCTCACCCAGTATAACAGTACCAGTGAATGCACTTGAACTTACTGTACAAGAGCAACATGAACTAGGATATATGCCATTTAGGGATGACTTTGAAAGGGTAAGTTGTGAAGTGAATGAGATAAAATATGATTCTGCCCAGTGTTACAAGAGGTCAGAAAATCAAATGCAGTGGGATCTCATTAAGGTATATGGATAGACAGAAACGCTTTTTGGTCATTGTTACAAAGGGAAACAATTATAGTGACTTCCTGTTTGCTTCCCCAGATGAAGCCCTTCCAAATGGACTTGAGACAAATGATCCGGAACAGGACAAAACCGACAAAGTGGTTGTGCGCCGAGTCAGATCAGCCTGGGCATCTGCCCAGTCTGACCAGAGTCTTCGCTGTCCGCATGGAGGTAGCTTAGGCCCTTAGCTACCATTTAAGCACTTAGCCAAGAGTCTGATTAAACTGAGCGGATGCATAGGCTGATTTGAGCCTGTGCTGGGCACACAACCACTTTGTTGGTTTTCTCATGTTGCTCAAATTCTGAAGTTCGTTTGGTTGTTGACCTCTGTTGAGATGGAGGCAGAAATGAAAGTGACAGAGATGAGATGCATCCCCTGAAACTGAAAATGCAGCCCTTTTCTATAAAATTTTGATAAGTGTTAAGTCTAATGAGTTCCTCTAACAGAATCATGGACAGACAGGGAAAACTCTGAACAGATTGTGTGGATGCAAAGGCTGATCTGAGTCCTCATTGTGTGTGTGTGAATTTTCTGTTCAACAGTAAATCCAGATAAGGGGAGTGTATTTTGGTAATTCTGGGAGCTAAGTTAAATGGGTATACTTATACATGGAAATCAACTCTGTCATTTACAGTTTTGCTCCTCAGTAGGGCATAACACACTGAGGAAAGAACAGGCTTATGTGTGAATAAATTATTTCCTTAAGAGTTGACCCCTAATGAGAGAGGGCTTCATCTTCAGGGAAGCAAACAAGAAGCCACAACAGTTGTTCTGTTGAGAAAAGATGAAATTGAGAAAAGATGAAAGCATACCCATTCACCATACAGTCAAATTGTGGCCCCTTCATAGAAATCAAACTGTTGATGAATTATATATAACAAGTACCCGGGGGGGTGGGGGGGGGGGGGATTAAAACACATCTGATTGCATTATTGAGCAAAGTTCAGCAAACTGTCTATGAACTTGTCTTAACTATGTTGTAGAAGATTGCACTGTAAATAAGTCCTTACAGCACAAAAAGAGAGATAACAAAATTTATGTCTGTAAAATGAAAAAGAAAATCTTTTGTCCTAGCTTTATCATGTTTAGGCTTCAAAGGCTAGAGGATGATCTATGTAGAATTGTTGATTCAGATAAGGGGGCTCATGAAGAGCCACCTCATTACTAATCTGAATTTATACTGTTTGCAAATTTAAATGTTTTTATTTTTGGCGCTTTTAGTGCTAATTTGGGTAAATGTTTTTCTGTTCAGAGTTTACTTTTTTTTCTCACTCACCAGGAACACGACAATGAAGCAGAGACTCTAGTCAGTAGTCTAATGGTAGCTTATGATGATGATGACTTAGATATAGGTGTGTATTATATGCCAGGCTTCAGTTCCACAAACATTTCATCGCTTAATTTCTGCTTAAGATCTTAGGACCATATTTGCAAGTCAGCAGTGGCCGAGCCTGTGTAAAACCAAGTTGGCAAGGGCTGACAACAATGTATGCTGGGGTGAAACCAAGTTGGCAATGGCTGACAGCAATGTTGGCAGTGTTTAACAAAGCTGGCAATAGCAGAAAAGGATGTTTGGTAGAATCTACAGATTTGTCTATAGTTCAAATTGCCATTACCAGTCTAAAATTATAAATCAGGGTTTTCTCTGTCATAATATATGGCAAAAATTGAGTATTGGGAATTGGGACACCTAAAACCTTTTAAGTATTGAGAATTTGTATATATTCTGTTAAAAATAGGGTCAGATATACATAATTCTTTCTTGTAATGGAAGTAACTGTGTTTATCAGAAGGCCACTGTTTTGGACTCCTTTGGATGGTGTTACAGGATTAACTGTACAATGTGGCCTCATCTGTCAGTGCCTGTGGCATAGATGGACAGCCTGATACCTATGCAACAGTTACAGTTGCAGGAGGACTTGAATTATTTGTCTCGTGTAGGGTGAAGGTCAGGAATTACAGTTGACCGGCACTTTAAAACAGTAACAACTTTTCACAGTACAGTTTTAAGTTTCAGCTGAAGCTTGAAGTGATAAACTAGTCAAAACAAAATATCCGAAGGGAAACTTGAAACTCCACCGCATAAAGTCAAGACCCTAGGTTCTAAAGTTATTTATTTTTCCTGAAAATTAGTTTACGTTTGTCTTGTTTGATTTCAGCAATTAAATTAACTCAAATAGAAAAATACAGAATGAGATTAAAAGAGAGAGACAGACGGAAACAGTTAGCTCGTCGCTATGGTTTAATCACGGCGGCAGCTCAGTCGGCGGCGGCAGCCACAGCAGCAGCAAGTACACCAGGTCCCAAGCCATCAAAATCTCCATATACAAAGAAGAGAGGATCAAAAGAAGACAGGTAGGAGATTAATCTTGAGAAGCAGAGCTCTAGATAAGAGGGAGAATTTAGTGATAATTAGGGATAATTTTTCTAAATTCTGCATAAAAACATATGTTGTGACCCCTCATCTGAACCATCCTGTCGCATCTGAACCGTCTCGACAAGATGGTTCAGATGAGGGGTCACAACATATGGTTTGAATGAGAAATAAAAAAAACTATCCCTCAGTTATCATCAAATACCCCTCTTATCTAGAGCTCTGAGAAGTGTTGAGCTATACCTCATCCTGTGAGTTGCTGTAAAGTGGGGCTATTTAGCCTCCCATATGAAAGAACACCTCTTGGTTGTAATTTAAAAGAGATTTTTGGACCTGAATAGGACATGTCTGTATCACACAGTGTGGTATTATGAGATGGCTGCTTCAGCCAAGACAAGCTTGTGTAGACCCCAGTCTGATCAGATCAAAATGAGAATGATAATGTTTCCCAAATGACTCATTTATTTTATAATCTCCATGCACTATATACTTAATCTTTGTATTAAAGATGTGTTAATTATACAGTAAAAGGTTCACCATCCTAATAAAACCAGTCTTGTGTGTAAATGAACTGTGCATGCTCATATCAGCCACCATAATGACTGCAGTTCTGGCTAGGTATGCACAGTTCATATGCATGTCAAGTTAACCCAGTAGCTTTCAAACACCAAATTGACTGAATCACAGGCCTCATATTTTTCAGGCTTTTGCAGGATTTCAGGCTTTCATTTCTTGAATTTTACTTGATTTCAGGCTTTGATTTTTAAGTTTTCAGTGTTTTTTCTGCTTAAAAAGGGCTATTTTAGGCTGTGAAAGCAGGCATTTCAGGCTTGGAAAAGCTTTGTCAGTATGAGGCCTGAATCAGCAATCTTCCCAGATGAAAATTGAAGTTACAGATACTCCAACACCCACAAGCCATGAGTCTGAAAAATTAAAGTGTGTTGAAAGTATAAAGAGTTTTTTCTTTTACAGAGAATTCCAAGAAAAAATGAAGCCATTTGCTCAATGTCATTCCTGTGGAGAACATGAGACATTCTTAGAAAATCATCAAAGTAAGTAGAATTTGTATGCAATGGTTCTGAAATCTATGACATAATAATGATTGGACACGACATAACCAACAAAGTGGCATATACGCCCAGCGAAGACTCATATCAGCATGGGCATCCGCCAAGTCTGATAAGAGATTTTGCTGTGCGCTTAAAAGGTAGCTAAGGGTCTAAGCTAGCTTGGGGCGGACAGCGAAGACTCTGATCAGACTGGGCGGATCATGCCCAGGCTGATCTGAGTCTTTGCTGAGAGCACATGGCACTTTGTTGGCTTTGTCGTGTCCTGGCTCATATTGCATATTTGTGACACATAAGAAGGCATCTTGTTTGATGAAGTGGTGGTCATTGATATGAAAACCCAGGGGAATCACATTCATTGATTATAGCATATTGGTATATAAGGGGTGGGGGAGTGTGGAGCTGCATCAGGGGTGCAGTACTTAATATCTAAATTTAGTTGGAAACTTAATCTAAGGATACTCCACCTCATTGAAATACATGATTAGGGTATTACATAAAGGTCCTATGTCACATCTGGAAACTGAAAAGACTGATAAGCCTGTACATATATACAGTTGATCAGGGTTTCTCTGTTTGTATGAATAATCTATGCATCCTTTTGAATCTGGGAAATAGCCAAGACTTCCATGCACAGGCTGATTCCATGCACAGGCTAACTGTGAGGTCCCACTTCAGATGAAGCAAACGGCATGATGGAATCAATAAGTAAACATTTTAACTTTTGGGACAGATAGATCTGAGCAAACAGTGCAGACCCAGATAAGACTGCTCCTGTCTTGCTACTTAAGGAGCAGTCTGATCAGGGCCTACACTGTTTACCACTCCCTCTGCATCTTTTTGACCCATTACAGCATTATAAAGCCCTACTGTTTCATCTTTAGGTCAATTACGGTAAAGATTAAAGGTGTCCCAATTTTAGAATTTTTACGGTATAATAATTTATCTTCACAGAGGAAAGGGAACTCAAAAACAGAATCAAAGAACTACTCAAATATCGCAGAAATGGTCTCACAAAGCTAGAAGGTAAGTATGCATCAGTAGAGCAGAAAGAATCAGTGCTCCAGATAATTAGGGGTAAACAGGGATTATTTTAGGATATTTTTGTCGAGCCCGCTTGCGGAGAGCGAGACATAGTTGTTACAATGTCAGTTCGGTGTTTGTCCGTTAGTGCGTGCGTCCGTCCGGATTTGTCCGGGCCATAACTTCTACATTTATGGATGAATTTCAAAATAATTTGGCACGATTGTTCTCCATGATGAGTAGAAGTGCCTTTTGAAACATTTGTTCAGGTAGGTCCAAGGTCAAGGTCACACTTGAAGGTCAAATGATAAAATGGCCATAAATTGAGCTTGTCCAGGCCATAACTTCTACATTTACGGATGGATTTCAAAATAATTTGGCACAATTGTTCTCCTTGATGAGTAGAAGTGCTTTTTGAAACATTTGTTCAGGTAGGTCCAAGGTCAAGGTCACACTTGAAGGTCAAATGATAAAATGGCCATAAATTGAGCTTGTCCGGGCCATAACTTCTACATTAATGGATGGATTTCAAAATAATTTGGCACAATTGTTCTCCTTGATGAGTAGAAGTGCCTTTTGAAACATTTGTTCAGGTAGGACCAAGGTCAAGGTCACACTTGAAGGTCAAATTTTAAAATGGCCATAAATTGAGCTTGTCCGAGCCATTACTTCTACATTTATAGATGGATTTCAAAATAATTTGGCACAATTGTTCTCCTTGATGTTTAAAAGTGCCGTTTGGAAAATTTATTTAGGTAGGTCCAAGGTCAAGGTCACATTTGAAGGTCAAATGATAAAATGGCCATAATTTGAGCTTGTTTTAGCCATAACTTCAACATTTACAAATGGATTTCAAAATAATTTAAAAAAATTGTTCTCCTTGATGAGAAGAAGTGCAATTTGGAACATTTGTTCTAGTAGGTCCAAATTCAAGGTCACACTTGAAGGTCAAATGATTAAATGGTCATAGATTGGGCTTGTCCGAGCCATTACTTCTACATTTACGGATGGATTTCAAAATAATTTGGCACAATTGTTCTCCTTGATGAGTGGAAGTGTCAAGTGACATATGTGTTTGGGTAGGTCCAAGGTCAAGGTCACACTTGAAGGTGAGATATTGTAACTGTCATAAATTGAGCTTGCCTGGGTCATCACTTCTACTTATTTTCCTTTGTGAAAATTTGGAGGAAAAAAAAGAAGAAAATGCTGGCTAAGCATGATTTTTTTTGGCTTCTTTCCAGAGTGAAGCAGTTACTCAGTCTTGACATACTTATAGGTCACTATAGCAAACAGCAGGCTCGACCAGTTGTCCCTGGACAACCTTCTAGTTTCTTATTTCTTGGTCAAAACCTGTTGTGACCCTCATTGGAAGCATCTCGATGAGATGGTTCCAATAAGGGGTCACAGCATGTGTTTTTATGGAGAAATTTGGAACATCATTCTAAAATTATCGCTGTTAGCTCTGCATGTCTGAAACTCTGAAGAATGTTAGATATCCATCTTGTTAGGAATTTGTTTAAGAAAATATTCAATGCAGCAGTACTCTTTAACTATTATTATTAACAAAATGACACCCAGTCTACCTAGTATGGAAAAAAAGACAAAAACAAAAGAAAAGAAAAAAAAAAAACATGCACAAAACTGTACTCTATTTGAAAAAATGCATAATTTAATCTTTGACTTAAGTTTAAAGAAACTAATTTTTTGGCAATAGTTTTCTCAATGCATTTACAAAATTTTATAAATAAAGTTTTTGGCAAGTATCATCAGATGAACATGGACATGTAAATGGGGAAGTAACTATGCCATTTGCATATTTGCCCATCTTCTGAATGGGGTCAAGTCATAAAGGAAAAATATGGGAGCAAATTCTTTAAGAGTAGATATCATTTTGGAGGGAATTCATCATCCAAGGAAACAAACAGGAAGTCACAAAAGTTATCTCCCTTTGGAAAAAACGGCAGAAAAACATGGAGACCATACACCTTAGCAATCATAGAAAATTATAAAATGAAAGCAAAAGACTGATCTGTTTGTGATTTTGCATAGGTTGATTTGCTGTACACTCAAGGCTGAATGTCCCTTTTCACACGATGCCAAGTGAATAATCACTTTGTTTTGGGCCTTGGGAGTAACATTTTTCTTATTCGTTATTTCTGACAGATACAGAAAAGTTTGAAGATGAACGGTTTAAAAGAGATAAAAGAAAAGAATACAGATTAAAGAAACAACTGGTGAGTTACTCTGATGTTGTCATATACTTACATGTAATCTGATTGCACGATATTCTAGAGAAGCAAAGCAAGGCATACTAAAGTTATTATGGCCAGTGGGAGTTTAAAGCATTTCTGAGTCTGCAGTCTGCCGTGTTTACAACTTCATTGCTTATATACTTGACACAATTAAATGAGCCACGACACAAGAAAACCAACAAAGTGGTTGTGTACCCAGCACAGACTTAGATCAGCCTGGGCATCTGCCCAGTCTGATCAGTCTTCGCTGTCCCCATGGAGGTAGCTTAGACCCATAGCTACCCTATAAGGGCTTAGCAAAGAGTCTTATCAGATCTGGCAGATGCCTTATCAGATCTGGCAGATGCCCAGGTTGATCTGAGTCTGCGCTGGGCGCACATCCACTTTGTTGGTTTTCTCATGTCGCGGGTCAAATAATTTTACATTTCTGAGTCAGCAACCTGCCACATTTACAGCTTGGTGGCATGTTGAATGACGTTTTGACTGGAGTTTTGTTTCTGCCAATACAGTACATGTAGTTGTCATTCACCTTCAAGTCCATACTAACAAATAGGCAAATTGGTAAAGTGCACAGACATGCTAGACATAGCATTTCACAAATTTCTTATTCTGACTTAGAGAAACAAAACATGCATTTGAAAGTAAGATTCCATCAAAAATAAAGCTGTCATATTCTTGCCAAGAATGAAGAGCTAAATTTATAACATATTTTCCTAGCTTGAGTAATGTTTTGAGATTTTCTGAATTCCATAGTGTTCCGGGCCCAATTGTTCAAAGCATCGTTAACATAACATAAATCATCAGTCAATGCTTCATTAAGCCTTCTGTTACACATAAAATCAATTGCTCCAATATTTTCTGCTGAAAAATTGTTAGGAACTTTTGTGCTGAAAAATTTCCTAACAATTTTGTGGCAAAAAAATGGCAGTGTTTTTGTGTACCACACATTTGAAAATTCAACGTCTCATGAACTAAAGACATCATACTTTGAACAACTGGGTTTGAGGTTATAAAACTTGAGAATGTGCTCGGAAGCAGCCAGTCAGTGTGCTTTATTTTGAGTTTGAGAATGTATATAAGTTTTATAACCTCAGGGCCAAGGCCCAGCATGTAAACTGTTATTATTTTTGTCAGATTATCATTTCCATTTGCTTCTGTCTAGGGCAGCTCTTCACTGGTAAAGCGCAATTCAATGGCTTCAAAAAAGGCCGTCGTAGAGTAAGTATTTTTACACCTCTTTGAGCTCTAGATGATGTGGGTTTTGTTGAAATTTCTGAGGTATTGATTTAGTATTATGTGAAAGCAGGTGATATGACGTCTCAGTTCAGTACTCTTGATGAGTAGGGATAACAGAGATAATCTAGGGGTAGTTAGGGATCATTGTCAATATCTTTCTCAAATTAAACATAGGTTATGACCCCACATTAGAACCGTCTCACCAAAACGGTTCTAATGAGGGGTCCCATCATACGTTTTCGTTGAGAAATAAGAAAAGTTACCTCAGAATTATCCTTACAACTCCACCTAATCTGGAGCTATGTCAATAGAATTGGCTCAGCAGTGAAAAACTTATTCTGAGGATTAAATAATGGGGGCTACAACACATTTTTATGCAGAATGAACATACATTATCTCAGAATTACAGTGAACTTAAATGGCTTGAACCCTGATGGCTTGTTTACCCTGCCTGGTTAGATTTCGTTCTTGGGTGCCTAGAGGTCAGTTTATATATAAAGTGGCACTGGATGGCTGGAACTACCTTTAGCGGAGTTGGGCCGCGTTACACAGTGGGTAGGGAGCCTGACTTATGAGCCAGAGATCCTGGGTTTGATACCTGGTCCGGCCACTTACTTTCATTTCCCCTTCCAAGAAGGGCAGTTGTCAGTCACTGGTGAAAGTAAGTGCACTTAGTACTGGTTAACAGCTTTGGAGGTCTAAGGCTGCCCAGGAATAGTGTGGTTAGGTTAACTGACCATCCCGACATGACCATAGCTGTTTACCGTGGATGTTAAACAATAACACAACAACAACAACCTTTGGCTGGAACAAATTTTTAAGGTCCCAAGCTTGTTAGAGCTGTTGAAGTTCTTCTATATTATAAAAGCCTCACATTAGATTGAGTTATTTGTAATGATAGGTTGAATTTGTTTATGAATGTAATTCTGATGGCATGTTACAAAGTTATATTTTTGCCATTGATAAGTCATCCTGAAAGGTAAATGATATGCTTATTGTTGATAGTGAAGTGAAGATGCACCAACTGATACAATAGTATTTTCACAGCTACTTTTAGTGTATTAGCTGGAACAGCAGAGGGATCCAGCTTCTGCATATCTGTTCATGCAATTCTGAGTTGCAGTAAGATCTACAATCATCAGACTTACTACAGTTGATATATTTTCTTCTAAGGCAACCTCCTAGGATGTTAAGACAATTGTACTTCTTTGATCCAGTATTGGGACAAAGCATTAGCAGGGGTGACACAGCCATCTGATAAATTTTTTCTTGAACACAGGTTGTCTTATTTTTTTTTTAAAGCCTGACATGATAAGATTAGGGCAGCAAGTTTCTACAAATGTGCTTTCTTTGCACACTCTTAATTTTCTGCCTCACCTGAATTCATGCTGTGCAATTTCGTCTGAATCTACGCTTTTTGCAATTTCATATATTTTTAGCTCACCTGAGCCGAAGGCTCACAAGGTGAGCTTATAGTATAGGCTTGGTCCGTTGTCCGTCGTCCGTCCACACTTTTAAACATTAATATCTGCTAAAGTAGCTGGCCAATCTTGATCAAATTTTATGTGTAGCATGGTTTGGGTGGGGGATTGATTGCGTATAGTTTTGGGACAGATTGGTTGTAAACTGTGGTTACCATGGCAACAGAAAGGTCCCATAGACTTATAATGGGGAAAATGTTGCCCGGGCCCTAGCTTCTTCATTTTTGATCGCAACTTCTTCAAACTTGCAGGTATACAGGACAGTCAAAACATCTCAGACCAGTTCGAATTTGGGCCAGGTTGGATCATTTTTTCCAGAGTTACTTGCCCTTGAGCGATAAAATATTTTCCCATAGACTTACAATGGAGAAAATGTTGTCCGGGCCCTAGCTTCTTCATTTTTGATCGCAACTTCTTCAAACTTGCAGGTATCCAGGACAGTCAAAACATCTCGGACCGGTTCGGATTTGGGCCAGGTTGGATTATTTTTTTCAGAGTTACTTGCCCTTGAGCGATAAAATATTTTCCCATAGACTTACAATGGAGAAAATGTTGTCCGGGCCCTAGCTTCTTCATTTTTGATCGCAACTTCTTCAAACTTGCAGGTATCCAGGACAGTCAAAACATCTCTGACCAGTTCGAATTTGGGCCAGGTTGGATCATTCATTTTAGAGTTACTTGCCCTTGAGCGATAAAATATTTTCCCATAGACTTACCATGAAAAAAATGTTGTCCGGGCCCTAGCTTCTTCATTTTTGATTGCAACTTCTTCAAACTTGCAGGTATCCAGGACAGTCAAAACATCTCGGACCAGTTCGAATTTGGGCCAGGTTGGATCATTCGTTTTAGAGTTACTTGCCCTTGAGCGATAAATATTTTCCCATAGACTTATAATGGGGATAATGTTGTCCGGGCTCTAGCTTCTTCATTTATGATCACAACTCCTTTAAACTTGCAGGTATTCAAGACAGCCAAAACATCTCGGACCAGTTCGAATTTGGGCTAGGTTGGATCATTCTTTTTAGAGTTACTTGCCCTTGAAAGATAAAATATTTTCCCTTAGACTTTTAATGGGGAAAATATTGTCTGGGCCATAGCTCCTTCATTTTTGATCGCAGCTCCTTGAAACTTGCAGGTATTCAGGATGGCCAAAACATCTCAGACCTTTTCGAATGTGGGCCAGGTTGGATTATTATCCCCTCGTACAATGAAGTTGTGGAGGGGATATAGGGTCTGTCCCGTATGTACGTTTGTATGTATGCACGTATGTTCACCTTTTGTCATCGCTCTAGCTACCTCATTTATTGTATAATTTTGATATAAGTTCACACAATTATTGGGTATGACATTACCTCGAACGAGTTTGCATTTCAGCATGATGGGGTCAAGGTCAAGGTCACAGTGGCTATTTTTAGAAAAACTTTGTCATCGCTCTAGCGCCTTCATTTGTTGACCGATTTCGATTTAACTTCACACAATTGATAAGTATGGCAATATCTTAGACAAGTTTGTATTTCAGCGTTCTGGGGTCAAGGTCAAGGTCACAGTGGCTATTTTCAGAAAAAACATTGTCATTGCATTAGCGCCTTCATTTATGGACCAAATTCGATTTAATTTCACTCAAGTGATTGGTATTACAATATCTTGGACAAGTTCGCATTTCAGCGTTCTGAGGTCAAGGTCAAGGTCACAGTGGCTATTTTAAGTAAACTTTGTCATCGCTCTAGCGCCTTCATTTATGGGCTGATTTTGATTAAAACTTCACAAAAATGTTTTATATGACAATATCTTGAATAAGTTTGCGTTTCAGCATCGTAAGGTCAATGTCAAGGTCACAGTGGCTATTTTTAGAAAAACTCTGTCATCATTTTAGTGCCTTCGTTTATGGAATGATTTTGATTGTACTTCACAAAAGTGATAAGTATGATAATATCTTAGACAAGAACGCGTTTTAGCGTTCTGGGGTCAAGGTGAAGGACACAGTGGCTATTTTTAGAAAAACTTTGTCATCGCTGTAGCATCTTCATTTAAGGACCAAATTTGATTTAATTTCACACAAGTGATTGGTATTACAATATATTGGACAAGTTCGCGTTTCAGCATTCTGAGGTCAAGGTCAAGGTCACAGTGGCTGTTTTTAGAAAAACTCTGTCATCCCTCTAGCTCTTTCATTTATGGACCGATTTTGATTAAAACTTCACACAAATGTTTAGTATGACAGTATCTAGAACAATCTCGCATTTCAGCATCCTAAGATCAATGTCAAGGTCACAGTGGCTATTAATAGAAAAATTTTTTCAACGCTCTAGTGCTTTCATTTATGGACCATTTTCGATTTAACCTCACACAAGTGATAAGTATAGCAATATCTTGGACAAGTTTGCGTTTCAGCATTCTGGGGTCAAGTTCAAGGTCACAGCGGCTATTTTTAGAAAAACTTTGTCATCGCTCAAGTGCCTTCATTTATGGACAGATTTTTTTTTTATGCCCTTGTGACGATAGTCATGGGGCATTAAGATTTGCCCCTGTCTGCATTCTGACCATATGTCCATCCTTTTGTCACACTTTGTGGTATAGAGTTTGTGTAATCAACTTCTACAGTTTTCAATGGATCTTTTTCTAACTTTGCATGCATGTTGTGGACATATTTGACAGTTTCAAACTATCAGGTTCATTCAGTTGATGATCCTCATTTTACCTTTGACCTTTTACTCAGGTGAGCGGCTCAGGGCCTCATGGCCCTCTTGTCATTCTGGTGCTATAAGAGTTAACATTACCCTAGGAAGCAGTTGAAAGATGTCACACCTTGCTGATATGTTTGTTGACAACAGCTATCAAATGTAAAGCATTGGGTCTCAAAGGTTGTCAAGTTTTAAGTTTTCAAGATTTATTTACACACACACCGAAAAAAGTTCTCATAACTGAACAGTAATTTATAAAGTGAAAGTTTGCTTGATGTGTTAGAAGCTTATAAAATCAAGATAGTTTTTCAGTATTCTCTTTTCTTTTTCAGAGAAAAATTAGGTTTACTCATAGACGAAAGCGGTAAGTGGAGTATATTTTAATTCATCAGAGGTTTCTGGTTAAGCTCTTTTTAGTAACAGTGCATTGACGGGTGAGACACCCCTACCTGTGGACTTTTTGTCCCTTAATTGGGTTTAGTTTTCTAGCATCGAAGGATTAATCTAGAGGGAAATTTTTGTTGGGAGTGCGTGTGAAAGAAAAGGAGATAGAATAAAGTCTGACTCTGGTGTGACAAAAATAAGGCATGACATTATTATAGTAAAGAACGTTGTGTTCCATAGAATTCAATCTGAACATTTTAGGCATCAAAGTCAGTGTTGTATTAAATTTATGAATTCTGGACAAAGCTGTGCAAAGGTTATGAATTTTTATTAAGATTTTGAAATTTTCCTTGTGCCAAAATGATTTTTATCGTTACTTGAGTTATGACAGGGCTGCTTAAGGCATCTGTGAACAGCAGAGGCTCAGACCAGCCTGCACATCCTTTCAGTCTGGTCAGACTCTTTGATGTTTGCATACATAATGTATGGACTGGGTAAAATGAAGACTGTAGCTAGGCTTCATGTTTTCACCAGTGTTTCAGATAAGAAGGGGTTAAACTTAAAGGAATAATTTTGGGATAATTTTGCACATTTCTCCAAAAAATCAAATGTTGTGACCCCACATTAGAACCGTCTTAAGACGATTCTAATGAGGGGTCACAACATTTGTTTTTAAAATCAAATGTGACTCATTAGAACCGTCTTAACAAGATGATGCTAATGAGAGGTCTTAACATTAGTTTTTATTGAGAAAAAAGAAAAAATTATCTCAGAATTATCCCCGAAACTCCACCTTGTTTCACAGACTGTTTTTGAGACTGTACTTTTTGCAGATTCATTAAGCATCCTATATATTATGCATGTTATTTCAACTGTACACATTTTGTCATCCACAGTACCAAAAGATGAAGAAGAGATAGTAGACACCAAGGAACTGGCCACGTTTCCTGGGTATGAACTACTCTCTTACAGGGAAAGAAAGGTATGTATGATGGTAAATTCATGGAACAGCTTGCCCGACTCAGTGGTTAGTGCACCCTCTGTAAACGCGTTTAAGAGCCGCTTGAATATACATTGGCACAACTACCCAAACAAGTTTGAAGCAGTGTGTTACCAAGCAGGTCTGTCTACCAGAAATATAGTCTATCGAAATGCGTTGCAGAAGCTTGAAGCTTAAGTATGACGTCGACGACAGGTAATAACAGGTAATAACATGATAAAGTATTATCCATGCAACATCAGCGACTACTTCTCCTGTAAAACAAATACTGAACCCATTTAAATTTGTAGGTTCTTTTCTTTTAATAACTACCATTAGAAAGAAACTTTTTGAATGTTAATTGGTGCAAAATTTTAATACAGCAGTGTTAACAAATGAGCTGTATAGGAATATCAAGAGATATTGAGTACCATCGACAAAACATAAAAATAAATATCTTTTAGAGTTTTCTGGTTGAGATTTGGTTTGTGAAAATAGACAGGCAAGACAGTTCCTTCCCCAAAGTTCTTGTTTATTTTTAAATATGGGTGTATTAGCATCGGAGTGAAGCAGACTGCAAAATAAACTTTTCAGGTGGCTGTTCTTTGCTTGATGTTTTTTGGGCAAAAATAAGTCTGATCAGAGTCTTCGCTGTGTGCTAAAAGGGTAGCTATGGATCTTTGTTAGCTCCATGTGGACAATGAAGACTTAGCAGACTGGGTGCATGCCCCAGCTGAACTGAGTCTTTGCTGGGCGCTCATGTCTTTTTTGTTGGTTTTTTCATGTCCCGGCTCATATGCTAATAATAAAATAATTTTGTTTTGCTGTATTTACAGCTCTGTAAATCCATAGGAATGACACCAGCCACATATATTACCTTAAAGACATGTATAGTGGAGGTAAGGCTTATTTGGTTCTATTTTATTTTAACCCTTAAGGCATCAAAAAAGTAAACCCCATAATTTTTGTCTGCAAAATCAAAAAAAAATAAATGTTATGTTCTAGCAATACCATATTGAGTCTTCAGAGACTAGATAGCAAATAGTGTAGTTCCAGATGAGGTGGCTCATCATGAGCTGCCTCATCTGGATCTACAATGTTTGCAAATTCAAATTTTCATTTCTGGCGCTTAAAGGGTGAAATCTTTCATAATTACTTAGATTATTTAATTTCTGTAATTATTCTGATGGTGAACAAATTTATTTTTCCATGTGTATTTAAAGATTTCTTGTCTTGGGCAACAAATACATTGCACTTCTAAGGTAAATTGTTGTTTTTTTCAGGCGAGGCAACAATTTTTAAGCTATATTTCAATATTCTAAAGAATGTCATTTTCTTTTTGTTGACAAGTAATCAGTTTGAGACTTGACCTCTTTTGAAGGGTTCCATTGTTTAGGGAATAAGTCAGCCAGTGAATTAGTGCATTGAACTGGAAAAGTTAAGTTTAATTCCATTTTTCACTGAAGCTATCTTTTATGTGTTTACAGGATTATATACAGCGACGGCAGGGCTACCCTGTGAAAATACGGTTTCCCAATGGAATAGACAAAACACATAGACGACAGATACTGAGTTTTCTAGCTGAAAATGGCTGGATAGGGTTGACTTGAAAGTGATAAGTTTTAGTGTCTGTGTGTTTATGTGAAATTTGTGATAACGGCTTTGGGAAAAGACAAAGCTGGGAAAAGGAAAAAGTTTCTGGGAAACTAAGTCTGGGAAGCAGTTCCTGTTTGATGCTGGTCCGTCCAATGAAATTAAATGAGCCACATAGCTAGGGGAGATGATGAATAGTAGTCACAAGATCATGGGGTGCTGGATAAAACAAAATTTTCTGGATAAGATTTTTTTTTCTAACCACCAGAGCACCAGATAAGAATGGGTAACAGGCATAATTTAGGGATAATTTTCCCTATCTCTACATGAAACATGAAAACGTATGTTGTGACCCCTCATTAGAACCGTCTCAATGAGACGGTTCTAATGAGGATCACAACATAGGTTTTTATTGATAAGAAAATTTATCTTTGAATTATCCTCAATACCCCCTCTTATCTGGAGCACTGTTCACGACTACACATGTTGTGGAATTCCATGGTAAGGCAGTTGTAATGAGAGTCCACAACATAATGTCTGAGAAACAACAAAAATATCAGTTACTTTTCCTCAAAAAAATTTAACTAATCTGGCACTGTGGATCAGCGAGAGATAGGCTTTGTGGTTCAGAGAGAGATAGGCACTGTGGTTCAGAGAGAGATAGGTACTGTGCTTCAGAGAGACAGAAGCTGGCAGGTCTCTGTATGACGTTTAAGATATGGCAAAGGCAAGCCATCTCATAATGATGCTCAATGTTGTTTCTGGTGTAGGCCAAAGACAAGAAAGGCTATGGAGGTGTTTTTTCTCAGTGAGGTGCTGTATGTCGGCATCAAATGCCAAAACCAAAAGTTTGATCATGGACGACCAGGGATTACCATGAACAGGCAGCTGCTGTGCAAGCTGATCAAATTTTGCTCTATTAAAATATACTTACTTTCTGTATGAATTCCATTGAAAAAGTCACGAAACTGGTGCTATTTGCTACTTTGCCCAATGTAAAGAAGATCTGTTACAAAGCCCTGAATAAGCCATAAGTTTGGGTATAAGCCTAGCTCCAGGTAAAATTGGATTTCGAGGATAATCCTGAGATTCTTACTTCTTTAAAAAAAGAAAAGGTATGTTGTGACCCCTCATTAGGACCATCTCAACGAGATGGTTTGAATGAGGGGTCACAACATATGATTCTATATGGAGATTTATTGAAAATAATCCTTGTTACCCCTACCCCTGGAGCACTGCAGAGCCCTAGATAAGCCATAAGTTTGGGTATAATATATTTTGATTGGTGTTGCATGAAAACTTAACTTACATCATGTTCCAACAGGAAAGACACAGATCAACCTTACTGCTTCACAGTCTAATCAGATCCTTCCTTTTTCTCATATACTACCGTAATGTGCCTAAGTATTGGGACATCTAAAATATTTAATTTTCCATGTGTCCCAAATGGAAAATTAATTATTTTAGGTGTCCCAAAATATAGGCATATTACGGGTATCTATCAATCCAAGTGAAAAGCGATGGCTGATCAGTTTGCGCTGACATGCAGGCAAATTTAAACATTTACAGTACACACATGACGTAAGGTCCATTTTCAAGCAATGCCAGTCATACAATTTTTAGCTCACCTGTCAAGGTGAGCTTATAGTATAGCCTTGGTCCGTCGTCGGCGTCGGCGTCGTCGTCGTTCACACTTTTAAACATCAATATCTCCTACACCAGTTGGCCAATGTTGATCAAATTTTATGTGTAGCATTGTTGGGATGGGGGATTGACTTCATGAGGTTTTAAGGCAGATTGGATTGGAACTCTGGTTGCCATGGCAACATATAGCTCCCATAGACTTATAATGGGAAAAACTTCAAAAATCTTCTTCTCTGAAACCATGAGGCCACGAGCTTACATATTTAGTATGTACCAATATCTAGTGGTCCTCTACGTAAATCCTGCCAACCATGTCCCTGGGGCCCAAATTGGCCACGCCCCGAGGGGTCATTAGCTCCCATTGACTTACACTGGGAAAAACTTAAAAAATCTTCTTCTCTGAAACCATGAGACCCAGAACTTACATATTTAGTATGTACCAATATCTAGTGGTCCTCTACATAAATCCTGCCAACCATATCCCTGGGGCCCAAATTGGCCACGCCCTGGGGGTCATTAGCTCCCATAGACTTACAATGGGAAAAACTTAAAAAATCTTCTTCTCTGAAACCATGAGGCCCAGAGCTTACATATTTAGTATGTACCAAGGTCTAGTGGTCCCCTACATAAATCCTGCCAACCATGCCCCTGGGGCCCAAATTGGCCCAGCGGGGTTCATTAGCTCCCATAGACTTACAATGGGAAAATCTTAAAAGATCTTCTTCTCTGAAACCATGAGGCCCAGAGCTTACATATTTAGTATGTACCAATGTCTAGTGGAACCCTACATAAAGCCTGCCAACCATGCCCCTGGGGCCCAAATTGGCCACGCCCTGGGAGTCATTAGCTCCCATAGACTTACAATGGGAAAATCTTAAAAAATCTTCTTCTCTGAAACCATGAGGCCCAGAGCTTACATATTAAGTATGTACCAATGTCTAGTGGTCCCCTATATAAATCCTGCCAACCATGCCCCTGGGGCCCAAATTGGTCACGCCGCGGGGTTCATTAGCTCCCATAGACTTACAATGGGAAAATCTTAAAAAATCTTCTTCTCTGAAACCAGGAGGCCCATGGCTTATATATATAGCAAGTATCAATGTTTAGTGAACCCCTACTAAAAAGCCTGCCACCCATGCCCCTGGGGCTAAAATTGCCACTCCCAAGGGGGTCATTTGTTTAGATATAGCTATATAGCTGAAGAACCTTCAAAAAATCTTCTTCTCTGAAACCATGAGGCCCAGAGCTTACATATTTAGTATGTACCAAGGTCTAGTGGTCCCCTACATAAATCCTGCCAACCATGCCCTAGGGCCCAAATTGGCCACGCCCAGGGGGTCATAAGCTCCCATAGACTTACAATGGGAAAATTAAAAAAAATCTTCTTCTGTGTAACCATGAGGCTAAGAGCGTATATATGTAGCAAGTAGCAATGTCTAGTGGTCCCTTACATAAATCCTGCCAGCCATGCCCCTGGGGTCCAAACTGGCCACGCCCGGGGGTCATTAGTTCTCATAGACTAACAATGGGAAAATCTTAAAAAATCTTCTTCTC
Source organism: Ctena decussata (assembly GCA_963989385.1). Classification (NCBI taxonomy): domain Eukaryota; kingdom Metazoa; phylum Mollusca; class Bivalvia; order Lucinida; family Lucinidae; genus Ctena; species Ctena decussata. The sequence continues at coordinate 28,844,851 of OZ022499.1, read as the reverse complement.
TGAAACCATGAGCCCCAGAGCTCAATTCTTTAGTACATATGTAGCAATGTTTAGTGGTCTCCAACTTAAATCCTGCCAACCATGCCCCCCTGGGGTCCAAATTGGCCATGCTGCTCCCATAGACTTACAATGGGAAAGACTTAAAAAATCTTTTTCTCTGAAACCATGAGGCCCAGAGCTTACATATTTAGAATGTAGCAATGTCTAGTGATCCCCTGCATAAATTCTGCCAATCAAGCAACTGAGGTCCAAACTGGCCACACTCCTGGGGGCTGTTTGTTTATATAGAGCTATATAGCTAAAGAGCCTTCAAAAAAAATTCTTCTATGAAACCATAAGGCCAAGAGGTTATGTATTTAGTATGTAGCAGTGTATAGTGGTCTTCTATATAAATCCTGCCAATCAAGCCCCTGGGGTCCAAACTTGCCCCACCCCATGGGGTCATCAAATCCCATAGAATTGCAGCCTGTTTAATAGCTTACCTGAGCTGGAAGCTTACATTTTATAACTCAGGTGAGCGGTCGTTGCCCTTGGGCTACTTGTTTACTGAAAGTCAAAGAGCAAATATATTGCAGTTGGATCACAATAGAATCCTGTTTGAAGGGGGATTCTAATCAGGTTGTACAACTTATATTTTTATGTAGAAATAAGAAAGAAACAAAATGTGGTGCTTGTGGGGAGTTTTGGCCCCAGGGTTTTAGAACTTTGTTCATGCTTAACTCAGTCGTCGGAGTGTGACAATTCAAACTTGTGCTAAATAAATCATGTGCATTTTGCACAGGTTTCTTACGTTTAGCTATATTTGCTTTTCATACAATTTTTGTACTTGACAGCTCAAAACAAGTTTTTTTCATATTTTGAATTTTTATGCAACATTAACATTGAGCACCCTCTGTACAGTCTCAGTTGAGCGTGATTTTTTTTTATAACCTCGGGGCCTGATTTATCTAAAACAAAAAAAGAAAAGCAACTTCATACTCTGTTGTGTTCATTGAAAGCCTGATGTATGACTCTGACTATAATAGTAAAGCTGTGACACAAGAAAACCAACAAAGTTGTTGTGCCCCCAGCACAGACTCAGATCAGCCTGGGCATCCTCCCAGCCTGATCAGAGTCTTCACTGTCCGCATGAAGGTAGCTTAGACCCTTAGCTACCCTTTAAGTGCTTAGCGAAGAGTCTGATCAGACTGGGCGGATGCCCAGGCTGATCTGAGTCTGCTCTGGGTTCACAACCACTTTGTTGGTTTTCTCATGTCGCGGCTCAATTTTGATTGTGTTCTGGAGCTACTGAGTGTAGTTATTTTGTAGAGATGATGAATCAAATTTAGTGCCAAAGTAGACAAAATCTGATACCTGCTGTCAAGTCTTTCGTAATCAGCTGAGTGTGAGATGTAATCAGCTGAGTGTGACAAGTAATCAGCTGAGTGTGACATGTAGAAAGTGTGTTGTAGGCATGTGCAGACATCAGTTTGCACATAAGTGCAGTCTGGCCTGACATTTTACTTTATACATACCATTTACAGATCCAGAGTGAAAATACAATTACAAAAATATTATGTGCAAGCCTTTGCATGAGAAGTGATAAAAGATGGTACATGTGTATGCAAAAAGAAAATACTAAGAGAGTTTGTGTAACATTGAAGTGGATCTTGTCGCTGCATATTCAAGGTCAGGTGTTCTCTTAACATGGCCTTAGAGTGAACGGTTCTGGTGCATCATGCAAGTTTGAAGATGTAGAAACTGGCTACCGTAATGACCCTAAAATTTTGGACACGCAAAAGTTGGACAGTTATTGTTCCAAAAATTCTTAGAAAGTGGATTATACATTCCTTAATGCATCCAAATGATCCTTAGTGAATGGCAAACATTGTAGACCCTGATCAAACAGCTCCTTGAGGAGCAGTTTGATCTCCGTCTACAATGTTTGCTTAGACCTGTCTGTCTGAATATTTAGGATCATTACAGTAGTCTGTTAACTTCCCTTTCAAGGAGACAAAAATCATGTTCAGTATGAGTGAAAAAAAATATGTTTCATGACTGTTCCATCCAATGTGCGCATCTCACCTTTCTGGGTCACCTGCCATAAAAAAGTAGGTCATGGTATTTTAAGCAGAGTGACATGTTCAATTCATGCATTTAAGTATATGTTGCTGTATGTAATTATCAGGGTTTTCTGTTTGTAAGACATAGTTCATGGAATAAAGTGCCTCTGCTTGTTGCATTCCGTGTGAATGGCTCACTGACTAAAAATGTCATCTAACCTTGAGTCAAAATATGAAAGCTGGTTGTATATTACACGAGTGAATCTCATATTTCATATTCATACTTGGGAGCGCATTCAGATACTGAAGAGAATATGAAATTCATTAAATATGACATTTCAGCAGCAGAAAGTATTAATTTAATATAAGTCATTCAATGTCACAAACATCTAAGAGGTGGATCAGATACAGAGGAAAGAATTTAGGAATATTTTTCTATATTAATAAAACATACATTGCAGGAATATGGGCACCCATTAGAATTACCTTGGTATTTGTAATCAGTACTGGCAGCATCTGTTTTTATGGGGATTTAGTGAAAATGTATTTCAAAATTATCACCAAATACTCCCCTAGTCTGTTGCCTGCATTCAAGACCTGTTACGGTATTAGTTGGAGCAACTGAGCAGTTCTGGATGTAGCAGTAAGGGGTAACAGGGATAATTTAGAGATGACTTTTCATATTTCTTTATAAAACACGTTGTGACCTCACGTTAGAACTGTCTCACTGAGTGAGACAGTTCTAACGTGAGGTCACATCATGTTTTCATTCAAAAATAAAATATCTCAGAAGTATCCTTAGCACCCCACTTTATCTAGAACTTAATCACAGGATCTTAGAATAAGCTGACGTGACAGTAGGTTTTGTGGAAAAATGCTGGAGTAGACACTCATAATCTTATCTTATCTGGAGCACTGCGAAATTATTTAAGGATTAAGGAGTAGCAGTGAAGTAAATATACTCTGTATATGATGCGGAATATTGTAAATTTACATAATCAAATGTTATGTTAGCTGGGATAAAGACTAACAATTTTGACTTAGGGGCCCACACTGCCAAAATACAAAATTTAACATTAGAGGTATTGGCATTTTCTCCAAAAAGGCCCAGCCCAAAATTAGGGGCTGTGGGCTACTGGGCCCCTGTTAGTCTTTGTCCCCGATTAGCCCTGACATGCAGTTCAGCATAGGGCAAAGCTGTGCTGTTACTGGATAGCTGTCATTTTAAAAGACCATTACATATTAATTATGTAATATTTTTCTCATGACAGACTCAAATTTTATAGTGATTGGGCAGGAAGTTTAGAAATCAGATTTTTGTTTTGTATTTAGGCTACTATCTTGTCAATAGTACTATCTGCTAAAATACTATACTCTCAGATAAAATTTGGTGTTTTGTAACAGTAATCCAGATAAGACTGGGGTTTGGACAACTTTTTATCCCCCGACCGAAAGGTTCGGGGGATATAGCGATGAGCATGGCGTCCGTCCGTCCGTCCGTCCGTCCGTAAACACTTTCTTGTCCGCTCTATATCTTGAATACCCTTTGGAATATTTTCATGATACTTCACAGTTATGTAGAACAGGTCATGACGATGTGTCGCGTACAAGAATGGTAACTCTTGCTTATTGTACTTTTTGAATTATCTCCCCTTTGGTGATTTTTTGGCAGATTCGTGTCCGCTCTGTAACTTGAATACCCTTTGGAATATTTTCATGATACTTCACAGAAATGTAGAACAGGTCATGACGATGTGTCGCGAACAAGAATGACAACTCTTGCTTTCTTACTTTTTGAGTTATTTCCCCTTGATAGTTTTAGGTGTGATTTTTTGGCAGATTCGTGTCCGCTCTATAACTAGAATACCCTTTGGAATATTCTCATGATGCTTCACAGATATGTAGAACAGGTCATCACGGTGTGTCGCGAAAAAGAATGATAACTCTTGCTTTCTTACTTTTTGAGTTATTTCCCCTTGATCATTTTAGGTATGATTTCATGTCCGCTCTATAACTTGAATACCTTTTGGAATATTTTCATGATACTTCACAGATATGTAGAACAGGTCATGACGATATGTCGCAAACAAGAATGACAACTCCTGCTTTCTTACTTTTTGAGTTATGTCCCCTTGGTGGTTTTAGGTCTGCTTTCGTGTCCGCTCTATAACTTGAATACCTTTTGGAATATTTTCATGATACTTCACAGATATGTAGAACAGTTCATGGTGATGTGTCGCAAATAAGAATGACAACTCTTGCTTTCTTACTTTTTGAGTTATTTCCCTTTGATGATTTTAGGTGTCCGCTCCATAGCTTGAATACCTTTTGAAATATTTTCATGATACTTCACAGATATGCAGAACAGGTCATGACAATTTGTCTCATACATGAATGATAACCTTGCTTTTAGACTCAGTGAATTATTTCCCTTTGGTAGTTTGAGCTGCTGCTTGAGTCTCTGCTCCATAACTGTATAACCCTGGCCAGTTCCAGCATTTGAATAGCCGTGTACCTTTTACAATATTGATGATCATGCTGTGATATCTTATCAGTGTTCCTAACTCTCTCTTACCCCTCCACATTCCCGTGCCCCCTCCCGCATCACCCCCCCCCCCCCCCCCCCCCAAAAAAAAAAAAAAAAAATCCAGATTTGGATTCTTTGTCCAAATTCACTTACTAGAGAGCTCAAAATTAGATTTGTAGGGCTTGTACTTTAGAAGTTATTCACACATTTTGAAAGTTGAATGTATTGTATGCTATACATTTGTGTATATGGTGGCTGTTTGAGATATTACCTCTTTTTAGCAGTCAAGCATACTGTTTTAGTCTGAGTGTTAGATAATCATGCATCTGTTAACAGTTAATGTTAATCAGAAGCATGAAAGAACGACAATATATTACTAATATGTGTTTTGAAATGCACCCTTTTTACCAAGGCCCATGGGGGTCTTCGGTCGGGGGATTTGCCATCTCCTCTGATGGCTATTTTTTAGATACATCTATTCTAATTCTGTTTATACGCCACAAAACAGTGGGGAACATGAAAATTATCCCAGAATTATCCCCTAAAACCCATCTTGCCTGGGGCTCTGATTTTAGTATGGTACATTTTTGTTGGCATCACTACATTATGGTCAGTTTCATTTTGCTTTAGTTACAGTTGATTATGATTGTTGTGAATAGATGAAAAACATAATTTCATATTTAGTTTTGGCTGAGAGCCAGGTACAAGGTGATTGATAAAGACAGTCAGCTAGGAGTTACACTGTTTAATACAGAGCAGATGATCCAAGCTTTACAGAACATTTGTGTGAACAGAAGGCTCTGATGCAGGCTGATTAGTCTTTAATTGAGGGATGATTTTGTTTCTCCAGACCACTGGTTTTGATGGAGGATTAATAACAGGAATGAGTCGCAACACGAGAAAACCAAGATAGTGGTTGTGCCCCCAGCACAGACTCAGATCACCTGGGCATCTGCCCAGTCTGATCAGAGTCTTCGCTGTCTGCATGGAGGTATTTTAGACTCTTGGCTACCCTTTGAGCGCAAAGCAAAGACTGATCAGACTGGGCAAATGCCCGGGCTGATCCGAGTCTTTGCCGGGCGTACATGCCACTTTGTTGGTTTGTCATGTCCAGCTCAGATTTCATTAAATATTCCTTCTATGAGGTTACAATAAAATATTTCCTCTATGAGGAACCTTGGAAGCTTTGCTGTCTGCACTGTTTCTGGTTATCATTTACTTCTGGGCCCGTGGTCATAAAACTTGAGTATAATCTCAAACTCAAAATAAAGCACACTGATTGGCTGCTTCCGAGCATGTGCTCAGAAGCAGCCAATCAGTGTGCTTTATTTTGAGTTTGGGAATGTACTCAAGTTTTATAACCTCCAGGCCTGGTCTGCTCATTTGTTCTAGAATGCCTGCAGGAAGAGGTGAGATGTCCCATAAAGATTGGTTATAAAAATACTTTGTTTGCATTTTGATTTTAATATAGGTTTTATTTGTTGTAGATTAGTTAATTTATTTGTTTTAGAAAATGTTTGCTGTGTTCATTGCAGCTTTAGTGTGGTGTGTACATGGCAGCTTTGTAGATGTTTTCAAGCCTTGTTAACAGAAGTTTGTCCTTATAATGTCTAGTTTTACTGTGACTGTTACATTTCTATTTCAAATTTCATATTTTGATGAATATACAGTTTTTCTTTGGTGGACTGTCAGTTATTTTAACAGAGGAAATTAATCCAATATCAATCCAGATGATGATTTATGGAGGGAATTTTTCATTTCTTCTGCATGAATTCTGGAATGTGCCTAAATTTTGGGACACCTAAAATAATTAATTTTCCATTTGGAACAAATGGAAAATTTATTATTTCAGGTGTCCCAAAACTTACAACATTACGGTACATCTACAATAATCTCTTATTAAAACTGCCTCAACAAGGCAGTTCTGATAATGGGTAAAAGCAATTGATTTTATGGTGAAATGTGAATGACTTCAAAAATTTTGTCAAAACTCTTTTCATAGTTGTAGCTCATCAGTGCATAGGAAGACAATGGGACTGAAAGCCTTGATCCTTTCAAATTTATATAAGAACAAATTTAATCCTAACACTTATAGCACTTACAGCACCTAAAATTAAAGAAAATCCTAACATTTATAGCACCTAAAATTAAAGAAAGTTGCAAACTCATCTGGATCTACGTACAGTTTGCCCTCTAGTCTTTGAATTCTTAATATGATACGACTTTGATGCACCATTTTTTTTGGGGGAAATTTTGCAGACATAAATTTTGTCTTCTGTGTTTTATTTTGGCACTGCATATTTGAATGTGCATCACCAAAATTGTAATTCAGGAATAGTGAGAAATCCATGAATGACATGAATGAAACTGTAACTATTTTAGGTCTTGAAATCCTGAAATTTCCCACTACAATTCTGCATTTGTGAGGCTTTTCAACTGGAAATAAAAAAACTTATACACAAAACAAATACATATTAGTTTCAAACTGTTGTCCAAGTTTTTTATGAGTCCTTGAGGTGAAACAATAAATTCTGCAAAAAAGGACGAGTCTTGAAATCAAATATTTGAACAATAATAAAAGAATCTGTGCTTTATAGAAGATAGATTATATTTATTTGTATGATAGAATAAATATTTATTTGCAGGTAATGTGTAGCATTTAGTGTAGAACTGTATATTTATTTTCAAACTATATGTATAATAGCAGAATCTAATGTCACTTGGAACTGGAATCAGTTTCACTTTTACCATATCAGCCTGAGCATCTGTGCAGACTGATCAGTCTTTTTGTATGCATTACTGGTGGACAGCTAAGAAAAATATAAGGAGTGCAACTGATGAAAATTTGGGTGGTTTTTGCAATTATCAAAAAATGTGTTGTGAGTACTTATTGTACTTGCTTCGCCATTTTTGAGGAAAAAACAAACAAAAAAAACAACAACATAGATTGTGGATACCCATAACCTATGTTTTTATGGCAAGGTGATATCAACAAGTGCTCACAACCCGTGTTTTTATTGAGAAATAACATGGCAAAAAAAAAACATTAGAATTTTCTCAGTTGCTCTTGATATGTTCCTCCAGTATGGATCCTACGGAACCTTGGAAAGTGAAGACTTGGTTGACTGCATAGATGCATATTCTAATAGAAGCAAGTTTTGTTGATTTGCGCTTGCCATAATGTTCCTTTTTTCATGGCTTTGCTCATATTACACTAATTTTTTTGCTAAATGTTGGTTAAGGTGAATGTGTACACTTTCAGGGGAAGCAACTCTGCCATTTCCGTTTTGCTTCCCTTCTCAATTGGGGTCAGATTCTTTCTTTAAAGAGTAAACCCCGTTTTGGAAGGGCTTCATCTTCAAGGGAATCAAACAAGAAATAATAACAGTTGTTCTGCTTGTTTAAAGGGCAGAAAAAAAGAGCTCAAGATGGAGCTCTGATTTGGTCATTCACTTAATGTGTATGGTGTACCTCCATGTTCTGCTGCCAGCTTTTAAAAAAAAGCAAACAACTTTTGTAACTTCCTGTTTGCTTCCCTGGATGAAGTAGCCCTTCAAAATGGGGGTCAACTCATAAAGGAAATAATTTGCTCCTGGACGAGCAAATTCTTTTCTTTAAGAGCTGACTCTAATTGGAAGGGGTTGCAAAACTGAAAATTGCAGTTGTGTCCCCTGAAAGTGTAACATTTATCTTAACTGGAGCTCCAATTTGGTCAAGTATGATCAAATATTGCAGTTGACTGTCAGATGAGTGTATCTTTTGTATAACTTAGTCACTATCACAACAACCAGCATTATCATCATCATTATCACCTCATTACAGACATCATATGGGCCACACTAGTCAGGTAGATTTGTTTCAATACTGAAAGACAAAGGTCTGTCTACAGCTCAGTGCAGTTAGCCAGTAGTTCAAGGTGTATTGGTGCTTTTAAGGGGAAGTAACTCTGACATTTTCAGTTTTGCCTCCCTTCTCAGTGGGGGTCAACTCTTAAAGGTAAGAATTTGCTCCTATAGGAGCAAATTCTATCCTTTAAGAGTAGACCCCATTTTTGAAGGCTTCCTCCATCAGGGAAGCATACAGGAAGTCTCAAAAGTTGTTCCCCTTTGTAAAAATGGTGGAAAAAACAGATGTACCCATACACCTTAACGTTTGTTGCAGACACTATTCAGCACACAGTAAGGACCATGAGCAGACAACAGAGATGTGCAGACTAATCAGGGTCCTTACTGTGTGCTGACAGGGGATAAACTTTTTACCTGCCTGGTGCTGCTCTATCATAGAATACTGCTTAAAGCATTGCGTAAATGTATGTGCAAAAAATTTTCTACATGGTATAATTGAAGAAATCGCCAAAATAACATTTTCAGTTCCATTTGTTGCAAGATATAGTATGATGTGATACATAAAGAAGAAAACATTTGAAATGTATCCCGACTTGGTGTTATAATTCTACCTTTAAAACCCCATCCTGAGTGACTCCATCCACTGCAACTACTTCCAACAGATGATAAAATCAATGGCACTAGTAACAAGAGCTCCGCAAGCGGGGAAATATACGCCCGTTTCTGAATGTTTTTTTTGCACCATTTCATCCTTGTCTACATTGCTATCAAGTTTATCAAGACATTCCAAACATTAAGGTTCTCAAAAAAAAAGCCTTAAAAAAGTAATCAAAGGGATGTAACTAAAGAAAAACAAGAGGGCCATGATGGCCCTGGATCGCTCACCTGAGTATCCTGTGAACTTAACCTCAGAGACATCCATATGACCGACAGACAGACCTTCACAAAGATTAAATGGAAAATGAAACCTTTATTGTGTACCTAAGGTTTTTATAAGATTTAACCTAATGACCTAGATTTTGACCCCGCATGACCCAGTTTCAAACCTGGTCTAGATTTCTTGGATATGAACATTCTGACAAAGTTATCAAAACTGTGCCCTCTAGAATGTACACAATGTTTTTCTAAGGTTTAACCTAGTGACCTACTTTTTGACCCAACATGACCAAGTTGCACCCTTGGTCCAGATTTGTTGGAGACAACATTCTGACAAAGTCTCATGAAGATTAGAACAAAACTGTGTCCTCTAAAGCATTCACACTGTTTTTCTAAGAACTGACCTAGTGACCTAGTTTTTTACCTGACATGGCCCAGTTTCAAATCTGGTATAGATTTGATGAAAATAAACATTCTGACAACGTTTCACGTAGATTGAATCATAACTGTGCCCTCTAGAGTTTACACAAGATTTTTCTAAGATTAGACCTAGTGACCTAGTTTTTGACCCCACAAGACTCAGATTCAAATTTGGCCTAGATTTTATATAAATAAACATTGACAAAGTTTCACGAAGATTGGATCAGAACTGTGCCCTTTAGAGTGTGCACAAGATTTTTCTAAGATTTGACCCAGTGACCTAGTTTTTGACCCCACATGACCCAGTTTCAAAGATGGTCTAGATTTCATTTAGATAAACATTCTGACAAAGTTTCATGATGATTGGATCATAACTGTGCCCTCTGTGTCATTCTAAGATTTATTTCTATTTTTAGCTCTGGTGGCCATTTTGTTCAGCGGAGTGGAACCATTTGAGCAACTTTTGTTCAGGGCCATGAGTAAAACATTTCTTTGAAATTTTTTTGAAATCAAGCCATTGGCTTCAGAGACGATGATGTTTAAAGCTTTTTTCTATTTTTAGCTCTGGTGGCCATATTGTTCAGCGGAGCAGAACCGTTTGAGCAATTTTGGTAGAGGGTCTCCTAAGGAACACTTCTGTGATATTATTTCAAAATCGGCCCAGCAGTTCTGGAGGAGAAGTCGTTTAAAGGTTTTTCTATTTTTAGCTCTGGCGGCCATATTGTTCAGCGGAGCGGAACCGTTTGAGCAATTTTGGTAGAGGGTCTCCAAAGGAACATTTCTGTGAAATTATTTCAAAATCAGCCCAGCAGTTTTGGAGGAGAAGTCGTTTAAATGTTTTTCTATTTTTAGCTCTGGTGGCCATTTTGTTCAGCGGAGTGGAACCGTTTGAGCAATTTTGGTAGAGAGTCCCCCAAGGAACATTTCTGTGAAATTATTTCAAAATCCGTCCAGCAGTTTTGGAGAAGAAGTCGTTTAAAGCAAAAGTTGATGCAGGACGACGGACAAAGACTGATCACAATACCTCACCTTGAGCACTTCGTGCTCAGGTGAGCTAATAAGGAAGGGGAAGCAATTATTCTTTTATTAGACATACTGTCTCAACCTAATACACATTGTTATAAAGTTTCGTCAAGATATTCCATACGGTTACCTGGTTATGACTTGCCAAAGAATAGCCGTAGAAATTAATCAAAGGGATGTAACTCCATAAATAAGGAAGGGGGAGCAATTATTCTTATATAAGACACACAGCCTCAACCTAATACACATTGCTATAAATTTTCATCAAGATATTCCATATGGTTGCCTACTTATCGCTTGCATAAGAATAGCCTTAGAAAATATTCAAAGGGAGGTTACTCCAAAAATAAGTAAGGGGAGGCAATCGTTCTTATATGTGACATATTGTGTCAACCTAATATACATCATTATCAAGTTTCATCACAATAGTCCAAAGGGTAAGTTAGATATGAGGTGTAAAAATATAGTCTGACAAAATAATCAAAGGGAGGTAACTCATCTAAGTCAAGGGGAGTAACCATTCTTGTATGAGACATGTTGTCTTAACCTCATATACATTGTTATAAAGTTTCATCATGATATTCCAAAGAGTAACCAAGTTATGGAATGCTAAAGAATTGCCATACAAACTGCCATAGATGAGTTTTTTCAAAGGGCTGTAACTCCGCTAAAAATCATCGGAGCAAAATTCCCATATTATATGCGCTACTCCACATCATAGTCTTACTGTTTACAAAGTTTCAGCTTAATTGGATGAAAACTATAGGAGGAGTTATCCGGAAACGAACACCCCAAAAATTCTAAGTAAAGGGCTGTAACTCCGCTAAAATTCATTGGAGCGTAACCTCGAAACGATATGCCCTGGTCCACCTCATAGTCTTACTATATACCAAGTTTCAGCTCGATCGGATGTAAACTGTAGGAGTTATCCGGAAACGAAAAGTTTACGCCGGATGGACGGACGGACGGACGCCAGCGCCATAACAATATACGTCCCCATTTTCAAACGGGCGTATAAAAACAGGTGCTCATTGAGACCATATAAGCAAAACTTTTGTCAGTTTTGTAAGTTTCACATATGAGCCGCGACACGACAAAACCAACAATGTGGTTGTACGCCCAGCACAGACTCAGATCAGCCTGGGCATCCGCCCAGTCTGATCAGAGTCTTCGCTGTCCGCATGGAGGTAGCTTAGGGTCTGAGCTACTCTTTTAGGGCTTAGCAAAGAGTCTGATCAGACTGAGCGGATGCCCAGGCTGATCTGAGTCTGCGCTGGAAGCACAACCATGTTGGTTTTGTCGTGTCGCGGCTCATATATTACCTATCCCACATTTTTCTCGAAGTCTCTATGTTATTTCTAAGGGTAGTAGATTTGAATAGCAATACACAGTTCCGAGCCACACCCAGAATGTCACACAAAATCACATGATATCGTATACCTGGCCAATGCAGCGACAACTTAGCACGTGACATAGTCTCACAAACAAATCGCACGTGGTCAATACCAACATAAGTCCGTGATTTTACCGTTCAGTTAATGAAGGGATGTATACCTGTTTAAAGAAAAACAAACTAACACCACTTTTAATAAATTTTACCCTGCTTTGCAAGAGCAGAACGCATCGGAAATGCATGATGCGCCAACTGCCATGTGTAGGTCATGAGGAGGCTGATTCTTCGCCATAGATCGCCAACATTTAGCAGGCACTTGCATTTGTCATTTGTTTTTCCGCCATCTTTGTGTAAGCTTGTGAGACGTAGTAACAGTAACTAAGCAGGCGGAGCTTAGCAGCTATTCTCGGAACTGTGTATCCAAGAATTGAAATGAAAGTAACAGTCCAAAACATCTCACAGTTGCCTGTTCTACACCATAAAATGAAAATGCCACAAAAAATAATCAGGTTATAGAGAGACTAGGAAATGCAGTTAATGTAGTTAGAATGCCTCAAAGAGTGGAGCCGGGCCGGGTAGCGCAATCGGTAGGGCACCTGACTTGTAAGTCACAGGTCCTGGGTTCGAATCCCGGTCTGGCCACATACTTTTGTTTCTCCTTCCGCTGATTCAAGAAGGGCAGTTGTCAGTTACTGGCAAAAGTATGTGCACTTAGTACTGGTTAACCGCTTAGGAGGTCTAAGCCTGCCCAGGAATAGTGTGGTTAGGTTAACTGACCGTCCCGACATGACCTTAGTTGTTTACCGTGGACGTTAAGCATCAAATCAACCAACCAAAAATCAAAGAGTGGAACCGAGATCTCGTATTTGTGTTTCATTCACTGTCCTTTCTTTTATAACTGTCAAGTATTAAACAGGGTCAAATTATATACTGAACAAAAAAAGAAACGTTACATAAATTATTCATGAATTTTAAGTTAAAGAACAATATTTTCAAAGAATAATGTGTTATTTTTCCACGTGCCAGAGGTCAGACAACTATATGAACTAATTGGTTTTTGGTTAGCATTATTTGTAGAAGAATTATTCCTCTTTAACTGAAAACACCACAATGTGAAACACTCCATGCGCAGGCACAAGCGCTTAAATTTTTGCACTCTCAGATTTGCATTGTAACTGCCAATAAAAAACCCTATGAACCTTTTGACATTTAACCAGGAGCTCAAAGAAAAAAGATGTTAAAGATGCAGTGTCTTTGAAATTGTCTCCCTTGCAATTAAAAGTATAGCAAATCGTTAACTCCGATTAACCAGTACGTTTCAATAAATTTTTCAAGTTTAATTCATGGATCTTATTCCAGCTTCTCTAGGCAATGGTTCATGATGAAAAAGTCTGATCAAACTGGTTAATTGGCCATGGTATATCACCTTGCATTGTCTATGGGAGTTCCAGTGCTTAGCATGAAAGTCGGAGTCAAGTGTCATGGAAAGCGATTTTTCCAAGCCTTGTGCTTCAATGATCAACCCTTTGGAAGCAACAAATTGGACCATTTTTGTAACAACTAGTGCCTGATAAATGTCTCAGAAGTTACTTGCTTACATGGGCTGATAACTTGAGTGATATACGGGTCTTTAAAAAGCACTTCAAAATAGCACTTTCAAATTCTGACCCCTCACTGAATGAAACTGATCTGGGGACAATAATCTCGCAGCCTATGTTGTGATATTCATTTTCTGAAATACAAATACTTTTTGTCAGTAGGTAATAAAATAAAATTGGCAAAATCTTAATTCAGTTCTAAAAAATGTGCACTGAAAGTGCATATAACTTTTCTTTTTTTGTTCAGTATAGATTCTACATAAATCTACAAAGAGCCAGTGCAGGAGCTGTCTGTTTACCAATTCTGCATAATCTTTTTACACTAAAAATGGTACGAAGCACAAAGATACTAGCAGCCATCAAACTGACTAAAACCATAATTGGGAAATAACTTACAAAGTAAGAAGGCAAAACCCTATACACAAATAATGCCCCCATGGCCTGCCTATAGTGCAAAACAATTCTCAATGACAGGGTTCAAAATGGTCATTACTCTTTCAAAACTAGTTTTACTGCCAAAATCTCATGTCCCCAACATGTATACAAAGTTTCTCTCCAGTAATTAAGGTGATACATGCCAATAATGGCAGTTTCATTTATTACAAGTTTACAAATTATATGGTTACATATAGGTTAAACAAAGCTTAGAAAAACTGATAACTCCATTTTGTGTTTGCAAGCTATATTAACACAGTTTTGGACAGCAGTGATATTGACAGAGGCCTTCCTGACGGGCAACCTATGAGCTTAAGAATTTTAGGGAAAGAAAGAAAGAAAAATCAACAAAGCTGGATTTGAATTTTAATATTACAAATTACATAAAGTATGTGACTGGCCTGTATAGACTGGGACATGATTTGATTATTTTACATGGCATTATACAGGTACTATAAGCATCGCAGTCTGCTGAAATAAAGTAGACTGGAATATGACTTTCACACTATACAATGAATAACATATAGGACCGATAGCAAAGCAGTCTATAGCTACCAAATTATGCAGTAACCGGAATGGACAACTTTTTCTTTCATGATTTCACAGGATGTTTTATGCATACAGTCATCACTGGTATAAATACAGAATTTATAGTTCACTCTATCTTCCAAAGCCAGTATACTTATGCACAAAAATAGCATGAAATTGGAATAGATATACTACTAGGAGTGGATATTTACAGAAAAAGATAAGGTTTTATCATACTGTGCATGTGAATAAATTTGTAAAATCAGCTGCCTTGAAATGTGGCATGTGCTACTACACAGGTTGCATCACACAAAAAGATGCTATATGTACATCTGACCTGCGAAGATTCAAACCAGTCTGACAGGCCCCCTAAAGAGGCATACATGTATTTGGTGATAACTAGGGGTAATTTCAGTAAAATTGCTATGAAAACATGCTGTGACCCTCATTAGAACCGTCTCAGCGAGATGGTTTTAACGAAGGGTCACAACATTGGTTTTCAGATGCGAAATAAAATTTTTCCATAAATTATCATCAAACATCCCCCTTATTTCGGGTTCTGAGACTGGTGTGCAGGCGTTTACTGTTCACATATGCCCAAAGCACCCTTTCTGCATGCACCAGATCAAAGTGTTGGATAAACTAGGCTTCCCTATTTCAGACACACAGGAGGTAATTCACTATATCCGCAAGGAGATGAACAGGGCATAAAAGGTGCATACTCGAGTATTTCAAATGTTCACTTTTGAACAAGTTTCAAGGTCTAATTTCTTTTAACTATTAAATAATTCTCAACAAATATACAAATTATAAAAGCAAAATAAAGGTCACTGGAATGTTGAAGTATTTCAGCATAAAAATAAAATCCTTTGCTTAGCTACTAAATAAATATATAAATATCTGTCAAGGATTTCCTAACATTACAGTCAATGCCTATCTAAATTTCTAGATGTACCATTTGCTAAAACTTCCCATGATTTAAAGGATGGCATAGTGCAATTGAGACACGACACGAGAAAACCAACAATGTGGTTGTGTGCCCAGCGCAGACTCGGATCAGCCTGGGTATCCGTCCAGTCTGACAATCAGACTCTTTGTTAGGTGCTTAAAGGGTAGCTAAGGGTCTAAGCTCTCCCCATGCGGACAGCGAAGACTCTGATCAGACTGGGCGGATGCCCAGGCTGATCTGAGTCTGCTCTGGGCGCACGGCCACATTGTTGGTTTTCTCGTGTCGTGGCTCAATTTGTTTCAATAAAGCAAAATCTGCTTTGCAAGGTTTAAGGGCGGAGTGGGAGAATATAGCTTTTTGAGTACTTTAAACCTCAATATGCTGACTTTCTTGATGCTGCTGCGTTTAAAGATAAATTGCTCATTCGAAGGGATGTTTTATTTTTATGATAAAAACATTTTTATACTACATATAGTCATAAACTGGTGAAGCATTTGAAGTTCAATACTCTTTGTAAGACCCCAAGGCTAAGATTAACTTTTGTAAGACCCCAAGGCTAAGATTAACTATCTGAATAACAAGACTAATTTTCATACTTCAGACTGTGGTTGATCTCTGATTTTCTGTTTGCATATGAGAGGGGAGAAGACCATGAACGAATGGAGAATTTTGGCCGAAAATTTGAGTATACTGACATTAAAATCAGATACATAACAACATGCAAAAGTTTGTCTAGTATCTAGGGGACTAGGACTGTAATTACACTGACAAATTTGACAATTCAAAACTTGGACAAAAAAATGATTGCTAGAAACTAGGGGAGAGTCGGGTAACTTCGGACAGCGGGTAAATTCGGACAGTGACATTTTTCCTTTATATGTCAGTTGTCTGGAACTAAAACAAAACAGTAACTGGTCAAACAGTGAAAATCCTGATGAGCCGGCTCATTATGAGCCGTCTCATCAGGATTTTCACTGTTTGCAGTGATGTGTCCGAATTTACCCGCCTGTCCGAAGTTACCCAACTCTCCCCTATGGTAAAATGACAACATCATAGCCCATACACAGAACCATGGCAGTATGTAAAAGAAAGCATATAAATTTACAACATACACATTTAAACTACAAATGAACATATCCACACAAGTCATACAAGTCATATACACATGTATAAAATACATGAATATTTTTACAATACACATATGAAATTCTATAAAGTCTTTATACAAGCAAAATGGAAAGAGATACTCAGAAATAAATGCATCATGAAATACATGATAATAGAAATAAAATACTGAAAATGTGTGACATAAAATAAACTGCCACTTAGAAAACCCCAATTAGTCACATATGAACAGCTACAACCAAGACCAGGCTGCAAATGAGGACATTCTCTGCCAAGTTGCTCCAAACATCCTTAAGTCTTTATAAAACTGGCGTAAAACACGCTCAATTGATTCATATGCTTTAAAATTTATGGGCAAAAAGGAAAACGAGAAATGAGTGTAATGACCTTTATCAATTTAGAGCTCAGGTAAGGTGGGGGTTTGAGGATAATAACAAACATTCAGTCAACTCTCGATATCTCAAATACTGATATCTCAAAATACCCTCTGATATCAAAGAATATAGTTTGGAGAATTTCCTCTTTTCTTAACATTTCAACTCCTTTTATCCTAAACTACTGATATCTCAAAGTAAATTTTCTGGGACCAGAAAATTTACTTTGAGATATAAGAAGTTGGGGATGAACTTCAACTTTGAGATATCGAGAGTTGACTGTATGTTGTGACCCCTCTATAGAACCATCTCAGCAAGAGAGGTCACAACATATTTTTTTATGCAGTCAGTTTGTATAAAAAGCCTGGTCTAGGACTGAAGCTGTCACCAAGGATGTCACTATCACGATTCATTCACATGCAGGTCTCAAATGACAACTGGCAAATCAGATTGTGTAAATTATTTTTCTTCAGCTAAAGGACAGGATTTTTCCCTCTCTAGAGTAACCCCAAATAAACCTCTAAATAAGTTTTGTAATAGGTTTTTTTCCTTCCAAATATGACAGATCTAGATATTTTGGGATTTTTTTGAAAAGGAAAAACCTCTGTCTTACAGCCAAAGAAATATGGTAGCATAAAAGACTGTTCAAATTTCCTGATATAGTCAGCAAAGGCTCAGATTTTACTTTAATGCACAGACTTGCAGGCTGACCTGAGTTTTCACTGTTAAAACATGCTGGAAGGTACCATTGTTTTTGTGTTGTGGCTCAAACCATGTATTGCACAAAATGAACATATCTTTGATATTGATTCTAACGTGAGCACATGACATCTGGACATCAACCCACAGTGAATGCAAGGTTTTTGAGATTGCATCAACAGTGTGACCAATATGGTTTGTTCACTGGAAAGGTTACTTGGATGCTCAGCCGTGACACAAAAAAATGCCTCACCATATCTTCAAACAATCAAGATTCAGATCAGCTTCTGCCTCACTTTTAAGAATCCTCAGGGTATTTAAGAGAAAGTGTCTCTAGCCATACAGAAATCATTTCAAACTGGACAGACTCTGACCAATTTACAAAACTGCACAGCCTGACCAGTCTTCACTGTGACCATGCTGTAAGGTACCATCTATCCTCTGCTGGCTAATTTGTTGTCTTTTGTGTCCTGATTTCCTTCTGGAAAGATTGTAAGCCCAGAATATTTTGCAGTGATTTTTAAATTTCAGGACTTTTAAGGGCTGAATAAATCAAAAGCCCTTCCGAAAAGTTTTCTTTAGATCACTACAAAAAGAATTAAACTCAAGTTTGCACTAAATTTCTTCATCTTTGTCCTTTTTTTCCTCTTGTTGCTATGGAACGACATTTTTGAAAACAACTTGAGCTCATTGCAAAAAATAAAGGGGCATAAAATTGTTTTGCTGTAATGATATATGAAAGACGATAATAGTATTCTTTACAGTAATTGAGGAAGAAGTATATCTAATCCCTAATTCTGACAACCAGCATCCACCTAACATACCGTAATTGTCCTAAATAACTGAGACAGTTTTAATGATTGTGGTAATTATCCTAAAAATTGAAAGAATTGAATGTATCTATTTATGTCAGAATGGCAAACAGTGAAGATCCAGATCAGCCTGCTCCTTGGAGCAGTCTGATCTGGGTCATCACTATTTGCCCTCAAAATTTCTTGTCAGCAATATTTAGGGCCATTACGGTAGTCACGACATTTTTCAAACACACTTTTGTTCATCTCATCAATACCTGAACCTTTCAAGTCCTACAGCCTTTGGTTTCAAAGCACTAAGAGTGACCTCCCTTGAGAATTGAGGTATGGTACTGATGTCCCTTAATTTAGGCATTCCGGTAATAATTGGAACAGCTTTTACAACAGATGCCAGAGTACATTGGATAGCCACATAGTTTTGCGGTGACGATTAGACGACATTTCATTAATGAAGTTTCATCTACACATTTCTCCGGCATTACATCTGAAAAATAAATATAGGATATTTTATTTGACACTCTCTTGCAAATCTGCTGTTCCACTAACCCTACTATGCAAGTAAAACTCCCTGTTAACCCATTCCATTTGGGATACCCCTTTAGGGGTATCTCGACAAACAGTTTGGATCCAGATCTGAGATCCAAACTGTTTGCTGCCTAGACATCATTTCTACAAAAGTTAGTTAGACCAATATTGTCAAAATATTCTTGATGCAGATGACAATTTCAGCAGACGACAAAAAATACCCAGAATGCAATGGGTTAAGTATATAGGTACACCTCCCTGCTATTCCTCCCATTTTTACAAAGAAGGACAACTTTTGTGACTTCATGTTTGCTTCACTGGACAATGAAGTACTTGCAAAAAGGCGTCTACTCTTAAGAAAGAATTTGTTCTTATGGGAGCAAATTCTTTCCTTTAAGAGTTGACCCCCATTCAGAAGGAGGCAAGAAAATGGTAAAGTTGCTTCCTCTGAAATCTGAAAAGTGTGCCCACAAACCTTAAAGAAGAGGAAAGAGGGAGTGGAAACAATTCTGGTTTAGTTGTCTAACATTTGTCTTCATAAGACTGTACACATATCCACTTTCAGTGAACTAACTATTGGCACACAACATTAAAATAATGTTAAATGACAATTTAAAAAAAAGAAGAAAAACTCAAGTTTGCAGACAGCACAGATGTATGAATTGCATTGGGTTGCATGCACAGTGAATGAATAGGGGTTCAGTCTCTCTTGCTGGAAAATGAAATTCAAACTGATATTCACTTTATTTTCTTTATTCTTATAAACTGGTGAAAACGTTGCTAAGATGACTGAATTAGAAAAATACTTTTGAAGACAACATTTCCAGACAGATGGTGCTAGGCACCTGGGTTCAAGGTTATAAAACTTGAGAATAATCTCAAACTCAAAATGTTTGAGAATGTACTCGTTTTATAACCTCTTGGCCTGATGTAATCAGAACTCTGCCAACCTCCAATTAAGTTGCTGAAAACCATATCTGACCTGACATTCTTACTGAAGCATGCACTACATTGGTATAACTTATGCAAGGGTGTAACTTCCTATAAGCAAATACGCTGGTGCTTGTTGAAATTTTGTCAAATTGACAAAATTTCAACACGCACCTGCATATTTAATGATACTGTAATTTTGTAAATTGGACAAGATGTCACTACTTACCGCAAAGAGTCGCGACTACATGAAATATTTTGGTGCTGAATTCTTATTCTTGTCCTCCAGATGTATAAAGCATTATTGTGCGTAACATCTAATCAGCAATAGTTACGCCCCCATTATTTATTATTCAGTTAAATGATAGATTTTATTTCTTCCCAAAATTCTATATCGCGGAAGGATGAAAATTCGCCGGTGATGTGATTTCGCCGGTAGCACTGAATCTTACATTTTTGTTTGCCTCACATGCGTTTCTCGTGGCCAACACGTGATAAATGTTTGTAAACACGAAGCCTTCTCGCGGAAAATATTTTGGACCCTAAACGGGAGTTAGTTTGGAAATTAAACATAAACACTTTATACTGCACTCTTTTTTATACATTTTTGCTTAATCCCAAAGTTCTATCAGCATTATCATCAAAATAAACCTGTTATTAGTGATTACAACTCGCTCAACTTTCGTCGTCTGCAAGAGATATGTTTGACAGTTAGCATGTGGTCCTGCTCGATAACGTCACAAGTATACTGTTAAAAAAAGTTATGTCACAAAATGAAGAGGTGCTTATAAAGGAACTGAATATTGCATAATTCTGTTAAATCAAAAATTCTTCATTTATCTGCAAATATCTCAACATAAATCTTAAAGTGTATTACGATTTTATAAAGTTAGGTGTTAATTCAGGTTCTAATTACACCATGTTGTAAAACTCAAGCTGGAATTATTTTTGTAATGAAATAATATTGTACATTCAGGTTATGATTTTTTTCTCTATAATATCCAAACATCTGCTAAACATTTGCTAAATTTCAGTTAAATACACTCGTGCCCCTTTACAGATGCATAAGTATGTTTCAAAACCATTTCTTGTGGTGTGATAATGTTTACAAACCTCATGTGAAATAAATTTTGATAATCAGTATAGTTAATGATGACATCGGCGAAAATATATCACGTCACTGACAGCTAACACGAGGTCGGTGACCATTTTTGTTTACAATCTACATGTGTCTTTGGAAAGGAAAAATATCTGATTTTTGAAGATTTATTCAGGGTTTAATAGGGATCAGGTGAGTAAATCTATTGTTTGATTACTGATGTAATAAAATGGTATAAGAAAAAAAATTCCTTATACCGGCGAATTCTCATCACACCGGGATATCTGTCTTGTCTGATTATGATTGATAGATCTTGATTTTTGGTTGTTTTGAAAGGGAAAATCCATCTTACAGCAGAATAACACCATACTGATTCAAGGATGATAATCTAGATGGGGACAACCCCATCTTATAAACAATTAAATGGGGTATTACTTTTTACATGCACATGTAATTACTACAGCATACTCACCTCTGGGTATGACTTGTACAGAAGTTGACGTTTCTATTTTCTCTTCAGCATTGGACACAATACAGGAATAGGTGCCGGTGTCATCCAGAGTTGCATTTCTAATCACCAGCCTGCCATCAACACTGATAAAGACATTACCCCCAGTGGTAAGGGGTCGTCCCATCTTTTCCCAAATCAAAGTTGGAGTAGGGTAGCCTCGGCCCTCACAAGTCAGTGTTATCTTCCCACCCTCTATCACACGGCCATTATTGTTCTCTATCCTCGCCACTAGCATTTCTGAAGACAAAGTTAAACAATGTTACAATTAACATAATGTCACATTCAGGTACGTTAAAGAACCAATTTTAGCGCAAAAAAAAATCAGTATGCAGTAGTTGAAACTAGAGATGGCAGTAAGCATGGCTTACTAAATACCCCCCGCATTTAACAGTTAAGCATGGACCTTCGTCATCTAAGTTTTACAAAGTTATACAAAGCATACATGTTATGACAACTACAAACAAATATAGCTCATCCTATAATCCTATCAAGGTAACTGAACATGTCTACTTTTATCTAATATTGGCTCCAGAGAGCAAATCTGGAAAAACCTGTAGTAAAAATCAAGAAAATTGGTCAAGCAGTCTAGAATGAGTAGCGATAAACTTTTATTACAAAAATTACAAAGGTGAATAACTCAGCAGGCAAAAACTTCTGGGAAAAAATGGAAAACAAGGGTCAACTTTTTTCGACCCAAATTAGAATACAATCAAAGCAAAAAGTAGCGATAACAACCTTTTTTTTTACGAAAAATATAAAGGGGCATAACTCAGGAGGAAAACACTTCCTGGAGAAACTGGAAAACATGTATCAACTAGTTTCTTATGATGCATCAATGAACCAAATTTTGAATACAATCAAAGCGAGAACGACTGAAAAACCCCAAAATTAGGGCCAAAATTATCAAAAAGGGGCATAACTCAAGAAATAGGGGTCAGATTTCAAAATGGAAAACTTAATGCACATCTTCATACTAATGTGTGTTCACATACTTTATTTCAAGAAAATCGGTCAAGCGGTCTAGGAGGAGTTGCGATAACAAACTTTTTTTACGAAAAATATAAAGGGGCATAACTCAGCAGGAAAACACTTCCGGGAGAAACTGGAAAACACGTATCAACTTATTTCTTATGATGCATCTATGAACCAAATTTGAATAAAATCAAAGCAAAAACTTTCAAGAAAATTGGTCAAGCGGTCTATGAGGAGTTGCGATAAACTTTTTTTACAAAAAATATAAAGGGGCATAACTCAGCAGGAAAACACTTCCGGGAGAAACTGGAAAACACGTATCAACTTCTTTTTTATGATGCATCAATGAACCAAATTTTGAATACAATCAAAGCAAAAACGACTAAAAACCCCTAAAATTAGGGCCAAAAATATCAAAAAGGGGCATAACTCAAGAAATAGGGGTCAGATTTCAAAATGGAAACTTTAATGCACATGTTCACATACTTAATTTCAAGAAAATCGGTCAAGCGGTCTAGGAGGAGTTGCGATAACAAACTTTTTTTTACGAAAGATATAAAGGGGCATAACTCAGCAGGAAAACACTTCCGGGAAAAACAAAAAAATACGTATCAACTCTTTTCACATGCTGCATCCATGGACAAAATCTAAAAACAAATCGGAGCAAATGGTGCGGACGGACGAACAGACGGACGGACAGACAACGTGAAAACAGTATACCCCCTCAAACAAGTTTGCGGGGGGGGGGGTATAATAATAATATCATAGTGTGCTTAAGTATTGGGACACCGAAAACCATTAGCTTATCTCCTGCTCTGAGTGTATATAAAAAGTCTGAGGTCAAAATTTAAGTGACATAATGTGACAGAAAGCAAATTCAATTACTCACCTCTTAGTGTCAATTTCAGTGATCTTTGCACTGGTGGCGACATTTCATTGTCAGCTTCACACGTGTAGCTTCCAATATCATCCTCAGATGCTCGGCGGATCAACAATGTTCCGTTGCTAAACATTTCATATCTTCCTCCAGAGCGAATAGGCATAGTATTCTTTCTCCAGGATACTGAAGGCTTGGGGTTCCCGTAAACCTCACAGTGCAGGAATGCCATATGGTATGGTTTGACCATGATAGTGTCAGGGCCTGGGAGGATCCCAATGGGTACTGAAAGAACAGAAAGAAGAAAGTGTACTATTATTTGGCACCCAGTATCAAAATTGGATTTCAGAGGTCCAGACAAGAGCTCTTGCTTATACAGAAATTATGAAACACATTTAGCAATGACCAGTTTGGCACCATGCACTGGTGGTGAACACAGACCAAAATAAAAGTGTCAATATTCTGCATTTCAAAATTGTGACAGCACCAACATTAAATAGGGTCAATTTGCCAATTTTAGAAAAACACAAATATCTCATACCGAAGATCGGAAATACTTTATGATAACTGAAAAATGTACAGACAGTACTTACTTAGCACCTGAATATTATATCTGTAGACATCTGGTATCTGCTGGCCTTGGAATCGGACATGACAGGCGTAGCTACCATCATCTTCAATGGTTGTCTGTCTAACAACTAGAGTTCCATTAGGATATACTGTCCTCTTGTCGTCAGTCTCCAACAGTTTCCTGAAACAGTATAGGCAAATTATAATTTGGACTGCAAGACTATACACACTTAATAAAATTCAACATGTTTGGGTATGGTATACCTGTTTACACCATTTTACAAAGGGAAATGACTTCCTGTTTTCTTCTCTAGATGGTGCAGCCTTTCCACAATGATGTCTACTCTAAGAAAAGAATTGAACCCTGACACGACAAAACCAACAGAGTGGCATGTGCACCCAGTGAAGACCCAGATCAGCCTGGGCATCTGTCCAGTCTGATCAGAGACTTCTCTGTACGCACGGAAGTAGCTTAGACACTTAGCTACCCTTTTAGCCACAGCAAAGACTCTTTTCAGACTGGAGCTATGCCCAGGCTGATCTGAGTCTTTGCTGGGCGAACATGCCACTTAGTTGGTTTTGTTGTGCTGAGGGAGCAAGTGTCCTCTAAGAGCTGACTCCCAACTGAGAAGGGAGGCAAAATGAAAATATCTCAGTTGCTAGAGCTAACCTTGACACAGTGCCCAACCACGTTAATGGAAAAATAAGATGGGGCTAGAGTTGCTGACTCTACCAGTTGCTAAGTTAGAAAGAAGTACATCAGAACTTCAACGGCTCGAACCCTGATGGCTTGTTTACCCTGCCTGGCTAGACCTTGTTCTTGAGTCCCTAGAAGTCAATTTTATAGAAACTAGCCCTGGATGGCTGGAACTATCTTTGTCTGGAACTAATTTCATGGTCCCAAGCCTGTTTGAGCCATTGAAGTTCTACTGTACAATGAACACCTTTGATAATGACAGCATTTAATCCAAAAGCCTGTGTTTTAAAACTGCATTTGTAGTTATAAAGAACCTAGTTTTAAAACTAAAATGTACCTTGTGCCAGTAAAAAGGATTTTATAAAGAATTTGATGTTTACTGAATGTCATTATAAACAGAGCTGACTCTAAATGGTTTAAACAGCGCAGTTTATATCATGCAGTTTATATCAAACTACATGGTTGGGCTAGTGTGACAAAGCACTGAGCCTGTCCACAGACTTTGCCTTATAGCACAGAATTAAATGACTTTTGAGAATAATTATTTGTTTGAGAAAATCTGAAGTCTCTGTTGGAGGAATTTCAGTTTATAATGTCATTGAAAAATTGGCAGAGTATGGCATACATTGTTTGCCATGTTCTGGAACCAATGATGTCATATATCCATTGCTACAGCAACTAAGAGTTCACATTGATGTCTAAGTGACATAACTGAGATGCCATTCTGTCAAGGTACTAAGCACAACAGTTGGTAATTGCATAATTGCTATGGCAACAGACCCATGACATCATCTCACTTATAAATGGAGAGGAGCTTGGCATACAGTGTATGCCATGCTCCTCTCGAATAACTGGAGAGGAGCTTGGCATACAATGTATGCCATGCTCCTCTCGAATAATACATGACATGCTACCTGAAATTCACACAATAAAAACTGAGATTTTCTCAAACCTATGATTTATTCTCAAATGATTTAATTCTCTGTTTTATATGATAACACAGATACATTAACTTCTTGTTATCAAGTCCAGAAATAGTAAAATATTGTGTCTAGGCCTGCCAAGACATTGCAGTAAAAACAGAAAGCATTTCTACTGATGGATTTTAAATATGAAAATAGTTTCGTTTTACTACAAGTATGTACAATGTTTCCTACCATATGTAAATGTGAGTCCTTAACAAGAGGACCATTGGTCCTGTAGCTCACCTGAGTCCATTCAGCCTCAGTACTCTAGGGTAAGTTACTCTAAGGCAAAATGAACACATAGGTGGTATCATACCTGTGACCCTCAGGGTGGAAAATGAAAAAGACAAGAATCATCCAACCAGACCCAAATTTGAACTGGTCCGATATTTTATGGCTGTCCTAGATACCTGCAAGTTTGAAGAAGTTGCAGTCAAAACTAAA
Source organism: Ctena decussata (assembly GCA_963989385.1). Taxonomy (NCBI): domain Eukaryota; kingdom Metazoa; phylum Mollusca; class Bivalvia; order Lucinida; family Lucinidae; genus Ctena; species Ctena decussata. The sequence continues at coordinate 28,818,615 of OZ022499.1, read as the reverse complement.
GGTGCTATGGTCCGGACAACATGGGAAGTGGCTGCCATGGTAACCACAGTTTTAAACCAATCTTTCCCAAAACTATATGAAATCAATCCCCCACCCCAACAATGCTACATAGAAAATTTGATCAAGATTGGCCAGATACTTTAGCAAATATTAATGCTTAAAAGTGTGGACGTACGACAGACCAAACCTATACTACAAGCTCACCTTGTGAGCCTTTGGCTCAGGTGGGCTAAAAATAGCAACTGTGACCTTGACCTTAGACTGCTGAAATGCAAACTTGTTCAAGATATTGTCATACTAAACATTTGTGTGAAGTTAAATCAAAATCTGTCCATAAATGAAGGCTCTAGACAAAGTTTTTCTAAAAATAGCCACTGTGACCTTGACCTTAATCCCAGAACGCTGAAACGCAAAAATGTCTAAGATATTGCCATACTTATCACTTGTGTGAAGTTAAATTGAAATTGGTTCATAAATGAAAGCGCAAGACTGATGACAAAGTTTTTCTATAAATAGCCACTGTGACCTTGACTTTGACCTTAGGATGCTGAAACACAAGCTTGTTCAAGATATTGTCATACTAAATATTTGTGTGAACTTTTAAACACAAATGGTCCATAAATGAAGGTTCTAGAGCGATGACAAAGTTTTTCTAAAAATAGCCACTGTGACCTTGACCCAAGAACGCTGAAATGCGAATTTGTCCAAGATATTGTCATACTAATCACTTTTGTGATATCCAATTGAATTCAGTCCACAAATTGAAGGCACTACAGCGATGACAAAGTTTTTCTAAAAAAAGCCACTGTGTCCTTCAACTTGACCCAAGAACACTGAAACACGTTCTTGTCCAAGATATTGTCATACTTATCACTTGTGTGAAGTACAATCGAAATTATTCCATAAATGAAGGCACTAGAATGATGACTGGACAACATAGTCTAAGGGAAAATACTTTATCGCTCAAAGGCAAGTAACTCTAAAAAGAATGATCCAACCTGACCCAAATTCCAACCTGTCCAAGATGTTTTGACTATCCTGGATACCTGCAAGTTTGAAGAAGTTGCGATCAAAAATGAAGAAGCTAGGGCCTGGACAACATTTTCCCCATTATAAGTCAATGGGACAAAATTTCTTGCTCAAGGGCAAGTAACTCTGAAAAGAATAATCCAACCTGGCCTGAATTCGAACTGGTCCGAGATGTTTTGGCTGTTCTGGATACCTGCAAGTTACAAGAAGTTGCGATCAAAAATGAAGAAGCTAGGGCCCGGACAACATTTCCCCATTATAAGTCTATGGGAAAATATTTTATCGCTCAAGGGCAAGTAACTCTAAAAAGAATGATCCAACCTGGCCCAAATTCGAACTGGTCCGAGATGTTTTGACTGTCCTGTCCTGAATATTTGCAAGTTTGAAGAAGTTGCGATCAAAAATGAAGAAGCTAGGGCCCGGACCACACTTTCCCCATTATAAGTCTACGGGACTTTTTGTTGCCATGGTAACCACAGTTTTAAACCAATCTGTCCCAAAACTATGCGCAATCAATCCCCCACCCCAACCATGCTACACATAAAATTTGATCAAGATTGGCCAGCTACTTTAGCAGATAGTATTGCTTAAAAGTGTGGACGACGGACGACGAAGGACGGACGATGGATGACGGACCAAGCCTAACTATAAGCTCACCTTGTGAGCCTTCGGCTCAGGTGAGCTAATAAAAATATATACCTTCTTGTATTTACACAAAAGTCAAGGTCACTTACCCTTCTCTGTACCAGACTATGGAGTACTGCTCTACGTTACCATAGTTACAGTTCAAAGTGGCACTTCTACCAGGAGTAACAGGTACAATCTTCACATTTCCAGTTTGTTGCCCTGTCAAACATAAAAAATCGTTTATCTGGATGGAATCTCAACTTAATTATCACACTTCTAGAAGTTAATTCACATCAATGGCTCATCTTGTTTGCAGTGTGTCAAACATTGCAATGTTGACAGTCAGAAAGTATAAATAAATAAATAATAAAATCTGTTTCATAGTATTTGGAATATTGCACTGTCCTTGCATTGTAAAATTCACAACAGGACCACTGAGCAGGGCAACATATGCCCTTAAAGGTTAATTGTAGGAAAGTAAATAACAGATGATTGAAGCTGAGTCAGCAACTGAAGTTTTCAGTAGCATCTTTAGGCAGATATGAAATCACTATAATTTTTTTACAAACAATCATAATTCTGTCAAAGCTGCAAAAGTGATCATGGTTCTCTTCTCTGCAGATTGTCTGATAGTGCCTTGTACTAGTACGAAATTTCAAAGTATAGTCAAATCTGTCTTAAGCGGTCACCCAAGGGAAGGACAAAAACTGGCTGCTTACGGCAGGTGACCCCTTAATACAGGATCATCTGAAATGTTTTGATTTGATTTGATTTTATGCTTAACGTCCACAGTAAACAGCTATGGTTATGTTGGGACGGTCAGTTAACCTAACCACACTATTCCTGGGCAGGCTTAGACCTCCTAAGCGGTTAACCAGTACTAAGTGCACATACTTTCGCCAGAAACTGACAACTGCCCTTCTTGAATAAGCTGAAGGAGAAACGAAAGTATGTGGCAAGACCAGGTTTCGAACCCAGGACCTCTGACTTATGAGTCAGGTTGCCCTACTGATTGCGCTATGCGGCCCGGCCATCTGAAATGTATCTTAGTTCAAGGGACCCAGAAAATGTGGCTGCTTTAAACAGGTGATCCCTTAATAGAGGTGACCACATAAGCAGGTTTGACTGTATATAATTTTGCACAGTTTAAAAGAAGCTGACACAAAATGACTACAAGAAATACAGAAAGGATCCCAATATTTAGGATAAATATCATACAATAGACAGTTTCTTACCAGGGCAGTTAGAACCAAGAACATCTCTCCTTGGTGTGTAGTTGTCACTACAGCAGCCATATCTAGATCTGCGACAGTCATATGGTTGTGGTGTCGTATAGTCTGAAATACACCAAGCCCTCATATTTAGCATGGAAATTATATCTAGTTAGGTACAAAGAGTTTGATTTATATATTAGACCAATTATATCATAGAGGTGCTGTGGTCGAGTGGTTAGAGGCGCTCGGTTATGGTGAAGAAAGTTGCCAGAAGGTTGTGAGATCGCGCCCCGGTTTCGCCATCCGACGACTAGAAAACTCTATCAAGCGCCCCGGTTTTGCCATCCGACTACTAGAAAACTCTATCAACCCAGCAGTAAATGGGTTCCTGCTTCAAATCAGGGAGGGATAAGGTAATGAAAGGAGAAGGATGAGCTCCACCTTTCATATGCTGTGCCCAAGACACAGTGGGCCTCTAAACACCACTGTCCCAATGGCTACTAGGCCATGGGAAACCTTTACCTTTTATTAGGATTTTATGAAGGAACACGTTTAAGTATCTGTAACATCTTTTTGATTACAATAGAACTTCAATGGCTTGATTAGGCTTTAACCATGAAAATTAGTTCCAGCCATGGGTAGTTCTAGCCATCCAGCATTAGTTTCTATACAAAGTGACCTCTAAGGACCAGGAATGAGTTCTAGACAGGCAGGGTTAATAAGCTATCAGGTTTTGAGCCATTGAAGTTCTACTGTATTAGAGGAAATTGGTTGTTTTTGTGAAAAGGGCTATGTGAATTATCACAGAGACCATGCTTATAGTACAACCAATCTACAGTTATATTCAAGTGACTGACATAAATAGTTTCTGATAAAACTCATTGCCTTTGCAGAGAGTGCTACATGAAGAGCAAGTGAGTGTTGATATTGCACTCTTCACAAAGACAATCAATTTACAGAGATCACTCACAAAACACTATACAGGAATAAAATATGGCAAAAGAGCATTTTATGCCCATTTGTTATATATTTCATCATAGTTTAGTGTAATTATACCACTATTCATTACAATGCAATGCCTTTCTATGTACCCAAACATTACATAATAAAGGATCTTTACTATACTAATTTCGTAGCTGATGAGGAAATGCATTTAAAGTCAACGGGTATACTTTCAACAGCAAAAACTCCGTCATTTTAATTTTTGCTTCCCTTTTCAATGAGGGTCAACTTTGAAAGGTAAGAATTTGCTCCTCTAGGAGCAAATTCTTTCCTTTAAGAGTAGACCCATCTTTGAAGGATTTTGTTACTCAAGGAAGTAAAAAGGAAGTCACAAACATTGCCACCCTTTGTTAAAATGGTGGATAAACATGATGGTGTACCAAAACACCTTAACTTCTTTCTCAGCATATGTCTATGACCTGCACAAGGTGGTTCTTTGACAATGGTGAGTCTGAAGAAGGGAGCGAAGTCAATTTTAATGTCCCACCAACATATAAGTAATATGGAGGCAGGACTTTGGTTTACAGTCTCATCCAAAAGATCAAAGGTGTGGCAATCCAACCTGCAGTCCCTGCATTACTTTTGCTTAAAGGAATGACACTGTCACCCAAATCTGAAGAAACCCTGCTCTACACATGTAAAAGTATGTCAATTCAGAGACATAAACAATCTCCTAGAAACTTAACATTTGACTCAAACATACTTTCTTTTCAAAAATGCACATTGCAACATACAAACAATTACACAAAGTAGCAGGATCAGAATGAAAGCTTATAGCTTAAATAGCTCTTCTCCTGAAAATTTTGTGACTTTTAATTCTATATTCACTATCTATATTCACTACTAACCTGGGGCACAGCAAACTCCTTCAGAGTCAGAATGATCTGGGTATTTAAGGACACACACATACCCTCGTGGACAGGGCAGCCCAGCAATGGTACCACATGTCTCTTCATACCTGCAGCCTCGCACCTCATAATCTGGTATAGGTGAAAATTGGTTTAAACATACTTAATATTTCCCATTTTCAATTATCATACAAACATACCGTAATGACCCTAAATATTCGGACAGACAGGTGTGAGCAAATACTGTAGACCCTGATCAATCTGCTCCTAAAGGAGCAGCTTGATCAGGGTCTAAAACATTTGTCATTCACGAAGCATCATTTGGATGCATTAACCTGTGCAAAAAACACTTTCTAAGAACTAAAGAACAATAATTGTCAGACTTTAGGGTGTCCGAAATTTTATGCTCATTACGGTACATGTATACAGTTTTGAATGAAACAGAAGAAAAATGCTCACCATATGTACATGTATATGACTATAAGATGTCCCCCTACACCAATCCAAAACAAGATGGATTTATATTTTTTAGGATTATTTGGGAAGGAGCCTGTCCCCCAATTTCTTATAGCCGTTACGTTAAGTACTCCTCTACAACTTAACAATTGAATTAAAGATCTGTATACACAAAACTTGTTCATTTAAACTGGAAAAGATTAAGACTAAGCTAGCAGTGACCAACTTTATTTGATTTAATTAGCACATATGCCCCAATGAGAACAAAATTAAACAAGCAAATTCGGTGAATTTATATCCCCCGCCGAAGTGGCCCTGATTTGTTTATCATTATGTTTTTTTTTAAGTTTCATATAATTTCGTTCTGTGGAGTGAAAGGACAATTACTCTGGCATAAGTGAGGCATAAGCTGAAGCTGTTCTTAAACACTTGGTTACTTAGTTATGACTCAATTTGTTGATTTTAAACCAAATCAAGGGCAATAACTCATTGCTAACTGAAGCAAATTCGACAAAACGTAAGATGCACCAATGTGTTACAGTGATACATATTTAGTACAAGTTTCATAGAATTCCGTTCATTGATGACGTAGTTATGGCTAAATTTGTCAATTTCAAATTAATTCAAGGGCAATAACTCATGCACTTCTAATGAAACTTTATGTGCATAACCGCCTTATGGTGAGACATATCAAGTTTAAGTTTCATGAAGTTTCGGTAATTGGATACTTAGTTATGGCTCATTTTATTGATTTTAAGTCAATTCAAGGACAATAACTCATGCATTCCTAAAGCCAGTCTGATGAAACTTGACATGCATCAGCGGGTTATAGTGATATATATTTATTATAAGTTTCATGAAATTCCATCCAGTGGTTACTTAGTTATGGCTCTTTTTATTGATTTTAAAACAATTCAAGGGCAATAACTCATGCATTACTAAAGCCAGTCTGATAAAACTTGACGTGCATCAGTGGTTATATAATATATATTTATTATAAGTTTCATGAAATTCCGTTCAGTGGTTACTTAGTTATGGCTCCGGACGGAAAGACGGACGGACGGACGGACGGATGGAAGGAAGGACGGACGGACGGACATGGAGAAACCTATATCCCTCCCCCTTCGGCGGGGGATAATTATGAGCATCTGAGGTATTTTTGAGGCATTTAGCTAAAGCACAAATATTTCTACTGGGTAATTCCTTTGTTCAGTTGTTTATAAGTGCTGAAAGCCCTACAGAATCTTTCAGTTTTCAATTACAAACCTTCTCATTTAGCTAAAGCACAATTTTTTTACTGGTTTATTTCTTTGTTCATTTGTTTATAAGTACTGAAAGCCCTACAGAATCTTTCAGTTTTCAATTACAAACCTTCTCATTTAGCTAAAGCACAATTTTTTACTGGTTTATTTCTTTGTTCATTTGTTTATAAGTACTGAAAGCCCTACAGAATCTTTCAGTTTTCAATTACAAACCTACTCCAAGTTTTTATGATAAAAAACAGCTTTTCTTCAGTGTTCTAACCATTCAATTCTCTTTCCTTTAACACATTTCGAAGAATTATCATGTGTGGAATTTCGCACAAGATAATTCTTTGAAATGTGCCCTATAAACCTTATTAGGAAGGAAGTTTACTACTAGCTGTCATCTAAAAAAGTTAAATGCACAAGTGCCAAGACGGTCAACTATTTTATCAACACCATCAGAACTAATGATAATCCAGTTGAAAGTATCATATGAGCCACAACGTGCGAAAACCAACAAAGTGGCTTTGCGTCCAGCGCAAACTCAGATCAGCCTGGGCATCCGCCCAATCTGATCAGAGTTTCCCCTGTCCGCATGGGGGTAGCTTAGATCCTTGGCTACCCTTTACGCTCTTAGGGAAGAATTTGATCAGACTGGGCGGATGCCCAAGTCAATCTGAGTCTGCGCAATGGGCACAACCACTTTGTTGGTTTTCTTGCATCATGGCTCAATATTATAGTTTACTGTAACAGTGTGACAAACTTATATCTTTACCTCGGCAGTTTGTGCCCCACTGGTCCCTCTTTGGTGTGTAACTATCTGAGCAGCAGCCATACACTGATCTACGACAGTCGTAAGGTCTTGGTGATTCTGTAGTAGGGACTGAAATTTCAAAAATACCATTCAGGGCCCAGTTGTTCAAAGCATTGTTAACCATTCCATTCTGGATAGCCCTTAGGGGTATCTGGGCAAACAGTTTGGATCCAGATCAGGCCCAACAAACGTGGGGCCTGATCTGAGATCCAAACTGTTTGCTGCCTAGACAACATTTCTTCAAGAGTTTGTTAGACCAATATTGTCAAAATTTTCTTGATTTTGACCCAGACAACAATTTCAGCAGACGACAAAAATACCCAGAATGCAATGGGTTAATGAAGACATGTCAGGGATTTGTTAAGTCCTGTAGTACACATAAAATCAAGTGTAGTCTATTATTTTTTACTGAAAAATGTGAGCTTTTCTTCTGCCAAAAAATGTCAGCATTTTTGCATTTAATGTCTTAAAACCATCTTGCAGAGATGGGTCTAGTGAAGGGTCACAACATGAATTTTTATGCAGAACAAACAGAACTATGTTCAAATGCTCAATCTTATCTAGGCCTTAGTTTACGCTATTTCTTGAGGAAAGGATGGATGGATGACTTGCGATTTTACGTTTTTTTTAACAGTATTTCAGTTATATTAGGACGATTGCTGGATGAAGATGAAAGGCTGTGTGCAATGGAACCCCGTTGACGATTGAAAAGCTTCCCCCCTACAGCGGGGCTCAAACCTGGGATCTCTAGGTTAGCAGGCCAGCGCTTAACCCACTGAGCCACAGGGGCTCCTCTTGAGGAAAGGACCAGCAATGATTGGCTTATATATACTGGACTTGCTGCTTGCCTATGCATTTTTGTATAGAAACATTGGTGTTTGAAATTTTAGAACATTTACAGAGTCACTATACTCACCACGGCCACATTTCTGCACACACTCGGCTTCATCTAAGAAGTTGTTGCCATTTCCTTCGTTACAGCCACCATACCAGAAGCGGTCACACCGCTGCATTGTGGAGTTGAAGAACCACCTCACTTCCCAGTTGCTGCAACTTCCGGCATCCGTTGCCAATCTACAGACATCATAACCTAAAGGAGAAATAAAAGTTTAACATAATATTGACCTGCAACGAGAAAACCAACATTGTGATTGTGCGCCCAGCGCAGACTCAGATCAGCCTGGGCATCCGCCCAGTCTGATCAGAGTCTTCACTGTCCGCATGAAGGTAGCTTAGACCCTAAACTTCCCTTTAAGTGCTTAGCAAAGAGTCTGAGGGGACTGGAGGGATGCCCAGGCTGATCTGAGTCAGCGCTGGGTCCACAACCACTTTGTTGGTTTTCTCATGTCGCGGCTCAATTATTAATGGCTAGTGGACTCTTCTACATCAGAGTTCAGAGCAGTTCCATTTCCTGTATTTGGGATCTTTAATTTGATTGCATCTTTTTCTGACAGATTCTTGTATGTAAGGCAAACAGTGTAAGCCCTGATCAGAATCTGATCTGGGTCTACACTGTTTTCAAATGCCCCAATTATGCAACACTAGGTATAAAAGGGTGAAGCTGAAAATTCAGGGTTCTCACTAGTCTTATGAAAACAGGACTCCCAAAGCCACTTTTGGGGAAAAGAATAGGAATCCCACCATGTAATTTAAATAGATTCCCCCTCCCCCCCCCCCCCCCCCCCCCAAAAAAAAAAAAACAGAAAAAAGTTCCTGAGGTCCCTGAAAATGAAGGTCATAACAATGTGAAGAACAATACTTGTTTTCTGAAGGTGTGCAAAGTGTGTCGACAGTGGCTAAAACTGTAACACCTTCAAAATAATTTCCTACAGAGACTTGCATATACTTAACTAGTAAAACACTTCTATTGTACAGATTTTAATACACCAAAATTTAATAAAGTTAAAAAGACACATAATTTTCTTCCATTTGCAAAATATCAGTGACTTAACTAAGGAGCTGCCATGTTCTTAACTTCATCTAAAGCCTCCGCTCCAGTCTTTCAAATGAGACGTAAAACTAGGGTCCACATCTAAAGCCTCCACTCCACAGTCTTTCTAACAAGACTTTAAATTGAGGTCCACACCTATCAATGGCAGTCACATGTATGGGAAAATGAATCCAGTTCCGTCAGTCAGGACAGAATACAATGTAAAAAAAATCCTTGTAATAACTTTCTCTTTCCAAAAATATACTCAGCTAAATCAAATTTATAGTGCAGCTTTTTTTGCGAATAAAATCTGACAGCAACATATATTTTGACATGAAAATTTCACAGCTTACTATGTATAAAAAGCAGGGTTGGGGATACTAACTTATACTGCATATATACACAAGCACAGCATAGTATTGAGACTGTCTAGCTAGCAATGAAGGCTCAAAAAATCCAAATTCAACCCATTAATACCTCCTCTACCTCACAATTTTGATTCTTTTTTTTTTTAAGTTATTATTTCTTTTTTCCATTTTTTTTTTCTCGGAAATAATTGTAGTTAATGCCAACAGTGTAGATCCTGGTCAGATGCTGCATCCTGCGATATCTGATCTGGATCTATTCTGTTTACAAAGGTTCATTTTACGAAATGCTAGGCATTAATGGGTTAGCATTTCTCCATTAAACATTCTTTAAAAGTACACAGAACTACATTTGTGAGGCAGTTCTAACAATACTATATAAGGTATGTTTAAAGTGAAAGGGTATTGTACACTTTCAGGGGAAGCAACTCTGCCATTTTTAGCCATCTTCATTTTTGTCTCCCTTCAAATGAGTTTTAACTCATAAATGAATGACTTGCCCCCAGGAAGTCATAAAAGTTGACAGTTTTCAGCTCCTAAATTTATACTATCTGGAGTTCTATGGCATAGATATATATATGTATACATCTGATGTAAAATTAGCAGAAGCAAATATCTAGCAGAATAGCAGCCAAAATACAAATGAGTAAACAGTTCAACATAATACTTAGCAATTCTCTATTGACGTTTTGCTCTGGTCATACCGAAATTGACCACTAAAATTATTTTCAACATCAGGTTTTCAAGTGGTACCCCTTACTTAGTTGATCCCGATTTTCTGAAAACTAGACTTATAACGTCCTTCCAAGCTGTCTCTCTTGATATGAGCCGCGACACGAGAAAACCAACAATGTGGTTGTGCATCCAGCGCAGACTCAGATCAGCCTGAGCATCCGCCCAGTCTGATCAGAGTCTTCGCTTTTCGCATGAAGGTAGCTTAGTCCCTCAGCTACCCTTTAAGCGCTTAGCAAAGAGTCTGATCAGACTGGGCGAATGCCCAGGCTGATCGGAGTCTGCGCTGGGCGCACAACCACATTGTTGGTTTTCTCACGTCGCGGCTCATATATGTTCAGCAATAATCTAGCCTCAGACAAGCAATCACTTTCAAAATTTGTCATACAAAGCATATAACTAGGGCTAATATCTTGAATTCATTTTTTTTTTAAGTGTCTATGTCAGTTAATATCCTATATCAGTCCAAGTATAAACCAATTCCCTTATCCAATTGTAAAACTTTGTCTTTAGAAACTTTTTACCAAAACTTTAAGATAAATTTCTAAGTGTTGATATCCTCGACTTCCAGGTCATCCAGTGGGTGAGGGTAGAATTTTGTAAAAACTTAATGCAGTATCTAACATCAGAAAATAAATATTGTAAATGTATAATAGCAGGCAATTTTCTACAGTACAAAATAATGGCAAATTTCACAAAAAAGTCATTCTTCAACAAAACAATGTAATAAACTTAAGTAAAAATATCAAAATGAAAATACAAGATAGTATCTAAGCCTGATAAGGTTGCTTTTCTAACTATAATTATTTAGCTTTCTAATTCAAGACTATTATACAACATAAACAATGGGTGGGGAAAAGCTGTTGAAATAATAAGCTTCAATTTCTACCCTAAACTTACCTATATTTATAGCACCGTAGTCTGCAATGTCAAAATTTTATACATTTTTGCACATGTAAAGCCCTGGGTGGGTAAAGCTGGCATATGCACATATGGTAAGTCTTCACAAAGTAAAATAAATTCTCACTTAATTTGATCAAATTGCACTTAAACTTCATTGGACCTAAGATTTTCAGCCTTTGCCCACATTAATACACAACCATTTTATTTACTCTATACAAATATTATTCAAGAAGCACCTGTGGCCAAGACCAGCTTGTAAGTCTTTGCAGTCAGAGCATGGCCATCCCTAGTGCTACATACAGACAAGCAGATCATCAGCCCATTTGCTGTATGCATCAGCCAGTTTGTTCTCTTTTGAATGCTGACTCTTCTAGGAGAAAATTCTTTCCTTCAAGAGTAAACCCCGTTTGGGGGATTCCTTTAAGAGTTTTTCTGATGGACTATGATGTCCAAGTTAGCACTCTGAAGTCACAAAAGTTTGTTTCTTTTGTAAAATATCAGAAAAACATTGAGGCATATCCAGTCACCTTAACATCTGAAGTATTCTTGAGGACTGCACAACGTGCCAAAGACCAAGACATTTCACTAATATTTTCCAGCTTCAGACTAACTGTCCATCTACTCATGGCTAACTCAATGTGATTATTTTGTCTATCTTTTATTAATTTAGCATGTCAGATAAAGCTAAAGCAGGGTTTGAGGTTATAAAACTTGAGACTAATCTCAAACTCAAAATAAAGCACACTGATTGGCTGCTTCCGAGCATATGCTCGGAAGCAGCCAATCAGTGTGCTTTATTTTGAGTTTGAGAATGTACTCAAGTTTTATAACCTCTGGGCCTGGTGGAGGAATTTGCATTTTATCCACAGCATTAGGTTTCAAGCTTGCAGGGTGCTTTAAGAATCCCGAAAATAAACAGAACCATCAACACTCATATAGTGTATCCATCTACACTGGTCTATAACATACTTCATTATCCCTTAAAGTGACAAAGACAAGATAGTTGAATCTTCAAACAGTGTAGATCCAAATGAGGCGGATCATGATGACCCTATTTGCTCTCTATACTTTGAATTCTGAATATATAGCTTGGACACAGCAAATTTTTGAAATTTTGCAAACGTAAATTTTGTTGTCTGCTTTTTTGGCACTTTAAGAATCAAAACACAGGTTTGACTATAACACAGAATAGCGAAAGGCTTCCTCTTTATGCCTGGATATAAAACATGATTTGAGCCATGACACGACAAAACCAACAATGTGGCTATGCGGCCAGCGCAGACTCAGATCAGCCTGGGCATCCGCCCAGTCTGATCAGAGTCTTTGCTGTCCGCATGGAGGTAGCCTAGACCCTTAGCTACCCTTTAAGCACTGAATGAAGATTCTAATCAAACTGGGCGATTCCCAGGCTGATCTGAGTCTGCATCGGGCGCACACCCACATTGTTGGTTTTGTCGTGTCGCGGCTCATTTGTATCAAGTAGATCAGCTTGGTTTTGGTCCCTACCAATAGTGTTATTGCAGCAGTAATTTATCTCTAACCATAGATCATGCTTTCCATCTCTACATTAACCAAAGCATAATGCTACTGGCACCATATAGCTACAATGTTCTTGTAACCAAATAATGCTTATGTTCCCACAGCAACAGCACTTCCGTAACCTTAGCAGTAATGCTAATGTAACCCAACAAGGCTTATGTACCCATGGCAACAATGCTTATGTACCCACAGCAACCATACTATTGTATCTACTATGCCAATATAACCAAACAATGCTTATGTATCCACAGCAATAGTGCTACTGTAACAATAGCAACCATGCTACTTTACCATAGCAACAATACTATTGTAAACCAACAATGTTCCAACAGCAACAATGCTACTGTAGCCATAGCAACAATGCTCCTATAATCATAGCAATAATGCTACTGTAACCCCATAATACTAATGACCCAATAATTAGCAATGGTGCTAATGTAACCATAGTAACAATGCTATTTCAACCCAACAATTCTTATGTATCTACAGCTATGATACTATTGTAACCATAGGAACAATGCTACTGCAGCCATAGCAATTGTTGTACTATAGCCATAAACCATCACCATTAGTACAACTAAGTTCAAAGTAAACAAATTACCTTCTGGGTTCATGCAGACATGACCACATCCGTTACTGCAACATTTAGAGTCACCAGCACAATCCCCATCATTTTGACATTCCTCATAGCACACTCCCGCACTGCCTTGTTCTAACCTTGGGCATTGTCCTGACTTCACTATCAAAACTGAAAATATTCCAAACAAAAGCCTAAAACCTGTACAGATTTAACCCTTAACACTTTCACTGCCAGCTCCCTCAAAAAAATAGCCATCAGAGGAGATGGCAAATCCCCCGACAGAAGACCCCCATGGGCCTTGGTGAAAAGGGTGCACTTCAAAACACATATTAGTAATATATTGTCGTTCTTTTATGCTTCTGATTGACATTAAATGTTAACAGATGCATGATTATCTAACACTCAGACTAAAACAGTATGCTTGACTGCTAAAAAGAGGCAATATCTCAAACAGCCACCATATACACAAATGTATAGCATACGATACATTCAACTTTCAAAATGTGTGAATAACTTCTAAAGTACAAGCCCTACAAACCTAATTTTGAGCTCTCTAGTACGTGAATTTGGACAAAGAATCCAAATCTGGAAAAAAAAAAATTTTGGGGGGGTGCGGGGGGGGGCACGGGAATGTGGAGGGGTAAGAGAGAGTTAGGAACACTGATAAGATATCACAGCATGATCATCGATATTCTAAAAGGTTCACGGTTATTCAAATTCTGGAACTGGCCAGGGTTATACAGTTATGGAGCAGAGACTCAAACAGCAGCTCAAACTACCAAAGGGAAATAATGCACTAGGTCTAAAAGCAAGAGTTATCATTCATGTATGAGACAAATTGTCATGACCTGTTCTGCATATCTGTGAAGTATCATGAAAATATTTCAAAACGTATTCAAGCTATGGAGCGGACACGAAATCACACCTAAAACCATCAAGGGGTAATAACTCAAAAAGTAAGAAAGCAGGAGTTGTCTTTCTTGTTCGCGACACATCATCATGACCTGTTCTACATATCTGTGAAGTATCATGAAAATATTCCAAAAGGTATTCAAGTTATAGAGCGGGCACGAAATCATACCTAAAACCATCAAGGGGTAATAACTCAAAAAGTAAGAAAGCAGGAGTTGTCTTTCTTGTTCGCGACACATCATCATGACCTGTTCTACATATCTGTGAAATATCATGAAAATATTCCAAAAGGTATTCAAGATATAGAGCGGGCACGAAATCATACCTAAAATGATCAAGGGGAAATAACTCAAAAAGTAAGAAAGCAAGAGTTGTCATTCTTGTTCGCGACACACCGTCATGACCTGTTCTACATATCTGTGAAGTATCATGAGAATATTCCAAAGATTATTCTAGTTATAGAGCGGACACGAATCTGCCAAAAAATCACACCTAAAACTATCAAGGGGAAATAACTCAAAAAGTAAGAAAGCAAGAGTTGTCATTCTTGTTCGCGACACATCATCATGACCTGTTCTACATATCTGTGAAGTATCATGAAAATATTCCAAAAGGTATTCAAGTTATAGAGCGGACACGAAATCATACCTAAAATGATCAAGGGGAAATAACTCAAAAAGTAAGAAAGCAAGAGTTGTTATTCTTGTTCGCTACACACCGTCATGACCTGTTCTACATATCTGTGAAGTATCATGAGAATATTCCAAAGGGTATTCTAGTTATAGAGCGGACACGAATCTGCCAAAAAATCATACCTAAAACTATCAAGGGGAAATAACTAAAAAAATAAGAAAGCAAGAGTTGTCATTCTTGTTCGCGACACATCGTCATGACCTGTTCTACATTTCTGTGAAGTATCAAGAATATATTCAAAAGGGTATTCAAGTTACAGAGCGGACACGAATCTGCCAAAAAATCACCAAAGGGGAGATAATTCAAAAAGTACAATAGCAAGGGTTACCATTCTTGTTCGCGACACATCGTCATGACCTGTTCTACATAACTGTGAAGTATCATGAAAATATTCCAAAAGGTATTCAAGATATAGAGCGGACAAGAAAGTGTTTACGGACGGACGGACGGACAAACGGACGGACTGACGGACGGACGGACGCCAGGCTCATCGCTATATCCCCCGAACCTCGCTATATCCCCCGAACCTTTCGGTCGGGGGATAAAAACAGTAGCTAAGTGCCAAGCATGTTTCCGATAAGCCCTACATATACCTGTTATGTGTTCCTACTTTCTGTTTCGCAACGAAAAAAAATGATAAGCTTCACGTTTTATATCAAAATGTAGCTTACGATCTCAACAATCAAGTTAGAATAAGCCTGCAGCAGTTGTTCTTCTTCTATGGTTATATCAGTATAGCAAAATACACTGTAGTGTAACGGGTTGAGAATTTCTACTTTAGTCGTGCGTGGCAGCGACAAGTAAATTCGACTAAAGTCGCGCGTGGCAGCAAAAAAGTTAAAGCACGAAAAAAGCAGACAATAAAATTTATGTCTGCAAAATTAAAAAAAAAATGTTTTGTCCAAGCTATATTATACTGAGAATTCAAAGACTAGAGAACAGTGTAGCTCGTATGTAATCTTTAGAAATGAATGCCTAATGAAAAGATTACCTAAAACAATCTGAAGAAAATTTTTTGGCAAAAAAATTTGAAGTTATTTTTTTATTTTTTTTATTTATTTCAGGACATCATTTCAACTGGTTTCAGTGGGGAAAGTGATATCCCACAACCTATATAAGATGAAATAAATTATAACTTCTATCCCCCTAAAAACATCTTATTGTGCCTTCTGCCCAAAGTATGAAAAATCACCTCTGTCAGCACTTGTCCTGTTCCTAGCCTGCTCACTCCATTCACTGCGGTACGGTGGATTCATCGAACGAACTTCAAAGTAGTAATCTGTGTCAGCCTGTAGCCCACTAAGTATTGCTTGCTGATCAGTAACATTCATATACTGATACTGTCCTTGATCGTAATTATAATACCGCACAGTGTAGTAGTGGTTGCCATTGATGATCTGGTCTCGCTCAAGAGTTGGGTCGTACCACTGCAAGCGCATGGTGGATTCTGACATGGGATAGGCTCGTACATTTATTGGTCTATCCATCTGGTAAGGTTCATAGGCTGAAGAAAAAATAAATGGGCATAAGCATTATCGCAGGGAATACTGACATTTCAATAAAGGACCTGGTATGATAAGGGCCATTTTTGGCCCCCCCCCTCAAATTCACTTAAAATTGCATGGTTTCTATTGCTTATCATTTGAGCGTATGGGAACAAACAGAAATAATATGTTTCACTTTTGTTAATTCTCAGAATAACATGATTTCTGACATGCCTATGTTGGTTCAATAATATGAAGGAAAATTGCAAGAAAAACTGAGTTTAATCATTTTTCCTTTAAAGAAATAAGTCATTTATAATAGGCTTTGAAAGCTCTTGATAATAGGCCTTTGATGAAATGCTTATACGTTGGGTACCACGGCTAATTACTGTGCACTGCACAAGGCCTGTCAAGGTACCCCACCCACTCAAGTTTGCATGTCAAGAGACGCTAACCAATAAATTCTAACAGATCAAAATGAAAGGTGTACCAAATTATTCCTTGTGTTCTAACTAAGAAAATGAATAACCACAACATATGTTTATTTTGTCTATGAGCGGAGATATGGGCGTTTTTGTGTTGAGAAAACAGGGAAAATGTTCCGAACGCTGCCAGTTTGGTAACAAAAAATTTAAAAATAAACATTGAGCCCGGTCTCCAGCACATTTAATATTTTCATGGCATGTAAATATATCAAAATTATGTCCGCATATAAAATATAAAATGTGCTGGAGGCCGGGCTCATATATTTTGAAAGCCGCGAAGGCTACCAAATTCGTCTTTTTCGTCAGAATCCGCTGGGGGTATGGGTATTTTCAAGATTAAAACACAAATATTTTATGCAAGAACTGGTTGATTTTGTATTTGCTGTTACATTCAAGGTTAGAACTTTCCTATGAATGCATTTTAGTTATCGAAATAGAACTTTTGAAAAATGAGTTTTCTGGGGGCCAAATATGAGCCTTATCATACCATGTCCTTTCAAATAACTGACTACAATCTCTGAGGATTTCATTATCAGAATAAAATATATTTGGACATTTAAAATGTATGGGTCCACTGCTAAGTGCTACCAGCATTTCTACAAATGGGAACATCTTTTGTAACTTCCATTTTGCTTCCCTGGACATTGAAGCCCTTCACAATGGGGCTTACTCTGAAAGGAAAAAATTTGCTCTTATAGGTTACTCTATTAACGGTAGAGTCACCTGTCTTAAACTGACACCTTTGTAGGGTCGCTTGAACCACAATACAGAGCAAATGAACCCGCACAAAAGAGACACTTGCCTTAAGCATCCAAGTTTTTGTCTTCCCTGAAGGTGACACCTTAAGACAGGTTTGTCTGTATATAAAAATAAAAGCACCGCAGGCACTGCATGATACCCCGCCACTGCTGTGCATCCTAACTTATTTTTTGAGATATATAATAGCTAAAGAGCCACAGAACTGAGATAGACAGAGATATGATGTCCTTACTGTAAATAAATATTAATATAAACCACCCAACAACGTGGAGCATTCTGACCAGTGTAAATTTAGATCAGGCTGTAAAGCATTTCTTTGAGCTGAGAGACTCTGTTTCCTATTCTATGGTGTTAAACATATCAGTGAAGTTTCATTCAGATATTCCATATAGTATAGGAACTACAAGTCAAAAAACATTTTTCAGATCTATCAAGGGGGAATACTCATTAACTGGAAAGGTAAGAGTGATGGTTCTTTGTCACAATATGTAACCTTTGATGTGAAACATACCTATGAAGTTTCGTTCAGATATTCCATATAGTAAAGGAACTACAGATAAAAAAAACGTTTTTCAGATCAATCAAGGGCGGATAACTCACAAACCGGAAAGATCAGAGTGACAGTTCCTAGTCACTATATGAAGCCTTTGATGTGAAACATATCTGTGAAGTTTTATTCAGATATTCCATATAGAAAGGGAACTACAGGTCAAAAACCATTTTTCGGACCTATCAAGGGCAGATAACTCATGAACTGGAAAGGTAAGAGTGATGGTTCTTTGTCACACTATGTAACCTTTGATGTGAAACATATCTGTAAAGTTTCATTTAAATATTCCACATAGTAAAGGAACTACGGGTAAAAAACATTTTTTAATTCAATCAAGGGCGGATAACTCACAAACGGGAAAGGTAAGAGTGACGGTTCTTAGTCACAATATGTTACCTTTGATGTGAAACATATCTGTGCAGTTATATTCAGATATTCCATATAGTAAAGGAACAATAGGTCAAAAACCTTTTTTCAGACCTATCAAGGGCGGATAACTCACAAACTGGGAAGGTCAGAGTGACGGTCCTTAGTCACAATATGTAACCTTTGATGTGCAACATATCTGTGAAGTTTCATTCAGATATCATGAACAGTAAAGGAATAACAGGCCAGAAACCATTTTTCCAATACGAAAAAGGGCAGTAACTCCATTAAAAATGGACGGATTTTGCCCATTAACAATCCCATACCACTCATCGCCGATAACAATATGTATGCAAAATTTGAAAAAATTCCATGAATAAATACTCAAGTTATCGATCGGAAATGGTGAGCACGGACGGACGGACGGACGGACGGACAGACGGACGGACGGACGGACACCGAAAGGTATAACATAATACCCCGCCACTAAAGTGTGGCGGGGTATAAAAACACTTACAAAGAGGATCCACACATCTGAGACCACAGCCCTGGTGGCAACATTTCTGTCTGTCCTCACAGTCATAATCATACTGACAGAGTGGGGCACAGGCACCCAATAATCCTTGTCTGTCCTCTTTGGCTGGGCAATAGCCTGGCTTCACTCGCTCTGAAGTGGAAAAATTTCTTATACACTTAGACATTCTTTAACTGAAAATTGCTGCAGCACAAATGTTCCCATGGTCATTTTTCTTGTCAAACCTCCTCCAGTCAAGAGTTATCATTTGAATCTGGACAATTCATAATTTGAGCCGTGAGTCACCACAGAAACCAGCAAAGTGGCATGTGCACACAGCGAATACTCAGGTCAGCTTGAGAAACTGCCAAGCCCAATTTGAGTCTTTGGTAGCTGCAGACGTAGCTTAAACCCTTAGCTACCCTTTTAGCATTCATTAAAGACTCTGATAAGACTGGGTGGATGTCCAGACTGATCCTAGTCTATGCTGGGTGCACATGCCACTTTGCTGGTTTTCTCATGTAGCAACTCAACTTTGTGTTTGTTTTAACAAAAAAGAAACCAGTGTTGACCCTGATCAACTGCTTATTGGCAGTCTGATCTGGTCAATACTATTAATAATAATTTTCAGTTTGGCTTGAGCAGCTTATAACCCTTAAAGTGTCAAAACATCTGACGACAAAAATTTACATCTTCGAATTTTCAAAATATGTTCTGGGCAAACTATATCATATTGATAATTCAAAGACTGGAGGGCAAACAGTATAAATGCAGATCCAGAAGAAGTAGCCTCATCTGGATCTACACTGTTTGCAAATTCAACTACAGTCAACTCCCGATATTCTAAACACTGATATCTCAAAGTATCTTCTTATATCAAAGAATATATTTCCTATTTTTATTTACATTTCAACTCCTGTAATCTCAAACTACTGATATCTCAAAGTAAATTTTCTGGTACCAGGAAATTTACTTTGAGATATCAGTAGTTTGGGCTGAAGCTCCACTTCGAGAGTTGACAGTATTTTCAGTTTTCCTGATATGACCTATTTAAAACTATTGCAGTCACCAAGCACCAATAGAAATGGGTAGCTAGCAGTATGGAAAGTTGACCCGAATCCTACATACAGAATTGAAACCCAAAACCAAACAATATAACCTCAGCTATTTTCAAGGCATGGAAAAACATTTCTAACTAAGCTGTGAGAAAAAAACAAAAACAACCTCTTAGTCATGTTTTACCTGTGAAGACTTAGCTCAGCATATGCTCAGTTCATTTACTGATTATCTTAGATATTTTTTCTTGTTTTTTAGTCTTTTCTTATTGTGAATGGATACACTTTCATGGGAAGCAACTCTGCCATTTTCATATTAGCCTCCCTTTTCAATGACGGTCAACTATTAAAAGGACAGAATTCGTTCATTAGAAGCAAATTCTTTCCTTTAAGAGCAGACCGGGCTTCATTGTATGGGGAAGCAAACTGGAAGTCATGATAGGTGGTACATGTATGTTATGTAAAACTGGCAGTATAACATTGAGATGTACCCATCACCTTAGTGAAAACCAACACAGAGGTTGTGCGCCCAGCACAGACTCAGATCAGCCTGGTCATTCACTTGGTTCGATCAGAGTCTTTGCTAAGCTCTTAAAGGGTAGCTAAGGGTCTAAGCTACCTCCATGTGGACAGGGAAGACTCTGATCAGTCTGGGCGGATGCCCAGACTGATCTGAACCTGTCCTGGGCGCACAACCACTTTGTTGGTTTTCTCATGTCGCAGCTCATATATTGTACATCCCATTAAATTCATTTGGTCAAGGTGATTCTAATGAAATGCAACAACATATGTTCTGATAAAGAGATACAAAAAATATCCTGGAACTATATCAACTACCCTTCTTATCAGGGGCTTTAAAATGCTGCATGCCAAACAACAGTAAACACTTACGCTGACAATCAATCTCGTCAGTGCCATCTTCACATTCCGTATTATTGTTGCAAACATTTTCAGATACAATACATTCTCCTGTGCCACACTGAAACTCCTCATCCCCACACCCTGGGTACAAAGATCATGTCAAAATTAGAAACCATCACACCAGACTGAATTAGAACCGGAGGAAATGAACCATGCAGAACTTTGCAAGAGCAAACTTGGAAAATTAGTTTTTCTTCTTCAGAAACTAACATCTAGCATCCAACTATAGCATTCCAAAACAACGAAGAACACAATAAAAAACAAGGACGATCAATGCAGAAAATGATGTCAAAGAGTTTCTAACACAGCAGTATGTGGGTACAAAAACAAAGCCTGCAAAAGATATACCCATAATGACTGTAAATATTGGGAATTCATGCCCAACTACTGATACTACCCTAAATTTGAGTACTGATTGTACTAGCCTGTGATGTGTCAAAAAGTAACTAGCAGAACAGAAAACAATGTAAAATTATAGACTGATGACACTTCTTCCTACAACATTAAAGAAGTGTCTGATTTGCTACAACACTACTGTCCCAAAGTTTTGAGTCATTATGATATGAAAATCTATAAACGAGATTACAAAAGGGAGATAAAGTACCTCAAATGGATGTGACATTAAATTGATTGATTTGATGCTTAACGTCCACGGTAAACAACTAAGGTCATGTCGGGACGGTCAGTTAACCTAACCACACTATTCCTGGGCAGGCTTAGACCTCCTAAGCGGTTAACCAGTACTAAGTGCACATACTTTCGCCAGTAACTGACAACTGCCCTTCTTGAATCAGCGGAAGGAGAAACGAAAGTATGTGGCCAGACCGGGATTCGAACCCAGGACCTCTGACTTACGAGTCAGGTGCCCTACCGATTGCGCTACCCGGCCCGGCAACATTAAACTAAATTGAAATCACAGAGAAAAGCAAAGACTTTGGTTGGGCAGTGACCTATAAATACAGTGACTCGCGTCTTCGCCTTTTGGTCAAAAGAGGCGTGTCGCGCATGCGACTGCAGCACCTCCTACCGGATCGCCATTTTTAATACAAGCTGAAAAAGCTTGAATTTTGTTAAAAAGTTAACGGCGTGCATCGCCCATTTTATCGGTGTTTTCATAGTGAAATTATTATACAACGATAAGGTAAGCTTTGAATTTTGTAATGATGTATTAGAATATAAGTTTTGTGATGATTTTGCTTGGTTTTGGAGTTCATTTTTAACAATGTAAATTGAGAAACTTTGGTCACTCGAAACAAAATGGCAACGACGCTGTGAAAACCATCCCTTCTTTTATGATGTACTCCGTCGTTAATAAGGTTTGAGGTAATATTTTAGCATTAGAAAACGAAAGGGGAAGGACCAAAATGTTGTTTAATATCATTTTCATGACAATTATTTACTATTTTAATGGTCATATGACAGTATAGAAATAGGCTTATTTAGGAAAGTAGCGAAAACCGGCAAATCAGGATGTTCAAAACCCCACTCCCCCGTTTTTTAAATAAGGCTCCCAAAATAACTATTTTTGAGCCTCGCAATGATATTTTTCATAAAATTGAATGCCTTGAATGCCTTTGAGTGCTATTTTATTCAATTTTGTGCCGATTTAATGGGTCAAAATAATCTTAAAATAAAACTTGTTTTTCACAGTTTTCGCCATACAACGAGTTCAGAGGGTTGGTTAGTTATGCATTGAAGAATTTGTCAGCAACCAAAGTTTCTTATTTCACATCAATACAAGTTAACCCCAAAACCAAGCAAAATAATCACAAAACTTACTATTCTAATACATCATCATAAAATTGAAAGCTTACCTTAACATTGAATAATATTTTGATTACGTAAACATTAATGAAATAGGCGATTCACATCGATAACTTCTGATAGAAATTCCAACCCACTCAGCTTAATTAAAACCTATGTCACTGACTTACTTCAATTTTCAATGCATGCATATTCTCCTAAGTAAGAGAGAGCCAAGATCAAAATCCTCATCCAAATGCAAAATAAAAAAGTTTCCCGTATTTATATTGAAAAGCCCTCCAGCCAGTTTTTTTCGTGTTTTTTTTTTTAACTACGTCAAGTAAAACTACCGTATAAAAACTTGGCAAGTTTGGTATCAAAATTTCGGAAATTAAGTACACAATTTAACGCAAACGTTTGTAAGAACACATTTTTATACAGATAAAATAAAACAATGATAATATAAAAATATTTCAAGATGCGAAATAAGCGGTCGACAGAATTATCGATTTTTTTTCAACCACTCACCTGTCTTGCGGCGCGACAAGCGTCTATTGGAAAAATACCTATATTTAACGGGAGATGCGAGTCACTATATATATAGGTCACTGGGTTGAGCAACTTCTAAGTACCACAGAAGTCAAATGCAACCATGCAATGAAACATCCGTGTTGAAATAAATTATGCTAGGAAATCACTATCAACTATCCAAAGAAATATTGGAGTTGAACTTGCAACTATGCCAATTATTATCAAAGTAGAAATCAACTATGCAGAGAAATACAGAAATCGCATCCAACCATATTATAACTACTGAAATCAAAATCAACATGCAAAGAAATATATCAAATCAATGCAATGTAAAAATCAGCCATGCATACGAACATAATACATTCTTTTACAAATACACCCAAACTTTAAACAAAATGGGAGACACCACTATATTCCCTAAACTCTTGTCAGACCAGTGGACTTGTCCATCCGTATTATTTGGATCAGTCCATTTCTAGTTTTAGGATTTTCTGGTGATTATTTTCATGTTTATTGTATTTTGCATAGAAATTCCTGTGATCAGATGCCATGTTCTGCGGTGAACTGGGTCTGCACTGTTTGCATATGTCCCCAAAACCAGTTAAAAATTCCAGTCTAAATATGGTTAATACATGTAAATTAAGAACATGTTTCATAAAGGGAGACAATTCAATTGCATCAGTTAAATATACTAGTGAAATTTTATGACAAGTCCAGGGTCCAGCTATATAAAAAAACAACAACTTCATCAGTTAACGAGAAGTTAGAATTTCAAATGCACTGTATGCAAAAACACTGCAATGCAAAAGTTCCTCACATTTTTTCTGCAAAAAATATTAGTGCACTTGATTTTATGTATGCTAGAAGACTTTTTAAATCCTTGACTAACGGTTTTGTAACTAAAAATGAGTTTAACAACTGGGCCCATGATATTTTGTTTTTATTTCTCCATAAACTATATTTTGAGGCCACCCATTAGAACTACCCAGTCAAGGTGGTTCTCAAGGCGGATATTTTTGAAGAGAACTAAGAAAGGTATCTCAGAAGAAGTATCAATACCCATCCTCATCTGGAGGTCTGATTGCCTTCCTCTGAAACATTAAACTGATTAAGGGAAAGAACTCTAGCAATGGTGTCTCCAAATAGAAGCTTACAACGATATCATGCTAACTAGACAATATGCAAGAATGCAAGCAGTATATGGCACATGAAATATGATCATTACTGTTTCAAAAATATATGAAGGCTGTATAGAACCAGTAGTTGTGTTGCAAGTTGTTTGAAACTGATGTGTGCAATCTTTAAATATATACTGTTGTGATGACACTATACAGACAGGATACAGGAGTTACTGTTCTCGGTGAAGTTGAGTGTAGTAAATAGTTACATGTAAGAGATACAATATTTCAGCTGTGAGCATGATGTCCATGACAAAATAACTTGCATAGGGCAGCACACTCTGTGAAGTGCCTTTCAACATATCGTATCTAATTCATGCTACAAAGGTTTATTTATGTCTCCAAAACAACAATTCTTCATCTAAAATAAATTTACTCCTATACCTATTTTGAAAAATGCCTATGGTAAAGAACTGGCCAGAGTCAGGCAGCACGAACCTGAATGGTCCGACAAATTCCTTAAAACTACATGTAGTTTCCTAAACATAATAATATACTCTCCTAATATGGAACAATAATTCCAACTCAATTTTCTACTGCTAATTTAGCACAATTTAATTGGTCAAGAGCGTACATTTAATGGTGATTATACTTCGGTAAATTCCCTGAACCAAAAATCGGAAACTACTTGGACTATTTTCTTTGCTGCAGTTTCTAAAGTACTTGGTGTACATGTACCTGACATTTTGATGTAAAAATCATCGAGTTGGAATTATAAGAAATGAATTTTATTTTTCTAAAGTACTTGGTGTACCTGACATTTTGATGTAAAAATAATCGAGTTGGAATTATAAGAAATGAATTTTATTTTTGTGGATTTTATGGACGTGTAAATGACGGCCAATCACTCACAAACTCAACATAAAGCCCTTCTTTATTCAGTTTGCGAGTGATTCCCCGGCATTTACACATCGATAAAATCCATAAAATTCATTCCTTTAATAAAGGCATTATTTCTACCCTATCTACAGAAAAATATCATTGGTTTACTTGTAAAGACCTCTTTCCTTCTGAGAATTAAATTTCTTCTTACCTCTTCGACCAGCAGTTTTGTTTCTAGCTGGCTCGCTCCAGTCACTGAGGTAGGGTGAGTTTATTGCTCTAACTTCAAAATTGTACTCTGTGTCTGCTCTAAGTCCATTGACGGTACCACGAAGATCTGTCATATTCATATACTCATATCTACCAAGGTCATAGCTATAGTACCTAACTGTGTACATTCGGTTATCTTGAACAGTTTGGTCCCGTCCCAGTGAAGGATCGTACCATGCCACATGGATGGAAGAATCGGACATAGTATTGGCCATAACTCTGATGGGTTTATCCATCTGGTATGGCTCATATGCTGCAAAGAAGCCAACATACACATACAGTTAAGCCTCATTTTAAAGTCACTCTTTATTTATTGTATATAATGCTATTTTGGATATAATGCTATCATAATTCCCAGCAAAACTTAACTACAAAGCATATAAGACAAATGAGCATTTAAGGTCCTCTACGAGCAAATTCTTCTCTTCAAGAGTAGACCCCTTTCTGGTTGTCTTTCTCTGAAAAATTGTGGATACTTACTGAGTGGATCCACACATCTGAGCCCACATCCCTGGTGGCAACACTTCTGTCTGCCATCACAATCAGCATCATCATTACACTGTGGTGCACAGGCTCCCAGCAATCCCTCCCAGTCTGTCCTTGCTGGACAATAACCAGGCCTCACTCTTTCTGTAAGTCAACCACAAAGAAATTATCACAATGTATCATACATGCCAAGTCTAACTGAGATAAAATCTTACTTTATTTTGCCTTCCAGTATGACTGTCAAAGACTTCAGATCTAAATATAAATTTTTGTTATGTAGTTTTTCACTGCTAGTAGCTTGCCAAGATTTTAAATTCCTCATTCTGAGGTTTAGCTCCATTCATTTCGGTGAAAATAACACTGGTAGAAGCAGGCAAGTTTTTAAGACTGTTTAGTTCTTTTTGAAAAGAGCTGTGACCCGACAAAATCAACACAGTGGCATAGGCACCCAACTATAACTCATATCAGCCTGGCCATCTTCCCAGTCTAATCAGAGTCTTTGCCGTCCACATGGAGCTAGCTTAGACCCTTAGGTACCCTTTAAATGCAAGCAAAAGCTCTGATCAGACTAGGTGCTGCTCAGGCTGAACTGAGTCTTTGCTGAAAGCACATGCCAGTTTGTTTGTTTTGTTATGTCATGGCTCATTTGTAAAACTGGAAGGAGTACTTCATCCAATTTTTCATTTTTAGAACTAAACAAGAACTGCATGCTGTTTCATACAGAAAAGCACCATATCAACTTTTTTAAATCAGTTTATATTGAGAATTTCACATAATTTTATCAAATTTCACTTAAAATCTTGTTAAATATTGCAAACTGCAGTCCAGTATGACCCCGTTGTGCTATGCATTGTAAGCTTATCTAAGATAGACAGATAAGTTTTATCGTGACGCATTTCTGCTTACTTACCTCTTCTTGCCATTGTTCTATTTTTAGCCGGCTCACTCCATTCACTGAGGTATGGTGGATTCATAACTCTAACTTCAAAATTATACTCAGTGTCTGACTGAAGTCCACTGATTGTTCCTCTGTGTTCTGTCATGTTCAGGTATTCATAACCCCCAAGGTTGTAGCTATAGTAACGAACGGTGTAGAAGCGACTGTCCCTGATCAGCTGATCTCTTTCCAGTGACTGGTCATACCAAGTAAGATATACACTGGAGTCAGACATTGTCTGTGCCCTCAGATTCATAGGCTTTCTGATCTGGTATGGCTCATATGCTGTAATAAATAGGTTTAAACCCTTTAGTCTATAAATCATTTGGATTTTTCAGATTTTCCTTAATGGCATCATTTGTCCTGACTTCACACTTAGTCCACATTATCTTTAAATGCATCTTCAAAATCATTTATACAGAAGACCAAGTCACTATGGAATTGATTTAATGCAGTAACTCAATTTTATAAGCATAGTGATCTATGAAATATAGGCCAAGATCAGATAGTTGTTCTATTATATTCATTTGTCATTTGCCAATACTTACTAAGAGGATCCACACATTTGAGACCACATCCCTGGTGGCAACACTTCTGTCTGTCTCCACAGTCAGAGTCGTACTGACACTGAGGGGCACAGGCACCAAGCAAGGCACCCCAGTCTGATCTTGGAGGACAATAGCCTGACTTTACTCTTCCACTGTCTGTAATAAAACAACAGAATTGTGATATATTTAACAATTACTCTCTGTATTTAGCATCACCCTTGTCTTTATTTTCAAAAGAATCTATGTTAGTCAAACTAGTGAATCCAAAATTTAGTAAATCTATGTTAGTTTATTATACTATTATTACTTGTGTTATATGAATAGGTTAAGTCTATCCATGGATTATATGAACTAGAATGATTATGAGGTTTGCCATTCCCAAGAATAGGGGATGGCTTACAGTCTCAGCAAGGCGCCAATATCCTAAATTTGTGGAAGAGACACTCCCATGCATATGTACACCCTATCTATATAAAATCAAGAAATAGGTAACAAGAAACAGAAAACCATAAAAGTTGTTGCCATTTGAGCCGCGACACGAGAAAACCAACATTGTGGTTGTGTGCCCAGTGCACACTCAGATCAGCCTGGGCAGACATCCCAGTCAGATCAGATTTTTCACTAAGTGCTTAAAGGGTAGCTAAGGGTCTTAACTACCTCCATGCGGACAGCGAAGACTCTGATCAGACTGGGCGGATGCCCAGGCTGATCTGAGTCTGCGCTGGGCGCACAACCACATTGTTGGGTTTCTCATGTCACGGCCCATTTGTAAAGCATGGGGGTGTACCCTACAATTTAAATGTGTTCTTTCCCAGCAAGGGCATGATGTCAAAATGACATTGTATTGACACTGATGTGACGTCATCACGTCACATCAACGTCAGTACAACGTCATTTCTACGTAGTGTGCCCACCAGGGCCCAGTTGTTCAAAGCATTGTTACCCTAACGAGCTCGTTAAGAGGTCAACTCGTTAAGTGTTTTGTGACTTTATAGCCAAATACACTGATATTTTTGTTGAAAATATGGGAGAAGCTTTTGCAATGCAAAAGCTTCTCACATTTTTACAACAAAAACTATTGGCATTTTTGTAATATCAACATTTGAAATTTTAACGTAACATTAACTAACGACGGCGTTAGTTTTCAACAACTGGGCCCAGGTCTTTATGCAAACTTGTCCAATTTGTGTCATCAAAATAACTAACAATATGACAATTAATAGTAAATTGCAACAGCAGGAAAAGCAAAAGCAAGGTCAAGTAAAATAGGGAAAAACAAATGCTGAAAGAGAAAATACATGTGTACAGTGATTACTTTTAAAATCATTGTTCTTTTGGTTTTGGTGTTAAACATTCATCTCAGTTTAATCAGACCAAATTTCAAACAAGCAAACAAATCAAAGCCTGTATCACTCAACGTTTAGTTTAATCAAAGCTATGGTTAAAGCAGCAATTGTATTTGCAACAGAACTGTAGAAATGTACAGAGCTTTGTAAGGTCCATCAGCACACTTTCAGTGGAAGCAACTCTACCATTTTCATTTTCTCTCTCTCAGTGGGTGTCAACTCAAAAAGAAAAGAATTTGCTCCTCTAGCAACAAATTCTTTTGTGGACCCCATTCTGGAAGGGCTACATCATCCAGAGAAGTAAACAGGGAGTCATTAAAGTTGTTTCCCTTTGTATAAATAGCAGGAAAACATGAAGACGTACCCTTTTACCTTAAAAATTGCATCTCTTGTACAGTGTATGGATATTTCTTCAAGTGATATCATACTGACCTCCCTTCTCACAGGAGAGAATAGGGAGGGGGGAGGTGGAAGGGACAACTCTTTGGACAGCAAATTCTTCCAATAAGAGAAGCACCCACTGGTGAAAGAATTCTCCTACCATGGAAGCATAAAGTTGTCTCCCTTGTAAGAAGGCGGCATATCCATACACCAGTGCTCCAGATAAGAAGGGGAAAGAGGGATAATTTAGGGACAATTATCCATATTTTTCCATTAAAACGTATTTTGTTACCATCATTAGAACCGTCTCATCCAGACAGTTCTAATGAGGGGTCACAACATATGTTTTTGCTGAAAAATAAGCAAAAATATCTTAGAACTATCCTCAGTGCCCCCACTTATCTGGAGCTCTGAATTATGCCTTACAACCAATAACTAGCTTGCTATCTTTTACTATAAAATGCCTAGTTATTGCTATCTTTTACTATAAAATGTCTATCTCTGTGATATATTTCTTCTATAAATCAAATAATCTACCTTTCTGCAATGTATATTCTAGTACAAGTTTTTTCTGAAAATAATATTGACTTTACAAAATTGCCATATTCCAGGTGCAAAATACTCAATTTTGTTTGCTTCTTTCAGGGGCGGATCCAGAAATTTTGGAAAGGGGGTTCAAATTAGTTGAGGGGGTTTCGATTTGTGCAGTTTGACCAATTTTTCCTGAAATTCCCAATGAAAATGAAATAATCAAGGCTGAAGAGGGGGTTTGCTTGAACCCCCCGAACCCCCTCTGGATCCGCCATTGTCTTTAGCACTTTAAAGGTATACTCCCTAATATTTCATTACGAAATATTCACAAAATTAGGAAACTGGTTAGTTGTATGCAACACAATGAAGACTTGTACAAACAATCTTCAGTGAAAACAACTTTGTTACGGGAGCAGAGACAATATATCAGTGCATACTGTTGTTGAATATTCACGAATATTTTGTCGTCACAAACTGACTGACTCCCACGTGGCAATAAACGTGGCAATAAAAAGGCGTTTCTGCAAGCACACTTTGAATTTTATAATTGGTGGAGTAAATAACTTAACAACAGCATTAACCTCTAATCCGTGCACGTGAGTTCATTTCAGCCAATAACTGTCTGAAGGTGATTAAAGAAAGGTCTTGAAATTAATCATGATGTAATTTTACCCTGATTAACTATGATTGCTGGGCGTATCCAGTCTTCATTTTTGTCGCGAATAATGGACCGCTATTCCCACCAATTTATTTATTTTCTTAAATTCTCCTACTTCCAGTGACCATCACAAATCATAAATTAGACAGATAAAAGTACTTTTACAATCAATCATTATCATGCCTAGGATATAATTTTTCGCAAGAAATTTTAAAGTTAATAGAAATATTGAGGGCGTATATCTTTAACGAGTTAGGATAAAATTAGATTTATCCTAAGTACCAGATGGACAAGTCATTACTTAACTGGACAGGGTGTCCAAGTGTGCAGGGCAAATACATTACAGTATAGCAAACGGCAATTGTATGGTGAACTTGGGAAATGGTACACTGTAAAGGGCCGTATACACTATCATTTTTTCTTGTACAAGTTTATTGTACAAGAAAAACTGTCATTTAATTTGATGGTGTATACAGCAGAAAATGATCAGTTTTTTTATTGTACAAGAAAAACTGATGAATAGAAACTCATCCTATTTTCAATGATAACTTATCAAACTTGCCATCAAATAGCCAATCAAAAGCAAGAGAATTTGTAGCAGCAGCATTGTAAACAAAAGCACATGGCCAATATTTGGCGGGGAAATATTGCTGCAAGAGGATATCATGGCAGATTTTATTTGGACAGACACAGTTACATCAAGACTCATTGACCTAATAGAAGAAAATGAAATTATATGGAATATCAGGTCAAAAGAGTATAAGAACAGAGATTTGAGAAAAAAGGACAGGTCTTGAAGTCTGCTCCTGTACAAGCTCCTGTAGAAGTGTATGATAAGCACTATGCTGCTGTCTCTCTGCAGTAACCAATCTCGCGACCACACATGTCTGTATCTGGTGCTTAATCTCCTTCGCAAAATCACAATGCATAAAATGCACAAAACAAATGCAACATAATCTTCCTCTGTCTCCATTGCTACTATTGTGTAATTCCCTGCAAAATGTTTGACAGCAGAGTAAAATTCTTGCTATGTGTATACACCTCATCATTGTCACTTTTTCTTGGTCAGTTTTTCTTGTACAATAAACTTGTACAAGAAAAAATGATAGTGTATACGGCCCTTAAATGGTCATGATTACAATATTAGGGGAAGCGAAATGAGTTAAGGTACTTTTACAATCATTTTTGGATTTGGCTTTCTGTCCTCATAAATACATTTCTTTTAAGACATAAAATATATTACTGTACAGCCCCGGATCCAGGGGGTGGGCTCTGGGGCTTGAGCCCCACCACCTGTGCCTGGTTAGATTAAAATATATGTTGTGACATCTCATTAGAATCGCCTCGCCAAGGCGATTCTAATGAGATATCACAACATATGTTTCAAGGCAAAAAAGACATCAGCAAAATTCTCATCAAATTGATCCCTAATTATGTCATATATTTTTAAGCCCAGCCCCTCCCCCCCAGCCCCACCAGTACGTGGTGGTCTGGATCCGAGACTGCTTAATAATTCAAAAAGTTAAGACACCTAAAATAATTACCATAACTGTCCTAATAACATGGAAGTGTTTCATTTTACAATTCAGTAATGCATCCAAAAGATCCAGATGGGATGTCAAACCAATGTAAACCCCAATCTGAGTCTGATCTGGGTCTGCACTGTTTGCTGGGACCTATCTGTCCCAATACTTATAATTTTTACAGTAATCATAAGTACAAAAAAAACAAATCCTAAAAATCAGAACTTTCCATGGTTATGGTTTTCAATGGGACAGCTATTTAATGTTATAATGAGGAATAACTAAAAACCTTTCAAAAAGCTGAAATAATTACAGTCTTCCCAGCAGGCACATGACGTCAAAATGACGTCATACTGACATCAATGCAACGTCATTATGTCACATTGATGTCAATACGACATCATTTCAACGTAACGTGCCTGCTGGGTTTGAGTAAACTGAGCCTAATACAAACAAATTTGAATTTATCCAATTTACTCTGACATTAATTCTGTCATGCAGCTTTTAAGAACTGACTGTCTCTGAGGTAAGTATCCCTTAAATTTCAAAATATATGCCTAAATCATACACTTATTATTACTCTTATCCAATTGTTTGTGGAAAACTGTGTTTTTACTTATTTCTTTATGGTATTTTAATTATGCTGACACAAAGAAACTTTCCTAAACTTAAAAATATATACAAGCTATAAGCTGTATTCATATTAAATAAATAAATAAATAAAAAATTTAAGAATAGGTTTGATTTTCTTTTGTCTGCAATATTGCAAAAGCTAGCAGGATAAGCAAAAATCTTCCATAAGGAAAAACAACGGCAACATCACTATACAGCAACACTGTTAAGCCACATCCCAGCAAGCACACCATACCCAACTGATGTAGATGCAAATAATGATGTTGATGACGTCCCATTGATGTTAATATATAGAGGATCTTACACGATTGGTCATTTCATATGAAATTTATGAAACAAACCTTTGGCAAGTTTCATAAATTTCATATAAAATGACCACAAGTGTATAACTAGAAATGTTTTTCAGAGAAAAACTGATGTCCCCCCACCAGCCCATTTCCCATCCGCTATAATGAATATACAGCCTGTACAAGTAAACTATCTAGGCAAGTTTGGGGAAAATCCACCCACTGGTTCTAAAGATATCCTACAAACATGACTTTGTCCTTGAAAAATGGTTCAAGGTCACTTAATACTAAACATTTCTTAAACCTGTCACAACAATATATTCCTGCAAGTCTGATGAATATCTGTCAATTGGATCAAGATATAACTAATTTTTATGAGAAAAAAAATAAGCATTTTCAAGTTAGCTTTTGACCTTGAAAATGGGGTCAAGGTAATCAAAACACAGTAAACTCTTGAGATTGTCCCAAAAGTATATCTATGAAAGTAAAGTGGAAATCAAGCCAAAGGCTAATGAGATATATCAACTTCAGTGAAATTTTCACATATCTAAGTCCTCCAGTGACCTTGAAAATGAGGTCAAGGTCACCAGACTCTGACCAGTTCTTAAGCTAGTCTCAGTGATGTATCCATGCAAGTTGGTGAAATTCCATCTATTGGTTCACGAGATATTATGGGTACAAGAAATTGCCATCTAAGTCCTCCAGTGACCTTGAAAATGAGGTCAAGGACACGAAAATCTAACCAGCTCTTAAGCTAGTCCCAGTGATGTATCCAAGCAAGTTTGGTGAAATTCCATCCATTGGCTCATGAGACATTGTCATAATAGGAAATTGTCATCTCAGTCCTCCAGTGACCTTGAAAATGAGGTCAAGGTCATCAAAATCTATTCATCTTTTAAGCATACCCAAATGATGTATCCATGCAAGTTTGATGAAATTCCATCCATTGGTTCAAGAGATATAGTGGGTACAAGGAATTCTCATCTAAGTCCTCAAGTGACCTTGAAAATGAGGTCAAGGTCACCAAAATCTCATCAGCTCTCATACTTGTCCCAATTATGTATCCATGCAAGTTTGGTGAAAATCCATCCATTGGTACAGGAGATATAGTGGGTACAAGAAATTCTCATCTAAGTCCTCCAGTGACCTTGAAATTGAGGTCAAGGTCACCAAAATCTAATCAGCTCTTAAACTTGTCCCAATGATGTATCCATGCAAGTTTTGTGAAATTCCATCCATTGGTTAATGAGGTCAAGGTCATCAAAATCTATTCATCTTTTAAGCATACCCCAATGATGTATCCATGCAAGTTTGATGAAATTCCATCCATTGGTTCAAGAGATATAGTGGGTACAAGAAATTCTCATCTAAGTTCTCAAGTGACCTTGAAAATGAGGTCAAGGTCACTAAAATCTAATCAGCTCCCAAACTTGTCCGAATTACATATCCATGCAAGTTTGGTGAAAATCCATCAGTTGGTACAGGAGATATAGTGGGTACAAGAAATTCTCATTTAAGTCCTCCAGTGACCTTGAAATTGAGGTCAAGGTCACCAAAATCTAATCAGCTCTTAAACTTGTCCCAATGATGTATCCATGCAAGTTTGGTGAAATTCCATCCATGGGTTCAAGAGATATCGTGCACACAAAGTGGGTACTTGAAATTATCATCTAAGTCCTCCAGTGACCTTGAAAATGAGGTCAAGGTCACCAAAATCTAATCAGCTCTTAAATGAGGTCAAGGTCACCAAAATCTCATCAGCTCTCAAACTTGTCCCAATTACATATCCATGCAAGTTTGGTGAAAATCCATCCGTTGGTACAGGAGATATAGTGGGTACAAGAAATTCTCATTTAAGTCCTCCAGTGACCTTGAAATTGAGGTCAAGGTCACCAAAATCTAATCAGCTCTTAAACTTGTCCCAATGATGTATCCATGCAAGTTTGGTGAAATTCCATCCATGGGTTCAAGAGATATCGTGCACACAAAGTGGGTACTTGAAATTATCATCTAAGTCCTCCAGTGACCTTGAAAATGAGGTCAAGGTCACCAAAATCTAATCAGCTCTTAAATGAGGTCAATGTCACCAAAATCTCATCAGCTCTCAAACTTGTCCCAATTACATATCCATGCAAGTTTGGTGAAAATCCATCCGTTGGTACAGGAGATATAGTGGGTACAAGAAATTCTCATTTAAGTCCTCCAGTGACCTTGAAATTGAGGTCAAGGTCACCAAAATCTAATCAGCTCTTAAACTTGTCCCAATGATGTATCCATGCAAGTTTGGTGAAATTCCATCCATGGGTTCAAGAGATATCGTGCACACAAAGTGGGTACTTGAAATTATCATCTAAGTCCTCCAGTGACCTTGAAAATGAGGTCAAGGTCACCAAAATCTAATCAGCTCTTAAACTTGTCCCAATGATGTATCCATGCAAGTTTGGTGAAATTCCATCCATTGGTTCAAGAGATATCGCGCACGCAAGAAACTGTCACGCCGACGCTGACGCCGACGCCGACGCCCGGGAACCGCACTGAAAACAATATGTCCCCCCTCACCTTTGGTGGGGGGACATAAAAAGGTGAGGGGACATAATTCTGTTTGTCATATGAGCCTTTAAAATGGGATTTTGATGCCTTCAAACGGAACATTTCAATAAGGAAAAGCACTGTTGACATGGACGTTGTCAATGACGTTACATGTACAGGCCAAAGTGTTATTACATGTGTGGTCATATGATTTTTTGACATGATGTTATCCACTGAATAACAGCAACAACATAAGTTGTTTTTCTAATAATGTGTGCCCACTGAGATAAAACAAAGGGCATGTAAGCACATATGTAATCTCTGGCATTAACAGGCTTTTGACAAATGGGAATGATTTGCGGCGTATCAGGTTTGAGGCAGGCCATGAGCTGGTATTAGGATGTGCAGACAGTAATGACTCGGATGAGCTTGGATGCCCTAAAGCTTTGTCTGGATCCATAAATTCATTAATACCAAGTCTTAATTTTGTTCTCCTGTAAGGAGATTCCCATAAGATTTTCAAAATCTCACTTATTTTTCAGTATGTAATTTTTGGTTGGGCTTTCTTAAAATGAATCCTAATCTGAGACTGGTCCAAGTATTTGTTGCTCACATGTCCTAAGCCCCCTTTCTTGTGGTGCAGCACATTTCTGTTTAGGGTAATGATCAAAATGGCAAACATAAAACAAATATGTGAAAGCTAGCATTCTAAGCCAATAAAATGATTCTGCTGTACAAGGGAAAATCTCTTTAGCAAGAAGTACCAGTCATACATACAAATATAATTTACTGGAGTCAAACACACCAGACTGCAGCCCCGTACACAGCATTTCTGGTTGCCACGGCAATCTACATCTACCCGACACTGAGTGTCACATTTGCCGTTACCATTTCTTACATTAACATACCTGGGACAACTCCCAGGCTTTACAGGGTCTGTAAAAGTTATGTTAGTACAACTATAATCATGCAACTAGCATGTTAGTACATCATTTCAAAACACATACTATCCTTGTAAATCACAGTGTATTTGCAAGCATGAACCTCTGTGTAGAAAGTAAATTTTTTTAAATCTACAATTTACATGTAGATGAACTTTTTTTATACTTTGGTAAAATGAACTTGTTTAAATCTATGTATAAATCTATGTATCCTTACAATCATTGATAACCATTATCACTGATACAGCAATACATTTTAGTGAATTAAAGAGAATAATATTAACTACTATCAGAGCTCTAGATAAGAGGGAGTATTTGATGATAATTAAGGATAATTTTTATATTTCTCATCAAAACCATACGTTGTGACCCCTCATCTGAACCGTCTCGTCGAGACGGTTCAGATGAAGGGTTACAACGTATGTTTTTATGTAGGATTAACAAAAATTATCCCTAATTATCACCAAATACTCTCTCTTATCTAGAGCTCTGAAGTCTATGAAGCTTTGGTATCATCAGTTTTTGTTGCCCTAACCTCCTTTTTTATAGGCATTTATTGTCACCACCAGACGGCACTTTCCACACCAAACTGTTGCATCTTTGTGGGAAAGCTGTAAAACTTTCATTTGGATTACTTTGCCAGCAAGCTTTATCCATAACTCAATGTGCCATGTCTGAGAGGCCCAAACCAAATGTCAGGTGCCTCCCATGAGAATGGTAGACGTAAGAACTTTTTTTAAGGTAACTTGTTAAGCTTTAACACTAACCTGGTACTCGGTTCATATACAGAGCACATCTCCTTTCACAGGAATCCAGACTATCAAAGTTGTTAGCGTTACCCTCACAGCCACCATAGACAAACTCTCGACACACACCAGCATTGTAGTCAAAGAAGAAACGTGGTTTGTAAGCCATACATCTGCCACTCAACTGAGGTAGTCGGCAAATTTCTGTCAATTTAAACATCAAATTCAAATAAACACATTTAACAAAAGTTTTTAACTTTACAGCATTGTCTGCATTCAATTTAAGATGAAATAAACATAAAAATGGATTCCATTTGAAGGATTTTGTGGTAATTGCAAAAGTCCTATTGTACTCAAGTAATACATGAAACCAAGTTTATATTTTGCAAAAATTGCCAATCTTTGAGAAGTATATATTTCCTCCTCAAAAATACTGCCAAAGAGAAGTAACCTACCACTGTCTGAAACGATGCATGAAACTAGCCACAATCCCATCAATGAACACAGCCTGATATAGTCTTTTGCTAGATACTCAAGGTCATATATTGCACAATATTTACATTCATGGTGTCTTTACTAAAAAGCCCTCAAGTGAACCATTGGAATGTAATGTAGCCACGCAACCTCACATTAATTTAATTGACGTCCAAATAAATTATGGCTTCCTACAATTTGATTCCTTAAATATTTCACAAGGCATCAATTTCATTTCAATGAAACAATGAAACTATACAGTAGATGACAGAATGTGGAAAAACTTATATAGAGAAATACACTGAAACAATGGAAGTATATAGAGAAATACACTGAAACAATGGAAAGCAGTTAAAGTTCTCTCTACTGTTCGTTAACTTTGTAAAAGCATCTTAAGATTGAAAAGCTCACCACAGAAAACATTATAGTTATTGCCAATCTCAGCCAGGTTGTTCAAAACTAACGACGTCCTTAGTAAACAAGACATCAAATTTCAAACACATTATACCCCAAAAGGCTATCATTTTTTGCTGAAAAAATGTGAGGAATTTTTGCACTGCAAAAGTCCCTCACAATTTTTCAACAAAAAATATTACCGCAACTGATTTTGTCAGTACTGTGAGACTTAACAAATCCTCAACAAATTACTTTGTTGATCTAACGATGCTTTGAACAACCGGGTCCTAGATGCCAATAAACTAAATAAAGGGTCATCTTGTTTATTGGGTCATTGTTTGTATGTGTGTTAGTTGCATTTTTATTCCTTCGATGTTCGATGAGGGCATGTGTGTCTGAAAGGAAATGGTAGTAGGGGTGTGTGTGTGGGAAGATTACCTTCATAAATACTTTACCTTGTGCACTACACATAGCCTCACAATCCTCTCTTGTTGGGAATCTATTTTTATTTCCTCCACATCCACCATAGATAAACCGACGGCACTCGCCAGCCATGTGATCGTAATAGTAAGATGGTATGTAAGCTTCACAATTTCCAGTGTCATTGGCCAAGGCACAAACATCTAGAATACAGGGAAAGCGCAATTATCGTAAAAATTCTAAAAATTGGGACCTTAAAATGATTACTGTGACTGAACTAAAATGGAACGTTTTGATTTTTCATGTGAGGACAATATGATTTTGAAATTCATCAATTCTTTTAAAACAACTGGAATTGAAAGACATAGGTCTAAAAAAGATTTATTCAACTTAAACAAATTCCTAAACAAATGCCAAAATTTCACCATATTCCAAACAAAACCTCCATGTTATTAGCCCATTCTTTTAAATTTCCACAAGAAATAGCTTTTGTGACTTCCTGTCTGCTTTCCAGGCTGATGAAGCCCTTCAAAAGTGAGGGTCAGTCTGAAAGGAAGGAATTTTCTCCCTGACAGAGAAATTTCTTTCCTTTGAGAAAAGCCCCTGTGTAATGAAAGGGCCAAAAAATGCTTCTAAGAATTACAACCCCTGTAAGAGTTCACATTAAATTTTGCTTGAATTGGTTTCACACAACATTCATTATGTTTCTTAGCCTACCATAAACATTCTAAAAACTGGGACACCTAAAATAACTACAACAACTAACATAAAGTGGCACAGTTTGGTTTTACAACACAGTAATGGGACCAAAAGATGCAGATGGAAAGGCAAACAATGAAGACCCTGATCAGACTGCTCCTTTGAGAGCAGTCTGATCAGGGTCTGCACTGTTTGCTCGGACTTATCCGTCCCAATACTAAAATTTTATGGTAAGTTCAGATCAGAAAATTGTGAAAAAGCCTTACCGACTCCTTCTACTACATCTGAGATTTCTCCACTACCAACATATATATCTGTGTCTGTTGGCTCGAGAGTGAGGGGCTCTCTGAATCTACAAAATAAATACAATATAGTAGACCCCTTAATAAGTGCTCCAGCTGAGTAATCACAAAATCTGAAAACAGGGTCAATGAAATTAGTCCAATTAAAATCTGGCTTCCTTTAATATTTCTTTCCACAAACTGACTGTGTTTGTCAGTCTGTCTTTCTTTTTCTCCATTCCTTTCTTTTGTCCATTCTTAAAATCTTCCTATTTCTGTTAGCTTCCTCATTTCCTCTTACACGAAGAAACTTTCTCACATAAATGAGCTGGGAAACCAACAAAGTGGCATGTGCACCCATGAAAGACTCAAATCAGCCTGGGCATCCGCCAAGTCTGATCAGAGTCTTCGCTGATTGCATGAAGGTAGCTTAGACCCTTTGCTACTCTTTAAGCACACAACTGATCACAGTCTTCGCTGTCAACATCGAGGTTGGTTGGTTGATTTGATGCTTAACGTCCACGGTAAACAACTAAGGTCATGTCGGGACGGCCAGTTAACCTAACCACACTATTCCTGGGCAGGCTTAGACCTCCTAAGCGGTTAACCAGTACTAAGTGCACATACTTTCGCCAGTAACTGACAACTGCCCTTCTTGAATCAGCGGAAGGAGAAACGAAAGTATGTGGCCAGACCGGGATTCGAACCCAGGACCTCTGACTTACGAGTCAGGTGCCCTACCGATTGCGCTATCGAGGTAGCTTAGACCCTTAGCTACCCTTTAAGCACACAGCACAAACTCTGGTCAGACTGGGGGGATGCCCAGGCTGATCTAAGTCTTCCCTTGGAGCATATGCCACATTATGTCATGTTGCGGATCAAATGTTGTTTTTTTCAACATGCAGAGTGTGATCTAAATAGGAGTGGAACCAAACTCCTTCAAAAGTACATGTACATGAACTTCACAGAAACTAATTGAGGTGAATGAATACACTTTCAGGGGAAGTAACAGTAAGCCTGCCATTGTTATTTTTGCATCATTTCCCAATAGGAGTGAACTCTTAAAGGAAAGAATTTGCTCCTGGGGAGCAAATTCTTTTCTTTAAGAGTACACCCCATTTTGGAAGGGCTTCATAGCCCAGGGAAGCAAACAGAAAGTCACAAAAGTTGTTTCCCTTTGGAAAAATGTCGGAAAAACATGGAAGTGTACCTAAACACCTCAAAAGCTATTTTTTTCACAAACCTACCTGGAAGAATCACAGTAAGTCATACACTGCATGCGGCTCTCGAAGTTGTTATGGTTACCAACACAGCCACCATAGGTGAACTCCTCACAGTCCCTAGTGATACTGTTATAGTACCACCTCTTGATATACTGTTTACAGGGCCCAACATCAGCCTGCTTGTTGCAAATATCTGAAATGGGTAAAACACAGTTAGGATAGCTATGAAAATTTGTTAGCCTAAAAATCAAGCGATCTTTTACCGTATTTTAAAGTAAACAGATTTCAAAACCTTTAGGTGCAAGGAGTGCATAATAATTATAGCATTATATTATGCTAAGGTGTTTCATTCACAAAATTATTGAGTGTATAACAATTATTTCAAGACATTATGTGAGGTGTTTCATTAGAATCACTTAAAACATGATCGAGCATTATCAATGCACCTTTCCGAATCACACCCAGAAAGTCACTCAAAAGCCACCTGACAGTGTATAAGTGACCAATGCAACAACTTAGCATGTGATACAGTCCCACAAATAAAATTGCACATGTTTAATGTCTCACAATAAGTCTGTGGTTTTATCTTACAGTTAATGACGAGAAGCATACCTATTTACAGTAGGCGTGACTTCAGAAGGTGAATTAAATCCCTCTCAACACTCCAAACAAGGAGTGCTTTTGATGATACTTTTGATATCATTTTTCATTTTTGTCCATAAAACATACATTGTGACCCAGCATTAGAATTGCCTTGGAAAGGCTATTTCAAAGAGAGATCAGAACATATGCTTATATGATAAATCAACAAATTATCTTGGAATTATCGTCAATGACCCTCCTTCCCCATGATTATCAGAAGCTCTGTAAAATTCAAACTCCCTACCCATCCAAGTGGTAGCTCTAGTCCTGTCCACTCTGTTGTCTCTATCAGGAGTGACTCGTGTTGTGATACATTTCTGTTCACATGCTTCAAAGGTGTCAAAGTTGTTAGCATTTCCTCCACAGCCACCGTAGATAAAGTTCTCACACTGGCCGATGCTCGGAACATATCTCCATCTTGACATGTAGGCTAGACAGCCAACTTCTGGTTCCTCAAACTCACGACAAACAGCTTAAAAATACATGCATACATTTTTTTTAGTTTCAGTGTTGGGCTCCTTGTATACAGGAACAGAAAAGACTTATTCCTGTATCCTGATAAGACTATTCAATGTTAGCATTCACATAAGGCCATGTCTCACTAAGTGAGATAAATCATACTTAATTTTGTCCTTCTTGAAGCCGTATTTCCCATACGATTTTCTAATCTCACTTATTTTTCAGTATGAAGTTTTCGTTATTATTTTTTTTCTCTTAAAATGTAAAATTGGATGAAGTTCTCCAAGTTTACATTTTAAGAAGAAAAAAAAAATAACAAATTGCACACCATAAAAGCACACTGGAATGTTTTAAACCTGTTTTCATTGGTTTTAAGCAAATTTTTCCAGGCCTTTTTACAGAAGTATCACTTAATTATATCACCCTTACCAAAAGACGCAAACTTTAGCTGAAAAGTCTGATTAACCTGCAGTTAGTAATATAAAATATGCACTGACCAGCCCTGTTGCAGAATCTTTCACACTCTTCTCTGGTGCCGAAGTTATTCTTATTTCCGCCACAGCCCCCGTAGGTGAACTCTTTACAAACTCCATCACTGCTGTCGTATCTCCAATTTCTAATGTAGGCCAAGCAATTACCACTATCTTCGGGCAGGGCACATATCACTGACAAAAAAAAATCATGTATTGTTACTACATTGTATATTCAAAGTACATAAGCTATCATCCATATGGGTAAATTTATTTGCCCTATCAAGGAATATTTCAATAGCACTTCTTAACTCTTTAAGCCCCAGTGATGCAATTAGCAAAATTTGCAAACAGCGTAGATCCTGATGAGGCGGCTCATAATGAGCCGCCTCATCTAGATCTACACTGTTTGCCCTCTAGTCTTTGAATTCTCAATATGAAATGTCTTTGACTAAGCATTTTTTTAATTTTTGCAGACGTAAATTTTGTCGTCTGCTTTTTGGTAGTGAAAGAGTTAAACAGAAGACCAAGTTCAGACTCGTCTGAGCCTAGAAAGTGTAGCTGCTGTATTCCTTACATGTATCAAGCAGTGTATTCAGATCCCCCACCACAGCCCACCCCATTCACCTCTCTCAACCGCTGCACACGCTATCTTTTTATTGTTTTAAATTATTTCCTGATACCTAAGGTTTGATCCCCACTTTTCAGTCTTTAGGAAGAAACTTTTAACCAAGGTTCTATCAATGTATGACCTATGTGTAAGTGAAATGTTAAAAACGAATTCATTCACTCTCCCGGCCACTCCAACTTCTAATGAACCAAGCAGTAATGGTGACAACAGCATTTCAGAAGCATGCCATGAGCTTCATAAAATAACCTTCACGGTAATTTCATAATGCTATTAAAATAACTGTTTCAACTATAGTTGACTATAATTATCTCAATCTATGATATCTCAAAGTACCCTCTTATATCGAAGAATATACTTCGGACACATTTTCTATTTTTCT
Organism: Ctena decussata; assembly: GCA_963989385.1. NCBI lineage: Eukaryota > Metazoa > Mollusca > Bivalvia > Lucinida > Lucinidae > Ctena > Ctena decussata. The sequence goes on along the minus strand of OZ022499.1, from coordinate 28,775,429 downwards.
TTACATTTCAACTCTTGTTATCTCAAACTACTGGTATCTCAAAGGACAGAAAATTTACTTTGAGATATCAGCAGTTTGCAATGAACTTTGACTTCAAGGTATCAAGAGCCCACTGTACATTTATATCTGACTACTAACTGATGCACATTACATGAGAAAAACACAAACTCACACTTACATTTAGCAGTCTGGTCAAACTTATCTTATGTCAAACACTATGCTAGTTTTGAGGAGGTTCACCTATTATTAATGCCTAGCATGCCATGAATGGGACCTTTGAAAACAGAGAAGATTCAGCTCAGACATATTAAATATGAGCCGTGACACGACAAAACCAACAATGTGGTCGTGCGTCCAGCGCAGACTCAGATCAGCCTGGGCATCCGCCCAGTCTGATCAGAGTCTTCTCTTTCCGCATGAAGGTAGCTTAGTCCCTCAGCTACCCTTTAAGTGCTTAGCAAAGAGTCTGATCAAACTTGGCGGATGCCTATGCTGATCCGAGTCTGCGCTGGGCGGATGACCACATTGTTGGTTTTCTTGTGTCGCGGCTCAAATATAGGTGCTTCTAAAAGCAAAGCCGTAATTAATATCACAACAGACAACCCTGTAATGAATTTGTCCAAACTCTGAAGTAAATGCCCCTATTAGGCATTAATGGGTTATAGTAACTTACTTTCTGGTGATGTAGGTTCAGGAGCTTCTGTTACCCTGATGATTCTGGCACCACATTTACGGCTACAGGCCTCCTCGGATACAAAATTGTTCGAGCTACCGCCACATCCCCCATACGAAAATTCCTGACATTCTCCTGACTCTCTGTCGTAGGTCCAGCGAGGTATCAGGGCCAGACATCGAATATCTGAGGTGTAATACAGTGGCCGGCAAACTCCTGGTAATGAAACACAGGTACAATACAGTTTTGATGCCATGTTTGGTGTCCATGTTACATGAAAGGTATAAGTGAACAGCTTTATATTGGGACTAAACAGCAAAGAAATATATGGGGCAAATGAGCATTAACTGCTAAACAACTAAGACATATAAGGCAAATGAGCATTTTTAAATTTTGGTTTCCCTTTTGTCATTTTTTGAATTATTATGCATGAGCATTTGCCTCTTTGAATTTGAAAAAAAAAATACCAAGGTTTGTCTGGAAAACCTGAATAATGCTGTTCTCATACCTAGGTAAATATCCTTGCGAATATGAAAATCACAGCAAAATTGCTCATAATGATATGATTGGCCAGGAAAACAGTGAGGCCCTATGAATGCTTGCAAATTCTTATGATTCCTTATAACGATCAATTTGCCAATTTCTTAAAAATCCTTTGTGAATGTTACAAATACTTACAAATGCTACTGCAAATCTTGGAAATGCTTGCAAATATTTTATGAATGAAATGACTACACAACACATGCTTGCCAAGTTTTTTTTCTTTTTGTCATTTATTTGCCAGCATCCACCAGTTCCCTCAGGGAGCAAATTCTTTCCTTTAAGAGTACCCCCAATGAGGAGGGAGGATCTGCTTGGACTACCTCTCTAAAAAGTATATTCTTTCCCCATGAACAGAATATATGAGCCACTACAAAACCAACAATGTGGCAGTGCGCCCAGCGCAGACTCAGATCAGCCTGGGCATTTGCGCAGTCTGATCAGAGTCTTCGCTGTCCGCATGGAGGTAGCTTAGGCCCTAAGCTAACTTTTGAGCACTTAATGAAGAGTCTGGTCAAACTGGGCTGATGCCCAGGCTGATCTGAGTCTGCATTGGGCACACAACCACATTGTTGGTTTTGTCGTGTCGCAGCTCATATATATTTGCTAACATTGCCTGACCCGTCAATTTTCAAAGTCCCTGACTTTTCAAGTCCTTTCCAAAGTTCCTGACCAAGCACAAAATTCCCTGACTTTTCCCTGACCTGGAAAAAAATTCATTTTCCAGATGTTTTTCCCGAAGTGTGGCAACCATGAGCTGTATAGAGTTTGATCAAAATCAGAACAAAGTCTGTGTTATCTACTCACTGTCTCTGCTGCAGTAGGCTTCACATTGTTCTCGGCTCTGGAAATTATTTCTATTATTGTTACAGCCCCCATCTGGTACCTCTTTACATACTCCAACATCATGATCATAGTACCAGCTGACCTCACTCTGTATGCTGTCACATGGGGTCTCTAATGGAAGACTGCATATGTCACCTTCTGAAATAGTATCAACACACCCAGTCAACTACAAAAATTTTCTGAGAAAAAAATGATGTGCCCTCCATGAACAGATGCTCACCCCTCTATGTTATTTTCCTGGACCCAGCTGTTCAAATCTGGGGATGTTGGTAGTTAAAGAGATGTTCAATTTTCAAATGTATTGTACCAAAAACACTGCCTTTTTCACACAAAAAATGTGAAGAGCTTTTACAACGGCATTGTTAGTTAACGAAACATTACAAATACAGTACTCCTGAACTTACCAACAGCAGGTGGTCTTGTCACTGGTGCCCTGGTAACAGGTGGTGCTTGGGTCCTCTGTGGCTCAACATTAATTCTTACATCTCTGCAAGAATCATAACAGGTTGTTTCATCTGGGAAATTGTTTCCGTTACCCTGGCAACCACCATAGCCAAATTCATAACAGCGGCCCTCTCGAGGCTCATAGTACCATCTACGAATGTTGCCACGACAAATACCAACTTCTTTTTGTAAAAGGCAATCATCTGAAGGAGGCAAAAAAACAAACAAACTATAAAGTAGATTGAAATCTTGCATTTTCTTTGTATAAGACTTATTATTTCTGTGACAAAAGCAGTAACAACCTTTCATGTGACTAAAGCCAACCCCTTTCTGCCCAGTGGACTTGTGCATCCTTCTCATTTGGATGAGTCCATTTCTAGTTTTAGGTGTTTTCACTTTTATTGTAGCTGGTCTAGAAATTCCTGTAAGAAAAGGGTGTAGACCATGATCAGTTGTGTCTGTACTGGGTCTGCACTGTTTGCATAAGTCCCCAAAACAGGTTTTCAGTCTAAAAAAGTTAACAATTCTAAGAGAATTCTGTAGATACATTTGTAGGGACAGATATTAAAATCAGAGCATATTATAAAAGGGGGATGAGAGATGAATGACATTCAATGCAGTAAGATTTGGGAGTACGTCTGATCTGGATCTATAGTAGTACTGTTTGTCTAGTATAATAGTAGTACTGTTTGTCTTAGCATTTTTGTTATCAAACTGGGAAAAAATAATTTGGAAAAAAAAAAATGTAGTAATCCTAATAATAACCACCCCTGCTCTAATAAATGCAATCCCTCCCCCCCCCCCCCCCCCCCCTCACGCCTCTTTTCCGAAAATAATGATATATTAATTTGCATGAATTCCTGTTTGCTTCTCTGGATGAGGGTTTACTCTTAAGGAAAATGATTTGAGCAAATTCTTTTCTTTAAGAGTTGATCCCTACTGAGAAGGGAGGCAAAAATAGTAGAGCTAGTTGCTTCCTCTGCAAGTATACTAGCTCACCTTATACTATTTATAAGAGTATTTGGCAATGGCTGCTATACTACACTTTAGGCTCTAAATAACCCCCCAATCTTTTAAAATGCAATTCCCCCAGAGCATTTAATAGGATTAATATGGTAAGAGGGGTATACATTAGAATTAGGAAGACAAACTTACCAGTCCTTGCAACTCCACGTCTAAGTCCACAGTAAGCCATACACTTGGACTCACTTTCGAAATTATTATGGTTGCCTAGACAACCACCATAGGTGAAGGTCTCACACTGCAAGGTGGTGATATTGTAATTCCACTTAGAAACTGGTGTTCTGCAAGGCCCATAGTCAGGAGTCAACTCACAAACAGGCTCTGAAAATAACAGGCTCTTGGTCATTTCAACTAGTCAAGGTCCCACAATACACTGCGATTGTTACTTACATGTTAAACATATCAGATGAAAAGGGCCCAGTTAAATAGTTAGTTAACGCTACTGCACTCAGAACAGGCAAAACTCCATAGAGTTTTGCCCATTCTGAGTGGAATAGGGTTAAACAAGTCCTTACAATTTCAACGGTACTGCATGCAAAAGCATTGCCATTTTTTTACAGCAAAAATATAAACATCACTGATGTCATTTGTACCAGAAGACTTCAAACAGTCCTGACTAACATTTCCACTAAGCTAATGATGCTTTAACAACTGGGTTCAGATGTGTACTATACAACCTGAAATTTGCCAGCGCTCAGTAGGTTAAGTGCTGGCTTGCTGATCTAGTGGTCCCAGGTTTGAGACCTGGGGTCGTATTTATAAAACGACTTAAGTGGTTGCTATGCTGTTGCTAAGGCTAAATTTCTTTGAAGGAGATTCCCTACAACTATGAAATTTGCTCTGGAGGAACAGTCTTACAAAGACTGTTCCTCCAGAGCAAATTTCATAGTTGGAGGGAGTCTCCTTTATAGATATTTAGCCTTAGCAACCGCATAGCAACGACTTCAGTGGCTTTATGAATACTGCCCCTGCTGAATTACAAGTTAATATATTGATGTCAAAGTGATGTCATCAAGACGTCACTCTGCAAATGTTCTAAGCACAACACTTTGTAAATCCATAGTTGCTATGGTAATAGACCTATGATGTCATTGGTATTGGAGCATGGCAAACAGTGTATGCCGTGCTCCCCTCGAATTATACAAGGGTTGATCCAGAAGTAATGTCACTGCAGCTATAAAACCGTGTAGAATAAAAATAAAGCAACAAAATTCCATATCCAGGTACATTAATCTATTTGCAGTATGGTCTGAAAATGTCATTAAAATTTAGTGCATAGTTATCGAGATATCGAGATAGACAGAAGGCATGGTAATGACATGCGCCGCACGTCAATGACGTTTTTGACATTCCAGACGAAGTTTGGATATTGTGTCATGTCCAAAATAGCATCTACACTGTTCCAGCATAGCATGTTTGTTCACCCATGTTTATCTCATCTTGCAATATTATTTGAACAGCCCCGCAGCTCATGTTCAAGAATTTACACAATATTCGAGTTGCAGAACATCAATCTCTATATATGGGGTCTAAACTAGAGAGACCTTATTGTCTGACACTGCACATAAAGGCCTTCCGGTTTTCAAATGATCTAGCGAATTATCTGCATCACTATAGCACTGACTGCACCTTTACACAAACTTTATAATCACTGCTATATCACCGCATGTTTAGTTAAGCCGCTCTTGAGTCTCCAATGGTGATATTCTTAAAATGTGGCAAAAAAAAGCGTAAATATGTGCTGACGCAATTTTCAGATATTAATATTTTTCCACTCGGCAGTAATTAAACAAATATTTGCACTAACTAGCGCACTTCAAACTGCAGTGACGCTATCAAAGTTTCAACAGTGGGCGGCAGAGATATATTTCGTCATCTTAAAAAATTTTCATCTGATTTGGTGCGTTAGTTTGATTTTTATTTGTAATTGCCTTTGAAAATTATGTTCATGTTATCAACATTATTTTAACATGCGGCGCAATGGTGTTGGTGGCGTATTTTGAACATCTATATAATTGGAAGGGAAAAAAGATTCCAACTTTATATTTATTCTGTTTATGAAAATTGAATTAGAGTGTAGCTTGATATAATTTTTATAGTAATGCTACCGTAATGGACACAGTGACATTACATCTGGATCAACCCTTGTAGTTGAGATGCAACCTGACATTCATCCCATGGAAAAGTGTGATTTTCAGAAACCTATAATTCATTCTCAAATAATGTAATTCTATGATTGTAAACAAAATATTCTTACGCCTTGTTCTGGTCCTAGAAGGAGAAGCTCTTGCTCTACAGTATCTGCGGCAAGTTTCTTCCGTTTCAAAATTATTTTTGTTCCCTTCACAACCACCATAGGTGAACTGCTCGCACATCTGTGTTTCTGAGTTGTAGTAATATCTTGGCATCGCAGCTCGGCAAGGGCCTGTATCCTTGGGTTGGCTGCATACCTCAGAGGGACCAGATACTGAAATATAAAAATTTGTCCATTTAAGCATAGCTGCCAAATTTTTAGATAAATTCACTATTAATCTTATTTAATGCCCAAGGCGTTGCATTTTACAAAAGGGGGGAGGCATTATTTAGGGCCTAAATCGGAGTGAGCTTGCCACTGCTACAATACCTCTTAAAACATTATTAAGGTAAATGGTATACATGTACTTTCAGAGGAAGAAACTTATTATTTTTGCCTCGCTTCTCAGTAGGGGTGGGGGGTGGGGGTGTGGTTTCAACTCGCAAAGGAAGGAATTTGCTCCTCTAGGAGGAAATTCCTTTCTTTAAGAATAGACCTCTTTCAAAGAGTTACCTCAGAAAGAGAGGCAAATAGGAAGGGTTGTTTATTAGGATTAATACAGTATCCAATATAGGCAGAAATAACACCTTATAACTTGAAAGTGTGGAGTTTAAGGTGCATGGCTACCCAACAAACAGACAGCATTCAAGTTAAAATTTTTCTGTCTTCCGGCTGGTGTCTATCTACCTTCTCATTTAGGGTTGCTCTTCTGCCCAGCTCCCTCTTCCCACCCTTTACCCCCACCCCCACTACCAAACACATTCTCTTTTACATCTGAAAACATATTTATACTATTTTTTTTCCAAGATAGATTTCTATGACAAAAGAAGTTAAATATAGCCCTCTTCAATGCAAAGAACCATAAAAAGAACTGACAATTAAGAACTCCCTGAAATATTTCCTTCACTTAAACTTCTCTACATTTACATTTCTTTTTAATTTGACTTTAAAGTGTATAAGAGCACCTCCTTATTTTGCTGTCCTTTTTTGCAATGGAAAACAATTTTTTGTGACTTCCTGTTTGTATTCCTGGGCAATGAAACGTTCCAAAAAGGGATCTACTCTTAATGGAAAGAATTTGCTCCTCCTAGGAGCAAATTCTTTCCTTTAAGAGCTGACCCAAACTGAGCAAGGTTGCTACCCCTGAAACTGTACCCATTCACCTAACATTATATTGCATTTGAACTTAAACCTTACCAACAATGTTTGTTCGTCTTCCAGGCTCTGTGCATCGGCGACATGCATTTCTATCAGCGCAGCATTTCTGAGTGCCTTCACAATCCCCGTCATAACGGCAGCTGCTGTAACAGTTGTCACCAAAATCCACTGCGAGACACTCTCCTGGTTTGGAAATTGCTGAAAAACGAGCAAACAGACATTGTTACAGAAATAGTTTTAAATTTCAGCACACCTCATTCCTCAGAAAAATCATGAAAAATAAAATGTAATGTTTACAGGGTTTTTTTGTGTGTGTGTGTGAAAATAGCTGGTAGAGCTGCAAGCAGTGCAGACCCTGATAGACTACTGCCAAAGCAGCAGGCTAATCTGAGTTTACAATGCTTGGCTATAGGCATAAGGTAGGAAAGCTGAGTGAGTATTCAGAAATAACTGCAGTTAGCTCTGTGAGGAATATAGACCCATTTCTGTGAATAAATCATATACTTTCACAACAAAAGTTGCTAATATCTCTTTTTACATTTTGCTTAAAATTCTCAGATTTTGCTAAAAATTTCTTCTTAACCCACCAAACATATGTCCTGGCTTATTTCTTAAAGTGTATACTGAAACTTCACTAAATACTGAACATCTTCTCAAATCAATTACTAAAACACCCCTGAAATTTGAACAGACTGAATAAGTCAATAAAAACTGTCATAATGACATGCATGCTACTTTGAAAGAAACCTGGGCCCAGCTGTTTGATGCATCTTGAGCTTTTGCCAAAAAAAAGGCTCCGTCCAATTTTTTTTCAGCAAAAAAAAATTGCAGTGTTTTTGCATACTATGCCTCTGAAATTTGAATGTCTCCTTAACTAATGGCATCATTACTTTAAACAGCAAGGCCCTGATCTGGTTCAATACCATCTCCTCAGGCAATTCTGTCCCAACAGTTTAAGTTATTGGTCCCAAATCTTTAGTTTTCATCACATAATACAACTGTGCCTCTACAGTTGAAATTACAGTATATATTTTCAACTATAAGATGTGAGTGCTTTCCTCCTCATAAATGACAACAAATATGCAAATCAGTCATATTAATTCCATTATAAGATTGTTTTTCCCTTCCAAAGCAATCCCCAAAATTTAGATCCCTCTTACAATAAATATAGTAGCTAAAGTTATTGTCAGTATAATCATACCAAAAGAAAATACAAGTATGTCTCTTGAAAACAGAGATTTCTGAGGTAACAACTTACCTGTATTTCTTCCAGTATAAGACAGGATCTTCCCTTCCAAATGATACAATGCCAAAGATCTAGATCTGTCTATGGATATAGATCTTTGGGATTGTTTTGGAAGGGAAAACCTCATTTTATAGCTAAATCACACCAGACTGATTTTCATACTTAAGGTAATTTTGGAAGACTTAACTCCCATATTATAACCAAATAAATACGGAAACAGCATTATACATAAAACATTGTCAAAACAAAACTGTTATAAAGCTGGTAAGATTTCATGTACAATGTATTATAAGTTGATTATTTTAATACAGAAACTACAAGCATCTATCTACCATTATCCTGTATCCCATTAAAGCAACTGTCTTGTAACTGCCTCAAATAAATGAGGTGCTACGACAAAACAAACAAAGAGGCATGTGCTCGCAGCAAAGAATCTGCCCAGTCTGATCTGAGTCTTTGCTGCCTGCATAGAGCTAGCTTAGACCCTTAGCTACCCTTTAAGCACATACTGAAGACTCTGATCAGACTGGACAGATGGCAAGGCTGATCTGAGTCTTTGCTAGGCATACATGCCATTTTGTTGGTTTTGCCAAGTTGCAGCTCAAATAAACAAATAAATACATCTATCGACTATATTACCTCCATCAAAGCAACTTAGGTTTGAGGCAACGGACACTAATAAACAATTCAATACAAAAACGGACAAACAAAACATTCAAATTCTTAGAAATTAAATAAATACAAGACAAACTGAACTATATGTTAACAGAATTAAGTACCTAAAGCAAAAATGAAAATGGTAGCATTACTTGCCCTTAACCTTACTAAATCTGAGCCATATCGTGTGATTTCCAACAATGTGGCAATATTGTCATGTGATATTCAGATCACAAAACCTCACTGTTGGCTGCATGGCTTGGGCCACATCCATAGATGGCTGATATGACAAGCGAAGGCTCTGAAGTGCAGACTGATCATAGCCTTTGCTTGTCTCCAATGCCACAATGTTGTAAAATCACATGATGCACATACAAACTTTCCCTATTACCCTTGGTAAATAGTCAATATGTCAGAAACCAACCAAATTAGGACGGTAACCAGTTGCCGATTAAGCGCAGTAAGCGATCTCGCCACGTGAGTTGCTAAGGAAGCGTATATATGCTACATTCGCCCAAAACGATTTCGGCCGAGAGTATTGACTTTAATGTTAATCTCTGTGCAATTTGAGTGTTTGTTCATTGGCCTAGGATAACCAAACCCATTTGCATGTCAGATTTGACATAAATAGTTTCCCCTTTGTTACCATGGTTTAATGGGGTATGAACAATGAAAAAGTACAGCGAAATGACACATAATTACTGTAAGATCCTTATTACTCCGCTGTGTTATTTATATGTATGTAAAAGTTGTCTGTTAACCAAAGTATACAGCGATATAAATGACAAAGCCTGCCGCCGTTAACTTAAATGTTATCAGCATGATCAACAAACTTTGAGATGGTATATCCATGATTGGATTTGACATTCAGAAAGTTTAATTCATACTTAAAAGTGCGCGTATTAAGGAACCGTGAGACCCAGATTGAAGGTTCGACAGGCATGACAAAGATGAGTGGTGCTTTGTTACACACTGAATACACGCTTCTGGACCACAAGGAACATTCATCCCCCATTTTCATCCTTAATACGACATATCGATAACTAGTGCCCTACGGACATTTGTGCATTTGTCCATTTATCTAGATTCATATCAAAACTAGGACAGATAATGCAGCTAAATACCATTTATTTATTTATGGGCATTGCCTTTCTCACGTCAGAATAGATAAGACAATTTAAATATCTTTTATCACAAAGCTGACAGATTGAAATTTAAACATCACAGACGAAGCATGTGGCAGTTTAGCCCCCGCTGTGACTTCAGGGCTAATGTTTACCTTTAAAACTAGTATGTTTACCATAGCAACAATATACTTTTATATTGTATATTCATTGGAGAAACAGGGAAAAATATTTGTGAACCAGGGAAAATTCGAAAAAGTCTTATTTTTTCATTAAACCAAGTAGATGTTGTTTTGTGGATAATTAAGCAGACAGATTTAAAGTTGCATTTTAAGGTAAAAGTTTACCGATGTATATTTTCTTTGTTTAAAATGTAATATATCATTTACACGAAAGGTAATTGGCTAATGCACACATGTAGATAATGTCTAAGATTTTCAGGATGCAATGCACATACACTACCCACAATATGTCAAGGGTGGCAACAAGAGCTCATTGCGCAACAAAATGGCGGATCTAAATTACCCAATGAAGTTTGTATGTGTGATGTTGCTCCATTTTAAACAATCATACTTATCCAAATTATTACTACTGCATCAACTGTTATTGTCACCAAATAAACCAAGGCCGTCGTCGGCGGTCCGGCTGGTCCGGCCATGGCCGGACCACTTTTTCGGCCGAATATGGTATTGGCCGTACCACTTTATTTCATTTGGTCGAATATGGTATTGGTCGGACCACTTTTTTCCGTTATTCCTTCTTTTCCTTGGTCTCAGAATGCTTTAAAATCGCTTCTAGACACGTCCTGAATTATTTTTTTTCGGGGGAGGTCCCCCGAACCCTCCTTACGAGAGGAAAGACATGCCCTCCCGTTCTCTCCCCCACTTGACAGTCTTTAAAAGCTTGGGTTGGCATTTGAAATACAGCAAATACTCATAAAATGAGTTTAGTTTCACATGCAAACTGGTCTCAAATTGCATTAAAATCGCTTCTAGAGACGTCCTGAATTCAAACATTTTCTCACGGAAGGTAAATACTCATAAAATCAATTGAGTTTCCCAAGCGAAATTGGTCTCAAATGCATTAAAATCGCTTCTAGAGTCGTCCTGAATTCAAATATTTTTTTCGGGGGAGCTCCCCCGAATCCCCTTACGAGGGGGATACACCCTCTCTCGTGCTCTCCCCCACTGGTACCGAAAAGTGTGCCTTCGCCACTCGGGGAATGCCTTTGGCGTTCCATGGCCGTACCACTTTTCAAAAGCCGACGACGGCCCTGTAAACAAAAGCTTACAAGCACTACTTAAGCAGAATAATATTTTTTTTCTTTTCGGTTGTTGCTGTTTTTCTAATTTGTCTTACTTATATTTGTTTGTAGGTCCTCATCAGGTTCTAATTCAGAATCTGGTTTAGGGGTGCTAGCTGGGGTGCTAGCTGGGGTGCTGGCTGCAAAAATACATTCAATGTGTACATGGCCAAAGGAGGTCATTTTGACATAGACAAATTTTGCCTTCCTTTTCACAAAAACCTACTCTAAAACTGCTCTCTCTAAAGAGCAGCTCCTTTCTTTTAAGGGTAGCCCATATGAGAAACAGTTCACCTATCAGAGAAACAACAAGAGGACCATTGCTCCTGTAGCTCACCTGAGTCCATTCAGCCTCAGTACTCTAGGATAAGTTACTCTTAGGCAAATTGTACAATATGGTCTAATGTCAAATGCATCTGAGATTTTATGCTTGTCGACAGCATTTCCATATCACAGAGTCTCATAGCAACAGAAAAATGCACTTTTTCAGCTTTTCCCATTCAAAAGCCTTACAGAAAATATTTGACCTTGCCGTAAAAGAGATCGAGGTCAATCCAAGATCACCATTTTATACATTTTGCAGTACTAGAGTCTAAGATGCTATATACACCAAGTCTCAAAGCAATAGACCCCCTGGATGTAGGGAAGAAGATTTTTTAGGTTTTATCATATATGGGCACGGTGGCCATCTTGGTCATGTGACCTGGCCCAAATATATAAACTTTCTTTCCCCCTTTGCCTGAAGGCTCCATATGAAATTTAACTGAAATTGGCCCAGATGAAATTTAACTGAAATTGGCCCAGCAGTTTCAGAGGAGAAGTCCTTTGAACATGTTGACACACAATGGACAAGTGACCTTTGGCCAAGGTCACTACATGACCTTGACCTCTAGAATTCTTAGGGGTTGAAGTTGACTGCATTTCCATATAACAGTGCATTATAGCAACAAAAATGCACTTTTTCAGCTTTGCCCATTCAAAAGCCAAAGAGACCAAATTTGACCTTGGGGTAAAATAGGTCAAGGTCAACCAAAGTTCATCATTTATATAAATTTTGTAGTACTTGAGCCCCTGATGCTACATACCAAGTTTCAAGGCAATCAACCTTGTGGTTCTGGAGAAGATTTTTTAAGCTTTTTGCCATATATGGGCAGGGTGGCCATCTTGGTTATGTGACCTGGACCAAATGTGTAAACTTTCTTTCCCGCTTTTCCTGAAGGCTGCATGCAAAATTTAATTGAAATTGGCCAAGTGGTTTCAGAGGAGAAGTCCTTTGAAAATGTTGACACACAATAGACAAATGACCTCTGGCCAAGGTCACTGAATGACCTTGACCTCTAGTATTCATAGGGGTTGAAGTTGACTGCATTTCCATATCACACAGCTCAATAGCAACAGAAAAATGAACTTTTTCAGCTTTTCCCATTCAAAAGCCTGAGGGACCAAATTTGACCTTGCCATAATTAGGTCAAGGTCAACCCAGGGCAGCATTTATATAAATTTTATAGTACTAGAGTCCAAGATGCTACATACCAAGTTTCAGGGCAATCAGCCCAGTGGTTCTGGAAAAGAAGATTCTTTAAGGTTTTTACCATATATGGGCATGGCGGCCATCTCGGTCATGTGACCTGGGCCAAACATATAAACTTTTGTTCCCTCAGCCTGTGAAGGCTCCATATGAAATTTGGCTTCAATCAGCCTAGTGGTTTCTGAGAAGAAGACGTTTAAAAGTGTGAACGCCGCAGCCGACGAAGACGGAGGACAGACCAAGGCTATACTAAAAGCTCACCGTGACAGGTGAGCTTAAAACTAGTCTAGACTTAAGTTATATATGTACTAATAAATTCTGATTTGAATGTGTATTTTGTGTTTTCTTCCTCAACAAACACACCAATTACCTGAAAGCATTATAAAGTATTGGAACTTATTCTCTTTTCTTTTTTCCTATTTGTTTTGACTAATTTTGTAGGCCCTTTCCTACATACCAAAATTACTCTGAATATTGGAACAGCTTAACCAGACACTGTAACAATTATGCTAACAACCTAGTAAGCTTCTCCTACTGTATGGTGATGTTGTCAGAATGACAGACAGTGCAGATCATTGATGTGTCTGATCCCACATGTCTGATCTGGGCTTTCAGTTTTTGCTTAAGACTTCTGTAGCAATATTTCGGGGCAGCCAAGGGTTAATGCACTAAACTCCTATATCCGCAGATTGCAGATTCAAGCCCAGCCAGGATCATGATTCTCTCCTAAACTCTGAAATATATCATCCTCATGATCACTGTCTTCCCCTTTCCCTCTGATATGCTCAAAACAACTGAAAAACTGTTAAAAGGGCAGTTGAATGGATGATTCTGGATTCAACTGCCCTTTTAACAGTTTTTTTTCAGATGGATGATTTGGATTTAACTGCTCTTTTAACAGTATTTCAGTCTTTGGATGGTTATGGTTCTAACCAAAAGGGCACGTAACACTAGTACAATGTTTACCCAACACTAATTCAATGGACATTTTAACCCATTCCATTCGGGATACCCCTTTAGGGGTATCTGGGCAAACAGTTTGGATCCAGATCAGGCCCCACAAACGTGGCCCTGATCTGAGATCAAAACTGTTTGCAGCCTAGACATCATTTCTACAAGAGTTAGTTAGACCAATATTGTCAAAATAATTCTTAATTTTTTATGCAGACGACAATTCCAGCAGACGACAAAAAATACCCAGAATGCAATGGGTTAACATTGCATCAATGTTGGACTGACATTGTTCGAATGTCACCCACTAAGATAGCACTCTCATCATTATGATATTCAACAGGAAGTCAACATTAACTTACGTGTTCCACGTCTCACTCTGCAGTAGTTCTCGCACTCTTGCTGACTAGCAAAATTATTCTGGTTACCGCTGCAACCCCCATAGCTAAACTCCTCACACCTCCTGGTTGTTGGGTTATGCCACCATCTAGGAACAAGGGCTAAACATGGTCCAACTTCTTTTGCCTGTTGACAAACTGGAATTCTGGTATCTGGTACTATGGAAGAAAAAAAAAAAATATTATTAGACTTCCTATTCTGTATGTCTTTTATGTTTTTCCATCTATGGTATAAGCTAGTGGATCTCCAGAATGATGATCACTAGTCTGTAGGCACATATAAGTGCTAGCGCCACTATATATCTACGTTTTAATTAATCTGTTATCTGGCATTATTAACTTTATTATCATTATTAGCATGTTTCATCAAAGCAGAAAATTAGAATAAGAAAAAAAATTCTTACATGCTGGTTAAGTTCCACATATCAATGACCTGCAACATTTCTGGTTCGCCTGCTAGTCAATTTTTTCAGCCAGTTTATGTTAGCCAAAGTACCGGTACCCTTTAATAACTACATACTGGGATCCCTTTCTTATTAACTGATTACTGAAATATGTTTTATGGAGAAACTTTAATTACCTCATGGCCTGAGACAGGACCAGACCAACTAAGGTGAATGGAAAGTAACTGCCATTTTCATTTTTGCAAGCCTTCTCAAAGAGAGAAAGGAATTTTTCCCACATGTCTAGGGGAGCATCTATTTTCAATTTGACTCCTGATGAAATCAATGTTCTCAAAAGGCCTAAAAAATAAACTGTACAATACTGAAGTAAAAGGCCACTGTTTACAGCTACCACACATCACTTAATACTAGCTGCAATATACATGAATTCTTCAAAGATACATCCTTTGGAAGCAAGTAACAGACTGAAGAAACAAAATCAACTGGCTCTATTTGATATAAGACTCTTACCAGTATTGAGTACCAAAATTTTTAATTGTTTGATAGCATTATCCGCTCCTCTGCAAACGTAAGTTCCAGAATCTGAGAGTTTGGCTTTATTAATTACAAGAATACTAGTCAAAGTTCCAGAGTCGGCCGAGAAACGATTCATTACACTAATGCCATCAATGCTACTAGTCTCCAATCTTGAACCATCTCTAAACCAATCCAAGCCCCCAACTGTGTTGTCTGCGCCCGTTATACTGCAGATCAGTTGTAAACGAGATCCTATATCCACATACTGTGGTCCTTTCAAACTTATACCTTGAAGAACAGAATCACAGAATAAGGTACACCCCAGACTGCATACAACACTGAAACAACCTCTTATCAAGGTTGATGCAACATTATTACATTGCATTTACCGCGATGCAACATTATACATAGGGTTTAAACTAGTCCACCAATTTTCAATTCCTGACGTAACTGTCTGGCATATTTGGCTTTCACCCCAACTGCCAGCAATCTCCTGCTTCCTTCCAGGACTACCATCCACAAAAATGGCTTCCTGCTGAGACTGACCCCAACCGTCCACAATCTCCTGCTTCCTTCCAAGACTACTGTCCACAAAAATGGCTTCCTGCTGAGACTGCCTGATTCTGCTTCCTGCCAAAGCTTTGGCAGAAAGGAGAATCAGGCAGACAGTCTGGGCAGGAAATGAAAATTGGCCATCTAATTTATAACCTTGCACTGACCTTGATATGAGCCGTGACACGTGAAAACCAACAATGTGGTTGTGCACCCAGCGCAGAGTCAGATCAGCCTGGGCGGATCAGAGCTCTCACTGTCCGCATGGAGGTAGCTTAGACTCTTAGCTACCCTTTAAGGGCTTAGCACAAAGTCTGAGCGGACCAGCGGGATGCCCAGACTGATCTGAGTTTGCGCTGAACGCACAACCACATTGTTGGTTTTCTCCTGCTGCGGCTCATATGATGTTGTTTCAGCACTGCATGTCAGCTAAGATATTACCAGCATCCAAAACAACAACCAGAACCATCAAGACAAGAGGTTAAATCCCAACAAGCAAGAAGGAGACAAAAATTCAGCAGAAAAGAGATTTCTGACAAATTAAGGAGAAATGTGGAAGTGTTATATTCAACAAGCAAGAACTAGTTTTCTGAAGCCAGTCAAATTAAATGCAAATAAAAGCCATAGTCAATCAAAAGCAGAAAGGCTATCTATAAAGCAAATGTATATTATTACTATTACACCAAGTAGAAAAAGAGTCATCATAACATGCAATGTAAGAAAATTAATCCAGAGCCAGTAGAAACATAGTTTTTTTTATCCAATGTAAAAGAAAGAAGAGCCAGAGCCATTAGGAAAGGAAGTAGAAGGCAAATGTCAAATAAACACAGCCGCAACATCTATCTTTGAAAGAAATGCAAACAAAATTAAAGCTAAAGCCAGCAGATGAGAGACTGCATCCTACAAGAAAATGTGAACAAACAGTCTTTGAAGCAAAATCAAACATACAGCCAAAGCCAACACAGCTAACTCTGAAGTCAGAAGCAAATGCAAACAAACAGAGAGTTCTTGAAGCAAAATCAAACAAATACAGCCACAGCCAACACAGAGAGTCTAACTCTGAAACAAATGCAAACAAACAGAGAGTTCTTGAAGCAAAATCAGAAACAAATGCAAACAAACAGAGAGTTCTTGAAGCAAAATCAAACAAATACAGCCCTAGCCAACACAGAGAGTCTAACTCTGAAACAAATGCAAACAAACAAAGAGTTCTTCACGCATAATGAAACAAATAAAATCAGAGCCGACACAGAGAGTCTAACTATGAAGCAAATGTAAACAGAGAGTTCTTGAAGCAAAATCAAACAAATACAGCCACAGCCAACACAAAAAGTCTAACTCTGAAACAATTGTAAACAGAGAGTTCTTGAAGCAAAATGAAACAAATAAAACCACAGCCAACACAGAGAGTCTAACTCTGAAGCAAATGTAAACAGAGAATTCTTGAAGCAAAATCAAACAAATACAGCCACAGCCAACACAGAGAGTCTAACTCTGAAGCAAATGTAAACAGAGAGTTCTTGAAGCAAAATCAAACAAATACAGCCACAGCCAACACAGAAAGTCTAACTCTGAAGCAAATGTAAACAAACTGAGGGTTCTTAAAGCAAAATGAAGCAAATACAGCCACAGCCAGCACAGAGAGTCTAACTCTGAAGCAAATGTAAATAAACAAACAGAGAGTCCTTGAAGCAAAATCCAACATACACAGAAAGTCTAACTCTGAAGCAAATGTGAACAAACAGAGAGTCCTTGAAGCGAAAAAAAATCAAATACAGGACAGCCAACAGCAGTATAACCTTTTTAGCTAATTATACTAAACCAACATAAATATAAAGACTGTCTGAAGAAAAATGTAAAGAAAACAAAGCAGCTTCAGCTAGTGGAAACAGTTTGTCTTTGAAGCTATAAAATTACATAAATATTGATGTCATATGCTTTTAACAGGCATGTTTTCATTGACATAAAACCATGTATTAACAAGGCACAAACTGTAAACAAAACCTGCTTCCAGACTTTCAATATACTCATTCCGGGACCACTAAAATTATTCCACCAGCAAAGCTGATCCATTGATTGCTCATACACCACTTGGCCATGGACGGTGGATATTAATAAAAAAAAAATTGCTCTCATGCATTGACTGTCAGACGGTGACAAATTAAAAGTGCTATATTTTCTGCAAATATTAACTATTTTCATTATGGAATAATAGTGATCAAACATTTTTTCAGTATTTGCAACATCTTCCAAGAGACCTGCTACTGCATGAAAAACCATGTTTGATCCCTATAATATGAACAAATTCAGCTTATTAACAAGCCACCCTGAAACTGATGCCATTATAAGCCAGTAGAAAGGCAGTGCTCCTGATGCTGTGTACAGAAATGAAGCCATAACCAACTAATTGTATTTCTGTAAACAAATTCTGCCACAGCCAGCTGAAAGCAAAATTGTAAACAAAAACAGCCACAGCCAATGCCACATATAAAGCATAGAAAAGGCATACAACAACAACAACACAATACATACAACAACAAATAAAAGAGAATGTAACCAAACTTATAGTACTGCAACATTATTAACCATAAATACACTGCAATAAACTTCTCTTCATTTGTTAAACTCATATGGCAAGCCATTATACTATTTATTATGGAACTTAGATATCTCATTTATTGTATCAGATATCTAATATATTATATAAGATATCTAATTTAAATTTTCATATAAGATATCATATATATCATATTAGATATCTTATATGTTATATTAGATATCTTAATTGGCAAATTAGATATCTAATATACTATATAGTATATCTGATATATTATACTAGATATCTTATATGTAAAATTAAATAAGATATCTCATATCCCATATAAGATATCTTATATCATATAGAAGATATCTTATATGCCATATAAGATATCTTATATACTATACAAGATATCTAATATAGGTATATAAGATAACTTATTTGACTTTTCCATAAGACACAGCACAATATATAAGATATCTGATATAGCACATAAGATATCTTATATAACATATAAGATATCTTATTGAGTAAATCAGATATATCTTATATCAGATATAAGATATATTAAATAGGTTATGAGATATATTATTTAATTTTACATATAAGATATCTAATATAATATATCAGATATATTATATAGTATATTAGATATCTAATATGCCAATTAAGATATCTTATATAACAAATAAGATATCTAATATAACATATATCTTATATGAAAAATAAAACAAGTTATCTCCTTTCCTTTATAAGACATCTTATATCCCATATATAAGATATCTTATATCCTATATCAGATATCTTATATAGAACATAAGATATCTTATGTTATATTAGATATCTTATATGTTATATTAGATATCTTAATGGGCATATTAGATCTCTTATATACTACATAAGATATCTACTATGCATAATAAATAGTTAAATGGCTTGCCATAAACTCGTGCTTCATAAAATAATCTATGACTCATTCAAACGGCTTCTAAAATCTCAAACAGTTGATAAAATATTGAAATGCTTCAGGCAGAGAAACAAAGGTGCTGTTCTTAGTTCTATGTCCTTTTTATTAAATCTTCGATACTTCCACATCATGGTTTCCCATAAATTCAAATTTTGTTTGTATGAGCCGCGATCAAACCCCAAAAAGATATCCACCCAGTCTGCTGATCAGTCTTCACTATGCGTTTAAAGGCTAAGGGTCTAAACTCTTTGGATGCGGACAGTGAAGACTCCACATTCCTCTGTAAGGCAGTTCTAATGAGAGGCCATAACATGCTTTTATTCAGAAATTATAAAAAAAAAAGTCCCCCGACTATCAGTCAACACTCCCACTCCCAATATCTTAGATCTGTCTCAGTTGGTGAAGCCACCTTCTACTTTTCCAATTAGACCTCATTTTGAGCCACAAAATGACAAAACCAACAAAGTGGCATGTGCAGCCAGTGAAGACTCAACTCAGTCTGGGAATTTACCCTGCTCTATTACCCTATCTGCATAGAGGTAGCTTAGATCATTGGCTTACCTTAACCAGAGGGCCAATGGCCCTATATCGCTCACCTGAGCACTGAGGCACTGAGTTACAGCAACAAAACACCATGCACAACAGCAATAAAAAACACCATTTATGTAGAGGATAATATCACAAACATTTATGCAAAAAAAAATAAGCTTTATCCCCCATTAATGGCTTCTCAGAAAATCTTTGGCAAAAAAAAAAAAGTGAAAATTTGGCCTTTCAGCTGCAATGGCAACCAATCAAAATTGGATAATTGGGAAAAATTCATATGGCTGGTAGAGGACTACTCCAGGAACATTTCTGTGAATTTTTGTCAAAATATCTGCAGTAACACAGAAATAAATAGCAAATGTCCACTTTCCTCATTATAAGTCTATGGAAACTTTAAGTTGCCATAGCAACAAATTCACATGGGCAATGATAATATAAAGCATACTTTAGGTAGAGGTTAAAATTATTAATATGTATGCTAAGTATCAGCTTCATCCCCCTCATGACTTCACTTTTCCCATTGTGAGTCAATGGAAACTATAAGTCACCATAGCAACCAAAGTTCTTATGGGATTGGAAGAAAAAGAATAAAATTTATGTAGAAACTACTGTCATCAACATGTTTGCACAATATCAGCTTCATCCCCTATATGGCTTCTGAGCAGAAGATTTTTTTTTTTTCGAAATTTACACTATATTTTGCCATGGCAACCAATCAAATTCAGCGATTTGGAGAAAATTCATATGAATCGTAGAGGACTACTCAAGAAACATTTCTGTAGAAAAAAAATTAAATAACTGCAGTTAGTTAGACAGCAAAAATTGCCAATTTCCATTTTCCTCATTATAAGTCAATGGAAACTCTTTGTTGCCATAGCAACCAAACTGCTGGAGCAATTGCCATGAAAAACAATAATTCTATAGAGGCTAGTACTAAGGTTCTTTCTGTAAAGTTTGAGCTTTATTGGGCCACACAGTTTCTGCGAAGATGATTTTTTAATATTTTTCTATTTTTAACCATTCAGTTGCAATGGCAACCAGCCAAATTGCGCAATTTGCTTAAATTTAACATGGCTGGTTAAAGACTACTCAAGGTACATTTCTATGAAAGTTTTGTCAAAATATCCGCAGTGGCATAGCAATAAATGCAAATTTTCCATTTTGCCATTATAAGTCAATGGCAACTTTCAGTTCCCATAGCAACCAAACTGCTAGAGCAATTGCCAAGAAAAACAGTACTTTTATAGAAGCTAGTACTAAGATCCTTTCTGTGAAGTTTGAGCTTTATTGGTAGCGTAGTTTCTGAGGAGATGATTTTTGAATATTTTTTCTATTTTTTAACCATTCGGTTGCCATGGCAACCAGCCAAATTGTGCAATTTACATAAAGTTCATGTGGTTGATAGAGGAATACTCAAGGAACATTTCTGTAAAAGTTTTGTCAAAATATCTGCAGTGACATAGCAATAAATGCAAATTTTCCATTTTGCCATTATAAGTCATTGGCAACTTTCAGTTCCCATAGCAACCAAACTGCTAGAGCAATTGCCAAGAAAAACAGTACTTTTATAGAAGCTAGTACTAAGATCCTTTCTGTGAAGTTTGAGCTTTATTGGTTGCATAGTTTCTGAGGAGATGATTTTTGATTATTTTTTCTATTTTTTAACCATTCGGTTGTCATGGCAACCAGCCAAATTGTGCAATTTACATAAAGTTCATGTGGTTGATAGAGGAATACTCAAGGAACATTTCTGTAAAAGTTTTGTCAAAATATCTGCAGTGACATAGCAATAAATGCAAATTTTCAATTTTTCCCATACAAGTCAATGGAAACTTTAAGTTGCCATAGCAACCAAAGTTCTGAAGCGATTTGGATAAAAAACAGTATTATTGGTTCCCCCTGCCTATAGATGCTATATATGAAATTTGGTAACAATGGGCCTTGTAGTTTCAGAGGAGATGTCGTTTGAAAATATTGACGGACAGACGGACGACGGACGGACGACGGACGACTGCCTATACTATAAGCTCACCTGTGAGCCTTCGGCTCAGGTGAGCTAAAAAGTGCAGGGAAGACTCCGATCAGACAGGGCAGATGCCCGGGCTGATCTGAGTCTTACCTTGGCACATATGCCACTTTGTTCGTTTTGTTATGTTGTGGCTCATTTGTTGTTAGAAACAGTGATGTGACATGCATCCGTAAGTGTGTGCAAGAGTTATCTAACCTTTGCAAAAGCATATATGACAGATCTATACCTAACAGTAAGAGAGGTATCTTCCCAAGAGTGAAGGAAGTTTTAAAACACAAAGGATGCCAGTTATAACCACAGCATGGTACTGCTGAACAAACAGGTTATGCCATGGGAATCAATAGTGCTTATTACACATTTACAGAGGAAAAACTGTAAAAGTGGACATACCATATTCACTGAACCACTCATTATGCAATATATGAACATGAAAATTGGCACTGTGCCGAAATATTCAAAACCTCTTTCAAACATATTAATCTACACCCACGACATGGCCTATTTCAATCATTGCATTCATTTGCATAATTTAATACTTGCAACAGTTCAAGGAGATATATGCTTTTGCAAAGAGTATTACTTTACTTTTGGCAAGAGAAATGTAAATTATTAGTGCAAGTGCATGTATACCTTGTGAAAGTTTATAAAATTAAAATCAAAAAGATGAGGACAAAAAGAAAGTATAACCTGCAAACAAAATAATGCTCAGGACCCAGTTATTCAAAAGTGCTGCAAAAGCAACTTACATTTTTTAAGCAAAAAAAAAAACAAATCAGTGTATTTAATACTAAATTTGCTAAAATATTTAGCATGTCCATGTCTTGCACGGCAAAAGCTACAATCAAATTTTTGAGCAAAAAAAAAAAAAATTGTTATCAAATCTGCTGTAATATTTTACAAGTCCATAATCAATTTGTCTAACATTAACAATGCTTTAAAAAAACTGGTCCCTGATCAACAAAGAACACACAAATAATACACAAGAATGAACATTGAGTTACAGTATGTACCTCTTCTGATCTCACTGGTACAGGTTGTTAAACATTCTTTTTCACTCTTAAACCTGTTATCGTTACCACCACAACCACCATACCAGAATCGCTGGCACCGTCTAGTGGTGGTGTTATAGAACCACATGACTTTAGTATCATCTCTACACGTTCCAAAGTCACTTGGTCGGCGACACTGTGCTGTCAAAGCAATCGAAAAGTTTGCAAAAGCTGAACAAATTAGTTGAATGATGTCAAATGAAGGGATGTCTGTGATGTCTATTCATTGTCAACTTTCCTTAATGCCTCAGTACAAAGAAAACAAGTGCCCTATTAGTTTTCAAGGCTAGTTGACAAGAAATTTTAAATAATGAAATGATATAACATATATATTCATAACCACACCTAGCTTTCTTTGTTTTATAATAGAACTATGCCTCAGTAACTTAACATGCACTTTTCTTTTTGCCTGTCTGACCAAAATTCTATTCTAAATACCTCATAATTCGTCATATTAACGGTTAAGTTTTGTTGCAATTATATTAGTCAGGTGGCGGATTCGAGAAAAGAGCTCTAGAAAATGAGTTTGTGGGCACTTTTGCGGCATGATTGGCAACCATGCTAAAAATACTTGCTGATATGTCTTCGTTTAATTTTTGCCGGTTGCCAAACCTGATTGCCCATTGTGTACCGTATAAACGAGGTCAAAGGTCATTAAGTGCAAAATCACGAAAAACTGTTTAAAAAATGGTTATTATACAGTTGGGATATAAATATCACCGCAGTTAAATGCTGAACACATAAGAAACCTCGTGCGACAATTGTACAGCATACTTGAACAATTTCTGTTCAATTAGAACTGTGTTTGTGTCCGTCTGTACACTTATTTTCGTAAAATACATGCATTCATAGAAATAACTTTAATATTTTATAAATCAAAGACTACACTGCATAAATATATGAACAACGCCTTTAGACTTGGTAAATTTAATCTTTATAAGCAAGCTATCATATATTTCTAGCTCAACATTTACATAGAAAACGCTGGCTTCATTAGCATGTGTTGTTTACGATACATAAATTGTTTACAGCTGCAATCTGAAATCTAATGCAACTAAATAGCCATATTTTTTTGGCGTTTTCACATAAACATGCAATGATTTTAAGACTGAGCTGTGAAGCATATAACATACAATGCAGATAACCCAATCTCATGTACTTTACGTTACCAAAATGGTAAATTAGTCATATAAATCAATATTAAGAGCTTCAATGATATAAAAATATGTGGTATTATTCATGTTTTGTGTTTATAGACGTTTTCTAGTTAGTAAAGTTTACAAATTGGACAATGATCCATTTTCAAACTATTTTAGACATAAAATACACATCAACATGTCTAGAATAAGTTTTCAGATATACAGATTTATGTTCAATCAATAATATCAAAATTGTCGACAGAAATTTTGAACTCATCGACTCGTGCTTTTGATTCTAATGGGAGTTTATGTTATACATGCAAAGTCGTTCAAAACTGAACATATACGATTTGTATCAGTCTTACAGCATCGCGTGTAATTTACGTTAACACAGACAAGTTTATAGGTTCATAGGAAGTTTATGGGAAGCATATATGATAAATCGAATCTAAATATTGCTATTGGCCATACGACATTATGTTGGTCCTCATCTGAATCGCCTTTCCTAGAGATTCATAATGAAGTTAATTGACTAAAAGTCATTAGCCTTTGTAGTTTACGTTATAGGAAGTGTTTTAATTTCGTACCTGAAAACTGTTAATTTTTAGAAAGGTCTTTAAAGTAACTTGAAACTTTGTCTCCGTATGAATAGGCATACGGTACAAGTAAAATATTGGAGAAAAAAACAACATGCTGCTTACTATATAAATACAAAGGAAACGAGATGAATCAAGGAGGTGGGGGAGGGAGCGGGGTGAAAATTGTAACAATTGTCCAAGCTATCCCCAATTCCAAGGTTTATACCCTATTTCCCCAGGAATCTTAATACTGCATTTGTCGTTTAACAGTTATGACATCATAAATGAATAAAGCCAGTTATAATTCAAGGTGTTAATATATGTAGACTTTATGTATGTATGGAAGGGAAGGGTTGAAAATATAGCTACACTACAAATCACCAAGGGGACTTGAAACATTCCTGAAACTGTTGTTCAAGCTCTTACAACTACAAGACATTTACTCTAATGTAAGCTTCAGGCATCAAATCACCTACTGTTAAACCTGTTCTGGTATCTCAGCTCATCTGAATAGGTTGGGATAGTGAAAGCATTTTGAGAAAACAGCAAAGGCGATTGTTATTCGAGGTTAACCTACTACATGGTCACGTTTCCCACTGCTGTGCCGGCTAAGAAAATTACAAGACATCTATGTTTTACCATTTCATTCTTCTACACGTCATGTTGTGTGAGTATTATACCAAATGTCCTCAATGTCAGTATGCTAAAATACCACTAGAATGGCAGACACAAACTCATACTCAATAATGCTTATATCCATGTTTGCTCATGCATACTGCGTAACGTACTTAATACTGCAGATTAAGACTTTACAAAGAGGTCTATAGATAAAAGGGTAGCATCATCATCTACTAGAAGACGCCTGTAAACACTGTAGTGCCGGGTCAAGCTATTGAAAGACATCAACAAACATCATGGTACCTATCTATGCCACTGCAAAACCTGAGCATCGATTATGGCACCTGCTCAATGTACGAAATACCTCTGGAGATATTGTAAACCTAAGGCAGTTCATTCTTTTATATCGACACGGGCAGAATCCAGATGACATCTACAAAAGTCTGTTGTGCCAGCACAGGGCATGACAAGAGGATGCATTGACATGGTTTTAGAAATTCGGGTCACTACAGAGCCTCTTGAGAGTCATTGCTCGCCGTTCGGTGATTCTTATTTTATTCTGTCTGCATCTTAATCTTAATCGACAATATGAAAACCACTAATACAAAGACAATTATATCGGTGCTTCAGCTGAATTTTGCTCTATCAACACTGTAGTACAAGTTCAAATTCTGTCAATAAATTGTTACTTTCAATTTTGTAGTGCCAGCTGCTTGACTAAAATACTTCACATTGATATTATAGACAGCATCTTATGAGCCGGTACTACAATGATCTACCGTTATCGTTAACAGATGAGGTGATGCAATATTCTGAATGAAGATTTTCGGTAAATAGAGCTTGAACAATGGTCTGCTATGCAATATCATATAGATGCCTGGGACAAAACAATTGCTTTTTCTCCATGTTTCTGGTCTATGATTTCTGATAACATACGCCCGGTAACGTATGTAACGCTGCAAGTTTCTGCATGGTTTGATACACCCATAATTTTTGTTTTTACTTGCATTAATGTAAAAGGACGGTAAATATTTGCTGGTTTCAGTAAAATGGTAACTTTATCCAAAATATAATAGTTTTTCTATTATGCTGGGAAAAACTCGGTAACGTAGGTTACAGTTATGCTCTACAAGAGATAACTGTTATAACTGTACAGAAAAGCAACGCAAATTTTTAAACATCAAGATTTAAATCCGTTTTAATATTTATTTGATTGAGAAGTATAGGAACAGACGAATTCAGCAGATTTATATGGTAACATATTTAAATTGGCGATGACTGTCAAAAGCACCGACAGTCAGACAGCAGAGAATTGTATCTTGTAACGTTTTAATATACTTTTGGAAAAACAAACAGTGTAGAAAGTCTCTCCTTCAGATGGGTGGTGGCAGGCTTATGGGCTGTTGGTAACTTTTAAGACTGTTTTAGAATTACTGGTAATAAACCACTATACAAAAGTGTACTTACTGACCTTTGACCTAGTTATGATTAATTACGACGTCGGCAAAATGGCAAAAGCTTTTATGGTGTGTTTATTTAATTCCTTTGACATAGTTGCCTCTTATTCCGCGAAAGTGCCTATAAATTGAATAATTCACTCACAAACTGGTATATAAAAATGCACTAAATGACCTTTGACCTCATTTTGACCTTATATAATGTCTGTTGAGCTGGCAACCGGGCAAAATGGTTTTAGGTATGTTTACTGACTTCAATGAGCCCGGTTGCCCGTCATGCCGCGAAAGTGCCCACAAATCCAAAATTTCACTCATAAACCACCGGACTATATGTGAATAAGATGCATTTTAATGCTATTAAAACTGTTTTTCTTCTAATTTCTTGACTGCATTTCAGTAACATATCCTATGAAAATGTTCAACTCTTTTCCCTGAGCTTTTTACAATAAACATAGGACTGTTAGAAATTTTCTAAATCCTTCTCATTGTATGCCATACTCTTACAGGATTTCCTGTCTTATGAGAAACTGGACCATATTTGAGCCGCAACACGAGAAAACCAACAAAACGGTTGTGCGCACAGCACAGACTCAGATCACCCTAGCCTGATCTGAGTCTGTGCTGTGCACAAAACTGTGCGATCAGACTCTTTGCTAAGTGCTATGAGGGTCTGAGCTACCTCCATATGGACAGTGAAGACTCTGACCAGACTGGGCGGATGCCCAGGCTGATCCGAGTCTGCGCTGGGCGCACAACCACTTTGTTGGTTTTCTCGTGTCGCGGTTCATTTCATTTTTAGTCAAGAGCATTACCAGGAATATTTCGTTCATCTGTATGTAGCCTAATCATGTATTAAGCAACCACAAATGTTGCTAACAGAGGTATCAGGGATATCGAGCATTCATAATATGAAAATCATTAGTCCAGTCATTTCCAAGCTGGAAACTTAGTTACCTTATTGTTGTTTGCTAACCGAATCCTATATTATACTATTCACATGCATTTAACAGCATTGGAAAACATCTATTCAGACACTTCATCCATTTCTGCAATGGACTTTGCTACCATACCATCAGAAGTTTAAAATCATGCTTAGTCTGAGGGTATTCACTGTTTGCACACACAGTCTGTAGTTACTGCAAAAGCAAAGATTGTAACCCACTGAGACTGTCGCATAGGCTAATTTGGGGTGGGTTTACTCCTGACAGAGAGAGATTGAAAGGTTTCTTTTTATTAAAAATACAAAACTGAGTAGGAACTGGACTGGATAAGGTTCACACATAGGATTCATGAAAGAAGATGTTATTTCATGCTGTTAGTCCGAACTAACTACTATCAAACAACTTTATTTCACTGATTGAAACTTTCAAGTTCTCCCAGTCTATTTATGGTTTTAAAGAAACAAAAAATCCTATTACATGTACTAAACCTCATTCAGGCAAAATACACCTCCATGGGGGTATTTCTGATACGGCAGTATTTGCTTCCCTTCTCATTTAGGCTACTCTTAAAGGAAAGAATTTGCTCCCAATTGAGAGCAAATTCCATCCTTTAAGAGTAGACTCCCATGGAAAGGGATTTAAGCACCAGAGGAAACAATTTCTATTAAAATACTAGAGTGGCTTCCCTTTAATCACATAATGCTCTTTTCTCTGATGGGTACATTTTCAGGGGAAGCAACTCTGCCATTTCACATCTTGGCCCAGAGGTTATAAAACTTCAGTACATTCTCAAACTCAAAATGAAGCACACTGATTGGCTGCTTCTGAGCACATCAAAATGAAGCACACTGATTGGCTGCTTCCGAGCATGTGCTCGGAAGCAGCCAATCAGTGTGCTTTATTTGAGTTTGAGATTATTCTCAAGTTTTATAACCTCAAACCCAGCTTCTCTTTTCAACTGGCTTCAGTTTGTAAAAGAAAGAATTTGCTCCCTTAGGAGTAAATTCTTTTCAGTAAGATTAGACCACAGTGAGAGGGCTTAGTCTTGCTGGAAACCAAACAGGAAGCCATAAAAGTTGCTTCCCTTTGAAAAATGGCAGAAATGGCAGAAAACATGCACCTGCACTCATTCACTTTAACAGCAAATGTATTTGACCTGTTTCTGAGTTTTATTTTAAATATTTGCTTCTTTACCAGGAAAATATTATATTTTCTTAGTTTCTTGTGAATGAAATAAAGTTGGTTTTCAACATAGTTAAAACTGTTCTGTAAAGCTACTGAAAGTTAATTCTGCCTTTGAAATATATTATTGACATGCAAAACTTTAGTTGTTAACGGTGTGCCTTGTTAAAGTAAGTATTTAGATAACCGTAGAAATAAACTATAGCTGCAGAAAGTAAGTATGAATAAAAACTTTGATAAATTTGGCTGAATACACACAGCAGAATAATGACTTGAGCATTTCTAACATATTTATGAATTTGAAAAATGTTTGGTAATATTGCCTAGATCTTTGTTGAACAACATGGATGGCATCTTTAGAACTAAAACTATCAAAGGAATTTGTAAAATTATCATTTCATTGCAAATGATATTTCTGAGCTCAATAAAAGTATGACAGTAAAACATATTCTTAAAATTCCATTCATTCCAATTTCTGCAGCACTAAACAACTAACAACAAACTAGAAGGTTGTCCAGGGACAACTGGTCGAGCCCGCTGTTTGCTTTAGTGACCTATAAGTATGTCAAGACTAAGTAACTGCTT
Source organism: Ctena decussata (assembly GCA_963989385.1). Taxonomy (NCBI): domain Eukaryota; kingdom Metazoa; phylum Mollusca; class Bivalvia; order Lucinida; family Lucinidae; genus Ctena; species Ctena decussata. The sequence continues at coordinate 28,746,143 of OZ022499.1, read as the reverse complement.
CACTCTAGAAAGAAGCCAAAAAACATCATGCTTAGCCAGCATTTTCTTCTTTTTTTCCTCCAAATTTTCACAAAGGAAAATAAGTAGAAGTGATGACCCAGGCAAGCTCAATTTATGACACTTACAATATCTGACCTTCAAGTGTGACCTTGACCTTGGACCTACCCAAACACATATGTCACTTGACACTTCCACTCATCAAGAAGAACAATTGTGCCAAATTATTTTGAAATCCATCCGTAAATGTAGAAGTAATGGCTCGGACAAGCTCAATTTATGACCATTTCATCATTTGACCTTCAAGTGTGACCTTGACTTTGGACCTACTAGAACAAATGTTCCAAACTGCACTTCTTCTCATCAAGGAGAACAATTGTGTTAAATTATTTTGAAATCCATTTGTAAATGTTGAAGTTATGGCTCAGACAAGCTCAAATTACGGCCATTTTATCATTTGACCTTCAAGTGTGACCTTGACCTTGGACCTACCTGAAGAAATTTTCCAAATGGCACTTTTAAACATCAAGGAGAACAATTGTGCCAAATTATTTTGAAATCCATCCATAAATGTAGAAGTAATGGCTCGGACAAGCTCAATTTATGGCCATTTTATAATTTGACCTTCAAATGTGACCTTGACCTTGACCTTGGAACTACCTGAACAAATGTTTCAAATGGCACTTCTATTTATCAAGGAGAACAATTCTGCCAAATTATTTTGAAATCCATCCATTAATGTAGAAGTAATGGCTCGGACAAGCTCAATTTATGGCCATTTTATCATTTGACCTTCAAGTGTGACCTTGACCTTGGACCTACCTGAACAAATGTTTCAAAAAGCACTTCTACTCATCAAGGAAAACAATTGTGCTAAATTATTTTGAAATCCATCCATAAATGTATAAGTTATGGCCCGGACAAGCTCAATTTATGGCCATTTTATCATTTGACCTTAAAGTGTGACCTTGACCTTGGACCTACCAGAACAAATGTTTCAAAAGGCACTTCTACTCATCAAGGAGAACAATTGTGCCGAATTATTTTGAAATCCATCCATAAATGTAGAAGTTATCGCCCGGACAAATCCGGACGGACGCACGCACGCACGCACGCACGCACGCACTAACGCACGCACGCACTAACGCACGCACGGACATACACCGAACTGACATTGTAACAACTATGTCTCGCTCTCCGCAAGCGGGCTCGACAAAAACTATCCTATGAATTTAAAACCTAAATTCCAAATAAATACATGCAAAATTTTTCGGCATTTCAAATTATATCATTTTTTTTTTACCACCTGTCACTGGAATATGCATAAAGATGTTCTGAAATAATTTACAAAGCAATATGTCACAATGACCTATTTTTATTTAAGACTTACCTGAAACGTCAGGAACTAGGTCAACATCATCAGTTCTGCCAATGACAACGCTATAGCAACCCTGTTCATTTGGCCCTGTTGCCATGGTAACCCCATCTGGACAACAACCATATGTAGACTGGTCGCAAGGCTCGCCTTCACCAGAACTGATTTCAATCTCTTCACAACCCTCCTGATTTGGTCCTGAAATACAGTCAAATGTATTAAGGTGAACAAATACATCTCGAAGGGAGATCACTCTGATTGAAAATTATTTGTTTCCCTTTCTCAAAGAGAACTACTCTTAAAGGAAAGAATTTGCTCTCTAGAGAGCAAATTCTTTCCTTTAAGAGCAGAATTCCCTTGAAGAAGGAACTAATCTACCAGGAAAGCTAATACTATTCCACTGAAAATGTATATCTTGTAAAGAAAGGGCCGAAACCATGGAGATGTATCATATGCTTTAACTGCAGAGGTCCAAATAAGATAGAAGTGGTTGTAGTGTAGTGGATAACACTCCGAACTACCAATCCAGGGGTTGAAAGATCGATCCCCCGCTTCTGGTCTTTCGGACGAGACTTTAAACCGAGGTCCCATCTCCGTATGACCTCGTTGTTGGTGGGACGTTAAACCCAAATTCACTCACTCACTCACTCCATATAAGGTGGGTTTCTGGGGATAATTCAGATATTTTGGGACTGCAAAGTCTACTTTGCAACAGGCACACAACATCATAGTAATAAGTATGTTGTATCCATGTCCATGTATTTCATGTCTTTTCGACAATGTGTGCCTGCATGGTTGTTGAAAACTGTCAAGCAGAAATAATGTCAAATATCATGCCAGCGAAAGTAATCAACATTATACATACTACAAAAATCTATGAAGTTTTTCAGTGTTATTTCCCTTAGCATATACTTTTGTTGTGATGTTAGAAATATTTAACCATACCAGGAGCGGATCCAGAAGTTTTGGAAAGGGGGTTCAAATTAGCTGAGGGGGGTTCGATTTGTGCAATATGACCAATTTTTCCTGAAATTCCCCATGAAAATGAAATAATTAAGGCTGAAGAGGGGGTTCGTTCGAACCCCCTGAACCCTCTCTGGATCCGCCACTGCATACAGACCCGTATCAGACACTGCAGAACGTGGCGTTTGATCAGGGTCTACACTTTTTACTATAGAAACTTTGGTATTTTTCTTTAAAAGAAACAAAAAAAAATACTAAAAATCCCCTCAAAAGACAAATGGACTAATTAATGTATAAGAATAGTCCACCGGATAAATGGGTTAATTGAAAGGTTATACAACTTACCTTGTGCAGCAGTTATTTCATCATCACAGCAGCCATAGACAGTGGACTGAAAAATTTGGAAAATTAACAATCTCAAAATCAAATTATAGGCAGTCAGTGAAAGTAAGCATATGACATTATGCAAACAGAAGAGATTCAGCTCAGCCTGCAGTTTCTGATCAGAGTCTTTTCTGTTGCATGATCATTCTTACAAATCCTGAGGAATGTAAAGAACTATTAGTCTAAGCGAATGCCCAGATTAGTTTTGAGTACGTGCAGTATGCGCATGGCTGAATGTCCTATCCCAGCTTCAACCCAGCAGGCACATGCCGTTGAAATGACGTTGCATTTATGCCAGAATGACATCTTTTTTATGTCATGTGACGTTGCATCAACATCAGTACCACATCATTTCAACGTCATATGCCTGCTGGGAACACTCAAATATGATTCATGGCATGTAAAAATGGTGCTTAACGCAAACACAACCAGCAAAAGCTATGACCAGAGAAATATAAACAGCTCAGTTAAACTGAGTCTGTTCATGTGATGCAATGCAATGTTGCAACACTTCCCAAGCCCCCTAGCACAGGTTTCAGCTGAACTGTATTTTCAAACTGACTCATGACAATGATCTTTACTCCTGTGCCTTCCGACCACTTACTGTATCTATTCAGCTATAAAATGCGGTTTTCCCTTCTCTAGAATTACCAATGGACAGAGGATCAGTGCCCCGTTACTGCGGCTATGGATTCGTTCCACTGAGATGCGGGGGAACGTCGATATGAGAATCAAAATACTACTACTACTCTGTAATTTCCCACAAAATCTAAAACAGCCTAATGAAATTTTGCAATAAAAAGGGTTTTTCCCTTGGAAGAGAAAAACCTCCAAGAAATATGGTAAATGTGACTCAGTGGTACAGGTTTTTACTTTTAACAGCTCTTTAGTGAGACTTGGCCAGTGAGCTCCACGTTGAAAAAAGGTGAAAATTTGTTTCATGTCTTCCCATTTCAAACAATCCTTTTCCTGTTTCGACAAAGTCCAGAATTGTGGGCTATCATGAATAGCCTATTGCAACTTCACCAAACTTCAGGTTTACTTGGCAGAGGGTATCTGACCATGCTATATCAGGTTTACAAATTCAACAGCAATGTAGTCAATGAAATAATTTTTATACATGTAGATTTAACCCTTAAACTGCAAAACACAAGAACAATTGACTTTGAAAACAGTGTAGATCCAACATGAGGCAGCTCATATGATGAGCTGCCTCATCTGGATCTACACTGTTTGCCCTCTAGTCTTTGAATTCTCAGTGTGATACAACTTGAATGAAATATTCTTTGAAATTCCACTAACATAAATTTTATGGTCTACTTTTTGATGCTTTGACACTTTAAGGATTACTACCTGGCAAGAATTTGGACATCCTTCGTTGTTGTTTCCCAGAGCAACAGTGACACCATCTGGACAGCAGCCATGTCGGGTACTTTCACAGAGTATTCGTTCATCTCCCAATGCTGGAAATATAATAATGCAAAGCAATGAATGGCCTACTGAAAACGCATAAAGTTAGCATTACAGCTGAATTCCAGTTGGAGTTCTCAATGTGCAGCAAAGGAGAGATGGAGTTAATCCGGCATACTGTATTTATCCTATTAAATGCCCTGGGGGTGTTGCAGTTTATGAAAGGGGGGAATTATTTATTCAGAGCCGAAAATGTCGTAAATCAGCCACTGCCAAATACCTCTCATAAACAGTATTAACGTGAATGGGTATATTTGCAGAGGTAGCAACTCTACTATTTTGCCTCCCTTTTCAGTAGGGGACAACTCTTAAAGGAAAGAATTTGCTCCTCTATGAGCAAATTCTTTTCTTTAAGAGTAGACCCTATGTCAAAGTGCTACTCATCCAGAGAATAGACAGGAATTAATGCAAATTAATTCGGAAAAGAAGCAGGGGCTTGTTTTAGAGCAGGGGCGTCTATTAGGGTTGATATGGTAAACTGTTTACACGAAAGACCAACCTTATTCGGAGCAAGACAAGCATATAGCAGTATTTTGGAGTAGTTTCCAGATTTGTACAATTTGGATGGTCTTTGATATATTCTTCATAAGATTCAAAAGGATGCATGAGATATGCTGCAAACTGAAAACTGATAAAATTGGATGGATGCGCACACTAGTCTGTGTCTTTGCTGTTCCAACATGGCATATGACATCTCTCTTCATGCTATGGCTCATTTCCTATATGCATACAGCAAAGAGCCAGATCAATTAGCCTTGCTACACAGTCTGAACAAGGGGAACATTTTTTGCTTAGAATTTTACTTTGTTCTCTCGGAGCATGCAATTTGATTTATCCGAAAGGTACCCAATAGGAGATAATTTAAAAGATTTTATTTAGAAACTCATAATATTATTTTACATTTGGCTATCATTCAGCCATCCACTGCTAGAAAATCTGAAGAAAATTGATGCATGATTAATTTGCACAAGCAATTTGTTGTCAAACAGTGTATCATGGGCTCAGTGTCATGGTTGACTGAACATGAGGATGGAAACTGTGTCACACCCTCATTTATCAGGTACAATGCATCTGTAGAGTATGCAATGAATAAAACTTACTATAAAAATATGGGGCTCCAAAAACGTTGCGTTATTAATTTGGTTGAGTATATTTTATGTTAAAAATAAACTATCATAATCTAATAGACACTGTAGGGACTGTGACTAAATACATGGCATGTACATGTATCTTGAAAAAAAACAAGGTCTGATAAAGTGTTTGCAGTGACGGCTGTTTTTCTTTTGAAAATAATCCATGGATAGATTTAGTGTGTACATGTAGTTTGAACAAGAATTCCCCAAAAGTCTAATTCTAGCCTGTCTGAATGGCTGAAGACTTAACCGGAAAACTTGGCGAAAGTTTATACCGCCATCAACACCAGAAACATAAAAGAAAAGAAACACATCTCTGTCTACCTTTCCTCACTGCAGATAAGGCAAAGGCTATGAGAGCTCAAGTAGTGCTGACTGCATACATGCTGCTGAGACTTCAGTAGATTTACAAACTAATGAGCAGTTCCCTCAAACAAACACATACTGATGAATGGTTGTAACTGGGTAAAATTCAGAAAAAGGTGGTTGTAACTGGGTAAAATTCAGAAAAAGGCTATTTGATAATTCCAAGATGACATTTAAATATTAATTCTACATAAATCATAACATTGTGGCCCGACATTAGTTTAGAACCAGAGATGGTTCCTAATGAACTCTTTTAAGCTCTGAAAGGACTTTATTTTTGGTGCTAGCATATATCCACTGATACTCCCAGTTTGCTTTTATTTTAACTTCAAAATTACCATCAACTTCTCTCCTTACCTGTTCCTCTAAAATTTACCTTTTGTGCCAGATAAGCACTGTCGTTCACAGTCGGCTTTTGTTCTGAATCTGTTGCCGTTTCCTCCGCATCCACCATAGATAAATTCCTGACATTCTCGCTGTGCATAATTGTAGTACCATCTTAGATGTCGTGCCTTGCATCGCCCTGTGAAGCTTGGCAATTTGCAAACATCTGCAAATATCATTTACGTGGTAATTATAATGGCATCATAATTGCCCTTTGTACCCGGAAACCTTAACACTTTAAGTACCAGAGACAGAGATAGCAGAATTTGCAAACAGTGTATATCCTGATGAGGCAATGAGCCGCCTCATCTAGATCTACACTGTTTGCCTTCTATTTTTTGAATTTTCAATATGAAATATCTTGGACAAGACATTTTTTAAATATTGCAGATGTAAATTTTGTCGTCTGCTTTTTGAAGCTTAAAGACTTAAGGTGTATGTGTATACAGCATGTTTTATCCACCATTTTTACAAAGGGTGACAGGCCTGTGACTTCTTATATGCTTCCCTGGTCCACAAAATCCCTTCCATAATGTGGTCCTAGGGTAGCAAATTCTTTCATTTAAGAGTTGATCCCCAACTGAAAAAGGAGGCAAAAATGAAAATGGCAGAGCTGCTTCCCCTGCAAGTTTATCCTCACCTTAACCCTTCGCAGACGACAAAATTTACGTCTGCAAAAATTTAAAAAAAGTTTCATCTGAGCTGTATCACATTGAGAATTCAAAGACTAGAGGGCAAACAGTGTAGATCTAAATGAGGCGGCTCATATTGAGCCGCCTCATCAGGATCTACGCTGTTTGCAAATTCTGCTATTATCGTCACCAGTGCTTAAAGTATTAACACTCAGTTACTGCACTTATTGTGAGCTTTACAGTCCAGCAATGATTGCAGACTGACAAATATTGCAGACCCTGATCAGGCTGCTCCTACAGGAGCATTCTGACTACATGACCTGCTCAGGAATTTCAGTCCCAACATTTCATATTCAGTAACTGCCTGCCAAATTGGTGTTTTGGAAATTTGGCATGGCAAAGTGGTTATCACAGCATAATTATTACAAGACTTTTGCATATTCTTGTTCAGATGGGTATCTAATGAGCTGCACCATGAGAAAATGTGTCTTCACAATGTCATAACTAGCATTTCTTGATAAATTTAATCTATTACTGTAATCACTCTCAAAATTAGGAGCCAAATCCATTTACTGTCATATTCTTGAAATTTGAACAAGTTTTTTCTTCCTTAGTCTCAGTTGGATGGAAATCAACCTAAATCTCGTTAGAGTTAGGTCTTGGTTGATGCCTACACTGTTGACTAAGGCACTTGTGGCCAAATATTCAGGATCTTTATCATATTTTGGAGATATCCAAACATTTAAGATCTTTATCATATTTTGGAGATATCCAAACATTTAGGATCTTTATCTTATTTGGAGATATCCAAACATTTAGGATCTTTATCATATTTTGGAGATATCCAAACATATAGGATCTTTATCATATTTTGGAGATCTCCAAACATTTAGGATCATTATCATATTTTGGAGATATCCAAACTTTTGGGATCTTTATCATATTTTGGAGATTTTTATTGATTTGTTGCTTTACGTCCACGGTAAACAACTATGGTCATGTGGGACAGTATATTTTGGAGATATCTAAACATTTAGGATCTTTATCATATTTTGGAGTTATCCAACTAGGATCTTTTTTACATTTTGGAGATACTGGAACATTTAGGATCTTTATCAAATTTTGGAGATACCCAAACATTTTAGGATCTTTATCATATTTTGGATATATTTTAAGTGATTCTTATTGACAGTCAACTATTATAGCTTATTTTGGACCTTAGTTAATAAATGACTTTCTCAGATTATTCACAAATTTATTATCAATTTCATCTTTGATCGCTGTTATAACACTTTTAACAAGCATTTAAATTTGCATAGTTATGATGACAGTCTCCCAATTGAAAAGATTATCTCTAACATAAATCATAATAATTGATTTGTAGGGTGTCATATGTGCTAATAGGGTCACCCTTAAAAAGCTTATCTACCAAGTTTTATCTATTGCGACTGACAAAGTGAGGATCTATTTTCACATGGACGGTAATGACCGAAAAAATATAGGCAGTAGTTCTTGAGGAAACTGTGTTGACCCAGATCAGACGGCTCCTTCAGGAAGGAGCAGTCGGATAGGAAGGAGCAATCTGATCAGGGTCTACAATGTTTGCAATTCTGCCAACAGTTTTTTGTCAGTCGGCAGACACTAAATGAAAATTAATTTGTTAAAATTTAATGGCAAGTACAGTAGTAACTCAGCTGGTTAATAGGCAGTTTCAATATTAAGGTGCATCATGGTAATTATAGCCACCACATGGAACAACCCATATACTGGTATAATGTAAATAGCAAAGCTTATGACCAGGCTGCACATCTTTTGCCATCTTTGCTGACACAGCATATGTCTCTAAAGGAAAATATGTAGCAAAAAGCAAATCTCAGATAGGACTCTGTGAATGCACAATCTGGTCTTGATGATCACTGATCATCAAGATCAGATTGTGCATTCACAGATATTCACTGTTAGCATATTTCAGTGTATGTATTTTCTTATGTGGAGATAATCACACTTTTATAAATTTTATGTCCATTCATATGCTAATTAATATGATGTATGAATGAATACAGACACAATAAGAGCTGAATGAAATGTCACAGCGCTTGAACACCAAGTCCTAGGCGACATCAGTTACAGATTCAATTTGCTTCCAGGGGACTGGGGAAAAGTTTTCCTTTAAGAGTGCATTTATGTTATCTTTCTTTTTATCTTTTATTAGTCCTCCTGTGACCTTTAAAATAGGCTCAAGGTCAACAAAGCCTAACTGACATTTTCTACTCTATAAATGATGCATCCCTGTAAGTTTGGTCAAAATCCATAATTCCCTAAAGGAAAGAGCAAATGCTGAAGCTAACAAAGGGGCGGGTGGAATTTTGACAGCCTTTGGTGCAGTGAATTACTTTCATTCTCTAAAGAATATAGAGTAACCCTGTGTCGCAGTGATCACCCAAAGTGGCTAAAAGAATTTAGGTCATGCATAGTTCTGATCATTTAAAATTTCTGTGTAGGATTTATGAATGATTAAAATTCCAAAATCTACCTCTGACTTCAGAGCCATGATTAAAATCACTAGAGTCATTTCATACCATAAAACTCATGTGCATGAGCAAACACTGCAGCCCCAGAACAGACTGAAGTCTGATCAGGATCTGCACTGTTTTGCCATGCAGTCAGGAGTTTAATTAATACAGACTATAGGCAAAGTGACTACTCCCTGTTTGCGGATCAGAAAGTTTCAAACAAAAATAAGTAGGTGCCCTAGATCACAGAATTCTTATGGGTCACACAGTGTTCAAACACAACAAGTGACAAATTAATCCTAGTAAGGAAAATAATTTGTACAGGATCAATTTCAAGAGCCCAAACACTGATTAGCCAAAAGCAAGATCGATTTTGGCAATAAAAACCATAAAATTCAAGTGCCTGCCTAGCTCACAGACAAATAATTGCTTTAGAAGCACATTAGCATGGCAGACAATAGCCTTCTGTGAAAGAGTTGTGTCTATCTCTTTCCTGTGTTTCCTGCAAATATTGGTTTCTTAGACGTTTTATATTGTTCTTTATTAAATTGATGTCTGATCAACAGATGATTGTGGTGTGAAAACTGTCTGAGTAGTCGCTAGTTTTCAGACTTAAGACAAAGTTTTCATCTTTTATTTCATGCGTAGGAAATATTGTCTGCAATACCCTTATGGCCATCTTTAACCCATTGCATTCTGAGTATTTTTTGTTGTCTGCTGAAATTGTCGTCTGCATCAAAAATCAAGAATATTTTGACAATATTGGTCTAACTAACTCTTGTAGAAATGATGTCTAGGCAGCAAACAGTTTGGATCTCAGATCAGGCCCCACGTTTGTGGGGCCTGATCTGGATCCAAACTGTTTGCCAAGATACCCCTTTAGTGGTATCCCGAATGGAATGGGTTAACACTTACAGTGCCAAAAATGAAAACAGATAGATTTGCAAACAGTGTAGATACACTGTTTGCCTTCTTGTCTTTGACTACTCAATATGATATCTTGGACGAAACATTTTTTGAAGCATTGCAGACAGGAATTTGTTATCTGCCCTTTAGTGCTTTAAGGGCTTGCACCATTTATGCCATATAGGGTCCATAAAATGGTGGATATGATATAGCTTGATGCCATGAAATGCCCTATCAACATAAAGCAAGAGATAACAAACATTCTGATTCGAACTCTGAAACTGATCTTTTCCTTGATGCTCATTAGGACACCTTAGATGGCTAACTTGCAATTTTACATCCTTTCCAACAGTATTTCAGTCATATCAGGATGATAGGTGGGTGAATAATGAGAGGCTGTGTGCATTGGAACCTTATTTTCACTTGAAAAGATTTCTGCCTCCAGCGGGAATCGAACCCTGGACTGGAGATCATTAGAACTGCCAACATCGTTCATACTAGGAAAATCTTGTCCATCTGCAATAAACTACATCTTAACGACATCTGTTTTGTTAAGTAAAACTCTGACTCATGAATTATATGTATGTAATATATCAATATAAACTTTTAAAAATCATTTTTCTCTATTTAACTGTATAAAATGCTTTCTCCTTTCATATAACATGCAGCTGTGACACCAACGAGCTTTTCATGTGGCGCAAACATGGAATACATGTAAATATACAGTCAACTCTCAATATCTCAAAGTCGAAATTCGTCACAAACTACTGATATCTCAAAGTAAATTTTCTGGTCCCAGAAAATTTACTTTGAGATATCATTAGTTTGAGATAACAGGATAACAGGAGTTGAAATGTAAATAAAAAAGGTTATGCCCAAAATGTATTCCTTCATTTAACAGGTTACTTGGAGATATCACTGTTCGAGACAGCGAGAGTTGACTGTATATGGCCATTTTTTCTGAGCAGAATTCTTTGGAAGTTCTTATGCTAATCTTGCCTGTCAAAGAAACATTCTCAAATGAAGTTTACAAATATCTCTGTGGGATGAAGCATTTACAAACATAAAACACAAAATGCAGCAAAATTATAGTTAGTGCATCCTAATGATGCATTGCCATGGTAATCAATTATGTTTACATCATCTTTCATTTTCAAACACATCTTCACTGACAGACAGGATCTAATTTGATTATTTGGAATATTAGATAAACAGATAGCTGTAAACAAGCCATGGAATGCAAGAATGGTCCTTTGTGCTTTATGCATACAGTAAGTCTGGGACCTATATGTCCATCTTACCAATTGGTAAGATGGACATACAGGTCCTAGACTTACTGAATGCATAAAGCAGATTGCTGTGGCTCACACAGTTCAAAGACTAGCAAAGCCTGCCATGACAGGCACATATAATGAGCTGTGATGCAACAAAACCATCAAAGTGGCATGTGGACAGCCACCCAGTCTGATCAGAGTCTTGCTGTCTGCATGGCGCTAACCCAGACCCTTAGGTACCCTTTAAGGGTAGAGCAAAGGTTCTGATCAGACTGGGTGGATGCCCAGGCTAATCTGAGTCTTTCCTGGGTGCACATGCCACTTTGTTGGTTTTGTCATGTCATGACTCATGTATTGTCTTCCTACAGCTTGTATACAGTCCTATGATAGAATAAGAGAAATTTGCATGGTGCCACATGACTAACAAGCATCTGCACAGAAATGCAGTTTGTTTTTGCATCAGTAACAGTGTGTAACTTATGTTTTATTACTAAAATGATATTTTCAATGCCAGCATGTAATTGCTACGGATGTTTGCCATGTCAGCAATCAATGTGTCTGTTTTGTTTTTGTTTTATCAATATTCCATGAAGCCCAAAGATTTTTATTTTTTTAGGCTTATAGGAGAGGCTACTCAATCATATCAGGACTTTCCTGAGTTAAGAGTTTTATTTGCCTACCATGCAGCTACAAAAATGCTTTTATCCTGGTTCCCAATTTCGTTTTACTTGCCTTTCCCATTTGCCTGAAGCTATCCAAAAATTTAACATACAACAATAATATGACCCAAGTACCTAAATGTAGCCACTAATGGTTCAGGTAATTAATTAGAATTCTCTAAATAGAGGAATGACTATTTATATTTAAATTGCAAACAACTGTTTTGTTTCACCAAACAAATTCTTTATTTGGAATACCATCAATTTGTCCATTAGAATACAGGCCATTTGCATCTCTGTTTGCAATGTTTTTATTAAACATGTCTGTATGTATGGTGTACCAAGAGGGTCAAAAGCACCGATACGGGTCGACCCGTATTTCTGATATACGGGTCGACCCGTATTTTTACGGGTCGACCCGTAAATTTACGGGTCGACCCATATTTCAGATAGGGGTCGACCCGTATATTTGCGGGTCGACCCGTATATTTACGGGTCGACCCGTATAATACGGGTCGACCCTTATAATAGGGGTCGACCCGTAAAAATACGGGTCGACCCGTATATTTACGGGTCGACCCGTATTTTACGGGTCTACTTGCATTTACGGGTCGACCCGTAAATTACAAGTCGATCCGTATTTTACGGGTCGACCCGTATCTTAAATACGGGTCCACCCGTAAATATATGGGTCGACCCGTATTTCTCCAAAAATAAACTGACCAATCAGAAGATGCCTTCTATCCGTTCTTCGGCACCTTTGAAATATCGCTTCAATTCATGCTGTGGAGTCGCACAACTAATACCTGTATGGATAACTGTATATGGCAAATGATTTGTTGGTTTTGCTTTACTTATGCTCACTAGACAAGGGTCTGCTATTATGTTTAAGTTTAACTTAAATTAATATCATTTTTATATATATATTTTTTTAATAATCATTTAAAACTGAAACATTTAAAACTGTTACCAAACGAGGGAAATATATAATACCAAATGATGCCTAGCTTACATATAAACTGTGCGTATCCATGGTATCCGGCCAGTCCAACCTGGCTATCTTGGAGAAGTCATTTGTTTATTGCTGCTGTATACATGTATTCAGTAGCCTATTCGTATGTGTATTACAGAAGCTTTGTTAATCCACTGCTACTGTTTGCTGTATGGTGTCTAGAAAAGGAAAAGTTAAATTCAAACCTTAACTTTGGACGTTCTTTCGAAGTGTTTCTGAGATATTTTGCTTAATTCTTATTGTATTTAATGCTGATACTATCTTGGTCCAATTAAAGAAGAAGATGAAGAAGAAGAAGAAAGCGTCAGCAATGACTTTATGATAAATATAGAAATAATAAAAATGATAAAATATTAATGACAATAATAGAAATAACTTTTAATTATAAAAGAAAGAATAAAAAGAAACGGCCAGATTTCTTTTTCTAAACATTTTTCTTTCTTTTTTTATTTTTATTTTTCATTATTATTATTATTATTATCAGGAAACTTGTGCTGTTCGCCGTTTAAAGTTATGCCAGATCAAACAATTGTTATCATAAACTACATATCTGATCCAACTTTGATTGTGCGTATGCCGATCCGAGCATACAGTGTGACATACGTCACCATCGCCAAAATCTGTTACAAAATTAACAAAACCTGGCTTACCCATAAACAATACGACACTGTCCTTTTAAAGCGGGCATCTGTTTACCTGTAAGGTATCATTTGTTTATTGCTCCTGCACATTCGTATGTGTATTACAGAAGCATATTTCACATTGTATACAACTGCTGCTGTTCGTTATCTATTCTCATTAAAACGGAAAGTTGAAATATGTACCATCTTTACTTTGGACGTCAAACGTTATTACAAAGAATTTCCTGTCTTTTTTCTTTTTCTTTTTCTTTTTATCTTTTTCTCTCTATTTTTTTATTTATTTTATACGCCAGAGAATGTTTGGTTTAACATCAAAAGCGAACAGCATCATGATCATCAACTGTTTGTAATAATAATAATGATAAAGTAAAACAGAACGCAAGTTATATTTTTATTTGATAAGCCAGGGAATGTTTCGCTGTTTATATCATCATTATTGTTATTATTTTTATCATCATTATTATTATAAAATATTATTATTTTTATTATTACAAATGATTTTATGATTGTTATCATTGTTACATTTATCACCACATGTTCTGATCCTACATTCATATGCGCTTGCTGATCCGAGCATGCACAGGCTGCAAACGTCTTCATCACCAAAATCCTTTCATTAAAAGAATATCTAATACATGAACGAAGCTTATCATACCCATAAAATGTGTGTCACCGGTGCAGGCGCAGTATTTATTTATCTGTGAGAAATCATTTGAGCCGTGACACGACAAAACAAACAATGTGGTTATGCGCCCAGCGCAGACTCGGATCAGCCTGGGCATCCGCCCAGTCTGATTAGAGTCTTCGCTGTCCGCATGGAGGTAACTTAGACCCTTGTCTACCCTTTAAGCGCTTAGCGATAAAATTGATCAGACTGGGCGAATGCCCAGACTGATCTGAGTCTGCGCTGGGTGCATAACCACATTGTACGTTTTGTCGTGTCACGGCTCAAATTTTGTTTATTGCTACTGTATATTAAGCAAATATTCTCATGTGTATTACAGAAGCATATTTCACATTGGTATGCCCTTGCTGCTGTTTCTTATATCATCTCCTAAAGGTGAAATACAGACATTACTATGGAACTGTGGTCGTTATTACGAAGTACATGTATTTCTTTTTGATTTTTTTTCTTTCCTGTATTTCACTCTTTCTTTTCTTTTCTTTTATTCAAATGCAGAGACAGAAAGGCATAATTATAAAAACGAACTGCACTATCAACGGTGCAAATTTCCAGGTTTATTTTAGGAATGAATTTCATTATTCTGAGGTTTATCGAAGTGTAAACTACATTGGGTCACGTGCAAAGTGAATGAACCCCGATGGGGTTCATGTAAACTTTGCTAGTGACCCAGTGTAGTTTACACTTCGATAAACATCAGAAAATTAAGTTCATTGCTTATATTTACATTCATTTCAATCAAATTTTTCATGAAAAATCTTACATAAGCGCTAAAATTGAAGCTGTGAGACATGTACACGCAGCATTTCTGCTAACAGCAGAACAGCATGCATGACGTCATGAAGTCACTGACGTCCAATCAGGTTGTAGAGAGCCATTGCTTATTTTGACGTCATTGAGGTCGCATGTCTCAATGTAATTATTGGAATGTAAACTACATTACGTTCTAATGGTTTACTATAGGGCTTTTCAGTAAATACACAAAGAATGTAAATATTGAATATAAACGCAACTATATCGCATGAAGTGCGACAGACGCGCATTTCAGTGTCGCTAAACCCAAGAAGTTGGAGAGAAAGGTAATGGGCAGGTCTCGGAAAGCAACGAGCAGCCCTCTCCGAGCCACACTTACTGACGCATTGCGTACACAGTAGCTGCTAACATCAGGTAAAATGCGCGTTTCGACCGCAGGCGTCCCCCACCGGGCCACCTCAACCCCTGTGTCTCGTAAGACGAGAGAGACAAGGGCACCAGGTGCAGCAAGAACTTATGAAAAGCCAAAATAATCAAAAAGAACAGAAGCAAAACTCCGCTAAGATTCATGTCGCTATGACAAGTCCTAGAACTGAAGAAATTAATGGAACAGGCGTCGCTAGTGGGTGCCGAACCCACAACTCCCTGCAAGAAAGGCGAACTCAATCCACTTGACCAGTCGCTCTGCTACGCTCACTGAACACAGATAAACGCTTGCAAAAGACACATTTATACACATTTAGGTAGTTCTGGTCCAGCTACTTCCCAGCGGGCACATTACATTCAAAATGACGTCACGCTGACGTCATTACGACGTGATGTGCCTGCTGTGTTAGAATAGGCCAACTGCCCCTTGTCATCAAGTGCTTTAGACTATGTGCTTGAATATTAGGTGTGCAGACTGGTCGTGGCCTGCCACACTCAGCCAGGATACCATCAAATTAAATTCTTCACAGGCACTTCGGTGGTATAAACGTCTCAACACAAACCATTACGAAAAGCGCTACAACCTTGCCGTTTCGTGATAAAATATGGGATGATGTGAATATATATTGACTGGCAAAAAGTATTGGTATCATTTTTTTTAA
The DNA here is from genome assembly GCA_963989385.1 of Ctena decussata. Classification (NCBI taxonomy): domain Eukaryota; kingdom Metazoa; phylum Mollusca; class Bivalvia; order Lucinida; family Lucinidae; genus Ctena; species Ctena decussata. Next base: position 28,729,911 of record OZ022499.1, on the reverse strand, counting down.
ATAAAATAAAATAAAACAAAAACGGCAAATCGCTTCACAAAATACAGTTTATGTTTTCTGGTTCCCCGTTGAGCAATGCAATATAGACAGAAGCGGGACAATGAATAGGTCCCGCGCTTGTACATTGTATTTTTACAATTTTTTTAAGTTTGTGAAATCGAAAGTAGCCAACTTAAAAGACCTATTGATTTTTTCAAACAGTTCTATATGCAAAACTAAAGGATGCTCTGTTTGAACAAATACCCCTCCCCCGCCCCCACGGCCCCACCCCAATTTGGGCCCTATCGGCCTAGTGGATTCAAAGGAGATGTTGTTTAAAAGTGTTGACGGACGACGACGACAGACGACGGCATACGACATACGACGACGACGGACCACTGCCTATCCTATAAGCTCCCCCGGAGCCTTCGGCTCTGGTGAGCTAAAAACGGTGGGAGATTCCATTAAAAAACTACTTTTTTTTACAGAACTCTGTTACCGCTTTTTTTTTGAAGCCATATAATCAGATTATCCGGGGAAAATCCACTATATGAGGAAAATGGGATGGCTATGCAAAAACACATAATGTATATTTACCCTGGGAAAAACTGGCTATATAGTGATATTTCCGAGGATTACACAACTCGCAGGTTTGCACTATGATCACTGTGTGAGTCAGTCCGTGTCCGTTATCAGTTAGCGGAAACGCTTATAACTCTTGAACCGCATTCTATATTTTGATAAAATTTTGCATACTTATACATGTCAACATTATCTAACGACTCATGCATAACCGTCTTTTTTGATGGACGAGGCTCTGCTGAGCACAGTCCGTCCGTCCGTCCGTTATCAGTTAGCAAAAAAGCTTATAACTCTTGAACCGCATTCTATATTTTGATAAAATTTTGCATACTGATACATGTCAACATTATCTAACGACTCGCATGCATAACCGTCCTTTTTGATGGACGAGGCTTTGCTGAGCACAAGTTGAAAATTTACGGTCAGGTAGCGAAAATGCTCATAACTCTTGAACCCCGTGGTATATATGGTTCAAATTTTGTATACTTATGTATTTTAACATTGTCCAGCCACCGGCATGCAAAACGGTGACGAAAGTCTAAACAGTATTGCACGACCCACAGGTGTGCACTTTAATCGCTGTGCAAGTCCATCAGTCTGTTTGTCCTTCTGCTGTAGTCAGTGAGTGAAATTGCTCATAACTCTTAACCACATGGTGTAGTTTGATAAAAATATGCATCATTCTACAAGAAATGAAATGACCAATTTCATTTCCGTACATTCCTTCTGGCACCAGAAACTGATTACTCTACATTCACCACGGGTAGTGCACATTACCATCAGTTAATTCTACTGGAAATTCGACGAAGAAAAAAACCTACTACGTCAACTCGAGCTATTTTACAAAGTTTGATCATGGTTTACACAGTTTGCGCAAACACTTTTGTCCAAATAATTGGGTTCATTATGGTAATCGCGTTATGTACCACCTTAAACCGCGTCTACACGGGCAAAGTTTCTGTGACAAAGAAGGTTGGGCATAGAAAAAATTGCTCGTGTAAATGCCAAAATATGACAATATCTCTTTGACAACTATATCTGGAAAAGTTAGATAGAATTGTCCGTGTAAACGGAGAACTTTGCTAAAGATTATGTAACAAAGAAATTTGCTATAAGCGTGGAAAATATGACAAAGATTTTGTTTCATTGCTGCAGGTAACTTTTGACGAATATTATTTGGTCGTGTGAACACTGCAGCAAATATTTCATTGCCAAAGTTTATTTGACAAAGATTCTATGTACATTTTCTTCAGCAAATAATTTGCTCTGTGTAAATGCAAAATGTTTGGCGTGATTCCTTTGTTAAAGTTTCTGTGACATAGAAACTTTGCTCGTGTGCTTGTGTTTATTTTAAGAAATATTTTTCCTTACCCATGAATTATCCCTGATAAGGGCCCCGCCAGACGAAGTCAGCAGAGACTTTTTAGTGATCACCTTGTTCGTCTGTCTGTCTGTCTGTCTGTCCGTCCGTCCATCTGTCCGTCCGTCATAATTTTGTGTCCCTTCCATGACTCTTAAAGCAGAGATATGAATTAATATTTGCATCTGCTCGAGAACGTGATTCTTCACGGGCAAGGAAAAATTATTAATACAGAACGAAGACGCAAGTAATTATATGTGACAGTGCCTGGCATTTTGAGCCTTTTGGAGGTGCAACGTTGACGTCACAAAACGTGAAATGAAAGTGACGTCATAAAATCTGCACGTAAAGTTAATTGGATTTCCGCGCACTGACTATAAATTTCAAAGCGTCGCCTGAAAAGAGGAATTCAAGATTTCTATCGCCGTCTTAAGTTTTCTTCATGTACACTATTTGAAGATTGTTCGTATTATAGATCTTTGAAAAGCGATGTCACGAACCAGAGTTACTTAAAGTTTATCCAGCTAGTATGTAAATTGTATCCAATCAGTGAAACGAAAACAAAATATCGGGTTGGTGTGAATTTCGTTTGCTTTTGCAGTAAACCTTAGCGCTATATTGCTTTGTGCTTCTCGAAATCTATTCTGGTGGCTCTAATAAATATGAAAATGGTAAAAACATAATTTCCGTTTGTCGCTCCATAAGGCTCAAAATGGCAGACACTGTCACATTACGCATGCTCGGATCGGCAAACGCACAAGCGAAGTTGGATTAGAATGTGTAATTCATGATATCGATTGTTTGACCTGGCATGATTTAAAGCAGTGAACAGCACAAGTTTGCTGGTAATAAAAATATTAATAATGCTTATAAACAAATTAAATGATAGAAAAAAGTTAGAAAAAATCTGACCCTTTCTTTTTTCTTCTTTTATTTGATATTGTCAGAGAATGAGTCATGATCATGATTATGATATTTTTATTATTGTCATTAATATTTAATTACCATTATCATTATCATCATTATTATAAAACAATTGATGTTAAACCATTGATGGCACCGTTTCCCCTTTTTTTTTTTTCTTCTTTTTTTTTCTTAATGAGCCAAGATCGTCCCAGCATGAAGTATAAATTAAACATTAAGAGAAAAATAATATCTCAGAAACAATTCGAAAGTACGTTTGAATTTCAATTTTCATTTTATTCACTATATACAGCAAACAGTGGAATACACATACAAATAGGCTACTGAATATACAGTAGCAATAAACAAATGACTTCTCACTTGGATAGGCCGGTTACGCACAATTTATAGTTAAGATAGGCATCGTTTTGGATTAAATAATCCCTCTTTTGGTAACAGTTTTGGATGTTGATTAAATAACAATAATTTTAAAAGTCGATATTAATAAGAGTTGAACTTAACAAATATTAGCAGATCCTTGTCTAGTGAGCATAAGTAAAGCAAAACCAACAAATCATTTGCCATATACAGTTATCCATACAGGTATTAGTTGTGCGACTCCACAGCATGAATTGAAGCGATATTTCAAAGGTGCCGAAGAACGGATAGAAGGCATCTTCTGATTGGTCAGTTTATTTTTGGAGAAATACGGGTCGACCCGTATAATACGGGTCGACCCCTATTATATGGGTCGACCCGTATTATACGGGTCGACCCGTATTTTTGAAATACGGGTGGACCCGTATATTTACGGGTCGACCCGTATATTTACGGGTGGACCCGTATTTAAGATACGGGTCCACCCGTAAAATACGGGTCGACTTGTAATTTACGGGTCGACCCGTAAATGCAAGTAGACCCGTAAATACGGGTCGACCCGTAAATATACGGGTCGACCCGTATTTTTACGGGTCGACCCCTATTATACGGGTCGACCCGTATTATACGGGTCGACCCGTAAATATACGGGTCGACCCGCAAATATACGGGTCGACCCCTATCTGAAATACGGGTCGACCCGTAAATTTACGGGTCGACCCGTAAAAATACGGGTCGACCCGTATATCAGAAATACGGGTCGACCCGTATCGGTGCTTTTGACCCTCTTGGTATACCATATGTATGAGACTGGAATGCAATACCACTGTTTCTCTTAAGCCAATATTTGTAAAGCCAGTTCAATACCAGCACATGAGGAGGCTTCTTAAGTTTGTGAGATTGGCAAAGAATACATGTACTTGGTTTCAAATAAGGATCCTTAATAATATCAAGCCCTGATTCAAATGAAACAGCGTTTATCAAATCATGCTTAATCAGCTGTTAATATTTCAGTTTGCAATATGCTGAGGCTTTGTTTAACTTAAAAAAAAACACCTGCTAATGCAGATATGCATGTTCCTAGGGCTTAAAACTAAGTTCACATCTCTATATAAACATATGTGTTGGTGGGATGGTGGGATATTCATCCCATGGGTTACTCTCTTTTGGTTTAAACAATATTTTATTCATCAAATTTTAAACAAGGTACAGAGACAATAGAAGAGGATTTGATCGAAAGCCCAAGGCTTGTGAGGACCATCTCCTTACTCTCTTTTGTAATGTAGCTCATCTAAACTGAGTCTTATGACTTTAAACTACTGGTACAGTACAATGACACTAATGAAACTGTACAAAAAATCATCAAAAATAAGGTTAGACCGACAGCAAATATTGTTTTAATCTCATTTACGTCTCCTTCTATCAGTTTATAATGTCTGACAGGAAAATTGAAACAGAATCAATGGCTTAGTCTCAGGACAATTAAGTTACATTCCTATTCATTTTCTCAGAAAGTCTCACTACTGCAGAATGAGGAAAAACCTGTATAGTCTTTTCATGAGGAAATCTGCCATACAAGGTGAGGATGGTGGCCACATAAAATCAATCTAAGATCCCCCACCTCCCACACCCACCCACCCACCCACCCACCCACTCCCAACCCTATACCCAAAAGTGCTTAAGTATTGGGACACCTAAAACCATTAATTTTCCATTTGTTCCAAATGGAAAATTAATGTTTTTTAGGTGTCTCAATATTAAGCACATTAGGGCAATATATTACTGACCATTCCAAGGTGGTGCTTCTGTTGTGGTTTATTACTATTACTGTCACTGTCTGGTAGCTTTGTGTTAGTATTCTACTTTTTGTACATTATTTAGAATAGTTAGTTAACGAGATGTTAAAATTTAAAACGTAATTATCTCAAATATGCCAATATTTTTTGTCGAAAAAATGTGAGAAGCTTTTGCAATGCAATGCAAAAGCTTCTCACATATTTTCAACAAAAAATATCAGAGCATTTGGCTATAAAGTCGCAAAACACTTAACGAGTGGACCTTTTAACATGCTCGTTACGCTAACAATGCTTTGAACAACTGGGCCCTGATCTTTTAGCTTTTCACTTATCTTGTCTTGCTTTGTGTGTCATTTATATTCTTTTATTTTTTCATTTCCCATTTGGTGTTTAGGACAACATTTAAGTCATAACAACTTGAAGATGCAATCATGATAACCTAATTAAAAGGTGCCAACATTATGATGTCATGATGATGTCAGCAATGGTAGCAGTGTTGCGCATACCAATTTGGGTATGCATATTATTGCTTCTACAGTATGAAGCTAGCTAGCTGAGTAGACAAGAAAAATTTTCTTTGTTAAACAAAACAACATTTGTTGGTATCTGGTGTCACAAGTGTTAGAACGACAGCTTCAACAATGGACAGATTTCTTTTCTTTTTAATGTTACCTTCACTGAAATATCCTGGGCATTCTCTTCGACATTCTTCTTCAGTTTCAAAATTGTTTTCATTACCATCACAGCCACCATACCAAAATCTTGTACACAGTGAGCCATTATAGTGCCATCTTACAACATAGTCCTGACATTTACCCTGTTCTGCTGACTGCTGACATTTACCTATTGGCAGAAAAATAATAAATATTATGCACACTGAGCCATCTTACTGCCATCTTACAACATAGTCCTGACATTTACTCTGTTCTGCTGACATTTACCTGTTGGCAGAAAAATGACAGATACAGTACACACTGAGCCATTACAGTGCCAACATACAATTTAATCCTGAAAATTAACCTGTTCTTCTTTACATGTTGACAAAGTTCCAGTATATGAGCCATCTTAGAACATGATCTTGACAATAACCCTCTTATGCCGACTGCTAACATTCATTTACATTTAAGACAACACACTAACCATAGTTGTGCAAACTAACAGTAATTGTACAACATTGTATTTTCTGACAATTATCCTGTTCTTGACATTGTTATAAGAAACCAGCATGATAATTGCAAGACTGGACAGCAGATTGCAAGAAGTGACTAGGTTGTTCAGTGGTTAGCACTCCCGAATTTGGATCACAGGTTTACAGGCTTCAGTCCCACTGGAGGTAAGATTCTACCCGAAGTTAAATGGGGCTTCATTGTACAGAGCCCTGACCATAGTTACCTCCCCACTGTTCTGATATGACTAAAATACATTGAAAAAGGCATAAAACCATAAAGTCATCCATCCTTCCCTCTTCTGTTGCAAACTGCAAAATATTAAAAGCATCTGCATAGACCTGCCCGACAAACTAGTTTTATCCACCACATAATGGATAAAAACAATACAGAAACAATCATTTTGATTCCAGTAAGATATGAAAGGAATACTCATATGGTCAATGTTTTTAGAGAACTACATGTACGATGATGCAAATGTGTGTATATAAGTATTTATAAGTGACATCATCGTGATTCATTGTGAGACACTGCTGTTGTCTGATGAAACAAGAAAATCGGTGGAACCGATGGATGCTCCCCGAAGGCTTGGAATAGGACAATGGGTATCCTGGTGAAGGAGTGATTTTCTGTGTAAACTAAATGCAATTCAAAATGGAAAAAGTAATTCTCTTCAATACTTTTACAGCAATGCTCTAGACATGCATACAATGGAGAAAAAATAAGAAGGGAAGTAACTCCAAAATAACGTGGGATACAGTTATGGTTCTTCTGCTCTGCACTTCTTGTCATTGCCCTCTATTATCAATATAAGAAGTTTCATTCATGTTCCCTTAAATATGTACAGAGACATACTCCAGACAAGCTAAATAACTGACAAAATTAGGAAGGCACTAATTCCGTATTTACTAAAGGTAATGTTATAGTTCTTAAGCTCTGCACCACTATCAATGTGTAAAATTTCATTTGGTTTCCTTCAATACTTCCTAAGATATGCTTCATACAAGCAAAATAAAGCACAAATTAAGAAGGGAGCTAACTCTGTAATCATTTATGACAGGGTTATGGTTCTCATGTTCTGCACTTTCACTCATTGCCCTCTATTAGTGTGTGAAGTTTCATTAAGTTCCCTTTTATACTTTCAGAGATATGTTCTGGACATGCAAAATACTGAAAAATAGGAAGGGAGCTAACTTTGTAAAAACTTAAGATAGGATTATGGGTTTTGTGCTCTTCACTTTCTCTTATTGGCCTCTTTCAATGTATGAAGTTTCATTTAGTTCCCTTTAATACTTTTGGAGATATGCACCGGACAAGCTTAATATTGAAAAAAAACTGGAAAGGGAGCTAACTAGGTAAATACTTGTGACAGGGTTACGGTTCTTATGCACTGCACTTCCTCTAATTGTCCTCTATCAATGTGTGAAGTTTCATTTAGTTCCCCCTTATACTTTCGGAGATATGCTCCAGACAAGCAAAATATTGAAAAAACTTGAAAGGGAGCTAAGTTTGTTAATACTTGTGACAGGGTTACGGTTCTTGTGCACTGCACTTCCTCTCATTGTCCTCTATCAATGTGTGAAGTTTCATTTAGTTCCGCCTTATACTTTCAGAGATATGCTCCAGACAAGCAAAATATGCAAAAAAACTGGGAAGGGAGCTTACTTCGTAAATACTTTTGACAGGGTTACGGTTCTTGTGCACTGCACTTCCTCTCATTGTCCTCTATCAATGTGTGAAGTTTCATTTAGTTCCCCCTTATACTTTCAGAGATATGCTCCGTACAAGCAAAATATTGAAAAAAACTGGAAAGGGAGCTTACTTCGTAAATACTTTTGACAGGGTTACGGTTCTTGTGCACTGCACTTCCCCTCGTTGTCCTCTATCTATGTGTGAAGTTTCATTTAGTTCCCCCATATACTTTCAGAGATATGCTCCGGACAAAAGTGTGACGGACGGACGGACAGCAAAAAACTGGGAAGGGAGCTAACTTCGTAAATACTTGTGACAGGGTTACAGTTCTTGTGCACTGCACTTCCCCTCATTGTCCTCTATCAATGTGTGAAGTTTCATTTAGTTCCCCCTTATACTTTCAGAGATATGCTCCGGACAAGCAAAATATGCAAAAAACTGGAAAGGGAGCTAACTTCGTAAATACTTGTTATAGGATTATGGTTCTTGTGCACTGCCCTTCCCCTCGTTGTCCTCTATCTATGTGTGAAGTTTCATTTAGTTCCCCCTTATACTTTCAGAGATATGCTCCAGACAAAAGTGTGACGGACGGACGGACGGACGGACGGACGGAATGACGGACAGACGGACAGACGGACGGACAAAGCGGCAACTATATGCTCACCCTTCGGGGAGCATAAATATGGATCCATCAGTTGGTTCAAGCACTATTTCATTTGAATGTTTCTACATGCTATAGTTTCTTCTTTACTTTTTTTTTTAAATTTTCTTTCTAATAAACATTAGTTTGCTTTACATAGATAAAGATGACAATCTCCTTAAGTGATGAGGTCAAGATATTGTGTTCGCTTTCACAGGCAGGCAGTATGCATATATTTTCCTTTGGCATGAATTACCAAGGTACTCTGTAAATTAACTCTTTTGGTGCCAAGTTCATACAGAAATGCATTTGCCAGCACCAAATATATTTTAAAATATTGCGTGTTTTTGGTAAATAAAACCCTTGAACGTCTCCAAATTTCATAAAAAAAAGAAATCTGAATTTTTTTATTTTTTTTTTGCCAAAAAATCTTTGTTTGCCATAATCTGGTCATAGACTTTGACATAGACTCTGGTCATAGACCTTGGTAAGGTTGTAAAATGGAGATATTAAACAGGAACGTGCCGGATACATTAAGGCGACAATGATGCTCTGTCTAGCAGTTGCATCTGTGTGACAATGGCGCTGAAAGAGTTAAGCAGAGTAGTAAAGAGGGCCTACTGTGCTTGCAGTAGGTGCGGGGGTGGTTGTTTGAAATTTTTTCTCTCTTCTATCATTATGTGTTAGAGATACAGCGCAAAACATGTTTTTTTGAAAGTCACTGATTCTATACATACTTTGAGGTAGTGTAGCTTTTACTTTGGCATCGTCTTCTGTTATTTTTATATTTTCTGAAAATAGACACAGAAAAATGTGTTACTTTTAGCATTGTAAAAATCTTAAACATATTGGGACACAACTGTCAACTCCATAAGCAAACAGCACAGATTCAGATGAGACTGCTTCTTCATCCCAACCGCTCCACTAAAAGCTATCTACTCAAAACCTGCAGGTCAAATATCTTTTGGGATAATCAAAGTGTGAAGGTATACTCCAGGTTTTGCCACCATTTTTACAAAGGGACACAACTTTGTGACTTTCTGTTTGCTTCCCAGGATGATGTAGTCCTTCCAACTGGTGTCTACTCTTGAAGGAAAGAATTTGCTCAAAGAGGAGCAAATTCTTTCATTTAAGAGTCAACCCCTATTGAAAAGGGAGGCAAACAGTCCTGGAATTGAAGCAATTTACCTTAAGTCTGGAACAGTGAATATCTGGGCCCGGTTGTTCAAAACTAACGGCATCGTTAGTTAACAAGACATTAAAATTTCAAACATTTATATCTCAAATATGCCAATATTTTTGTTTGAAAAAAATGTGAGCTTCTCACATTTTATCAACAAAAAATATCAGTGTCTTTGATTATAAAGTTGTAAAACACTTAACAGGTTGATCTCTTAATGAGCTTGTTAGGCTAACGATGCTTTGAAGATTTCAGCCCAGAACTATAATTGCAAGTCAAATACTCTTAGTCCCTCATCCCAATACCATGGGTAAGCCACAGAGTACAATATATCCCTATTTCTGGACTCTTTAACTCCTTCTGGAAACTGTTTCAACTTTCATAGCATTCACTGTAATAACCTGAACACACCTTTATCGTTTCACATATAGCAGTTACTTTAATTCCTGAAGTGCCAAAAAAAAAAAAAAAAAAAAAGAGAAGGGAAAATTTAAGTCTGCAAAATTTTAAGAAACATTTCGACCCATCAGACTGGGTCTACACTATTTTCCCAGGAACTGCTGCCCTTGAAAGCACCCAAATCAAAAAAAGTTGAATTTGCAAACCTCATCTGAATCTACAGTTTGCCTCTAGTCTTTGAATTCATAGTATGACATGGCTTGGACAGAATACTTCTTTTTTTTTCTTTTTTTTTAATTTTGCAGAAGTAAATTTTGTCGTCTGCTTTTTGGGGCTCTTAGACTTGCATTGCAATGCAGAATTCATGGACATTTTAACATAATAATTTAACATAATTTGTAATGCACAATACTGATGGACAGATTTCCGCAATTATGCATCATTATTGCAGCATTTTTAAAATGGGTGGAACAAAAGCAAGATCAAAGCAATGATTGTTGCTAGTGGCGGCATATCACTGTATTCTGCTGCACATATTCTAATGATTAATACTTTTATCAACTAGTTTTGGCATATTTACCAGGCTATGACTAATGTTAAATGTAACCTCACAGTATTCTAAATGAAATGTCAACTTAAGTTGTGTCCAGTGAGTGCTAGTAGCAATGACTGCTAGTTAGCAGCAAGCAGATAACAGTGACTGGCAATAACTGCTAATTAACAGCAATAAGATAACAGTCACTGGCAATGACTGCTAATTAACAACATGTAGATAACAGTGACTGGCAATGACTGCTGATTAACAGCAAGTAGATAAAAGTGACTGGCAATGACTGCTAATTAACAGCAAGTAGATAAGAGTGATTGGCAATGACTGCTAATTAGCAGCAAGTAGAACACAGTGACTGGCAATGACTGCTAATTAACAGCTAGTATTAACAGTGACTGGCAATGACTGCTAATTAACAGCAAGTAGATAAGAGTGATTGGCAATGACTGCTAATTAGCAGCAAGTAGAACACAGTGACTGGCAATGACTGCTAATTAACAGCTAGTATTAACAGTGACTGGCAATGACTGCTAATTAACAGCAAGTAGATAAGAGTGATTGGCAATGACTGCTAATTAGCAGCAAGTAGAACACAGTGACTGGCAATGACTGCTAATTAACAGCTAGTATTAACAGTGACTGGCAATGACTGCTAATTAACAGCAAGTAGATAAGAGTGATTGGCAATGACTGCTAATTAGCAGCAAGTAGAACACAGTGACTGGCAATGACTGCTAATTAACAGCTAGTATTAACAGTGACTGGCAATGACTGCTAATTAACAGCAAGTAGATAAGAGTGATTGGCAATGACTGCTAATTAGCAGCAAGTAGAACACAGTGACTGGCAATGACTGCTAATTAACAGCTAGTATTAACAGTGACTGGCAATGACTGCTAATTAACAGCAAGTAGATAAGAGTGATTGGCAATGACTGCTAATTAGCAGCAAGTAGAACACAGTGACTGGCAATGACTGCTAATTAACAGCTAGTATTAACAGTGACTGGCAATGACTGCTAATTAACAGCAAGTAGATAAGAGTGATTGGCAATGACTGCTAATTAGCAGCAAGTAGAACACAGTGACTGGCAATGACTGCTAATTAACAGCTAGTATTAACAGTGACTGGCAATGACTGCTAATTAACAGCAAGTAGATAAGAGTGATTGGCAATGACTGCTAATTAGCAGCAAGTAGAACACAGTGACTGGCAATGACTGCTAATTAACAGCTAGTATTAACAGTGACTGGCAATGACTGCTAATTAACAGCAAGTAGATAAGAGTGATTGGCAATGACTGCTAATTAGCAGCAAGTAGAACACAGTGACTGGCAATGACTGCTAATTAACAGCTAGTATTAACAGGACTGGACACTGCTAGCAGTTACGCACATGTAAACATCAGTTACTGCTTACCTATAGCTTTGTCACTGCTTGGTAACATAAGGCTCAACTCATTGCTAAGCAGTGACAAACATCGCCAGTAGAACAATCACTGCCCAGGGTGCCTGCTAACGGTGACAACACTATCATTGTCAGCAAAAGGCTAAGGCTGCTGGAAAAGCGGCAACAACTCACTGCTAACTTTGACATTCTCTGTAATTTGTTTTGACTGTGTCAATAGCCTCCTACACAAATTACAAAGTCCTTAGTGAACAATTCCCGAAATGCCAGGGACAGAAAAGCTGAGCAAACCAATAATATCAGTTTGGAGCAGTCTGATCAAGGTCTGCACAGTTTGCCATTCCTGTAGCACTTTTTTTCGGAAAAAAAAGTGCTGCTAGAATGGCAAACAGTGCAGACCCAGATCAGACACATCCCTGGTTGGTAAAGCCAAATTGTTCAAATTTCCTGGGAACTTAATGTAATTGATGGGTCTTAATATTAATGGTAGTGAAGGTAATGATGTAATTTTTGACACTAACTGGTGTCATCACAGGAAATAAGTGTTTTTACCTAATACTAACATGACAGGCAACAAAATTGCTATGTAACCATTTTGTAATATATACTGTTATGTACATTTCTTAACATTGTTGAAGCTGAGTGGTTAGCATCCCTGACTTCTGATCATGGGGTCCAGTTCTGTTGAAAGCTAAACAGCACTTTAGTGCACAGCGAGAGCCTTCATAAAGGCACTCCCATTGTCCTGATATGACTGAAGCACTGTTAAAAAAGGACATAAAACTGCTACATCATCCAAACTATTCTTTCTTTTCAGCATTGTTTTCAGAATCACTTTAAGCATCTCGTTGAGAATCTTTAACAACCAAAGGTCAACTCAAGTGCCCATACCAATTTCATGATCTACAGAGTTGTTGCTGTTGTTTCAATTCTCGTAATGAGGTTCTCTAGATGGCTCAGCGGAACCACAATACAGTAAAAAGAGATCAACTTTCTTAGGCAGCCATTTGTTCTTTGGTTATTTTGAGTGACAATGTAATAACGCAGGTAAACAGGCCCCGAGGTTATAAAACTTGAGTACATTCTCAAACTCAAAAAAAGCACACTGATTGGCTGCTTCCGAGCATGTGCTTGGAAGCAGCCAATCAGTGTGCTTTATTTTAAGTTTGAGATTATTCTCAAGTTTTATAACCTCAAACCCTGATTGTAAGCTCAGTTGTAATACAGTGTACATGGACTGGTCACTCTGACAAGCATGCATTTGTCTCCCTCGAGCTCCTCAAATGAGACTAAACTTTGTTAGCCTTTTTTGGAAAAGATGCAACTGATAGTCTCCCTTGTAAACAAGGAGCTATATAGCAATATATCCATGATCAACATATGGATTCTAAAATTATACTTCAATGATGTCATGCTACAAGCACTTACTTTTTGTTTGATAGCTTTAATGCAAACACAAGGTAAGAAAACTTTAAATAATGTGTGTTCAAATAAGATAAAATTTTCAAACCCAACAAATTGTGACAAATCCTCAGTCCTCTTAAGTTATTGTGTCATTTCTTCTTGCTGAGACCAGTATGGTATAATTGTGCAGTCTGCTCAGGTCAGCTTGCCAAGAAGCTTTAATTGTATCAAAAGTAACCAATATACCCTGACCAGACTGCACATGTCCAACATTTTCAGACAAGTTTTTGTCACCAAGAGGGTCAAAGCTGATAACATTGGTTTATACTGGCAGCTGTACGATTCATTGCAATTTGACACATTGTGATGTATTATGTCTGAGATTTATATAAAGTAAATTCTATTGGAAATGCAATACTGTCTGGACTGTAGCGATAAAATAATATCATTTTATATGTTTATTTTGGGAGCAAAAAGTCCATTTTTAAAGTAGCAAAACAGTCAGGAAGACATTAAATTCATGCCTGTAAAATTTTTAAAAATGTTAAGTAATTAGAATTCTATGACTAGAAGACAACAGTGTAGATCCAGATGAAGTGGCTCATTATGAGCCACCCCGTCTAGATCTACACTATTTGCAAATTCAAATTTTTTTATTTTTTTTTTTAAGTATTTTTCATTATGCACGGCTGCAGATGTATGCCCTTGACATTTCCATGTAAGGCTGTTGTAGCTGCATGGGCCTTGATGATGCAACATTGTTTCATTGAATATTTTAAAATGACTAAAATGTGCATGTGGCTTTCATCTTATATTTTGTATTTTTTTCTCGGCACAGTCGAGTATAATTTCACTTTTGTTCCACGTATCACAAGATTTCATTGATCAAATAACGCGTATGTCAAAATTTAGCCATTATATATCAAAAGTCAATGAATATTCAATCTTTGTTTTTTCCCATTGTACTGCACTGTGTGAATACTAGCACTCTGTCAGATGTTAATTCCAAATGTTTCTCTTGTTTGTAAATTTACAATGGAAATTTTATCAAAACAAACGCAGATATTCAAAACTTTCTTTTTTTCAGCGTAGATCTACTTTCAATTTCTACCATCGGTTTAATACACACAAATAAACATTGCATCATGTTGGTAACTTCTTTAGAATCAGGTCATTTTTAAGATTGACAATGGTCCAATTGGACAGCTCAATCTTGAGATAGGTCACTGTCACTACCCAGTGTCAAAATTATGGTTGCGTGCATCTACTGACATAGCTCACTTGAGTCAAATTCATGAAAGTTATTGTAAACTCTTCACCTAGAGACATATTACAAAACACACTTCCATTTAATCTGCTATGCCTATCTCTGGAATTTCAGAAGAATCACCTTCTTAATTATTTAAACTTAAATTTGTGTATAAGAAACTAAATTATAATACAGGTTTCAAGCTATATCTCATATCAACAATAATAATCATAATATTTTTGTGTGAATGTGTATTTTTATTGCAATTTTATTATCGTCAAGTTACACTCATAGCAGGTGTTTCAAGTTCACAACTATAAAATCTGTTATGTATAAGGGACCACCTACACTTATTACTACTACAAAAACGAATTCTAAGCTCTGCATAACAACTCACATTACATGCACAATAAACAAGAGCATTTATGATGCATAATGCATGCATTCTTTTATATGTTACATATTTATATATTTTCAAAGCATGTTTTATCACTTATCTCTGAAAGAGCTGATTCAGATAATCCAGTGATAGATAGTCAGAATGTTAAGGTAATTGTAGTTGTTACATAATCCTTTGATTACTTTCCCAAACCCTTGTTTTACAAGAAAATATAAGCATCGTAAACGACTGCCTAATACCCCGCCACTGTGAACCAATACCCCTTCTTTTACCTTTTTGTATATTTGTTACACAATTTTTATTATTTTATACATGTATATAGCCCCAGGGCAGGGGCAGATAACCTCTGGGGACAAAATTTTGATCATGACATGAAGCTCATATTACATGCACCTAGATAATGTGTAGCAAGTTTCAGGAAAATCCTGTTCATCTTTGATTTTATAGATTTTTTTCTCATAATCTTATACATTTATATTGCCCAGGGGCAGGGGCAGGTAACCCAGGTGGACTAAATTATGCTTGTAACATAAAGCTTATGTCATTTCAATCATTTCTGTCGAATTTCATCAAGATATACCAAAAGTCTGATTTTACATAGATTTTTTTCATGATTTCATACATGTATATAGCTTGTGTCAGGGGCAGGTAACAACTGGGGAACAATTGTTTTTATCAAGACGGAAAGCTTATATTAATATGACAATTTGTTTCAAGTTTCAGAAAAATCCCTTTCAACTCTCTTTTTATACATTTTTTTTCGTTATTTAATACATTTATATAGCCCCAGGGCAGGGGCAGTTAACCCAGGTGAACAAAATTTTGCCTGTAACAGAAAGCTTACATTACTTGAATCATTTCTGTAAAATTTCATCAAGATATTTCAAAGTGTAAAGGAACTACAGACCAAAACCTATTTTTAAGACCTTGACAAGGGCAATAACTCCATCAGAAGAAATCGAAATTTGCTCATTAACAATCCCAACTGATATATTCTCAAGACCAATGCACATGCCAAGTTTGAAGAAAATCCATTGATAAATACACAAGTTATCGAACGGAAACGAAGTGCTCACGAACGGACGGACAGACATACGTACGACGGATGGACGGACACACGGACAGCCAGCAGGAAAACATAATACCCCGCCACTAACATGTGGCGGGGTATAAAATTTGCTAATGCATGAATAAATGGAGTACTGGCTCAGATCAGACTGCTAGACAGCAGTTTGATCAGGGACTGCCCTTTATAAAATATCCCCTGATCAAATGAAGGGATCTAATTATTAGGAAATAGTTTCAGGAGTAGAACCATTATCTGTTACTGTAATCTGTTCACTTTCTAACTTTTCAGCTATTTCTATCCTCATATGCATGTACCTTGTTCTTTTTTACCCTTTCTTGCATCATTAGCAGCAAATCTGTATCCAAGACTGAGCAAAGTATATGGAATTTAAGCCTACGAGTTCTAGAGACACACCATGATATCTATTGCTACTACAAACAGTTTTTGGGAAACAAAATTAGCCAGGAAGGCATACAGGTTCAACGAAGGTTTCTGAACCCAAGAATTTTGATAAAAGTAGGGTTTTGAACTCATCCAGCTATCAATTTATCATGAAATCTAAGGGTCAGGTTGCTCTGACCATATTAATAATAATCGTCCAGTCATGATGACAATGTTTACAAAGTTAGTCAAATATACCATGATAACATTTAACTTTGACAAATTACTTAAGATTATCAAATAGGACTCAGCTTAATTTTAAAGTCAATGACAGTTTCTCAAATGGACAGGTGAATCTCATGACAAAATTACAACTTTTATTCTATCAACACTATGAACACCGCTTATATACAGCCAAGACCATCAGACAGTGTGATTTTCAATTTTCCACTAAACTTGCTCCAATTTATATCAAGGTCCATTGACAATTCTATCAAAATGCTTTAATACTTAGGGATGAATGAATGGATGACTTGCGATATTATGTCCTTTTCAACAGTATTTCAGTCATGTCAGGATGATGAGAGGGTGATAATGAAAGGCTGTGTGCAGTGGAACCCCATTTACAGTTGATTTCTGCCTCAAGTGGGCTTGAAACTAGGACTGTTAGAGCAGTATGCCAGGCTAACTTATAGATGTCCATACAAAAATACTTTTTTATTTTCGATAAGGGTCATTGTACTGTAGTGTCCAAAATACAAAATTACAGATGAAATGATGAGAAAATTCTATATATTTAGTAACTAAAAGTCCATTTATGACCAAGTTATGAACCATTATATACTTTTAATAGAGTATGAATATTTTGTGTGGTTAATATCATTCCTTTTTATGACCCTATAATAATTTGGCTTGTCCTCAAGTGATATGTAAATAAGTCCAACATTTTTAAAAGGGTTCATCAAATGGCAAAAAGGCCATGCAAATGGTCAAAATCAATTGATAACGAGTCAATTTTAATGTTCTTCACATATATTACTATCTTACAAATGGTAATGACATTAAAATGTACTATACCACATCCACCCAGAATAACATCCTTATGATATCATGTTTCAAAAGTACCGAAATCTGTGTGGTGCACTACTTAGACCAAAAGGCATTTCACCATTAGTAAATGCAGTCTTTAAGGACATACCGATCTAAATTATTTCACTGTAATAGCAAGTGCACTATTCAACATTATACAAGGACCTAAAACAACATGTGCCTGGGTGTAAAAGCCCAAGTCCAGCCTCTGTATGTTTCTGCAGTCTAGCCACTGGTTCAACAGATTGTGTTTGAAATAAGAGTATATACTGATCAGACTACATAATTGTACTGGCTGATCCAAATTTTCACTGTTCACATCAGCAACAATTGTCCACTGAGTCCATGGAAAGTTTCCACTGAATCAATGGACAATGTCCAGGGATTCCACTGAGTGCATGGACTGTCTATTAAGACTGGAAGGTAACCTTTCTCCTGATGCAATTAATATGTATTTCTAATATTAATAAAAATATTGAAATCGGTATTGGATGGAGAACAAAATCATCAGACCAAAAAAGACTGTAGAATAAATAAGGAATAAGCTAATGCTTGCGTATGAAGGGGATGTGGCTGTGAGTGTAATGGTGGTATAACAGCAGCTTAAGCAACAACTTCCGTGAACACCATTATTCATTCAGATATATTACATATTATCATCATTCTCTTGTACTAAGTAAAATCTGAGTAAGTCACCCCATATTAAAGAAATGCACCAAAATGGCTATGGATTAGCTTTGAATACTTGAACAAAATACAATACTGTCTAAAGAATTAATTGAATCTGTGGTCACTATGAACTTCTTAATCTGGTTAAATGTCCACAGATTAAGAGCATTAAGAAACTTATTGCACATTAGCCAAATCAAGAAGAATTAAATATTACAACAAATAAACCACTATAATCATTCTATATGTAACATACCAGACCCTATTCCTAATTAAATTTAACACTCTATTAGATTTAGGGCTATTAGTCTACAATGAGTTATTGCAAGAATTTAAGTGTAAATACAAAACAAGGCACGTTGTAATAAAACCTGTCTTCACACAATGCTTACTGCCTAAGCCACCGCCAAATATTGTCAGGGGCAAAGTCTATATATACTCTGATCCAAATGGGCATGATAATATGCACAGGCTGGTTTAAGCACATACAGAATATGTAACTGCTGGTATGTTATAAGAAGCTGTTCTCTCCCAAAGACAGCTCAAAAAGTATTTTAATATAAAACCTTAATACAGGTAACAGATTTTAAAGTCACACCCTGTTGTAGTTAAAACACGCCTCAAGATTTGTCTGATGTACTTTTAGTCTCAGAGTGTATCATCTGTTTCTGCCGTATTTACAAAACATAAAAAGTAGTGTAAACAACAAGAACTGTCAATTTGCTGACCAAACTGTAACCTCATGCTAATCAAGTCAACTGACATTTTTTGGGGTAGGTCACTTTGAGAGCCTGTCAGGCATGCTTACTAAGACACCAAGTACACCCCCAACAGTGGAGGTTGTCCTAGGTAGGAGGGAATCTACTCTCAACTAGAGCAAGTTTAAACCCACATCACTGGTATTGTACATCTTTAAACACCGAAAATATGTAAAAAAAACCCCAAAAAACGTTGACATCATATGAATATCTGACTCCTAAAACAGGGCCGCTAACACTCCATAGTAACTGGGTCAAAATATCAACAAAATGGAATGTATGACTTCTTAGGTAAGGGCACCCCTTTTTAAGGGTCAGGTAAAGTAATTATGACTGCATGAGAAGGTTTAGCACCTTCAGTGTTCAAAAAGCATAATTTGATCCTTTAAGTGATTGTCGAGTATGATTTTATCTGACAGATATAGACTTGACTGAAAATACTTAGTAACTTGGCTGGAATGATTACAAAAGGTTCTATATTGTTTCTTTCAAATGCAGAAATTCAGTTAAAATGATTTGCTTGCTAGTTTCATGGTTACCCTGATTATTTGCATGGTAACACTGACAGTTATAATCATTATATTCAACATTTGGTTCTTAAATTTTTTACAGATTTAGGAACTTAACAAAGCAGCAAAATTCTGAAACAAAAGCTCAAAAAAAATTTTTTTGACTGTAAAATAAAAAATATGATTCACAGCTGATATAAACTTAATTGTTTCTCTCAATTAATTTATATTATATGAAATACATGTAAAATGGGTGCAAACACTAATGCAGATGCCAATTCTGTCGCTTGTTGAAATGATCTTCACTGAAATTGAACAATATGGCACAAATCTGTCAAATTATTCTAGTATCTGATTAAAATTAAAACCACAGACTGATATAATGGACAAACCAGACATTTGATGGTATCAGGTATTTACTTTTTAAACTATGACCACACAAGTATAATGGCCACAGACATATACTTTAGCATATGAACATAACAATGCCCATCACATCTAATTGACCATCTATACATTGACTCATTGTCTGGGGCCGTATTCATAAAACCACTTAAGTGGTAGCTATGCTGTTGCTAAGGCTAAATTTCTTTGAAGGAGATTCCTACAACTATGAAATTTGCTCTGGAGGAACAGTCTTACAAAGACTGTTCCTCCAGAGCAAATTTCATAGTTGTAGGGAATCTCTTTTATAGATATTTAGCCTTAGCAACAGCATAGCAACGACTTAAGTGGCTTTATGAATACGGCCCCTGAAGTCTACAAACCCATTATCATCTCTGTGTGAGCCACCCCAACAGTTCTTGGCCTAATAAGGAAATATAAAGGACTGGTCCAGAAGGAAATTCTGATCGTAAAATTAGGTCATACATATAACTACCATTATGCATGCTGTTTCAGCTTTTATTTATTTATCTTTTTTTTTTTCTTTAGAGGAGAGGAGAAAAAGTAAACTCTCCAGTCTTCCATGAGCATTATGAAACCAATAGGGCACTATAATTTATTATCACCCAGTTTTGTTTACGAATGCCAGTGGCCAAAAAGCAAATGACCATCATATTATTACAACATATTTCTAGCAGTTGCAGGATCCCTGTATTTCAATTACAAATAATCCAAATTTGAAAACACATATTTTTTGACACACAAGAGGTGTTGCCACAAAATCAACAGATCTGATACTCTTTTGTACACTGCAACACTGAATACTGCTGGCAATTGAAAATTATATGAGTGACCAGTGGAACTGGTGAAAAATGAAACCAGGTATGTGGTTATATACAATTTTTGATAAAATATCTACAGTTTTGCAAAAGGCAAGTATTTAGAATTAATGAAACTGACAGAAAAACTAAGGTCATTTACTATGGTTATTCTGAGTCACTTTTATATAAATTTACATTATACAAGAATGATAAATATCTGCTAACACCAACAGCATGGCTTCATTTACAAAACTGGACATCATCAACAAAGATTCAAAAGTGTACTGAGGTAAGAGGTCGATGATAAAAAAATAATAAGATAATTTCTGTTAAATCCCTGTGAATGTATGTTGTGGCCCCTCATCAGAACCATCTCTCCTAAGCCAGATGATTCTAATGAAGGGTCACAACATGTTTTTATTGAGAAATAACAGAAGTTATCAAATAATTATCATCAAACATTCCTTCATATGTAAAGCTCTAGAGATTGTGTAACCAGAAGGCTGGAGGGTTAAAATACCCATTCACACTTTTTTGACCTTCCATCTCAAGATATCATAAAAGAGGCGGCCACAAGAAAACCACAAGTAAACCTTGTCCATCATTTACTTTACATTGCAGTGAAGGCCGATACTGGTACATGTAATTATTAATACAGCCCATCACATACCTGCCAAGTTTTCGATTAACAAAAGAGTGAGACTGCGCGCGAAGCCTCGATTTAGCCCCCTTTTCCACGTTAGTTCGTTCGCAGCGAAACCCATTGACAATGGAAAAGAGTGAGATTTTTTGTGTCATTTTTTTTCTCTTTATGCGAAACTAGAGATTGGGGATGGCAGTGGGGGAGGAGTAGTATCAGTAGGTAGCTCTTAAATGAAGATAAACATCAAGTATTCTTATTTACAGTTATTATTTTACTAAGATTTTATACATTGAGGTTGTTAAAGTGATCTGCTATCAAAAATGGCAAGTTAGGTTCTGCAATGAAGTTGCTTTAGAGAGTTTCAGCTCTGATAATATTTTGGTCTGTCTAGGTAACAACAAAATCAGATACCGATTGCAAATGTTTTGACGTTTTCAATGACCGACTGTGAAGGTCTGTGTTACCATGCTTTTTTACATCGTTTTTTCCGGCGTGGGAAACACTGAAATGCCTTTGACAAAGTTTATAAAATGCGACGCTGTTGCCCTTCTCACTCTTCGTAACCCAGGTAAACTCGATCTCCCATCCATTTATATATAAAACCTTTATTTTTCTCCGGCGTTTTCATGTTTTCAATAAAACGGAAGTACACATTTGGTTGTTTTCGGCTCTAATCGCTATCAAATACTCGAGTTATTTTTAACCCACGCTATTTTAAGACTATTGGAAACCTTTACCTTTACCTATTTTTAGACCAGGTGATGAATTTTCCCGGAGATAAATATAGATTACGGTGACCGAGATTGTCCGAATGTAGCGGAAGTTGAGAGAAAATCGAGAGATCACAATTTTTTTTTTTTTTTTTTTTTATCATTCTCCGGTTTAAAGTGAAATCGTGAGCAAGCGAAGGAAGCGTGAGTTATGGCTATTTTTCAAAATACGATCGTGAGGTCGTGGGAGGTGTCCAAATTCGTGAGGGTCACGCACAAATCGTGAAACTTGGCAGGTATGGCCCATCATGTTCCCATGAACTGTCTTTTCTATTAATTGAACCTATACAACTTTAAGTCTTAACAGCAGATTTACAATTCATCTTGTAAACCATCAATCTTCAACCACATTTTAACTCTTTGCAAACATGGCATTGGCCATACAATATTGCAGGCCTGAAATGAAGTTCTTGTAAATTCCCATTAATTTAAGATTTCAGTTGTAAATAATTACACAGAAACTAGTAATAATAATCATGAATAAATCTGAATCTGAATTTAATTTATGAAATTATATCATAAAGATACCGATTAGAATGCCTGACAGTTGAGTTACATTTAGAGACATTTTACTGTTCATGCATATTTCATATGTTCTCAAGTTTATAATTTCATAGTCAAATGGGAGTTTTTAATCCTCTGAATTATTTTGCTTACTCACAACAGCTAGAAAGCTTGATACATTTACAAAAAGAGACAGTTTACTGGACACTGCAATAAAGTGCAAGAACATTTATCAGATACTATCAGCAATTTCTCTACTATCTGATATTATGGCAAAAAATACTGTAAAATTTCTAGATTGTAGTTCACAATATCTAATTTCATGTTGGCAACCAAAAATCTAATCTCATTAATATTTGTAAGACAAATTGTAAGACAAACCACAGCATAAACATCAATTCACATTGAATCAAGATGGCTGAACCACCCACACCACCTTTACTTGTATGTTTATCAATCTCTTGCCTCAGCAAAGAATACAAAGTCTATCTGAATATATTCCACTTCTGACACCAAATTGCAACATTTGGTCTATCTTTTGAAAAGTAGCTGACCGATTGCCATGGATTTCTTGCAATCAGAAGTGTATTCATTCTGCACCAAACCCCAATTTCTGACCTCACTACAGACAGTTTCAAGTGCCATGTGGCAGCTGTAAAGATTCTTCAACCACTTTTGACAAATTCACTTCTTTTCTTAGCAAACATGGCAGACTATAAGCTTTTTTGATATATTTTCTACATGTGTATACTGTTTCTACAATGAAATTATGAATGTTTGCATTTTAAAGCAGTGGTATCAAAATGTTCTAAAATAGTAATATATACAAGAAAGCATCAAAATTGAAAAAAAAGCTGAATTTGTAAACAGCTCAGATTTGGATGAGGTGGCTTATAATGAGCCTCTCTTGTCTTTGAACTTTCAATATGATATATGTAGCTTGGATAAAATATTTTTAGAGAATCTGTAGATATTGTCTTCTCTCTCTTTTTTTTTTTTTTTTTTTTTTTTTTTTTTGTTTTTGGTGCTGCAAGCATTAAAATGTTATTAAACCAAGAAAGTGAACTACATTGACGTAACTTAAAAGATGTTATAAAACCAAGTATGTGAACTATGTTGAAGTTTGTTGACTTCATATGAACTTTTTCTCCTACAACTTTTACATAAAATGCATTAGGTCTTATGTCTAATTAATCTTACATCAGCTGTTTTACACTTCACCTGTCATACTTCAAACATAAACTATTACAATATTTGAGCCGTGACACGAGAAAACCAACAATGTGGTTGTGCGCCTAGCGCAGACTCAGATCAGCATGGGCATCCGCCCAGTCTGATCAGAGTCTTCACTGTCCGCATGGTAGCTTAGTCCCTTGGCTACCCTTTAAGTGCTTAGCGAAGAGTCTGATCAGACTGAGTGGATGCCCAGGCTGATCAGAGTCAGAGCTGGGCGCACAACCATTTTGTTGGTTTTCTTGTGTCGCGGCTCATTTTTACCAAACTGAAGTAGCTTTGACAAGGTAAAATAGACAATTTCTTGCCATGTATCTGTGTCACCTATGTACATCAAAGGCTAGGCAAATCTTAAAGATGATAAAAATGTTTGTAGTTTATCAATATTCATAGCTGTTTCTCCATGATTATACATACTGCTGACTATGAAATATGTAAGTATTAGAGCCATGTCAATGTATTCAAAAGTTAAGGTATGCCCATATTAGGCAGGCAAAGCTTTTATATAGACCATAAACATTTTGATTTCCTTACCAGGGACATATATGTTTTTTTCCTTTTAATTTATTATGGTTTGTTGATTTGTGTTTCAAGCAAAAAATTATGTCAGTACCAGGTATCAGCACTGATTTAAATATTCTACCTTTGACAGACAATGACTTCACAGTTAGTCTCGAAACTTGCCTGTTGGTTGTGGATACATGAATGGATATAAACAAAAGCCTTGAAAACAAATCTTTAATGCCCCCCAAAGCAGATAGCAAAATTTACATCTGCAAACTTTCTAAAAATGTTTTGTCCAAGCTATATCATAATCAGAATTCAAAGACTCAGAGTGCAAACAGTGAATATTCAGAGGAGACAGCCTCATCTGGATTCACACTCATTGCAAATTTAACTTTTTTTTAACTAAGTTTTTAGGTTGACACAAAGCTTTATTCTGCTATGTCCACTGATAGTCATTGTTTTTTGCATGTCTGTTGCATGTGGGATGAAATGAGGAAATATTACTTTGACAGCTAAATAAGGTATTTTTTGAAAGGTCACAAAAATGCAATTCAGTTGAAACAAACATTTGAAGGTCATGCATACCATTAAAATGTCATTCATTTTGCATTCATGTGGGAATTTCTTAAAAATCGTTGAAATTCATTGAGGTTTAAATGCATTGAATTGATACTTTTAAAAACATATCAGATGTCTTCATAAGAAGGATGATATCCTCGATATCATCACATAAAATGAATCAAAGGCGGAAAAAATAATGCTCATATAGGTAGACAATATCCCTATACAGTTTCAATATATAGTATTCTAATACAAATATCTTGTCTGGGCTTGGATTAAATTGACATACACTACTGCCTGGTCAGACACTTAACTGTCGGAATACATACGTACAGACCACATAGTTTTGAGTTTGTCCACTTCTTCCCATTCTTAATGCGTCCCAGGTTAACTATATATATATGTATAAAAGGGCTGTTACAAAACGAAAACAAGTCCTAGTTCCCAGACAACATGGTCATTGTGGCTAAACAATTTGCTTAAGCTCCTGTCACACCAAGCCGCGTTTCCACTGCGTTGGCACGGAGTTGTTTAATTTTCCAGAACGCTGTGAGATCGCAAGAAAACCCTGATAGTTTTTGTAAAAAAGGGCCTGTCACGGCGTCCTGACAGCGACCAAGCCATTGCTACGGAGCTCGCATGGCATTCTATGGCATTCCTACGGAGTTCTTGTTGGCGATTCTCTGCGCTCTCACGACGCTTTCACTGCGCTTTCACGGCGCTCACAATGCATGCACTGCGCTTTCACGGTGTTCACACTGCGCTGACGGCGTGCTGAAGACGTTCGCTTGCGGGCGGCACTCGGAGGTAATTGAAGTAACTAGACGGATCCTCATATCGCAGCTCAGGCATGAGACAATGAAAGTGGCCATGCTGAAACCGTCTAGCTTCCTCCAGCCATGGCCGGACACAAAGCATTCTAAGCCTTTGGGCCCTCCTCCGTCGTCGTCTTCCAAGAATGATGTGAACAGCGTCTGCAGCATTTTGGAACTGCTGGACCTGCATATGGGCAAGCAGGAGTCCAGCTTGCTGGCGTACGTCGGACATAGTGAAAGGAATGCTTATTTGCATACCTCGTTTTTATAGTATTTTGTTTGCATATCTCATTTTTTAATCTATTTTGTTTGCTTTTGTCATACAAACGCCGATGGGTGCAGTAAAAGCTCCAAGGGAGTGCAATTAGCGCCATGGCAGCTTCTTACAGTCTTTGTAAGAGCGCAGTAAAATAAATTGCACTCCGTATAAGCGCCGTAGACTCGTCATATAAGCGTGTTATAGACGCAGTGACATCTCAAAGAACGACTTACAATCTCCGTGCAAACGCCACGGACAACCACGGCGTTTGCACAACGACCCTTGTGCGCGCCCGCGGAGCTCCATTTCGGTTGTAGGAGACTTCACTGCACTGCCATTGTGATCTTATGGTGACCCCACTGCGCTTTTATTAGAACGCCGAGCAACGGCGTTTGTTTTGAGCATGCTCAAAGTGTGCGCTGTCGCTAGGCGTTCTATGCGATCCCACAGAGTCTACTGGCGATGCCACTGCGTTGCTGCGGTGATGCTTGCGATCGTACTGCGTGCACCTCGGCGTTCTGCATTTTTCTTGGATGCCGCGGGATCGCCATGAGAACGCTGCTCTGGTGTGACAGGGGTTTTACCCACAATGACCGAGAAGAACTTTTGGAACTATCACTCTATTTGTTTTGTAACAGCCTCTTTTTTGTTTTGTAACAGCCTTAAAAACAGGTGTGTAATGTGGGCAGAATCTTGTTTCCAGCCTCTCAATGCACTGAAATGAATAAATACTAATCATCACTGAGCCTGAACGACATAGAGACATGGATTTTCAGATTGTTACTGCCTTGTTCCAGTTCGATACCTGGTACCGACAATGCACTGGCAAACTGCGCGCATGTGAAAAAAGAGAGTGCCTATCATGGCCTGTGCCAATCATACCCTATATCACAGGCACTCGTTTCATGCAATGTAAGCCACTCATACCCTATACCACAGGCACTCGTTTCATGCAATGTGAGCCACTCATAGCCTATACACTATCAAATGTGAGCCACTCATACCCTATACACTATCACAAGTGATAGTGTATAGGCTATGAGTGGCTCACATTGCATGCAATGAGTGCCTGTGGTTTGTGCTCAGGCAATTTTTAGCTGTTATACACTTTAAGGGGAAGAAGATCTGAAATTTTCATTTAATGAGGGTCAACTCTTTTGTTAATTTGCTTGTGATCTGCAACACCTTTAAAAGGTGGGTGTAAAAGCTTGCAGGGTTTGGATTTACTAGTTCTACATACCCATAAAATTCTAAGTATCAGGACAAGACATACAGGTCTGAGCAAACAATGCAGACCCAGATCAGACTGCTCCTACAGGAGCAGTATGATCAGGGTGTATATTGCTTGCCATTCTGCCTGCATGTTCTGGGGCCGTATTCATAAAACGACTTAAGTGGTTGCTATGCTGTTGCTAAGGCTAAATATCTATAAAGGAGATTCCCTATAACTATGAAATTTGCTCCGGAGGAACAGTCTTACAAAGACTGTTCCTCCAGAGCAAATTTCATAGTTGTAGGGAATCTCCTTCAAAGAAATTTAGCCTTAGCAACAGCATAGCAACCACTTAAGTCGTTTTATGAATACGGCCCCTGGATGCTTACTGCATTGTAAATCCAATTCCATTCTAGGACAATTATGGTAATCATTTTAGGTGTCCCAATTTTTAGAACTTTTACCGAATTAATACAGAAGAGCTGTGAAAACAATGAGAATGACTGAGTGATAAATAATGAAGACACTTGATTGATGACTGATGCAGAAAACAAGTTTCTTTCACACAAAAGCTGATTCTGCCAAACTATGGTCTTATTGTAGCCAATATAACATGAGGTTTCTCTTTTCATTTTCACCATCCAAAGAATGGTGGACAGGCATAACAGTGCAAGTCTTCAAGTCTGTGAAAGCATTTTACCATAAACATTCTAAAATCTGGGACACAAAAAATAATTACCATATCTGTCAAAAAAATGAACAGTTTGGTATCACATTGTATTAATGCATTCGAAAATGATTACAGAATGGCAAACAGTCTAGACTCAGATTGCAATCTGATCTGGGTCTTTGCAATCTGATCTGGGTCTTCACTGTTTGCCAAGACCCATCTGCCCAATACTTACAATTTTTATGGTATTTGGGCATTCGGCCACATTCATGTCCAGGCAAATAAAATCCTTTTTTTTGGGAATATATTTACAATAAGACGACTCAAATTTTCATACTTAAGTTACTTCCCTTTTCTGTTCATGCCAGCAGCGTAACTGGCGTACCTACACAGACTCTTTTCAAGCTACATTGTAGTTATCTAATAACAGGCATGGAAATGTGTTGTATAAGTGGATGACAAATTAACTCTTGCAGTCATATTTTGAGTAATTTCCCCTTGATGATTTTAGCTGTTATTTTATGCCTGTCAATAAGTTATCTTGTGAACTCCACTTATATTTGGAACAGGTCATGGCAATGTCTTACATAACCCATGCTTTCATATTCTTTTCGTTATGTCCCTTTGATATTTTAAGTGACCATTTCCTTTTATCATATACTTTCACTAGTATTGCCCTTGATACTAGATATTTGGCCCACCCATTATAGCCCTGTCAGAAAGCGCTGTCCAGCCCTGTTGTCAAAAAGTCAGGTGTAGGGCCGAGATCACCTCACGTGCAGGGCGGGACAGAAATATCTCAGCCCTTGTATCGGCCCTCAATTTTGGCGCTAACGTCAAGTATTGCCGCTGACGTCATCAAAACAATTCAGCGAGCTAAAAGACGTCTGCCGCCATGTTTTATTGCCGCACGTCGACTGGCTGAAAGTGGACACGCAGAGGCTTCGTAGTTTGTTCTAAAACCAGAAAACCATTCTCGGTAAGTTTTATTTTGTAATCTGAGCCATTTACGATTAAAATACCAAACAATTATGATGTGTTTTCTTATTTTGTGCTCAGTTGTACTTCCAGCTGAAAGAAAAATGGCGGCACGGCTCACCATCCATGATCTTCCGACTCGAACATCTTCATGTTTTTTTTTCAGCCAATAAAAAGAAAAAAATGCAGACAAATTTATTGGAACAAAAATATTGCAGTATTTCTTACAAAAGTTCAATTTCTATAAGAAAGTATATGATAAAAAGATCATCACACGGTTGTTTTGATCCCATCCCTGATCTCAGCCCTCGGACCGTATCAGCCCGAGCCCGAAGGGCGAGGGCTGATACGGTCCGAGGGCTGAGATCAGTGCTGGGATCAAAACAACCGTGTAATATTCTCTATTTCTGATATAACATGTGAATACCCTTTGCTATATTTTTGGGGATATTTCAGCTATAATATCACTTGGACTTTGAATACATTTCCATTTAATTCAATAATATGGTAACATATTTCACAAATTGCAAGTGAATATAAACTTTGATCAATTGGTAACATTCTTACGTATGTAAAATAAATCATTTCCTTTTCTCGTTCAACAATAATGTCTTTTGTCAGCAAAAATACAGTTTTACTGCTACATATGTTTAATATCAGAAAATATACTAATATCATTTTACAGCTTGACATTCTTTACGGGGAATAAAGTCTCAAACACTTGTTAAATTTTTCTGTGTAAATGCATTTTTTTATTTAAGGTAAAGTTGCTGTTTAAGGTAAAGTTGTAAATTTGCAGACCTGGGCTTGGTCGTTCAAACCAAGCCCAGGTCTGCTAATATGCAACCCATTGATCTAAAATGGACTTCCAATATCCCAGACAGTGTGTATTTTTTAAGTAACATCTTTCAGTCGAGGAATTTATTATTGACCGTATTTTTCCAGTTTTTCATTCATGTTAGTTACAGCAAGAGTATCATCATGGTGTCAGTTTTCCAATAATTATCCATTTAAAATACATTAAAATTTTTAGGACCCTTGTTAAAATGAAATCAAAAGGTTTAAATGGTGTGGCCATATGTTGGTTTACATGACATTTGTGACAAAATACTGCAAGTATATCTTCCTGCTGTCAGTTCACTGCCGTACTTTACTAGAGCAAGTGAGCAAGGGCTCACATACATCCCCAGCCAGTGCCACCCTCCCAATAAAATCCAACTTAATACAAATATATTACCTACCTTGTCAAACTGAACAATACTTACAGTACACTGACAGATTACTGACATTCATAACTGAACAATACTAACAGTACACTGACTGATTACTCACATTCATAACTGAACAATACTTACAGTACGCTGACTGATTACTAGCATTCATAACTGAAAAATACTTACAGTACACTGACTGATTACTGGCATTCATTTACTGAACAATACACTGGCTGATAACTGGCATTCATAATTGAACAATACTTACAGTACACTGACTGATCATTGGACTTCATAACTGAACAATACTTACATTACACTGACTGATAACTGGCATTCATAACTGAACAATACTTACAGTACACTGACTGATTACTGGCATTCATAACTGAACAATACTTACAGTACTGACTGATTACTGGCATTCATTACTTAACAATACTTACTGAACAATACTTACAGAACACTGACTGATTACTGGCATTCATTACTGAACAATACTTACAATACACTGACTGATTACTGGCATTCATAACTGAACAATACTTTAAACTGACTGATTACTGGCATTCATAACTGAACAAGACTTACAGTACACTGACTGATTACTGGCATTCATAACTGAACAAAACTTTACACTGACTGATTACTGGCATTCATAACTGAACAATACTTACAGAACTCTGACTGATTACTGGCATTCATAACTGAACAATACTTACAGTACTGACTGATTACTGGCATTCATAACTGAACAATACTTACAGTACACTGACTGATTACTAGCATTCATAACTGAACAAAACTTACAGTACACTGACTGATTACTGAAAATGAGTTCAAGTGAAAGGAAACAATAAGGTCATCAGTGCTACAGTATTGTGCTGCCATTGTCACAGTATAAGGTGGGAAATCAACACAATCAAATGAGCCGTGACACGAGAAAACCAACAAAGTGGTTGTGCGACCAGCGCAGACTCAGATCAGCCTGGGCAGCTGCCCAGTCTGAGCAGTCTTCGCTGTCCGCCTGGAGGTAGCTTAGACCTTTAGATACCTTTTAAGCACTTAGCCAAGAGTCTGATCAGACTGGGCTGATTCCCAGGCTGATCTGAGTCTGCACTAGGCGCACAACCACTTTGTTTGTTTTCTCGTGTTGCGGCTCAAATGCACTTAGCTGCTTGATACAATTTCTCACATAGCCAGTCTGTAGGAGTTGATCTACACATTTAGCACATTGATGATACCACCCAACATTACTTGGTGACCCACATTATAATGGGTCAGCATAATAATTACCCAAGATTCAATAATACTGTAACCATAGATAAAGATTTATTGATACTCAAGATTAAATAGGGGGCACTTGAGTGGTTTTTATTGGCCAAATACAATAAAGGTCATTTAGTAATAATAAAATAGTATTCTTTTTAAACGGTCAATAATACCTGCTAAACTAGTCATTATGCATGATGGCACTTAACCCTTATAGCACAAAAAAAAGGCAATATTTTTTACATCTGCAAAATTTTAAAAAATGTTTCAGCCAAGCTGAACCATATTAAAAATTCAAAGAATAAAGGGCAAACAGTGTAGATCCAAATGAGATGGGAAGGTTTTAGCAATTCAAGATGTGAGACTCAATTGCAAGTTTCAGTAACTCAAGTCCAGATCTGAGACGAGATCAATGGCAAGTTATTAACAACTCAAGTCCAGATTTGAGACCAAACAGCAACTTTTAGCTATTCAAGCCCAGATATGAGACTCCATAGCAAGTTCAAGCTGTTCATTTCAAATCTAAAAGAGTTCCTTCAAGAGCAGAAAACACATTCAGAAGAAAGAACATGGGCCATACTTCGAAGTTTCGGCTATTCAAGCCTCATAAGTGACCCTTACAATATCTGGCAGCGAAAACCAGAGAAAAGCTTACTGTAATTTAGCCCAGATCTGAGACTCCATGGGAAGTTTTAGCAATTCAATTCCAGATCTGATACTCTATTGCAAGTTTTAGCACTTTAAGTCCAGATTTCAGACTCAAGTATCAAGTCCAGATGATATATATTCATAATTGAGCCGCGACATGACAAAACCAACAATGTAGTTGTGCGCCCAGTGCAGACTCAGATCAGCCTGGGCATCCGCCCAGTCTGATCAGAGTCTTCGCTGTCCGCATGGAGGTAGCCTAGAACTTGAGCTACCCTTTGATCACTTAACGAAGAGTCTGGTCAGACTGGGCAGATGACCAGGCTTATCTGAGTCTGAACAGTGCGCACAACCACATTGTTGGTTTTGTCCTGTCGCGGCTCAATTGAGTTTTTCAGATGCCTTAATTAGCCCAGAATAAATCTGAGGACAGCCAAGATATCAATATCAAAACCGAGACTGGACAACTAGACATGACAAATATTGCATACATTTTTCTAAACAAATTTTCCTTCAAAATTAAGCCTCTGGCCAAGACTTTCAAGATGACAATGGTCATCAAACTACTGAATCTTACAGAAACTGACGTTTAGGGGTATAGTTTACTCCCTAATTGGGTCAAAAGGTCACTGACAACATTTCCCTACTGGGTGTTCCAAACTATATAAGCACCCTGTTCCCTGGTGTGCTAGTAACCATCCAAGTACATTAAAATAAGATCAAATTATGGCAAATCTTAAGTAAACACTAGGTCATATCAATTTGATATTAAATCAGGGCAGTTCTTTCAGCCATGAAATTATTAAATAGTTCTGGAGATATGAAAATATGGACTGCACTGAAGAACCCCTGATGTACCATAATACTAAAAGTAAAGATGTACCAGCAAACTTATAAGGTTCATCCAAGATATTTGTTCTTGTTTCTAGAAGTCTGCAGCAACTATGTTCAACAGCATGCCACAGTATTTATCTCCACAGTATTTATGTTCAAAACAATAATATGACTAAGAAAAACATGAAAAACTTAAAAAACCTAATTTTCAAATTTTTTTGTGAGCAGAAATATACTGATTACCATGCAATAGGTCCAAGAATAGAGCCAAATCATACATACAAAACTGTAAACTTCTTTTATTAATTTTATTACTGATAACATTATAATAACATAAGAAAGCTCTGAATGCAAGAAAGCTCTGAATTCACTATCTAAAAATATGAAAATATCTAAAAATGCTCATAAAATATAACCAATTCTGAGACATCAAAAGGTATGTGAAGACCTACTCACACCAAAAGTAAGTACAAATAAAAAGTATGCAAAGCCAAAAAAGTACAGGTGCAGATTTAAACTCAAGTGACAGGAAGGATGAACATAGAGCACTACTAGATAAGTATACAAAATCCATAAAACTGTGGTTTTTCAAGACCCTTTCAACAGTTTTCAGCAGTTTTAAGCTGACGGGGAAATTGGTGACTCATGACAATTAGATGATAATTGAGCTGTGACAAGAGAAAACCAACAAAGTGGTTATGCACCCAGTGCAGACAGATCAGCCTGGGCATCCCCCAGTCTGATCAGACTCTTTGCTAAGCGCTTAAAGGGTAGCTAACCTACCTCCATGCAGACAGCGAAGACCCTGATCAGACTGGGTGGATGCCCAGGCTGATCTGAGACTTCACTGGGCACACAACCACTTTGTTGGTTTTGTCGTGTCGCGGCTCATATAATCTTGAAGCCATCTAGATATCCTGTCCTTGGCTAGAATCGAACCATGAACTCTGGGTTATGTGCACAAGATGACCAGCCTTAAAATGGAGGAAAACCCTGAAGTCATTACAACCCTACAGAACACTAAAAACAATGCAAAACCCCTAAAACGGTCATACCAAATTTTGTGACAGAAAGAGCAAAAAACATTGTTATAGCCATAAAGGTCATTGATCTTTAACTAAAAACAAGAAGAAGAAACACTCAAACACACAAGAAAAGATCTAATCTACTGAAAGCAGTTTCCATGAAAGTTTCATGGCGACTGTAGTCTTGATTCAGATGAACTGCACAAGGCAAATGGCACTGATGATAAAATCAATGGTAATTACATCAAACATCAAAGTGCAGTATGCAGATTTGTGCATTATGCCATGACTGGTCCTTTGCATGTATTCATGCTCAGACTCTGTGAAACAAACAGGAGGCATGTAGCATTCCCTGCGGCAAAGACTGAAAGTTAATTAAAGGCAAAAATGCTAGATAAATCTGACTTCAAAACTATTGATGGCAACAGAAGCAAATGAGGTTTCTCTAAAAGATCGGATCAGTTTTGAAGACGTCAGCAATAATGACCTTAAAAAATCTCTTTTTCTCCTTTGCAAGGGAAAGGTCATGATGACAATTGTTTTTACAGCAAAGACGTTGATAATCTGATAATATCATAACAAGATGTTCTTTGAGAGATGTGTAATTAACATTCAGAGGTAATGATGAAACAAATAAAGACTATTCAAGACACTGATGAATCCAAATGATGCTCTCCATGAGAAAAGGTGCAATAATGCATCAGTTTCAGACCTGATAAGTGAACTCCCGATATCTCAAAGTTGAAGTTCATCCCGATATCTCAAAGTAAACGAAGAGGTTATGATGAAACAAAAGAAGACTATTCAAGACACTGATGAATCCAAATGGTCCTCTCCATGAGAAAAGGTGCAATAATGCATCAGTTTCAGACCTAATAAGTCAACTCCCGATATCTCAAAGTGGAAGTTCATCCCAAACTACTGATATCTCAAAGTAAATTTTCTGGTCCCAGAAAATTTACTTTGAGATATCAGTAGTTTGAGATAACATGAGTTGAAATGTAAATAAAAACAAAAAATTTGTTCAAACTATTTTCTTTAATATAAGAGACTACTTAGTGAGATATCAGTGTTCAAGATACCGAGAGTTGACTGTACCTCTTAGTCCTTTCCATATAAACATTACGTACATCTCAGATGAACATGTAGTGGAACATTGTTAAAATTGCCTGAGATAAGGAGGACTGCAGAGATACAGATTGAGCAAGTTTCCATAAGACATGGTGGCCATTTCAACTAAACATCTTCACCCTAAGATTTTCATAAGTTCCATACGAAGTGTATGCAAACCAGTCTTGTAAAATTCTGCTATAAGATGAGTTTCAATCCAAAAAATCTAGTTCAAACTATCCCAAAATTCTAGATCCATCATGCAAGACAAATCTAGACTTTTTTAGATTGATTTGGCGGGAAAGAAAGGTAACTGAATAAATATGTACATATTCCCAATAAGCAAGCTAAACTGTCTGCTCATCAATGTCTTCTTGAACCTTTTCTTCTGTAGGACCTAAAAAGAAGTACCTTAACCAGAAGAGGCTTGAGATGTTTTGGAAGGATCTGACAATAACGGCATACTTTACCAGCTCATCATATTACTGCTAATAGCATTGTAATAGGTACTCTCAGTGTGGTACACTAAGAAAGATGGGAAAAAATTCCAACTTTGCAAGAAATGATAAGTTTCTTTTTATGACTTTAGATACAGCATGCAAATATTACTGTAATACAAGTATTTGTGATGTATTGACAAAAAAACAAATGTCCCCCACCCCACCTCCAGATTTCCCACACTGTATTTTTAACAACCCCCCCCCCCCCCCCCCCCACACACACACACACACACACACCTTCCTTAGGTTGTCAACCTTGAAAATAAGTTCAAGGTCACCAAACCAAACTAAGTCACAGGCTCCTTATATATTCTATCGAGTATGTCAAATATATGTAGTAAGTTAATTAAAGAGAATAAAACTTAAGATTTTTCCTTAGAAATAGTCATACCAAAGTCAGCCAATCATAACATATAGGCCAAGGACACGTAATTGTATGATGCAGCTGCTACAATCATATAGATGTACATAAGTACCAAGTATGATGACGGTGCGAGGGCAACGTCGATATGAGAATTGAAATACTACTACTGTAGCTGCAATAGTTTGTGAGTTAAACACAATTGTTAACATTGGTTAACCTGATCACAGACACCGATGCTGACCCTAATGCATACTACGATGCCGGGAGTATAGCATAAGCACCGTCACCTTGGCATTTGCAAAGGCGTGCTAATAACAAGACCTGTCACCGGGACAGGAAAGCTCGCCTGACAGTGCCTTGCCCATCACCTAAAAAACTTTAACATAAAACTTTAACATTTTGCTAACGCCGACGCCGCTAACACTAACGCCGACGCCGGGGGTAGTACAACAGCTCTTCCTGAACTTCATTCAGGTGAGCTAAAAATGACTTTTATAGGAATTTCATTGTGTGGCAGAAATAGAGGATCTTACACGAGTGGTCATTTCATACAAAATTTATGAAACAAGCCTTTGGCGAGTTTCATAAATTCCATGAGTGTAAGATTCTGTTTATCATATGACCCTTTAAAATAGGATTTTGACGCCTTCGAACTGAACATTACTTCAATATGAAAACGCAATGCAATATGAAAACGCAATGTTGACATGGACCTTGTCAATGACGTTATGTGTACGCGCAGAAGTGTTATTACATGTGTGGTCATATCATTATTATGACACAACGTTATCCACTGAATAACAGCGACGTCATATGATAAAGATTCTTTTATCGGTTAAAAAGCAGCATGAAAAAGAGTATTACCAAATTTTAACACTTATGGTAAAAAAAAAAATGAAAATAGTTGAATTTGCAAACAGCCTAATTATATAAGACCCAGATGAGGCAGTTCATAATAAGCAGCCTCATTCTTTAGTCTTTCAGTTCTCAATATGAGCCCCGACAGGACAAAACCAACAAAGCGGTTGTGCGCCCAGCGCAGACTCAGATCAGCCTGGGCATCCGCCCAGTCTGACCAGAGTCTTCCCTGTCAGCAGGGCGGTAGATCAGAACCTTGGCTACCTTTTAAGCGCTTAGCGAAGAGTCTGATCAGACTGGGTGGATGCCCAGGCTGAGCTGAGTCTGCGCTGGTCGCACAACCACATTGGTGGGTTTTGTCGTGTTGCGGCTCATATGATATGTGGGTGAAACATTTTTTGAGATTCTAAATAGACAAAAATTTTATCATCTGCTTTTTCGTACTTTAATGCAGAAACTACTTTCAGCATCTCTGATGAAAACAGTGAATCTATTTACCATATGAACTTGGTGACAAAAACTTGACATATACCCTGATAATCTATTTCCAGTATCAAAGCAAGTTTGTTTGTTTGTTTTTTTGTTTTGTTTTTTTTTCATTTTTATGGTTTTTGTTTCTTTTTCTTTTTTCTTATGATTAATATCACCCTCATGCACTTTGGATTTGTTATGCATCATTTTGATTTGTTTGCCCTAGAAAATAACTCTTTTCTCATATTTTTTCATAAGAAGGGGGAGGAGTGTTACAGAGAAAACCTACCTCTGCCTTTAGTGTCAGGCTTACAGTGTTCTAGACACTCTGCCTCAGTATCAAACCGGTTATCATTCCCATCACAGCCTCCATACCAGAACCTATCACAGGCTTCAGTCGTATCATCATAATACCACTTTACACTATAATTTCCACATTTTGTTCCTATGTCACTAGAATTTTTGCAAGCTTCCCATGATTTTTCAGCCCCTATTCCTGGGTATAATACAATACCCAAAAAGAGAAATAATAATAGAAATAACACATCACAATGAAAACGAAAATCCAGAGCCATTATTAAATCCTACACCAATCACTCCCGACACTGGTACTATGACTAACTGTAGCCAGTGAAATACAACACTACGTGACACTATTATCCAATACTACCAAATACTATACTCTCAGATGCGCACTCAGCGATTTATTTTCACTCGTTCATATCCATCAGAGGTTTTAATCTTTAAATATCACATAAAAGGTCTGGAAAAGTTTCATTCATCAGTTTTTGCACTCATCATTAGTAAGGTTTGCAACAACATTAAAATGCTCTACCAAGACAGGTGTAAAGACTTCACTGAAAATATTGATCCCACAAAAAGTGTGCAAATATTTGAAAATAAAATTTGAAACTGACTCTATCTAGTTACATAAATGTTTGCACTTTTGATAACCTATACACTGTGGTTTAATGACTAGTAAATTTTCATTCAGTGTCCTGTATCTAAAAATCTATAAAATTCAAAAGGCAGAAAAATCTTTATGCTTAAATATGCAAAAACTGTAGGAGAGCAAATATTCACTGATATATACCAGCTTAAGTTTACCTATACTAACATACTTAAAACGAAAGTTTAATCCACTAATAAATTTTATTTCTCCTATTAATCAAAGTGTACATACAGACACTGTCTTCCCTTAAACAACTGAGCTATTTAATGCACCTTCACTCCTTGACTACCGTTAATGTGTTGCTCCTAAAATTTTGGACACCCGAAAGTCGGACAATTATTGTTTGAAAATTCTTAGAATTTCAAAGTGGATTTTACACAGGTTAATGCATCCAAATGATGCTTAGTGAATGGCAAACATTATAAACCCTGATCAAACTGCTCCTAAAAAGCAGTTTGATCTGGCTCTACAATGTTTGCTCAGACCTGTCTGTCCGAATATTTAGGGTCATTATGGTACACTGTCAAGTATTGGAAGACATGCAACAGTGACTTAGAACATCCTTGAACCTTTTAATGCACTTTCAGTCCAACCAAAAACTACAATAGATTTTTTTCCTTTTATAAAATGAAACTTTAAAATCATCAAAAATGCAGTGTGTCAATTTGTCTCCATACAATTGTCTCCATAGCAGTGAAACTAGATACACACTATCTTGACCACTTTAATACCTAGTAGTTAGAGCTGCAGACAATGCTATGTTTTAAGGATAATTCTGGGATAATTTTCCTTATTTCTCAATAAGAACATTATGTTGTGACCCCTTGTTAGAACCGTCTCTAATGAGGATCACAACATAAATTTGTATGGTGAAGTACAGAAAATCATCTTGTTAGGGGCAATGCATCATCAATGTAATATCTACTGAAATTATTTTCCGTAAATCCTTCGGCTATTCGCACATATACAGCAATTCCGACTAACGCGACTTGTGACACTCTTTTTAAAAGCTTAAACTTGAAAATAACCTCCCCTTATCACGTGACTACTTGTATAAAACGGAAGCCGCAAACAGCTGATTCATATTTCTGACAGCGTGGCTGTAAGGTAAGATCGCGACGCTCGTTTTCGAAGTAATTTTGCAATTTCGAAATTTTCTTTTATCTTTTATTGAAACTTTATTGCGTTTGCCAGCTACGGATATAGTCCTAGCATTTTATATTGATTAATTATGGCAAACGAGAGAGACGAAGTCCTTCTCGAAGATTCGAATGATTCGGAGTTCTCGGGTTCGGCCTTGAAGAAGTGGAGCCGCGTAGCGGTCCCATTATTTCTGTTAACAATTCTTTGTCAAAAAAGAAAGATAAAAAAGGTAAAAAGCCTTCTAAAAGCAGCACGTCGACGACGGCTAAAAGTACCAAAAATAGTAATGAACCCAAGCCGTCGACGTCGTCGGCACCACATGTAAAAGAACGTAGTTCTTTTGAAAAAATGATAGACTCATTTACTGATGATGAAATTATGCAGTTAAGAAATATTTTGGGCTTTGAAGACAATTATGCAAATGAAGAAGACTTTCAGTCTCTTTATGGAGATAGTTTAGAAAATATGCCAAATTTGCACATTAAAGTTTCTGAGGTCTCTGACCTGGAGCTGGCAACAGCCCGTAAAGTGGCAGGTACAAGTAAACAGTCAAAAAGGGAGCCGTTACAACCTGCAAAGCTAACCCAAAATTTAATTAATGTTATGTTTGAGCTGCAGGAAGCAGTAGAGCCCAGTCAAAATGAGGAAAATGAAATCTGGGACTTGCCCAAATTAAAAGGAGCAGTTATAAAGGGCTGGCTATTGCTCAGTCTTTGGCAATTTAATAAATGCTAACTAGTATATCTCAGTGTGCTACTGATGAACGTATTGCCAAATATACGGTCCACAAAAAGTAGGGGATATTAAGATATTAAAAATTGTGTAAATTAGAAAACATATCAAATCCATCTGAAACGGCAAGTGTTAATCAGAAAAATATTCGATTAAACATTTTGCATTACAATTTTGATGATATATCCTGTCATGTGATCTGCGTGTAATTCGTTTTAGACAGGGGGTCGACACCCAATTTTCACACGAATCTGCTACAAAAACAGATCCTTTTCAGATTACAAAATTTACACAAAAACACTCGTTTTGATTCATTTAACAAGCTGAAAATTGCTTTTACGCGCTGTTGCATCAAAATAAAGAGTGCAAGCCATAAACGTGTGAATTTTTCGGTGACTCGATGTACCTGTACGATTTTTGTTTTCTCGTTTTCTTCCCAAAATGACCGTTTTGAAGAAGAAAAAAAATCTTTTAGCATACAAAACTGAAAAGTGCATTGAAAAGTTAGCCTAGTTGAAAAATTTGAATAAATTTTTGTTCGAATTTACCACATTTTTGTCCTGACCCCCTGTCTGAAACTAACTGTATGCAGATCACGTGACAGGAAATATCGTCCAAACTTTCATGAAAAGTGTCTTAACGGATATTTATCTTATCAATACTATGCGTTTCATATGGATATCACATTAGTTGTATATGCTACAATTTTTCAAACCTCAATATCCCCTACTTTTTGTGAACCGTATATAAAGTCACTGAAAATTGTGACATGTTATGTAGCCTTATGGTATATAATGAAATTTGGTAAATTATGAACAAAAGGGCTCAGAGTTATGACAAATGCTTCTCATATATATACAAAACTTAGTGGCAACTGGTGTTATGCCTATT
Organism: Ctena decussata; assembly: GCA_963989385.1. NCBI lineage: Eukaryota > Metazoa > Mollusca > Bivalvia > Lucinida > Lucinidae > Ctena > Ctena decussata. Next base: position 28,688,979 of record OZ022499.1, on the reverse strand, counting down.
ATTAAACTGTTTGAGTTTGTCAAGCAATAGATTGCTGGTATTTTAGAAGCAAAAACACTATTCTCAGATGTTATTTATTTGATGGATCAGGTGTTTCATAATTTATCACTAAGAAGGAGATATATGAATAAACCTCATCTCAAAAAGAAATATCAGAATTTGTGCCGGTTTCGGCTAGGTTATTTGGGGATGATATACCCACTGTGATATACGCATTTCTATTGCCAAAGAAAATAAGAGAATTTCCAAAGTTTTGATTATAGACCCTATAGGGGTAGAGGTACATGTACATTCAGAGGGGGCTTTGATAGAGAAATGACAAGGTATAATAGATTCCAGCCGTACCCTCAGTATTTCCAGTATGGTATGTGTAGACCTAATTATATGTTTCAGTGAGGTTTTCCATGCCAGATATTTGTGTCAGGCAGGGGCAGAAAGCTGACGGTGTCAGCTATTGTTACATTACCCCAAACTGAACAGTATGAATTTAGATCAAGTGAGTCCTTTTGGCAAATTACAATGTTGTCATGACGCCTCGAAAAAATTACTAATGATCCTTGGATATTATAAATTATCTCTGGTTATTGTATTGATTTTGAGAGTGAACCTGTTCCTTTTAAGATTCCAAAGAAAATTTGATTTTCAGAGGAACAGGATAGATGTTTAGGTTTTGAGATACAAGAAGTATTAAATAAGGGTGCATTTGCCCATTCTGAACATTTGGGAAAAAATTTAATATATGTCTAACAATTTCATTGTTTCTAAACCAAATGCCAGATATAGACCAGTTATAAACTTGAAATATCTCAATTTAGTTGTTCATTATGAACATTTTAAGCAGGAGACTTTTTAGTCTGTTTTGAAACTTATTCAAGAGAATGTTTATTTTACAAGTATTGATGTGCAGGATGCATATCTTTTCTGTGCCTATAAATTCAATTTTTTGTCACTGTTTGAAGTTCATTTGAGATGGACAGTTGTTCTATTTTCTTTGTGTCCATTTTGGCATTGTTTTCTAAGATTTAAAGTCTTATTTTTACTTCGTTTAGGCAACAGAATCTCATATGCTCATATTATATTGACGATTCTCTCAATATGGACAAAAATAGAGATGTTTGTCCCTGACATACAATGTCTATAGTTAAGACGTTAGACTCTCTAGGTCTTACTACAAATAGTTAAAACTCGGTGCAGTAAATTGTTTTCTTTGGCTTGGTGATAGATTTTGTTAAATTCCTCTAAGAGATGAAAAAGTGACAAAAATCTTTAATTTAGCAAAAGTTTTGCTGAAAAAAGAAGTGATTGTGGTAAGGTAGCAGGCATCTTTCTTTGGTTTGATTATTAATATCTTTATTGCCAATCCTGAAGCACTATTGCATTAAAGGTGTTTCGAAAAAGACAAATTGGTTGGCATGGGTAGTTCAAATTGTTCTGACAATTTTGATAATGAGATGTTTATGTCATCAGACAGTAAGAAAGAGTTTCAGTGGTGGTTAAGTAATGTCCATCACAAGAACGGGATAAGATTAAGACAGAGAACTGTGAATCTGGTTTGTACAACAGATGCCTCTTTTTTAGGCTCTCTAATATGATATTAACTGTGGTAATGGTGCAATCGGCGGAGCTTCAGTTTTTTATTAAGTATCCTGAACTATTAGTCATTTTGGCAGTCTTTATATTCTTCTGTGGGTAGTGTATATTTACATTTTCAGAGTGTCAAAATGTCCCCAGTTTTATATATTAATAATATGGGCGGTACGAACTCTCTCGAAATGAATAAACTGGCTGGAACTATTTGGCAGTGTTGTATTGATAGAGATATTTTTGTTTCAACATCACATTTAAGTGGTTCTGAGAATCTTTCACCTGTTTTTCTGAGTAGAAATATTTTAAATTCAACAGAATGGAAGCTTAAAAAAGAGTTTTTTGATTGAGTGTGTAAACAACTTTTTGTTCCGAATGTTAATCTATTTTTGTCCTGGTTAGACAGGCATTTAGATAAGTTTGTTACTTAGTTCCTTGAGGCAGGTTCATATTAAACTGATGCATTTTTCATTTTTCTTGGCAGAATTATAAGCCATGTATTTTTGCACTGTTCAATTTAATAGCTCGGGTTGTGAACAAGATGGTCTCAGATAAAGTAGATTAAGCTTTGCTTATTGTCTTTGGATGTCACTGTCATGCTTTCCATTGTTACGATCTTACATTGTCACCTTGGTGCAGAAGGTCAGTAGCTCCAATTAAAACATTTATTGACTCTTTGCACCAAGGTGACGTCATGATTTCTTTTCCTGTTAGACTGCCCCACCACAGAGTTTTGTTAACCCTTCCTCACAGCAGTCAACTTCATCCACTATCAAAAAGGCTAACGATGGTCGCTGTGATGTTATCAGACAGAGATCGGAGAGTCAAGGAATTTCAAGATCAGCAGCTACCCTCGTCAACTTCAGGAGAGATGGAACCAGAAAACAGTATAGTGTGGTTTGGAAAAAGTGGTATTTTTGCAATATTTTTAGACAAACTAATCCCTTTTATACGTCTGAGGCAAATGGTAGCTTCCTATCTCAATTTTCTTGTGAGTGATGCAAAATTATACTTTGTAGTTAATTCCCATTAACCATGCGGTTGCAGACATCAAACCTTTTTTGACAATGCATGGTGTTGTTTTCCATCCTTCATTTATGGGTTTTTGAAGGGTTTATTCAATTCTTTGTTTCCAAATCCTAACTGAAAATATATTTTTGGGTCGTTTCTTTGAGGTATTTGAGTTCTCTGGTATCTGTGGAGGAGCTATCAATGAAATTGTGAATTCTGAAGTTAACAGCTATGATAGCTTTTTCTTCAGCTCCAAGAGCTCAAGTTTTAGTTTCATTTTATTAGTCTATATGACTGTTTTGAAAACAAAGTTGTGTCTTATTTCAAATATCTGTTAAAAACTTTGAAACAAGGGAAAAGTTATATTCTTGAGTTGTATCATTATGAAAATGATTTTTTGTGTGTAATGCATACTTTGCTTCTTATATTGTGTATACTAAAAGTCATAGGAAGTCTCTGCAATAGTTAATTTCTTCCAGTTATCCAGTTCGTTCTACCCAATTAGCACCTGTTAACTGGTTAAAACCTGTGTTACATGATGCTGCTGTTGACTCTAATCAGTTTAAAACCCATTCTTATCGTTCAGCTGCTGTTTCAGCAGCCTATTCTAGAGGCTGTTCTTTAGAGCTGATTCTGAAGTCTGCAGATTGGTCCTCAGCTAGGTATTTCAGAAAAAGTTTTTTGAGGCGTTCTGGGCCAAGAAATATGGACTTTGATTAGGCAGTCATGGCTGCAGGTTGTTTACATACATTTCTTTGGTTTACTACTTGTGTTTAGGACACATGTTTTGACTGAATATATTTTCAGGAGTAATTTTAGTAGGGTTATGGTATATTAAGAGTGTATACGCTATTAATATATTATGGTTTATGATATTACTTAAAAGAATAGTTTTTGTAACATTATCCTTATTGCTTTTATTTTATGTTTTGTTGTCTAGATTTAAAGTTGCTGTATATGTGCGAATAGCCGAAGGATTTACGGAAAATAATGACCCCTCATCCAAGCGTCCGTGAAGGATGAGGGGCATTATTTGAGTAAAGCCGGAGGCTTGAGCACATATACAACCCTCCCCGGTTTGGAAATTTTGATTTCCGATTGTCAGGTATTGTCCCGACCCATTATGGTTTTGATTTGCTAGACAACAAAACACGTTATTTAAATTTATGAATCAGCTGTTTGCGGCTTCCGTTTTATACAAGTAGTCACGTGATAAGGGGAGGTTATTTTCAAGTTTAAGCTTTTAAAAAGAGCGTCACAAGTCGCGTTAGTCGGAATTGCTGTATATGTGCTCAAGCCTCCGGCTTTACTCAAATAATGCCCCTCATCCTTCACGGACGCTTGGATGAGGGGTCATTTTCCTAACTACTGAGCACTGTAATTACCGTAATCGACCTTATTAGCGCCCTGTGCGCTTAACTTTTTCAAAATGGCGGCAAATACTTGTAGTAAACTTTCATATAAGTGCACATTTTAATAGGTTATTATATACTGAAGGGAACGAATTTAAAGGTAAAGCATCAGAGAAAAGCTGCTTATAAGCAGGTTTTCTCTGATGCTTAACCTTTAAATTCGTATGGATATATATGTAGAAGGATAGAGAAGATTTAGAAGTAAAAACTTAAATATTCTATTGCATTTTCAGCTCTTGTAAACGAGAAAGCAAAGGGATAAACCAGTAAAAATATGTGCATTAATAGTCCTATGCCTCACAAATTGCCACGGCATGCGCTTATAGAGGCATGTGCGCTAATTAGGTAGAATACGGTATTCCGAAATTTGAACAAGCTGATTTTTTTGAGCCAGTAATGCTTGCTGGCAGAAATTATAGTGAACAGTGTAGACCCTTATCAGACAGCTTTGTTTGGATTTCTGTCTCAATATATGAAGTCCTTATGGTAACCATATTTGCTGGGCTACCTTTCAGACCAATTTTGAGGAAGGATTCTCATAGTTTTTTTTTTTTTTTTTTTCTAAAAACTAAGTTCTTAATCAAAACATTTTCAAGATGTTTCATTTTGAACTGGACCTTTTTGCAGCAATTAAGTCCCACTTGATGTATTTTTGTGGAGAAATCAGAAAATTTTGAAATCTTCAACCCAAGAAGTTTTGCCTAACTGCAGCTCTGCCTTATATGATAGGCAGGGGCTGAAGGGCAACAAAGTCTTCATGTTTGAATTTGTCTGTTGACAGGTAACAAGTTTTAATTTACAAGGGTGACAGTGTTGGTGTTAAAACTGTCAGTCTTTTTGTCAAGTTATAACAAATATGAAGTGTAAATTTCAAAATTTAATTAATTTCTTCAATATGGTACATATTGGGACACCTTTAAAAATTATTGCATTACCTAAAATTCTGAGACAAAAAAAAAGATTTTATTAGTTGGTAATAAGTCATAATATAGGTGAGAATGGTAAACAATGAAGACATTGATCAGACTACTCCTTAGGGGCAGTCTAATCTGGACCTACTGTTTGTGCAGGCATGTCTGTAGTTATTTCTCCTAATAAGACTTGAAGTTCCTTATAATTCTGGTATCCTCAATGAAATTATTAATAGAAGTTTCCATCATCTTATTCAATGACTGCCGATAACTCATTAACTATTTTTTTTTTTTTTCAAAATAGGAATCAGTCTGGAAATTAATTCAACGGTTATTTGTATTTTAATTTCTTTCGTGTCAGATTAATTTGCTATGTAGAAGACTGGCTGCTAAACTGATGTTTGTTACTGGTAAAAGTTCTTTGGCACTAGAAGTGGACCAAACTAGAAACTGCTCCTCTAAGTCGAAACCTCATCTTTTACCTATAATTATGACCATAAAAGCTTAGCCCCAAAAGCCGACAATAAAATTTACACCTGCAAAATTTAAAAAAATAACTTGTCCAAGCAATACACTAATCATATATTGAGTATTTAAAGACTGGACAGCAAACAGAGGTGGCTCATTTCATGAGATGTTTTTTTTTGTTTTTTTTTTTAGTTTTTGGGCACTTTAAACCTTAATATGTTCTATAAAAGGGTTTAAAGCCTGCCTTTGCCTCATACTAATACTCCCTTGATCTCTGACCCCTGCATATTTAAGAACAACATCACTTTCTATATCAGATATTTTATTGAATAATCTGGTGAAGTTATTATGTATTAGATCTTAATTTAATGCAAACATCCTAATAAGGATTTTATCTTTTTAAGGAAATCTCTTAATTATTCAATATATACTATTACAACATGTCTTACTCATTTCCTGAAGCAGTGCATATCACCAAAGTAACTTTATATATTGGGATGCCTAAACCCTTAAAGCACAAAGCAGATGACAAAATCTATTTCTGCAAAATCCAAAACAAAAATTCTGTGGAAAGCGGTGTCTGGCCTCTCAGCACAATACAAAACTGAAATTGAGCTGTGACACGACAAAACCAATAAAGTGTACAAAAGTTTACACTGCCAATGCTGTCAACTCTGGAAAATTAATACATATATCTCGCTTCTACTCCTCAGAGGCGAGACAAAAATGTGGTGTCCTCGCAATATCATGCTGTAAATTCAAAGAACAGAAGGCAACCAGTGTAGCTCCTGATAAGGCGACACATTATGAGCCACCTCACTTGGATCTACACTGTTTGCAATTCAATTATTTTCATTCTTGGATCTGCTGACTGATCACTCAATTGCAAACCGTGCAGGTCCTAATCAGAGTCTACACTATTGCTCCAAAATGTCTGTCCTAATACTAAGTCTTTTAACTGTATATGTATGTTTTTTTCTGTTGTTTTTTTAACTCACCAATTAACTTCTTTAAAGTAGTTTTATAATCATAATGACGTACAAGCAACACAACAGCACCACTGATTATCTCTAGGGCTTCTACAGTGGCCCTGGCTTGTCTTATAGCAACTGTTTTAGGCTTTTAGGTCCAATCATTCACTGAGACTAACACAGTAAATGCAGATCAAGAGGTCACAAGATTAAGCCCCAATTGTTTATTCAAACCGAAGCATGACTTTAGTGTTGGTGGGGCACCTAACCCATGCTGAATCCCACACATAGTATAATTTTTATTGAGAACACAGTGAACAAGCTGATAATCCCAATTTATCACAAGAAAGCTTTGCTATCAATTCTTTTTGTTTCATGTGAGGAAAAGCCCCCACAAAATGATATATCTTATCAATTATTATCATTAGGCAAACACTTAAATGATTAACCTGCCTTTCCAGATGATCTGATGACCATGATATTAATGATTCTGCACTCCCATAGACAATAGCTTTTACATATCATGTTAAATATAACTTTGATACAATAATGTGCTGTAGAATGATTCTAAACAAGGTAACTATGTAACTTCAATACATTAATGTGTTGTAGAATGATTCTACACTTGCATAATCAGTAACTTTAATAAATTAATATGATGTAGAATCATTCTGTATTAGCATGGTAAATAGCTTTACACTTATGTATACACTTGCATGGTCAATAACTTTGATGATGTAGAATGACTCTATACATGTACTTGCATGGTGAATTACTTTAATACATCAGTCTGCTGTAGAATGATTCTAAATATTAGGTCTTGCATGGTCAACAATTCTAATGCATTAATGTGATGTAGGATGACTTGCATGGTGCATAACTCTAATAGTAACATGATTGATCAATAGCTTTTAATATATCATGGTACATAATTTTGATGTATTAATGTGCAGTAGAATGATTCTACACTTGCATGGAAAAACTTCAGTACTTTAATGTGCTGTAGAATGACTCTGCACTTGCTTGGTAAAAAGCTTTTTGATACAGTAATGTGCTGCACTTGCTTGGTAAATAGCTTTAATACTGTAATGTGCTGTAGACATGCTTGGTATATAGCTTTTATACAGTAATGTGCTGCAGAATGACTCTGCACTTGCTTGGTTTATAGCTTTAATTTAAGGAATGAATTTCATTTTTCTGAGGTTTATCGAAGTGTAAACTACATTGGGTCACGTGCAAAGTGAATGAACCCCGAAGGGGTTCATGTAAACTTTGCTAGTGACCCAATGTAGTTTACACTTCGATAAACATCAGAAAAATTAAGTTCATTGCTTATATTTACATCCGTTTCAATCAAATCTTTCATGAAAAATCTTATATAAGCGCTAAAATTGAAGCATTAAAACATGTACACGCAGTTTTTTTCTGCTAACAGCAGAACGGTATCCATAACGTCATGACGTTGCTGACGTCCAATCAGGTTGTAGAGAGCCATTGTTTTTTTTACGTCACTGACGTCGCGTGTCTCAATGTAATTATTGGAATGTAAACTACATTACGTTCCAATGGTTTACTATAGGGCTTTTCAGTAAATACACCAATAATGTAAATATACAGTAATGTGCTGCAGAATGACTCTGCACTTGCTTGGTAAATAGCTTTAATACAGAAATGTGCTGTAGACATGCTTGGTATGTAGCTTTTATACAGTAATGTGCTGCAGAATGACTCTGCACTTGCTTGGTAAATAGCTTTAATGCAGTAATATGCTGCAGAATGTGTCTGCACTTGCTTGGTAAATAGCTTTAATACAGTAATGTACTGCAGAATGAGTCTGCACTTGCTTGGTAAATAGCTTTAATGCAGTAATGTGCTGCAGAATGACTCTGCACTTGCTTGGTAAATAGCTTTAATACAGCAATGTGCTGTAGAATGACTGCACTTGCTTGGTAAATAGCTTTTACACAATAATGTGCTGCAGAATGACTCTGCACTTGCTTGGTAAATAGCTTTAATACAGTAATGTGCTGCAGAATGACTCTGCACTTGCTTGGTAAATAGCTTTAATGCAGTAATGTGCTGCAGAATGAGTCTGCACTTGCTTGGTAAATAGCTTTTATACATTAATGTGCTGCAGAATGAGTCTGCACTTGCATGGTAAATAGCTTTAATACAGTAATGTGCTGCAGAATGACTCTGTACTTGCTTGGTAAATAGCTTTAATACAGTGATGTGCTGCAGAATGAGTCTGCACTTGCTTGGTAAATAGCTTCAATACAGTAATGTGCTGCAGAATGACTCTGTACTTGCTTGGTAAATAGCTTTAATACAGTAATGTGCTGCAGAATGAGTCTGCACTTGCTTGGTAGATAGCTTTAATATAGTAATGTGCTGCAGAATGAGTCTACACTTGCTTGGTAAATAACACTAATACATTGCAATGTAGAATGATTCTGCACGCTCATGGTAAAGAGTTTTAATACGTTAATGTGTTGTAGAATGATTCTACACTTGCATGGGAATTAATGAGATGTAAAATGATTCTACCCTTGCATGGTATATAACTTAAATACAGTGACGTGCTGTAGAATGATTCTACACTAGCATGGTATATAACTTTAATACATTGATATGATACAGAATGATTCCACACTTGCATGGTATATATTTTTAATACATTAATGTGCTGTACAATGATTCTACACTTGCGTGGTATATAACTTTAATACATTAATGTGCTATAGAACGAATCTACACTTGCATGGTATATAACTTTAATACACTGATGTGCTGTAGAATGATTCTACACTTGCATGGTATATAACTTTATTACACTGATGTGCTTTAGAATGATTCTACACTTGCATGGTATATATTTCTAATACATTAATGTGATGAAGACTGATTCTACACTTGCATGGTATATAACTTTAATACATAAAAGTGCTGTAGAATGATTCTACACTTGCATGGTATATAACTTTAATACATTAATGTGCTATAAAATGAATCTACACTTGCATGGTATATAACTTTAATACATTAATGTGCTATAGAATGAATCTACACTTGCATGGCATATAACTTTTATACACTGATGTGCTGTGGAATGATTCTACACTTGCATGGTATATAGCTTTAATACATTAATGTGCTATAGAATGAATCTACACTTGCATGGCATATAACTTTTATACACTGATGTGCTGTAGAATGATTCTACACTTGCATGGTATATAACTTTAATACACTGATGTGCTGTGGAATGATTCTACACTTGCATGGTATATAACTTTAATACATTAATGTGCTATAGAATGAATCTACACTTGCATGGTATATAACTTTAATACACTGATGTGCTGTGGAATGATTCTACACTTGCATGGTAAATAACTCCTAGGCAAAAATGTGCCCTAGCATCTTTCTATGCTTCTAATCTGCATGTTTGAAGAGACTCAATATGACTGACTTCCTGTCCAACCACAGCAGGCATCTGTTTGGCTGAAAGGTACTCTCTTCAAACTTAATCATGGGGTCAAGGGTTCAAGTCCCTCTGTCTGAATCTTAAATATGCTTCATTACACAGAGCCCTTCACAATCACTCTCCCATTCGCCTATAATTCTGTTGAAAAGGACCTAAAAACAAGTTTATCATTTTGATAGTCATCTGTGAGATGGTCAAGCATGTTATTTGCAGTGGACAAACTTCAATTTGAATTTAAATATGATACAAAAGGTGACAACTGTCAATGTGTTTGCCAGAGGTAAACTTAAAACAACATCATCAGAAAAGATATCTTAAGACATTATCATTATGTGAACTGTTTATGCTCTGCCAGTTTAATGCTTAAAGTGCCAAAAAATGAAAAATGGCTGAATTTGCAAACAGCCGCTCATAATGAGCTTCCAATCGAGATCTGCACTGTTTGCCCTTTATTCTTTGAAATATCAATGTGATACAACTTATGGACAAACAATTTTGAAAGTTTGCACACATAAACTTTGTTGTCTGATTTTTGGAGCTTTAAGGGGTAAACTCATGAATAACCTCCTCAAAGCATATACAGTTTGCTCATACATCAGTAAAAGAACAGTGCACACCCTACCACACAGTGCAACATGTCTTGGTCAGACTCTTTGCTAAGTTCTTAAAGGGTAGCTATGTGTCTAAGATACCTCCATGCGGACAGCAAAGACTCTGATCAGACTGGGCAGATGCCCAGGCTGATCTGAGTTTGCGCCGTGCGCACAACCACTTTGTTGGTTTTGTCCTGTCCCGGCTCTTTTTTTCTCATACTGAGGCTATGTCATGTCAAAGAGTCAAAACACCACGGAAAACTTCTTTCCTTCAATACACACAAAGGTCGATAAATGACCAAGACCATTGATTAAATGACCAATCACAATCCATTTGACAGTTCTGCCCTGATAGTCTTGTTAAAGCTTTCACATAACCAGGCATAACTTGTCAAGCACTTAGATCAATTTGATTTATGTCCATCTCTTTAATAATTGCATAAGGGCGATCAAACTTTAAATCACCATACAGACACTTAACATGATTTGACATACAGGTAACTGACCACTGTAGTTTGAGCCTACAGTGATACTGATCAGAGCCAATCTGGTGACCTATATTTTTTATTATGGGACACCTCTATTTACAGAGATCCCTCCATTTATATTTTTTTCTATCTTTTACTGGTTTTAGAGCCTTTGAGAAGATTTCACCACTATAATTGAATCTTGAATCTTGGTGCATGAGAGTATTACTTGCAACTGTACGTTTCTTACATAGTCGATGTCAGATTTGGCTCTGCAACCTCTGTAGACGCATCTGAATAGGTGTTCTCAAATCTAATCCTCTTGCCCATGGATTCTAATCCTCTCGCCTGCTTTCATGCATTTACAGCCATTGCACTAATTAGAAAATGGAAAAGCACATAGTGTTGAAGTTACTTACTGCATAAATTGAAAGCTCTCAAATACATATGCTGAGGAAACTGAGACCTATAGTTAAGGACAAAAGTTCTGCATGGATGTTAAAGTAACATCTGTGCAGAAGTAAGTATATTATCTGTCACTGCTTATGGGCATGGGCATAGACAATTTTAATACTGGCTACTGATCTGGTGGCAATCATGCAGTGAATCTTGTAGACCAGTCTATTTGTATCATTGTCATGCTTACAAAATTTGAACAAACAGCAATTACATGTATGTTAAGCTTAAGTCAAAATTGGCTTTACATCTAGATTGCTGTCTCATATACTAATTTTCAGATGGCGGGGACTGTCACTTCGTGCAAAGACTGTTATCTCAATAAATGTTATCTAAGTACCTACAAGGCAATTTTGTTACCCTATCCACAAATTATTGTTATTGAAAAATAATTCAGCATTAATTGACGATGGACAATGTTACGGTACTTATACCTTACCTATATGGTCATAAAATTTCATCTCCTGGGAAAATTTCAAGTGATTGCAACATTAATGTTTGACCACATTGTCGTATTTACCCAAATTTGCAGATGCTAATGCACAAGAAAACAAATGGATCCAGATCTGACTGCTTCTCTGGGGCACAGACTCATTTATTTACAGTCAAACATGTTTAATGAAGTCACTTGAGAGGTACATAAAACAAGAGCTGTCATCAGAGACAACACATTATATCCAAATGTAAAGGCACTTCATTGTATGGAGTCTTTCATAATTATCCTCCCATCATCCTGATATAACTGAAATACTGTTGAAAAGGAGGTAAAACTACCAAGTCGTGCATCCATCTATGACCCATTTAAAATGACCAAAATGGACTTGGGTCATACATCCCAAAACTTACTATCTGGTTATCAGAGGTCACTTGGTGCATTAAAATAAGGGTGCAATAATATTATATGCAGCTGCCAAAAGTAAATATTATTGTGAATCAACAAACCATAAGTGGTATGTAAACAACCAAACAAACAGAAGTTCACATTACAATTAAATGCAACAATCTTTTCACATGTACATACAAATTCAAATGGTCCATAAACTGCTCTCATATCAATTCATATCAACTGAAATATATGCAATGTATGAAAATTACCATATTAGTCAAAGACTCAATGAAATTTCAGATTTATTGGTTTAATTAAAAGTAGTTATAGTAGTTACATGGTATTGTTTTTATCATTTCTAAAACAGAAACTTTGCTTTCTGACTCTTACACAAATCTGGTTTGTAAGCAAAAGGCCAGAATTGATAATTAATGGTTCCAATTTGCTCCGACCATACATAGATCAACTCTTAAATGAAAGAATTTGCTCCTCTGGGAGCAAATTATTTCCTTTAGGAGTAGACCCCTTTTTTGGAAATGTTTCGTCACTCATGGAAGCAACAGGAAGTCACAAAAGTTGTCTCCCTTTTAAAAATTAGATTAAAACAAAGTCATGTATCCCTGTACCTAAGATACTGTACTGGCTGCACTTCATGTCTGTAGCATCAGACAAAGAAATCAATTTCTCCTGAAATTTTCACTAAATCTAAGACATCAAACAAAAGTAATGACTACAATAAAGCAACAATACTAGAGAGACTCTATCAATTAATCATCAGAAACTGAAATCAAAGAGAATAGGACAACATATTATACCAGGGGACAGAATAAACTCAAATTCTAATGCACTGACAAATATAACATGGTGTCTGATTGGATAATGTTGAAAATTTGCAACAGTTTATTCTGTGATATCCGACATCATTTGAAAAACCTCACTTTTCTTTGGCTGACATTTGGTTTTAGGCTGCTGAAAGTGCTTGCCATGGGTGCAAACAAGTACACTTTCAAAAGTGAAACTGTGAAAAAGTGCATTAGAAGTGTATTAGAATGCGAATAACTATAATGAAAATTGTCATTTGGGAGGTAAATCCTCTGTTTTATTGTCGAAAATTAGTTTTAAGGCTCCGCTCACGCGTAGCCATAAAACGAAATTTCTGACCATAACACCGACGATTTACCTCCCCATCGAACACTTTTGAACATAGTTATCCCCTGAGTAAACACTGTGCAGACCCATATCTGATAACTGTTCTGGACCATCTGTCACTCTTCCAACATTTCTGGAAACATTAATCAGATGAATGGGTACATTTTCAGGAGAAGCAACTCTGCCATTTTCAGTTTTACCTCCCTTCTCAAAGGGGTTCAAGTTTTAAAGGAATGCATTTGATCCTCTGGGTGCATTTTATGAGATGATCCCCTTTGGAAAAACTTCATTATCCAGGGAAGTAAACAGTAAGTATTCAGTTGTCTCCCTTTGAATAAACCAATGTCCAGAAAACATGGTAGTCCTGCAGCTGGTACCCTATACAACTAGTCCCCATATCAAAGTTTACTAAACCTGCAGTATGCTTTGACTGACTAATGCCGATCACAATCAATCCCCGATATCTCACATTTGAAGTTCATCTCAAACTACTGATATCTCAAAGCAAATGTTTTAGTCCCTGAAAATTTACTTTGAGATACCAGTAGTTTAAGATAACAGAAGTTGAAACAAAAAAACAAAAAAAACAGGGAATTAATGTGTCCAAAGTATATTCTTTGATAAAAAAGTGTACTTTGAGATATTAGTGATTGAGATAACGAGAGTCAACTGTAGTATTAAGGTGGATGGGTTCACATCTATGTCCATGTTTTTTTCTGGTATTTTTACAGAAGTAAACAACTGTACTGTGACTCTGGGGGACATATAGCCCTTTCAAAATGGGGTCTACTCTAAACTGAAAGAATCTCTGTTCACAGGGGAGCAAATTCTTGCCTTTATTAAATATAGTTGACTACTATTGAGATTGGAAGCAAAAATGAAAATGACAGAGTTGTTGCCCCTGAAAAGAGGTCTGATACATGCTAGGCTCAAAGCTGCATCCCTTAAACTGTATGGTTGGGGTCAAACCCTTTACTAGTAAACCTGTGAGTAGGTTTGTATGTTTATGCAGCAATAAGAAAACATATCATGGAGTTATTGAATAGTTCTGTATAAATCAGCCAACACAACAAACATTCTTAGCAAGTCAGCATTATGTATTAAGTCAATAGGGACTAATTGTCTACAACATTCTTAGAAAGTCAGAGCTGTGTTAAGTCAATAGGAGCTCATTTTCATCTACAAACATTGTGGACAAGCAATGGCCACCAGGGTCAGAAAGTCAGAAGTATGAAATTCATCTATTCTGAAATAATCAGCGGCTTAAAAATGCACTCATTCAGCCCGAGACTGAACTATGACACCATGGAGACTCATTTCCTCCAAGATGAATTAGACTATCATAATACTGAATATGAATTTAATGGCTTGGAAATAGATGAAGCTGAGTATTGTCTTGCATAATAGGTTTTCTTAAAGCTACAAGGCATATCAATCCAACAATCAATAAAGTTGTCTAAAAGATCATCAGCAGCATCAGAGCAAATAAGAACCTTGTGTCAGTCCTACTCTTGCAGATGGCACAACATACAGTGCTTTATCCTACTGACAGTGAGTGATACATATGAGCCACGACGTGGGAAAACCAACAATGTGGTTGTGCGCCCAGCGCAGACTCAGATCAGCCTGGGCATCCGCCCAGTCTGATCAGAGTCTTCGCTGTCCGCATGAAGGTAGCTTAAACTCTTAGCTACCCTTTAAGCGCTTAGCAAAGAGTCTGAGGAGACTGGGCTGATGCCCAGGCTGATCTGAGTCTGCGCTGGGCGCACAACCACATTGTTGGTTTTCTCACGTCGCGGCTCATATATTTAGCACCCTGAGCCATCAAGGGCATAGCACACCAGTATACCAAACAAAAGATATTCATCAACTCTGAAAAAGCACTGAGGGCTATAATGATTTCAGCCACATGCGGAGCCATTTTAAATGTGCAACTGTATGCAATTCTCTGAGAATTAAAGTTCGTGATTTTCATAATCAAGATAAATGTCCATGAACATACGATTTAGGTACAGATTTAATAGGTGAAGCCAAATTTAGTACCCATGAAATATGTCTAAAATTACAGAGGTCTCCACAAAAATAAAAACAATTACAGTGTTCTGAAAGTATTCCATCTAAGCTGTCCTATTCTATACCAATATTAGCCTAAAGGGTCCAGAAGCGATGATCAGCAGCCAGATTGCTCGCTGCTTTTCATTATGCCTTTATGAACATTACCTTTTATAATGTCCCTTTTACAGAGACAAGACAATTTTTTTCCATACTGCACCTGATATGCAACAGCTAATTAGTTACTCAATAATTAATCAATCATGATAGAAGCTGCTTTGAGTGAGTCATTACCTGTCTCCCAACAGTCTGCCAGCAGCCTTAATTATTTACAGACACATAAAAGCTACTTATTTGGTTAGCCTGTAAAAGACAGTGTAGCCAAAACCAAGACAAGCAAGACTCTACCATTGGCATTACATGAGCCACGACACAAGAAAACCAACAAAGTGGTTGTGCGCCCAGCGCACTCAGTTCAGCTTGGGCATCAGCCCGGTCTGATCAGACTCTTTGCTAAGCACTTAAAGAGTAGCTAAGGGTCTAAGCTATCTCCATGCGGACAGTGAAGACTCAGATCAGACTGGGCGGATGCCCAGGCTGATCTGAGTATGCGCTGGGCACACAACCACTTTGTTGGTTTTGTCGTGTCGCGGCTCACATCAATAATTTAGGAATGTCTGATACAAGTCCAGAATCAATACCACATGGAAAGCAATAAAAAATGCTTTTTCATTCTTTTTTTCTCTTTTGGTTCTGGGGCCATATTCATAAAACGACTTAAGTGGTTGCTATGCTGTTGCGAAGGCTAAATTTCTTTGAAGGAGATTCCCTACAACTATGAAATTTGGTCTGGAGGAACAGTCTTTGTAAGACTGTTCCTCCAGACCAAATTTCATAGTTAAAGGGAATCTCCTTTATAGATATTCAGCCTTAGCAACCGCATAACAACGACTTAAGTGGCTTTATGAATACGGCCCCTGCTTTCACTTTTTTCCCCCTTTTTTCTTTTGACTTACAGATTAAACATTCAAAGAGAAGTTACTGTAATAAGAAGCTCCCCCAACCCCCTTGCCAATGCCAAAACACAGATATCCTGCTGCAATAACATCATCTACACTATGTATTGCAAATGATGGAAACAGTTATGCTTTCACCATTATTTAAACCAGATCAACTCTATAGAAAGTAAGTTGATACGTAAGCACTTTTCATATATATATTTGAGACATGTCAAAGGAAAAACTTCTTCACTGCATTGCAGCAAAGACTCAGACCAGCTATCAAATATGCAACCTCATCATTATTTTTCACATTAATGTCAATGTAAATGGACCTTAATGCAAAGAAGCAAGGCCTCTGGTCAGTTTGTGAAAGGCCAATCAGAGACTTCAATTTTGGCACTATATAAGGCTTACCTTTTCATGGCTCAGCTCATTCAATTTTTTTTTTCAAATATCTAACCACAAAAATCTGCAATAATATATTAAAGGTATATAGGTACACAATTATGCAAAGTGTACATCTTCACCTCGTACATCTATTAAAGTTTCAAACTTGGTTACTCAGGCTTCAAAGCTGTGAATTCATGCAATAACTTTGAAATAAATCACTTCCTATTTTTGTTCACATTTCCATCAATGAAATGTTCAGACAAGGAGCCTACTTAAAACTTTGATCAGCAGGGGTTAAAATTGGAAGAGATGGTAATTTGTGGCTAACCACAAAACCATTTAACACCAAAACCACCACTTTATCATTATCTACCATCTTTATTCATCAAAATTTCTTTAACAATTTACCTAATAAAAATGCAATTTATGAATGAGAATAAGAAAAGTCTCAGTATGGTTTGAACACACAAACCTTAGATAGGCAATAAAAATCAATGTCAAGGGCGAAATGTTTGTTTCTGTTCTGAGCTCTAGATAATGTGAGGTTTTGAAGATGATTTGGGATTTTTTTGTCACAATAGAAAACCTAATTATGTGGTAGCCCCACATATTGTATAACCAGAGCAGCAACAAACATCTTACCAAATTGATTTGGAAAAGCCATGCACTGTTTGTTATCTCTTTTACAGAACTAAGTACATGAACTATTACCAATCAAAGACACCCAATTTTTCTTTGCAGAACAAAGTACAAGAGCATACCATTCGTCTTTGCAGAAACAAGCACAAGATACATCATTCCTTCAAAAGTATAATAGCTAGACTAACCATTACTATGCTCAACAAAATACAGGACAGACACACCATTATCCCTAGAAAAACAAAGATAGGACACCATTCTCTCTTGAAGAACAAAAACAAAATTTATTTACAGGACAGACATGCTATTCTCTTTTGTAGAACAAATTACAACATTCATTTAAAGGACAGACACACCTAACTCCTTGAAGAACAGAATATAAAATATATTTCTATGACAGACACATCTCATTCTCTTTTGTAGAACAAAATACAAGATATACTTATAGGACAGATCTGCCATTCTCTTTTGTACAACAAAAATGCAAGATTTATTTAAAGAAGGACATGACACATCTAACTTCTTGAAGAACAAAATACAAAATATATTTCCAGCTCTTTTATAGAACAAGATACAAGTTTTATTTCTAGGACAGAGGCATGCCATTCTCTTTTGTAGAACAAAATACAAGATTTGTTTATAGGACAGACCTGCCATTCTCTTTTGTATAACAAGAGTATTTATAGAACAGACATGCCATTCTTATAGTTTGTAGAACAAAATACAATGTACAAGATTTATTTACAGGACAGACATGCTGTTCTCTTTTGTGCAACAAAATATAGACTTGCATATAGAACAGACTGGTACATGCCATTCTCTTTTGCAGAACGAAATACAAGATTTAATTATAGGACAGACAAAACCATTCTCTTTTGTATTCAAAAATACAAGATTTATTTATATGATACACACACTATACAAACTCTTTTGTAGAACAAAATACAAGATTCATTTATATAACAGATACACCAAACTCTTTTGTAGAACAAAATACAAGATTCATTTATATAACAGACACACCAAACTCTTTTGTAGAACAAAATACAAGATTTATTTATATGACAGACGCACCATTCTATTTTGTAGAACTAATTCACATGTTGGTTTCTGGGTCAGACAAGACTGTTGTAGAAAATATACTCTCTATGATGAAGACAGACACTACAGTCACTGAAGATTGTGTCACAGGCATGTATGGCCAAGTCAGACATAATACAGCAGTAAGGTAATGATGATCACAATTCAGCATTAAGTTACAGAGAACAGTATTAAAGAAACCAAGAAAAGCCGAAGCTTTGATGAAAATGAAAAACAGCAAAAACAGAACAGACACAGAGAATGCTAATTAAGAACACAAAACACCATCAGATCAAGGCTGAATTTTCAACGTCAAACAATTGAAGTTCACAGTAGGTACAAAATGTTTTACATGTTTATGACAAACATTTTAACACTGTTTAGTACACAGAGCTTCATTTAGGCTTAGACTGAAAGAAGCTTGTGTTTCTAATGAATGCAATGTCAAATTTAAGTTTTTGAATGTGTTTATAAAACAGACAGTAGTTGAGGTGTTTACAAGCTACTGATGACATACGACAACAGGCAGTTTCACTTTTTGTGTCATTTATTATTCAATCTGTGTCACGAAAACTTTGATCTTCACCATGAACCAATTAGAAAGATTAAATCTTCACTCAGACAGTTTCATCATAGTTATAGGTGAAATACTAAAACAAGGTCCCTTGTGTTGAAATGTGGTGTTTAAATATCGAAGAAAAGCCTGGATAACAAGGCGGTCTTTCTAATACTACACTGCTCTTATTTAAACTTTGACATATGGCATAAATATTAAGAAAGCAAAAGGAATTTTGTCTGTTGCTGGTGTATACCAAGGCTGTGATCTTTGTAGCCTAATTCAGATGGTGTCTTGTCTTTTGTGATGCTCTGGCTTTTAAATGAATCTTTTTTATGGCAAAAAACTGACAAGATAAAATGAATAAATAATACCATCTCAAGAAGTTAGTCATACAAATTGATTTTAAAACTTCACTAATGTAATGGATATCATAAGCATCTGAGAAATGCTACAATATTGATGAATGGGTTATCAAACATAAAAATTATGAAGAAAACATACAGAATATGTAATTTGATGATATGAAAAGATCAAAACACAGTACAGGGGAACTTACACTAGTTTACACTTTTCCTTTAAGTGGAAAGGTTTTTCCATCCAGGGAGGCAAACACACAGGGTATAATCGATTCCGCCAATTTTCGCTTCCTGCAGAGACTGCCCGTCATAGTTGGCTTCCGCCAAGACTGTCCGCGAACTCTTGCTTCCTGCAGGGACTACTGTCCTCAAAAAGTGGCTTCCTGCCGAGATTGTCTGCGTGACTCTGCTTCCTGCCGAGAGCCTCGGCAGGAAGCAGAATCATGCGGACAGTCTCTGCAGGAAGCCATTTATCATGTACAGAAGTCTTGGCAGGAAGCAAGAGATCGCAGACAGTCTCGGCCAAAGCCAAATATGATGTAAAGTCTCTGCAGGAAGTGAAAATTAGCGGAATCGATTATACCCTGTGAAACAGAAGTCACAAAAATTGTCTCCCTTTGTAAAAATGGCAGAAAAATTAACTTAAGTCATTCTTTTGTATTTGTTCAGTGGATAAATTTCTTAAGCTCTCTTAAGTTCTATATACTGAGGGCAGACGGCTAAATTCTTTCATTCAAGCACAAGAAAATTTTATATGAATAAATCTGTCTGAGAAACAGCTTGAGTCTGGAGTGTGTCTATTCATAAAGTCACATGATTACCCCCCTTGATAATTACATGTAAAAGTAAAAAAAAATGAATTCAGAAATCCAATGAACAGTATGATTTGCCTCAGAATTTTAAAAGATTGTTCATTGGCCACATCATTAGAAAACCAGTTTATAGACATGCAAACTATCTGGGCTGAGATCAGCTTACATACATGTAGTCTAGTCAGGCAGGCTCATTTCATGGTGAAAGCTTACACACATGCAGTTTAGTCAGGCAGGCTCACTTTATGGTGAAAGCTTACACACATGCAGTCTAGTCAGGCAGGCTCTCTTTATGGTGAAAGCTTACACACATGAAGTCTAGTCAGGCAGGCTCACTTCATGGTGAAAGTGTACACACATGCAGTCTAGTCAGGCATGCTCACTTTATGGTGAAAGCTTACACACATGCAGTCTAGTCAGGCATGCTCATTTCATGGTGAAAGTGTACACACATGCAGTCTAGTCAGGCATGCTCACTGTTCAAAGGTGAAAATTTACACAGCATATAAGTTATTGCTCACTTTTAGGTGAAAGCTTACACTATGCAGTCTAGTCAGACATGCTCACTTTAAGTTGCAACCTTACATGCTTGCAGTCTAGTCAGACATGCTCACTCTAAGATGAAAGCTTACACACATGCAGTTTAGTCAGACATGCTCACCCTAAGGGATATCTTACACACATGCAGTCTATTGATTGATTGATTTATTGCTTAACGTCCACGTTAAACAGCTATGGTCATGTCGGGACGGTCAGTTAACCTAACCACACTATTCCTGGGCAGGCTTAGACCTCCTAAACGGTTAACCAGTACTAAGTGCACATACTTTCGCCAGTAACTGACAACTGCCCTTCTTGAATCAGCGGAAGGAGAAATGAAAGTATGTAGCCAGACTGGGTTTCGAACCCAGGACTTCCGACTTATGAGTCAGGTGCCCTACCGATTGCGCTACGCAGCCTGGCCACATGCAGTCTAGCCAGACATGCTCACTCTAATGTGAAAGTTAACACACATGCAGTCCAGGCAGACATCGATGCTCACTCTAGAGTGAAAACTTACAATTACATGCAGTTTAGTCAGACATGCTTACTCTAAAGTGAAAGCACACACACATGCAGTCTAGTCGGATATGCTTACTGTAAGGTGAAAGTTTACACACATGCAGTCATGTCAGACATGCTAACTCTTGGTTTAAACAATATTTTATTTACTACACACTACATGGTTACAAAACAATACAATATACAATATGGTACAGGATCTGACAGTAAGCGAAACGCTTTTATGGAAGTCATCTCCTGGTTTATGGAAGTCATCTCCTGTTTATGGAAGTCATCTCCTGATTATGGAAGTCATCTCCTGGTTATGGAAGTCATCTCCTGACTCTTAATTGAAAGGGTACACACAATGTCATGCAGTTTAGTCAGACATGCACACTATAAGGTGAAAGCACACACACATGCAGTCTAGTCTGGCATGCTCACTTTAAGGTGAAAGCTTACACACCTGCAGTCTAGTCAGGCCTGCTCACTCTCAGGTGAATTGGTACACTTTCAGGGGCTGCAACTCTGACATTTTATTTTTATCTCCCTTTCAATGGGGTATATTTTGGAGAAGCAAATAAACATGGAGTTGTTAAGTAACAAGAGGTCCAAGTGATACTGAATCACTCACCAAGCATACAATGGCTATTGATTCTAGACTGGCAAAAGAAAGTAGTCCTTTGTCACCATGATCTATCATAACTTAGCTTCAAGAAATTGGATGTCACGCTGAAGCATCTTGCAAAGTTTGAAAAAGCGTTAAGGTAAAGGTTTCCCATAGCCTAGTGGCCGCAGGGGCAGTGGGTATTAGGGGCCCACTATATCCTAGGCACAGCATATGAAAGGTGGAGCCCATTGTTCACCCATCTATGCTTTATCCTTCCCTGATTGGAAAAAGGTACCCATTTACTGGTTTGACAGAGAGTTTTCCAGTCACTAACTGACCCAAGCGGGGATTCAAACTCACAATCTTCTGCACCATAACCAAGTCACTAAAACCACTAGACCACGGAGCCTCTCTAAAAAGCATGAAAAAGCATGCACACTTTAGAAGCATAATATTATGTGATGCCATGTCACAGCTGCATCAAATTTAAGCATTTCATTTTATTATGTTTAGTCTGTCAGGTATAGCCTTTAATTAAAGTGTGGTGTGGCAGGCAGTACCAGGACAGGATGTGACCAACTTCTCAAGTGGTCATCAAATGGTTGACCATGCTGGAAAATGCTATACCATGAACAACATCATGTGAAAATTTGTCTCAATCTTTATCTATGTGAACTATACACCTATGCTTTTACTAACTAATGCCAAAATGTCAGCATGGCATATGGTCAAAGCAAGCATATTTGGCCCAGAAAATAACAGGACCTTCATGTTATCATTTCAGGAAGCAAACTGTGACTGCTCTAACCAGACTGCACATGCCTGCAGTCTGGTTAGAGCAAGCACAGTTTGCACTTGCCCACAGTATATTTTCTCATTATACAGTTTACATAATGTGAGGTTAGCTTGTTTTGTAAGTGGTCATGGATTCAGTGACCAAAGCTTAAGTGGCCATTAGAATATTCTTCATTCAAAGCAGGATGACAATGCTTTCTTTTCAAGTATTTTGCAATAAGACACTGTTTATGTAAATCTTCTTTTGACCTTTAACCTACTGCAGCATCTACAAGTTTGCAAACAATGAAACCCAGGGTGGTACTGTCTGCCGTTCTTTCCGCTGAAAAAATGCCATCAATATTTCAAATGATAATTAAAGCCAGCAGAGTCTTATGGAGAAATGGTACAAATTCAGGGGATGCATCTCTACAATTTTCTTTTTTTTTTGCCCCCCCCCCCCCCCCCCCCCCCCCCCCCCCCCTTTTCAAGGAGGTCAAGTCTAAAAGGAAAGCCCTTGCTCCTCTAAAAGCAAATTCTCTTTTTCCTTTATGAGCAGACCCCATTTAAGATAGGCTACATTTAAAATTTTCCAGAGAAGCAAACTTGAAGTCATAAAAAAGTTGTCTCCCTTCAAAAAACTAGGGTGGGGTAAGCAGCATGGTGGTGTGCCCATACACCTTTAAGACTAGTATTATGAATGACTTCACGACAACAAGCAGTCATCAGCTAATCTGTCGCATCATTCAGACATGAATTATAATTCCTAAAGCCTATGCAAATTTGATTTTATGGTGACGAGGTTTTAAAGGATTCTGTTCACGCATAAAATTATCAATAAATAAGATGTTATGAATGACGATATTATTAAGAGTTTACATATCTTAAAGCATATTTTGCAAAGGTGAATTAAAGTCTGGCAGCTCTCCATGACTGACTTTCTAAATGGCATATTAATGTTTGAAAATGTCTCTTTTCTGCTTAAATCTGTGTTTTCTGATGACCTAAAAATAATGGTGATTGTGCCCTCTCTACATAATATTCTGTTGAATCCATAACATGACAAATTTAAGTTTCGGCATGAAGATATATAGCCAAACTAGATAACCCATTTGAATAGCCATCAAATTCAGGTCCAAATATAAAATGGGAACATTCCTACTATTTCTATTTTCAAACTTTCAATGGTTGCAATAAACTGCTCCCTGTAAAAACAGAAAGTGACATGCATCATACTCAACATCATTTCCTTTTTGCAGGAGCCCATAATTTCACTAAGGGAGAAATTATTTGCTCCTGCTGTTTGTTATTTGCTAATTTTACAGGGAAGATGATTTTGGGTAAAAAGATCTATATTATTATATGTCAGAATGTTCTGATATGAAAAAGACCACATTTTGGATGCTAATTATGCATAAGTAACATAATATATTTGGTCAATTTACTTACTGTAGCTTTTTAAATTTGGTCCCTGTAACATTTGGGGCACCCTGCTCTGTGTACTTCTATTTCTTATATCATTGTACAATTTATTCACAAATTTACAAAAGAGCAGAAACTGGTCATTACTGTGAGACAAGCTGAGTTGTGTTTGTAACCTTCTTAGCCCATTATCATGCTTAAACTTTTGGTCACTGCAAAACCGATTATGGCTTCCTTTCTCACAGCTTGACAGTAGATTTATTTTCAATGCAGCCTTAAATTAGCACAGCCTTTGGTTGTTCACCACACCTAAATTTCAATAATAGCCGATTTAAAAGTTATTTGCAAACAACTGATCATACATTAGTGGTCCCACTGACGTAAAAAAGAGGAAATAAATAAATTGTGTATAAAAATAGGACAAGACTAGGACCAACAAATCCTAATACCTTGGGCATTATTACTATGCATTCTTAGTGACATATTGCCTTAACCCAGCACAGTGTATCCTGCAAGATGCTGAGATGCCCAGGATGAAGCATCCATAAAATTCTGAAAAATATGGGTTTGGAATTCACTGCTGAAAATACTTTGTGAGCATCTTTAGTTACTGCAATCTGGCTAAGCCCCGCAGCAAACATGGAGTGCACAGCACCTTTTTATAATGTTACACTTTCTGGCCTTATTTTGGATATAGCATTATCATGTCAAGGGTCCCACCCAAACTAAACTACAAAGGCATACAAGGCAAACTTTGTAGTTTAATCTAGTTATAGCAGCATTCACTTTATGGATCCAAAAACATGGCATAATAAAGGGGTTGTTTGAATTAATCTCCTCCTTGAAGAAGGGTGAGTTTCTGAGTGACCATATGACAAAATCTCTTCCCTGAATAAGGGTGAGTTTCTGAGTGACAATCTGACAAAATCTCTGCCTTGAATAAGGGTGAGCTTCCAAGTGACCATCTGACAAAATCTCTGCCTTGAATAAGGGTGAGCTTCCAAGTGACCATCTGACAAAATCTCTTCCCTGAATAAGGGTGAGCTTCCAAGTGACCATCTGACAAAATCTCTGCCTTGAATAAGGGTGAGTTTCCAAGTGACCATCTGACAAAAATCTCCTCCTTGAATAAGGGTGAGTTTCCGAGTGACCATCTGACAAAATCTCTTCCCTGAATAAGGGTGAGTTTCCAGGTGACCATCTAACAAAATCTCTTCCTTGAATAAGGGTGAGCTTCCAAGTGACCATCTGACAAAATCTCTTCCCTGAATAAGGGTGAGTTTCCAAGTGACCATCTGACAAAATCTCTTCCCTGAATAAGGGTGAGCTTCCAGGTGATCATCTGACAAAATCTCTTCCTTGAATAAGGGTGAGCTTCCAGGTGACCATCTGACAAAATCTCTGCCTTGAATAAGGGGAGCTTCCAAGTGACCATCTGACAAAATCTCTTCCTTGAATAAGGGAGCTTCCAGGTGACCATCTGACAAAATCTCTTCCTTGAATAAGGGTGAGTTTCCAAGTGACCATCTGACAAAACCTCTTCCCTGAATAAGGGTGAGCTTCCAGGTGACCATCTGACAAAATCTCTGCCTTGAATAAGGGTGAGCTTCCAGGTGACCATCTGACAAAATCTCTTCCTTGAATAAGGGTGAGCTTCCAGGTGACCATCTGACAAAATCTCTTCCTTGAATAAGGGTGAGCTTCCAGGTGACCATCTGACAAAATCTCTGCCTTGAATAAGGGTGAGCTTCCAAGTGACCATCTGACAAAATCTCCTCCTTGAATAAGGGTGAGTTTCTGAGTGGCAAAAATCTCTTCCCTGAATAAGGGTGAGTTTCTGAGTGACAATCTGACAAAATCTTTTCCTTGAATAAGGCTGAGCTTCCAAGTGACCATCTGACAAAATCTCTTCCCTGAATAAGGGTGAGCTTCCAAGTGAACATCTGACAAAATCTCTGCCTTGAATAAGGGTGAGCTTCCAAGTGACCGTCTGACAAAATCTCTTCCCTGAATAAGGGTGAGCTTCCAAGTGACCATCTGATAAAATCTCTGCCTTGAATAAGGGTGAGCTTCCAAGTGACCATCTGATAAAATCTCTGCCTTGAATAAGGGTGAGCTTCCAAGTGACCATCTGACAAAATCTCTGCCTTGAATAAGGGTGAGTTTCCGAGTGACCATCTGATAAAATCTCTGCCTTGAATAAGGGTGAGCTTCCAAGTGACCATCTGACAAAATCTCTGCCTTGAATAAGGGTGAGCTTCCAAGTGACCATCTGACAAAATCTCCTCCTTGAATAAGGGTGAGTTTCTGAGTGACAATCTGACAAAATCTCCTCCTTGAATAAGGGTGAGCTTCCAAATGACCATCTGACAAAATCTGTGCCTTGAATAAGGGTGAGCTTCCAAGTGACCATCTGACAAAATCTCTGCCTTGAATAAGGGTGAGCTTCCAAATGACCATCTGACAAAATCTGTGCCTTGAATAAGGGTGAGCTTCCAAGTGACCATCTGACAAAATCTCTGCCTTGAATAAGGATGAGTTTCTGAGTGACCATCTGATAAAATCTCTTCCTTGAATAAGTATCAGTTTCTGAGTGACCATCTGACAAAATCTTGATAAGGATGAGTTTCTGAGTGACCATCTGACAAAATCTCTTCCCTGAATAAGGGTGAGTCTCCGAGTGACCATCTGACAAAATCTCTTCCCTGAATAAGGGTGAGTTTTGGACTGACCATCTGACAAAATCTCTTCCTTGAATAAGGGTGAGTTTCTGGGTGACCATCTGACAAAATCTCTGCACTGATAAGAGCGAGTTTCCGAATGACAATCTGACAAAATCTCTGCACTGATAAGGGTGGGTTTCCGAGTGACCATCTGACAAATGGCTATCTATATAGTGCTCTAGGTAAGAAGGGATAACAGGGGTAACTTAGAGATAATTTTCCATATTTCTTCATGAAAACATGTCTTGTGACCCTCTTTAGAACCGTCTCCCTCAGCGAGACGGTTCAGATGGACGGTCAAAACATATGTTTCTTTTGAGAAATAAGAAAAAATCAGAACAACTGTCAAAGCCCCATCTTATCTGGAACCAGTTTCAGTCAAAACCCATTAGCTATAGCCACATAGGCCAGATCATATATCAAGTACAATCAACAGAGCTTGCCCTTGCATTGCACTCTGAGAAAAATATGACATCATCACACCAAATTCCATCCAGGCCCCGAGGTTATAAAACTTTTTTCGTGCTCAACTCAGCTGAGCATGAAATTTTCTCTGCTGATAAATATGAAAATGCCAACTAATGTTGGCATTTTCATATTCATAAGCAGAGAAAATTTCATACTCAGCCAAACTGAGCAAGAAAACGACCGTACTTATCAGTAATTTGCTATTTATTAGCAGGTAAAATTTCATGCTCAACTCAGCTGAGCATGAAAAAAGTTTTATAACCTCGGGCCCAGATTTCGGGCTAACCACCAGCTTAGCCCAAATGACACCTTGCCAACAAGTCTAATACGCAGATAATGATCGTCACAAAGATCAACAGGGTATTTATTTTCTTTCAAAATTTCAAAGTTTAATACTCGAATAAAAAGCTTAAATGCCAATCTGTTTTTCCTTGCCTAACACCCTATAAGCTTGTTAAGTAGAGGGTATTTGACATTTTGGAGAAAAATATTAGTCATGTAGTCAGTATCACAAAGTCAAGTTTAACAGGAGCTTTGCAGTGGCCAAATCATTCTCTGCATAATGCCATACTGCACTGTAATCTGTCGGATATGATGAGTTTTCTAGTTCAGATTTTATGCAAGGAACAAATATAACAGAACACTATCTAAATGCAAACAATACAGTATATGAACGTAAATACAATGTCACTTGTATGACATTTTTTTCAAAACTGTATGCCTGCCATGGCAGGAACTAATTGTTCATAGATTCTGGAAAAATCAAATTATGGCCTTTTTTCCTTTGGCAAGTATGCTTATATTTGCACTTGATGCCTTAAACAGAGTTTTGGTCATGTAGCTAGCATACAGTTCTCCTGAAGTTGCTGAACTTTATTAGCATCAAAAGAAAACACACTTGAGATGGACACTGGTACTACCTGTACCATAAAACTTGAGTCATGGGACAATCAAATTAGAGCAAGCACTTAGCAGTCTGATCAAGGTCTGCACTGTTTGCCTTTCAACATCTCCAGAAAGGACATGTGGGTATTTGTCTGAACTCAAATGACTGGGAAAAATGTCCATTACAAACATTTATAGGGTTATACAATTAAGGGTGTTCCAATACACAGGGTCATTACTGCAGTCAAAGACTAATAAAAGTGTGACAAAAATAATAATATTTTATTTTTGATCAAAAGAAACAAATGGGTCAGAACCCTGTGATCTTCAAATAGTACAGTTTCAATTCTTTGATCCTTGAATATACAAGAACAAACAAAAGTCATAATTGAAGCACAATGTGGTGTTATTATTGACCTATTTCATAATCAGGGAAACATACAAGAGCTTCTCAAGGGTCTTAACTAAAACTGGAAATTGGCCCATCAAAATCCCAAGTACCAACAATATGATCCATTGTGAAAACAAAAGCAAGCTTACATTAATTAATGACAGAAGCATGAAGACTTGAGAGGCTATTATAGCAAAGAGATCAGGTTCAAATCCAGAGCCTTAGAAAGTCAAGAAGTGCAAAATCCAGTCAAAATTTACTGAAAACAGACAACAAGAGGATGCAGACCAGACATGAATATGAACAAATTTGTTGACAATGCACAATCAGTAATACTCAGACAATTAAGCACATCTGATATTGCAAACAATTAGTGAGTAAGGATGCACTGACTTCCGCTACCAGTGCCACCAACATTACAACAAACTTTATCACAGCCCTAGTAGCAGACCCAGTCACATATCAAGGATTTCCAAAATTATTAGAAAAAACAATCTAACACAACATAAATTTTCAAGTGACCTGATCCTGCATCCACAGGATGTCAACTAATCTGTTTCTACCCAAAAGCAAATGGTTAGTCTGTGATATATAATAAATGAGAGCAGGTATCTTTTTCTCTAACTCAGCTGTCAAGGTCCATGATTCACAGGCATACAAAAATATGGTTATGACAAGCGAGCGCATAAGTTTCACCTTTGATCCAAGAGATATATTGTTGCCCTTTTACCTTGATCTCCCTCAGGATGCCCCTTTACCTTGATCTCCCTCTGGATGCCATTGGGCGCTATTTGTCCTGATCTCCATCTTATAGCTTGTGCAGGTTTTGTGAAGACTGTCTACTAGGGCTTCTAGTTCCTGCTCTTCCTCAGCTAGAGTGTCTATATCATCGGCAAACCGCAGATTGGTAATACTTCTGCCGCCTATGCTAACCTTCCCATCATGTTCTTCCAGAGCATCAGACATGACAAGAAAATCAGTGGAACCGATGGATGCTCCCCCTAAGGCTTGGAATAGGAGAATGGGTATCTTGGTGAAGGAGTGGTTTTCTGTTTAAATTAAATACAATTTAAAATGGAAAAAAAAAATTCTCTTCAATACTTCTAGAGCAATTTAATGCTCTAGACATGCATACAACAAAGAAAAAATAAGAAGGGAAGTAACTCCAAAATAACTTGGGATACAGTTATGGTTCTTCTGCTCTGCACTTCTTGTCATTGCCCTCTATTATCAATATGTGAAGTTTCATTCATGTTCTCTTAAATATGTACAGAGATATACTCCAGACAAGCTAAATAACTGAAAAAAATAGGAAGGGCGCTAATTCCATAGTTACTAAAGGTAGGGTTATAGTTCTTAAGCTCTGCACTTCCTTTCATTAGCCTCTATCAATGTGTGAAATTTCGTTTAGTTTCCTTCATTACTCCCTAAGATATGCTCCATACAAGGAAAATAAAGCAAAAAAATTAAGAAGGGAGCTAACTCTGTAATTACTTATGACAGGGTTATGGTTCTTGTGTTCTGCACTTTCACTCATTGCCCTCTATTAGTATGTGAAGTTTCATTAAGTTCCCTTTTATACTTTCAGAGATATGCTCTGGACATGCAAAATACTGAAAAAATAGGAAGGGAGCTAACTTTGGAAATGCTTAAGACAGGGCTATGGTTCTTGTGCTCTGCACTTTGTCTTATTGCCCTCTTTCAATGTATGAAGTTTCATTAAGTTCCCTTTTATACTTTTGGAGATATACACCAGAAAAGCTTAATATTGAAGTAACTGAAAAGGGAGCTAACTTCGTAAATACTTGTGACAGGGTTACAATTCTTGTGCACTGCACTTCCTCTAGTTGTCCTCTATCATTGTATGAAGTTTCATTTAGTTCCCCCTTATAGTTTCAGAGATATGCTCCGGACAAGCAAAACATTGAAAAAACTAGAAAGGGAGCTAATTTCATAAATACTAGTGACAGGGTTATGGTTCTTGTGCACCCCACTTCCTCTCATTGTCCTCTATCAATGTGTGAAGTTTCATTTTGTTCCCCCTTATAGTTTCAGAGATATGCTCCGGACAAGCAAAATATTGAAAAAACTAGAAAGGGAGCTAACTTCATAAATACTTGTGACAGGGTTACAGTTCTGGTGCACTGCACTTCCTCTAGTTGTCCTCTATCAATGTATGAAGTTTCATTTAGTTCCCCCTTATAGTTTAAGAGATATGCTCCGGACAAGCAAGACATTGAAAAAACTAGAAAGGGAGCTAACTTCGTAAATACTAGTGACAGGGTTATGGTTCTTGTGCACCGCACTTCCTCTCATTGTCCTCTATCAATGTGGGAAGTTTCATTTTGTTCCCCCTTATATTTTCAGAGATATGCTCCGGACAAGCAAAATATTGAAAAAAACTAGAAAGGGAGCTAACTTCATAAATACTTGTGACAGGGTTACAGTTCTTGTGCACTGCACTTTGCCTCGTTGTCCTCTATCCATGTGTGAAGTTTCATTCAGTTCCCCCTTATACTTTCAGAGATATGCTCCGGACAAAAGTGTGACGGACGGAAGGAAGGACGGATGGACAAAGCAGCAACTATATACTCACCCTTCGGGAAGCATAATAAAACCTTGTTTAGTGGGGGCATAAATAGCCATCCCCCAAACCCCAAAACCTTATTTAGAGGGGGCATAATCAGAGGTTGCTGTATCAAATGTAATTAGTCAAGTTTATCCCGAACTTTACAGAGCACTGGAGCACCGCAGATGACTTTGCAACAACCTCTTTCTACCTGGTCCATCCCCATCCACTTTTCAAAAAAATCTTCCCATCTCTTTTTCTGTCTGGCTCTTCTTCATTATCAGGGGCCGTATTCATAAAACGACTTAAGTCATTGCTATGCTGTTGCTAAGGCTATATTTCTTAGAAGGAGATTCCCTACAGCTATGAAATTTGCTCTGGAGGAACAGTCTTTTTTAGACTGTTCCTCCAGAGCAAATTTCATAGTTGTAGGGAGTCTCCTTCATACAGTTTTAGCCCTAGCAACAGCATAGCAACCACTTAAGTCGTTTTATGAATACGGCCCCTGCATCTCACTTGCATGAACCCTGAAGTAAACCTAGGTTCCAACAGAAGTTTTGGAAAAATATATTATGTTGTATCTGGAGCTCATAAAGCCTTACTGTAAAAATTCTAAAACTTGGGACTCTTAAAATAATTGCTGTACCTGTCCTAAAATTGAAAGAGTTTAAATTTGTTTTACAATGCAGAAAAGCATCCAAAAAGATGCAGATGGAATGGCAAATAATGCAGGCCTTGATCAGACTGCTCTTAACTAATCTGGGTCTGCACTCAGTTTGCTTGACCTATCTGTCCCAGTAATTATAATTTTATGGTAGCTTTATACATGAACAGTGTCATATTGAAAACTAAACTATAAAGAAACTAAGGCAAATGAGCATTAAACTCATATGATAGCATTATATCCAAAATACTGTTTTCATGAGTACTGTTATAATGAAGCGCCAGTGTCTAAGCAAGCATTAGAATTCCACTAGAGGTTCTGCTTTAAAGAACAAACTCAACCATTGTTTAATCAAGCATCTTATAGTTATAGTTTCACATTTGTAATGTCACAACCTCCAAAGGGATAGCTATTGTCTGGTCACCACTTCAACATTTATATCAAAGATACTGAGTTTATGGGGAATGGATTCACTTCCAGGGGAGGCAATTTTTACCAAGAAGAATTGGTCTCCCTTTTTTGCTGGGTTTTCTCCTTAATTCTGCTCCTTAATTCTGCTCTTTAAGGAAGCTCCAATATGGATCCAAGTAAGAAAGTAGGATATCACAAAAGCTGTTTCCCACTGAAACAATTTTGAAGAAAATCATGGAGGAGTATCCAGTCTCCTTAATGAACATCTAGTTGGTCAAATAAGGACAATACTTCTCCAGAGGCCTGCCCTGCCAGTCTAATTATGGACCTGTTGTTATCATGTTTGTGTTTCACTTACATTCTCAATAATCTTCATGTGACAGAGGTCTTCCTTTTATTTGTTCCAAGAAGTATAATGCTTCATTTCGAGCAATATGCAAACTGAATCCTCACATGGTTTTCCATAGAAGTTCTACAAATTGGGACATCTAAAATGGTTATCATAACTGTCTTGAAAATTTACAATGAAGCTAACATGCAGATGGAACAGCAAACAGTGTAGACCCTGATCAGACTGCTCCTTAAGAGTCTCATCTGGGTTTGGACTGTTTGCTCAGAGATATCTGTCCCAATACTTAGAATTTTATGGTAATTAGCCTAAATTTTGTTTCCTGTCCAGAGACTGTACAATATATCTGGCTTCTCACAAAAAAACTCTGCAATCTCTTGCTTTCTGCCAAGCTACAGCATGCAAAAACTAGTTTCCTGCCATGGGTCTCAGCAGGGAGCAGAATTACAAGAAGTCTCAGGAGGAAGCCACCAGTCCTCATTGGTAGTCTCAGCAGTAAGAATCGATGGAGTGGTAGTGGACAGCCTGTGGGGAAGCAAAATATGAGGACAGTCTTTGCAGAAAGTGAAAATTGGTGGACTTGTCTATACCCCCACGATCCTGTATTCTACTCTTAATTACAGTGACAGTGATTGCATAATCCTGCAGATTTGTTGTTTTTTTTATGATTATTTTTTCTTCTGTTTGCTTTTCTTGCTTTTTTTTTGCCATCTGGGAAATGTATATGCCCTGACCAGCTAGTGCAATTATACAGTATGATCATGAAATGTGCAGTTCATTTCTTGTAATCTATGTCTAATTACTTTTAGTTTCCTGTTCAGTGCAATTTCAAAAGCACAACTTGCATATAAGAAATGCAACTTTTCTAACACCACAACATTTAGCTCTGTCTGAGTTACTTCCCTTGACACCAAAAATTCAGATCAGCAGCTTACACATCTACAAAGCTTGATCAGTAGCTTAGTGTCTGAGTTACTTCCCTTGACACCAAAAATTCAGATCAGCAGCTTACACATCTACACAGCTTGATCAGTAGCTTAGAACTCTCTTGGCTACATTAACCCTTTAAGTGCCAAAAAGCAGACAACAAAATTTACGTCTGCAAAACTTCAAAAAATGTTTCGTTCAATCAGTATCATATTGAGAATTCACAAACTAGAGGGCAAACAGTGTAGATCTAGATGAGGCGGCTCATCATGAGTCCCCACATCAGGATCTACCCTGTTTGCAAATTCTGCTTTTTTCGTCACTGGTGCTTAAAGTGTTCATTCTTCAAAATCCACCCATAATTCATCTGAGTACTTCTGACGTATCTTCTGCTGGCGTTCACTTGCTTTGTAGCATATATTGTCTGCAAAGAGTTTTGGATAAATGACAAGTTGTGGTTGTGCAATTCCTCCGCAGAATACTCCTCTTGGAAATGTCTGAGTGAGATCTACACTGTTTCTGCAGGCATTTAAATTGGGTATGTACTAGTACTTCAGAAAAACAATATCTAAGGGAAAGCACCTGTACAACAGTTCTTTCGATAATTCATACAGAGTATTCTCTCCTCTTCATTGCTCCTTAGAGCTGCAAAAGGAACCTTAAGCCATGCTTGTACCATAAATACTCATAGCTTATATACATCAGTGTAGACTTATACAAGTCTCCTACAAATGTCCCATAAAAACACGATGAAAAAGTGTGAAGTTACAGGACAGATATACTAGCAATCTGCTATGAAAAAATAGCAACTATAAATAAATTCTCTGCCAAGAAATAAGTTTAAAGAATCTAAACAAAATAGCATTTCAATCATAACAGCATGTTTATACCATTAGCATGCAAGATTACAAAACAAAACATTCTTGTGCATTATTTTCATAACTTATGTAATCAAAGATGCATTTTTGCCATAATTATAACAAGAGAATGCTATGAGAAGAGGTCTTATGGTATGGGCACTCAGTGAAATCTCAAATCAGGCTGAAAAGATACTCTGATCAGTTCAACAATGTAATGCTGATAAATCCCTGGTCAAATTGCCTGGATGCACAGACTGATCAAAGGGATCACCGTTTGCAGAGTACTGCTATTTTCCATGCTGCGGAATCAAGGTGCAAAAAGGAGAAGAAAGAGGTGAAATTAAATATATGTGACATGGTAATTAGCAAATTCCAAGGAAGATCAAATGTAGACAGCAACAGGTAGAATGGTGCAGCAACAGGTAGAATGATGGTGTAAAAGTGCTATGAAAATTGGCTTGAAATGGAACAAACTAGGGGCTGCTGTGCCTGAAGCAGGTGTGTGGTTTGGCTGTTCTACCTTTTTTTTTTCTTCTTTTTTTTTCATTCTTGTCTATCCCATCATTCTCTTCCTCCTTTCATTATATCTGATGACAGCTCACTACAGAATGCTAATCTACCATATTCATTCAGCTATAAGATGGGGGCATATCTTCCTCCAAAATAATTATAGGACATTTTTTCTCTTCCAATGCACTCCCAAAAAGCGAATTCATTGACTTTATATCCCCGGCCGAAATGGCTGATTTGTTTATGGCTTATTTTCAGTTTGATTTACGACTGAAGCTGTGGACTTTAAATCAAGGGGCAATAACGCATGTATAAGTGAGACCATTCTAAACAACTTGCCTCAGCATGACCGTGCTGTGATGATATCTATTTACATCAAGTTTCAAGAAATTTTATTCACTGGCAACTTAGTTATGTATGGCTAATTTGTGTATTTTAAATCAAATCAAGGGCAATAACTCATGCATTACTGATGCCATCATGACAAAACTTAATGTGCACTGCCATGTTATAATAATACATAATTGTTTAAAGTTTTGTGAAATTCTGTTCATTGGTTATTTAGTTATGATTCTATTTATCTATTTTAAAGCAATTCAAGGGCATTAACTCATGCATTACTAAAGCAAGCCATGCACCACCCTTTTATAATGATACATATTTAGCATAAGTTTCATAGAATTCCATTCATTGATTACTTAGTTATGACTAATTTGTTGATTTCAAATTGATTCAAGGGCATTAACTCATGCACTACTGATGTCATTCTGACAGAACTTTATGTGCACAACTGTTTTATAATGATACACATTTGTTTCAAGTTTCATGAAATTCTGATAATTGATTACTTAGTTATGGCTCATTTTATTGTTTTGAAATCAATTCAAGGGTGATAGCTCATGCATTACTTAAGCCAGTCTGATGAAACGTCACGTGCATCCGGGCCTTAGAGTGATATGTACTTACTTTAAGTTTCATGAAATTCAATTCAGTGGTTACTTAGAAATGGCTCCAGATGGACGGATGGACAGACAGATGGAGTCGGATGAACGGAAGGACGGACATAGACAAAATTATATCCCTCCGCCTTTGGCGGGGGGATAAAAAACCTAGATGTGTCAGTGATCTGGATTTTAGGGTTGTTTTGGAGAGGCTGATTTTCTCATTAATGAATGATTACATTCCTTTTGATTTTCTTTAGATGAACCTATTTCAGAGAAACACTGTTCATACTTTCATGAACAACAGTCTGTCATGCGACATCATTGGTACCCAACGTCACATGTAAACAGAAAATGATGCTCACATAAATCCTTTTAGTATTCAATGTAATTATACGAGACAAATTTCATTTTTCCCAAGTTCATGGAAGTATGAACACAAAGGGTCATGTGCAAAATTAATGTGAACGCCCTTCAGGTGTCACTTTACCTTGCACATGACCCATTGTGTTCATACTTCCATGAACATTGGAAAAATGGAAGTTATTTCTTAAAATCCTCTGCATCTGATTTGGGCCTTCTGCTGTTCACACAGGAAAAATGTAAAGTACAGATGAGATATGGAACAATAAATTTGTAGTTTCAAGTATGTTTAAGTAATTAAGATAATAAGACAAACAAAAACTCATTACTTCCTAATTTAAGAAGTACTAAAAGTTCTTTTTGTTATTATATAATTACCCTAGTGTCAAGAAAATCATTAAATCAGGTAGAATTGATGGGAGTACAGGCAGAAAGAGGAAATTCAAGTATCTTCTGCAATAAAACAGATTTTGCCATGATTATCCAAACTACCGGAAAACCTTAAACTACTCAGCAGGCACATGACGTCGAAATGACATCTAACTGACACTGATGCGACGTGATGACATCGCACAGATGTCAGTGTGATGTAGTTTTGATGTTATGTGCCTGCTGAGTAGTTACCCAGAAGGCACATGACGTCAAAATGACGTCATACTGACGTCGAAATGACGTTCTGACGTCGATGCGAAGTCATTACGTCGCATGGACGTTAGTATGACGTCATTTCAACGTCATGTGTCTGCTGGGTACTATATGAATGAAAATAGAGATGATCCTAAATCAGAAAAGTCCTACAGAAGCAGTGTTTTCACATCCAATTCATTTAAGAATATAACATCTTACTACTGTAAAACACTTATATTTGGCGGCATCAAAATTTGGCATTTTTAAATATGGACCTATTGGCGGGTTTTTATTTTGGCGGTTTTGTAATTTCTCAAGAACAAAATATTTCTGCTGTCGTCGTATTTGTCATGTTGATTAAAATAATAACAATAATTATTATAATCATGTTACATTTTGCATAGTTAATTGTTTAAAGTAAACAAATACAAACAGAATTTGTGTTCTTTTTGATTTAATCAACTTAATTGAAACACTAATTAGTATGGTGAGAACATTTTCATACTCCGTTTCCTCCCACTTGTTGTTTGCGAGGCATCTTCTTTTGCGGTAATATATGTGGTGTGTATTAGCTTTGATAATGGTAGAGAAAATAGGATTATATGCTCGATAATTTTTTTTCTTCTTTCAGTATTATGAGTTTATATTGGCGGCATTTTAATTTGGCGATTTTCTTCTTTTCCGCCAATATCGCCAAAATAAAGTGACCGCCAAATATAAGTGTTTTACAGTAACCAGGTAATACTTCCAGTCATGGTTTGTACCCAGAGACTTCAACCTCCCTAAACAAGCACTACATGGACATTTTTCTTAACTTTGTACAAAGTGACAAAATGAATGCCGTAACCTAATAACTGATCAAAAACAATTTCTGTTACATCTGTAAATGTAATTAGTAACTTGGTTAATTAAACACATAAACAATACCTGCAGCAAAAAAAGTGTTAATTGAAACATCATGTCTTTGCAATTAATACTCACATTTTATGAAGCATATGCATGTTTCAGATGTTCAGTTATTATTATGCAAGTAATAAAATACAGTTTCCTGAACTGCTTTGGAACAAAATACAATCTTCCTAATAGTGGAGCAAATTTGATTGCATAAGTGGCCTAGAAAAGGGAGATAGTGGTCTACGGAGTGTAACATTTGTTTTAATATATCAAAATGATCGTCTGGGTCTCTAGTTATCAAATTCAGCGTTTGCCACCTTGGCAAACCTTGCATAACTCTGTAGTGGCCAGTTATTTACGTTACCCCTTTAAATTTTGAATATCAAAAGTATTAATTGACGTCAGTAAGAAATGTGTTTAAACTATATAAATGTATCAAATTTAAATATTTTCTGTAAGAACAATTAATATGCTATATATTAGGCTGCTCAGAAAACAGTTCAGAGCTTTGTTGTTGTTACGTTCTTTACAATATATCATGTACCCCTTGAAAATTTAAAATTGGAACTTAAGTTGTTGCATTTTACGAAGACTCTGTTACAAAAAGGCCCAAAATGATCATTTTACTTACTATTCCATTGGCCCGTTTCAGTGCGTTTCTAGCAAAACAAATATAAGACTTCTAGCTTTTATACTTTGTCAACCACGCCCTGTTGAACAGTTACACCTATTCCCTGTTTTTGGCTGAAAAGTCATTTTTCGTATAATTGTTCTTAAAAAATGGCTAATAACCAATTTAAACTTGACAAATTGGGGCCTTTTGCAAAAAAATCATGTTAACCATGATATAACACAATAGCTTAAAAATTGTTTTGACCTTCCCACACATTTTAGCCAGAGTAACGTACTTAACAGATTAAAATGTTTGCATAAAGCGTCCATCATTCCCGCCAGAAAAAAAAACAAACTCTTTTCAAATTCTGACTTTTAAACAACGCAGTTGTGATATATATGTATATTATCTATTGTAAAATGAAATTTTAGTATTGTTTAATAAACTAATCGGGCAGCAAACAGTGTTATTTACATGACATGCAAAGATGAGATTGTCCTAAAACTAGAAAAGAAAACCTTCGTAAATTAATCTATACATAGAACACTTTTATTTTTTACCCCATTAATGTCCAAATGACATTAAAAATATCACACCATTAGAAATTTACTAATCAGAACTTACTGTTTTATACTCAGAAAGGTAACGTTTAGAACCATTATTTGAAAACAATCACTGAGATTATGTGTTGTTACTGAAAAATATGTCTAAACCTCATTAGTTTTGTTAAAAATATTTTTAAAGCGGCACTTTGGACTGGTTAAAACCCACAATATGTAATTTATCAGTGAAATTTCCACGGCGATGCATCTGTTGTTGTTTAACGATGTTATAGTTTGTGTTGGCCACTTATCTGTAGAGTTCGAAAAATTGATTTGTTTTGTCTGTTTATTCGTCATCATTCTGATGTATGTAAAACAGAAAGAAAGAAGGTGAAAATATACATTTTGTGTGACTGGGTATGCTTGATAAAAACTAACTTGTGGACATCTGCATGGAATGGGCGCACGTATATTTTGCCACCCACTAATATCGTTTTAGTACTTGTTATATACGTTATATTACTATTTTAGTTTGGTGTTGTGGGAGGGTTGTGGCACTAGTTGAATCAGTTTCTGACCATTGCCCTTTTACACTTCTTTACCTGTAGTGACATTTTCCTATAAACGCAATATATGAAACCATAGTTTAATTACTTTTGGCCGTATAGAATATATTTAAACCGAAGTAACGAATATAACAGTTTAAAAAGAAAACGTAATTTTACCCCACTGCTGCTAGTATAAAGTGGCATGTGGCTAAGGTAAAATGCTTCCTTGCACTTCATGTACTGGTCATTTGGAATCATCTGGGCTCTTTCTGAGTCAGTTTGAAAAAGGAAATAGCCAGTGCTATGTGACATTGGCAGTGTCGCAACATTATATTCCTTAGTTAAACCGAGGTTGCTGTTATTTTTTGTGATTCATGCCTTGCTTTCAGAGACTTATCCTTCAGAATTTAATTAAGTTTTTATCAGTCTTAGAATCTAAGGTGAAGGGATACAATTTCACGTAAGTTATACTGCCAATTTTACTTGGCCTCCTTTCTTAATGGAGAAAACTTTAAAAAAATTGCTGCTGTAAAAAATGTTTCCTTTAAGAGCAGACCATTTTTGGAAAGGGTATAGCTTTCTCAGAAGCGAATAGGAAACATCTATGGAAATAAATATTGTTTCTTTCTAACAAATCGCAGTAAAATACTGAGGTGTGTCCTTTCATATTAATACAGTATTATTGCAAAGACTTGCCAGAAGATCATGTTGAAGCGAGGAACACGCACGAGAAAGAACATAGCAGACTCAGTTTAACTGATTCCTTTAAAAATCGGATGATATTGCCTAGAGGCACGGATAAGATGATTATGACATATTGTTATTACTTTAAAATCATTATCATAATGCCTTTTTAATTGAGTCAATGATAATTCACTTACTTTGACTTCTTGGTTTGGTATTTAAAAAGGTAGCATATACGACATTCAAATGTAAACGATTTGTCAGATTAGATTTATGATATTTAATGATATTTTCGGTTTGATATCATGCAATAAGGTGTCCCTAGCACCAGCTTCAGCTTAACTGACTCAAATTGAGCCCAGATGATTCCAAACATAATTTTCAATATGATGAAATACGAGGAAGCTTTCCACAGTGGCCCAACGGTACTTTACTGTAGCTGCAGTATGAAAAAATACACATACTTTTTAACCTGTTATATACGTTACTTTGGTGAAAATATATGCTACGAGGCAACTTTGGGTTATACATTGTTTTTAAAGAAAAGGTAAATTAGAGTAAAGGGGCAATGAGCAGGAATTATTGTTATCTGCGCAACAACCCTACCACGATACCAAACCGGATATGGCTGCATAAAGATATAAGACAAGTAGTAAGACGATACTAGCAGCTAGCCAGATAAAGATGCAGTCCCTTACAAGTTCATGGGTACAAAGCTAGCCTTAAACAAACAAAATTAGGCATACAAAAGTTTCATCTATTTTCTTTCTTTTTCCATATATGCCAGGTATACACCAGAATGATGGCAAATATACATATGAAACAAATCGAGTTTTCGAACACGACAGATAAGTGGACAACACATATGATGACACAGATACTCCAGAACTGATGCTCCATCTTGGGGCTGTCAATAATGAGTTACATGAGTGGATTTAAACCGGCCGTTCTAAAATTTTTTTTACTCAAAATAATTAAGCTTACACATATTTGGCAGTAGCAATATTTAATCTCGGGGAGTTTTTTTCAAATGTTACAAACGTTACCTTTCTGAATACAAAACTATACGTTATTTCAAGTTATTTGATATTTTGTGGTTTTGTTTAAACTTTTAAAGTTATTTGGATATTAATGAAAAACAAAATTCATGTACAGATTAACTCATGAAGGCTTCATTTGAACATCGGTGCAATCTGAGCATTGCATGTTATGTAAATAACATTGTTTTCCGTCCATGTAAGCGACTACTATGCAAAAATTTCATTTTACGATAAACAATAAACATATTTATCACAACTGCGTTATTTTAAAGTCAGAATTTGAAAAGAGTGTTTTCCTGATGTGAATGACAGACGCTTTACGCAAACATTTTTATCTGTTAAGTACGTTACTCTGGCTAAAATGTGTTGTAAGGTCAAAAATAATTTTTAAGCTATTGTGTTATATCATGGTTAACATAATCTTTTTGCAAAAGGCCCCAATTTGGCAAGTTTACATTGGTTATTAGCCATTTTTTTAAGAACACTTATACGAAAAATGACTTTTCAGCCAAAAACAGGGAATAGGTGTAACTGTTCAACAGGACGTGGTTGACAAAGTATAAAAGCTAGAAGTCTCATATTTGTTTTGCTAGAAACGCACTGAAACGGGCCAATGGAATAGTAAGTAAAAATGATCATTTTGGGCCTTTTTGTAATAGAGTCTTCGTAAAATGCAACAACTTAAGTTCCAATTTTAAATTTTCAAGGGGTACATGATATATTGTAACGAAAGTAACAACACCAAAGTTCTGAACTGTTTTCTGAGCAGCCTAATTTATAGCATATTAACTGTTCTCACAGAAAATATTTAGATTTGATACATTTATATTG
This sequence comes from Ctena decussata, assembly GCA_963989385.1. Taxonomy (NCBI): domain Eukaryota; kingdom Metazoa; phylum Mollusca; class Bivalvia; order Lucinida; family Lucinidae; genus Ctena; species Ctena decussata. The sequence goes on along the minus strand of OZ022499.1, from coordinate 28,647,068 downwards.
TTAAAACACTTTTCTTATTGACTTCAATAAATATTTTTGATATTCATAATTTAAAGGGGTAACGTAAATAACTGGCCACTACAGAGTTATGCAAGGTTTGCCAAGGTGGCAAACGCTGAATTTGATAACTAGAGACCCAGACGATCATTTTGATATATAAAAACAAATGTTACACTCCGTAGACCACCCCCTTGAAAGATAGCCCATCAAGTTTGCTCCACTATAAACATAACCCTGCTCTATAAATACCATGAGATGTCAATGCCTGACAATAACTAATACTGTGGTAATATTTTTTGCTGAAAAATTGAGAGGAACTTTTGCACCGCACTGCAAAAGCTTCTCACATTTTTCGGCAAGAAACTGCATCATTTTTATGCATTAATACGTTTGAAAACTTAATGTCTTGTTAACTAACGATGTCGTTAGTTTTGAGCGACTGGACCCTTGTGGACTGACTGTTCACCTTTCAAGCAGTGGGTTTGTGCATTCGACTATTATGGGTGGTACATATCTAATCAATTTCTTCAATCAAATGAGTCCAGGAAATCTGTACTGGTCTGCTCTGAGCTGGAAAAAGTGGTCTCGCTAAACAAACAAGACTGGATGAACAAAACATTAACAAATGTCTTATAGAATGTGCAAGAAACTTATAATTTGTTCTTGAACTGATCAAGAATTTCAAGAACAGTTCTTGAACTTCAAGATTTAAGTTCATGAACCTTTGTAGATCTCAAACTGTTTTTCTTGAACAGATGAAGTTCTAGAAGCAGGGGTTCTTGAACTTGCAGTGTTCTTGAACTTCTGTTCTTGATTTTGCATTATGATATCACATCCTGTTTATACCATAGAGTGATCAAAAGTCCACCAATAGAACATCTTTTTACTACAGAGCCCACCAATATAAAATCATGTTACTATTTTCTCCATTGCCTGCAGAAGTTAGACAGAACAAGAAACTTAACTAAAAGTTATTTTGGAGTTTCAAAATTTTATCAGTTAAGCAGAGGAGATGCAAAATGATATAATACAAGACTGGAAAGGGCAGGAAGAAAAGCATAGGCTCTCTGAAAGCCAAGGCATTTTAAATTTCGCTAGAGGATGCTGAAAACATCTGAGGATGATGTTTGCTGTATATTTTTCTAGAAATTTAAGGTTTCTAATAGAAACAATTTATGCAGGAAGGTAGTGTGTCAAAGAAAATAATGACTGCTCGTCAGAGGATTTCCTACAAAAATCTGGAAAAAAACATAGAGAATTGTGCGAAGTCAACTATATCAGCATAAAAACAAAGTCTATATGGAATTGCTTACTTCAGTTGACAGGTATTAACCTTTTCTGATTTTTGAGCAAGTACAGGCTCAACTGAGGCTTTACTGGTTGGCTTTGTGATAAGTATCCTTTCCCCATGAGCTGGCTCATATTTTTGTTTCGACAACATGTTAAACTATGTTGCAGTTCTTGAATTCAGTGACTTTGTATGGTTCAACAACTTGTTCGTGAACAGTCTTTGAACTCTAAATGGCTGCTTCTAGAACCCCAATGTTCTTGAACAAGTTCAAGAACTTTTTGCTCATGAACTGTCCAATTCTTCAACCAGCCATTAATAGAGTTCAAGAACTGTTCTAAAACAAGTTCTTGAACTCAAAATGGCTACTAGTTCAAGAACTGATAGATGGCCACATCTAGAACCCCATAGTTCTCGAACTTGCTCAAGAACTTGGGAGTTCTAGAAGCGGCCATTTATAGTTCAAGAACTGTAAAAGAACTCGTTCTAGAACGGTTCTTGAATTATTCTTGATAATTTCACAGGGGAATTCAGATCAGTTTGTGTGTGTCCATTTAGTGATCACACTATGCTTTTCAATGGGATCAATATAATAACCGCTTGAACTAGGACAACTCTGATCAGCGTAATGATGCATGGACTCATCTGAGTTTACCCTGCTATGCTGTTAGTTCCTGTTTTTCAGTTCACAAGTCATATAATCTTATGCAATATTTTCAAAAAATAAAATTTCACAATTATTTTCATTCATGCGCAGTCTCTGGTCTTTCACAGCCAAAAGGTAAGACAAAAAATTGTTGAAAATCTCATAAAAGAATTCTTTAAGTCAGAATTTAATCAATTTATGCCATTCTACCTTAAGCCATAATTATAAAGTGACAATAATATATAATTCAAGTACTCAGAATGGTTATAAACATAAACTGAAGGGAATTAAGATATACTTTTACTTAATTTACATAATTAGAACTGAGAAAGTGTAAGCTTTCATGAGAAGAATGGTGTCTGTATCAAATAAATGCACTGGTATTTTGTTATATCAGACATGTCAGACAAGTGAAGCTATTTTGCATATTTTGGTGCAAAGTGAGAAAGTTATTGCAAACAATTAAATTTACTATGTATCTTGAGGTGGAAACTCCATTTTTTAACAAAAATGATATTTGGATAAATTTGTTTGGACACATTTGCATTTAGACAAATAATGAATGTATTTCATTTCCTACTACTGCCACTACAAATTACCCTCCCCTCCTGAAACTCTATAGATAATGCTTTGAACATAACCGGAACACATATGATTCAGATATCTATCATCATATCAAACCTGACAATCTATTCATTAAATAACCACAAAACCAAGAAAATAAAACAAATTGAAACTTAAAGTTCTTATCATGACAGTCATTAATCACAACATGTCCATTTTTTCTAACCTCAATTAGACCCAACCAAAGGATCATTCACAAATTTTCATCTGAAAGATTAAAGATGTGCAGAGCTCCAAAATAGTATATGTTTGTGGGTACAATTAGTTGTACATATAGTTTTTGTATCTTTTACAAGCACATAATGTTTTCTGTCCTGCCAAAGTAAATTCACTGACATATTTTGTTGCGAAAATATACCACATATTGCAGACTCTATTTGTTGGTCATTCCAACAAAGTTTAGAGTTGAAATATGAAAAGCGAGCTAGGTTGTGTGTTGGGTATGAATAGTATGCACAAGGGGGAGAACCCAGGTCAGACTGCGCAGACGCGCAAGCTGATCTGGGCCTTCCCTACTCGCGCAGGCCATTGAGTACCATTCACGCGAGGACAGTTATACATATTCTTCAATTCTCGTTATGCATTTGTGATTGAGTATGTTTTTTGTCTTTATTGTATCTGATGTATTTGGCTATGCCGCCATGTGTCTTATCCATAGAATATACCTATTGCTTCTCATGTTGTTTACACATGTAAAACTGAGAGTAATCAAGAATTTGAAATTTGAAATAATTTGAAATTTGAAATTTGGGTGAGTGCTGGGAGTGTGCATGCATGTGTGAGTGAGTGATCTTAACATTCTATCTACCTGATGATTGAGTATAAAGATAAGCCATGCAAAAATGGTTCCACCATCTGATTCTGGTGTCACCTGTTGTTGGTACAGATGGAGTACAAGCTCACTTTAAATAGCTGATAATATTTCATTTTATTATGCACCATACATTTTTATTGCAATTTAAAGAAAAATAAAGAACTTTAGTAGAGTGTTTTATATGCAGTATGATGTTTTTATTGCTGCAGCATGCTAGTAATCTTCTAAAATTATGGTGCACAATCAAATGGTAAACTTTAGTATTTTTCAGTATCTCTCTGCATCAAAACAACTAAAATCATAAATTTCTTGAAATAGATGTGAATAAATTATAAATATAACAGGAAAATGTGCAAGCATACAAAAAGTCTTTAAAGGCCAAAAACAAAGATTAGTGGGTTTGATCCACTGAAGTAGTTAATCTGTTATGTCTTGAAGGTAAACTGTGTTACTGCCCAGAAATCAGTCTTGCAAAATTGTCAGCTATTGAATTGTTCCTACCTGGTTTATGAAATGCTTTGAGTTAAAGGAAAGCAATATGGCAGGCCACCAGAATCATTTCAATTTGTTCTTTAGGCCAAACAATTTGTTCTTAAGGCCAAATTCAAATGTTTTTGGCTACCAACTTTGGCTAGCATCAGACTTTGCTTATTTACTGTATTTCTCCTAATAAACATCTCCTCTCTACACCCCCAGTCACATTTCTTGTAAAAGGTGGCCAAATTACACAATTTTGGCCAAAGGAATTTGTTATTTATTAACAAGAATACCATTTATTGGACAAGACACCCCAGGGATTTCCTTGTGTCACAACACGTTTCTGTTCAGTGGTCATAGTGTTTCTCTGTGATCTATTTGTTTTTGTTGTGCTGTTTCATTGGTAACATTGGAAAATCCATGGAGCATATTTTTTGCAGACATTATACAGAAAATACGCCGCTAATAGTCTTCCAAATAATTTTGGTTTAACTTGATCTCTACGCATAGGGTACTTATACTGATCAAAATGCAGTTAATCATAATTGCTGCACATTCTTCTATGGTCTCAAGTGGCGCTACAGATGCAAAACTAATTTTAGCAATCATCAAAGGCACTTTTACTACTAATAAGAATAACAATAACATAAACACAGTAGAAATTTCACATGTACTGCGTGACTTGTGTAAATAATTCCAATTATAGTCAAAATGGTTCATATTACCAACAACTAAAGTGTAAGAGCACATATCCATGTTTTAAAACATTTTTTACAAAGGAAGACAACTTTTGTGACTTTCTTTTGCTTCCCTGGATCATGAAACTCTTCCAAAAAGGGGTCTACATTTAAAGAAAAGTTTTTTCTCCAACAAGAGCAAATTCTTTTCTTTAAAATTGTGAGGGGAGGCAAAACTGATACTCAAAATTACTTCCACTGAAACTGTATTCATACATCTTGCACTACTTTACCACAATAATCTTCACTACTAGGACAGAAGGACCTGGGAAAACAATGTACCCCTTCCCATCCCAACTAGTGCACCATATTAATCCTAATAAACATCCCTGCTCTTTTAAACTTCCACTGCCACACTTCAGAAAACTGTTATTTTAACTTGCATGAATTTCTATTTGCTTCTTTGAATGAGGCAGCCCTTTGAAACGGAATCTTCTCTTAAAGCAAAGAATTCTTTCCTTTAAGAGTTGGTCCCTACTGAGAAGGGAAGCAAATTAAAAAAGGTGTTTCATCTGAAAGTATACTCATTCACTTTATAACTGTTTATTACAAATATTTTGGCAGGGGCTGATTTACTACTTTTTAGGCTCTATTAAGAATACCGTAATCGCCCCATTTACCGCACATGCCCCTATAACCGCACACCAAGGCCATTTCCGGAAAAAATGCATAAGCGCACACTGCTTTTTCCTTTTGAAACTCACAACATCAAATGCATCAAGTTCAACTTACCATTACTGTTTCAACAGCGACAGTGTTTTCAGTTCTGTTTTCCCGACGCAATGTGCGAAGAGAGCAACTCTATCAGTCTAAATGTCAATCGGGCATCCTTGCCGATATTTACGAAGTTGGCTGAAGTGTTATGATGTGCACGAGTGCGAACAGCGACTCGGATCAGCTTACACATCTGCGCCGTCTGATTAGCGTATTCTCTGTCTGCATCAACAATGGGAATGTACAAGTTGATCCCAGAAGGATCGAGCTTATGAAGTTATGAGGTTGTGGGGGTGCGCAGGCTGAACTGAGTCTTTGCCTTTCGTACATGCGAAAAGGCGCCATTTCTCAAGAGCAATTCTTGTCATATATAGCGAAAATGTGCACATGCGCAAAAGTGCGTTTGGGAAAGATACATGAACGACAGATGAGAAACTCGGGTTGCAAAAGAAATAAATTATCATAACGACAAACTCTTGTTCCCTGACAAAATCAGTCTGAATGCATGCGCAAACTGAACGAAGCGACCAGCCTGCGCATATGCATGGTATGTGCATTTAAACAAGGTTCGCGGTAGCCATAGGATAGCTTTAATATCATTGGCATACCTGGCCCGTGGGCCTCAAAAGGGCCTCAGGACACATTCGATCAGCAAACACCCGCATCATACAGTGCATTTGCGAACACTGATCAGTCTAACAAATCTCCAGGATTCGCCGATAGTTTGCAAAATAATTGTTTTAAGATGCGCAGACTGGTCTAAGGCTTTGCTGTTTGCACATGTAATACGGTACCTTTCTCATGACACATTGCCAATATTTCTGCACCCTTGGACGTAATATAGGACAGACCGAAATAGAAAAGATCAAAAGGACCGCATCTTCCAGAATTAGAATGAGTGTGTTATTAATAGAAGCCCGTGAATTTAAAGCAGACCCCTTGCGATGAATGAATAGCCAGAGCACTGACAAACTTACCTGACGTGTTTAAACAATCACATATTAGGTCATTGTAAATGTGTTGAAATACTTTCCTTTCTTTCGGAATATTTTATTTGGAATAATGAAGAAGGATAAAGAGAATGAAATGCATGCATAATGAGACAGAAAAGATCAAAAGGACCGCATCTTCCAGAATTAGAATGAGTGTGTTATTAATAGAAGCCCGTGAATTTAAAGCAGACCCCTTGCGATGAATGAATAGCCAGAGCACTGACAAACTTACCTGACGTGTTTAAACAATCACATATTAGGTCATTGTAAATGTGTTGAAATACTTTCCTTTCTTTCGGAATATTTTATTTGGAATAATGAAGAAGGATAAAGAGAATGAAATACATGCATAATGAGGACATATTTAATACTGAGAGGTATGAGATATAATTTGCGACTTGACATGAGATCGTTTATCTCCCGGAAATTGGCAATTCAAATAGTTAGAACACTAAATATTTTCATGACCCTTAGAACACCCCGATCAGTATTGCCGACTATTACGACTCTTCGTTTGTTGTTTTTTCGTTCTGAGTGTGCGGTTATTAGAAAGGTTTTTAACCACACCTTTTTGTTGCAATTTTGAAAAAGTTAAGCGCACCGTGCGGTAAATGGGGCGAATACGGTACTCCTATTTTGTAAAATGCAATGCCTCCCGGATGTTCAATAATATTAATATGGTATAATTAAGTGTGAAGCTAGAAAGCATCAACCAACAAAATGCAGTCATCAATGTATTTATAAACTTCATCTTCTTTTTATCTTTTTTATGCAAGCTGCAAGTGCAAAGTCTGGTGCAATGCAACTTTTAGAATGTCAAGGAGTTCAAGGAAAGACTCCCAATAATTAACAGCTGTCAAAGACATGCACAGCAATATAAACAATAAGTGCAGTCTAATTAATTGATGAATGCATTTTTAACTACTTTGTCAAGCTGACAAGAAGACTACTCTGGTAAACTGTGTATATATAAACATTTAAACAGTCTTGCAACAATATTAGATAAATATTCGATGACAGCATCAATCTAAAACATTTTACAGGCTTAAATTGTCTATAATATTTCTTCATGTCATGCATAGTTTTTAAATACATAGTCTGTACTATAGACATACACTGTATAAGTATTTTCCATAATTTCACAACAGTGAGTTTAAATTGTACTTTCCCCCATCTAATTTTTTTTCTACAAGTGTAGTTCACTAATCATCTATGAAACACTTTTGGGTTATTCCACTTCTACCTATCATCCCACCGTGAATGCTGCATATGCATCTCACAATTCCAAAGGCTATTATGGTCAACAGACTTGCAACTGGGTGGAAGTTCCATAATACACACAATCCAGTTTCATACTATAAAAGGGGAAGTCAAGGGTTACCCATACCCTGTTACAGTTTTCTTTATATGAGCTGTGACACGACATAACCAACAAAGTGGCATGTGTGCCCAGCAAAGACTCAGATCAGCCTAGGCCGCAATCTGCCAAGTCTGATCAGATTCCACCTGTGCACGTTAAGGGTAGCTAAGAGTCTAAGGTCATGTGGACAGGCAAGACCCTGATCAGACTGGGGGGATGCACAGGCTTATCTGAGTCTTCACAGGACACAAATGCCTCTTTGTTGGTTTTGTCTTGGCTCATATTGTCATGCCTGTATGCACTTTCTTCATTTACAGACAGATAGCTTGTTGAAAACTTGACTTAAAGATTCAATACTTGAAAACATGCAAATATTTGCTTCTATGCATCTATGCAGTCCACAGATGACAACTTCTGCTAAAGTCAAGTTTTAAGATGGACTAGATGGATAGTTAAGGTTGAAAATCTTTACCCTATCAAATAATCAAATGTATATTAGAAACTGACATTTTCATAACTTTTCTCCCATTAAACCTGTCAATATACTACTTATGTTTCTATACCACACACTGCTACCCATAATTATTTCCAGTTAGCAAATTAGCAAGCTCTTAACTTGAAGTGAATAAGATAATGAAATTTTCTTTCAGTTTTCAGGTATACCATTTAATAAGACCATACTGTGGCCAAAATGTCTCACATCATACAATAATGTCAGTTTTTGTCTTTACTCCATTTAAATATCCTCTCTCTTTCTGGAAGACTGCATAATATTGACTGGAACACTATCTTTAAAGGACCACAAAACAGAATTAATGTATCAGTCTATTCTGCATACAACCATACTACCTTGAAACTCTTAGAAATAGGCCATCAAACACAAAACTAACAAACCACTGCCTAAATACCTGTAATTTTTATGACTTCTTAATTACAGAAAAATCTACATTTTGTACTTTCTAACTTGGTCAATTTTCCGCATAGCTGAATTTAAGGGTTTACAATTTCTACATAATTTACAACTTAGTGGCTAATAATGAGGCTTGATTTGTACCTTTGTTAGGTTTAACTCACAAAGATGGAGCTAAAAACTGAAGTGATTTTCTTGCATCATTGGTAATGTTACTTCTATAACAATGCACAAAAATTAAAAGTACATACAAAACATTAAGTGAGACCAACCTCAGATGGGGAAAAAATAAATACATCAAAGTATGACGGAAAAAAGTTGGAAAAAAATCACAAATAAATAAATGGAGTGACAATATTAACTGTGTAACTAACAATGACTGTCAACATTTTTTTCCAGTTTCATCGTTTACAATTATATGTCTGTCTGTTTTCCCTTTATAATACTAAAAGATACAGGTAAATACCAATCTAATGTTACCTGACGTTACATGTTTATAAATTAGTTAACAAAATCGGAGATCAGAGTGTCAGGCGACAGGATATTTTTCAAAAAGAAAGTTTTGTAAATACCTCACACATAATTTCTGGCAGATAGTATTAATTTTCTCTAATGCAAAAGTAACAGGTACTTTACCAACCATAAATGATGGGCCAGAAATACCTGAGCAAACATTGCAGGCCCTAATCAGACTGCTCCTTTGGGAGCAGTCTGATCTGGGTCTGCATAGTTTGCCTTTCTGCCAGCAGTATTGATAGACTGCCATATTACAAAATTACCTTGTTCAAATTTAAAAAAAAATACAGTAATATTTTGGGGTTTTCCAAATTTTAAGGGGCAAGTCGGGGCAGAAGATTAAGTGCTTGCCAGCAGGTAGTGAAATGACTTGACCTACAAATATCATAGTGACCCTGCATCATCTTATCTTGGTCATTGACTGGTAAGTCTGCAGCTCTCCAAGAATGTTTAAGGCCAGTCAGTCGATCCTGGTGGAGGATACGGTGGACTACCAACCTCAACAGGCAGTTTGTGCTTGCAAAGTATGACTAGCTTTCTTCAACCACCAATATGAAAATCAATATAGTGATTTACAAGACTTTCAAAAGATGCTATTTTTGAAGGAAAGAATTTGCTCTCTACAGAGCAAATTCTAGAAAAGAGCAAAATGATTGGCTTTCTTATGATAGGGCAAATTCTTCCTTTAAGAGTAGCCCTTTATGAAAAGGGAAGTAATTATTTCCATATCAGAGTGATCTCTAATGGAAATTGTATCCGTACACCTCAAAATAGTATGACATATTTGACCAGATTTCAATCACAATTTCAATATTATCAGAAGAAAGTATGCTGCACAGGTGCATGAAAATCAAACTACATGTAATGAACCACACCAAGAGGACAAAAGTATGTTTTTTGGCTTGGTGAACAGCACAAACTCAGATCAGCCTCGAAATCTGCAGTCTGATCGAGGCCTTCAGAGTTTATTAATGTATGAATCTGGGTAATGTAGAAAGGGGAAGCAAAGACACTGATCAGTCTACACAGTACAGGCTAATCTGAGTCTATGCCTGTCCTGAAAATATGGGTTACTTTAACAATATGTGAAATCATCAACTTTTGCTTCAGGTAATGTCTTAATAATTGCTTGCACACTTAGCAGTAGCGTAAAATTTAAGCAGACATCTGCTTTAAAATTTGAAATCAATTGAATATGCACATGTCAATCTTAAAAAGTTCATTCGAGGATGTATCAGTCATTTTCACATTTCAATACCTCTTGTCAAAGTCTTTTACAAGCCATTACAGAATTACAATGTTGCTCTGTGATGGCACCCACGCTTTAGTGTAACCTATTCTCTGTGTTTAAAACATTTTGTTCAATCAAGCTAAGGAAGACACTTCTGCACTTTCAGTTTCATGCAACAATTACTGTAACTCAGGCCAAAGGTTATAAAACTTTTTTTCATGCTCAACTCAGCTGAGCATGAAATTTTCTCTGCTGATAAATATGAAAATGCCAACTAATGTTGGCATTTTCATATTCATAAGCAGTGAAAATTTTATACTCAGCTAAACTAAGCAAGAAAACAACTATTATAACTTACCAGTAATTTGCTTAGCATAATTCATTAGAAGGTTAAATTTCATGCTCAGCTGAGTTAATTGAGCATGAACTAGAAAATTGTGTCTGTAAGACACTAATGATGCCCCCGTGCAGCAACTGTCACAGGACATGTGTACATCCCTAAAGCACCTTTCAAGCACAAATGCTATTTACAAAGAATCCACTGAAAACATTTCACAAACTTTATACCCTTTAGTGCAAAATGCAGCCCAAAATGACTAAGTTTAAAAGGCCATAATTCCTTCAGAATTATTTTTTTCCTATCATAACCAACATGCACATCTTCACTGTGTCCACATCAAGTCTCCAATGTCTGAAAAACAGCCAATGAAAATTGTGGGAGGAGTTGATTACACAAAGTACTTACCCTACAATGCAAAATTTGCCTAAAATGACTAAGTTCAAAAGGCTGTAATTCTGTCAAAATCAATTCTAGCTCCAACAAAAACCTACATGCACATCTCCAATATGTCCATAACATGTATGCAAAGTTTGGAAATGATCGATTGAAAACTGAGGGAGGAGCTGATTACACAAACTCCTCACCCTACAAATGTAAAAATTTGCCTAAAATGACTAAGTTCAAAAGGCTGTAATTCTGTCAAAATCAATTCTAGTTCCAACGAAAACCCACATGCACATCTTCAATATGTCCACAACATGTATGCAAGGTTTGAAAAAGATCCATTGAAAACTGTGGGAGGAGTTGATTACACAAACTACATACCCTACAATGCAAAAATTTGCCTAAAATGACTCCCTACAATGCAAAAATTTGCCTAAAATGACTAAGTTTAAAAGGCTGTACAGTCGAATCTCGGTAGTTCGAACGCCGATTTTTCGAAAATACCGGATTTTTCGAATTAGAAACAAGGTCCTGTTCGTCAGTCCCTTTGTTCTGTGCAAAAAAACTTCCGCAAATTCGAAATTCGATTATTCAAAAAATCGGATTTTTCGAAAGAAAAATTCGGTCCCGATGACGGAAATTCATTATAAATATACCTGAATTATTCGAACTAAAATTTTTTTGCCCTAAATTCACGCCGGCAGATTACGGTTATTGTCATCGATGGATTAATAATTGGGCCCTCCGGTAATTTTACAGTTGGTTGTACAGGTAACTGGCGCGTCTGTTTGGTCTACTAATTAACTGTTATGTGATTAGGTCATATTATCGGATGAGTAAAAGGTGTCTTTAATCACCTGATTTGACAGGGATTATCGTGTTTGAGGTTTGCAAACTGGGTGATGTTAAAGGCTATACCGACTTAATCTAAATAAATTTAAATTCCATTAATTTTTGCTTTCTTCTGTTTTTGCATTTTCAGAGCGAGCACCGACTAGCCGACAATCAGTCTGATTAATATTCCAAGTCCTTCCGATCTGTATAAAAACCGGAACAAAAACGGCTGTTTATGACATACGGAAGCGAATAACAAAGGCTCAGACCAGCACGCGCACCTGCGCATTTCTGGTCAGTCTTTGTTGCTAGCACACGGAACCAAACGAATGCAGATTTCGCAGACTAGTTTGTGTTTTCGCTGTTCCCAGTTTATATGTCGTTCAACAGCCTTTCGCATGAAGCGGTTCAATGAACTGGTTGAGTTTTTCTCCGAAAATTGAAAGTAGCCTAATTCCCAGAAACTCAAACTGAAAGTGAAAGTACAGTGATTGTAGGCCGAGACAAAAACAAGCTGGGGAACACCACAAGCCTGTTTCCGTGCCGACGGGCTTCGGTCTTCGCCTGCTGCTTACTCCGGCCTGTGAATTTCTTGAGCTGCACATATTGTGCATCCATTGGAGTTCATGGATTTTCCAACGTTTTTGGTATGTTTATTATTAATCCAGTTTGTGTATGTGTAAATAAAAATAATTCACATTCTTATTTTGTTTTCTTCATTTATTTTTAAATTTACGAGGTTCTGTAAGTATAAATTCAATATCGAATCGGACCGATATCATTTCTCTTTCTGCCGCCGAAATGTTGATTTCCGGAAATGTACGGAAGTCCCCGAATTCGTAAATTCGAACTACGGATAATTCGAATAAAATATCGTGGTCCCTGTCAATTCGAATTACCGAGGTTCGACTGTAATTCTATCAAAATTAATTCTAGCTCCAACAAAAACCCACATGCACACCTTCAATATGTCCACAACATGTATGCAAGGTTTGAAAAAGATCCATTGAAAACTGTGGGAGGAGTTGATTACACAAACTACATACCCTACAATGCAAAAAATTGCCTAAAATGACTAAGTTCAAAAGGCTGTAATTCTGTCAAAATCAATTCTAGCTCCATCAAAAATCCACATGCACATCTTCAATATGTCCACAACATGTATGCAAGGTTTGAAAAAGATCCATTGAAAACTGTGGGAGGAGTTGATTACACAAACTCTATATCGTAAAGTGTGACGAACGGACGGACAGACAGATGGACGAACGGACAGACAGGAGCAAATCTTAATGCCCCCTGACTGTCGTCACGGGGGCATAAAAAAAGTTTTATAACCTTGAGCGCTGCACCCCTGTGAGGAATTCAAGAAATCATTCTAGAACAGTTCTTGAACTAGTTCTAGAATTGTTCTTGATTATTAAATGGCCATTCTAGAACTTGAAGTTCATGAACTACTTCAAGAACTTGTTCTAGAACAATTTTTCTGAAGTTCTTGAAGTAGTTCTTGAACTTCAAGTTCTAGAACAGCCATTCTAGAACTAGTTCAAGAACTGTTCTAGAATGATTTCTTGAATTCCTCACAGGGGTTATAAGCAATCCAACCAAACTGAATGCAGATCCAGTTCACAATGCATGCCATTTATATTTTATGACATATAATACCAAGAGTGTCTAACTATAATGATGGACAGAATGTCTCTAGGCCCTCTGCTTCACAGGCAAATCCCATAAAAACAAACTTTATTAATTAACTAAGTAATATATAGCACTTTTACTGGGAAATCGGTTTATATCATACTGGTGACGTTTCTCTTTTCATACAGTATGACCTCCGCTTAATACAGCTTGACCTCCTACCTATACGGTTGACCTCGTGTCATATTGATTAAAACCTTCGACCTATACGGAAATCCACGCATCCGATTGGTTAAAAGCTCTGGTCACGCGAGGGCGCTCTCCTGGCAGGATGACAGCGACGTAAACATCAATGGCGGCAGCCAGTTAACTGTGTAATTGTGCAGACTGTTAGAATTTTTTTTGACAGAGCTAATGAGAGTTTCCTCATATTAAGGCGCCTTATACTGGCCTCCTCACAAGGTTGAATAACTGTGACGGTATTGACCGTCAGCTAAAAGTTGATTAATACAAGAAATGTTACAGTGTGTAACAAATGCCCCCGAAGGCCCCTATCACCTGGTATTTGATCCCTGTCCTTTGACTGTGGACTTGACCTTGGTTATGGGAACCTAAATTTTGTGCATGACACAACTTACCATTTTAATTTACCTTTCTGTAAAATTTGATTAAATTCGCTTCAGCAGTTTTTGAGATAGCTTGGACACAAGATTTGTAAGAGACAAACTTATGACCTTTGACTGTGACCTTGACCTTGGTTGTGAGAACCTAAATTTTGTGCATGACACATCTTCTCATTTTGGTCTACCCTTCTGTAAAATTTGATTCAATTCACTTCAGGGGGTTTTGAGTTATTGCTGACATACAAGACAACCTAATGACCTTTGATTATGACCTTGACCTTGGTCATGGGAACCTAAATTTTGTGTATGACACACCTTCTCATTTTGGTTTACCTTTATGTGAAATTTGATTTAATTCACTTCAGCCGTTCTTGAGCTATTGTGGAAACACGATTTGTAAGGGTCAAACCTATGACCTTTAATGGTGACCTTGACCTTGGTCGTGGGAACCTAAATTTTGTGCGTGACACACCTTCTCATTATGGTTTACCTGTCTGTGAAATTTGATTCAATTCACTTCAGGGGTTTTTGAGTTATTGCGGACACACGATTTGTAAGGGTCAAACCTACGACCTTTGATTGTGACCTTGACCTTGGACGTGGGAACCTAAACTTTGTGCCGACACACCTTCTCATTATGGTTTACCTTTCTGTGAAATTTGATTCAATTCACTTCAGAGGTTTTTGAGTTATGGCGGACACACGATTTGTAAGGGTCAAACCTATGAACTTTGATTGTGACCTTGACCTTGGTCATGCGAGCCTAAATTTTGTGTGCGACACACCTTCTCAATTTGGTCTACCTTTCTGTGAAATTTGATTAAATTCCCTTCAGCGGTTTTTGAGTTATGGCGGACACACGATTTGTAACGGACGGACGGACAGACGGACGGACGGACAGACGGACGGACGGTGCGATTTTAATATGCCACCCGAAGTTCCTTCGGGGGCATAATAAAAAAATGTCATTAAATCAAGTGATTTCGTATTGGCCCAGTTACAGGTCCTCGGTCAGCTGTATTGGCCCTCGGCCTTCGGCCTCGGGCCAATACAGCTAACCTTGGACCTGTAACTGGGCCAATACGAAATCGGCCTCGGGCAAATACAGCTGACCGAGGACCTGTAACTGGGCCAATACGAAATCACTTAATTAATAACATTATAATATTGTTTTGATATTTTAGTAGTATACTTAGTAAAACAATTGAAGGATATGTAAATTCTATGATTATTTTTACTTAAAACAAAATCTTTACAAACTTTAATATGTATGCATTCAATAGTATCGGGTATCTAAAAATAAAAACCCGTCCAATAAAAGTCACGCTTATGTGGATACAGTACAGTACTGCTCCAAATGGAATAACCCCTACATCATGAATTCACAAACATGCATACTTATCGCTATAGTGTTGTTAATACCGGTATTAAGGAGTTGAATTGTTTACGATAAGGAGGCCATCATTCCAATAAAACGTTAGTTACATAATAAACGCATTTGACATATTTGCAAATCTGAAGAATCAAGACTACTCCTACTCACTGCCCTGGATATTCTTTAGTTTAGCCTTGATCAGCAGCAGAATAGTTGGCATCAGAATATTGTAAGAGACGCTTAAATGATCAGGCAAGCTGCCTATGTGAATTAATTGCGAAAAAGCAGGTTTAAACTCAACTTTAATCGTTTGTGATTTTTTGTAGTAGGGGGTCTTACATTTGGAACGGTACCGTACATTAATCACTGTAGCGTGACGTTAATTAATCATGCGCATCGATTGCATACGCCCGGTACAAGTACATGCATGCACATTTAATTTGTTATATATTCCATTAAAAGTCACAAAAAGGATTAGAATTTAATATCCTTCAATTGTTTTACTAAGTATATTTCAATTCTCATATCGACGTTGCCCCTGATATGAGAATTGAAATACTACTAAAATATCAAAACAATATAGTTTGTTTTTATGGGATTTGCCTGTGAAGCAGAGGGCCTAGAGACATTCTGTCCATCATTATAGTTGGACACTCTTGGTATTATATGTCATAGAATATAAATGGCATGCATTGTGAACTGGATCTGCATTCAGTTTGGTTGGATTGCTACCCCTGTGAGGAATTCGAGAAATCATTCTAGAACAGTTCTTGAACTAGTTCTAGAATTGTTCTTGAACATTAAATGGCCGTTATGATATTTTCCTGTTGTATTCTGTTTATAACATTCTGAAAAATCATAACTAATTGGTGTTCAATGTGTTTTGTCAAATTATAATTAAAATTGCCAAATTGTAAGCTCTGTATAAGTGCAAACCTAGATGGTGTTTATTGTTTTCTTGCCTACTTACATATTTTGAATAAATAATTGTTTGGAATTAATTAATTCAAATAACTAAAAATTTTGACTTAAATTTAAAGGGAGGCTACTTTAACTTCAGTTCTAGAACCCACAAGTCAGTTCAAGAACTGTGGTAGTTCTAGAATTTTTGTTCTTTCACTTTTGTGACTTGGTGACAACAGTTCAAGAACCATTTGAATGTTGGCTAACAGTTCTAGAACTTGCAAATCAGTTTAATAACTGGTTTAGTTCTAGAATAAATGCTCTAACAGATCTCATAGTTTTAGAACCAGAATTCAAGAACAATTCTGGTTCCAGAACCACAGTTCAAGAACAGTTGTTTTATCAGTTCAAGAACAGTTCTAAAGGTTCAACAAAAGCTCTTGAATGCTTAAGAACTTGATATTAGTTCTAGAACAAATTTCACAGGGGACCAGTGTTCAAGAACGATTCAGGTTCCAGAACCACAGTTCAGGAACTGTTTTATCAGTTCTAGAACAGTTCTAAAGGTTCAACGAAAGTTCTTGAACATTCAAGTTATGTTAGTTCTAGAACAAATTTCGCAGGGGTCCAGGATTCTTGTCTGCCTTGTCAGGACAGAGATAGGATTAAGGGCCATTTACACCATCATTTTTTCTTGTACAACTAAGAAAAACTGACCAAGAAAAAGTGACAATGATGAGGTGTATACACGTATGAAGAATTTTACTCTGCTGTCAAACTTTTTGCGGGAAATTACACAATAGTAGCAATGGAGACAAAGGATCTTCTTGTAAATATAGACTCATCGGTATTATGTTCAATAGAGTTAGTTAGTATTTGCTGCTACAATAGAAAAGTAGTAACAGAATAAGGAAACTGTATCTGTATGTATGATTGTACACAAAAGACTCACCTGTTATGTTCAAAGCCTCGCAGACTTCAAGAACTGTCCTTTTTCTTAAATCTCTGTTCTTATAGTCTTTTGACCTAATATTCCATATAATCTCATTTTCTTCTATTAGGTCAATGAGTCTTGATGTAACCATGTCTGTCCAAACAATATCTGCCATTATTTGTTTCCCCACCAAATAGTGGCCATGTGCTTTTTTTTACAATGCTGCTGCTACAAATTCTCTTGCTTTTGATTGGCTATTTGATGGCAAGTTTGATCAGTTATCACTGAAAATAGGATGAGTTTCTATTCATCAGTTTTTCTTGTACAATATGAAAACTGATCATTTTCTGCTGTATACACGATCAAATTAAATGACATTTTTTCTTGTACAATAAAGTTGTACAAGAAAAAATGATAGTGTATACGGCCCTTTAGTGCCACTAAGTGTTACAGACTATATCTGTATGATTTCAGTTTCACTGCTGTGCCAAAGTAGTCATGGTAACCAGGGCATGGCAGGACTTTGAAGCATTTGAAACTATCAACTGGGCTCCATCATAGAGAATTCAGAGTACCTGGTATATGAAGCAGAGGTTACAGTGACTGATGCACAATCTCAAAATAACTGTATTTCTTGTGAGAAAGGCCTCTTCTCTAACAAATGTCCCCTCTTCCTCTTTCCATAAAAATTGGCTGTAGCCTTCATTTTCCATTTTTTTTCTCAAGAATGCCATGGGTCATGTCAACTGCAACATCCACATTTTTTTTCTTTTTATCATGTAGAAGAAATATGATATGCAAATACCAAGCTTAGTCTAAATAAAGACATGCACACAGCACATACTCAGACCAACTTGCATCAATCGCTAGTTGTAAATCTTTCAGCTGGCTCAGAAAATATCAAACCTTGCAGATTTTCAAGCTCTTATTATTAGCAAGTGTGAAGGCCACCTTTATAAGGCCATTATTTTTTAATTTTCTGATTTACGAGAAATTTTTCAAATTTTTTGAGTCGGGGGTCGAAATAAAAATAAAAATAAAATCTCAAAAACAGAGCAGTCGAAAAAAAAAAAAAAGAAAAAAAAAGATTCATAGTATTTTTTTTTTTTTTTTTTTTTGAGTACCATTACCAAAGGTAATCTAAGTGTATTTAAACTGAAGGAAAATCATAAATTACAATTAGAAAGTAAACCAACTAAATTCTGAAACATGTTTCTAGGTTTAAAATCACATTATAAGTTACATAAAAGATGTGAGCTGTGTGTTTTGTCCCATCGACTGGAATAGTGACTTACTACAAGTCAAGTATCTACTGCAACCAACGTCCTTCTAAAGGCGATGGTAATCTGTTACGGTCAACTGTCAGATAAAATATTCCGCCGAAAAACTGATTTTTTTTATTCAATTATAACGGTATTAAAACCGCTCAGCTAAAGTCGCGGTAACTAGATTTGTGACGTCAGAGTCTCGCTGTACTCTGTCAACCTCGCACTAACAATGTGACCGCCGCGGAAGTCGTTGATAATGTAGCTGACAGGTACCGTTAAGATAAATTTTGTGACTAGGATCAACTGAGCCGACGTCTATGAAGAAACAACTTTCATTGTCTGACTTTTTAATATTTTGAGATAACGGAACGTTTCTGAACCTGCTCCAACAACGACATGTTGCAGTAGTGGACTGACGCGTTGTATCTATCCAGCAACCTTGGGTTTGTATGGTAAATAGGTCAACTGCTATACCACACCACATTTTTAAATACTTGATACTTTTTTTAGTTTAATCTGCCCTTTTGTTTGAAATAAAAAAAAAATATTTCACACTGTTTGACAAAACTCAAATGGTAAAAGGTATAGAAGGTATAGATATCCGGGCCATAGGCTAGTAGCGGTAGGGGCAGTTAGGGATAGAGGTCCACTGTATTTTGGGCACAGCATATAAATTGTGGAGCCAGACCCTCATCTTTTGCTGTCTTATCCTTCCCTGATTTGAAAACGGTACCCATTCATTGCTGGGTTGACAGAGTGTTCCAGTCATCAGATGGCCAAGCCAAGGTTTAAACTCACGACCTTCCAATGACTTTCTTCACCGTAACCAAGCATCTCTAACCACTGCAACACAGTTCCTATCTAAAATGATGTACCGTTAAAAAAAAAAAAAAGAAAAAAAATGAACAGGGCTTGATTCAGACAGGTGCTGAAACAGGGGAGCCTGGGCCCAGCAACTTTTGTAGAACTGTTTTGTCTCTGCCATAGGTACTGGTCAGGTGGCTTTATATGGCTTTAGACAGGTTTGACTCAGACTGTAGTAATGACACGGATAGAATTGTTTTATTTATTTATCTTTTTTTTTTATTTCTGTGTGTGCCTATAAGAAAGGTTTTGCATGGTCAGGGTGGGGAGGGGGTAACGCCGTTTTTTTCCTCAGCAAGAACATGGCAACATTATTGGTCAAACTCAGAAACAAGAAAAATAAATGAAACAAGAAAAAAATAATGATAACAAAGGTTGGTTAGCTTTACAATCAAATTAATTATTGGTAATTAATGTGGTTATAAAGTATGGAGATCGTCAATTAACGAAAGAGACATCGTTTTATTTGATGACATTTTGCAGGCTTAATCAAGTTTTTCCACCTTTACTGATGTCCAAACAAACAATCGATGCTCAACAATTAATTGATCGGTCCAGTCAATCTACTTTCTGCAATTATAGTTGCATTTGATGTTGCCTAAAATAAGTGACCTGAACTCGCTGGTTTTCCGAACAGAATAGATGCAATATCGATTGTTCGTGCGAGCATGGCACCAGTTTTGTTTTTCGAAGCTGGTTTCCACGTGCGATAGCAGTATCAATTGCGACTCAGAAACCATTAGAGTGTTCGATTAGCGCATAAACTGCTGTAATCTGTTGTTTGAACCGTAGTGCGGTTAAACGGGTCCTACTAAATACAGAAAAGGACTTTGGCCACCGAAAAAAACTTTCGGGTACCGAAAAGGACTTTTTAAATGCCATTTTATGCTATAAAAAACGTTGGTTGGTTGGTTGATTTGATGGGTTAACGTTGGAAGAAATAAACAGGGTAAAATATCGTATTTCTAAACATAATTTTCTAGAACATTAAGTGCAAAATGCCCTGTTCTGTGACTGAAATTCGGCATTTGTGATGTCCTTTTCGGTACGTGATTTTCTCAATGACCAGTAATATACTACCAATACACAAAATTATTATTCACGCGATGATTTATATCATGATGATATTTAAATTTCTAAAACATATGTTTTATATTGCATTTAACGGCAAATAAAAGTCCTTTTCGGTGCCCGAAAGCTCTTTTCGGTCCTTTTCGGTGGGGTTGGCCCTTTTCTGTCTTTAGTAGGACGGCGGTTAAACCATGTTCTGAACGGTACTGAAACTTATGACCGATGTAATGTTCGAAAGAAGTATCAAAAGGGGCCACAACAACCACATAAATATGGCCGCATTCAGCGATGTTTTCGCGTATTGGAGAGGATAAAACTGTATAACTGAACATTTTTATTTCTTGGACCTTGGAGTCGGCGAAGATAAAAAGAATAAAAGAGCATTATTGCTTTTTTATTTTTATTTTGATTTTGCAAAAAATACGGTCGGCGGGTTTGTAAATCAGAAAATTAAACAAGAGGGCCAAGAGGCCCTGAATCGCTCACCTGAGCAAAAAAGGTTAAAGGTCAAACTAGGGTCATAATGTGAACAAACCAGATAGTTTGCAACCATTTCCAAAAGGTTCTGAAGAAGAAGATTTTTGAATGTTTTTCTATGTATTGCTATGGTTCAAACCCTGGAGCCCCCGGGGCAGGGCCATTTGGACCCTGGGGCCATCATTTGAATAATCTTGGTAAAGGATCACTAGGCAATGCTAAAAGCTAAATTTCAAGTCTCTGAGCCAAGTGGTTCTGAAGAGGAAGATTTCTGAATATTTTCCTATGTTTTTCTATGGTTCAAACTCAGGACCCCCTGGGGCCGCGCCATTTTTGACCCTGGCACCATCATTTGAACAAACTTGGTAAGGGACCACTAGGCAATGTATCATACAAAATTTCAAGCATCTGCACCTGGAGTGGAAGGTTTTTAAGTACATTTTAATTTCGAACCCAAGACTCCCTGCCCCAGGGCCATTTTCGATCCTAGGGCCACCATTTACACAAACTTTGTAGGAGTCCACCAGGCAATGCATCATATCGAATTTCAAGAATCTGAGCCAAGTGGTTCTGAAGAAGAAGATTTTTTAATATTTTTCTATGTATTTCTATGGTTCAAACCTGGGACTCCCTGCCACGGGGCCATTTTGGACCCTGGAGCCACCATTTGAAAAACTTGGTAGAGGACCACTAGGCAATGTTACATACAAAATTTCAAGCATCTGAGGCAAGCAGTTCTGGTGAAGAAGTTTTTTAAGTATTTTTTAGTTTCGAACCCAAGACCCCCTGCCCCGGGGCCATTTTGGACCCTGGGGCCACCATTTGAACAAACTTGGTAGAGGACCACTAGGCAATGCTACATACCAAATTTCAAGCATCTGAGCCAAGGAGTTCTGGAGAAGATTATTTTTAAGTGTTTTTTTAGTTTCGAACCCAAGACCCCCTGCCCCAGGGCCATTTTGGACCCTGGGGCCACCATTTGAACAAACTTGGTAGAGGACCACTAGGCAATGCTACATACCAAATTTCAAGCATCTGAGCCAAGCAGTTCTGGAGAAGAAGATTTTTAAGTATTTTTTAGTTTTACACCAAAGACCCCCTGCCCCAGGGCCATTTTGGACCCTGGGGCCACCATTTGAACAAACTTGGTAAAGGACCACTAGGCAATGCTACATACCAAATTTCAAGCATCTGAGCCAAGCAGTTCTGGAGGAGAAGATTTTTAAGTAATTTTTAGTTTCGAACCCAAGACCCCCTGCCCCAGGGCCATTTTGGACCCTGGGGCCACCATTTGAACAAACTTGGTAGAGGACCACTAGACAATGCTTCATACCAAATATCTAAGCCCTAGGCCTAGCGGTTTCAGAGAAGATGTCATTTAAAGCAAATTGTTGACGACGCACGACACACGACACACGACGCACGACGGACGACGGACACTGGGTGATCACAATAGCTCACCCTGAGCCTATGGCTCAGGTGAGCTAAAAATGATGGCCTAAGGTAGTCACTTGAAGCTGGACTGCACAAGGGAACTGTTATCTTTTATCACGCTGCAGTCCAGCCGGGCCGGGTAGCGCAATCGGTAGGGCACCTGACTCGAAAGTCAGAGGTCCTGGGTTTGAATCCCGGTCTGGCCACATACTTTCGTTTCTCCTTCCGCTGATTCAAGAAGGGCAGTTGTCAGTTACTGGCAAAAGTATGTGCACTTAGTACTGGTTAACCGCTTAGGAGGTCTAAGCCTGCCCAGGAATAGTGTGGTTAGGTTAACTGACCGTCCCGACATGACCTTAGTTGTTTACCGTGGACGTTAAGCATCAAACCAACCAACCAATGCTGCAGTCCAATGTTTTCAGCAGTATTTTAAGAAAAGCCCACACTTGCATTGATATCAGAAACAAAGTTGCCATATTTATTAGGCTGTAAAATGGTGTTTGTCGATGTCTAAAATGACCCAAATATCTAAATAAGCTTTTCTTCTACAAACAATTCAAAATATCTAGATCTCTCTTATAAGATGGATCTAGGTTTTTGGGACTGTTTTGAAAGAGAAAAAACGTCTCATATATAAACAAATGCAGTATTTATGTACAAACAAACTCAATATCAATTCCAGATATCAATTCTCAAAAGAGTACGAATGAAAAAAATCATAAGAGATGGACTCCAGAAACTAAATTACATTACACAACTGTCTATAACTATCAATAATGCATTTTCACTGCCTTTGGAACTACAGACTAGCAAAACAAACCATTCCCAGCAGGCACACAACCTTGAGTCAACCTTGATTCAATGTCATGACATTGAATCAAGGTTGAATCAAGGTTGTGTGCCCGGTGGGTTGGTACTGCAACTGATGCATGATGTCAGCCAGGCATTAGGTACCAATGCAATTTTTGTGAATGTGCTACCCACTGGACACACGTTGTTGTATCGACATAATTGTGCTGCGATGATTGAAACATGAGGAGTTAGTTTTGTAAGTTCTGAAATTTGCATACTGGTGCTCGAGGTGTTTTCGTCAGCGCTTTTGTTCATCGAATGGATTTCAATTCAGCGAATACCTTGCTAAACAGCTTGTGTTATTGAAGCAAAACATTTGAATGAAATGCCTGCATGCGTTTGGAATTAATAGACACAAATGCAAAGCGTACGTTTCTTGTTTGTGTCAGGTTATTAGTATTAGGACTGATTGATAGGTGTACAGGATAATTGGACTAGCCCTAAAGGGCTCTTCTATTATCCTGTACTCCTAACAATCAGTACTGATATTTGAAGTTTTACCAATTTTTCAACAGTACTTCAGTCATTTTGGGCAGACAGAGGAATTGAGTTAAGATAATGATGTAGATGACTTACCTAGAATCATGACTCATAACCTATGACAGACTCAAAACCCACAACATCTGGACTTTGAGCTTTACTTGGAGTGCAGACCCCTTAGGCCAATGTGACCAGACAAACTATATATTGAGTATTGACACTTCAAGCGGCAAAAAGTTGCAAACAGATCCTGATGAGGCTGCTCACAATAAGCCTAATTATCAGTAGCTATACTTTTTGCCCTTTTAAATTCTTAATCTTACATAGCTTGGAAGAGAAACATTTGAAATTCTGGAAACATAAATTTTGTCATCTGCTTTTGTTGGCACTTTAATCCATTGCATTCTGGGTATTTTTTGTTGTCTGCTGAAATGGTTGTCAGCATAAAAAATCAAGAATATTTTGACAATATTGGTCTAACTAACTCTTGTAGAAATGATGTCTAGGCAGCAAACAGTTTGGATCTCAGATCAGGCCCCACAAATATGGATCCAAACTGTTTGCCCAGATACCCCTAAAGGGGTATCCCTAATGGAATGGGTTAAGGACTAAGTATGAACTGGGTACTTAGCACCATTCAAAACCTACATCAAATATAAACATTTTCAACCTTTTCTTATTTTGTTCTTTTATAGATATTTAAACTGAGATGCTTGTATTTCCTCAGACACAGAGGTCAAAAGTAACTGACCTCAGAAAGTAACAATAATACTTGATCAGATTTCATTTCAATTCTTATTTTCATAAATTTTACATTAGAAAGTAACAAAATATTATCTGACACCCTTTGATACATCTATAATGAGTGAAACACAGCCATGCAGTTTCATTCTGTATCATTTCAACTTTTCAAGGACAAAAATAAAGCCTTCTTTTCCATAATCT
The DNA here is from genome assembly GCA_963989385.1 of Ctena decussata. Lineage (NCBI taxonomy): Eukaryota > Metazoa > Mollusca > Bivalvia > Lucinida > Lucinidae > Ctena > Ctena decussata. The sequence continues at coordinate 28,622,340 of OZ022499.1, read as the reverse complement.
CACTTTGTGAGACAATATTTCTTTTAATTTTGCCTCTTTTTGAAATCTTTAAACAAGATTTTTAACTCTCAAACATATGCACTCCATTTAATATTACATTTCAGAGCAGCATAATTAAACGAGCAAATTTTGTGAATTTATATCCTTTGCCAAAGTGGCCTGACTTAAGGTTTATTTCAAGTTTCATAAAATTTTGTTCACTGGTTACTTAGTTACGGCTGAACTTGTGGATTTTAAATCAAATTAAGGGCAATAACTCTAGCATAAGTGAGGCATAAGCTGAAGCCATTCTTAAACACTTGCCTCAGCATCACTGCACTATGATAATACATTTTTAATTCAGTTTCAAGAAATTTTGTTCACTGGTAACTTAGTTGTGGCTAAATTTGATTTTAATCAATGTGATTTAATGACAATACACTATTGCTTTAAGTTTCATGGGGGGGGGGGGGGGGGGGGCATTTAATAGAATTAAGATGGTATCAATTATCACTTCATATGACCAGGCCCTCCCCAAATTGTCTTCTCTGGAGCTTTGGCCCTTTTACATCATTTGAGATGAATGGGTATATGTTCAGGGGATGCAACTCTGCCATTATCACTTTTGCCTCCATGATCAATAGGGGTCAACTCTTAAAAGAAAGAATTTGCTCCTCTAGGAACATTTTTATTTCCCTTGAGACAGGACCTCCTATTTGGAAGGGCTGTGTCAGCCATGGAAGCAAACAAGAAAGCACTATAGTTGTCTCCCTTTGAATAAATGGTATAAAACCATGGGTGTCCATATGACCATACACCTTAACCCTTAAATTGCCAAAAATTAAAATAGTAAATTTGCAAACAGTGTGGATCCAGATGAGGTGGCTCATAATGAGCCACCTCATCTGAATCTACACTGTTTGCCCGCTAGAGTTCAATTCTCAATATATCGCTTGGACGGAACAATTTTTTAAATTCTGCAGACGTAAATTTTGTCGTCTGCTTTTTGGCGCATTAAGGGTTAAATCATCTGGAATTAAATAAGATTAACAAAATCACCAAATATTTCTTTATTGAACAATTTGATTTGATCATTTTTATTAAATAAAAACCTATCTGATCAAGATTTCGCATCAAAATACTGCCACTGAAGCATAATTTATTAGGTCATGATTCATTTGTGGTAAATATGATATTTTCCACTCAATTAAACCACTAAATACAGGAAAAATGAAACAGAGAATTTTATTGTTTATCTGAGTTTCCTTACATCAGTCATCAGCTATACTTAATTTATATAAGGATATGCCTCCAAGGGGGATAACTCCTGACCTCGAAGAATACAATTTTGTCATCAGGTATACTTAATGTATATAAGGATACGTCTCCAAGGGAGGAGTGGGGGGATAAGTCCATTTCCCATCCCTTCTAATGAATAAAAAGCCTGTACAAGTAAAATATCTAGGCAAGTTTGGAGAAAATCCTTCCACTGGTTCTAAAGATATCCTACATAGATGACTATGTCCTGGAAAAATGGGTCAGGGTCACCAAATACTAAACGTGTCTTAAACCTGTCACAATGATATATTCATGCAAGTCTGATGAATATCTGTCAATTGGATCAAGATATAACTAATTTTTAAGAGAAAAAAATAAGCATTTTTAAGTTCTTGAAAATGGGGTCGAGGTAATCAAAACACGGTAAATTCTTGAGATTGTCCCAAAGGTATATCTATGAAAGTAAAGTGGAAACCAATCCAAAGGCTAGTGAGATATATCAACTTCAGTGAAATTTTCACAAATCTAAGTCCTCTTGTGACCTTGAAAATGAGGTCAAGGTCACCAAAATCTCATCAGCTCTTAAGCTACTCCAAGTGATGTATCCATGCAAGTTTGGTGAAATTCCATCTATCGGTTCATGAGATATTATGGGTACAAGAAATTGCCATCTAAGTCCTCCAGTGACCATAAAAATGAGGTCAAGGTCATCAAAATCTAATCAGCTCTTAAGCTAGTCCCAATGATGTATCCAAGCAAGTTTGGTGAAATTCCATCCATTGGTTCAGGAGATATCATGGGTACAAGAAATTGCCATCTAAGTCCTCCAGTGACCTTGAAAATGAGGTCAAGATCACCAAAATCTAATCAGCTCTTAAGCTAGTTCCAATGATGTATCCAAGCAAGTTTGGTGAAATTCCATCCATTGGTTCAGGAGATATCATGGGTACAAGAAATTGTCATCTAAGTCCTCCAGTGTCACCAAAATCTCATCAGCTCTTAAACTTGTCCCAATGATGTATCCAAGCAAATTTGGTGAAATTCCATCTATTGGTTCAAGAGATATAGTTGGTACAAGAAATTGTCATCTAAGTTCCCGGTGCCCTTGAAAATGAGGTCAAGGTCACCAAAATCTGATAAGCTCTTAAGCTATACCCAATGATGTAGCCATGCAAGTTTGGTGAAATTCCATCTATTGGTTCAAGAGATATAGTGGATACAAGAAATTGTCATCTAAGTCCTCCAGTGACCTTGAACATGAGGTCAAGATCACCAAAATCTCATCAGCTCTTAAACTTGTCCCAATTATGTATCCAAGCAAATTTGATGAAATTCCATCAATTGGTTCAAGAGATATAGTGGATACAAGAAACTATCATCTAAGTCCTCCAGTGACCTTGAAAATGAGGTCAAGGTCACCAAAATCTGATCACGCTTAATCTATGCCCAATGATGTATCCATGCAAGTTTGGTGAAATTCCATCCATTGGTTCAGGAGATATAGTGGGTACAGGAAAATGCCATCTAAGTCCTCCAGTGACCTTGAAAATGAGGTCAAGGTCACCAAAATCTAATCAGCGTTCAGGAGATATAGTGGGTACAAGAAACTGTCATCTAAGTCCTCCAGTGACCTTGAAAACGAGGTCATGGTCACCAAAATCTAGTGACCTTGAAAATGAGGTCAAGGTCACCAAAATCTAATCAGCTCTTAAACTTGTCACAATGATGTATCCATGCAAGTTTGGTGAAATTCCATCAATTGGTTCAAGAGATATTGCGCACGCAAGAAACTGTCACGCAGACGTCGGGATCCGCACTGAAAGCAATATGTCCCCCACCCCCCACCAAGGTGGGGAGACATAATAATTACCTATGCATGTCTTCAATCTATTTCAAACATTCTTTAATCCCACAAAAACTGGCCTAATTTCTGTCTTAAAATGACTTCTAGTCTGCCTGCTGTTACAAAGTCATTCATTTTTGTGACATTTTTTTCACATAAAATTCTTTAAATTAACTTGTTTTTTCCTGTAAGTGGCAGCATAATGTTGTTTTAAAAAGGACCATTTGTTACACTATCTAAAGTTAACATGTTTTTAACCAAGCATTTGTCACTATGGTTTTATGTAACACAATTTACGGCCAAATTGATCTATTACTATACTGGGGCTGGTGAACCCAAAGCAATACAAAACAATGCACTTTTAAATAATTATGGAGTGGTGACCAGGTTGGCGCTAAATGCATACAGAATAATTTTGGTTTGCATCCTAACACATTATGCCTTGGACACTCTGTAACAGCTGAAACTGACAATTAAAGACACCGGTATTAAACTGTTTGAAGCTCTCTTCCAAACTTTTACTCACAACTTGACTGTATAAAGCCCAATTGAGAAGTTGAAGCAAACTCCTCACTTAAATATTTATCTCATTTAAATAATTCCTGCTTATTAGTTTTTATAGACAGTACATGATTATATAACTATCAAAACTATTAACAAAGAAGAAAGGGAGTTTCAATTCTTGTTCTTCTCCTCAGCACATTGTTAGATGTTTATATATATTGGTACCAAATTTCAAGAGTTATGGAGCAGAAACACACTACCAAATGGGCATAATTCCATCAAAAAAGAAGTGGAGTTATGTTTGCTTGTTCCCTGCACATCATCTGATACTGCTACCGTACCAAGTTTCACGAAAATATCTCAGAAGCTTTTCAAGTAATGCAGCTAAAATGTTTTTGTTTTTTAACAGACACTGATGAATAGGTCTACAGAAACAGGCAGATGGACAGACAGACAACCTAAGGGAAAAACAATATGTCCCCCACGACAGAAACTCCTGTATAGGCCTGGAAACTACAAACACTGGATTGCCAGACTGACCTCTGCTTCGCTCTGGGGCAGGCACATATTTACCTGCAAGGCTGTACTGTATGTTAATTGTTTCTTCTTTTGATATTTTTCCCAGAGTAAAACCCACAATATCAACCACAATGAGGTGTCTAATAAACAAGGAGGAAAAATGTTTCCTTGGATACAACAGACATTAGAAGCAAGCCGTCCATACTTCTGCTAACAAAGTAATGACAGCAATGTAGAAAACATGATTTAATGGAGCTCCAGAATAAGGATGGTTTTGATGGTAATTCTACTACGACTGCTTATTGTCTCCATAAACAAATAAGCAACTTGTAAAGTCTGGCAGAAATATTGCAAATTCTATGGGGACCTGGAAATAGGGTTCACAGTTTTTTTGTAAACTGATTCTTGCAGCCCAGACATTGCCCCATTTGTTGCCCCATATTATGTTGCCCCATATCATCAAAAGGTTTTTAGAAGGGGCTACCACATCAGTACTCCATATAAGAGGGATAATTTAGAGACAATTTTTCTTATTTTTCGATAAAAACGTATGTTGTGACAGACCACATATGTTTTGGTTGAGAAATAAGAAAAATAATCTCTGAATTATCCCTGTCACACCTTCTTATCTGGAGCACAGCAACATTGTGTTTTATGGATGAAAAAAAACAGACCCTTCCCCAGAGCGCTGTGCCATTAATATCTTGTGATTTTTATTATCGTCCCAACTGTTATTCATAAACACTGTCAGCAATAAAACAAGCTACTAGGGGCAGTAAAACTATAATTGTCAATGCATACAGATGCAGAAGGTGTGACATGCTTTCAGGGATATTAATGTGGAAAACCGATAAATTGTAGCCTTGCCATTATGATTTTTTGATGATTGAACCATAAAACAGACTGTGCTCATACATTTTCACATTGAACCCCAGAGGCCAACAGATATGATACAGTCTGATGATGATTTAACATTTTATATTTATCATTTTTTTTGTAATTAATTTATGAGGCAATTTCCAGAATAATTCTGGTTTTAGCTGGTATAGCTTAAGCTGTTCAACAAGGATAAAGCTATATAAATAGGGCTACATGTAATTTTACTAAAACATTTAGTTGTTGCAGAACAGTCTATTTAAAAGTTGGCAAATTCCAGCAAAACTATATTGCCCAAATTTTTGCCTCATGAATGCCATTTATAGGATTTACAAATTACAACATTATCGTGATGTTTATTAGAATAAACACAGTATGTAGGTAGTTTTTCTCAATGGAAAAACAGAACTGTTGCTGTCCTACCATGGCCGTCTACTCAAGAGAGCCACATGAGGCCGGCATTCAGAATATGTTATAGCTTCAAGAAAACCTTTTTTTTTTAATTTTGTAGATGCAAATTCTGTTATAAGTTGTCTTGGGGTGGGGGGGGGGGGTTGTAGTTTTTTGTGTGTTTTTTTGCTTTTTTAAGTATTAACTGTCTCCCTGTTATGTGGACCTTTGATGCAATATACTTAACTCTGGGTAAATTGAGATTGTCATTTTTATGAATCTTAACAGAAGAAAAAATAATTTTCAAATTTGCCCATTTCTGGCCCCAATAGACCTAAAAAAGTGAAATTCAGGTGAAATTGACATGTCTGATTTTTCGCACTACCTTCTGTTAACCCTTAGACTGCTGAAAAAATAATTCACCTGACCCTAAAATGGGGGTAGGGGTATCTCAGAGGCCATTACTTGCACACATTCTGGTCGATTTGCTTGAAAATTTCACTCAATATGGCCGATGTGTGAGCTGCCATTTTCCGAAAGTTACCAAGGTCACGTGACTTGCCATATTTGGGTGTCACATGATATCAGCGGGAACCGATGTAGACACTTAAAAAAAAAAAAAAAAAAAAAAAAAATATTACAAGATATTAGCGCCAATGATATGCTTTGTATGACAAAAGTAATTGCTTGTCTGAGGGCCGGAGTTATTGCTGAATATTTATCAAGAGAGAAAGTTTCGAAGGATGAAGTCTAGTTGTCAGAAAATCGGGATCAAGTAAGTAGGGATAGCCACCTGAAAAGCTGAAGTTGAAAATACCATAAATTTTTTACGTTTTCTCCGAGTTTTAAAGGTCAACAAATCAATTAGGTGGGTAAAACCTTGCTCTAGTAGAAAGCAGATTCCCTCTTGCATAGGACAACCGCAAATGATGGGGAGTACTTGATGTCTAGTGTGCCTGACATGCTCTCAAAGTGACCTACCCTCGAGCACGACTATAGTCGCGCTTAGCAGTCTAAGGGTTAATATAAGCATTGTTAGTAGTGAAAATACATTGTACTCACTGCCTGGCAGTGAGTACAATGTATTTGCATTACTTCCACTGCATAAATAAAAACATATGGAACCATGAGGTGAAAAATATAAAGCTGTCATAAAAACTTGAGGACTGACCAGACACTGACCCTGTATCACTTGGTTTGAAACCTAGTCACTAATAAATTTAATTTGTTTTGACACTACATGTATTTTACATACTGGTATATAGCCAGTTGTTCCACATTTTTCAGTGCAGAGGCTAAGGGCGCGTTTACACGAGCAAAGTTTCTATGTCACAGAAACTTTAACAAACTAACTATGACAAACATTTTGCGTTTACACGGAGCAAATTATTTGTTAAAGAAAATGTGCCATAGAATCTTTGTCACATAAACTTTGGCAATGAAATATTTGCTGCAGTGTTCACACGACCAAATATTATTCGTCAAAGTTACCTGCAGCGATGAAACAAAATCTTTGTCACATTTTGCACGCTTGTAGCAATGTTCTTTATTACATAATCTTTAGCAAAGTTCTCCGTTTACACGGACACATTTAATTTATCGAAGTAACTTTATCATATATATTTGTCAAAGAAACATTGTCATATTTTGGCATTTACACGAGCAAATTTTTCTGTGACAAACCTACTTTGTCATAGAAACTTTGGTCGTATAAACGCGCCCTAAGCAAACAAATTTCTATTCTGCAATGACTTCATGATTCAGGTTGTCAGTCAGAAAAAAAAGTATTTTCATGCAGTTTGTCATGCTGTGAATTTTCGCAAGTGTTGTCACAAATGTTATATAGAATTATGGCCTTCTCAAAATTCTGCTATAATTTCAGTTTGAATTTTTTTTTTCCCTGACATATTTCATTCAAACAGAAAATAAAACAAGCCGCGTTGCGCAGTCAGTAGCACGTCTGACCCAAAAGCCTGAGGTCCCGAGTTCGATACCCGGTCCAGCCACATACTTTTGTTTCTCCTTCCGCTGATTGAAGAAGGGCAGTTGTCAGTTACTAATAGTTACTGGCGAAGGTATGTGCACTCATAACTGGTTAACCGCTTAGGAGGTCTAAGCCTGCCCAGGAATAGTGCGGTTAGGGTAGCCTACCCTCCCGAAATGACCATAGCTGTTTACCGTGAATGTAAAACAATAAAACAACAACAACATTTTCATTATGTTTGGTACGAATCCCTCAACAGGTTTCTAAATATATATGATGCACACAAGCATAATTTTGCTAAAATTTGATATTCCTGAAGTCCTGTGCTGACCTCGAAAATTTGATCAAAGTCACCTGGAGAACCTAATCAACTCTTCCATATCTCCTAATAATATATTCAAGCAACTTCCTTGAGACTGCATTTTTAGTTCAAGATTGATTGATCGATTGATTTCTTGCTTAACGTCCACGGTAAACAGCTAAGGTCATGTCGGGACGGTCAGTTAACCTAACCACACCATTCCTGGGCAGGCTTAGACCTCCTAAGCGGTTAACCAGTACTAAGTGCACATACTTTCGCCAGTAACTGACAACTGCCCTTCTTGAATCAGCGGAAGGAGAAACGAAAGTATGTGGCCAGACCAGGTTTCGTTTTAGTTCAAGAGGCATAGTGACAACAAGGAATTATCACACCTCAAATTCTTTACATTGTAGTGACTCCCATTTACTGTGATATGTACATGTATTTGATTCAATATTGCATGTCAGTCAATCTTATATTGTCAAACTACTACAGTGCAGCATTTCTTATTTTGCTAAAGATACTTACTGTACCTGAATAACATATGAGTTGAATGAATGAAACAAAGTCATAGCACTAAAGAACTCCTCCAAAAACATACAGGTAAGTTTGGCTGACAGGTAATTTTTCACTTATTTTCCCATTTCTTTTAGACAATAATGAAATGCATGATTCTGGAATCCAAGACCTAATTAACTGAGGCACTCAGAAAAGTTAGCACTCAGTGAGTTTACTTGAAGCTTACACTGAATATTTATGGGTTATTTTTCATGTGGTAATGTTCTTGCTCCAATAATGTGAACTACCATATTTATCCTATATATACCCCAAGGGTGTTACATTTTGCAAAAGGGGGTGTTATTTAGAGCCTAAAATGTAGTAAATCAGTGACTGCCAAAATACCTATTATAAGCAATAAAAGGTGATGGGTATACTTTCAGATGAAGCAATTCTACTATTTTGCCTCCCTTCTCTGTAGGGGTCAACTCTTGAAGGAAAAAATTTGCTCCTCTAGGAGCAATTTCTTTCATCTATGAGTAGATGTTTGCTCCTCTATGAGCAATTTCTTTCCTTTAACAGTATATGCCATTTCAAAAAGCTACCTTATCCAGAGAAGCAAACAGGAATTCATGCAAGCTAATATAACATTTTTTTTTTCGAAAAAAAGAACAGGGGGCATTTATTAGGATTAATACGGCATCTCAGACTAGAAGAGCTTGATTGCACTCATGTTGGCATCAGAGGTGCTTTCAACAACCTGAGAACTCACTGAGTTCTTGCAGTCACTTGATATACTGGTGCCAAAGTGTATTTTTTTTTTGTGTACAACCTGGTAACAGTGTATCAAGTGACCAAACTGAAAACAATATGGAAAAAAAAAATTGAAGCCCATTTCAATGGGGACTGTTTTTATACAAAGTGTATTAGCTATCCCCTCCATTTGCAAATTCTTTCCCACTGTGATGGGAAGTAAATACAACCTGTTAGACAGTGAACTTAAAAGAACAGGGAATGATACATACACATTATTATAATAGTAACTTGATCTGCCGTACTGTATCACGTCGAGTGGATGAGTTCATACCATCGGATCACCCGAGACGCTTGTATCGAGGGTGATCCGATGGTATGAACTCATCCACGAGACGTGATACAGTACGCCAGATCAAGTTACTATAATAATAATTTGTTTATTATATACCACAGGTCACAGCCAACCATTCACACTTGCCAGCGCTAATGCATCGACCCAGATTCGAACCTGTGCGGCAAAGGTTTGTAGCTAGTCGTGATGCAAACGCTACCGACTGAGCTATCAAGGCACGCTTTTTGACATGTTTGTTGACGTGACGTCACCTGTTTCGTTTCTCTGGTTCTCGTTTCTATGATGCACGTTAAAATATGACGTGCCTGAAGCTGGAACTCAGACATAGCCTCGTTTTAAGGGATAGTGATACGGATTCAGAAAACGTCAGTTTGATACAGCTGTCTGTATCAGATGGCCAGAAAACATGCAGTTCAAAGGGTGTATCATTGATAGGTATATAATAAAAATAATTTGGATTGCTGTTTCTTTCATCCCTATGCATTTATCCCTTTCAAAACATTTTATTTGTGTGTCAATTTCAGTCTAGCCCAACTTTCTTTCTCAGGTCCAGAAAAATTTAGTGATTTTCTGTTTCTCAAGTTTCTTTTTGGCTTGCCGCTTCGGCGGCAAGCCTATGTATTCAGACAGATTATGACTTCCTGTCATGCGCACTTCATCGGAAGACGCTGATTTGTTCCCAGCTTCGAGAATGGTTCATAATTGCAAGTGGAGAACCAATATATGGAGAGTGTCTACGGGGCTCAACTTCGTTTGACTGTTTCTTTTACCTAAGCACCGAAAAATAACGACACGCCACAATCTGGCACACCAAATAATCGAACATGTCTAGCATCTTTTGCCTTACTAATTAAAAACATGAGTTATTATTTTTTATTTATTTATCTGGTGTATTTGAATGCTTCTTAATTGTCCACTGTCAAATAAGGTCAAATAACGACATGCGCAATTCGCGGGCATTATGTAAAATATGGACTGGACTTGGACTCTGGACTTTGGACTCTGGGCTGTGTAAAACCTGGACTTCAGACTTTGTAAAACCTGGACTTTGAACTCTGGAAATTGTAAAACATGGACTGAAATATTTCAACAATAGTTGTTATGCCTGTACAAACAGCGTAGAGTGTATATCCAAATTAGACTACTGGTTGGAACAGTCTGATCAGGGCCTGTGCCAACAGCCTTATTTAAAAGCATTTACTGGTTTTACAGACAAGGTCTTTGATCGTATTTACAAAAATTGACCTTTTCACTGAAGGTTATCATATGATTGTCAGAACAACCAGAATGTAGCGTAACCTCATTGTTACTACAGTTGTGGACGTTTCTAAATGAAGAAAGTGTCTCCAAGTAAGATACCATCTCCCAAGACCACAAACCATAAACCACAAAATACCACAAACATTGAACTACATGTATTAGTGGAGCTGCTTAGAGTGAAAATTCAAGGAAATACTTCACTTGATGATACAAGCATGAAATTTTCACTAAAAGTTCCTTACATGGCCCAGATTCAAAAATGATCGCGGGCCACTTAAAAATCATCCATTTTCAAGATGGCCGCCAATTTTCAAAATGTTATCGTTTTAATTTATAACATGCTTATAGTCCGCAGGCATATGTAGTTCCGGTGGGCATGTGTCTTATTTTTTGGCAATGTAAAAACTTCGTCAATGGATTGTTCACAATGGAAAAGCGCATGTTATCAAATTTTCTAACGACTATTTGGCCATAAGCATCGATTATATACGTTACCTATGTGTTTTTATTTTAAAATCATAATTTCAAGGTAAACCACTTTTTCATTTTCAATTGCAGTTTCTCCATAGAATCATCATCATTCATTACTACTAGTAGTAACGTAAATAACTTTAATTTATGAGTTAGTCCATTATAATTCGACCTACAGAATTTCCTCATTGTCTCTCAGAGAACTATTATGAAGTTAATATCCTGGCAGTTCTTAAAAAACACTGTTTTCTTGGAACTATCAGCTTATTACTAATTTAGGGACTTCATGAGGTACGTTTTATACGTGACGAAACTCAGAATATTGCAAATGCTAATAATTGGAGACTTGGCAAATTCTATACACGCACAGCAGGTTTTGCTGCTTGTTTATTTCTAAAAGCATATATCTGCACCTTTAATGATTATGTCAAGCTACTCAGTCTTGCGATTCTGAAGACAGTAACATACATGACATTTTCTTGTATAATCAAAAACTGCAAAACAGATACAATTCACTATAGAAAAAAATGCAGCAATTATAAGCCAGCAAATAGTTTGTATACAGGTTTCAAATAAAGCAATATATAGTCGGTTGGATAAAAGCGACTGTTCTGGTAAGTTTAATACTGTAAGATTACCAGTAATTAGCAATTCAAAACATGATATTGCCTCGTTTATTGGACAGAACTGGTACATTGACCCTGCAGATTGAAAGAGTGTAAAGCAAATATGTAACCTCAGGCTTGAAGAGTTAACCCACACCATTTTCTTACAAAGCTGACGTGAACACTTTCTAACAAAGTGTACTTACTTTGTAAGATTATCGCATATATTACGTTACCTAGGAAACCAACGTTGTTCAGTTAAAATCTTGAAACAAAACACGAGTCAAAATGTTGCATAGTAGTTTGAGTTATCTGGTCTGTGTATATAGTTCCTTACGGTAATGTACCAGCCGGGAAATTGAGAGTGCAGCATCAGACACATTTAATTTAGAAGAAAAAGAGGCAAGGGAAGTCGAGACATGGGTTATCACAGCAATATAGAATTACATGTTTTTGTTTAAAAATTAGTTTAATTTCCATGCTATTTTTCTTTCCTTTTCTAGTCTGCTTATATTCAACAGTCCCTTAAATGAGTCGATTTAGCATGGAACCAGCATTAGGACTTACTTTTAACTTGACAAATATTTTACATTTTAAGGGACCGAGTTCTACAGAATTCTAAGCTTCAAAATTAAGTGGCAACGCAAAACGACAGCATATTTGATGTGGGATATTTCTGGGCAAATACGAGTTGTCCTAAAGAAAGTAATGACCTGTAGTTTCACTTTGCAGTACAGTAACAAAACAAAGAGAAGGAAAACAGATTGAATAACGTATACAACCAGTCTCTGGGTAATTTATAAGTTCCTCATATCTCATAAGCTTAAACAGTAATACATTAGTTCTGAATTAAAAATTAGCAAATGCTAAGGTAATGCATACTATTCAATTCATGTCAAGGACAAATCTTGATATATCTATTTTCAGATGACCTCCTTGACTTTGAAGATATTACTGTAATTTTTATTATTAATAATTATTGTTTAGCAATAATTACACGAGTTAACTGCTTATGAATGAAGTCTAACCGCTTTTCTGAATGAGTTCATATACAGTAAGAAATTGCAGCTTTCTGATACCATATATATCAATACAATGATAGAAGAAGCATACATATTAAAAGTCGAATGATCAAAACTACATTTGTCTTTCGTAACACTTAATGTATTGATAATAATGTATCAGAACACAAACAGGGACTGTACAGAATTATCTGACCAAATATATCTTGGTAATGTTACAATGAGAGATACACGTCATGAACAGACTCATGAAAAGACGCTTTATATGTGTCTCTTAAAGTATATTATTTTCCATTACTTAATTGACATAGTGATAATATGGTGCAGTGTAACAGATGGAAGCAACACAAAAAGGTAACGTTGATTACATTCAAGCACGATGATAATAACTATCAAGTGAGCCGATACTTTATCAGTTACCTCAGCTGACAGCCATTTTTGCATGTAGGTTACCTGATTGCCTCGGTAGACAGCACAGGTAGGGAAACAAGTATCTCCCCTATGATAATTCTAAACCTAAACATGGATCAGTTAGGTCAACTTATACATATTATACTGGTCCCCCAAGATTGTAAGTGATGCGTTTTGTGGTGTTGCTGTAAGTCAAAAATGTTAAGAAAATTCTAAATGCTTCAGATGTTCATGTTGAGTTCTTGTGAGTGTATAAAAAGTAAACATTTGCTGTCTTAAGGTTAGTTAAATGCTTTCTGGCATCCAAGAATTGAGCCTTTGAAAACAACTTACTCAAATAAAAAAAAACTTATTCCTAATACATTACAGATATGTACCGTAATGTTACTGTTACAATGCCTTTCAAATACAGGACAATCCCATATTATCAGACTTGGAGGCACAAACAGTGGTGTTTCTTCATGGCTGCTTCACATGTGTAAACTTAAGACATAAACAGTTACACTGAAAGGCTATATCATCTACAGTTAGATATTTTCGTCAGTAACTGTTTTGGGGAAAATCCTAAGGAAAAGTAAACTTTTCTCTTCAGCTGGCAAAGCCACAGCTAACTGATACTTAACTAATTCAACATATGCAAGCAGTTCTTTCAACATGGTTTAAAGAGAAGTGACAGAGTATGTTGATTAAGGACCAATCATATAAAATTCATTCCAGCGATTCATGTATGTTAATTGTGTTTTAGTCACGGTTATGTAAGTTACTGGTCTTATTTGACTGATGATTATCTTTATCTAAATATGTCAATATAGCTATTTGTTTAGATATAAAAAAATCATATTGATAATTTTTAATTGCGCTTTACATTTATAACGTTAATTGTTCCCTACATTTCGTTTGTAACAGATTGCTGCTGTAACACGCTAATGTTACCCCACCCGTTACTTTGGTCAGTTTCTAGGTAAAACACATAAAATGATATAGCAACAACCATTTTTGAGCTGCTGAAAGACTGCTTTACTGATTATGATAATAACATCAAATTGAAGTTGTTGTCTACACGAAGACCCGATTTTTATTACATATGACCCTGGATTATTCTTCCTGGGACGGATTTCGATATGTTACGTAATGTTACTGTTTGGGTGCCTTTCAGATAGAACCCAAAATTATTATTGTCTAATGAATATAAGAATAGCATTTTACATTGCGTACTTGTACACTTTTTCAATTTAAGACATAATACAGACTACAGATAATTATACCTTCTCAACAGTGTTTCAGGAATTCATAAGAAATAAGTTACATTCTGTCTTCAACTGATATTGCCACTACTAACTGCAACCTAACTGATTCATATACCATGGAATTCTGTCAAAGTTGTGATGAGCATGAGTCAAATAAAAGCGATCGATTATGCTAATTTAGGACCACATGTAAAAATTTCATTCCATCGTTTGGTCTGTTTCGCATTGATTATTTGTATTTTAGTTACAGTTATATACGTTACAAATATATCATGCTTTTTGGTCATCATTTCCAGACTTCAGTTTGCTTTTTATGTATGAGAACATTTAAAAAGGGATATTTATGACATAAAGTATTTTCTACATTGCGTTTATTGCATTTAGGTGCTGCAATGGACCAGTGTTACCCCACCCACCACTTTGGCCATTTTTTCGGATGGATGGATGGATGACTTGCGATTTTACGTCCTTTTCAACAGTATTTCAGTCATATCAGGACGATGGGCTTGTGATAATGAAAGGCTGTGTGCAATGGAACCCCGTTTACGATGGAAGGAACTCCGCCTCTGGCGGGGCTCGAACCCGCGACCGCTAGATCAGTAGGCCAGCGCTTAACCCACTGAGCTACCGGGGCTCGCCATTTTTTCGGTAAAGTGTTGAAAGAAACACTGGCAACAACCATTTTGCAACTCCCTTAGTCAATGCTCTAAGTGACTATAATCAGGGCATAAAATAAACATCCATGCCAACGGGCTCTGGACTATTACCTTAAATAATGTGTTGAAAAGTACATAAATATGACGGACATTTTGTTTTTGTGGCGGCCATCTTGAAAATGACATAATTTCAAGTGGCCCACGATCTTATGTTAAAGTGCATGCCAGGTACTTGCTATCCTGTAAATTTCATGCTTGTATCATCAACTGAAGTATTTTCGCTATATCCCGCTCCACTATATTTAAAAAACAAAGCGCTAACTTGGCAAGCCTTTCCTTTTAAAAGGAAACTTTATCTTAAGAATTTACTTAATTGGGATCTAAATACATCCACCATTTTTTTTTTACTCTGTTTTTCTGCATGTCACACTGGTACTTCTAATAAAGAATGTGGTTGCCAGTGCCTAACTCAGGTCAGCTCCGCTGTCAGCTCCGATGTCAGTCTACAAGTTTGAATGAAGGGACATAGGTACAATGACTGAGTCATATACGCGTATGTTTGAATTTTTCAATTTCTGATATGTCATGAAAACTAGAAAATTTTAATTTAATTTTCATATTTGTGAGTTATACCTACGATACATCTAAATATTGCTCTCCGGGGAATCACCCGACTACCGCAGAAAAACGAGTACCGGAACTTTTGTACCGGTATTTAGTAGAATACCGCACCGGTTGTTCGGTAATTAGAACGACCGGTGACCATAATTCAATTTACCGATGCAAAAAACTGATAAACTGAGGGGAGCTGGAGGGAGTATGATTTAGATGTATCGTAGGTATAACTCACAAATATGAAAATTAAATTAAAATTTTCTAGATTTGTTTCGTTAAACCTACGATACATCTAAATATTGCTGATTAACACATTAATGGATGGTGGGCTTAGTAAGAAAAACTTACCAAGCCGAGGACAAAAGTTCACTTCGCCGTTAAGACATCGACCATATGGCAAGAGGGTCGCTAGCCTCACACCGCGAAAAAACCCTTAATAGGGTACTGAATTTTGACCTTTTTTTTTTTTTTTTTTTTTAAGAACCCCAGTATTTACATACAAGTATGTACAAACTAAAGAACAGAAGTAACAGGCACAACCACTGCTTGTGCTGCTACTACAGGGCCTAGGCCGGCCAGGCTACTTGCCAAAACTGAGGTATCCGTCAGATAAAATCTAATAAAAGAGTTTTCTGAAGACCAAAATCCTGCCTTCACAACATCTTCAAGTGGGATCTTGTTTGACCAAGCCCAAGATGAAGCTAGAGCCCTAACTTCATGAGCATTTACAGAGACTTGGTTCAAATTCCCAGTTCCATAAGCCAATTTAATGGTCTGAACAATCCACCTAGAAATAGTGTCACATGAAATCTCCTTATCATAAGAATCCAGGTGAGAAATAAATAGCCTTTTACGACCCTTTCTCCTAGATAAAACCCTGTCAAGATATATCTTAAGAGTTCTAACTGGACAAAGCATAGAATCTTGACCTGAGAGTGAAGGCAAAGAAATCGGAGAACTCAAAACTGATGGAAGCTGATTCTTTGCCAGAAACCCAGGAAAAGTAGATAAACAGACTGACTGATCTGAAAACAGAACATCAGAACAGGACAAGGCATGAATTTCGCTACGCCTGCGACCAGATGCCAAAGCAGTGAGAAATACAGTCTTAAAGGTCAGTTCCTTAAAACCACATGAATCGAGAGGTTCGAAGGGTGCAGATTTCAATGCGGAAAGAACTACAGCAAGATCCCATTTTGGAAAATGAGGCCTTGTCCTAGGACGTTCCAGCTCAAAACTTCTAACTACGTCAGACAGAACAGACTGATTGGAGAAGTCAATATTTGAAATCTGCTTCAACGTAGTCGAAATAGCTGAACGATAGCCCTTAACTGTGGCTGGAGAAAAGTTCTTATCATGCAAAGAGATTAAAAATTCTCCAAACATATTCACAGAAGGATTGAAGGGATCCATTTCCCTTCTGATGCACCAATCCACCCAAGATTTCCACCTGTAATCGTACAGATTGTTTGTGGAAGATCTTTTTGCGGAATAGATTCCACTGGCAACTGACTGAGAAATGCCTGTCGCTTGCAAGCGTTGTTGCATAGCAACCAAGCGTGAAGGCGGAATACTTGAGGGGTGGGATGCAACATTCTGGACATTGGCTGATACAGCAAATCCCTTTTCAAAGGAAGACGAACTGCAGGTGCCACCAGAAGTGACAGAAGTAGAGGGTACCATGCTTGTCCTTCCCAAAGAGGAGCAATGAGGCACACTAAACACTCTTCTTCCTGAATTTTCCTGAGGCAAGGAAGAATCAGTGGAAATGGAGGGAATGCATATGCCCACATCCCGAGCCAACTCAGACTCAGTGCATCTGTTGCATATGCATCTGGATCCAGAACAGGAGACACGAACAGAGGTAATTTCCTGTTCAGACGAGTTGCAAATAGATCCAAATGAGGTTTGCCCCAAATATGAAAAATCTGAGATGCCACTCTCGGACTGAGGGACCAATCTGTTTGAACAATGTTCCCTTTCCTGGATAAGCAGTCTGCTAGGGTGTTCAGCCTCCCAGGTAAATATCTGGCCTTGATGTGAACTTCCTCCTGAGCACACCATAATGCAATCTCTACTGCTAGATTGCTCAAGGTTTGAGAGTGAGTCCCCCCCCTGTTTGTTCACATAGGCCGCCACTGTTGTGTTGTCCGTGGCAAGCAACACTGAATGACCCTTGACGTGAACTGCAAAAGCTTGAAGAGCCAACAAGACTGCTTTCATTTCTAGAACATTGATGTGTTGTTCTTTGAAAGACAGGGACCAAAGACCCGAGGCCATGTGATTGTCCAAGTGAGCCCCCCAACCCTCCAGGCTTGAATCTGTAAAAAGATGTAGCTGTGGAGGAGGAGGATGAAGAGGAGACATGGCCATTAGAAAGTCCATGTCCATCCAAGGACTCACTGCCTTGCAAAACCAAGGACCTAAAGGGATCTTGTTGTCCCACAAAGCCAGTGCTTGACACCACCTGTCCTTGAGTTCCCACTGGAGGGACCTCTTGAAAGCTTTCCCTAGTGGAAGAAGATTGGCCATAGACTCCATCTGACCCAGAATGGAATATAATTGGCAAGCTGAAGCTTCTTTGGCTCTCCACAACTTGGTCAATGCTTGTTGAAAACAGACAATGTTGACCTGAGAGGGACCAATTAATGCTAGGCCGAGCTTGAAACGAGCACCTAGGAAAGTGAAGTCCTGAACTGGAACTAGTTCTGACTTTCCCCAGTTGGGAATAAAGCCTAGATCTAGAATAATCTTCAGGAGCCTTCTGCTGTGAAGCCATGATAGGGTTTCTGACGCTGAAGGTTGTAACCAGTCGTCCAGGTATGCATGGACTCGAATACCTTGACGCCGAACATGACTCAAGACTGTTTTCAAGACTCGAGTGAACACATACGGACTTACAGAGAGGCCGAACGGCAAGGCTCGAAACTGGTATACTTTCCCTTCGAAAACGAACCGAAGATAACGTCGTGATCGCCAATGGATGCCGATGTGGAAGTATGCATCCTTGAGATCGAGAGAAGTTACCCAGTTGCCTTTCTGAAGAGCTTGTCTGATTGAGTTCAGTGTCTCCATTTTGAAATGGGGACATAGAACAAATTGATTGAGACGAGAAAGGTCTATCACTGGTCGCCAACCTCCTGACCTTTTCTGCACCAGAAAAATGCGACTGAAGAACCCTCTCCTGGGATGAACCCCTGTTACTTCTTCGATAGCCTGCTTTTGAAGTAATGACCTCACTTCGTCTCTCAAGATTTCCAACTTGACAGGATCTTGTGGCATATGAGTACAGTATCTTGGTGGAGACAGAAATAGTCGAGGAAGGACACTTAATTGAATTCGATACCCACTTCAGACGACAGACAGTGTCCAAACATCCGAAGTAATCTTTTCCCAGGCCTTTAGGAAGAAAGAAATTCTTCCTCCTGTTGGCAGGTGTGATCTTGGAACCTGCTCTGGGCATGAACCACAAATTGTCATGCCTTGACAAGCCTGGGAACCGAAGTGGGCACCCCTAAGGGGCACTAGGCTTAGGTCCTTTACCTTTCTTAGGACCTTTATTCTGACCTGAATTCCCAGGATTTTTCCGAGAATTCCTCTGAAAATGTTTCCCTTGACCCTGGGTCAAACTAGAGGTTCTGGTAGCACTGGGCCCAACAGAAACACTTAACCCACGGTAAGTAGGTTTAGTTGAGGATTCTGAAACTTTGGGACCCTTCTTTTTAAAACCAGATGACTGTTGTTTACTTGCCCCCACTACTGCCATCTGGAGGGATTTATGGGTAAGTCCGTCTTTGTATTGCTTCACAATTTCAGGGAACTTTTCGCCAAATATTGTGGAAGACTCAATGGGCTGAACTCTTAAAGATTGTTTGACCTCGGAATCTAAATCAGAAACAGCCAAGCAAGCATCTCTACGAGCCAAAAGAGGACCTGAAGCCAGTCTAGAAAAAATCTCAATCAAGTGTGACTGCGATACGGCCACAGCCTGAAGATAACGGGAGACTTCCATCATGTCTTCCTTTGACAAAGAGTCCTGCTGCATCGTTTTAAGAGTACCACACAGAAACAACTCAGAATGAGAGGCGACCTGCATCCCAGTTCTCGCCAATTTTTCCCAGTTCTCTAGAGTCGAGAACTGAATTACATGAGAAGAGGGGACCGAAGTCCCCTGCTTCATGACATCTCTTAACCCTGGATTGACAGAGGGGGAATCCATACTAATCGAAGGGTTTAAAGATTCATATGAAGAGGCCTGAAAAATTTTGGGGTTACTTTTTAAAGAAACAAATGATCCGGTTTTAAAACCTTTAGGATATGAGGGAAGAGGTGTCATCGGAACCTCTTCCTCTCCTTTCAAGCGTTTGTTCATCTTAAAGAGAGAACTAGAAATGCTACTAGATTGGGGCAGGGCTAATGATGTTTCTTCAGGCCTATCTTGGTCTCTGAAAAATTCCAAGGCAGAAGCCCCAACCGTCCTACTTTTTGCCTCCGGGATGGGACAAACATAAGGACCCAGCCTAGAGCGAAGCTTGAATATAGCTTCCTTATAAGAAAGTGAATCTTTAGGGGATTCATCCTCTTTCTCCACATCGGGTTCGGAGTCTGAATCCCCTATTCGTTCGGCCTCCCCAACGCGAACTTGCAGTTGATCTGGATCAGATTCATTCT
This sequence comes from Ctena decussata, assembly GCA_963989385.1. NCBI lineage: Eukaryota > Metazoa > Mollusca > Bivalvia > Lucinida > Lucinidae > Ctena > Ctena decussata. Next base: position 28,602,102 of record OZ022499.1, on the reverse strand, counting down.
CTGAATTATCCATACAGATCACCTTTTCAGCTCCCGGGCGGGTGACTGGAACCTTATGAGCTACTACCCGAGGGGCTGTTGTAGAAAGATTATCAATTCGATTCTGATTGGCTGATTTGATGCTTAACGTCCACGGTAAACAACTAAGGTCATGTCGGGACGGTCAGTTAACCTAACCACACTATTCCTGGGCAGGCTTAGACCTCCTAAGCGGTTAACCAGTACTAAGTGCACATACTTTCGCCAGTAACTGACAACTGCCCTTCTTGAATCAGCGGAAGGAGAAACGAAAGTATGTGGCCAGACCGGGATTCGAACCCAGGACCTCTGACTTACGAGTCAGGATCAATTCGATTCGATAAATCTTTCAGTGCCTGACCTTGCTGTTCCACTAATTTTGTTAATACAGAAACAGCAGGATCTTCTTTAGACTTTGAAACAGAACGAGCCCTAGAGTAACTACCTTGTCTAGGACTCGCATGTCTATATCTGTCTGACCTAGGTGACTTAGACCTATGTGGCTTAGATCTATGTGACCTAGACCCGTAAGATCTAGTACCGTGGTACCTCGACCTAGGTGACCTTGACCTAGGTGACCTTGACCTAGGTGACCTGGACCTAGGTGACCTGGGCCTAGGTGACCTGGACCTATGGCGCCTGCTATATGCAGAATCTCTCCGCATAGGGTGAGGTGACCTAGACTTCCGCCTAGACCTATCGTCCTTAGGCTTTGAAAGTCTAGCTCCTCTTCTAGAGGAATTTGACCATCTATCCGATGAGACAGACCTAGACTCTCGCCTTGATCTTTTGTCTCTGTGTACACTACTGCTATGTGATCTGACTGACCTAGCAGAAGTGTACTGCATTGGAAGAGATTTATTTCGTGGAAAAGCCCTGTCCATTGGGGTGACTGACTTGGAATGGCTTCTCCCACTGTGCCCTTCAGGGGAAGAACTTCTCCTAGAGGGACTGCTAACAGTACCAACTGGAACCTGCGCCAAAGGGACCTTTGTCCCGTTTGACCCATGATTCCTTTGAATGTCTTGATTACCAGGAGCTTGGTGGACTAAATCGCTTTCAAGCTCGCGGTAAAAAGAATTCTCTGAAGTCCTTGTGGTAGTGGCAGCCGGCGCTGGAGAACTACCACTAGGAAGAGAAACAAACAGACCAGGACCTTTATCAGGAACCTGGGAATCCTCACTTCTGACAGGACCTTTTTCAGGAGCCTGAGAAGAAGTAACCTTGGATTTAACAGTAGCTTTAGCCAGAGAGGCTCTATGTAAACATTTGGAAAGCTTCTTCCATAGTTCATCAGACCACTCCTTACAAACTTCACAGGGAGTGGAAGGAGAACAGGAGTAACGCCTACAGGCTCTACAAATTCTATGATTATCCCAATATGGCATAATTTTGGCACACTTACCATAAATTCCGGGACATCTCTTTAACTGTGCAGACATTCTGTAATAAACAGTTCTGAACAAAAGAAGAGATAAAGGAAAATAGAGGGATAACAGAAAATAAGGACGGAAAACAAAATCCGAATTACAGAATAAAAAACGGAAAGAAAATTCCGAACTAAGGAGCGTAACGAAATTACGTTCAACGAAACCGCAAAAACGTAACTTCGAAACGAAAAACTGAAAATAAACGGAACTAAAGTAAACTGAATGAAGAAATAAATCAAACAAATGAAAATAATAACTGCGAGCGGGTGAAACCAGCGGATACCCTACAAACGGCTACATAAACTTCAGAATTCTTCGGAGGTTGACAGAACACGTTTGCCACCGGAAGCCGCAGAAGGTAAATTGAATTATGGTCACCGGTCGTTCTAATCACCGAACAACCGGTGCGGTATTCTACTAAATACCGGTACAAAAGTTCCGGTACTCGTTTTTCTGCGGTAGTCGGGTGATTCCCCGGAGAGCAATATTTAGATGTATCGTAGGTTTAACGAAACAAATCCTCTATTACACCAAAGAATGCTTGTCTGTATAAAAGTATTATCATATAATTACAGTACCTAAGTGAGTGAAAATTACAGCCAGAACCTAACCACCTCTATGCCACAAGTCAAGAAGAATAGGTTTGAATGACCCATGGCCACAATGACTGATACCCAAGACCACAACAACTGTATCAATGTGCCACGCTGGCATGTCACCTCAGCAATAAACATTTACCTAACACCACCTTGGGGTACGAGTACCAACACGCAAAAAAGATTCCTTTGGCATATGACAATATAGGAAAACCCCAAACCAGTCTGCAGCCATAGATTCTGATCAACGCCTTTGCCTTTTCACACAGCCACCAGGAACACACAATGGGAAATCTACAGGGATAAAAACAAAGGCTCCAGCTACACTGCACAAATTCACAGCCTGGTTTGAACAGCCGTGTCAACTGCCCTTTTTGAGTTTTGTGGCATTTTAGTTTAATGCAAAGAAACAGATATTTAAATGATAATCAATACCAAAATTATAATAACAGACTGTGAAGATCCTACTAATATATTTTATCTCAAAGTTTGTTTATTTTCCTAACATGAGCTGTGACACAACAAATCCAACAAAGTGGCAAATGCACCCAGCAAAGGCTCAAATCAGCCTTGGCATCTGCCCAGTCTGATCAGTCATCGCTGTTGCATGGAGCTAGGTTAGATCCTTAGCTACCGTTTAAGCGCACAGCCAAGAATCTGATCAAAGGGGCACACTGCCAAGGCTGATCTGAGTCTTCACTGAGTGGACATGGACACTTTCTTGCCTTTGTCAGGTCACAGCTCACTTAGTTTATTTTCTTCGGAGTCATGGAGTCATCAAATTTTACGTTATCACCTGTGTGCAGCCAAGCTCGAATTATTGAATAAGGATGCTCAGTATTAGTAATTATGTCAATATCAACATTTATATTCCAAATAAATTTAATAAGTGTGAAATTCTTTCTGTGTAGGGATTGATATATATTTGTAAGTGTTAGAGTTTGTCTGATCAATTCCCACAATCAAACTGACCAGGAAATCTGTAGCCTGAGTGTACTCTGAGCTGAAAAAAACTGGTATCAGGGTGGCTGTCAGTGATTGCAGTGTCGCGATAATTATGTCAATGATGGCATCCCCTTTATCAAATCAACAAAACTGTTCTTGAGCATGCAAAAAAACACACAGAGTTAATGTGCCTGTTATGTGAGGGACAGTGGCCTTGCTAAACAAGCAAAGCAATGTATATGTCAGCCACGACACGACAAAACCAACAATGTGGTTGTGTGCCCAGTGAAGACTCAGATCAGCCTGGGCAGCCACCCTGTTTGATCAGACTCTTTGTTAAGTGCTCAAAGGGTAGCTAAGGGTCCAAGCTACCTCCATGCAGACAGCGAAGACTCTGTTCTGAGTCTGCGCTGGGCACACAACCACTTTGTTGGTTTTATCTTGTCGCGGCTCAATTTGTCAGAAGTCAGAAGCAAACAAATGTATTGAATTTAGACTGCAGTCTGCACAGTTTGATAGTCTAAGAACTCCAGAATATGAACCAGAAATATGTCTGAAGTACAATGATGCCCCACCTCATGCCTTGTCAGAAGATCCTGAACCTAACAAATTTACTAAACCATGAAATAAAGGTCACAATGACTTGCGAGTTGTTGGGCATTAACTGTGTCAGACTGATCTTTAAAATACTGCAAGTCCATCAAAAAGTATTTGAGATGGCAAAATCACTGGACCCTGAAATATAGGTCAAAGTAGTCCAAGAATTGATTCAGGTCATTGCAGTGTCACACTGATTCATTATCTAAAGTATAATGCATATCTATTAAGTAGTGCTCAAGGTACATGGCAAGAATCACTGAACCATGAAATATAGGTAATAGTGACCCACAAATAGTATGACATTATTCACAGTGTCAGACTGACCCATAATCCTAGGTATGATGTAAATGAGGACAGTAACACAGGGTATAAACTAGTCCGCCAATTTTCGCTTCCTGCAGAGACTGTCTGTCATATTTGGCTTCCTCCAAGACTGTCCGCGATCTATTGCTTCCTGCTGAGATTTCTGTTCAGGATAAATGGCTTCCTGCAGAGACATACTTTCGTTTCTCCTTCCGCTGATTCAAGAAGGGCAGTTGTCAGTTACTGGCGAAAGAATGTGCACTTAGTACTGGTTAACCGCTTAGGAGGTCTAAGCCGGCCCAGGAATAGTGTGGTTAGGTTAACTGACCATCCCAACATGACCATAGCTGTTTACCGTGGACATTAAGCATCAACTCAATCAATCAATCAATTAATCAATCCTGCAGAGACTGTTTGCATGATTCTGCTTCCTGCCGAGACTCTCGGCAGGAGGCAGAGTCACGCGGACAGTCTCAGCAGGAAGCCATTTTCGAGGACAGTAGTCCCTGCAGGAAGCAAGAGATCCCGGACAGTCTCGAAGGAAGCCAAATATGATGGACAGTCTCTGCAGGAAGCCAAAATTGGTGGACTGGTTTATACTCTGTGAGTAAGAACAAGAATATGGCAAACGTGGTATTCCTAGTGTACATGTTTATGTCTAAAATGTCACAGGAAGCAAAAGCAGCGTGTGCTCAAATCTTGTTTTCAATGATAAGCATTATTTTGGAGTAATTTGCATCCAATCAACTTAATTAACACTCAATTTCATGATATGCAGTGACATAATTTGTTTCAGTGGCATAATTTACTTCTATATCTGTTCAAGTGTTCAGAACTAAACTTTAACCAATGTAAAGTTGGTGATATACAACACGTAGATTCACCAGTGACGAAAATAGCATAATTTGCAAACAGCGTAGATCCTGATGAGGTGGCTCATAATGAGCTGCCTCTTGTGGATCTACAATGTTTGCCCTCTAGTCTTTGAATTCTCACTATGAAATGTGTTGGACAAGGCATTTTTTTAATTTTTGCAGACGTCAATTTTGTCGTCTGCTTTTTGGTGCTTAAAGAGTTAAAGGTGAGGGTAAATGCTTAAAGAAAAGAATTTGCTCTCAAAGTAGACCCTTTTGTGTGTGTTTTTATAGGAAAGCCAAAACTAAATCTCTAAAGTTGTCTCCCTTTGAAAAATTGCAGGAAGACAGGGAAGTGTATTCAGCCCCCTTAAAACAGAATAAACAACAGCTATCATAGGACAGCTCAACTTGGCTCAACACCTTGTCAAAAACATTTGTTCTATAAATCTGAAAAAGGACACAGGTGCATACATGAGTGCCAGTGTAACAACTTTCATGTGTTAGAATACATACATGGCCATGCTGAGAAAAGTAGATCATCAAATTGCATCTGTCTATATCGGGACATGCAAAGTCTGATCAGAGTATACACAATTTGCTTTTTAAAGATACAAACTGTTTTACTTCAGTTTCAGAATTTATATGACAATTAATTACGCAAACTTATTCATTATTACCCTAATCGCCCCATTTACCGCACATGCCCCTATAACCGCACACCAATGCCATTTCCGGAAAAAAATGCACAAGCGCACACTGCTTTTTCCTTTTGAAACTCACAAAACGCATCAAGTTCAACTTACCATTACTGTTTCAACAGCGACAGTGTTTTCAGTTTTGTTTTCCCGACGCAATGTGCGAAGAGAGCAATTCTATCGGTCTAAATGTCAATCGGGCATCCTCGCAGATATTTACGGAGTTGGCTGAAGTGTTATGATGTGTACGAGTGCGACTCAGATCAGCTTACACATCTGCTCCGTCTTATTAGCGTATTCTCTGTCTGCATCAACAATGGGAATGTACATGTTGATCCGAGAAGGATCGAACTTACGAAGTTATGAGGTTGCGGGGTGCACAGGCTGAACTGAGTCTTTGCCTTTCGTACATGCGAAAAGGCGTCATTTCTCAAGAGCAATTCTTGTCATATATAGCAAAAATGTGCACATGCACCAAAGTGCGTTGGGAAAGATACATGAATGACAGATGAGAAACTCGGGTTGCAAAAGAAATAAATTAACATAACGACAAACTCTTGTTTCCTGACAAAATCGGTCTAAATACATGCGCAAACTGAATGAAGCGACCAGCCTGCGCATATGCATGGACTCTGTGCATTTAAACAAAGTTCGCGGTAGCCATAGGATAGGTTTATCATTGGCATAGCTGGCCCATGGGCCTCAAAAGGGCCCCAGGACACATTTGATCAGCAAACACCTGCATCATGCAGTGCATTTGCGAACATTGACCAGTCTAACAAATCTCCAGGATTCCCCGATAGTTTGCAAAATAATTGTTTGAAAATGAGCAGACTGATCTAGGGCTTTGCTGTTTGCACATGTAATACGGTACCTTTCTCATGACATATTGCCAATATTTCTGCACCCTTGGACGTAATATAGGACAGACAGAAATAGGGAAGATCAAAACGACCGCATCTTCCAGAAATAGAATGTGCGTGTTATTAATAGAAACCCGTGAATTTAAAGCAGACCACTTGCGGTGAATGAATAGCCAGAGCACTGACAAACTTACCTGACGTGTTTAAACAATCACATATTAGGTCATCGTAAATGTGTTGAAATACTTTCCTTTCTTTCGGAATATTTATTTGGAATATCAAAGAAGGATGCAGAGAATGAAATACATGCATAATGAGGACATATTTAATACTGAGAGGTACATGTATGAGATATAATTTGCGACTTGACATGAGATCGTTTTTCTCCCGGAAATTGGCAATTCAAATAGTTCTAACATTTAATATTTTCATGACACTTCGAACACCCTGATCTTGTTTTTTTCGTTCTGAGTGTGCGGTTATTAGAAACGTTTTTAACCACACCTTTTTGTTGCAATTTTGAAAAAGTTAAATGCACCGTGCGGTAAATGGGGCGAATACGGTATGTCTACAAAAACTTTAATCAGACAATCTTCATTATTTGATAAAAGCCTGCATGCTCAAGAGACTGTCCCAACTGTGCATGTGTGCAGCTCATATAATAATGAATGTCTGTTGATCTCAATAACTGTTTCATGGTTCTTCGATTTCTTGTCAGATCTGACAGTCCAACATAGACTTATCTAGTTGCCTACTGACTGTTAGATTATTAGACCACAAACTAATGCAATGCATTTCAAGAAGCTCCATGCTAATCAGTGCTCCAGATAGGAAGGGGTGAAAGAGATAATTTAAGGATATTTTTCCATATAGCTCCATAAAAACATATGTTGTGACCCCTCATTAGAACCGTCTTGCCAAGACGGTTCTAATGATGGGTCACAACATATGATTTTGTTGAGATATAAGAAAAATTATCTTATAAATTATCCTCAATACCTCTTCTTATCTGATGCTCTAAATTGTTTGACTTTTATTTTCATTTGATAATAAAATGTGGCTGCACTGTTCCGTGACGCCAATAATATTATGTAATAGATATGCAGTGTCCGCTGTGATACCCTCTTCATTTCCGAAACAAGACATGCATGTAAATCAATACTCATCCAAGGATAAAAGTGAGACAACTAATACGTGACAGATTACTATGTTTTGAATTTTGTTCATTCACACCACTTTTGGTGAAAAATTGTGTCTATTTATATTACAGGTTCAAACTCTACCACCAACAAAACTGGAGATAACAGAAACATACGTTCACAAAACCCGCTCAAAAATTAAAGATCATGGGCTTAGCTTAAGCTGACTTTACCATATACACTGTTGAAAAGGCTGCTCTCCACATGCCTAAGTCAGAAAAGGGGCATAACTCCATCATCTATATCTATAGAAGAGACTGATTAAAGCCATCTAAATAATAAACACAATATTCTGAAAGATGTTAACATGAAAACAGGCCAATGTGCCAAAGCATCTAACAATCCGTATCAGCGAAGTAGTAGTTGATATTATGCATGACATATAAATATATTCCTGGTACAGCAAAACACAGTATGGATATGAGCCAAAAGTAACTGTGGGTCAGTGTGCTAAGAAACAGTGACACTAAACACTATTATATGTATTACAAAAACTGTAGTGTCATAACAGTAATTCTAGCCTCAGCTCATAGCTAAAAAAATAGCAGACCTTTTTGCTAAAAAATTTATATAACTCATCAAATGACATTATGGTGTGGGCCCAGTAAAAATATTTAAATGGACTGTAGTGATGCCAGACTAACATATGGATGGATGATTTGCTGCTTTTTCGACAGCATTTCTGTCATACTGAAACTATGGAGAAGTGATCATGAAAAGCTAAGTAGATGGAACCCATTTGCAATAACTGTTGAAAAGGATTCTGTTTCCAGCAGGGCTCATGACTGGGCTTAAGCCACTGACTGCCAGGGTTAAATTAACCCTGGCAGTCAGTGGGTTAAGCCAAGTCATGAGCCATTAGCACTGTATAGTTTAAATATATAAGTGGTATCACAGAACCTAAACTATTATGTATTCATGATACACTGAGGCCCCCCTAGTTGCCGTTTCTAAATACATGTTACTCCTTACAAAAACAAAGCCCCTAACAAAAATCTTAACCTGAGTTTAAGAAGTTGCAGGACATGTGTACCCATGTATGAATGTACATCTCTGCATGCTCAAACTGAATACCTCCAGCTTCATGCCAAACAGAGAGGCAACCATCCATGCCAAATATCAGATTCATGGGTCTAAGAAGCAGAGCAAAATATTATCCCTACAAATCAAAGCATTATTTGACAAGGAAGTATCATTTCTTTCTTTTCTGTCAGCAAACTTGATTAAAAGAAAAGTTCCAATTGATTTTGCATGTAATACCTATTGATTTGCTCATAAAGTGTCACAGATCTCTTGTGATGGAAAGCAGGAAATTGTGGCTGCACCATTTGCTGTTTTGTGAAAATTAAAAGCAGCTGCAGTAAAATGAGACTAGGGCTATGCTAGGTGAAGCTCTGTCCACTTTTATAGGATATACCGTAATGTACATAAGTATTGGGACACCTATAATAATTAATTTTCCATTTGGTATAAACATATTTTTATTTCAGTCAAATGTACATATATAATCACAAATTACAAGCAAGCAGTTTAAGGATTTGAACGAAAGCTATTGCCCCAAATGGAAAATTAATTATTTTAAGTGACCTAAAATTTAGGCACATTACAGTACCTTGTGTCCCAGCTAATGCCTTTTGCTCTCCACAATCAGATGAGGTCTAATATGATGGGTGACTTGCAAGATCCAATTCATAATGTAACTGTGTATGGCCACTGTTTAGACTTACTGGTAAAACAGCATTTGATTGAGTTTAAAATAAGTCTGACAAGTCAGATGTCAATAAAATATCTTTTTTCTGATGGTCAGTTTTGAGCTAAAAAGGTACCATCAGAAAATAAAATCTGTTGAATGGACTAGGCTACAGTATTTGCTGCAAATTGTCATGGAACAACCTAGATAATTTAATTGAGAAGTACAGACAGCCATCATTCATATTTACCATAAGCATTTGGGACCTCAGCATTATCTTCTATCTTGGAAAGTGGAAAAGTCCATTTGTCCAATTAGGGGTTGGTATCTATAAAATTCTTCACAAACAGTTCAGACCAAGATCAGGCTGCTCCTAAGGAGGAGCAGTCTGAGTTTGTGCAAGAACTTTTACCTGAATTAAGTACGGTATATCCAGTATACAAAGAAAATTACCAAATTTTTGGCTTACCTGTTCCCTTAAGCCTTAAATCAGCTAATTCTCCTTTCTTTTCCTCTCTTAAGACTGTGTCTGTGGCTGTCTTTTTATCTATTCTTCTGTCTATCTGTACATTCTTTGTATTTTTAGAAGGTCTGTCTCCATATAATTGGAATATATATGGCACATAAACTGGCTTATATGCTCTTGATTCATGTATCAATATCACAGAATAAATACTTAATAATAACAAAAGCTTCATATCCATTTTTGGAAAATTCTCCAAACAATTCTTAATCTCCAATAAATTTGTATCACAGATTCTTTAGAATTCCAAGACTATTACAAGAAAAGTTTAATTAATAAATACCATGGATATTTCAAGTGGAGTTTGGTTAATAAAATTCCATTGAGTTCGATTTATAAAAATCCATGGAAATTGCAAGTACAGTTCAATTTACATAACTCCATGGATAACATGGTCAATGTAAATAAAGTTCCATTACAGTAATATAATTCCACGGACATTACAGGCCTAGGGAGAGTTCAATCAATAAAATTCCATAGAACTTCCAATGGAATTCATCATTTAAACAATTCCATGTATATTTGAAGTGTTTGATTTACAAAATTCCATGGAAATTGCAAGTACATGTACATGCAACATCTGATTTGAATCAATTGAATTCCATACTTTGAATATCTGTATATTTCTACTTTCCTTGGATATTTCACTCACTTTTCAATGGCATGAACAAATTTAACACTAAGCTTTGAAATTAGAGACAATTTTGTTATCTTCCACTTAAATTAGCCATGAAATTATACATGTATCATTGCAATGGAATTTCAAGTCAGCTGGTATATACAGAAATGTCTGCAAAATAATTTCATTCTTCCTCCTTTTTTTACCCCATGTGTATCTAGTTACGTTTTTTTTTTTCTGTTTCCTTCCACTTACTTTCGGATAATAGATTGTTACATCCAATTACATGTTAAATCTGTTGGAGAATTAAGTATGGAATAACTGGAATTAACTCCAATTAGACGTTAAATCCATAATAGAATTAACTGTATGTTTCTTATTATTGCTATCACCTTATGTCATCAGTCAACAATGCATGTTTACTACCTAAACTACCATAGATATCCCAAATATTCCGAGACAAACTAATTCTGTATTAAAAAACTTCCGCCTTCGAATTTGGCAAAGTCCATTTTTTCCTGTCGGGTCATGTTTTCTAAAACTATGGCAAACAGTGCAGACTCTGATCAGACTGCTCCTTAGGAGCAGTCTGATCTGGGTCTACACTGTTTGCAAAAGCATTCTGCACATATAACAATTATTGATACGGTTGCAGCATATGAACCTGTCACAGTGAATGCTTGTTAGCACTGATAAAGTAGATCAAAGACGTTCATATTTTCATATTATTCCTCCATACACATCACCGATTTAAATCATGCAGTAAAATTTACTTCGTAGTCCTCCCACAAATACACATTACGATCATTACGAGAAGAGAAGTCCCATCACCGATATTGCATATATTTTATATCACATCTAAAATTCACATTACAGAATGAATTATATCTATTTAATTCACTAGATGAAATATACTTAGGAGGCAACTGTAAAAATATGAAATATTACTGAGAGTGTCAGGCTTTAATAAAAACTGCACGTAATTAACATCCGTAATATCCAAGAATTAACATTATGCCTTGAACTATTGCTATTAATGTATTTCCCGTAAATAAATGGACCTTTTGGACATTTCTGTAATGTTCTCTCAGCCACTCTTTGGATTTGGGAAAATTTGTACATCCTACCACTGCCTGGTTTCTCAACTCGTTTGCAAATAGTGCAGACCAAGATCAGACTGCTCCTTAGGAGCAGTCTAATCTGGGTCTGCACTGTTTGCTCAGACATTCTGTCGAAACATTTCTGAGTATTCACACTAATTACATGAATCAAATATAATACCACAACTCCAATTTTTATACCACTATAAGCACAAGTAAAACAATATTCGATTTAAAAAAAATCTTGTAATTTATAAGAAGCACTGCTTGCCACTTTTATTGCTCATTCAAAATTAATTTATTATATATTTCATAAATAAACACTTGTACAGGTATTGAATCATTTCATAATTATGTCATGCAAACATCCTGCATGTTCATGGCACAGCTAACACATGAAAAGGCACACGAAAAAATCATTAGATGTATGTCACATAATTTTCGTTTACCAATATCCCTCTTAAATAAATACATCTTTCCCCGCAAGATATTGTTAACATGGTATAATACCTTCCTTCAAACTTGACTGACTCCTTGCCTTTAAATAATACTAAGTTTGTATTTTTCCGATTTTGCCAACTGCTAATATTTCATTCACCTGAGTGTGATTGCCGACTTCACAACTGACACTAAAGTTAATTTAGGGCTATTTCATAGATGTACGATAGCAGTTTTTGCCTATCCAGCCAAAATAGGGGCATTTATGTTTTAATGAAGGGTAATGCTTTTAAGGGAATAGAGTGTAACAGCTAATAGTTTCATGGCTTGGTGAGAAAGGTATCCCATGCTCCTTTGAGGATGAAATACATCTATTATAACTGGATCTCATAAAAACAAAAGAGCGGCAACACAACAAAACCAAGCAAAAGGTATGTGCGCCCAGCGAAGACCAAGATCACCCGAGGCATCCGCCCAGTCTGCTCAAGAATCTTTGCTTTTGGTAAGGAGGTAGCTTAGACCCTTAGCTACCCAATAAGTGCACAGCAAAGTCTCTGATCAGACTAGGCGGATACCCTGCGAGGCTGATCCGGGTCTTCGCTGGGAGCACATGCCACTTTGTTGGGTGTGTCCTGTCATGGCTCAAACATCATGGTGAATGGATATACTTCCAAGGGAGGCAATTCTGTCATTTTCAATTTTACCTCCCTTCTCAATGAAAAGGGTCAGCTCTCTTCTCAAATTGGTTTTAAAACAGGGGCTCAGTTCTTTCATGGAAGCCAATACTAAAGCCCCTGAAGTTGTCTCCCCTTAAAAAAAATGGCAGGAAAGCATGAAGAACAGAGAACTAAATTATTTGAGAATGAATTTTAGGTTTGAGAAAATCACACTTTTCCATTGTATGAATCTCAGATAGCATCTCTCTTATAATTCCAGAGGAGCATGGCTTACACTGTATGCCATGCTCCTCTGGAATTATAAGGGAGATGATGCCATAGATCAGTAACTGTTATCACAGCAGCTATGGCAGTCACAAACTGTTGTGCTAAGTACCTTAGCAAAATGATGTCTGATAACATCAATAATTAATTGCTATGGTAACAGGTCTGTGACGTCAATGGTATCAGAGCATGGCGTACAGTACATGCCATGCTCCGCCATGCTCACTCACAGGTTATTTTTTAAGGAAAATTTAACATTTCAAGCCTCTTATGACCTATGACCTCAAAAATAAGATTAAGGTAACCAAAACCTTATCAGCTCTTTCGCTTGTCCTGGTGATATAGCTAGTCTTTCAAATTTGGTGAAAATCCATGCACTTGTTCAAGAAATCCATGCATTAGCTCAAAAAGTTTTATGGCTACATCTCACTGTCAAACTAACAGTGCCAAGTTTTTCTGCAACCTTGAAAATGCGGCCAAAGTCATCAAAATCCCATCAGCTCTTTGGCTTTCCTGCAAGTGTTGTGGAAGTTCACCAACTGGTTATTTTTGTAAAAAAATATAACATTTTAACTCTGTCTCAGCCCTTGAAAATGGTGTCAAAGTCACAAAATCCTAATCAGCTCTTATTTCTGTCCAAATAATATACTACATGTATGTGCCTTTGGTGAAAATCCACCTACTGGTGCAAGAGATATTATGTATGTCAGATGGGAAAAAGAAACGGTTACCTGTGGAGATGAAGTCAGAAAAAGTTTCTTGTGACCTTGAAAACTGGGTCGAGGACAGTCTGTCTGCAATGGAGCTAATCTTAGTTCCAGTTAAACGGCCATAAAATGATTTATCATATGAAGTTGCTTTTATTCAGTGGATAACATCGTGTCATAAAAATTGTATGACCAAACATGTAATAACACTTTGGCGCGTAAACGTAACATCAGTGACAACTTCCGCGTCAACAATGAGTTTTCTTATTGAAATAATGTTCAGTTTGAAGGCTTTAAAATTCCACTTTAAAGAATCATACGATAAACAGAATCTTACACTCCTGGTCATTTCATATAGAATTTATGAAACTCACTGAAGGCTCGTTTCATAAATTTCATATGAAATGACCACTCGTGTATGATCCTCTATTTCCCACAGAAATTTCATCCTGTCATTACTATAGCAAAAATGGCCTTCTATACAGATCTGAATCGACCAATCATCTAAAACGCATCAATATTTTTGAGTTCATTGACTGGACCATCAGAATGTAGACATCAGGACATCAGTATATTTTTGCAATTTATTTTTCACACATGAATTGTTGATCAGAAAGATTGTCCCACTCTCTACTATCCATCTATGTCAAATTAAACATTGTTTTTAAGCTTATTAAGGCAAGAAAAGGTCATTTTGAGCTGAATCATATGAACATACACCTTACTGCTGGTACAGTGAAAACTCTGATCAGACTATGCAGACTGTGCAGACACACAGTCTGATCAGGGTTTTCCCTGTTTGCCCAAAGAATCTATGCATCCTGATAAGTTTTCACATCAAACAGCAAAGAATCTGGTCAGACAGTGTGGATGAACAGGCTGATCTCAGCCTTGGCTATTGCATGTACCACAATGCACTTTCTCCTCATGCAAATGCTCATGCTAATTAATGCACTAAAATAAAAGTGTCTCAGATACCGTTATGTGATTAAGGGAGATGATTTTCTGCATTAAAATGCAAGTTTAATTCCGCATACTTCAAATTATAATATACGGCTAACTTTTACAATGACATTGCAATGCATGCTAAATTCTTTAAACCACTTCTGTATCAACTGCTTTTACTAATGATGTATGATGTATTTAGTGCCAATATTACCATGTTTTAATTAACATATTTCATATTATCCATTCTACACCTATACAATATGCTTATATTAACGTACAAACTGCTTTCATCTCCAGCCTTTGCAACTGTTGTATAAACTGCAATTACTACTGTTTCAATTGACAATCAGCTACATTTACTACCGGTACTATTTCAAGTGACTGCTACAGTTGTATAAGCGACATTTACTTCTACTGTTTCTTATGACTATCAACCACATTTACTACTACTGTTTCTAGTGACTATCAGCCACATTTACTACTACTGTTTCTAGTGACTATCAGCCACCTTTACTGTTGATTCAAGTGACTGTAATTGTTGCATCAGCCACATTTACTACTGCTGTTTCAAGTGATTCTACAATTGTTGTATCTTTAACATTAACAGTACTACTACTCTGTCAAGTGATTCTACAATTGTTGTATCAGCCACATTTACTACTACTGTTTCTAGAATTTTCTACAACTGTTTCAAGTGAACATCAGCCACATTTTAAAGATACACTATAACTGTTGTATCAGCCACATTTACTACTACAGTTTCAATTGCTGTATCAGCCATATTCACTATTGTTTCAAGTGGTTCTCCAATTGTTGTATCAGCCAATTTACTACTTTTGTTTCAAGTTACTCAACAATTGTTGTATCAGCCACATTTACTACTACTGTTTCAAGTGATTCTAAAATTGTTGTATCACCCACAATTGTTTCAAGTGATTCTACGATAATTGTTGTATCAGCCAAATTTACTACTACTGTTTATAATATTTACTACTACTGTTTCAAGGGACTATCAGCCACATTTACTATTTCAATTTAGTCAAAAATTGTTGTATCAGTACCATTTACTACTACTGTTTCAAGTAACTATCAGCTATAGTAACTACTTTTGTTTCAAGCTACCCAACAATTGTTGTATCTGCTACAATTACTACTACTGTTTCTAGTATTGACCACTACTATTTCAAGTGACTATCAGTCAAAGTTGGCAGACAAAATGCATTGTTGTATCAAGCACATTTACTACCACTGTTTTAAAGTGATATCAGCTTCATCTACTACCGCTGTTTCAAGTGATTCTACAACATTTTGTATCACCCACATTTATTATGTATCAGCCACAGGTTCAAGTGATTCTAAAATAATATTATTGTTGTAACAGCCACATGTACTACTACTACTACTGTTTTAAGTGATTCTAAAATTGTTGTATCAGCCACATGTGCTACTAATGTTTGATGTGATTCTACAATTGTTGTATAAGCCACATGTACTACTATTGTTTTAAGTGTTTCTAAAATTGTTGTATCAGCCACATGTGCTACTAATGTTTCATGTGATTCTACAATTGTTGTATCAGCCACATGTACTCCTACTGTTTTAAGTGATTCTACAATTGTTGTTTTAACCACATTTACTACTACTACAAAAGGTGTATCAGCCACATGTGCTAATACTGTTTCAAGCGATTCTTTGATTGTTGTATCAGCCACATGTACTACTATTGCTGTTTTAAGTGATTTTACAATGGGTGTATCAGCCACATAAACTACTACTACTGTTTCAAGTGATTCAAGCACACTGTGATTCTACAATTATATCAGCCACATTTACTGCTACTGTTTCAAGTGACTATAAATACTGCTGTTTCAGATATATTTACTGCTATTGTTTCAACTGCCTTCATTTACTTCAATTTAACTTTCATATACCACCATTTTTTCAATTAAGTGTCTGTACTTCTGTTTCCCCCATTGCATTTGTTACTACATCTGTTTTAAAGTGACTTTATTTCTACTCCTTCATTTGCATTGACTACATATCCCTTCAGGTCATCTCAGTTGCGTTTCAAGTGCCCTATTTCATTTATGGATTGCTGCTAAAGTATCAAAAGCTTCAACTGGTGTATCTGCATGTGTAACAGATTATTTGTGCAGCTCAATAAATATTATGAAAATGCTGCTTAAGATAAAACTTATTGCTGAATTTTGGTCATAAAGACATTTCTAATTCTATTGTTTTGCTGGATTTGGATTTCAACCATTCTTGGGAAGTGTTTTGCCAAACAACTGATGTTACAAACAATCATTTAAGTTTATATTTTCACTTATTTATGGGAACTGTTGGCAATATTATGTTCTTCAGTGCAAATATTCAGATTTTTTTCTTTTCCCATCAAATCATAAATATATAATAAATGATATAATAAGAACAGAATGAGACAGATCATTTACAATTTTTCACCAAAGATATAATGCTACTTAAATAGCTCTAATTGTTCTCGCTGCCAAGGTACATTCCAATAATAATAAAGAATATTAGAATACCACACTGTGTACTTCCCATGAAAGAGGCAGGAAAAAGCACTGAAGACAAAACAGAAATATTGTGTTCTGAGATTACTATCATTCAAACATTTTCCTTTTTTAAAATATGAGCCGCGACACGAGAAAACCAACAATGTGGATGTGCGCCCAGGGAAGACTCAAATCAGCCCGGGCATCCACCCAGTCTGATCAGAATCTCCGCTGTGTGCTTAAAAGGTAGCTGAGTGTCTAAGCTAGCTTCATGCGGACAGTGAAGACTTTGATCAGACTGGGCGGATGCCCAGGCTGATCTGAGTGTTCGCTGGGCGCACACGCCACTTTGTTGGTTTTGTCGTGTCGCGGCTCATATTTTAAGTACTAAAACACAACAAGAGGTCCATGATGGACCTTAATCGCTCACCTGAGTTATGACGAAACTAGAAATGTTTTTCAGAGAAAAACTGATGTCCCCCCACCAGCCCATTTCCCATCCCCTCTAATGAATAAAAAGCTTGAACGAGTAAAATATCTAGGCAAGTTTGGAGAAAATCCATCCACTGGTTTTAAAGATATCCTACATAGATGACTATGACCTTGAAAATGAGGTCAAGGTCACCAAAATAAACTCACCTCTTAAACTTGTCCGAATGATGTATCCATGCATGTTCAGTGAATTTCCATCCATTGGTTTAAGAGATATCACTGGTACAAGAAATTGTCATCTATGTCCTCCAGTGACCTTGAAAATGAGGTCAAGGTCACCAAAATCTAATCAGCTCTTAAACATGTCCCAATGATGTAGCCATGCAAGTTTGGCGAAATTCCATCCATTGGTTCAGGAGATATGGTGGGTACAAGAAATTGTCATCTAAGTTCTCCAGTGATCTTGAATATGAGGTCAAGGTCACCAAAATCTGACCAGCTCTTAAACTTGTCGCAACGATATATCTATGCCAGTTTGGTGAAATTCCATTCATTGGTTCAGGAGATATAGTGGGTACTAGATATTGTCATGTAAGTCCTCCTGTGACCTTGAAAATGAGGTCAAGGTCACCAAAATCTAATCAGCTCTTAAACTTGTCCCAATGATGTATCCATGCAAGTTTGGTGAATTTCCATCCATTGGCTCAAGAGATATAGTAGGTACAAGAAAATGTCATGTAAGTCCTCCAGTGACCTTCAAAATAAGGTCAAGGTCACCAAAACCAAATCAGCTATATAACTTGTCCCAATGATGTATCCATGCAAGTTTGGTGAAATTCCAGTCAAGGTCACCAAAACCAAATCAGCTATATTACTTGTCCCAATGATGTATCCATGCAAGTTTGGTGAAATTCCATTCATTGGGTCAGGAGATATAGTGGGTACAAGAAGCTGACATCTAAGTCCTCCAGTGACCTTAAAAATGAGGTCAAGGTCACCAAAATCTAATCACCACATAAACTTGTCCCAATGATGTATCCATAGCAGTTTGGTGAAATTCCATCCATTACTTCAAGAGATATCACTGGTACAAGAAATTGTCATGTAAGTCCTCCAGTGACCTTGAAAATGAGGTCAAGGTCAACAAAACCTAATCACCTCTTAAACTTGTCCCAATGATGTATCCATGCCAGTTTGGTGAAATTCCATCTATTGGTTCAGGAGATATAGTGGGCAAGAAAGTGTCATCTAAGTCCTCCAGTGACCTTAAAAATGAGGTCAAGGTCACCAAAATCTAATCAGCTCTTAAACTTGTCCCAATGATGTATCCATGCAAGTTTGGTGAAATTCCATCCAATGGTTCAAGAGATATCGCGTGCGCAAGAAATCTGTCACGCCGACGCTGACGCCGACGCCCGGGATCCGCACTGAAAACAATATGTCCCTCCTCACCTTTGTTGGGGGGACATAATAACATGGAAGATCATCTATTGGATGATGATTCAATTGGAGCAGTTTTGCACTTTCCAATCTATATTCTGACAAAGTTTCATGAACATTGGATCAAAGTTGTGCCCTCAAGAGTGTACACAATGTTTTTCTATAAATCTGACCTGGCGATCTAGTTTTTGATCAGACATTATTCAGTTTCAAACTTGGCCTACATTTCAAGAAGATAAACATTCTGACAAAGTTTCATGAAGATTCAATGCAAAATAAAGCCACAACTGTGTACACAAGGTTTTTCTATAATTTGACCTAGTGACCTAGTTTTGACCCAACAAGACCCAGTTTCAAACTTGGCCTAGATTTCATTAAGATAATCATTCTGACAAAGTTTCATGAAGATTGAACCAAAACTGTGCCCTGTAGAGTATACACAATGTTTTGCTAAGGTTTGACCTAGTTACCTAGCTTTTGATCCAACATGACCCAGATGCACCCTTGGTCTTGATTTCTTGGAGATAATTTTTTCGACACAGTTTCATGAAGACTGGAACAAAACAGTGCCCTCTAGAGCATTCACATGGTTCTATGATCTGACCTAGTGACCTAGTTTTTGACCTGACATGGTCCAGTTTCAAATATGGACTAGATTTCATAAAGGTAACCATTCTGACAAAGTTTCATGAAGATTGGATCATAACTGTGCACTCTAGAGTGTACACAAGGTTTTTCTAAGATTTGACCTAGTGACCTAATTTTTGACCCAACATGACTCAGTTTCAATCCTGGCCTAGATGGTATACTGAGGAAAATAAATTTAACAAGTTGTTACAAATCAGCGAATAAATTTAGACTTATTTAAAGAGTTGGAAATTGTATTGTTTCCGCTGTCTAAGGTATCATTTAAGGTACTAGAGACCTAAAAATTAGGGTCGAAAGTTTATTTATAGAGTAGAATCGAGTCGCATTTGTACCCAAGGGTTTAACCCTAAAAATGTCATAAATCTTTTATTCAACTCATCTTTATTAGGCGCTGTTTCATGTTTATCTCTTACACCAGAGCCAATTTGCGGCGATGTAGACATTTGTGATGAAGAACACAGTGTTGTGTGCTAAAAGATTGTTACCTTGATAAACGTAATGTGCTTATGACGCCGTCAAAATTGGCATTCACAAAACAACTGAGACTGAGCAAAAGTCACCGCTAACGAATTGTTCCAAAATCTTGAACCAAACTGCAATTGCGTGGCCTTTAAATGACCAGAACTCTTTCAAGCAGTTGTTGCTGTAAATTGGCGCTATTCCCGCAGATTTAACCACACCTGGTTCTACAGTAACGTCATTCTGACGTCAGTTTTTAAAACCATCACATATCCTTTTTACCACAGCAATATTGAACTTAAAGTTTCTCTTCTCTAAGTGCTCGTAAGGATCATTGCATATTCACAGATTTTGTCAATTTCCGTCATAACGTAAACTTGATGCCTCCATTCAAATCTTGAAAGGTTCTGGTCGTTGCATTAAGGCAAATGGATTATCTGGAGTAATCTTTTTGCATGATAGTGTTCCCGAAGTTGACAGTAATAAAGCGCAAAAAGATTCGGGTCGAAACGTCCATGGACAGTGTTTAAAATGGTGGTTGATTTTTTCGGCAAGTTAACGTCCAACTAACGTGCCCCATTGCTGGCTTCTTATGCGTTTATTTGCGAACTCATTTACGGTTTTCTTGTTTAATGACCCAGGAAAACCCTTTCAAAAGCATTTTGGCAATTTTCTTTCTTTGATTGTTTGTCAGCCCGCGTAAAGTTTGAATTCATTTAAAGTGACGTCAAACGTGCGTTAAGGCACGTTTTTTGTCCAAGTCTGACGTAATCGCAGTCTCCTAACTTAAACTAACTAAATGCGATCAACAACCTGGGAATATTAGCCCTAAAGAAAATTTCACATCCCTTTAGGAAACTTGCTAAATTTATTTTTCTCAGTATATAAGGATAAACATTCTGACAGAGTTTCATGAAGATTGGATTATAACTGTGCCCTCTAGAGGAGATATCGTTTAAAGGTTTTTCTATTTTTAGACCTCAATTTTTAGCTTTGGTGGCCATTTTGTTCAGCGAAGTGGAACCGTTTTAGCAATTTTGGTTCAGGGTCATGAGTCAAACATTTCTGTGAAATTATTTTGAAATCAAGCCATTGGCTTCAGTCGAGATGTTGTTTAAAGATTTTTCTATATTTAGCTCTGGTGGCCATTTTGTTCGGCCAAGCGGAACCATTTTAGCAATTTTGGTTCAGGGCTATAACAGAAACATTTTGTGTGAAATTATTTTGAAATTGGCTCACTGGTCTAGGACGAGATGTCGTTTGAAGAAATTGTTGACGGACGGACGGATAGACAGACAGACAGACGGACAGACGACGGACAAATATCGATCACAATAGCTCACCTTGAGCACTTCGTGCTCAGGTGAGCTAAAAAGTTGACTTCGAAATCAGCGTAGCTTCAGATGAGGTGGCTCATAATGAATTTGTTATCTGCATTTTGGTGATTTAAGGGTTAAAGAGGACAACCAAGTGTCTTTTCTCAAAAACTTTTTTCTCAAGTTTTGATACAGGACTGCCATTCTATCTGAGTACCACTGGTCATAAAATCTAACATTCTTGTTAAATATCAGACAATGGGAATGCCTGGCTTCTCATGAACTTGCATTTTGTTCGTGGGAAATGACATCTTTTTTTCCACACTGCTAAAATTTCTCTCAAAATCCAATCTTTTAACCCTCTAAAACATTAAGTCAAGCAAACACATCATCACAGACAGGCTGGATTAAATCTTGCTCTGATAATATTAAATTTGGTTAGGCTAGATTAATATCAACAGTACAATATTAAATTTGGTTTAATTTTGACACAGCAGCTGACAGTTTCGCAACCAAAATACATCAAACCCTGAGCTCCAATCAAAAGCTTATAGTATCAAACTCTCTAGACAATCAAATTCATTCCTGCTAATGTTTCTTCTGCTCTTTCCATTACAAAATATAAATCAAAAGTGATCATCACTGAGCCTAATAAACAAGACTACCATATTTCTTTCATTATAAAACATGAGGGGTTTTCCATTCCAAAACAACCCAGAAAATCTAGATCCATTTAGTAAGATGGATCTAGATTTTTGGGATTGTTTCAGAAGGGAAAATCCCATCCCATGGAAGAGTTTCGTATACAGATTTAGATATTTGGGGGTGATTCTAGAGATGGAAAAAGCATTGTTTTATAGCCAGATAAATACAGCGGTATGGCTGCTCCTACTGGATCTTGAATTTTTAACTGTAGCTTCAGATAAGGGTGAGGTACATCAGATGATAAATAGGGTAGAGTCGGGTAACTTCAGGCAGCGGGTAAATTCGGACATACCACTGCAAACAGTGAAAATCCAGGTCTCATCAGGATTTTCACTGTTTGCCCAGTTAATTTTGTTTTAATTCCAAACAACTGACATATAAAAGAAACAATGTCACTGTCTGAATTTACCCACTGTCCGAATTTACCCATCTTTACCCTAAGGGTTATTTTTTCTTTCAGTATTACTAATTACCCACTCATTAGAACCACCACCCTGATTCTACAACAGAACAGCCTTGATCTTTTTTTTTTCTTTATTTACGAACCTTGGCGTTTACCTGAGGACCAAACAAACAATAAATTTGCAGGAGGCAACTTAAAACATTTCATGCCACCCAGGTTTCAATTTAATGATAGGATTGTATGTGTATCTATTACATAATAATGATTATCTTAGATCAGTCTGAAGACAAACACCAAATTCTTAAGAAACAGTCCATGCAACAGGACCCATCATTTTTTTTTATATGAAGAAGGGAAACAATCTGAAAATTAAATCTTGACAGGTAAATGCATCACTGACTCCTTGTGAATTTGAACCTTTAAAATGCTGATTTGTTTAATCAACCTTTTTTTTTTTTTTTGCATACTGTACAATTTACACAATTTTCTGTAGATGACATCAAATATTACCAAACTGCTAAGTTGTAATGCAGATAATGAGCCATGAGCCATATCATGAGAAAACAGGTTTCACATACAACGAAAACTTGGATCAGTTTGTGCTCCATTCAGCTTGGTTAGACAGCTCACTTTAATGATTCTCCATGATTAATAGAGTGTTGATAGTAGTGGCTATAGAGGCAATGGGTGCTAGATGCATAATGTATCTTTGGAGCTGCATATGAAAGGCTATGAGCTATGAGCCCATCCCTCTCCTTTCACTGCCTTTATCCTTTCCCGATTCAAAATGGTTACCCATTCAGGCGCTGGCTTGTCAAACAGGGATTAGAACCAATAACCTACATAGAGGAGTGCCTCTTACCACTTGAGGAGCTCAGTTTAGGTTAAGCCCTGGCCTGCTGATTTAGCGATCCCGGGTTTGAGACCCACTGAAGGCAAAACTCTTTCCAACTGTAAACAGGGTTCCATTGCACACAGCCTTCCATAATCACCCTCCCATTGTCCTGATAATGACTGAAATGCTGTTAAAAGGGACGTAAATCTGCATGTCAACCATTAACCATCTAACCACCTGACCAGATACTTCTCTATTGACTGTATAGGGAAAGCTCATATACCAATACTAACCTGAGACCAACATTTCTTGCATCACATTTCATCCAAAACTGCCGAACGTCTTTGAAAACAGATGATACTATTTTCTGAATTGTGAAAAGAACACAGCATGAATGTACATTAACCCAAAGAACAAACAATAAATATGAGCCGTGACACGACAAAACCAACAATGTGGTTGTGGGCCCAGGGAAGACTCAGATCAGTCTTGGCAGCCGCAGTTTGATCAGACTCTTTGTGAAATGCTCAAAGGGTAGCTATGGATCTAAGCTACCTTCATGCGGACAGCAAAGACTCTGATCAGACTGGGCGGATGCCCAGGCTGATCTGAGTCTGCGCGGGGCGCACAACCACATTGTTGGTTTTGTCGTGTCGCGGCTCATATGACATTTATGACACCAAGTTGGCAGACAAAATGCATTGCAGAAAAATTACAACTTTCTTTTCTTTCTCGACCTATTTTTTTTTACTTTTCCAGTCTGTGCAAGCAATTATTTAACATTTTTTGTCTGCCAGTACAAATCAGTGAAAATCCCTATTGTTGTCGTGGCGCATGATGGTAGATCACTTAGCAATTCCAAATAATGACAAGTTCTACAATACCCAGTTTCTCCTTCTGAGTTCTCCTTCCGTACACCTTTTGCCTGGTGAACAATTATTCAGCTTTATTATTAAGGTGGAAGGGCATATGGCATTTTTTCTGCTATTTCTTCAAATGGAGACAACTTCCCATTTGTTTCTCTGAGTGACAAAACCCTTCCACCCTTGATGGTCAACTCTTAAAAGAAAGAATATGGTCCGCTAGACTTTCAAGAAATGGAAAAATCGCTTTATAGGCTGAGAAACTGCACTCAAATGCAAACTAAGAAAAACTGTACTTTTTACTGGGTATTACCAAACTTCTTTGTTTCTGTTTTACCCTGTTATAATCACCTCCAGTCACACTTGTAATGTCAAGCGCTATTTCATAAATCATTTTTCTAGCCTAAATAGGACTAGATCAGTATGAAGTTGTATTTTACATTCATCTTAACTATCTTGTAACACTATACACAATTCAGTAGCTACCTTTTCAACTAGATTAAAGATACCTTCGCTTGATCTTTCACCCTTGTTCATAAGTAATACTTTTCTTACTGCCCCTATTCGAAGTTTTGACAAATAAGGCTAATTTCTACAGTCTTTCTGAATGCCGCCAGGCATTAAATAACAGTTTAGTCCATATGTTATTTTATGCCGATTTAATGGGGTTGCGACATGTCACGTCCCATTTTTGGTTCATTAGGTTCTTTAAATTATATGGGAAGCTCCTGGGTGGGAGTTAAAACTGAATGAAGTATTTGTTTAAAATTATCTTGTCAGAGTTTATCATATTTTTTTTCTTTAATAAAAAGCATTTGAAGTGTGAAAAAGTACATTTTCACCTTGAAAAAAAAGATAGAAATCCTGTCAAAATTGATTCATCTTAGAAAATAAATAATGTTTCAAAAAATCAAGTCAATTTAAAATCGATTAGAACTGCAACTCAGAAATTTTTTACACTTTAATATTAAGTCACAAAACAATATTGACACAACAGAAGCCTTTCCAAGTCTATACTGCAAATGATGAGCTGGCCTGCACACTTGAGATTCTGGTCAGAGAATGTACAGTTTGCTCTCTATAATAAAACTTCAATGTTTTGATGGTCACAACTGGAACACTGAAGTCCCAAGATTTTTTTTAGGCAAACACTGCAGACAGTTACACCTGCAGAAATAACCCCCTATATGATGGTATGCTTGTCTTGCCAATTAGTGCTATGGTAAAATACATTATTATAGGGTCAAGTTGGGTAAATTCGGACAGCAGGTAAATTTGGACAGTGATATTGTTTCCTTAAATTTATATGTCAGTTGTTTGGAACTAAAACAAAATTAACTCGGCAAACAGTGAAAACCCTCATTATGAGCCGTCTATTTGGATTTTCACTGTTTGCAATGGTATGTCCGAATTTACCCGCTGTCCGAATGTACCAGACTTTACCCTAAATTATGATTTCTGCAAATATAAGAAGCCCAAAACATCATAATGCAACCCTGTCATATGGCTACTTCTGTCATCGGAAGCAAACTGTCACTATTCATGCTGCGTGGCTCTGTTCCTTAAAGCAACAATTAACTGATATGCATGCATTCCTAAGCAATTATGACTAAACCTGCAGCTGTTACAATTAGTGCATAGTATGTGAACTGTGTCATGCAAAAAGGTTGCTTAACTTACTGCGAAGGAACAGCAAAGACTCAAACCAGTTTGTGAATCTGTGAACTCTCGCTACTAAAGGCCTTCATTTTGTGCCTGCAGAGTCCTCACCTACTAGGCACAAAATGTGAAATCAAAACTAAATCAATGTTGATTCAATGTCGTGAAGTTGAAGCAACTGTGTTGATTAAACGTTGCATGCCTGCTGGACAGGATCCATTACATGACTTTTTTTTGTATGCTGACTGTATGAACAGCAAAGGCTCTGAAAAGACTGTATAGATGGGCAGACTTGTCTGAGATTTTTCCATTTGCATTATGCACCTTTTATGCCTATCCTAGGCTCATAGCATGATTATCAGTTTTAAACGAAACTGCTGTTTTAGCAAAACTGAGATTCTGACAGCCAGTTGTGGTGATCCAATTTGGTCACAAGCTATGTAAGCTCAAACAACTCCTTACTTGATGGAAAAGCTTCACTACAGCCCGTCATACATCAATAACAGAATGCCACAAAAAGACAATTTAGATTTTAGATATGCAGATTTAGCCGACTCTGATTGTGTCTCTTTCTACTGTCTTCTTTATCTGCCTCTTACGTCCAACAATGGTCTGACCTAACAGATCATAGCTCAAGCTTAGATCTTCAACTTTATAGCCTCCAAAGCCATTCACTGTTAAACAGGGCTTTCAATTCTGAAGCAATAATCTCTATTCTAAAGCAATATCTGTCTGGTCTCACTGGATCGTAAATGTGATGAATTACTAGCTATAGTAATAACAGAATGTTTTGGGGCACTTTAAATCATTTCCTACTACGTGTTAACCTACTTAATTTTAAAATACAAGTGAATTGTGATATACCAGTCAACAATATTTCAGTCATGGAAATATGCTGCCGGACTTTTACCCATCCTGTGACAAATCACATTCTCATGTCCTACTAAAGCTGTAAGCGGCATCTATTTTGCAGGGCCCGATGGACAAATCTGAACATGTAAGTTTGATCTATCATAGATTTTTCTATAAAACTTTTAAGCCCATTAGCCACATGGTTAGCACCCCTAACTTTGGATTACACTGGATTCCAGGTTTGAGGTTCGCTGAGGCAAGAGTCTGTCTGATCCTTCAAACAGATCTTCACTGCACAGTGTCTTTAATAATCACCCTCCAATTGTCCTGATATGACTGAAAACCTTTGAAAAGGATGTAAAACTGCCCAGTCATGCATCCACCAACCAATAAAACTTATGTGTAGATGGCAAACAGTGCAGACCCGGATCAGACTGCTCCTGTGAGCAGTCTTATCAGGGTATACATTGTTTGCTCCCACATTTCTCTCCCATTATTTACAAATTTTACGGTAATTTTGACAGAATTTCAATCCATATTGCTTAAGTAATTAAACAACAGCTGTGCAAGACAGCTTGCAAACTCAAAAGCATAGGATGAGATTGCTTCAGTTCTTTGATATGCATTACATCACAAGCTATCAATCTTTTTCTCAGTTATTCATTTCTTTATCATGGAAAAATATGATAGTAAGCTAGTAAGTGTCACTTTAAATTGATTGAGAGTCAGAGTCGTCAATGACAGTTTAACTTTTTCACCCACACTTGTTATATCACAGTCACTTCCTTCTGCACAGGTCCTGTACATGACAAGCAGTGCAGATCCTGATCAGACAGGACTTCCTGAGCCTGCATTGTTAATAATTGAGCCGCGACACGCGAAAACCAACAAACTGGTTGTGCGGCCAGCGCATACTCAGATCAGCCTGGGCATCCGCCCAGTCTGATCAGAGTCTTCGCTGTCCGCATGGAGGCAGCTTAGACCCTTAGCTACCCTTTAAGCGCTTAGCAAAGAGTCTGATGAAACTGGGGGGATGTCCAGACTGATCTGAGTCTGCACTTGGCGCACAACCACATTGTTGGTTTTCTCGTGTCGCGGCTCATATAAAGGTAACTAGCTATGGATGTTACAAATGTTAGAGGCCCGCCATATCTTAGGGAATAAGCCCAACCCCCTGCTCTCCCTGACTAAAAACAGGTACCTGTTTACTGCTGGGTTGACAGTTTTTTCGGTAGTTTAGCCTGTTGGGATTCTAACCATAGCCAACTGGACTATAAGGTTTAAAACAACTGAGCCGCGACACGAGAAAACCAACAAAGTGGTTGTGCGCCCAGCACAGACTCAGGTCAGCCTGGACATCAACCCAGTCTGATTAGACTCTTTGCTAAGGGCTTAAAGGGTAGCTAAGAGTCTAAGCTAGCTTCATGCGGACAGTGAAGGCTCTGATCAGACTGGGCGGATGCCCAGGCTGATCTGAGTCTGCGCTGGGCGCACAACCACATTGTTGGTTTTCTCGCGTCGCGGCTCAATTTTACAGCTACATCTATACATCTTTACAATTCTAAATTGGAGCCCAAAAAGCTAAATTTCAATACAAGCCTAACCGTCATGTTATGTGGAAACAAAAATGCATTGTGTGCATCTGGTGTCCATGAAACTTGTGTACTGTATTTCTTCCGTTATAAGACGGGGGGGGGGGGGGGGGGGGGGGGGGGGGGGGGGGGGGGGGGGGGGGGGGAGGGGTAGTGTACCTTCAAAATAATCCCAAAATACCATATAAGATGGATCTAGATTTTTGGGATCATTTTGGAAGAGAAAACCCCATTTTATAGCTGAATTATACTAGATTGATTTACATATTTGCGGTAATTATGGAAGGGCAAACTCCCATCTTATAACCGAGTATCTCCTAAACTATGCCATCCATACTTTCTTAACACATTTAAGCGCCATTGACAAAAATAGCTGACTGTGCAAATAGAGTAGATTTAGATGAGGCAGCTCATGATGAGCTGCCTCATCTAAATCTACACTGTTTGCCCTCCAGTCTTTAAATTTTCAATATGAAATATCTTGGACAATGCAGTTTTTTAAATTTTGCAGACATAAATTTTGTTGTCAGCTTTTTGACGCTTAAAGAGTTAAACTGAATCTGCCAGGCCAGTTTTATCAATAAGGCTGTTGTCATTCATTCATACAAATTGCTCCATAAATTTATTCAAATATTACAAAATAAGCTATAAGGTTAACCTCTCAATTATGCATTAACCACTTAACCGAAAAATATATGCTCAGAGTTGTACTTTCAACTCTTGATTTAATAGCTTGAATAGATTTTTACCCACATTCACACTTTTCTCAGATCTGAGGTACAGCCTCTTCAATACAGTAAATGTTAATATTTGCAAGACATTTATTTTGGTT
The DNA here is from genome assembly GCA_963989385.1 of Ctena decussata. Taxonomy (NCBI): domain Eukaryota; kingdom Metazoa; phylum Mollusca; class Bivalvia; order Lucinida; family Lucinidae; genus Ctena; species Ctena decussata. Next base: position 28,573,078 of record OZ022499.1, on the reverse strand, counting down.
AACATTCCCGAAACTGTTGGCTCCCAAATTCAAGAATCTCACCAATATTTTGAATAATGACCATTATTTGCAAGGCTTTCAAATGAAAAACTAGCTAACAACTTTAAAAGCAAAACTTTGTAAAATAAGAAATATGCAAAAATTAAGCAATTTACACTACTGCTACATACAGACTGAAAGAATAAAGAATGAATCAGATTCTCGGTTACACATGCCTTAAAGCATGTCTCTTGATACTATTATATATTTTATAAGCACTTCTGTCAAATATAAGCACTTCAGTAAACAAGATTTTTCCTGTTTTCATCCATCTGAAAGTGTGATTCAAGCCCTCCTACAAAATACTACAGTAACTACTAACTAATTGCAACAATTCAAGTACTTATAACATATTCCTGTTTTCTTGCTCTTTTTATTCAGCACTGACCACAGCTCAAAACCAAAAATGAGCCGCGACACGAGAAAACCAACAAAGTGCTTGTGCACCCAGCGCAAAGTCAGATCAGCCTTGGCATTCACCCAGTCTGATCAGACTATTCGATAACGTTTGAAGGGTAGCTAAGGGTCTACGCTACCTCCATGCGGACAGCGAAGACTCTGATCAGACTGGGCGGATGCCCAGGCTGATCTTCGTCTGCGCTGACCGCATGGGGGCACAACCACATTGTTGTTTTGTTATGTCGCCGCTCAATTATGTATTTTTCGCTCCACAAACAAGCATTCTGAACCTTTTCTGAAGCATATTTTTTTTATTTCCAGAGTTTTTGCATATTGTGCCCACAGGGCACTATACCTGTGCCTACTTGGTCACCTACTATCTTCAATCTTCTCTTGGACAGAACTACTTGTCCCATAAAGGGATGTTTTTTATATGGTTTACTTGAAAGGCAAACAGTGCAGACCTGATCAGATTGCTCCTAGAGGAGCAGTCTGATCAGGGTGTGTACTGTTTCTTTAAACAAGCCTGTTCCAACATAAAGGATATTTACTGTATTTTGCAACATAAAGGATATTTACTGTATTTGATGTCATGTGTCAGGCTCTTAATGAGTGTAAATTGTATCTGGTAAAACATAAGTATGAATTAATATACCCTATTAGTCAAAGGCTCCAGGAATATTAATTGCTGATGATGTAATTCTTTTCACAGAGATAAAACTATGCTAATTTCTTTCCCTGTTTCTTTCTTTGTCATCTGTCGAAATTCAATCTGAAAATTGAGCCGTGACACGACAAAACCAAGAAAGTGAAGACCAGTGAAGACTCAGATCAGCCTTGGAATCCACCAAGTCTGATCATAGTCTTTGCTGTGCCCTTAAAGGGTAGCTAAGGGTCTCAGCACTACCATGCCAACAGTGAAAACTCTGATCAGACTGGACAGGTGCCCAGGCTGATCTGAGTCTTTGCTGGGCACACATGCCACCTTGTTGGTTTTCTCGTGTACACTGTAGCAGCTCAACTGCTTTTGCAGTCATTCCATGTTTGGCCACAAAACATATATATTCAGATATCAATACCAATATCATTTTTCCCCTACAAATATGTGTGTTAAATTAAATGCAATATAACATGTTTGCTTGTTTTTTTCCTGAAAAAGTATCTTTTTACCTGGAAAGGGGTGAAAGGGGATTGGTATTTTTCTCCTCAAAGAATGCATTTTTTTTTTAAATGTTTCCCATTTACGTGTACAAAATCAGTTTTGTTGGATGTCATTAAAATTTTCTTTTTATCTGTCACACTGAAAAAGGCATGCATAACAAGTCATAATGCTTCACGACCCCTTTCATCAGATTAATACTCAGTACAACAATAAAGGACAACTTCTATACATTGAACATATTTCATACAATATCAATTTCCATCTTAATGGACATGAGAAGGACACCATACATGGTCAGGCTCATTTATGATTGGTGTCAGATATCAGCAATAAAGAAAAGAATTGTAAAAGCATAATGGAAAAGGCGTAACATGTCAATATTGTGGATGTATTTTCGTTAAAAAGGAATTTGTACTAGCCAGCAGGTACCAAACAAGGCTCTTCAAGGGAAAAGGTTGGTAGTGATAAATGTTAACAGCAAAGACATAGATATGGCTCTTGTATATTCTTTACAATCTGGGTGCAAGGTTATAAAACTTGAGTATAATCTCAAACTCAAAATAAAGCACACTGATTGGCAGCTTCCGAGCTTGTGCTCGGAAGTAGCCAATCAATGTGCTTTATTTTGAGTTTGAGAATGTCCTCAAGTTTTATAACCTTGGGGCCTGATCACGGACTGTTACTGTTTGGCTACCCAAATGCTTGGATCAGTTCTTAGACCATACTGTATCAAAGGGCCAATACACATGCCCATAGTTGGTCTTGGTCTTCCTTGCTTTCGTCTGGTACTTTTTTTCTCATACATTTTACTATGATACTCCTATACACTGAGACAGATCTGAGCAAACAGTGTAGACCCAGGTCAGGGTCTGGCCTATTTGCAATCCCAACAACATTTTTTACTCACCATTTCACAGAAAGATCACCTTGTTCAAATTTTGCATAACTACGGTAATATGTTATTGTGTCCAAATATCAAAGAATCAAAGAAAAATTGAAGAGAAATTTGTTGCATTCATCTGAAGCAATAAACTAGTGGTCAATGACCCACAGTGTACCAGCATTCCATGCCACCCAGTGTCTCTCATGTGGCAACAGAGGCAAGGATAATTTGCTTCTAAGTTTCATGGAAATGTGGGGAATACTTACAATCCCATCATGAGGGGCATTTTTAAATTGAGGACCTGTAAAATGTGTTTCCACTGACATGTCTAATGCTCTATAGGGTAAAATCAGGTAAATTCGGACAGCAGGTAAATTTGGACATAGATGAGACGGCTCAAAATGAGCCACCTCATCAGGATTTTCACTGTTTGCCCAGTTCAAACAACTGACATATAAAGGAAACAATGTCACTGTCCGAATTTACCTGCTGTCTGAATTTAGCTGACTGGACCCTACTAATGTTTGCAGTTCTGTTTTCATGGCTGAGACCTAGTTTAAGCATTTAGAGAATACTATACAGCAGTTTTGTTACACTGTCTGACCTTGCCAGCTCATCCCTGAAGCATTTTTCACTAAGACTGTAATATAATCTCTAGAGTGTGTGGACAAAAACTTTCAAGTCAGTTTAAAGAGTGCAACCATTGCAGTTTATTTATAATGACTAGATATCAGTCACATCTCAATACCAGCATGAATTATGAGTTTAATATTCATAACCCTGCAAACTCTTGTCAACCTTTTTTCATGTCGCTTTAAAAATACAGTATGTCATAAAATGTACATTTTTTTCCGGTAATACTATACCAAAATATAAATTTATGCCTTGTGAAGTGTATCATAAAGCCAGTTTAATAAGTTAATAAAATAATCGAGGTAGAGTAAGACTAGAAATGTGTCCATAGTACACAGATTCCCCCGCCTAGTGCCTTGAGTAAGATGGCGCCTTGGTTAAGGTACTGGCACTTGTAGGATAACTAGGCATAAAGGCAGACTTGTATAATATAAAAGATTTCAAGTTGCTGCATTAATAGAAACTCTAAAATCTACCTCTTACAAAAATCTTTAACCTTGCAACTTTGGTCTAAGTCCGAAGTCAGTGGACCCTGAATTACTGATCATCATGACATGATTCTTTTATATTCCTGTTGTACTTACAGATATTAACCCACATACAAAATTTCAAGGTGCTGCATTAATAGGAACCCTGAAATGTACCTCTTACAAAAAATCTTAACCTTGCAAAATTAGCCTAAGTCCGAAGTCAGTGGACCCTGACGTATGGATCATTCTGCCCTAATTCTTGTGTATTCCTGTTGTATGTACATACGGACATACATACGTAATAACGTACGCACATATGCACAACTGAAACACTATATGCCCCCGGCATCATATGATGCGGGGGCATAAAAAAGCATATTTTTTTTTATTATCATTCATATGTCATCCCCAGAAATGATCAGAAACCATGTGAATAATTTTAACATCCATTTCAATTTGTATTGCTAATATATTTGAGCCGCGACACGAGAAAATCAACAAAGTGGTTGTGCGTCCAGCACAGGCTCAGATCAACCTGGGCATCTGCCCAGTCTGATCAGAGTCTTCGCTGTCCGCTTGGAGGTAGCTTAGACCCTAAGCTACCCTTTAAGCAGACAGCGAAGTCTGATCGGACTGGGCTGATAATCTGAGCCTGCGCTGGGCGCACAACCACTTTGTTGGTTTTCTCGTGTCGCGGCTCATTTGTAGCTGACCAAGCACATCCCTTATCAGAACTGCCTAGACATGTGCTGTAGACCCTTGCTCAGGACCAGAACATCATGTCTATGGACAAAAAGACAAGTTATCATGCAAAACTATTCATGTGCGGTACACAGAGTTACCAAATATACATATACATGTACCGGTAAGTTCAAGGCTTCTCAAGAAGCTTACCACCCTGTGTACCTTGTTAGTTTGTGGTTACTTTCCAATTCCAGACATACCACAACAAATTTTCAACTTAACCATTTAAGCAAGATACTTTAAGTCTACTTACTCTAATTTACCGTAAACACAGATTTCTACCTATTCTTCCTTGGATCTGACTCTTTCAGAGGCATTTGTATGGGGTGTGCTACTGTCAGATTACCATTTACAAGGTGGCATGCCACTTTACTTTTTGCTTACTTCATGCCACTCTAAAAAAGGTCACCAGGAATATGATAACAGCAACAGCAACAAGGTGGCTGATGACTTGTTTTCTTGTGTCATTTTCCTATGTGATTTTGAACAAGAGAAAAATTGTGTTTCAGAATTTTTTTCTTTAAAACACTATAGTGGAATAGCAAACAGTTTAGATCCAGATCAGACTGCTCCAGTAGGAGCAGTCTGATCTAGGTCTACACTAGTTGCTTAGTTTTTTTTGCCAAAACATGATATTTAATTTTTAAGAACACTTATTGTATAACAGTAAGTTAGAAATTAACACTTTTTAGAACTTTCTGTATTGATCCTTAAGGTATATGGGTACATCTCCATGTTTTCCCATCATTTTTACAAAGAGTACACACCTTTGTGACCTCCTGTTTGCTTCCTTGGATGATATAGAGGACCAAAAACTTTCCTTACTGAAAGAGGAAGCAATAATAAACTTGAGTTGCTTCCCCTGAAAGTGTACCCATCCACCTAAAACTAAATTCCTACCTCGGTAGCATCCCAAGTTGTTCGGTCCTCTTGCTGGGGTATAACCGTCAGGACAACAACCATAGTAGGTGTTACGACAGGAATATCTGATCTGCAAATAAAAGTTTAACTCAAATTAGTTTTATCATTACAGTACAGGCTTTTTCATAATGTTATTTTGGATACAATGCTATCATGTCATACCATTGAGATTCAACTACCAATTGAACATGCTAATATGCCTATATCTATTCCGTATCAAAGTGTATTAAAAGCACTGTACTCTTCTGACAATATACATGTACAACACGGAATTAATTGACTTGAGAATAATTAATTGTTTGAGAAAATCTGAAATTTCTGTTTAAAGAATTTCAGTATATAATGTCATCAAGAATTAATGGAGAATGGCATACATTGGTTGCCATGCTCCTCTATACCAATGATGCCACAAATATGTAACCAGACCAACTATGGAATAACCAACTGTTATGCTTATTACCTTGGCAGAATGACATCACTCTGACATCAATATGGACTTCTGGCAACATATTATGACGTCATTGGTTTAGGAGCATGGCAAACAATGTATGCCATGCTCCATCAGTTTTCGATGACCATACATAATGAAATTCTTTAAACAGAAATTTCAGATTTTCTCAAACAAATAATTATTCTCAAATGATTTAATTCTGTGTTGTACTGCTTGGTTCTTATGGTGCATGAGTACACCTTCATTTACTACTGCCATTCGTTCAAAGGGGAACAACTTTTGTACCTTTCTGTTGACTGCCCTGGATTATAAAGCCCTTCCAAAATGAATCTACTCTTAAAGGTTAGAATTTGCTCATAGGGAAGCAAAGAGCTGACCCCAATTGAGAAGGGAAGCAAGAAAGAAAATGGTAGAGTTCCTTCCCCTGAAAATATCATATCCATGCACCTTAAACTCTTCTGTGTAAGCAATTTGCTATACAGTAGATAAATAATATAAGTTCATTTAAGAAAAAAATCCAGAAATTAAGAATGTCCCAGCTCATTAGCTGCAGCAGTCTGGGTAAGCTTCAAGGAAAGTGAACAGTTTGCATAGAAGAATAAAATTATTCTGTTTAACCAATTTAAATTATATGCACATTAAACCGAGCATAAAATCTTACTCATGAAAGAGCAAAAGGCAAAATAATTACTTTTCATGATTAATCTATAAACTAAATCAAACTTACAAGAAAGCATCAAAAAGACACTCAAATTAATTTCCATTTCATTTAACCCTTAAAGCGCCAAAAATTAAAATTGTTGAATTGGCAAACAGTGTAGATCCAGATGAGGTGGCTCACAATGAGCCACCTCATCTGAATCTACACTCTTTGCCCTCTAGTGTTCAAATTCTCAATATGATATCGCTTGGACGAAACATTTTTTTGAAATTCTGCAGAAGTAAATTTTGTCATCTGCTTTTTGGCGCATTAAGGGTTAAAACTGCTTCTTTATACCAATAGTGATAATGGAAAATAATTTACTAAGGTGAATGGATAAACCACCAGGGGGGGTCACTCTGACTTGCAATCCTTACATAATAGATGAATGGATGACTTGCTATTTTATGTCCTTTTCAAGTTATTTCAACAGTATCTCAGTCATATAAGGATGATGGGAAAGTGATAATGAAAGGCTGTGCAGTGGAACCCTGTTTGCCATTGAAAAGAATTCCCTCTCACAGGAATCAAACTCCGGGCCCCTAGATCAGCAGGCCAGTGCTTAACCCATTGAGATACTGGGGCTCTCCTCTTAAATAAAACAATCTGTTCCTACCGGAGCAAATTCTTTTATATAAGAACACCCCTCTATGAGAAGGAGATTCAAACGAGAAACAAATTTTCAACTTTTGATTTTTTTTTTAACTTTTAGGGCTCTCTCTGCATCTGTTTGTTTGTCTGCCTTTCAACAGATTTTCAAATGTTTCAATCTATAAAGCTCTCTCTCTTTCTCTTTTTCTCTCCCACTCTGCACTTAAGGCACATAAAAGGATGAATCATGGGTAGTTCACTGACCCAGCACCTGCATCATTTTTTGTAGTCTGCATAATCACATGCTGCATTCAAGTTTGTATTAGACAACTAGAAATGTTTTTCAGAGAAACATCCCCACCACCAGCCCATTTCCCATCCCCTCTAATGAATAAAAAGCCTGTACAAATAAAACATGCAAGTTTGGAGAAAATCCATCCACTGGTTCTAAAGATATTCTACATATAAGACTATGTTCTTGAAAAATGGGTCAGGGTCACCAACTGCTAAACATGTCTTAGACCTGTCAAACCGATATATTCATGAAAGCCTGATAAATATCCATCCATTGGTTCAAGGTATAACTCATTTTAAGAGAAAAAAATAAGCATTTGTAAGTCAGCTTTTGACCTTGAAAATGGGATCAAGGTCATTAAAGCACAGTAGACTCCTGAGGTTGTCCCAATGGTATATCAATGAAAGTTAAGTGGAAATCAAGCCAAAGGCTAATGAGACATTTCAATTTTAGTGAAATTTAACATATCTAACCCCTCCTGTTATCTTGAAAATGAGGTCAAGGTCACCAAAATCTGATCAGCTCTTAAGCTAGTCCCAGTAATGTATCCACGATATTTAATAAAATTTCCATCTACTGGTTAAAGAGATATCATGGGTAAAAGAAACTCATGTAAGTCCTCCAGTGACCTTTAAAATAAGGTCAAGCTCACCAAATTCTAAATAGCTCGTAAACTTGTCCCAATGATGTATCCATGGAAGTTTGGTGAAATTCCATCCATTAGTTTAGGGGACATTGTGGGTATAAGAAATTGTCATCTAAGTCCTCCAGTGACATTGAAAATGAGGTCAAGGTAACCAAAATCTAATCAGCTATTATATGTGTCCCAATGATGTATCCATGCGATTTTGTGAAATTCCATCCATTAGTTTACAAGATATCATGGGCTCAAGATATTGTAATCTAAGTCCTCCAATGACCTTGAAAATGAGGTCAAGGTCACCAAAATGTAATCAACTCTTAAACTTGTCCAAATGATGTATCCATGAAAGTTTGGCGAAATTCAATTCATTGGTTCAGGAGATAGTGTGGGTACAAGAAACTTTCATCATAGTCCTCCAGTGACCTTCAAAATGAGGTCAAGGTCACCAAAATATAAACAGCTCATATACTTGTCCCAATCATGTATCCAGGAAAGCTTGGTGAAATTCCATTCATTGGTTCCGGAGATATAGTGGGTACAAGAAATTGTCATCTAAGTCCTAGGACCCAGTCACCTTGAAAATGAGGTCAAGGTCACCAAAATCTAAACAGCTCTTAACCTTATCCAAATGATGTATACATGCAAGTTTTATGAAATTCCATCTATTGGTTCAGGAGATATTGTGGGTACAAGAAATAGTCATCTAGTCTCCCAGTGACCTTGAAAATGAGGTCAAGGTCACCAAAATCTAATCAGCTCTTTAGTTTATCCCAATGATATATCCATGCGAATTTGGTGAAATTCCATCCATTGGTTCAAGAGATATCATGCATACAAGAAATAGTCATCTAAGTCCTCCAGTGACCTTGAAAATGAGGTCAAGGTCACCAAAATCCAATCAGCTCTTAAGTTTGTCCGAAAGATATATCCATGCAAGTTTGGCGAAATTCCATTTATTGGTTCAAGAGATATTTCGCATACAAGAAACTGTCACGCTAACGCCAAGGCTGAAGCACCGGGATCCGCACTGAAAACAATATTGGGCGGGGGGTGGGGGGGGGCATAAAAATGTCCTAAAGGTATGCTACTCAGAGAGTAAAGTTCTTTTCACCATTCTAAAATGTTAAAGAAGATTCAATTAGGAAGAATAAGAACCCTACAGATAATCAATTCAGCTATCCAGTTGAGTTATCTCCCATAGATCTTTTCAATCAGAACTACATACAGGTAACTATCCTGATTTTGTCAGAATGGAACTTTACTGACTGGCCAAACAGTTTGCAAAAGAATGATATACTTCCACAGCCAAATCAATCATAATAAAATTTCAGCTTTCAGTTTTACAGATCCTACAACTGGAATCATTACACAAGAAAAGAAATGATTATCATAGGGTCTGTAAAACATTTCTTTGGAGCCGTCTCTACTTCCAGTGCTTTGAGAGCCACTTGTGGTAAATGGATGCACTGTCATGTTTTTCAATGATGTTTTCAAAGGTAGACAAATGTTAAGAGATTGATATTGGCTCACTCTAAGAAGGACCTCTCCTCAAAAGGGGTCTACTCATAAAGGAAAGAATTTTCTCTCCTTGGAGAAAATTCTTTCCTATATGAGTAGACCCCTTAAGACTTGATGCTACATAAGACAGGCAAAAATGAAAATGACCCCAATTGCTTCTCCTGAGGTGTATCCAGTCACCTTAAGAAAATGCAAGAGTGTAATTACTATGTGGTTGTAATTCAGCTATGGTTAATTACCTCACTTGGTCGACAATTTCTCCCATAGCATAATTTCCTGCTCACTGGTCTTAGCTCAGCAATACAAGCAGTGTCCGGTAGAACGACCCTCAAGTTCCTCCGCCACCTACAATCTACACGTCTGCTTTGCACTCCTCTTCCACACCTCGAGCTACACTGCAATAGCAGAAAATTTTACAAAGCATACAAGCTTTTAATACTGCAACTGAAAACAATGCATAGCCAACATTTAACATATCAGAAAAGGGGACAGCCATATTTCTGAAATAGTATCAAGAAGGGGGTTATTTGGCCAATCTTTCATGTTTTCAGGAAAAACTAGAAATGTGTCCATACGACACGGATGCCCCCGCCTAGTGCCCTAAGTAAGATGGCGCCTTGTTTAAGGTAAAGGCACTTGTAGCATAACTAGGTTCACAAAGGCACACTTCTGTGGTACATGTTTTATTGTTTTCCTTGGGCAGATGTATTGTGCTTCTTGAGAAGTACATGGGGGGGATGGGGATATGTGATGATATTCTGTATCTTATCGCAGAAATGGATGCCATGCAACTTTCCAAAAGAAATAGCCTGGAAACAAGTAACTTTTCAAAAACTAACAAACGGACACCATTACTGTATGAAATGAAGTCAAACAAGAGCTGTCGCCTGACAGCATAGCTCGCCTGAATAGGTGCTTGCCCATCACACAGTTGCTATGGTGGTGTGAACTGCTATGCATAAATCTTCAGACAAGCATGTCCATAATGACAACACATTTATAAACAAAAGCTATCTCAGAAATAAGTCTTAAAATAAAAATTAAAGTAAAATAAAAATCCACATGAAATTTTAAGTTCATGAGCTTCAGGTGTGGGGGGTGCAGGGGCTAGGATGTATGAAAACCTTGAACCATTATCTAACATCAGTCCAAGTATTAGTATCAACTAAGTCCATCATGGCACTGTGAAATTATGTCTTCATAAATATAAAACTTTTACCAAAATCTTTATGACAAAATTCAAAGTCGATGACCTTGACTTCAAGATCATCCAGTGGGGTAAGTATATAGTGTTTTGTAAAAACTTAAAAATGTGTCTAACATCAGTTCAAGTGTAAACTAAATCTCTGCAAAGAATTATGAATCAGTATGCAATTAGAAAACTTTCATAAAGACCAAATTTCCTAAGTCCCTGACCTTGACATCAAGGTCACTGAGGGGGGTTGGGGAAATATTCTGTAAAACTTTGGACTAATATCTAACTACAGTGCAAATATAAACAAGAGGGCCATGAGGCCCTGAACCGCTCACCTGAGTTAACAATACGACCATAAATCTCATCTAAGCTAATGTAAGCTTGTGTGAGCAGGTTGCCATTTTGAATCAGGGATCAAAGGTTTATATTTTGGCCAGAAGGCAAGTTTAGTCATGTGACCTAATTAATGTCTGACTACAATAGGATACTGAATACAGGCCGGATATCTAAAACAGGATGGATGATTTTGTGGTGTTTCAGTGGTGTTGTCTGACTCCCCTGGAATCTCAAGGTGCTGCAATACGTTGTTTCTGTCAAGTCCTCATCTCTGATTCATCATAGGCCTTATCTGTGATTTGTGTCTTGCCTGTGATTATTTATTGATTCATGCGGATCAAACAGCTAACTAAATGTTCTGAACTATTGCAGAAGCAGAGGGTCAGGGTTTCAATCCAGTTTAAGCCCAGCATTAATCTTTAACTGACCATTCCAAGGCAGTACTTCTGTACTTTTGAAGAGATTGTTTGAAATTGTCAAAATATGAGAGTTCTGAGTCAAAGGTCAAAGAATGACCTTGACCTCTTGTACTCATAAATCTTCATGTACTCATTAGGATGAATTTATAAATCTTCAATAGATTCCATGAAATCTTACGTTCTAGCATTTTCCCATATAAAAGCACCAGAAAGCAAATTTGACCTTGCTGTAAAAAAGGTCAAGGTCAACCCAAGGTCATAATTTGAACAATCTTGGTAGTACTCGTGTACCCAATGCTACATACCAAGTTTCAAGGCCATCGGCCTATTGGTTCTAGAGAAGAAGATTTTTTTAGGTTTCTACCATATATCGCCATGGCGGCCATGTTGGTCATGTGACCCGAACCGTTTGAACAGCTTTTCAATTCCTAAGGTCCCAGAAGGCTCTATGTGAAATTTAGTTACAATCAGCCCAGCGGTTTCAGAGGAGAAGTCATTTGAAAGTGTGGATGGACGACGGACGGATGGACGACGGACAACGGACCTTACCATCCTATAAGCTCCCCCGTAGTCGCTGGCTAAGGTGAGGTAACAAGAGGCCCAAATGGGCCTGATATCGCTCACCTGGCTTTTGTATCCGAATGGTCCCCATTCTGATACAAAATTGGTCCAATTCCAGAGATTTTCTCAATTTCACATTTTGCTACTTTTAGTAACAGAGGCCAACTTGTCTGGTCTTTATATATTAACTTTTGAAACACCTCAAGGCAAGAATCATTTTGCCACAAATTTCATCAAAATCCATTCAGGGGTTACTGAGATATTGTCAGTTTCATGTTTTGTGCTATTTTCAGTAACGGCAGATGGCGGCCATCTTAGAATGCCAAAATGCAAAAAATTGAAAAGCTTTCATGCAAGGACCATTTTGACACAAAATTGGTCCAGTTCCATTGTAATTTTCTAATTTTCAAATTTTGCTATTTTAAGTAACAGAGGCCAACTTGACGGGTCAATATTTGTTAATTTGTGAAACACATCAAAGCAAGAATCATTTTGCCACAAATTTCGTCTCAATCGCTTCAGCGGTTAATGAGATGATGTCATTTTCATGTTTTGTGCTATTTTTAGTAACAGCAGACGGCGGCCATCTTGGAATGCCAAAATGCAGGAAAATCGAAAAAGCTTATTGAAATGATCATTCTGACGGAAAATTAGTCCAATTCCTCTGAGATTTTCTTATTTTCACATTTTTCTATTTTTAGTAACAAAGGCCATTATGACTTGTCTATATTTAGTTACTTTTGAAACATCTCAATGCAAAAATCATTTTGACACAAATTTCGTCAAAATCTATTCAGCGGTTACAGAGATATTGTCATTTTCATGTTTTGTGCTATTTTTAGTAACGGCAGGTGGTGGCCATCTTAGAATGCCAAATTGCAATTAATCGAAATGGCTTCATGTAAGGAACATTCTGACACAAAATTGGTCCAATTCCATTCAAGGGTTCTTGAGTAATTGTCATATTATGTTTGTGCTATTTTTAGTAACGGCAGATGTCGGCCATCTTGGAAGCCAAATTGCAATTAATCGAAACGGCTTCATGCAAGGAACATTCTGACACAAAATTGGTCGAATTCCATTCAAGGGTTCTTGAGTAATTGTCATTTTTATGATTGTGCTATTTTTAGTAACGGCAGATGTCGGCCATCTTGGAAAGCCAAATTGTAATTAATCAAAACGGCTTCATGCAAGGAACATTCTGACACAAAATTGGTCGAATTCCATTCAAGGGTTCTTGAGTAATTGTCATTTTTATGTTTGTGCTATTTTTAGTAACTGCCCCCATGGTGGCCATCTTGGATAGTCAACTGGCACAAAATTGACATAATTCCTTTTAAGGACCATTGCTGACCAAATCTGACCACAATCGATTGCATTTTCTTGAGATACTGACATTTGAGCAAAATCGGTCTTGTAAACGCTAAGTAGGTCACTGTGACCTAATTCTGCTATAGATGTTTTTCATTTTTACAATTTTAAATCCCAAGGTCCCATTAATGCTCCACACAAACTTTCGGCCAAATATACCAAATGGTTCTGGAGAAGAAGTTGATTTTGTTGTTTTTGCTATTTTTAGTAACGGCAACCATCTTGGATTCTTGACCTGACCCAATTTTATAATTTTGAAACCTGCAGTCTGGTCATGCTCCATGTGAAATTTGAAACCCATGGGTGCAGTGGTTTTAGAGAAGAAGTTGTTTGAAATCGTTTGAATATGTCGTTTTTTTGACATTGGCATTTGAGCAAAATTACACTCGTAAACAGAAAGTAGGTCACTGTGACAAAACTCCGCTACAAATTTTTTTCATTTTTATAATTTTGAATACCAAGGTTTCATTGATGTTCCATGCCAAAATTCAGACAAATATACCCAGTGGTTCTAGAGAAGAAGTTTATTTTGTTGTTTTTGCTATTTTTAGTAACGGTGGCCATCTTGGATTTTCAACCTGACCCAATTTTACAATTCTGAGACCCTGGAGTCAGGTCAAGCTCCATGTGAAATTTGAGAACCATGGGACCAGTAGTTTTACAGATGTTTGAATATTTGTTTTTAGAGGTTGACGGACACATTCCGTGACGACGCATGACGCACGCCGGACGCATTGGTATGACAATAGCTCACTATGGCCCTTCGGGCCAGGTGAGCTAAAACAGATGTATCCCCCCTTTTTGATGTCAAAAGGATCAGTCATTAAATACAATTTCAAACGGAAACTTTAAATACAACTTCTAATGCAAATACTGGTCATTTTTCATGAAAACAATGGGCTCGTATCCAGTAAAGATATCCTGCCAATGCATTTTGTGATAGACTAATAGACAGACGCCAAGGGAAAAACAATATGTTTCCCTACCCTGAAGCAGGGATTCATAATAAGTAAAAAGTATAAATGCAAGAGTTATAGCTGTTATGCTCTGCATGTCATGTAATGTTGACTGATATTCATATTTAGTTTTTGTCAAAAATATAAATGCAAGAGTTACAGTGCTCTGCACGTCGTCTATTTATATGTTGACTGATATAAGTATGAAGTTTCATGAATATAGCTTAAACGGTTTTCAAGTTATAGAGCTTAGACGATTGAGACACGATTTTGTGAATGACAAAGTTCCAAGGGAAATAACTCAAATAGTATAAATGCTGTGCTCTGCAGGTTGTCTAGTGTTGACTGACATTTGTATGAAGTTTCGTGAATATAGCTTGTCCGGTTTTCAAGTAATAAAGCGATTGAGACACGATTTTGTGACTGCCAAAGGTCCTAGGAAATTAAATCAAGAAGCCAGAGTTACCATTCTTGCACTATGCAATTCTTTTAATGTTGATTGATATTTGTATGAAATTTTTTGAATATAGCTTGAATGGTTTTCAAGTTATAGAGCAGACACGACTGAGACACGATTTTGTGACTGACATAGTTCTAAGGGAAATAACTCAAATAGTATAAATGCTAAAGTTATGGTTCTTGCATGCTGCACGTCGTCTGATGTTGATTGATATTTGTATGAACTTTCATGAATATAGCTTGAATGGTTTTAAAGTTATAGACGGAATCGACTGAGACGCAATTTTGTGATGGACAAAGTTCCAAGGGAAATAACTAAAAAAGTATAAACGCCAGAGTGCATTCTGCACGTCGTCTGATATTGATTGATATTTGTATGAACTTTCATGAATATAGCTTGAATGGTTTTAAAGTTATAGACGGACTCGACTGAGACGCAATTTTGTGATGGACAAAGTTCCAAGGGAAATAACTAAAAAAGTATAAATGCCAGAGTTACCATTTGTGCACTCTGCACATCGCCTCATCTTGATTGATATTTGTATGAAGTTTCGTGAATAAAGCTTGAGCAGTTTTCAAGTTATAGAGCGGACACAATTGAAACACAATTTTGTGATGGACTAAGTTCCAAGGGAAATAACTCAAAACGTATAAATGCCAGAGTTACCATTCTTGCACTCTGCACGTCGTCTCATGTTGATTGATATTTATATGAAGTTTCGCGAATATAGCTTGAGCGGTTTTCAAGGTATAGAACGGACACGATTTGTGACAGACAGACGGACAGACGGATGCCCGGGGAAAAACATATGTCTCCCGACCCTAAAGGGGGGAGACATAATTATCTTAAATATTCTCAAACAAAGATGATTTTATAAGTCTAGAGTTGACTCCTAGCGGAATTTCACACTATTGACATACAATGTGGTTTGGACTCTTGCGGGTTCTTGTTGCATCAGACGTATCCTTCCTGGTGCCAGTGGCTGTCGTCTTTCCCCGGCCATGGGAGCTGGTATGGCTTTGTTTTGGACGCCTGTAATCTTACATTCTCCCTTAAAGACGTCTCTTACCTGATGCTTGCAACAACCCTTTCTAGCGGACTGTGCAAGTTTCTGTGGGCTCGCATTAGTGGTGCGCGTTGCCTGGAGACCTGACAATCATATATTGTTCTCCAATTTAAGCTTATACAGAAAGGCGACTCTGTCGCACTAAATTGGTATGGTTACTTTTATATTACACTAAAATATGTAAAAGATATTAATTATGTTGTGCTAAAAGTAAAATACATATAAGGCACATTGGAATTAACAAAGGCAGTGGAATATGCATGTAGCTTAAGTCAGTTGGCCCTGCCCATTTTACTGAAGGGATCTGTGGAGTTAAAGCCGTAAAGAGAAGTTCTGAGTCGATATAATAGGAATGTTTCTATGGACACAATTAGTCAGCCCTTCTGTTGCTGACAGTAACTTGCCTCTGGTTTCGATCAAATTCTCCCCTTAGTCAAAGACTCGAGCATTAACAATATGAATATACAAATAAGCTGCTGGCTACTTTAACATTACACTTGTAAATCACACGGGAACATGTTAGGCTCTGCATCTCATGGGAAATCAGAACAGTAAGTGTTCTATAATAATTATTCCACCAATTCTTCCCCTGCACTACAGAGTTCAGTCGGCAAAGAAATTTCTAAATGAAAGCATCGCAAACGACTGCGTGATACCCCGCCACTGAAAACCAATTTCACTCGGCCATTTTTCGCTGATTTTATACATGTACGTGGCCACGGTGCAAGGGCAGATAGCCCAAATCGGGCAAACTTTTTATCATCTAAAGCGGCTTTCACTACTTCTATCAATAGTTGCAAGTTTCAGAAAACAAAACTATTTAAAATCATCATTTCATAAAAAAATCAGCTTTTAGTACAGCTGTATTCCCCGGGGCAAAAGCCGATAACCCACATGGGGTAAAGTTCGAACATCACAGAAGGCTTTGATTACTCTGGTCATTTGCTGTAAATTTCAGAAAGAACGCTTTGAACTCTGATTATATATCAATTTTTTCATGATTTGATACATGTATATGGCTCCAGGATAAGGCAAATAACCCCTGATGACAAAATGTCTTTAGTAAAACGTAGTTGTTTTAGTTTGGATTATTTTGTGAAGTTTCACCATGATATCCCAGATGGTGAAGGAACTACAGGTCAAAAACCCTATAATGTACATTGACCAGTGTACATTGACACCATAACTCTGTCAGAAATTATTCAAATTTGCCAATTAACTGTCACAGCCGCTGTAGTTGGTGAGGGAGGGATGCGCGTGAAAACCTAGCAAGGCTGATTAAACGCTGGAGTTTAGAAGAAATTGTGTCAAGCGGTAAAACATTGCAAACAAGCTCGAAACAATTTGGTTTGCGTGTATATGCAGATTTCTTACGGTGCAATAAGTTTGTAACTGCGATGTACATAAATGTAATTTTTCACACTTTCCTTAATGTCACATTTGCGTGACAGTAATCTTACTGCAATTTGAGTTGCGACACGCAAAATCCGTGCTTCACGCATATCCAAACACTAAAGCCTGCGGATCCGTCAAGTCTGGTCAGAGCCTTTGCTGTTTGCCCATAATAGGCACACAATAAAATCTGCATCTTGACTTACGGATTCACTGATTGGTTGGCGTCTAAGCCGTTGAACAGTCGATACTGTCGGTCATATTCTTGCGTGACGCGAATCATTTTACAAATGTACATCATCTGATTAAAATATTATCCATGTTGCACAATAAAGCATGCTAACGTTAATGCGATAGAAACATGCAGGTTTCAATTAGAGAAGTGATTTAATCGTTCAAGAAGTTACTCGTATTGCACGAGGTGCAGTTACGAAGTGTACTCGTTAATTGTTAGAATCAGCATAAGACCATCATGGTATAATGTAGCATTTCCAAAATTCAGTTGTAATTTATTTGTTAAAACGGGCGTCAGTTCCTTTGGCTGTTGAAACAGAATGTCCATTCGTCTCAATCAATTCTGGTAAGGAGACAACGAGAAATGTCCTAATGAAATTACCGAGGATCGGCTTATGGTCATGTAAAGATACGTATACACAAGATCATGTTATATCTCTGGTAACTGAAACATTCTACAGCTATTTTTGACTACTGAGCCACTGACCACCATAGAATTCCAGAGAGAACCGGTTTGATGCAAAACATATGTGTATCAATAGGCTACCTATAAATGTTTTACATAATGCCTTCAAAAACAAGACTAGAAATGGTTGTCCAGGGACAACTTGTCGAGCCCGCTGTTTGCTTTAGTGACCTATAAGTATGTCGAAACTAACTGCTTCATTCTAGAAAGAAGCTAGCATTTTTCTTTTTAAAATTTTTCATTAAGGAAAACAAGTAGAACTAATGGCCATGACAAGTTCAATTTATGACAATTTTATCATTTAACCTTTAAGTGTCCTTGATCTTGGACCAACCTGAACAAACATTTCTACTCATCAAGGAGATAAATTAAGCCAAATTATTCTGAAATCCATGCATAAATGTAGAAGTACGGACTTGGACAAGCTCTACTTATGATAGTTTTATCATCTGACCTTCAAGTGTGACCTTGACCTTGGACCAACCTGAAAACATGTTTCAGATGACACTTCCACTCATCAAGGAGAACAATTGTGCCAAAATGTTTTGAAATCCATCTGCAAATGAAGAAGATATGGCCCGGACAGGCTCTATTTCTGACCATTTTATCATTTGACCTTTAAGTGTGACCTTGACCTTGGACCTACCTGAACGAATGTTTAAAATAGCACTTCTACTCATCAACGAGAACGATTTTGCCTAATTATTGTGTAATCCATGCTTAAGTGTAACTGTAATTGCTCGGACAAGCTCAATTTATGACAATCTTATCAGTTGACCTTCAATTGTGACCTTGACTTTGGACCTACCTGAACAAATGTTTCAAATAGCACTTCTACTCATCAAGAAGAACAAATGTGCCAAATTATTTTGAAATCCATCCATAAATGTAGAAGTTATGGCCCGGACAAGCACAATTTATAAACATTTTATCATTTGACCTTCAAGTGTGACCTTGACCTTGAACTTACCTGAACAAATGTTTCAAATGGCACTTCTACTCATCAAGGAAAACAATTGTGCCAAATTATTTAAAAATCCATTCGTAAATGTAGAAGTTATGGCCCGGACAGACGGACGCACGCATGCACTAACGCACGCACCTATTTAGGCACGCACATACACCGAACTGAAGTTGTAACAACTATGTCTCGCTCTCCGAAAGCGGGCTCGACAAAAATCAAACATATTAAAGGTAACTGAGTAAACTTCCTGTAAAAAGAACTGAGCCGCGACACGACAAAAGCAACAAAATGGCTGTGCGCCCAGCCCAGTCTGATCAGGTTCTTCGCTGTTCGCACGGAGGTAGCTTAGACCCTTAGCTACCCTTTAAGCACTTAGCATAGAGTCTGACCAGACTGGGCGGATGCCCTGGCTGATCTGAGTCTTCGCTGGGCGCACGCTTTGTTGGTTTTCTCGTGTCGCAGCTCAAATTTACTCTTCCATTTCTTCTTCGTCTCCCTCCGATAAACATCTAATTTTTTCTTCAGTTCTTTAACGAGATACTCTTAACAGGATGAAGTCGTTCGCTTCAGTGCAAATTCTTTTACTTTAAAGTATACCCA
Organism: Ctena decussata; assembly: GCA_963989385.1. Classification (NCBI taxonomy): domain Eukaryota; kingdom Metazoa; phylum Mollusca; class Bivalvia; order Lucinida; family Lucinidae; genus Ctena; species Ctena decussata. The sequence goes on along the minus strand of OZ022499.1, from coordinate 28,553,609 downwards.
ATTTTGGAGGGAGCAAGTCCACAGAAGCATTTGCCATATATTTTGATGATATGGCGAGGAAGCATGGAGTTATACGGATCTATCAAGTATCGGTGAACCTATAATACTGACAGTAACCTTCTCTTCACCTACTCGACGCAAAACCACGCAATAATGTGTTTAGCTAAACCATATTTTTTTTCTTTTTTCATAAACATTAACACAGCTCAAGGATGCAAAAGCAAATCCATTAACTGAGAGAAAATAATTTAATGTCATTAATTTTCATGGCTTGCATGAGTAAAACTACTCTATCATCTGACACCCCATGGTCGGTTGCTACAAATAAGTTTAACTCTTTCAGTGCCACAAAGCAGATGACAAAATTAACTTCTGCAAAATTTAAAAAGAATGGTTCATCCAAGCTATATCATATTGAGGATTCGAAGACTACAGTACAGGGCCAACAGTATAGATTTAGATGAGGCGGCTCATGATCACCCGCCTCATCAGGAACTATACTGTTTGCAAATTAAGCTATTTTCGTCTCTGTTGCTTAAATTATTAAAGCAATATCAACGGTGCAGTGCCTCTAATAAGAAGATTGCTACAGGGATAAAAATGGATTGACCTGTCATTAAACCTGTTTTACCGACGGCTCACAACATGCCACAACACGTTTTCATAAAAAAATTAGAACATTCTCATAGAATTATCCTGCAAACTCATCCTTATCAGGAGCTCTGGCGATGAATACACAGTTCCGAGACACACCCAGAATGTCACACAAAATCATATGATATCGTATACCTGGCCAATGCAACGACACTTTAGCACGTGACATAGTCTCACAAACAAATCGCACGTGGTCGATACCAACATAAGTCCGTGATCTTACCTTTCAATTAATGAAGGGATGTATACCTGTTGAAAGAAAACAAACTAACACCACTTTTAATAAATTTACCCTGCTTTGCAAGAACAGAACGCATCGGAAATGCATGATGCGCCAACTGCCATGTGTAGGCCATGAGGAGGCTGATTCTTTGCCATAGATCGCCAACATTTAACAGGCACTTGCATTTGTCAGTTGTTTTGCCGCCATCTTTGTGTAGGCTTGTGAGACGTAGTAACAGTAACTAAGCAGGCGGAGCTTAGCAGCTATTCTCGGAACTGTGTATTGGACAGAGCTAAGATACATGTACAAAAACTATATCTATGATTTATGGAAATATGAAAAGATATCCCTGAATTATACTCAGAATCATGTCAGGGTTATCCTCTGATGATCCTTTTATATATAGTTCTGTTGCAAATCAGTATGCGAGTAACAGAAAAAAGGACTTCTATGATTCTCTATGCTCACTGAACAAACATGTGTCTTCTTACAACACTATTGTGTACCCCTTATTAGAAGTACAGCTGATTATCAGTATCTGTAACACTGAGATCTCAAAGTACCCTGTTACATCAACGAATATAATTTGGACATATTTCCTATCTTTCAAAACATTTCAGCTACTATTATCTCAAGATACTGGTATCGCCAAGCATTTTTGGGACCAAACCATTTTGAGATTTTAGTAACGTTAGTATGAGATGGAACTTGCAATATCGGGAGTAGCCTTATCTTAAAACCTGAAAGAATCGCATTACCTTTGCAGCGGGAATGAGAAAAACAATGCAGGCATATTATAAAATATGGATTTGACCGAAAAAAAAGCTTGCTGATGTAACTAGATATACGTGCTCTTAAAACACCATAAAACAACCAAACCTGTTTTCAGCTTTAAGCGGGGAACTGTAACTTCCACTTACCTGGAAAAGAAAAGAAGAAAACATATCGCATTAATAAGTTTTGTTTCAAAACATCTCGAAGGACAAAAATTCAAATTCATATCATTACATCAACAAAAGTGGTCAGACATAGTTTAGTATGATGGTACAGTATTACTTTCAGGAATCATATAACATATCAACATTATTTAGCCGCGACAAGAGAAAACCAATAAAGTGGCTGTGCGCCCAACGCAGACTCAGATCAGCCTGGGCATCCGCCCAGTCTGATCAGAGTCTTCGCTGTCCCCATGGAGGTAGTTGGAACCCTTATCTACCCTTTCAGTGCTTAGCGAAGAGTCTGATCAGACTGGGCGGAGGCCTAGGCTGATCTGAGTCTGCGTTGGGCGCAAAACCACTTTTTTGGTTTTTCTCATGTTCCGGCTCATATACAGCTGATCAGCCCTTTATAGCTTAAAGGTCGTTATCAGTGTTTTACTATGGCAGATGACCAGTCGTTTATAGCTACAATAACGTTATCAGAATTATACTACAGCAGATGAACATTCGATATCATTTTGTATTTAACTATAGTAGATGGCCATTCGTTATTAGCTAAAAGGTTATCAGTAGTTTACTATGGCAAAGCTAAAGCCAGGCCACGCATTCGAACAATGCCTACACAGGATTTGCTCTTTGCAAATCCCATCCACGGAGATAGGGAACTATACAGTCATAAAAATCGTGGTGTCCCCACTGCGCAAACAGATAAAACGTGTCACTTATCAAAGATTGTACTGTTCTGCGTAAAGTTTACATATGACAAAAATTACACTAACACACAATACAATTTTTACCTATTTCGCGGGTACACTTTGTGCAAAATTAACGTATTTCAATAACTGTGTAATCTTGAAACAGTCGTCTACGACTACAAAGGCTATAAGGCTACTTGTGTTGTTTTAAAACACCGTATACCAAAATTTTGTTCTGGGTTCTATCACGAATGCAGGTAAGATACAGATATTTTATAAAATTTCAGTGAGGCATTCGCTGAAAAACAGCTCTTTCTTTTTAAAAGTTTCTGTTTAATCGCAAATGTTGCTCATGCACTTCAATTTATCACTATAAATCAAACACAACAAACGCAACTTAAGTAACTAAACAAAGGAAATAATGTTCATACCAAAAGTTAAAACTGCGAAATTTCAAAACTGAGTCCCATCAAGAAATACAAATGCTACTAGCTCATCTAGCACTCGGATGTTCTATTGCTGAGGAACACGGTGTTTGTAAGACCTGACAGATGGCATAGTAGGCAGACCTAAACAGACTGCAAATACAATAATGTACCTATGAATATCTGCTATAAAACTAAATAGGACTTTTTTTTACATAATTCATGGACTACGGGCTTTCGAAGTTCCTTATCTTCTTGATGGTACTAATTTTGCAATTCACAAACTTCCAAAACGAAAACAAGATTAAACAGAAAATAGTACTATTCCTCCTGAATCACACTGACGACACATCTGAAATTAAGACCAAAGGCAAAATCGCTCATACTAGCTCAGAATGACAAGAGGCCCAAATGGGCCTGATATCGCTCACCTGGCTATTATGCAACGGGACCATTCTGATGCAAAATTGGTCCAATTCCACTGAGATTTTCTTATTTTCACATTTTGCTACTTTTAGTAACAGAGGCCAGCTTGCCTGGTCTTTATTTATTTACTTTTGAAACACCTCAATGCAAGAATCATTTTGCCACAAATTTCATCAAAATCCATCCAGGGGCTACTGAGATATTGCCAGTTTCATGTTTTGTGCTATTTTTAGTAACGGCAGATGGCGGCCATCTTGGATTGCCAAAATGCAAAAAATCGAAGAGCCTTCATGCAAGGACCATTTTGACACAAATTTGGTCCATTTCCATAGTAATTTTCCAATTTTCACATTATGCTATTTTAAGTAACACAGGCCACCTTGACGTATCTATATTTGTTAATTTTTGAAACACCTCAAAGCAAGAATCATTTTGCCACAAATTTCATCTAAATCCATTCAGCGGTTACTGAGATATTGTCATTTTCATGGTTTGTGCTATTTTTAGTAACGGCAGATGGCGGCCATCTTGGAATGCCAAAATGGAAAAAATTGAAAAAGCTTAATGAAAGGAACATTCTGACACAAAATTAGCCCAATTCCATTGACATTTTCTCATTTTCACATTTTTCTATTTTTAGTAACAGAGGCCAATATGACTGGTCTACAGTTAGATATTTTTGAAACATCTCAATGCAAGAATCATTTTGACACAAATTTCATCAAAATCCATTCAGCGGTTACTGAGATATTGTCATTTTCATGTTTTGTGCTATTTTTAGTAACGGCAGATGGCGGCCATCTTGGATTGCCAAAATGCAAAAAATCGAAAAGCCTTCATGCAAGGACCATTTTGACACAAATTTGGTCCATTTCCATAGTAATTTTCCAATTTTCACATTATGCTATTTTAAGTAACACAGGCCACCTTGACGTATCTATATTTGTTAATTTTTGAAACACCTCAAAGCAAGAATCATTTTGCCACAAATTTCATCTAAATCCATTCAGCGGTTACTGAGATATTGTCATTTTCATGGTTTGTGCTATTTTTAGTAACGGCAGATGGCGGCCATCTTGGAATGCCAAAATGGAAAAAAATGAAAAAGCTTAATGAAAGGAACATTCTGACACAAAATTAGCCCAATTCCATTGACATTTTCTCATTTTCACATTTTTCTATTTTTAGTAACAGAGGCCAATATGACTGGTCTACAGTTAGATATTTTTGAAACATCTCAATGCAAGAATCATTTTGACACAAATTTCATCAAAATCCATTCAGCGGTTACTGAGATATTGTCATTTTCATGTTTTGTGCTATTTTTAGTAACAGCAGATGGTGGCCATCTTGGAATGCCAAATTGCAATTAATCAAAACGACTTCATGCAAGGAACATTCTGACACATAATTGGTCCAATTCCATTCAAGGGTTCTTGAGTAACTGTCATTTTTATGTTTGTGCTATTTTTAGTAACACCAGATGGCAGCCATCTTGGAATGCCAAATTGCAATTACTCGAAATGGCTTAATGCAAGGAACATTCTGACACAAAATTGGTCCAATTCCATTCAAGGGTTCTTGAGTAATTGTCATTTTTATGTTTGTGCTATTTTTAGTAACACCAGATAGCGGCCATCTTGGAATGCCGAATTGCAATTAATCGAAACGGCTTCATGCAAGGAACATTCTGACACAAAATTGGTCCAATTCCATTCAAGGGTTCTTGAGTAATTGTCATTTTTATCTTTGTGCTATTTTTAGTAACGGCCCCCATGGTGGCCATCTTGGATAGTCAACTGGCACAAAATTGAAATAATTCCATTCAAGAACCATTTTTGACCAAATCTGGTCAGAATTGGTTGCATTTTCTTGAGATATTGACATTTGAGCAAAATCGGTCTTGTAAACGCTAAGTAGGTCACTGTGACCTAATTCCGCTATAGATTTTTTTTATTTTTACAATTTTAAATACCAAGGCCCCATTTATGTTCCATGCAAACTTTCAACCAAATATACCAAACGGTTCTGGAGAAGAAGTTGATTTTGTTGGTTTTGCTATTTTTAGTAACGGTGGCCATCTTGGATTCTTGACCTGACCCAATTTTACAATTTTGAAACCCTGCAGTTTGGTCATGCTCCATGTGAAATTTGAGATCCATGGGTTCAGTGGTTTTAGAGAAGAAGTTGTTTGAAGTTGTTTGATTAGGTCCTTTTTTGACATTGGCATTTGAGCAAAATTACACTCATAAACAGAAAGTAGGTCACTGTGACAAAACTCCGCTACAGATTTTTTTCATTTTTACAATTTTGAATACCAAGGTTTTACTGATGTTCCATGCCAAAATTCAGACAAATATACCCAGTGGTTCTGGAGAAGAAGTTTATTTTGTTGTTTTTGCTATTTTTAGTAACGGCGGCCATCTTGGATTTTCAACCTGACCCAATTTTACAATTCTGAGACCCTGGAGTCAGGTCATGCTCCATGTGAAATTTGAGAACCATGGGACCAGTAGTTTTACAGAAGAAGATGTTTGAATATTTGTTTTTAGAGGTTGACGGACACATTGTGTGACGACGCACGACGCACGACGCACGCCGGACGCATTGGTATGACAATAGCTCACTATGGCCCTTCGGGCCAGGTGAGCTAAAAATAACCTTGACCTCTTGTACTCATAAATCTTCATGTAGTCATTAAGATGACTGTATGTACCAATTTTTAGGCCAAAATCTTCAACAGTTTCCAAGATATCTTATGTTGCAGCATTTTGCCACATAAAAGCATAAGGAAGCAAATTTGACCTTACCATAAAAAAGGTCAAGGTCAACCCAAGGTCATAATTTGAACAATCTTGGTAGTACTCGTGTACCCGATGCTACATACCAAGTTTCAAGGCCATTGGCCTATTGGTTCTGGAGAAGAAGATTTTTTCAGGTTTTTACCATATATGGGCATGGCAGCCATGTTGGACATGTGACCAGGACCGTTTGAACAATTTTTTGTTCCTAAGGTCCCAAAAGGCTCTATATGAAATTTGGTTACAATTGGCCCAGCGGTTTCAGAGGAGAAGTTTGAAATTGTCAAAATATGAGAGTTCTGGGTCAAAGGTCAAAGAATGACCTTGACCTCTTGTACTCATAAATCTTCATGTAGTCATTAAGATGACTGTATGTACCAATTTTTAGGCCAAAATCTTCAACAGTTTCCAAGATATCTTATGTTGTAGCAACCTGCCATATAAAACCATAAGGAAGCAAATTTGACCTTACCGTAAAAAAGGTCAAGGTCAACCCAAGGTCATAATTTGAACAATCTTGGTAGTACTCGCGTACCCGATGCTACATACCAAGTTTCAAGGCCATCGGCCTGTTGGTTCTGGAGAAGAAGATTTTTTCAGGTTTTTACCATATATGGGCATGGCGGCCATGTTGGTCATGTGATCAGGACTGTTTGAACAACTTTTCGTTCCTAAGGTCCCAGGAGGCTCTATATGAAATTTGGTTGCAATCGGCCCAGCGGTTTCAGAGGAGAAGTCGTTTGAAATTGTGGACGGACGGACGGACGGACGGACGGACGACGGACGGACGGACGGACGACGACGGAGCCTTACCATCCTATAAGCTCCCCCGGAGCCGCTGGCTCAGGTGAGCTAAAAAAAATCATCTATGAGTTCAGGAGATATGTGTCTTTAAAAAACTTTAACCAAAACATCCTTTCAATAAAAAGACAATTATCTAAGTCCATGACCTTGACATCAAGGTCACTGAGGGGGGTGGGGGAAGTATCTATGAAAACGTTGGACCAATATCTAACTACAGTGCAAGTATCAAAGAAATCCATCCATGGGTTAGGGAGATATTTTTCTTTATAAAACTTTAACCAAAACATCCAGTCCAAAAAAACTTCCAATTTTCTAAGTCCATGACCTTGACATCAAGGTCACGGAGTGGGGTGGGGGTGGTACCCTGTTAAACTTTGGACCAATATCTAACTACAGTAAGTATCAAAAGAATCCATCCATGGGTTAAGGAGATATAGGTCTTTATAAAACTTTAACCAAAACATCCAATCCGGACGCCGACGCTGACGCTGACGCGGACGCTGACGCTGATGCTGACGCCGACGCCAGGGTGACAACAATAGCTCTTCCTGAACTTTCGTTCAGGCGAGCTAAAAAGGGCCATAACTCCCACAATAATTGACAGATTTTACCAAACATTGAACTTGACCTGTATTTTATGATTATATACCTGTGTATAAAATATGAATTCAATATACCAATGCTTTCAAAAGATAATGAACAGAAACCAGTTTTTATTCATACAAAATGAAGTCGAAAAAGGGCCATAACTCCCACAATAATCGACGGATTTTGCCCAACATCGAACTTGACCTGTATTTCATGATTATATACCTGTGTATAAAATATGAATTCAATACACCAATGCTTTTAAAAGATATCGAACGGAAACCATTTCTTCATAAAAAATAAAGTTGAAAAAGGGCCATAACTCCCACAATAATCGACGGATTTTGCCCAACATCGAACTTGACCTGTATTTTATGATTATATACCTGTGTATAAAATATGAATTCAATACACCAATGCTTTCAAAAGATATCGAACGGAAACCATTTTTTCATACAAAATAAAGTCAAAAAAGGGCCATAACTCCCACAATAATTGACAGATTTTGCCCAACATCGAACTTGACCTGTATTTTATGATTATATACCTGTGTATAAAATATGAATTCAATACACCAATGCTTTCAAAAGATATTGAACGGAGACCATTTTTTTATAGAAACAGAAGTCGAAAAAGGGCCATAACTCCCACAATTATAGCCGGATTTTACCCAACATCGAACTTGACCTGTATTTTATGATTATATAGCTGTGTATGAAATATGAATTCAATACACCAATGCTTTCAAAAGATATTGAACGGAAACCATTTTTCGTACGTACGCTACGCTACGTACGTACGCTACGTACGTACGTACGCTACGTACGTACGTACGGACAGGGGTGATACTATATGCCCCCCCATTTTAAATGGCGGGGGCATAAAAAAGAACTCATTTTCCGTCAAAGGAAAAATATCCAAATTTAACCTGAGCTTATTTTCTGGACAATTAACACAATCTCAAAATAACAGACTGTTTTTTTCATGGAGAATGATGTCAGTTTTTTTTTTTTTTAAACCCAGCTTAACATAAATTAGCATGATGCCAAATAAAGAGTGGAGAACCAGGATGGCAATGGCTGACTCAATGCTCTATGAGCAAAGCCAGCCTGGGATTAAAGTGTAGGTAAGTCCTATGGTTGTTTTTGACGCGTTTTTCTATTACGAGATTTGGACTTGCATAAATTGCTCCTAGAAATCGTGATCAGCACTTGATTTTAACATTTTTCACATTAAACTGATTGCTGATAAGCCTTATATACAGAGCAGTCCCTACATTTATGGTTATTACCAAACAAATCCTAGTCTTACCTGACTCCACCGTGTGAATTTCCACATTGGTCTGTCACGCAGTCGTCCCCCGAGCCGCCAGTCACATCGCACATCATCATTACATGACCTTCTGTACTGTGGCTTGGACCTGTACTGATTCAGGCACATTTCATCATCTACCAGAGTTGTGGTGCCATCATTGAACACAGCCTCACAGGAAACTTGCTGAATTTGAACCCCAAGCTCACAGCTTGTGGAACATGGTCCCCATTGGCCTGGTTTCCACTGTCTGTTGTTTAAAATGTACTATTTAGGTTAAAACAGCCAACAACATCAATTCAGAAAATTTTCTGCTTACCCTAAACAATTTAGTCTATAAAGACACTCAGTATGCAGTGGATCATGCATGAGCGTATTCAAAACTGAAGTCAGTATTCTGAGAACTTTGGATGCTAAATAGGTCTCAATGTTCTGTAGATCCACTCAGTACATACAATTTTTACTTGATTAATAAACTGTTAATTTCTAAGAAATAATTTTAAAATTTTAAACATATAACAATTTGCTACAAAATTTATACATATGCATGTATTAAAATGGTGTTACTATTTTGTTTATAGTGAAAACTAGAATGAGCAAATTCAAAGCTCTAGTAAGCTATTCTCAAAATACACACACAGAGAAATGGGCTGAACATAAAATGATTGACGCCGACAACCAGAACACAAACTAAGATTGTAATCAACCAGTCTGCATTTCTGTTGTGTATCAAGGAAAAAGCTAAATATAGTTTGTGTTATGGTTTGAACCCCAAGCACACAGCCATTGGCTTAGAATCAGGGGTACACTTGCTATCATTCCCTCCCACTTCTGATGTCTGCTTAAAATTTTTAATAAACTGCATAGCTCCAGATGAGATAGGATTTTGATGACCAGAGGACCAATGGTCCTGTAGCTCACCTGACACCGTCTGTCAACAGACACAATTTGTCATTTGGCTCATTTGTTACAAATTTGAAACTAGTGGTTTATAAATGAGTGCATATTTAATTTTAAGATCTCAGCAACCCTGAGCAAAATTAAATAAATGACCTTGACCTTTGATGACATTATGTCTTCATGTATTCATTTAGTTAACCATATATTCCAATTTTATATCTAGGCTTAAAAAGTTTCCATGAAATCAGCTGTTTAAGCATTTTCCCATTAGAAATTCAATGGCTGGAACCCTGATGGCTCATTCACCCTGCCTAGCTAGAACTCTTTTCTTGGTCCCTAGAGGTCACTTTATATTGAAACTAACCCTGGATGGCTAGAACTACCCTTCGCTGGAACTATTTTTCATGGTCCCAAGCCTGTTTGAGCCAGTGAAGTTCTACTTTAAAAGTATAACATACCAAAGTTGACTTTGCCATAAATTAGGTCAAGGTCAATGCATGGTAATGATTTGTACAAACTATAATGGGCCCGAGTCCCCACTGCTACATCCCAAGCCACAAGGTCATTGGACCTTTTGTTCTGGAGAAGAAGGTTTTTGAAAGCTTTTAACCATATATGGGTATGGCTGCCATCTTGGTCATGTGACCATGACCGTCTGAACAAACTTTGGTTCTTTTGACCAAGTGAAGCTCCATAAGAAATATGGTTTCAAACAGCCCACTTGCTTCAGAGAAAAGTTGTCTGAAAATATTGACAAGCAACTGAATCTGTGTACTTGAAAGGTCAAAGAATGACCCTGACCTTAAGCGACATAATGTCTTCATCTGGTCATTCAGTAAACCATATATACCAAACATTATACCTAAGACTTAAATAAGTTAAGCATTTTCCCATACAAAAGCATACCGTACCAAAGTAAACCATGTCGTAAATTAAGTCAAGGTCAACCTACTGTGATCATTTGTATAAACTATGATGGGCTTGAATGCCTGATGTTACATAAAAGGTTTCAAGGTCTTAGGCCTTTCGGTTCTGGAGAAGAAGAATTTTTGAAGGTTTTTTTACCATATATGGGCATGGCGGCCATCTTGGTCATGTGACCCAGATACCCCGAACAAAATTTCTTTCCCCCAACCTAGGTAGGATCCATAAGAGATATGGCTTCAATCGGCCCAGTGGCTTCAGAGGAGAAGATGTACGAAAATGTTGACAGGCAACAGAATCTTGTGTCCTTGAACAAGGTCAAAGAATGATCTTGACCTTAAGCGACATAATTTCTTCATCTGGTCATTCAATTAACCATATTTACCAAATATTATACCTAAGACTCAAATTATTTCTGAGAAATCCGCTGTTTAAGCATTTTCCCATAAAAAAGCATAACATACAGAAGTTGGCTGTGTCATAAACTAGGTCAAGGTCAACCTACGGTCATCATTTGTACAAGCTATAATGGGCTTGAATGCCCTGTGCTACATACCAGGTTTCAAGGTCATAGGCCTTTAGAAGATTTTTGAAGGGTTTTTACCATATATGGGCATGGCAGCCATCTTGGTCATGTGACCCAGATACCCGGAACAATCTTCCATTCCCCCAACCTATGTAGGCTCCATATGAAATATGGCTTCAATCAGCCCAGTGGTTTCAGAGGAGAAGATGTTTGAAAATGCTGACGACAGATGGACGGATGATGGACGGACGACAGATGCCTGGCTATACTATAAGCTCACCTATGAGCCTAAAGGCTCAGCTGAGCTAATAATTCTGAGGTTATTTTTTCTTATTTTTCGAGGAAAACATATATTGTGATCCCCATTTGAACCAACTTGGTTAGATGGTTCTAACTAGAAATTGTGTTTGTGAAACACTATGCCCCCAACCATATGCATATAGGTGTCAAACTTTAGAATGTCTAAGTCTGAAAAGGAATTACCTGATCTTTACTAAAATATTTAACTCATCAAAAACTACTATTATACCAAATATCAGCTTCCAAGATTAAGCAAGTCAGAAGTTGGAAAAATGCCAAATTCAAACAAGGGCTATAACTCCATCAAAATTTTTACGGATTTCTCCCAAAAGTTAATCAGGTAATGTACTCTTCATATCTGATCAATATACAAAATATCAAAGCCATAACTCAAATACATTTTGAGAATCTTGCTAACAAGACACCCATCTCATGGTTTTGAAGGGGCATAACTCCATAATGAGGCATAACTTGAAAAAAAAAAACAACAATAAATGTCAGTTATTTTTCCATGAATCTGTATATATAAAATTTCTAAACCCTATGACCAGTGGTTCCAGAACCCAGTAGCTGCATAAGTATTGAACATCAGGGGAAGTAACTCCATAATTAATGAATGCAGTGTTATCTAACCTGTACGAAAGTATTTAACTCATCAAGGACTACTACTATACCAAAAATCAGCTTCCTAGCTCAAGCCGTTCAAAAGCTGGAAAAATGCCAAATGCAAACAAGGGCCATAACTCCATCAAAAATTTTATGGAATTCTCCCAAAAGTTAATCAGGTAATCTACTCCTCATACCCAATCAGTATAACAAATATTAAGGCCATAGCTTAAATACTTTTTGAGATATCTTGCTAACAAGACAGTCATCTCATTTTTCTAAAAGGGGCATAACTCCAAAATGGGGCATAATCCGGAAAAGAAATAAGCGACATAATGTCTTCATCTGGTCATTCAGTAAACCATATATACCAAACATTATACCTAAGACTTAAATAAGTTAAGCATTTTCCCATACAAAAGCATACCGTACCAAAGTAAACCATGTCGTAAATTAAGTCAAGGTCAACCTACTGTGATCATTTGTATAAACTATGATGGGCTTGAATGCCTGATGTTACATAAAAGGTTTCAAGGTCTTAGGCCTTTCGGTTCTGGAGAAGAAGAATTTTTGAAGGTTTTTTTACCATATATGGGCATGGCGGCCATCTTGGTCATGTGACCCAGATACCCCGAACAAAATTTCTTTCCCCCAACCTAGGTAGGATCCATAAGAGATATGGCTTCAATCGGCCCAGTGGCTTCAGAGGAGAAGATGTACGAAAATGTTGACAGGCAACAGAATCTTGTGTCCTTGAACAAGGTCAAAGAATGATCTTGACCTTAAGCGACATAATTTCTTCATCTGGTCATTCAATTAACCATATTTACCAAATATTATACCTAAGACTCAAATTATTTCTGAGAAATCCGCTGTTTAAGCATTTTCCCATAAAAAAGCATAACATACAGAAGTTGGCTGTGTCATAAACTAGGTCAAGGTCAACCTACGGTCATCATTTGTACAAGCTATAATGGGCTTGAATGCCCTGTGCTACATACCAGGTTTCAAGGTCATAGGCCTTTAGAAGATTTTTGAAGGGTTTTTACCATATATGGGCATGGCAGCCATCTTGGTCATGTGACCCAGATACCCGGAACAATCTTCCATTCCCCCAACCTATGTAGGCTCCATATGAAATATGGCTTCAATCAGCCCAGTGGTTTCAGAGGAGAAGATGTTTGAAAATGCTGACGACAGATGGACGGATGATGGACGGACGACAGATGCCTGGCTATACTATAAGCTCACCTATGAGCCTAAAGGCTCAGCTGAGCTAATAATTCTGAGGTTATTTTTTCTTATTTTTCGAGGAAAACATATATTGTGATCCCCATTTGAACCAACTTGGTTAGATGGTTCTAACTAGAAATTGTGTTTGTGAAACACTATGCCCCCAACCATATGCATATAGGTGTCAAACTTTAGAATGTCTAAGTCTGAAAAGGAATTACCTGATCTTTACTAAAATATTTAACTCATCAAAAACTACTATAATACCAAATATCAGCTTCCAAGATTAAGCAAGTCAGAAGTTGGAAAAATGCCAAATTCAAACAAGGGCTATAACTCCATTAAAATTTTTACGGATTTCTTCCAAAAGTTAATCAGGTAATGTACTCTTCATATCTGATCAATATACAAAATATCAAAGCCATAACTCAAATACATTTTGAGAATCTTGCTAACAAGACACCCATCTCATGGTTTTGAAGGGGCATAACTCCATAATGAGGCATAACTTGAAAAAAAAAAAAAACAATAAATGTCAGTTATTTTTCCATGAATCTGTATATATAAAATTTCTAAACCCTATGACCAGTGGTTCCAGAACCCAGTAGCTGCATAAGTATTGAACATCAGGGGAAGTAACTCCATAATTAATGAATGCAGTGTTATCTAACCTGTACGAAAGTATTTAACTCATCAAGGACTACTACTATACCAAAAATCAGCTTCCTAGCTCAAGCCGTTCAAAAGCTGGAAAAATGCCAAATTCAAACAAGGGCCATAACTCCATCAAAAATTTTATGGAATTCTCCCAAAAGTTAATCAGGTAATCTACTCCTCATACCCAATCAGTATAACAAATATTAAGGCCATAGCTTAAATACTTTTTGAGATATCTTGCTAACAAGACAGTCATCTCATTTTTCTAAAAGGGGCATAACTCCAAAATGGGGCATAATCCGGAAAAGAAAAAAAATATGTGTCCGCTATTTTTCCATGAGGTATCCATATATAAATTTTTAGACCCTATGCCAGCTGGTTCTGGAACTCAGTAGTTGCATAAGTATTTGACATCAGGGGAAGTAACTCCATGATTAATGAGTGCAGAGTTACCTAACCTGTACTAAATTATTTTACTCATTAAGGACTACTACTATACCAAAAATCAGCTTCCTAGCTCAAGCGGTTCAAAAGTTGGAAAAATGCCAAATTCAAACAAGGGCCATAACTCCATCAAAATTTTACAGAATTCTCCCAAAAGTTAATCAGGTAATCTACTTCTCAATTACCCAATCAGTGTACCAAATATCAAGGCTATAGCTCAAATACTTTCTGAGATATCTTGCTAACAAGATTTGCATTTCTTTTTTTACAAAGGGGCATAACTCAAAAAAGGGTCATAACTCAGAAAAGAAAAAAAAATACGGGTCAGATATTTTTCCATGAGGAATCCATATATGAAATTTCAAGACCCTAGCTAGCAGGGTTCCAAAGTTACAGCACGCATGAAAAAGTGTGACGCACGGAAGGACGGACGGATGGATGGACGGACGGACGGACGGACAAGCCAAAAGCAATATGCCCCACCAACTTTTTCAAAGTTGGGGGCATAAAGAGGGTCACAGTATATTAAGAAGGCATGTGGAAAATAATCCCTAAATTATCCCTGTTACCCCTTCTTATATGGAGCACTGTTAAGCTTACACATAAGATCCAGCAACATCAGGCCTACAGGCAGTATTTTTACAGGGCTGGGAGGAGCTTGGCCTGATGTCAAGGTGACAGTTGCTAGGGTCAGTGGGCTTTCTTTCCACTCTGTCAATACATGACACAACCCTTCTTTGGATACCTGTAAGAAAGAAATGAGTAATATGAACAATACAATCTAGTCCCGAGAAGTCATAACCTACAAATAGCATTTTATTAAAACCAAACTACAAATGTTTTTGCAGTTCAATGGGAGCCATAACATGACATGATATCCCAAACAGCATCTGCTTAACTGATACAGGGCTGAGATCATGATCAGGATTCCGGGTAGAAGTTGGAATATACAACATAGGCCTTACAACTAGGGTCAGTCCCACATCCATGGCCAATTCCCAACACTCTCTACAAGTAGGTTTATATTGTTCACTGGGCTCATTGAATGCTTTCATAAAGAAATCCAAGACAAGACTTCACTGAAATTCTTTGTATTCTTTTGCCTATTTCTTGATGGAATTTCGGAACCATTTTTGAGACCTGCTTGTTCATGGACTTTTGAAGAAATTCTAGGCCTTTTTTGTGGTATTGGCCATGTTTGTGGGACTGCCAGTAGTTAGGAGTCCTACAAATGTATTGTACAATCTATCGAAAGTTCTTCCACACTAAAATTTTGTTTGCAAGAACTACCAAATGCTAAATTAGCGATCCATCCCCTTTTTCCCCCTAAAATAAACTTAAAGATATAGAGCCTTGACATGTCTTTTATAAATTCTATCAAAACCATAACCACATACTACAAAAATTATTTGGACAGATAGTTCCAAGCAAACAGTGTGGACTCAGATTAGACAGCTCATTATTGTTTGCCAGTATATCCGTATCAATTTGATTACTGCATTATAAAACCACTTATATGATAGTTACAGTAATCGATTTAGGTGTCCAAATTTTTAGAATTTTTACTGTACATCTCATAAGAGACTGGGTTTTTATTTTCACCTACCCGTCCCACATCCATTAGAACAAGGTGCCCAATGTCCATAGGACCAAGAGTATCTCTGTGAGTTGCCATGGAGATATGAGAAGTCTGGGCTATCAATACCAGCTGAAACTCTATACCTTGACCCTGGCACAATAACTCTCCTGGAATCCGGCCTTGAAGGTGACACTCTAACCTTGGTGGACCCTATCTGAATATTTGTTGACTTCTCAGGTTTTCTTAGCTGTTCTAGATACTGGTCCACTACAGATATCCCTGGTCCAGTTGGGGTCTCTCCCTTCAGTCTAATATTTTGTATCCTGGGTGGAAGATCAAGGCTACCAACTCTGTCTGACCCTCGAGGTAATGTGTATCCGTATTTGATTCCTGGATTTGGGTAGCCTTTGTTTACAATCTGCAAATATGCAACCATAAATTTTTTGAGCCATGAAATGATGTGAGAAAACCCACAAAGTGGCATGTGGGCCACACGAAGACTCAGATCTGTCTGGGCATCCCCAAGTCTGATCAGAGGCTTTGTTGTTGCAATGGAGACCCTTAGCTACCCTTAAAGTGCACAGCAAAGACTCTGATCAGACTGGGCAGATGCCCAGGCTGATCTGAGTCTTTGCTGGGCCCACTCTACAGCCTGATCCAAGTCTTTCCTATCTGAATATTTAATGTAGAAACCTTGAAGTGCTCAAGTGAGCACAGATGGATGGCTGGATGGGTGGATGGGTGGACGGATGGATGACTTGCAATTTTACGTCCTCAGCAATATCAGGACAATGGCAGGGTGATAGTGAAAGGCTGTGTGCATTATGGAACCCCGTTTACGGTTGACAAGATTTCTGCCTCCAGCAGGGCTCAAACCTTGGACCACTAGATCAGGAAGCCAGCGCTTAACCTGCTTGAGCTACCGGGGCTCTGAGAGCACAGATGCACTGGTTGATTTTCACATGACTATTGTCTTGTTTCATACAATTCCAATAATTCTAAATTTGTCTCCCTTCAAAAAATAAAGTGAAACAAGTCTGGAGGTGCAACAATACACATCAAAGATGCCAGACTGGAACAGGGGAAAGTCTGACTAGACTGCAAAATGGGTTCAAGCTTTCCATGTCTATCATACAGAAACAGTACTTGAGATTTGTCCCTTTTAAATATTGGAACACCTGAAAAACTTTTATTTGAGCCACGACATGAGAAAACCAACAAAGTGGTTGTGCGCCCAGTGCAGACTCGGTGCTCGGACATTTCGGCCACGGACATTTCGGCCTCGGACGTTTCGGCCTAGGACAGTTCGGCCACGGACATTTCGGCCACAGAAATTGTCAATGGTGGACACTTCGGCCTTTATCCTCAAATTATTTTTTTAATTAAATCAAGTACTCATATGATTGACTTAAAGGCCCCATTGCTCTATAAGCATGAACACTTTTATCATGAGGCATCGCTGCAAGCTTCTCAGTATAGTTTAGTCAGTGTAAATGACTGGGATTAGCCAGCTTTAAACAAACAAAACATCATTGAGGTTCACATAAAAAGGGTTTGAAAACTTATTGGATCATTTTAGTTGGCAACTAGTTGGCAACTAAAATGACCTACTTTCGATTTCATCAAGTTGAATAAAATGGTAAAAATACAATGTACAGGCGTGGAGTCCCAATCACGATCCCGCCTATGTTTATATAGCATTGTTAGACGGGAAACCAGAACAGGAAATTTTATTTAGTGGAGCGATTTGTTATTTTTCAAAAACTTTTTTTCTCTACTTTTTGTCAGTTACATGAGTCAATATATGCGCATCAACCCGCATTTTATTACCAAACTGAAGGTTGAGTTAAGACGTTTTTACCACTGATAGGACTATGGAGACTTGAAAGCTAGTGTTAATAAAGTCCAATGATTTGTTGTTGTTCTCTTGATGTTTTATGGACCTTCAACAACTTTAAGGTCATTTTGAGCATTTCAAGGCAAAAAACACTGTAAACAACTATTTCATCTACTTGAACTAGGGCCTTATATGATATTTGGTTAGGTGTTTTGTTAGGTTATAGCCCTTAAATACTTTAAAGTCATTTTGAGCATAATCTGGCACATATGCCATCCCCACACATGGGCTAGTGTGGCCTTTATCATTGATATGATGCCTACAATAACTTTATATGCAAACATATGGCTGATGAATCTGTGGTGCACCCATTTTTGACTTTAAGAGATATGATTGGAGTTATCATAAACCCACTCACACATTTTTGTGCCATGTGTGCAGAAAACCATCTATGTAACTTTAAATGGTTTACAGTAGCATATTTTCATTTCCCGATTTTTTTCAGATTTGGCCGAAACGTCCATGGCTGAAATGTCCGTGGCCGAACTGTCCATGGCCGAACTGTCCTAGGCCGAAATGTCCGTGGCCGAAATGTCCTACATTCGCAGACTCAGATCAGCCTGGGCATCCGCCCAGTCTGATCAGTGTCTTTGCTGTCGCCATGGAGGTAGCTTGGACCCTTAGGTACCTTTCAAGTGCTTAGCAAAAAGTCTGATCAGCCTAAACGGATGCCCAGGCTGATTCGAGTGTGTGCTGGGTGCACAAACACATTGTTGGGCTCATTTGAAGTTACATGTATTTGGAAACAGTTAGAAAATGCTGGACATAGTCCAGACTCTGATCAGACTGCTCCTCCAGGACTCTACACTATTTACTGAGACAATATTGTCCCATTATTTCAGGTTATTGCCATACCACATCTGTTTTATCAAAATGTGGGTTGGTGGATTGATGGATGGACAATGGTTAAGTATGAATAAAGTAATTTTCCTTTGATGCCTTCTTACCAGTTCAGTTCAGTTCAATTCTCTTATCGACGTTACCCAAGTGGCTCAACGGTACGTAACCATAGTTGCAACCATGCATAGTTGCCTTCTTACCATTTTTATTTAAAAATATAAGTACTTCCCTTCATCTTCCATGACTGGCTCTCTTTTTTAATCAACTTAATTTTTAATTGGGGATTAAAATTTGAGGAAACATTCTGATTACATCCTTTGATTTTTATCTCATTAACTCCCATTTAATGTTTCTGGTTTTACTTAAATTTTATTTCTTTTTTTACAGTTTCCTCTTCCAGCCATCTGGCATCCATTCATCTACTTTTTGCAAATTCATTCATTCATTCATTCATTCATTCATGTGAATCTGCTTTTTTTGTCAGTATTAAATGCTAAATTCTATTCTTTTGTCAGTATTAAATGCCAAATTCTATTCTTTTGTCAGTATTAAATGCCAAATTCTATTCCCACTTTAAATTCAAAACTCATGCTTCCGCAATGTCAAACTGCTATGTATTCATGAAAAGTTTACTAGAGCCACAAAACCAACAAAGTGTCATGTGCAACAAGTGAAGACTCAGATCAGCCTCACCTGGGCATATGCAGAGTCTGATCAGAGGCTGTGTGCTTAAGGGTAGCTAAGGGTTAGCCACCTCCATTCCAACAGTGAAGACTCTGATCAGACTAGGGGGATGCACAGGCTGACCCGAGTCCTGAGTCTTCATTGTGTGCACATGCTACTTTGTTGGTTTTGTCATGTTGTGGCTTATTTGTGCACAACATTGGCTTTGAAGCAAAACAAATGGTATCGCAGAACTCCTGAAAGTGGTCAAACCTAAATTTTGATTTGGCCACTTTGAGTAGTTTTCTGCTAACTTCACTTGGGTTCAATTTTAGCAAAGCTGAAATTTTGTATTAGTATAGTTTACTAACTGCACAAAGCATTCACAGATGGTGCTTGGACATTTCGGCCACAGACATTTCGGCCACAGACATTTCGGCCACAGAAATTGTCAAGGGTGGACATTTCAGCCTTTATCCAAAAATAACTTTTTATAATTAAATAAGGAATCATATGAGTAACTTAAAGCTAAGTCTTAATGAATGCCAATGATTTGTTGTTGTTCTCTAGATGTTTTATGGACCTTCAGCATCTTTAAGGTTATTGTAAGCATCTTTACGTGAATAACACGGTGAACAACTATTTCAACTACTTGAACTAGGGCCTTATATGATATTTGCTTAAGAGTTTTGATAGGTTTATAGCCCTTAAACATTTTTAATGTCATTTTGAGCATAATCAGGCGCATTTGCCATCCCCATCCATGGGCCAGTGACTGTGTGGCCTTTATCATTCATGTGATGCCTATAATATCTTAATCAGCAAACATATGGCTGATGAATCTGTGGTGCACCCATTTTTTGGCTTTAAGAGATATGGTTGGAGTTATTCTGAGCCCAGTCATATTTTGGTGTCATGTTTGCAGAAAACCATATCTGTCATGTTAAAGGTTTACAGTAGCATATTTCCATGTCCACATTTTTTTCAGATTTGGCCGAAATGTCCATGGCCGAAATGTCCGTGGATGAAATGTCCATGGCCGAACTGTCCTAGGCCGAAATGTCCGAGGCCGAAACGTCCATGGCCGAAATGTCCTACATTCTCACAGACATATATGTCATTTGAGGGCCGCAAGGGAGATTAGTTCTGTACTAATTGTGTTACCCTCTTGAAATAAAGTATTTATTATTTATTATTATTATTATGTCCAAAAAAGCACATTAATTTTTGGGAAGGAAAAAAAATGTAATGCACTGTGAGCATCTTTTCTGTTACACCAATCTAATGTTGTGTAGCACTAAATGGTTTGGGTGGATACACAGATACTGCTGTTATTAAATCAAAGCATTATTTTCTATCAAAAATGTGCATTTTGGGGGCATTGATGTCTGTGCTTTCTTTGTGCAAATTGCTTAGTAATACTCAAATAAATTTAATTCTGGTGTTTTAATAATGCTAGAGCACCTGTGTTTATGACAGAACACATTTATTTTTCATACTGAAAGTTAGAACTAAATTATTATGATTTCTAATAATCAGATAATTTTACTTTAAAAATATGCTAAACTTTTGGCAAGGAGTATATTAGATGCAAAGAGGGAATAATTTTTTTAACGTATTTCTTTTCAATATTGTTGCTGTAATTATTGCTGTATCAACTATAAGACAACATATTTTTTTTTTATATATAAAATTTTAATGATACTATCAAAATGATATTTCTGTCATACCAGAAATTAATTGATCAATTTAAACTTCAGCTTGTCAAAACTGTGGTATGCCTCTCTGATTGGTATTGTTTATTTCTTTTACTAGTGAAATATAAAAAGCATGTCACAACTGTAAATAACAAGTAATTATTTTAGTTTGATCTAAGAAACCATAAACTTTCTTCAGAATGGACCCTAATTTTGTTGATCTTTTCACTTTGATAACAATATGGGGCTGGTAATGGCCCCTATTATGGTCAAACAATAGGGCACCCTTTCAGGTTATAGCTGATAATAGTCGGGGGACAATTAAAATGTTAATCTCTCTGATCTTAAGTGGGCAAGCAGTGACCAATTAAGGATAATCATACCTTGATCAAAAGAAAGATTAAACACATTGAAAAAAGAGTAGCACTTCAAAAAAGTGATAAACAATGATTCTTTCCATCAGCTGGTTCACTTCTTATTTATCTGTGATATTGAAAGGAAATACATTGTGATCACATTCAATAGTGCTACACTGAAAACTGTGCTAATACTATGTGCTTTTTGTAAAATAGTTTTAAAGACACTGTGTTACTAGTCGACTTACTGAACATTTACATTTAAATCAAGAAAAAAGAATTCTTTATAAAATGGATCTTATGCCGTCAGCTGAAGAACTACGAGAGCACCTGGTATACCATGATCTTGCGGTCAGACAGATTATGATTTTAGGTATATTTTTTTCTAAATTAAGTACCAAAAAATCTAAGTATTGGGACAGATAGTCTGAGCAAACAGTGCAGACCTAGAAAGGAGCAGTCTGATTAGGGTCTACACTATTTTCCATTCCATTTGCATCTTTTGGATGCATTTCTGCATTGTAAAACCATGCTGTTCATATTTTAGGAAAATTTAATTATGCTAATTATTCTAGATGTCCCATTTTTAAGAATTATAGGTTAAGGGCTCCAGAAATTTTCATCTGGTCATAAGAAAGCTGTATTTATACTGCAAACTGCACAAGAGCTGAGCCTGAAGAGTAGCGTCTGGTGATGCACAGTTCAACAAACAAACACACCAGCAGACTTTAAAAATATAATTTGCTAATGCAAGACCAGAATGCATGTGTGCAGGTCGATCTATGAGTGACTTTATGCTTCACAGAAAAATAAGGAAAGAAAATACTGAATCACCGGTACGTAAATTCACCGGATCGGACCGGATCGGGCATAATCACCGGATCGGACCGGATCGGACCCAAATTTCGCCATTTATGGCTGTTTTATCATACTTTCTTTGGCTGTTAATGTTTATATTTTGCATAAAATAGTATACCCAACATATATATTACAGTAAGATTTGAACTTAATTAACTTACATTTGCTATTGGGTTAGCATGTTTGACCTTACACAGAGGCAGTACGTAAACAAGCATATGCGATACAATGCGATTTTAATGGCTACGAAAATAAATATTTGCGGATGAAATGTGATTTTTTCTGGTTTTGCTCAAAACATAGATTGTGGGTACAGTTTATTGAGGCAGTTAGCAGAAATGAAACCTGCTGGATACACCACGTTAGCAGATCATAGATGCAACAAGGACTCCTTAAAACCCGCATATTAAAGTAATGTATCTGTTGGATACACTATGTTATGCAAAATATAAACATTAATAGTCAAAAGAAGTATGATAAAATAGCTATAAATATAAAATTCGGGTCCGATCCGGTGATTATGCCCGATCCGGTCCGATCCGGTGAGTACACGTACCCCGGTACATAGAATAACCGAAAAGCACAGAAATACCGGAAAGCACTTGAATAACCGAAAAGCAATTTTAAAAAATCAGTTTTTATAAGAATTATCATTGTAATATCATTTTCATGGGTTAAAGATTCATTGAAAAGAGTTATTTTACAGACTACAGTTGTCTTGGTTTCACGAAATAGTGCACTAACAAATAACCGAAAAGCACTTGAAACTAGTCATGTTTACCATTGAAATTTGTGTCTAAGATTGATAGTGTGTTGAAATAAACTGTTTTCGACTCTTCCCAATCATGCGATTTCATTTACTCATTTGGGTTGTTTTGTTTGTACATAAAGCAGATGACAGTTCCCATGCCTCGTTATATAACCGAAAAGCACTGGGAGAAATGCTGAACATTATTATCGCCCTTTTCTGTTATATTGCTATTATAGTACGACATCCAGATCAGAATCAGAATCAGAATTGTTTACTGGTGATACGTCCAAAGACAATCATTCACCAGGACCTGTGAATCAGGGAAGCTAGTCCCTAGCCCTTATAAGAGAAGTAAACTTAGTAACTGAATCCTCTGCACACTCAGCAGCAGAAATAAGTGAATCTTCCAGGGAATTCCAATCTCTAATAGTCTGGGGGAAGAAACTGGACTTGTAAATGTCAGTCCCAGCCAATGGTGTTTGAAATGTCAGGGAATGATGATTCCTGGTACGCCTATTTGGGGGAACAAGGTCATTTATGGGTATACTGGCTGCACCCCTCAGACCTTTGTAAAGCATTATAAGTCTACTATCTTTCCTTCTCTTTTTTAGGGATTCCCACTTAAGTTTCTCCAGAATGCCAGTCATACTCCCAGTTTCATATGTGTAATTTCCCGTTACAAATCTAGCTGCCCTTTTCTGCACCTTCTCAAGTTCATCTTGAAGAAGTATACTTTGAGGGTCCCAAACTGAACTGCCATACTCCAGGACTGGACGCACCAGTCCCTTGTATGCTGACTCCTTAACATCTTGTGGACATGCTGCCAAGTTACGTCTGAGGAAGCCGAGGGTCCTATTAGCCTTTGTGCAAATATTACTGACATGTGTATTCCATTTCAAATCATTGGCAATGGTTATGCCGAGATACTTGATAGTTTCTACATTACTGAGGACCGTTCCCTCTAAGGTATAGGAAGCATTGATCTTCTTGATCCGTTTCCTTGTAATTTGCATTATATTGCATTTAACAGGTTGAAATCTCATGCCCCAACTCCTTGCCCAACAACCTAAATGATCTATATCCTCCTGAAGTTTCACAGTGTCTTCAATATCTCTAATTTCATCCGAAGTATAAAAATATCACAAGTAGTACTACAAATAATTTCCAACCCCGAAAAGACTTACTTAGATAATTATTCTCATGTAAAACTAATTTTTGAAATTGCTTTTCGGTTTTTCAGGTGCTTTTCGGTATTTCTGTGCTTTTCGGTTATTCTATGAACCCCACGTACCCCTGAATCACAGATGTTATTAATCACTGCGATTTCTAATAATCCTGGTACATTTACTATAAAAATATGTTTAACTTTTGGCAAGGAGTATATATGAAAAATGTTATATTTATAAAGTCTGTTCAAAGATATTAAAGATTTGTGCTGGATTTTGATAGCAGGCCGTTCCGTTGGCTACAGTAAAGTCAGAGAGAAATCTGTTGGGAAGGGGGAAAAAATATATTAATTGCAACTGCAATTTACATAATTTCTGTCATACAGCCTGTACATTCAAACATAATTTCAGCCCTTTAAACCTTGAAAGGGCAAAAGCAAACAACAAAATTCACATCCACAAATTTTTTTCGTCCAATCTAGAACACACAACTATACGGCAAACAGTGAAGTTCATACATGTGATGAACTCCCGATGACCATGTGGGAGATTTGGATTTCATTTCAGGGAGATTGAGTTCTCCATCAGGGAGACTTTTTGACGGCAACTTTGATGCGTCGTTTCACATACTTTACTCAGTGACGTATATATAGAGTGACCCGCATCTCCAGTTAAATATAGGTATTTTTTCCAATGGACGCTTGTCGTGCCGCTGGACAGGTGAGTGGCTGAAAAAATCGATAATTCTATCAACCGCTTATTTTGCATCTAGAAATATTTTGATATTTTCATTGTTTTATTTAATCTGTATAAATAATGTGTTCTTACAAAGGTTTGCATTAAGGAAGTGTCTCCGGGTACGGTACCGTATCCCTAGACCCTGGGTCTCCAGGTACGGAACCGTACCCCGAGACTCTGGGTCTTCAGGTACGGAACCGTACCTGGAGACAGCCCTATGAGGATTGGCTCCGGGTACGGCAGTAAGTTTTCAATACTATGTATTAAGTAGTTTTATCCATTTAATATATAATTAATCCAGCAATGTTTTTACTCCTTGTAAAAATTTCATTAAGTCGCCATCTTTGTAGGGAAAATTATAACGTAAGTCAGTCATTTGCGTTATTCTGATTGATGTACATGTACATAAACTGCGAAAAACACGGCCGAGGTGTCGTATTTGATCGCCCGCTAATTGCTCGCCGACAATGGCTTCTGAAGAGTGCAAACAACTATCATCTCATTATAATCTGTACAAATATTTATTGAAAAGTATCCATCATTTAATAATTCTGCGAAAAGCAATGTAGACCCAAAACAGACACCTACAAAACGCATGCAGCGTTCTTGAATATAGACCTACCTTTCGGGGCAATGAAATACTGTCGTCAAACGGTTTTAGCACATCATGTCATATGCGCCAAGTAAAGTTCTCCAAGTGTTGTACGTTGCACAGCTCAATCGAAATGACATTGAGAATTTAATTGTGTGCTTATGAAGGTTATATCACTTCAACAGATATCGCACTGACGGCATCAGGACAACTCGGACCAACGACAACTCGCCCCATGCACAAAAATCTCGGCCCAGGACCCGCCTCATATATTTTTTAACTTGCCACAAGTCAGCTCGTCCCATATCACAAACTTGTCAAAAGTCAACTCGCACCAAATTACAAAAACTCGGCCCAGATTTATCATGAGTATCTTGCTTTTTAATTTTTAGATGCCACTGAAAATGTACCGTCTAAATTCATGTATATGCACTGACAAAATAACAGTCCCTGACACATAACTTAAAAGGATTTACGGTAATTACGAGCGTCTTTGTAAATTTGGTTTAAGCTCCCCCCCCCCCCCCCCCCCCCCGCCACCCCCTCACCCCTCAAAGAAAAAAAAAATCACTAGCGTTACAGAAAGACATATAATTGATTTAATACACCTCAGCGGAACGCATCCATAGCCGCAGTCCGTCCAATGAATAAAAACTGTTACTCATTGTTTCATTTTATTATTATTTAGGACAAAACATGCAGGTGTGAAAAACAATTATTGATGTGAGTGCGAAAACGTCATGTTATTTATTATGCAAAATATACAATACAATACAATACAATAGAGTTTATTGGACTTAAACAGCACAGTGTTTCTCGTCCTACAATACGAAAATAGAAATAGATGGATGGATGACTTGCGATTTTACGTCCTTTTCAACAGTATTTCAGTCATATCAGGACGATGGGCTTGTGATAATGAAAGGCTGTGTGCAATGGAACCCCGTTTACGATGGAAAGAACTCCGCCTCCAGCGGGGCTCGAACCCGCGACCGCTAGATCAGTAGGCCAGCGCTTAACCCACTGAGCTACCGGGACAATATGAAAATAAACACGTTGTTTTGATCGCATTATCAATAATTATTTTCCCTAGCAAGATGGCGACTAAATGAAATTTTTACAAGGAGTAATTTTATTGTTGGATTAACTATATATCAAAATGGTAAAACTACTTAATACATAGTGTTGAAAACTTACTGCCGTACCCGGAGCCAATCCTCATAGGACTGTCTCCAGGTACGGTTCCGTACCTGGAGACATAGAGTCTCGGGGTACGGTTCCGTACCAGGAGACCCAGGGTCTAGGGATACGGTACCGTACCCGGAGACACTTCCTTGCATTAAATTGTGTACTTAATTTCCGAAATTTTGATACCAAACTTGCCATTTTTATACGGTAGTTTTACTTGACGAAGTTAAAAAAAAAAAAAAACACGAAAAAACGGGCTGGAGGGCTTTTCAATATAAATACGGGAAACTTTATTTTATTATGCATTTGGATGAGGATTTTGATCTTGGCTCTCTCTTACTTAGGAAAATATGCATGCATTGAAAATTAAAGTAAGTCAGTGACATAGGTTTTAATTAAGCTGAGTGGGTTGAAATTTCTATCAGAAGTTATCGACGTGAATCGACCATTTCATTAATGTTTACGTAATCAAATTATTATTCAACGTTAAGGAAAGCTTTGAATTTTATGATGATGTATTAGTAAGTTTTGTGATTATTTTGCTTGGTTTTGGAGTTAATTTTTATTGATGTGAAATAAGAAACTTTGGTCACTGACAAATTCTTCAATGCATAACAAACCAACCCTCTGAACTCATTGTTGTATGGCGAAAACTGTAAAAAACAAGTTTTATTTAAGATTATTTTGACCCATTAAATCGGCACGAAATTGCATAAAATAAAACTCAAACAATTTGTTAGGCATTCAACTTTATGAAAAATATCATTGCGAGGCTCAAAAATAGTTATTTTGGGAGCCTTATTCAAAAATGGGGGAGTGGGGTTTTGAACATCCTGATTTGCCGGTTTTCGCTACTTTCCTAAATAAGCCTATTTCTATACTGTCATAAGACCATCAAAATAGTAAATAATTGTCATGAAAATGATATTAAACAACATTTTGGTCCTTCCCCTTTCGTTTTCTAATGCTAAAATATTACCTCAAACCTTATTAACGACGGAGTACATCGTAAAAGAAGTGATGGTTTTTATGGCGTCGTCGCCATTTTCTTTCGAGTGACGAAAGTTTCTCAATTTACATTGTTAAAAATGAACTCCAAAACCATGGAAGCAAAATCATCACATAGCTTATATTCTAATACGTCATTATAAAATTCAAAGCTTACCTTATCGTTTCATAATAATTCCACTATGAAAACAGCGATAAAATGGGCGATGCACGCTGTTAACTTTTGACATAAATTCAAGCTTTTTCAGCTTGTATTAAATATGGTGCTCCGGTAGGAGGCGCTACAGTCGCATACGCGACACGCCTCTTTGGACCGAAAGGTGAAGACGCGAGTCACTGTATTTATAGGTCACTGCTTTACTGTATTTTTTTCTTATTTTAAAACAGAACATGAACTATAGTACAGTTTGTTTAGTTTACTTTTGAGTTACTCCCCCAGCCCCCCCCCCCCCCCCCCCCACCCCTCTCCCCCCACAAAAAAACCTCCTTTCTTTAATTATTATAATTATTCATTTATCATTATATTACTGTTATTTGTATCATTAGTTTGGTATCTGTCTGGCACAGAATCTAGGTTTTGCAAAAGGGTATACTTGAGATTTCATACAGATTTGCCTCCCTTGAAATTTCTATTTCAGTATTATCTACTTATCTTCTTTCATAAACAAATAAGTTTTGTTTAAAGGTACTCAGAGCTGTAAAAACTGATAAATATGTATATAACAATGTTCAAATTCTGTTTTTGACACAAACTATACCCATGCTTAAGACAGAAATATCAAAACTTTCATGCATAACTTTTACACCATTAACGATCAAAGTTATCGGCCATATATAATAAATTCAGATATCATTTGCCATTCGGGGAAAAAGTACCTTACGGAGTGAGCGACAAGTGAAGACACCGATCAGCCTGCACCTCTGTGCAGCCTAAACAGTGTTTTGCATTTGTTGCCTATGCGTCTAAGGGAATCTAACCCGTGAAAACAACTTTCCGACTGTATTGCGCATGTTTATTTTGTGTAGTTGTGAAACAGGGCTATAAGCTTCTTTTCACGTGACATATCTTCTTAAACACATTTCGTCGGTAATTCTTACACGGGTCAGTGAGTTTATTAGTGACCTGATTAATGGGATTAATGTCAACAGACATGACGGTTTGTTTATTGCACAGTCAAAACAATATTTGATGCTGTGAATACGGGTCAATACACATGTGGATATCTCCTTACTGGCAGGGAAAAAGGGCATGGCATTGGAAAAGCAGTATCAGAAAAAAATTATGAAGGGAAAACTCAGCATCCGGGAGATTCTGAAGGCTTTCCGGGAGCGCGGGAGATGGACTTCATTTCCGGGAGACTCCCGGATGATCCGGGAGACATCACATGTATGGAAGTTGCAGATGGGGCTGTCTCTGAGCAGCCTCATCTGTATCTACATTGTTTGCAAATTTACTATTTTTGGTTTTATGCTTAAAGGGCTAACAGGGATAGTTAAAACATACATACATACATACATACCATACATACCATACATACATACATACATACATACATACATACATACATACATACATACATACATACATGTTTGTGCAGACATATATACCTTATTGTGTCTACATACATATGTATTTTTGTATGTATGTATGTATGTATGTATGTATGTATGTATGTATGTATGTATGTATACACATGCATTTACATACACACGTATGTATGTATGTATGTATGTATGTATGTATGTATGTATGTATGTATGTATGTACATTACATATGCATGTGTATACATACATGTCTTGATATGTGGTATAATCAGTGATCTTAGTAACTTGTATCCCTCAATGGTGCTAGGACATTTTGGCCATGAACGTTTCGGTCTAGGACATTTCGGCCTAGGACAGTTTGTCAACGGACATTTCGGCCACAGAAATAGGCAATGGCGGACCTTTCGGCCTTTATCCAAAATTACTTTTTATTATAAAATAAAGTGGTCACATAAGTTACTTAAGCTAGTCTTAATGAACTCCCCGGATACAAACTAACACCCCTACCTCCCCCCCCCCCCCCGACTCACACACATACACCAAGACACCAACACATCTTAGGTCATTTGGCAAGTATTATTCGCCCTTTACTGGCCTATAGTTTTATTTTCATTTTTCTTTCCACACCCCTCTCTCCCCTCCTACCCCGCATCATTCCTTGAAATAATGAAATAATATGCTGCCGAACAAAATAACAAAGCATGCATGAAGCATACATACATACATGGGGAATCATGGGGCAAGCACTTAAGTGTTCTTTTAAAATTGAATCTATATAGATAATGTTTGGGATGGGGTGGGAGCGATGTTGGTGTGTGTGGAAGGGAAAAGGGGTGATTTGAATCCAGGGATGCTGGTTTGGGGTGTTTTGGTGGGGGTTTGGGGTGTTTTGGAGTGGTTTGGGGTGTTTCCAACGACCCGTGCCTTTGTGGCCGTTTTCAATCATGTGATCCTATAGTAGCTTGATATGCAAACATATGGCTGATGCAAATCAACTGCGGTGCAACCGTTTCGGGCCTTAAGAGATATGGTTGGAGTTATTTTGAGCCCAGCAACACATTTTTGTACCATGTGAGCAAAAAAAACAAACAAACAAAAAAAAAAACAGATCTAAGTCATTTTAATGGTTAACAGGGCATCTTTACATTTCCCCATTTCTTTAACTTTGGTCGAACTGTCCGTGGCCAAAATATCCATGGCCGAAATGTCCGTCCCAGGCTGAAATATCCTAGGACAAAACGTCTGTGACCAAAAATGTCCTACATTCCCCTCATTACCTGTTCCCTTAAGAGTAACACATAATGGGCCAGCAAGTCTACAACTGTCATAAAGCTTTTGCTTCCCTTGGCAAAGGGGTACAACTCATAATTAAAGCACAACAGACTACAACAGTTTCAGAGAAATCTGATCATATATCGTTGGAGGTTGTAAAATAGTGGGAGGTAAATTTGTGGGTGTTGGTAATTTGCATAATATTCATGCGCAAAAGAGGTTTCACTAAGTGTTTATTCTTCCAACATTTAACCATGCATGAAGAATTTTTTTTCATAACAAAAGCAAATGCCTAGAGCCTAAATAGGAAATAAATCTTTTAAAAGAGTTTGACCAATTGCTTTTATGCCTTCTTTTGCTATTTCTTTTTTTGCATACCTGAAAAGCGGCCATTTTCTAATCTCAGATATCAGGCTGAGAAACATTGCAATGATTACTGATTTTGTACCTGCTGGTGAGTAGTTGGTCTTAGTATGGGCGCAAAATTTTATTGCAAAACTGTTCTCTTATTTGATTACTTTACCGGGGGTCTTTATCTGCTTTTTCTCGGAAAAGAAAGTGTTGTGTTTTAAGAGTACTGAAGAATCCAGGCTCGTATTTTTTTTTTTCAAAGAAAATAGTCTGTCCATACTTTATTTTGTATTCAAGAGGATATACCCATATAGTGATACTGCGAATTTCAACTCGTTTCTGTTCAAGGGCTATGAAGCTACAGTTATAAATGTGTTAGTTGTAGGAAAGTCAATGTACAATGTAGCGCTTTATGAATCCTGCTTGAATGGATGGGTATCTTCCTTTAATCTTTAAATATTTGGTATAGATTGGATATCTGTAATCTGTTTAAGACCAAAAAGTTTCAAAAGCATATATGCAACAGAAAATTATAAACAAGTGACCCGACGTGGGTGCGTCCATTTTTAATCACGTTGCAGAACACGTCGACGAATTTACAACCCAGTGACGTTTGCTTTTATAAATAGATCACCCAGTCACATGCGGATGAATTTTCTAACATTGAAACGATGTTGCTTTGCATCGAAACTGTATCAGGTTATTCATCTGGTCACTTTCTGGTGTTGTGGTCTAATCATGTCATAAGAAAATATCAAGAAATTATTTGACATGTGACTGTCACGTGATTTAGTTCTTATATCCACGATTATACCATCTTCAAAGTTATAAGCATTTCCCATATAAAAGCACAAGGATGCATGGATGGATGGATGACTTACGATTTTACGTCCTTTTCAACAGCATTTCAGTCATATCAGGACGATGGGAGGGTGATAATGAAAGGCTGTGTGCAATGAAACCCTGCTTAAAGTAGAAACATTCTCGCCTCAAACATGCCTAAAACCCAGGTTCACAAGATCAGTAGGTCAGCACTTAACTCACTGAGCTACCACTGGGCTCCTCACAAGGAAGCGAATTCGGCCTTCACAAAAACAAGTCTAAAGTCAATCTAGGATCAATACTTGAACAAACATGGAAGTATATGAAACCCAAATGCTGTGCACCAAGTTAGAATAGCATCAGCCATTTGGATTTGGTTATGAAGAAAAAGATTTTTAATGTTTGTTGTTTTTTCTCACATATGGACATAATGGCCATCACGGTCATGTGACCAAGACCATTTGAGTATAAATTCTTTTCCCTGATGCAGGGGATCCATGACATTTCGTCTAAAACCATTTCGTCTAAACGCCATTTCCTCTAAAAGCCATTTCGTCTAAAAGCCATTTCGTCTAATGATCATTTCGTCTAATGACCATTTCGTCTAAATGCCATTTCGTCTAATAGACATTTCGTCGAATACAACATTTCGTCTAAATTTCATCTAAAACATAATTCATAAGGCAAATATTTTTGGAACATCAGTTTTATTCACACATCAATTCAAAGACTTTGAAATGTCTGAAATGTCTAGTAGTTTAGTAGCTTAAGTTATAGCCAATCCCACGCAGGTAACCAAGCACAACGCCATGTTTTGTATATAGTTGATAGAAGTGTACTGGTGCTATAGAGAAGGTTCAGTCAACATACAATGGTGTACTCTTGGCAAAATACTTAAAACCTAAATCAGTGCCAAGAATAATGGCCCGAATCTTTTCATCTGTATCGATAGTTTTGTCGCTTAACACAAAACTCTCCCCTTTAACAGTTTTACAAAATGACAAGTCCAGGTTAAGAAGACTTTTCCGCAACTCTGGTAGTTGCTTTCTACGCAGTCTTTGGATTTTTCTTTCAGGTGCAACATTTCGTCTAAAAATCTTAAATTATTTTTCGACCAGATGTCGCATCTGGCCGATATTTTAGACAAATTGTCATTAGACAAATTGTCCATTCGACAAAATGTCTATTAGACGAAGTCTTTTAGACGAAATGGTCGTTAGACAAAATGACCTTTAGACGAAATGACATTTAGAGGAATTGGGTTTAGACGAAATGTCGTGCACCCGATGCAGGAAGAAGTTTTAGGAGGTGTTTGAAACTGATGAAATATAAATGGCTTTGGTCTAAGGTAAAATAATGATCTCAACCTCTGGTACTCAAAAATTTCTACGTATACATACAAGCAATTTTCTTTTTGGTGTTTTTATGTCAATATAAAAATCTGCTAAAATTGGCAAAACAGGGAAGATATTATCAATGCATGGAGTACGCTTCGTAGTAAAATTATTGAAACTTTATCTGTTATTCATGTGTAATGAAAGTGTAAACAATCAAGGGGGTCAATCTCAAAATTCACAAATACTGATCAGTTAACTCAGCGTCTTGAACTGAGTTGTGCATGGCTCCAAAGCTGATGCCCTTTTCATCTAGGACGCTGAAATGTCTCAAAAACATCATCAAGAATTTTCAGCACTGATTAATCATTATAAACAAAGTAATGCCCCGTTATGCAAATTCCGTAAAGTAGGCAAGTTTTGCGATGGTAAAAGAAAATTTTGAGGATTTTTCAGCAAACCGAATTGGGAATGGATTCCAATTTGGGTTAAATAAAAGGGTAGTGGTCACAATCAAATGAAGTATGTTACAAAGGGAAGTAACTCTGTATGTCCTTCCAATAATGCAACTACAGATTGAACTTTTGGGTGCTGGATCCTTGAAATCACTGGGCAAAATTGAATGAAAATCTTTATCATTAAGGGCAGTCTCACGTAACGGTAAGCGAATCGGAAGACAAGATTTTTTCCAAGAAAACATTTTTATCGGCTTTTAAATTTTGTAACTCAAACCGGAAGAGAGCAAAATACATGCTTATTTCAAACCAAAATTTGTTTTTAACGTGTCCTTTACCAAAGCCTTACTCATTTTGAACCCCAAATTACCAGATTTTTCTAATAAATTGATGATTCAGATGATTTTCAAAAACTTCTAAAAACTTTGGAAAAATGCAGATTTTTGCATGTGCGATTTTACTGTATAAGAATCAATATTTTAAAAGTTTTATACCGTTTTCCAGTTGGTTACATCATGCTGAACTCATGTGCAGCAAAATCGTATTGATAATTCATTTTTTGCAACTGTGAGCCAGAATTTTGTGATTTTTGCCTTTTTGACAAAAATCTTCATATTTTTTTGGAAGAATTTCACTGTGACAAGAAAATGCTGCAGAACTTATGGCCACATATTGGCAAATCCCAGTACTAAGTTAACAGTAAAACATCCTTACATTAAATGAGGCAAAACAAGTCACTAAAAATATGTGTTTCTTTTGCTGTTGAGTATATATGTTTAGGTGATTGTTTATACCAGCTTTCACACAACAGCCTTTATACACTATTTCCAAGAAATCTAGAAAAAGATCAAGGTCAAACCAGGGTCATCATTTGAACAAATTAGATAGTACTTGAGTATCCAGTGCTATTCCATGTTACAAGGCCATCAGTCTTTTGGCTTTGGGAAAGAAGATTTTTAAAGGTTTTACTATTTATGGGTTTGGAAGCCATTTGGTCATGTGACCAAGTGAGTTTAAATAAATTTTCGTTCTCATGACCCCTGGAGGCTCCATATGAAATTTTGTTTCAACTTAAAAGATAATTTTCAGAAAAAAAACATATGTCCCCTCCACACAAGCCCATTCCCATCCCCTCTAATGCTCCCATCCACTTGTTTCATCATCCGAAATCTTTGTTATGTTGATATAATCTATAATCTATCAAGTTTGGTCGAAAGTTAACACATTCAAGAGCATTTAAAATATCTCTGTGACCTTGACAACGGAACCAAATTTGCAAAAATCTCAGCATCTCTTCTGCTTGTCATAATGATTTATCCATAGAAGTGATCACATTCCATCCACAGGTTCAAGAAATGTATTCTCAGTGGAAATCACAAAGTGCTACTATGACCTTGAAAATAGGCCAGGGTCATCTAAGTCTAATCAGCTCATAAGCTTGTCTCAGCGATATGTCTATGCAAGTTTAGAGAAAATCCATCCTCTGGTTCAAAAGATATTCTACATACACAGCTTGATGCTGAAAAAGGGGTCAATGTCAACCTAGAAATGTGTCCATTGGAAACA
Source organism: Ctena decussata (assembly GCA_963989385.1). Lineage (NCBI taxonomy): Eukaryota > Metazoa > Mollusca > Bivalvia > Lucinida > Lucinidae > Ctena > Ctena decussata. The sequence goes on along the minus strand of OZ022499.1, from coordinate 28,518,475 downwards.
GATGCCCCCGCCTAGTGCCTTAAGTAAGATGGCTCCTTAAGGTACTGGCATTTGTAGGATGGCTAGGTTCACAGAGGCAGACTTGTGTGGTACATAGTTTATGTTTTCCTTAGGCAGATGTATTGTGCTTCTTGGATCAAAAGAATTGATATGTCATAACAATCTGTATCTTGCAACTTTCCGAAAGAAATAGCCCAGAAACAAGTTACTTTTAAAAAAATAACAAAGGGAAACTATTTTTTGTACGAAATGAAGTTGAAAAAGGGCGATAACTCCCAAAGTAGTAGGCAGAATTTACCCAAAATTAAACTTTACCTATATTTTATGATTATATACCTGCGTATAAAACATAAATTCAATACATAAATTTTTTAAAAGATAACAAATAGAAACCATTTTTTCGTACAAAATGAAGTTGAAAAGGGCCATAACTCCCATAATAATTGACAGATTTTATCCTAAATCAAACTTGATCTGTATTTTATGATTATATACCTGTGTATAAAATATGAATCCAGTACACTAATCTTTTCAAAAGATAATGAACGGAAACATTTTTTCACACAAAATGAAGTTGAAAAAGGGCCATGACTTCGATATAATTGACAGATTTTACCCTAAATCAAACTTGAACTCTATTTTATGATTATATGTCTGTAAATAAATTATAAATCCAATGCACCTTTCTTTTCAAAAGATAATGAACAGAAACCATTTTTTCGTACAAAATGAAGTTGAAAAAGGGCCATAACTCCCATAATAATTGACAGATTTTACCCTAAATTGAACTTGGCTGTATTTTATGATTATATAAAATATATAAAATATGAATCCAATACACTAATCTTTACAAAAGAAAACAAACAGAAGCCATTTTTCATACATACGGGACGGACAGTAGGATGGACGGACAGATGTATGTACGGACAGAGGTGACACTACATGCCCCCCACCTCCCCATTAAAAATAAAAAATGGCAGGGGCATATAAAAAACATGTCTTAAACCTTTTACAATGATATATCCATGCAAGTCTGATGAATCTCCATCCATTGATTCACAAGAAAAATCTCTTTTTAGGGAAAATTCAACATTTATAAGTTGGCTATTGACCTTGATAATGGTGTCAAGGTCCGCAAATCAGTAAACTCTTTGATCTGTCTGAAAAGTATACCTATCTTAGTTTGGTGGAAAGCAAGCCAAAGGTTCAAGAGATATATCAACTTTTCTGAAATTTCGTATATACGTAAGTCCTCCTGTGACCTTGAAAATGAAGTAAAGGTCATCAAAATCTAATCAGCTCTTAAAGCTCGTCTAAATAAAATATCTATGCAAGTTTGGAGAAAATCCAAGATAATACAAGACTTTTACCTTGAATAATTCAATTGTCAGAAAACAATAAAGTGTGACTAATGGGAGCCTGACTCTAACATGGTCAAGTCAATATGAACAATACAAGCCAAGTGAAATGAGATCAACTACAATGTCAGAATAACTAGTTATCCTTCTAATTATTCAAACCTAAAATATTGCTGGAGATATGACAATTACACTGAACTATGAAATATAGGTCACAGTGACCTCAAAGTCCTATGAGGTCAATCACTGTAACTGAATGTACCATTACACAAAGTATAATACAAGTCAATGAAAAAGTGTTAGAGATATTGGCCTTAATCCCTGGACCATGATATATAGGTCAAACTGACATACAAGTAGTACAAAGTAGTACAAGGTCACTCACAGTGTCAGCCCGACCCAATAACCCAAGTATAATGCAAATCCATGCAATAGAGTTTGAGATGTTGGCTAAAATCACTGAACCATGATATATAGGTCACACTGACAATTAGGAAAAGGTCACTTGCAATGCTAGCCCAAACCGCTGACCCAAGTAAAATGCAAATCCACGTAAAAGTGTTAGAAATATGAAATATGATGCAAAATCACTGAACCATGAAATATAGGTCACACTGACCTACAATTAGTATAAGATCACTACCAGTGTCAGCCCAATCTATTAAACAAGTATGATGCAAATCTATAAAATAGTGATGGTGATAGAAATGTAAGGCAAACTCACTGGACCATGAAACATAGGTCACAATGACCTAGTTAGTACGAGATTATTCACAGTAAATTTCCTTAATCAAGGATGATGGTTTTAAAATTACAGGGCTCACACATTTTCAACACTTTATACATGTATTACAAGGGAAGATAATTCTGTCAAGATGTTAGAGGAATTATGGTCTTTTTTCTCTGCATATTGTCAGTTTCTGGTTTATATTTGTAAAAAAAAAAATGGTGAAAATATCTTCAACAGTTTTAAACTTTACAGCAGACCCAATTTCTATACTAAAAATTACAAAGGGACATAATTCAACCAAAAATGAAAGCAAAGTTATGTTGTTTTTTTTCTGCACTTGTCTGCTGATAATGCTTTATATTTGTACCATAACAATATCTGCAAGTGTTTATAAGTTATAAAAAGGACAACTCGGAATTTTAATGTAAGTAAAATTACAGTTCTTGTTCTCTGCACATCATCTAATGCTGCTTTATATGTACCAAGTTTAGTGAGACTATCCATAATGGTTTTAAAGTTATAGAGTAGACACGGTTTTCATACTAAAATTAACAAAAGAGCATAATTCGGAGAAAATTGATACGTTGGAAGAGAAATGTGCAGAGTTCTACTTCTGCACATTTAAGGTCTAATCTTATGAAAAGGAAGAAAAATGCAGGTCAGCTTACTTTCAAACTAATTTCGTTTATGTAATTTCAAGGTTGTAGCATCAATCATGTTTTAGTTTCCTGGCTGCTGGAAGTGTAGTGGAAAGGCCAGAAGATGGTCGAAAAAAACGAACAAATATGGCCATCCGGCTTTTTTTCAACACTGGGGCTGGGGAGGGAAGGTCAGGGGAAAGTGGGGGGGGGGGGGGCAAGGAAACATTATTGTACAGCAATTGCACTGACTGTAGATACTAGCATAGGCACATACATCAGACTCTTTTTCTTTACGATTTCTCCTTCTGGAAGATTCTGGATTCTGACCAGAGTCTGGACTGTTTACAATTTTGTCAGTAATATTTCATAACATTGTTATTACAGTACCATATTCAACTAATTACCGCATAATAATTGCCTTAACCCTTAATGCGCCAAAAAGCAGACGACAAAATTTACGTCTGCAGAATTTCAAAAAATGTCTAAGCGATATCATATTGAGAATTCTAACACTAGAGGGTAAAAAGTGTAGATTCAGATGAAGTGGCTCATTATGAGCCACTTCATCTGGATCTACATGGTTTGCCAAGTCAACCATTTTAATTTTTGGTGCTTTAAGGGTTAATAAGTGCAGTTTAACGCACACTGGGGGCATTTCTGGGAGAGAAGATTGCAGGCGCACACATTTCTACTGATTTATTGCTTTGTTTGCTTGTTTCAAAAGCTGAATCGACTACAGAATCTTAAAAAACAATTTGCAAAGTTTCTTCAGCTTTCGGTGACTATCATCAAATTCTGCTTCTCAAAGCTAATCATTCTTTGGTTTAAACAATATTTATTTCACGTGTGCTTGAATATGGCAAATTCATTTTATTCAACTTTAAGAATAGCTGGAGTAATTGATTAAAGTGTCTTTTTAAATGTACAGTGTGCCCACATTATAAGACTATTCATAAGGCCACTTCTGGATATAATGACATCATGTATAAATAAGGAATATAAGACAGAACATTAGGAGCCATGAATAATGGCTCCTAAATCTTCTGCCTTTTATTTTTTGTTGTATAGTCTTGATATAAGATTACCATAAAAATAAGTATTACAACATATTATATAGTTCTGAGCAAACAGTGCAGACCAAGATCAAACTGCTCCTACAGGGCCTTCACTGTTTGCCACTCCATTTGTATCATTTAGGTGCTTTACAACATTGTAGAACCAAATTGTTCCATTTTTTGGACAATTACAGTAATCCTTTTAGGTCTTTCAATTTTTAGATCTTTTACAGTATTTGCATATACCACTATGCCTTTGGACCCCTATCATAGCATTACAAAGGGACTGTAGTGCATTTAGTACATAAAGTGCTAAAGATGAAAACAGTTTAACATGCAAACAGTGTAGATCCAGCTGAGGCAGCTCATAATGAGCTGCTTCATGTGTATCTACACTGTCTGCCAACTAGCCTTTGAATTATCATTAAGACAAAACTTGAACAAAACATTTTCTGAAATTTTGCAAATGAAAATTTTGTTGTCGACCTATACTTAAGGACAAAAGTTCTGCACGAATGTTAATTTAATATCCGCGTAGAATTTTTGTCCTTAAGTACATTAGCACTTTAAGGGTTAGAGTTAATTTATAAACTGAAACATATTTTCATTACAGATGGGTACATAGAGAGACTAAGTGAACAGACATTCGTATCTACTATTGGGAATCGCCTTGCCATTGCCTTCCAAAAGATGATTCGTATCACCATTGCCGAGGGGCTTAAGAGAATGTACAAAGAATACAGACTCAAACAATGGCAGAAACTACTGGACAAAGCTTCTTCTCTCAGACGTCTGTTACAGGCTCAAGAACTACAACTTGAAAATGATGAAAGCAGAGAGCTAGCAACACATAATCCAGCAGAAGTACAAGGTCAACTTCAGAATGTACCAAGCAGTTTGAGACAATCAGCTGATCATGTGACTCCTGAAGACTGGCAGAGGGCAGCACCAGAAGCATATGACTGGTACCCAGTAAATGACTACCAGAACAGAACTGACTCTTCAGAGGCTGAAAGCCAACCCTCTCACGACAGACTCAGAAATTCCACAGCTGCTTCAAGTTCTTTGACACAATCTACCAATACAGAAAGATCAACAAATATAGACAACTTAAGAAGTTCTACTGTTAACAGCTCACTTAACAGCGTGATGGAAGTCAGCAGTCCAGCAAGGTCAACCAACAACCACTCAGAGACTGTATCACAAAACAATTCTCTTCTGAACAGCAGCAACAACAGAGAAATTCTAGATATGGACAGCCTAAATGAAGTGGTTGAAGAGATGGAAGCAAGTTTTCAAGAAATCAGTGAGATGATGACTGACTTTATAAATGAGCTTGTTGATCCCCAGCATCAGAATGAAATAAGTGATCCACCACCAGTGTTTCCTGCACCTTTAATGAGTCCAGTGCGACAATTTAACCAGTCAACTAGAAACCAGGACAATGTCTCAGGAACAGCTCCGAACATTTCTGAACAACAAATATCCATGACAAGTTCACCAGCAGGAGGAATGCGTGTTCTAGACAATATGAACCATGCAAGTCAGTTAGGAGAGACAATGAGTATGAATTCCCCATCCAGAGCCAGATTATTATGGCGTGATGATCCACCAAACCCTGCTGACCATCCACCCAGGCTACTGGCTGTTGTTGTACCACGCTACATGCAAGTTCTTGAGGAACCCACAAGGGAAGCCAACCTAATAAATCAAGATAGAGAAGTAACTGGCACGAATCCCACTGGAACTGATAATGCAGTAACTGACAACAACGTGGCAGCTGTTTCTGAGAGGCAAGCAGATGCTGAGCAAGCAGATTCTGAATTGGATTCATCACTACAATCATATGTAAGCTGGGACTCTAGTGTTCACTCTGATGACATTGACACTTTACCAGGTATTTTGTATGCTGCAGAGAGACTTGGACCAATGGACCAGACTATGCATATGGATGTTGAAATGGGTGACTTTGGAATTGGACACTTGTTGTTTGACAGGGCTTCAGGAACTTGGGCAACATCTCACTGTGAATTTCATAGGATTGACTGATGTGTGAAATAATAGTGTCTATGTGAAATTTCAATATCAAATGAAAAATCAATATAATCCATAGCATAAATAAGAAAAAAGACAACAGAAAATGCAGTCAACTCCCGATAACTTGAACAATGATATTTCAAAGTGTCTACTTATATCAGAGAATTTTTACTTTCTTTTATTTTCATTTCAACTCCTTTTATCTCAAATTACTGATATCTCAAAGTAAATTTTCTGGTACCAGAAAATTTACTTGAGATAGCAGTAGTTTGGGCTGAAGTTCGACTTCGAGATGTCGAGAGTTGACTGTAGTGGCAGTGGTAGGAAATTTTAGTGAAGCAATTCTGAGATTCCATTATAAATAAGATGTGACTAAGTGGGAAAAAAATACATAAAACTTTATCTCAAAGTTTTGACATAAATGGAGTTTCCTCAGTGATATATCAGTGTCAAAAAATAAGTATACTGCTGAAAGCTATGTTATATGAAATGAAGATGCTGTCAAAAACAATCAATCAAGTTCTAGAAAATGCAAGATCAACCTAAAGATTCTTACTGTCTATGAGAAGTCCCAGATCATGCTGTTAAAACTCACACACAAATATGGGACTTCTCTATTTGCATATGCCATGAAATACAATTTCAGTTTTGTGTTGTCTATATTATGCATTTTCCTTTCCTTTGATTTCATTTCCGTTTGTATGACTGCATTCATTTCCGAAGTCCAGCAGTGACAGTAGGAGTATTTGATAATTTTTGAATTACTGCAGCAATATCTCTATTAAATTAGGGGATAACTGTACTCAAAATTGTCATTTGGGGAGGTAAATCGTCGGTTATAGGTTTCTTGTATGGCAACGCGTTGGCAAAGCTGTGAAACGAAATTTGTGACCATAAAACTGACGATTTTTTCGTCAGTTTTATGGTCGCAAATTTTGTTTTATAGTGACGCATCAGCAGAACTGTAAAACGCAATTTGCGACCATAAAATTGACAATTTACCTCCCAAACTGACAATTTTCATTACAGTTATCTCCATTCTAATGCACTTTATCACATTTTCTTCTTTCAAAGTGTACTATATGGCACTCAAAGCAAACACTTTCAGCAATGTAAAACCAGATGTCAGCCACTGAAAATCAACGTTTCATTATGACTTATGACATCGGGTTTGCGACAGTATATCATAGGATATACTGTTGCAAAGTCGATGTTATCCAATCAGACGTCACCTTACATTCATTAGAGCATTGTATGCCATCATCAGAGCTGCCTTTAAAGAGCAGCCACAAAATAAGTTCTGCAAGCATTATTGCCAATTACTCCCTTAGTAAGGACTTTGATTTTGGCCCTGTAAGGGAAAAAGTATACATCAAAGAAAATTGCCTACAATGTAGATCTTGACATTGCATAAGCCTTGTCACTTGGATCTCTGCTGTTTGCGATAGTTTGTGACCTTGCCAATTTATATATTGTTATTTGTATAGCCATGTTAGTCTCTGTTTTTAATTTATTTATTTTCTTAATGTGCTATTTTCTATTCTACATGTACTTTGTCCAGAATACTTGTTTGGACTGTACTTAATATGAGAATTCAAGACTTCTGCACAGATTCAATTTTGTTTGAAAATGGCACAAGACATCTCTTCCCATGATGTAGTTCATCATTTACTTTTAAGGTGAAATTGATACAACTCCATGTATTCCAGTCATTTTTATAAAGGGGAACAATTTTTTAAGACTACCTGTTTGCTTAGATGACAATATAGCCCTCCTAAAATGGTTTCAACTCTTTAATGAAAGCATTTGCCTCTTCAGCAGCAGATACTTTCCATTAACAGTTAACCGCCACTGAGGAAGGAGACGAAAACAAAAATGGTTGAGCTACTCCATGGAAGTGTATTGATTCACCTTATTTCACTTCAGAGCTTCATGTAAGTCAAATCTCAATGATAGATGAATAACTTGCTATTTTACGTCCTTTCAATAGCACTTCAGTCATATCAAGACCACAAAAGGGTGATAATGAAAGGCTGTGTGCAATCACAGGCGCTTGAAGTTTTATGTTACTGATGCAGCCAAAATATCCAGACTATGAGCTATTTTGAAGAAATGGCCAGGTGTGCAAGCATGTGTTCAGACTCCATTACGGTCTCCAGTTTCCGGTGTATCAACGTCGCACAGCAACGTCATCAGGTTCTATTACGGGAAAAATGAAGTGATTCTGCAGATAACGATCCTCTTAAATGTACAGCTTCCTACTCTGTCCAATCATCAAACAACTAAATCGCCGATCAGACTATGCGGATGCGCAAGCTAATCTGCATCTTTGTTGTTCGGAAAGTTAGTACATATAGGCCTCAGTCAACAAATTAAAATTTTACGCCAACGTTACTGCGCAGTTTTGACGTTGTTGACGTGAGAATCATGACGTCATTTTCATCATGTTTGCTTCAAGTTTTCACTCGTAAGAAACGTTTTGACCGAAATTAGGACAAACAAAATATTGTAAATACATGGAAACAGTGATTCAACGACATTGGTCATATCTAAAAGAGTAATTGAATGATTTCGCTGACGTGTGATTTTCAAAGCGTACAAGCACATGCTCAACTTTGGTGCAGCACAGTAAACCGGAAACTGGACACCGTAATGGCGACGAGATTTTGAGGCAAATTTTGAATTCAGGATTACAGCACCGCATAGACCATAACTGAACAAATTTATCATGTTTATAGATACATTTTGAAACAATGCTTTCAGGTAAGAAGTTTGCTTTTGTTGGGGTGTTTCTAACTGGCAGTTTTAGCAGTCAAAAAAAATTGACTGTGTTTGCTTGCATACCTGGTCATTTCTTACGAAATGGACTATAGACTGTGTCAAGTTTAAAGGGTTTTGAGTTGTTTTTTTAAGCATAGAACTTCAAGCGCCTGTGGTGCAATGAAAACCTGTCAAGGATTGAAAATATTTCTGCCTCTGGAAATCCAACTCAGGAACACTAGATCCACAGGCCAGCACTTAATCCACCCAGCTACCAGGGCTCCTCAAATCTCAGTGATAGAAATGTAGCTTTTAGTCAATCATATAATGTATATATGTGAGAACTTTAAGAATATGAGATCCCACAGCATATGTTTGCTTGGCGATAAAAAGTGTTGAATATTCTGTGGCTCTGGCCTTGTTGGATATGATAGTTCAGTGCAGGATCAAGAATGCTGAAACCTTTGGTTGAATCATTACTGCTTTCCCTTCATCAATGTGATGGAACAATTTTGCATACTTTATGCTCCGCAGACTATCCCACAACATCAGGGCCCAATTGTTCAAAGCATCATTAACTTCACAAACTGGATAGTCAATGATCTGTAAATTTTTGAGCGCATGTAAAATCAAGAGTGGTAATATTTTTTGCAGAAAAAAATATGAGGTACTTTTGCACTGCAAAAGCTCCTCACATTATTTTCAGCAAGAAATGGCAGTGTTTTTTTGCATACAGTATGTTGGAAAATGTGATGTTTTGTTAACTAATGATATTATTAGTTTTAAATGACATATTTGCTTCTTGATCCTACACTTGAAACTTAAGATGTAATGTATAAATAATACCATGTTCAAGCCTTCAACTATGAGGATTGTTCAAAATTATCATCATGGATCAGATCCTTTACATACATGAACAGAATATATAGTATTTAAGCTTTGACATACAAATAGGATGATTATGGCATATGTGACCAGGACAGGCTTGGACCAGCATGCTGATCGACAGTCTGATCAGAGCTTTTTCAGGTTGCACATGCCACGTATTGACCCTGCAAAATCTAAAGGCAGAAAATGAAGGCTATAGCTAGACATCACAGATTTTCAGACTGATCTGAGTCTTCGCTGGTTAGATATTTTATGCACGTTTTACCTGTGGCTCATTTGTGCCATGTCATCAGAAAATATCTTTAAAGAGCAAACAGCCAAGACTCAGATCATGCTACACATCTAGCATACTGTCAGACGAGTCATTGCTTGTCACTATTTATTTTGAACATGGAAAACTGATCAGAGTCATCGGACTGTGTGGCCATGCCCACTGACGTGTTTTCACCTTCTCCCTTGTATTATGTCACACCTGGTTAATATGTATATACAAGGGCTATTACGAAATGAAAAGAGCTTTTAAGAAAAGCAAAAGAGTCATAGTTACCAAATTACCTGATCATCAGGTCTTTTGGTAACTATGACTCTTTTCGTTTCTTAAAAGCTCTTTTTCATTGTGTAACAACCCTTGTAAATACATAGTTAACCAGGGGTGTGTATGTCATCAGTCATCTGTGCTTTAGACATAGTCAGAGTGTTAGTTGATGATATTGTTTAGGTCTATTGGTACACAGCTACTGTATTCGACCTAATTATCGCACATGCCCTTATAAGCGCACGTCATGGTAATGTTTTGGCATATGACTATAGGCGCACATATAATTTATTAGTTTATCCCTTTTGTTAGCTAGTTTACAAGAGCTTAAAATGCTACAGAATCTTTTACAATTTGTGAAGCTTCACTATCCATCTATGACCATGAGCAGATTTTCTCCTGGGCTTAACCTTTAAATTTGTTTCCTTGAATACATATTGTTGAAATGTATGCTTACCTGAAAAAAAATTTACTACAAGTATTTACCACCATTTTGAAAAAGTTATGTGCACAGTGCGCTAAAAGGGTCGATTACGGTATATACACTGAAGGACTTTAAAAACGCAAAAATTAAAATTCATAAAAATTACTAATTTTTAGTGTACTAATTTAATTGAAATTTGGCAACGATGACCATCAATATGTCAGCAAAACATTTTTTAAAATTTCATATAAAAATAATAAGTAATATTAGCGCAACAGTCTATCAAATAGCAATACCCTTAGATTCTAAAGTTGCAGGTACTATCTCAATCAGTGACATGTCTAGAGACAAAGGCGACCAGTCAAACTTTGCTGCCATAAAATTGACGGTGAGGCGGGCAGTATGGACTGGGGCATTGTCTTGTTGGTATAAAAAATTTTCCTCTCTTATAATTTTGACGCACAAAGGGTATTACCACAGGACGAAGAACATTGTTAATGTAGCGTCTTGACGTCGGCTCGTAATGCTTCGGTGTCAACCTTTACTGTCCCAGTAGCCTGGTAACGATTTCTAAGGCGCTGAACAGTCAACAGATTGCAATTATAATGTCATGTGACGTCAGAAACACACAGCCCGTCTTGTAACATTCCGATTTTGCCAGATCGTTCATGTTTGGGCAAGCGTGGCGTGATTAATAATGTTGTAGAACTAAAGCTTAAGTGTTTTTTAGACATGTATAACTACAAGCTACATGTGAAATGGTGATTTGGTTTTCCTCATTCATACGTGGGTACACCACGTGCAAAAAATGTAAAACAATGATGCATAGCTAGAGGTGGCCAGTGCATTTAAAAATGCCGGCTTTTGATATAGATAGAAGCAGAGTGTCGTTACCAGCCTAGTTTATCTGTTAAAGAAGACAAAAATAGTCTGGGTGCAAGAAAAAACGATTTTCATTTTTTGCGTTTTTAAAGTCCTTCAGTGTATTTCTGCCATTTTTTCAAAGAGAAACAATTTTTGTGACGTGACTTACTGTTTGGTTCCCTGGACTAAGAACCCCTTTCAAAATCAAGTCTACTCTTAAAGAAAAGAATCTGCTGTTTGAAGAGCAATTTCTTTTCTTTTAGAGCTGACCCCACTTGAGAAGGGAGGCAAAAAATGAGAAGGGCTGAGTTGCTACCTCTGAATACCCATTTACCTTGATCATTGTTACTGTAAAGTGGGTAATATTTATGAAAATTCCAGTTTTGCCAAAAAAAATTCTTAGATTAAAATGGCTAGTTTATATTCTAAGCAATAAGCCATTATGAGAATCATGCATAATATTTCCTTTAAGGTGAATCGGTTCACTTTCAGGAGAAGCAACTAAACCATTTTCTTTTTTGCCTCCCTTTTCAATGGGAGCCAACTCTAGGAGCAAATTCTTTCTTTTAAGTGCAGACTCTTTTTCCTAAGGGCTGTGCACTCAAGGAAGCAAACAGGGAATCACAAAAGTTGTTTTACTTTGATAAAAAGGTTTACAGAACAAGTTCAGAATCATTCTGTATTCAGTTTATTGTTTTAAATTATCTCTGACAGTTCAGTTTTCTCCTAAAGTAAAGGTGTATGGATACATCGCCATGGTTACATGTCGTTATTGCATGGGAGACAAACCTGAGAAAAATATTAGCTTCCCTGATAGATGAAGCTCTTCTCCAAGAGGGGATAATCTTAAAGAGCAGAATCCACTAAGAGAGTAAATTTATCCTTCATAAAAAAGGAGGTAAATGAGTTCTTTAGAGGTGTACCCATGCACCTTAAAGTATAAAGATGAAAGCAAACACATGCGTAACAGTTTGCCCATCTTTAAATTTTCTTTTGGAGGAAAACTAAACAGAAAAGTCAGCTATTACCATTTTAGATGTTTGTTATGTGATGTCTGGTTCTAAAAAATAAATTTGTAACATGTATGGTGTTGGTTTGTATCCTTGTTTACCATTTGAGTTTGGTCGAAGAATTCTTACAGATCTCCTGCAGTAAAATTAATCATTTTCAACCCACCATATCAATTCCTTGAAGTAACATATCAAACCCTTATAATTTGACCCCTTGACTATGCTACCTTTTCCTGTCCAGTAAAAAATTTTGAATATTGAAATGAAAGTACAAAATGCAAAAACTTTGGAACCAGCGCGTCTGCCAAAATTTGAAGATGGAAGTATCCTTTATAGATATAGGCAGGGTAAGTGTTAAATGATAAATTCAAAGGTCCAGATAAGAAGGAGTAACTGTGAAAGTTCAGAGAAAATTTTCCAAATTTAGCAATAACAAGAGCTCTCCATGAACAAGATAGCTTGCCTGAGCTCCCTGCCCATCATAAAAAAAACTTGTCATAAAACTTTAGAGAGTGACCCCACATCCAACCCAATGCTGACTTCAGGGTGACAACAATAGCTCCCTGTACTTCTGTAGAGGTGAGCTGAAAACTGATGTTGTGACGCCTCATTAGAACTGTCTTGCCAAAATGGGATCAACTCCTGAAGAAAAGAATTCTTTTCTTTAAGAGTAGACCCCTATTGAGCAGACAAAAATGCAAATGAGAGTGTGGCCTCTCCTGAAAGTGAGCCATCACAGGAAAAAAACAACCAAGTGGCATGTGCACCTTGCAAAGACTCAGATCAGCCTGGGCATCCGCCCAGTCTGATCACAGTCTTCCCTGCACACTTAGAGGGTAGCTCAGGGTGTAGGCTACCTCAATGCGGACAATGAAGACACTCTGATCAGGCTGGGGGATGCCTAGGCTGATCTGAGTCTTTGCTGGGCACACATGCAACTACTTTGGTTTTGTCATGTTTTGGCTCAAGTATACTCATTCACCTTAAGCTGTCCAAATATCCTAGAAATTCAAAATGTTGGGCCAGACAAGTCTAAGTAAACAGTGCAGACCCAGATCAGACTGCTCCTAAAGGAGCAGTTTGATCAGGGTCTACATACTGTTTATCATTTCATCTGCATCTTTTGGATAGATCACTTGCGATTTTAATATCCTTTTCAACAGTATTTCAGTCATATCAGGACAATGCGGGCTGATAATGAGCTGCTGTGTGCAATGGAACCCGGTTTTCAATTGTAAAGATGCCTGCCTACAGAGGGGCTCGAACCCCGGACCACTAGATCAGAAGGCCAGCGCTTAACCTACTGAGCTACAGGGGCTCCTGCATCTTTTGGATGCATTACTAAACTGTTCCAATATTAGGACAATAACGGTAATTATTTTAGGTGTTCCAATTTGTAGAAATTTCATGGTATTTAGCATAATTTTGTTACTTACATAAAGAGTAATAGGCCTGTCAATGGGACCAGCTGCTGTAACGCTTCCCCGGCCACTGAGGTATTTGTCTGGACGGTAGGTGAATAATGTGCCCGCAAAGCCTATGCTGCCTGATGACTTTCTTGCTTGTTCATCTATGGTGTATGTGTTTCTAGTACTGTCCCAAAATACTATCAAAAGAAAACTCAAATTAGCACTTAAAGCACCAAATATGAAGTGGTTGAATTTGCAAACAGTGTAGATCCAGATGAGGTGGCTCACAATGATCCACCTCATATGGATCTACACTGCCTTATACTGCCTGATGACTTTCTTGCTTGTTCATCTATGGTGTATGTGTATCTGGTACTGTCCCAAAACACTATCAAACGAAAATATGGTGAAAATCAAGATGGTGGACTGTAGAGTATTTTACAAGTATTCCATGGAAGAACTAAGCTAATGAAAGAGAGAGTAAAGTCAACTCTCAATATCTCAAAGTCAAAGTTCATTCCAAACTACTTATATCTCAATGTAAATTTTCTGGTACCAGAAAATTTACTTTGAGATATCAGTAGTTTGAGATAAAAGGAGTTGAAATGAAAATAAAAATTGGAAAGGTGTCCAAAGTATACCCTTTGATATGATTGAAAGAGTACTTGAGATATCAGCGTTTGAGATATTCAGAGTTGATAGTATTTCATAATAAGAATTCAGCAAAATGCTGTGTCTCGCCTGTCTGTATGTCTTGACACAAAACAGAGCTGAAAGAAGCTCAACAAATGTTTATGCCGCAGCTGAATAAGTATGACTTTTGTTCTGCCCTCTGCTAGTTGCAGGTGAGACAATAATTCATGGATCCTTAAACACAAGCAACAGAATGTTATGTCTTGCCTGTCTGTCCATTTTTACCAAAAAGAACAAGAAAACTTAAAGCAAAGTTTATGCCACTGCCACAGAAAAGTAATACCCATGTTTCGCTTCTGCTAGTCACAGCCGTGACAATAATACTTTGGAATCTCTTCAGATCTTAACATACTTGTCATTATTGAGTTTTATTAGAATGGTACTAGATCACAAATACTAACAAGCAATGCATTTTTGTTATGATTCCACCTAGATATTACGGTATATGAGTGAGCAGAGCCCCATAAAATAATCGTAGAATACCCTCTGAAATTATCTACAGCCATATAAAAGGTAAAAAAAATGGGTCATTTAAAGGCAAATCACATCAATGTTCGTGCGCATACGTTTTGACGCAGCTTCATTGTTTCCTGCTATGGTTTTCATGACGTCGTTTGCTGAAACGCGAAAACGTTTACGTCACTTTCAAAGACAACATGGGCTCTTTGTTGAAACAAACGTATAAATTTTTTGTGACAGAAAAATGGTTAATATATAAAACTGGACAAAAAACATTGGGGCTGAAGAATTTTATACGAAAAAGAGAGCGCCAATTTTTTTGGCGGGTAGTGTGTAAATTTTTAGGAATTATTTGTAAGGTAAAGAGAGGCTGTGAAAAATGCAAGCGCGTTTTGAATCTTGTAATTACTTAATGCAAGTATAAATACAAATAAGACTTAGTATCCTTTGCTTGAGTCATGAAATACCCATGCAAACAGTGAAAGCAGAGATCAGACTGAGCAAATGCGCAGGCTGATCTAAGCTTTTATTGTCAGCTCATGTCATTAAGGTAATTGTCTTTTTCTTTTCTTTTTGAATAGTTGCTTCTAAGATTTAACGCAAGTGACATAAGACGATCAGCCATATTGTTCTCGTAAGATACAAATTTTACAACGGCTAGGCGGCGACACTCTTACTTTTCACTTATCGCCCTAGACTTTCCACAGGATTCATAGATTGTCAATGCGAACAGGGAAAAATTATCAAAATGCACATCCTCCGACATTGGTCTGATTATTAAATGATAAATTGAAATCATGCACCACCAAGCTTTGCCGATGTTTCTGTGAAAATACATGTTGGGCAGTGGCCGGGTCCAATAAGTTGAATGTTCACACATAAACTTGTTGATCAGATATAAATGTGATATAATCTAGACCAAGAAAAAGGTTCGAAATTCTTTGAGAAATAACAATGAACATGCTGCCTAGTTTCAGTCCTTTGAATTTCTCTCATTAATGTGTTGTCTGCATACGAGAAAATTTTGAAGGCGCCAATTTCATACAGACTATATGTTCAAGACATAAGAGCATTGCTGAAATTGAATAGGGAATTATATTGCATTGCTATAAAAAAAAGCATCGAAAGCTAAGAGCGCTATCCATATGGCCGTTGATGGCGCCAAATAGAAAGCGACGTAAACACATAAAACATTGACGTCAACACGCTTATACGAAAACCGCACTAAATCAAAGTGGATTTCCTTCCATAACAATCATTATTTTTGGTAGATGACCTATATTTTTTATTTGCTTATTTGCACGAGGTTGGATCATTCCTTTACTATATCAAAAGTATATAAAAATTTCAATTGTGGAATTTTTAATATTGAAGAAATTCCACAATTTTTCCAATAATGGGAAATGGCGGGAAACTAAAAACTGAAAATAACCTATATAATAAGCCATACGACGATGACAATTTTGAGGGGCAAACAAGAAAGAGGAGTTAATTAATCTTTATTTCGAAACGATCGGTCATCTATTTTCTCAGATAAAGTGTTCGCAATAGACATAGTCATGTTTCAAACAGGCACACAGATGGGGCTGCATTATCTCAAAAAGTAGTATAGTGACCCCATTTTTTTATTTCATTTTTTCATTTAGCATATAATATTCTACCACTGTGTGAAGTTTCAACAAAATTTTAATTGCAGTTTTTATAGGGCGATTTCCCTTTAACAAACACACTTTAGAGATAGTGGCCAAATCAGCGTGCATAAGAGTTTTTGCTTCATTTCGGCCATTAAGTCTATTTTACAGTATTTATAGACCTTGCTTCACTCCTATTCAAAAACCACCTCCCTATAACCAGCATTTACTTACCTTGATCAGCAATGGTACTGTTTTACTGCATAAGCAATGACACACATAAATTGCCCATAGTGCATGTGTATATTTAAGCTATAGCTTTCATCTGGCAGAGTCTTCTGATCGTATGATTGTACAGAATAGCTCTGTCTGAATATACTCAGAGCTCCAGATAAGAAGAGGTAACAGTGATAATTTAGGAATAATTTTCCATATTTCTCAACAAAACATGCTTTAAGTTCATTAGTACCATCTCCCCGAGACGTATGTTGTAACTTTCATTAGAACCATCTCACTGAGATGGATGTAATGAAGGGCCAGAACATGTGTCCGTTGAGAAATAAGAAAAAATAACTCTGAATTATCCTAAAAATCCCACTTTATCTGGAGCCCTTATACTGCATCAATGTGCCTTAGACTAAAATTTGTTCAGCCCTTTTTTGAGAAATTGCCATTTTGCATGCATAAGACAGATTCTCTCTTTTATTTTATAGTGAGTACTCGCTTGCAAGCACTACGCGCCTGCAATTCAAAGCTCAAAAGGAGCTATGAAAGAGCGGGAGCTCAATGGTAGAAGATTGGTAAGGCATATCTTTACCTGTGAGATACATTACTTCAATGGAATTTCTTTCGTAACAACACTAAACGGAAGTTATAATTAGACTGGTTCAATTAGAAATCAACGAAAAATTAAGAAATACAGGGCATACAGTCTTTCTGTCGCTACATTACGTAATGATGTCAAACATTCCGTTTGAGAAAAACAAGATGGCGTCAACGTTAATCACTTCTGTGATCACACAAAATGCAAGGAGGCTGAGCGTTGGGTGAAATTTAATAGAGTTTATTAAATGTCCTATTTCAGATATGGGATTTATAATTATCTGTACGGCTACTGGTCCCCGCTATCCAAGGCTCGCTCGATGAAATTCTGTTATGAACTGGATGATTATTGCACACTGCGAAGCTTGTATTGTAAAATGTAATGCATGTCCTCATACAATGGCATTTTTGTAAAATCATTCATGTCCACATGCCATAAATACACATCAAAGTTTGTTATAGGTTTGTTAGCGTCTGTTGTTTTTCTCAAGATAATAAAAGACAACTCCAGTGGTGTTTAATAGCTACAACTGCTGTGGAAAGAAAGAGCTCCGTAAAGTAGTTCTAAAAGCCGATACCCGGTCGTACATTAATAACTAATCCCCGAATGTTATCGGGAAGGTAATCGATCTACAGGGATTTATTTCCCCACAGGAAATAACTCCTCGTAGAGAACTGGAAAATAGCATATTTCTTTGTTACGAATGTAATGTAAGGAAATAAAGCGCTGTAGAGAAAAGCCCGTTTTCCGAGGGGATAGATTACTGTGGGGGGAAACTGTTTTCTGACAGTTTCGCATCAGTTTGTATACGGAGTTCGCAGCTGTGCCATTGCAATGCTTTTATAACAAGTTTCATACGACAAGAAAAAGCATTTTGAAATTGATTCGAGAAACTTACAATGAGTAGTCAGATCAGGGTCTACTCTTCAATCACGCATTTTTGTCCCGAACTTTATAACTAACACGGTAGCAGCCATAGACAGGTTTTATCACACCACCCACACATTGTACAGAGCGATGTGCTCGCCTATAGGCAATGCCTATCTTCATATTAATTCTAAGACAAAAGCTTTTGCTCCAAAGATTGTTACCTAATGGATTTCTGTTTTCTCCCTGATCCTTGATGAAAATGTTGCTAGCACCAAATGGAATCTCTAACACTGTTGTGTAGCCTGAAAAATATCTGACCTGTTAGCAAATGCAAACACTGAAGTTCAAGAACATTCTTAACATCAGCATATCCTATCAGGGCAGGGTTCAGTTCAAAGCATCGTCAGCTTAACAAAGTCAGTTTAATAAAGTCCTTAGTTCAGAATTTAAAGATTCTGGAAGTACACAAAATCAAGTGTGCTGAATGTTTTATGCTGAAGCAAAAATACATGAGGACAATGCACTGCAAAAGCTCTTACTTTTTTTTTGCAAAAACCACAGGTTTTTTTTTTTTTTTTTTTTTCATTTTTGCATATATTATGTTTGAAAGTATGATGTATCATTATTAAAGGCACGAAGCAGGTAGTTCTGAACAGCTTGGCCCTGAAATACGAAGAAGGGGATTATATGCTGATAATCCTTGGGTACTTATCCCCATCTCTGTGAGCCATTATTAGCACTGCTTGCCAAGGTGGTTTTAATGAGGGACTGAATTGTCTGTTTATATAGAAATATCCTAAAATTTTAATCAATTAATCCCCTTCTCATCCAACAAAATTCCAGCAATGCAGTCTAAACATCTTTCCTAGAAAGCAATTTAAGGTGAATGGGTATACATTTGCAAGCCACTCTGCCATTTTCATTTTTGCCTCCGACTCAATGGGGTTCAACTCTAAAAAGAAAAAGCAAATTCTTTCCCTGTAAGAGTAGACTGTACCCCTTTTAAAAGGGTTTTGTCACCGGCCTGGCAAGCAAACAGGAATTCACAAGAATCGCCTCCCTTTTAATTATGGTGAAAATCCATGGCGCTTTACCCACTGACCTTAAGGAAACAATGAAGGCCCAGAATAGACGGTAAGGTATGTTTTGACAACCTTGAGTTTTTTGGATTTTTTGCATAAAATCGTATGCTGTGGCTTCCACCAGGTGGACTAGTGGACTAGCAATTAGTAGTAGCATCCAAATCCATCCTATTTTGGAGCTCTCAATATAAGATTGACCAAAATCTGAAGTGGAATGGTGCTTGCATTTGTAACACAAAACTGCCTATCTTTCTGCAATACCTGATATGTATTTTGACATGTATCTCAAATACTTACTCAACAATTAATTCACAAAAAGTGTTCAAACATAAAGTCTAAGTACTGCCAAAGTGACTGCAAATATGTCTTCAGTTCTTAATAGTTTCAATGTGAAGAGAAAATAAATCAAACCTGGGGACAGATTAGTGATTTCAAATGTCCCTGTCACCTCGTTGCTTGGTACACACGTTGAGTTATCGCCTCCACACACACCACAGGCATCTATTCTTTTCTTTGACCCAATCTTCTGGTCACAACCTACAGACTATATAAATGCAAAGAATGCATTTCAATAGATAGACATGTACACCACCAAAGCATATCACTATGCCGTGGGAGTTTTTAATCCTTCTTTTCAAAGGGGGATTACTCTCTCTTTCTCTCTTTCCTTTAAGAGTAGACCCCATTTTGAGATGGCAACACTGTTCGGGGAAGCAAACAGGAAGTAATGGAAGTTGTTCCCCTTTGTGAAAATGGAAGAAATACATGGAGGTGTGGAGGTGTATTCCATGCACCTTAAGCATAAACAATGTTAATTTACATGTACTAATTGCTTTCAAAATTTAGGACAACTGTATCAAATATACCACCAATATGGAAAACACCCACACAAGCTACCTCCCTTATACCATTCTTATGGATAAGTGAACACTAGCACTGAGAGGGTGGGCTTATCTTATGTTACATTCTTTTCCCAATTTATATTTGCTTGCAGTAGGACTGGGTGACTTTGGAGTGACAGGACTGTCCTTATATAAGTTACCTCTACATGTATTTACAAAAATCTAGAATAGAATCTCTTTTAATTTTCACAATCTATTTCATCTATCATTACTGAAGTTGAAAAGTTTGGTACAATCTGAGCAAACCGTACGGAAAATAGGACTTGTCCAAAAGTGCCTCCTTTATAAGAAAGTCATTATAATATCAACCCAGTTAGCTCAGCTGTCACAGTATCAACTCCGAACATGTAGTTTGCATAGAAGTCTAGAGCCTTTTGCCTATACTGTGCCTGTTATGTCTTAGTGCCCAGCGAAATCATGTCTGACTGCTCTAAATGAACAACTAATTATTAGTAGTTTTGTTTTGTTGCTCTACGTCCACAGTAAACATCTATGGTCATGTCGGGACAGTCAGTTAACCTAACTAGAAACATGGTAACTAAAAGGGCCCCGCCTTTATGAAACTATTGATGACATTTAAGTCGTATGTGCCCAATCAGAAATAACAATACCAGCATTCTATTATCATGTTGTTCCTTCATATTAAATATGTTGTTTGAAATTAAGCCTCTGGCAGTGTCATTAAGATATGGGCAAAATACACAATTATGATTGATTAAAGCATGGGCAACAACTCTGTGAGGCAGGAAACTGATGTTACCATTCTTGCATTCTGCACACCTTCAGATCATCTAATGATGCTTTATACTTGTACCAAGTTTTATAAAAATTTCTTCAAAGGCTTTAAAGTTATACAGCAGACAAGATTTCCATACCTAAAATAACAAAGGGAAAGTGTAGTTATGGTTCTTTTTCTCTGCACATTGTCTGATGATGTTTATATTTGTACCAAGTTTTGTGAAAATATCTTTAAACAGTTTTAAAGTTAGAGAGCAAACAAGTTTTCTAGATTGTAAACTAGCAAGGGGAAAAATTCTGTAAAAATGTTGATGGAGTTACAGTTCTTGTTCTCTGCACATTGTCTGATGATGCGTTATATTATGTACAATTTCTATGAAAATATCATTGGTGGTTTTAAAGCTATAGAGCGGACCTGATTTCTATATTTAAAATTACAAAGGGGCATAATTCAGTAAAAACTGCACATTGTCTGATGATGCGTTATATTATGTACAATTTCTATGAAAATATCATTGGTGGTTTTAAAGCTATAGAGCGGACCTGATTTCTATATTTAAAATTACAAAGGGGCATAATTCAGTAAAAAATGTAGACAGATTAGGATTCTTGTTCTCTGCTCATTACCTGATGATGCTTTACATTTGTACCAAGTCTCGTGAAAATATGTCTAACTGTTTCAGAGTTATGGAGCAGACACAATTTCTGTACTCAAAATTACAAATGGGAATAATTCAGTAAATAATGTATGCAGAGTTATGGTTCCTGTTCTCTGCTCATTACCTGATGATGCTTTACATTTGTACCAAGTCTCGTGAAAATATCTCTAACGGTTTCAGAGTTATGAGCCGGACACGATTTCTGTATTCAAAATTGCAAAGGGGCATAATTCAGTAAATAGTGTAGGCAGAGTTATGGTTCTTGTTCTCTGCATATTGACTGATGGTGCTTTACATTTGTACCAAGTCTCGTGAAAAAATCTTTAAAGTTTTCAGAGTTATAGAGCGGACATAATTTCTGCACTCAAAATTTCAAAGGGGCATAATTCAGTAAATATTGTAGGCAGAGTTATGGTTCTTGTTCTCTGCACATCGTCTGATAATGCTTTATATTTGTACCAAGTCTCGTGAAAATATCTTTAATGGTTTCAGAGTTATGGAGCGGACAAGACTTCTGTACTCAAAATTACAAAGGGGCATAATTCAGTAAGTAGGCAGAGTTATGGTTATTGTTCTCCGTACATTGACTGATGATGCTTTACATTTGTACCAAGTCTCGTGAAAAAATCTTTAAAGTTTTTCAGAGTTATCGAGCGGACATAATTTCTGCACTCAAAATTTCAAAGGGGCATAATTCAGTAAATATTGTAGGCAGAGTTATGGTTCTTGTTCTCTGCACATCGTCTGATGATGCTTTATATTTGTACCAAGTCTCGTGAAAATATCTTTAATGGTTTCAGAGTTATGGAGCAGACAAGACTTCTGTACTCAAAATTACAAAGGGGCATAATTCAGTAAATAGTGTAGGCAGAGTTATGGTTCTTGTTCTCTGCACATCGTCTGATGATGCTTTACATTTGTATCAAGTCTCGTGAAAATATCTCTAACGGTTTTAGAGTTATTGAGCGGACACAAATATTGTAGGCAGAGTTATGGTTCTTGTTCTCTGCACATCGTCTGATGATGCTTTATATTTGTACCAAGTCTCGTGAAAATATCTTTAATGGTTTCAGAGTTATGGAGCGGACAAGATTTCTGTACTCAAAATTACAAAGGGGCATAATTCAGTAAGTAGGCAGAGTTATGGTTCTTGTTCTCTGCATATTGACTGATGGTGCTTTACATTTGTACCAAGTCTCGTGAAAAAATCTTTAAAGTTTTCAGAGTTATAGAGCGGACATAATTTCTGCACTCAAAATTTCAAAGGGGCATAATTCAGTAAATATTGTAGGCAGAGTTATGGTTCTTGTTCTCTGCACATCGTCTGATGATGCTTTATATTTGTACCAAGTCTCGTGAAAATATCTTTAATGGTTTCAGAGTTATGGAGCGGACAAGACTTCTGTACTCAAAATTACAAAGGGGCATAATTCAGTAAATAGTGTAGGCAGAGTTATGGTTCTTGTTCTCTGCACATCGTCTGATGATGCTTTACATTTGTATCAAGTCTCGTGAAAATATCTCTAACGGTTTTAGAGTTATTGAGCGGACACAAAATGATGACGGACGGACAGACGGACTTTCAAAGGGGCATAATTCAGTAAATATTGTAGGCAGAGTTATGGTTCTTGTTCTCTGCACATTGTCTGATGATGCTTTATATCTGTACCAAGTCTCGTGAAAATATCTTTAATGGTTTCAGAGTTATGGAGCGGACAAGACTTCTGTACTCAAAATTACAAAGGGGCATAATTCAGTAAATAGTGTAGGCAGAGTTATGGTTCTTGTTCTCTGCACATCGTCTGATGATGCTTTACATTTGTATCAAGTCTCGTGAAAATATCTCTAACGGTTTTAGAGTTATTGAGCGGACACAAATATTGTAGGCAGAGTTATGATTCTTGTTCTCTGCACATCGTCTGATGATGCTTTATAATTGTAACAAGTCTCGTGAAAATATCTTTAATGGTTTCAGAGTTATGGAGCGGACAAGATTTCTGTACTCAAAATTACAAAGGGGCATAATTCAGTAAGTTGGCAGAGTTATGGTTCTTGTTCTCCGTATATTGACTGATGATGCTTTACATTTGTACCAAGTCTCGTGAAAAAATCTTTAAAGTTTTTCAGAGTTATCGAGCGGACATAATTTCTGCACTCAAAATTTCAAAGGGGCATAATTCAGTAAATATTGTAGGCAGAGTTATGGTTCTTGTTCTCTGCACATCGTCTGATGATGCTTTATATTTGTACCAAGTCTCGTGAAAATATCTTTAATGGTTTCAGAGTTATGGAGCGGACAAGACTTCTGTACTCAAAATTACAAAGGGGCATAATTCAGTAAATAGTGTAGGCAGAGTTATGGTTCTTGTTCTCTGCACATCGTCTGATGATGCTTTACATTTGTATCAAGTCTCGTGAAAATATCTCTAACGGTTTTAGAGTTATTGAGCGGACACAAAATGATGACGGACGGACAGACGGACGGACAGACAGACAGACGGACGGACAAGGTGATTACTATAGGGCCAATTTGTACCAAGTCTCGTGAAAATATCTTTAATGGTTTCAGAGTTATGGAGCGGACAAGACTTCTGTACTCAAAATTACAAAGGGGCATAATTCAGTAAAATAGTGTAGGCAGAGTTATGGTTCTTGTTCTCTGCACATCGTCTGATGATGCTTTACATTTGTATCAAGTCTCGTGAAAATATCTCTAACGGTTTTAGAGTTATTGAGCGGACACAAAATGATGACGGACGGACAGACGGACGGACAGACAGACAGACGGACGGACAAGGTGATTACTATAGGGCCTCCGCAGACTTCGTCTGGCGGGGCCCTAATTACACTATTCCTGGGCAGGCTTAGACCTCCGAAGCGTTTAACCAGTACTAAGTGCACATATATTTCACCAGTAACTGACAACTGCCCTATTTGAATCAGTGGAAGGAGAAACAAAAGTAAGTGGCCGGACTGGGTATCGAACCCGAGATCCCTGGCTCTTGAGTCAGATGCACTACTGAGTGATGATTGCTATATTCAGTGGAGTTTTGAGGATAACTGAGGAATAATTTGTCTGATTTCTCAACAAAAATTTATTTTGTGAACCCTTATTAGAACCATCTCACTGAGATGGTTCTAATGAGGGTTCACAATATATATTTTTATAGAAAATAAGTCAATTATCCCAAAATTATCCCTGTAACCCTTCTTATCTGGAGCTCTGTAGTATTGCTATTATCATTAAAGTTACCTTACAGCTTCCATTAACACATATATGATGCCCATCAGAATGACATTTAGTTCCATCTATCACCTTGTCTGCTAGCTTGTGGTAAAATTCAAACCCCTCTGGAAAGCATAAAAGCTCACAAGTTTGCCCATCTGAAAAAAAAAGATATTCAATCAATATTCTAGTGAACACTCAATATTATAGCAAAACAACAATGATTGATTGATTGATTTAATGCTTAACGTCCACCGTAAACAACTATGGTCATGTCGGGACGGTCAGTTAACCTAACCACACTATTCCTGGGCAGGCTTAGACCTCCTAAGCGGTTAACCAGTACTAAGTGCACATACTTTCGCCAGTAACTGACAACTACCCTTCTTGAATCAGCGATGGATGGAGAAACGAAAGTATGTGGCCAGACCGGGTTTCGAACCCAGGACCTCTGACTTATGAGTCAGGTGCCCTACTGATTGCGCTACGCGGCCGGCAATACAACAATGAAGCAACATTGATTCAATGTCATGACATTGAATCAAAATTGATTCAATATTGTTTCAATGTTGTGTGTCTGCAGGGATAGTTCTACAGCTGTCATATGACCAGTTTTATTAATCCACATCAAACTCCTAATGACAATTTTGATGACTTGGTAGTTTTACATCCTTTTCAACAGTACATCAGTCATATCAGGATGATTGGAGGGTGTTTACGAAGAATTCTGTACAATGAATAGCCATTTTGGTTCAAACAGAAACTCACTTCCAGCTGGACTCGAATCTGCTATCCCCGTGATCCAAAGTCGGAAGCGCTAAGTACTCTGCTTCCCTCAACCTCCTAATGCTTTGTTTCAGGTGTCAGACATTGTCAAAATAATGTTGCAACAGCACCCAAAAATTTTATATGCAACACATATGCTTGAGTACTGCAATGAATATGTAAAGGCATATAAGGGTAACCAGAAATTTGCAGAACACTTAAGGTGAATGGGTACACTTTCAGGGGAAAGAACTCTTGTCATTTTAATTTTTTTTTGCCTTGCTTCTCAATAAAGGTCAGGAATGGTGGTGGTGTAGAGGTTTACACGCTAGACTACCAATCCAGGGATGGCAGGCTCGATCCCCTGCCCCTTAGGTCTTCCAGATGTGACTTCCAACAGGATCCCATCTCCACTTGACCTATGTGTTGGTGGGATGTTAATCGCTCGCTTGCTGGCTCACAATTCTTTTCTTTAAGAGTAGACCCCATTCTGGAAAGGCTTCATCGCCCAGGGAATCAAACAGGTAGAAGCAAATGTTTTTTCCATTTGTAAAAATGGTGAAAAAACATGAAGGTATATCCACTCCATACACCTAAATAGCTACTATTATGGCATGTGGCAAAACAGGTCTGGCTCCTGTGGTCCCAACTATTACATGTACGTACGTCCATAATATGGCTTCCACTGATATAAGACTCCATCAAGAGGTGTACCATTGTGTTCTTCACACTGAGCTGCCCTGAAGTCCCTCTTGTCTTCACATTCCTACAAACAAGTCATAACATCAAAATTCTAAACATTGGGACACCTAAAATAATTTCAGGATTCAAGATTTAATAACACATGTACTGTTTGGTCAAGTCATGCTTGTTTTGAGAGGCCATAAAATCAATCAGGCAGTTTGTGGTGTTTTGCAAGCACATATAATAGTTTCGTTGGTCAGACAAGGGGGACATCACTATACATGATCAGCTCTACTGCAACCACCGACTGCCGCCTTGATGCAACCTTTTCTCTCACAGTAGTAAAATTTTGAAAGACAAACCAGCAGAAAAGTTCCATCTACCAACATGCCATGCAACAGTTTTAGTTCTTGTCTCATGATGCTTATGATATGGCATTTACCAGAACAGGGTTTGCATACTGTCAGACAAAAATCCATGGAGTACATACACTACCTTTGCCATCTCTGCAGGGGCCAGGTAAGTGAGTATTTGATAACAGGGGGATATAATTTTTTGTTTGCTTTTTTTCTTCTCAAAACCATTATAGTGGGGCAGATATGTAACAAATTTTGGCCGAATTGTGCACTCTTTGATAAAAGCATGAAATTTGGTACATAGTTAGATTGGACCAAAATATGAATTTTCAGGGTGGATGCCAAGCTGAATTTTGCCTATTTCGGCGGCCATCTTAGTTTATCAAAATGGCGTCTGTCTCATAGGTAAGTTTCATACTGATCAGAGCCCATTACATTTTGTTTAGACTTTGAGCTTATAAAAGCCCCCCTGTCATATGGAGGAACTCTAGAGAGTACTGTTTGCAGAAGTTCCTATTAAAATTGTGTTGGTTTATACCTGTAAACCTACTGATTATGGGTTAAGCCCACATGTGTAGATAACATATATATATTTCCACAGAACCATATAATTTGAATGCAGAAACATTTCGTTTTGTTTCTGTCAGCCTTTCACCCTTTTTTCCCATCTTCAAATAGTGGAATAATTACAGTCTGCATGAATTTTTTTATCATTTTCAACTACTGGGGTAACGTAAATAACATTTAGTCATAAAAGTCCATTATAATACCACTTTTGAACTTTCTTCACTGTGTCTCAATACTATTATCAATATGACATTCTTTCATTTCTTAAGAAACGTTGCTCCTTGAGACCTCTGACACTTTAATAGTTAGGTTAAAGGTGACTTGACGTGTGTTTTATACGTTACGACAAACAGGATACTGCAAACTAATAATGTTTCTAGTCATGAAAAGCTCTGAGGACAGTCACTCTTTTCTGGCATTTTATTACCTAAATTAACATTATTAATAACGTACTTGCCTAACTACTTAACTGTTTTGTCATCCTTTTAATGATGCTAGCAAACATGATATTTATTATGAAAAATGATTAAAAAGTTAAATTAAATAAAAGAACAGAGCCATCACTGTAGAGAAAATAAAGTCCTGCCGTTGTAGGACAGCACTTTATGTAGAAGTAAAGTCAAGAGATAAGCAGTCAACAGTCAGTCTTATAAAAATACCGCCCCAAAAGCGTTAATTTAGAAGTCTAAGAGCGTCTAGTATGATATGTAATCTACAAAACATACAAGAGCATTGTCTTACACTGTTTATTGAAAAGATGTAGCATATTAAGTGCAAACAAAAGAAAGACTGTTGATAAGAGAAATATAAACAGAAATTTGAAGATTTTGGGAACAGAATGTTACATGTAAACTTGGGTTGCAGAGCACATTTACTTTAGTTAAGGTTCTATGGGTAGTATACGTTACACAAGAAATGCCATTTCTCAACTAAACCATCATGTAAAATAAAAAAATTACTGCATAATGTCAAAATACTACGAGTTTTACAACACAGCTTTACGTTGTCTATTTTGTAATGCTCCTACCTCTGATGCCTTAAGCAGGACTTTTGGAATAAAATATCGAAACATGAACTGAAAGCTAATGATACGAGGAGTTGAGTAATGGGCTATGTGGATATTCGAAGCTGGTTTCGATAAATTCTTCCTTTTACGACAATCTTCATTCTATGCAGCAGTTTTGTTTTATTATTTTTTTCTTACCTTATCAATGCTTATATATTCAACAGTTTCTTGAGGGGTGCCTAAGTATGGGAACTTAAGTAGTTGTTATTGACAATATTTTATTTTTACAAGTAATAATAATCTGCAGTGTTCCAATTGCACAAAATGCAATGACAAATGAAAAAAAGACTACGTATATTAATCAACATCAATGTTACTACTTAGGGATTTAAAGGCAAATCTCAGTTCCTCATCTCCTAAATGGACCTGCAGTATGACTAATAATTAAACAAGAACAAACATAACAAGTAATTTACTAATTAGTCACACCTTATATGTAGTAAGGGCGCGTTTACACGACCAAAGTTTCCATGACAAAGTAGGTTTGTCACAGAAAAAATTGCTCATGTAATGCCAAAATATGACAATGTTTCTATGACAAATAAATATGGTAAAGTTACTTCGATAAATTTAAATTTGTCCGTGTAAACGGAGAACTTTGCTAAAGATTATGTAACGAAGATTTTTTATTTTACTATAAGCGTGGAAAATGTGACAAAGATTTTGTTTCATCGCTGCAGGTAACTTTGACGAATAATATTTGGTCGTGTGAACACTGCAGCAAATATTTCATTGCCAAAGTTTATGTGACAAAGATTCTATGGCACATTTTCTTTAACAAATAATTTGCTACGTGTAAGCGCAAAATGTTTATCATACTTTCTTTGTTAAAGTTTCTGTGACATAGAAACTTTGCTCGTGTAAACGCGCCCTAAAACGTTATGTATAGGGCAGAAACAAATAAAATAAGTTATACCTATACATATCAGGGACAAACTAAATTAAATGTTATTCTAATTAATCTTTTTGCCTAGTTTGTTGTAATCATTTCGGGAAAGGGGTAAGGGAGGTGGGGGTGGGGAGTAAATAATTTATTGATGATGAAGTCCTGCTGCTTATGAAACAGTGTTCTCAATACAACTTGACAATATAAAAGAATATACTAATACAATAAATAATTTATTACAAGTTGTTTGAAAGTAATTTTGCTGTTGTAATATTTTAGGTGTTGATAATAGTAAGCCGTAATAGGCAAAGATGGTGGTGCAAAATTACCTGATCAGGAAAGCTCTAATTTCCATGTCTCACTCTGAAGATTTGCACTTTTTTCATTTTCCTTACAGTAATATGCGGCAGTATAAATGACGAGAGCTACATGTATACAAACAGATAACGTTTATTACCACTCAGGTACACATTTAATGTGATATTCAACCTTAACCCTGATCAAAATATTTACTTGTCAAATGTGTCATCAAAAGGTTATTATAGTGAAGCTGCTGCAAAACTATGTTTTAAAAGAGTCAGAGCCAGAGTATGCCATTCGTAAAGATCTTTGTTTTTTTCTGTTGTACTACAGGGAATATTGAAAATCTACGTATACTACATGTATCTGAATATAGTTGACAGGTTAACACTTAGAGCATTGAAAGCCTAGCTGCAGTCTGAAACTGACTCTTTACAACAGTTTGCAATTTTAATTATCTGACACCACTAACAATTATATACAAACCACAACTGTGTTACTCAACGTTACCACTAAACCTACCTTCAGATACATGTTTAAATCATATGATTATAGTTAAAAACATACAACGATGGTTTTCCAATATAGTAGCATATGCTTCTGGCTACTTAAGATGAAATGCAGATCAAACTGAGGATACACTAGTTACCATTTACACGTGTATCTATTTCTCGAAGTCATTCTTCAAAATTGTATGGACCCTTACAAAAATGTTTCGTTCTAGATTCAAGTAATTTTTCAGTGTTGTATTGATTACTTCAAAAGGAGCCAATCTGTTCTCTTTAATACGTGCATAATTTGAAAATGAATAATAGTGTTAGTTCAGTAAGGGCCACATTTATCAACCATCAATTTTGGTTTATTTAGATTATTGTTGTTTGTTAGTACCTTTGCTACTGTTATGTACGTTACACATCGAATATGATTTTTTCCTTTTAAATCCTTATATAACTTTGTGCATTAAGATAAACTCAAATACATTTAAGGATTAAACTATGTTTTTTGCTTCTTTTATAAATTATGAGTTAGGCAAAATGATTTATTATGTAGACTAAAGTAACAAGAAAAATTAACAAGTAAAAGAATTGCTATCGTCATCCAGTTAATAAGTTTTATTCACTAGAAGAAGAATTAAATCTGCAAAACAATGATATTTTGAAAGGTTTTGTTCACCAGGTGGTGAGGAATTGTGATTCACTGTATTCCATCTCCATACATTATCGATAAGTGTCATGTCTACGCCCAGGAGCATAGATCAGAAAAGCCGAATAATAGACAAGTTTGAGCACATCATGGCGAAAGTTCAGCTAAACATGTTCAGAAACACAAAACTGGTCTTTCTAATGATTTCCGATTCTGTTTATCATAAAATGCAGTTTCAGTGGCGGCCATTTTGAAATTCAAGATGGCCACCATAAATGGAATTTTCCGGCTTGGCATCCACCCTGAAAATGCTTAGAATAGCTTTGTCTAGCATTGTGCCAAATTTCATGCTTTTATCAAAAAGTGCACAATTATTTCACATATCTGCCCAGCTATTATGTTAGGAGCCCTCATCTGAACTGCCTCTTCAAGTTTATACCATAATGTTTCCATCAGCTTTGACAGAAATTATTCAAAATTACCATCAAATAATTCCTCTTATCTAGAACTACATACCTGAGTATTGCACAATCTGTATGAGTGTCCTCTCCCCTTGCACTTTTTCGAAGTACTGAAAACAGGAAAAAACAATGTTCAAAGTCTTCTTATTTGAAATACTCAAAAGCATTATAACAGTTTTTAAGGTGAATTAGTACACTTTCATGAGAAGCAATGCATTTTCATATTTGTCTCCCATCTCAAATGGGGTCAACTCTCAAAAGAAAGAATTTGCTCTTCTATAAGCAAATTCTTTCCTCTAAAAGTAGACCCCATTTTGGAAGGGCATCCAGGGAGCAAACAGGAAGTCACAAAAGTTGTTGCCCTTTGTAACAAAACCTAACCAGATACAGGACAGCTTTTCTTCAGCACCTTACCCATCACATAAAAAACTTTGACCAAAACATCCAATTTGTATGCTGACGCTAACACCAACGCCGTGGAGACAATGATTACCTCTTCATGTACTTTTGTACAGGCCAGAATCAGCATACACATTAAACCGGCTTCTTAGATAATTTTTCAGTGCCTGAATAAACACCATTTGAATACACTTCAGTTTGGCTAGATTGTGATTTTCATGAAAATCACAATCTAGCCAAACTGAAGTGTATTCAATCTTTCCACCACAAACGCTTTTCACTTTAAAGCCAAACTAGAAATTGTGATTGTGAAACACTATGCCCCCAAACATATGCTTGCCACTAAAGGTGTCAAACTTTAGAATGTCTAAGTCTCAAAAGGTGTTACTTAATCTTTACAAAAATTTAACCCAATCAAGAACTACTATCATACCAAAAATCAGCTTCCTAGGTCAAGCAGTTCAAAAGTTGAAAGAAATACAAATTCAAACAAGGGCCAAAACTGCATCAAAATTTTACAGAATTCTCCCAATAATTAATCAGGTAATCTACTTCTCATACCCATTCAGTGTACCACATATCAAGGCCATAGCTCAAATACCTTTTGAGATATCTTGCTAACAAGTCAATAATCTCATTTTTGAAATGGGGAATAACTCTGAAAAGGGGGATAATTCAGAAGAGAAAAAATACATGTCAGTTATTTTTCAATGAGAAATCCATATATGACATTTCAAGACCCTATGCTTAGTGGTTCTTAAGCACAGTAGCTGCATAAGTATTCAGCATCAGGGGAAATAACTCTGTTATTAATGAATGCAGTGTAACCTACCCTTAACTAAAATATTTAACTAATCAAGAACTACTTCCATACCAAAAATCAGCTTCCAAGGTCAAGTGGTTCAAAAGCTGGAAAAATGCCAAATTCGAACAAGGGCCATAGCTCCATCAAAATTTCATAGAATTCTCTCAAAAGTTAATCAGGTAATGTACTCGTCTTACTTGAGCAGTAAATTGAATATCAAGGCCATAGCATAACACTTTTTGAAATATCTTGCTAACAAGATAATCATCTCATTTTTTATACCCTGCCACATGTTAGTGGAGGGGTATTATGTTTTCCCGCTGGCTGTCCGTGTGTCTGTCCGTCCGTCGTACGTACGTCCGTCCGTCCGTCCGTCCGGTCGTCCGTGAGCACTTCGTTTCCGTTCGATAACTTGAGTATTTATTAATGGATTTTATTCATACACGGCATGTGCATTGGTCTTGGGAAGATCTCACTTGGGATTGTTAATGGGCAAATTTCGATGTCTTCTTATGGAGTTATTGCCCTTTTCATGGTCTTAAAAACAGTTTTTGGTCTGTAGTTCTTTTACACTTTGAAATATCTTGATGAAATTTCACAGAAATGATCGAAGTAACATAAGCTTTCAGTTATAAGCAGAATTTTGTCCACCTGGATTATCTGCCCCTGCCCTAGGGCTATATACATGTATGAAATAATGAAAAAAAATGTATAAAATTAGAGTCGAAAGGGATTTTTCTGAAACTTGTAACAAATTATCATATTGATATAAGCTTTATGTCTTGATCAAAATTTTGTCCCCCAGTGGTTATCTGCCCCTGACACATGCTGTATACATGTATGAAATCATGAAAAAATCAATATTAAATCAGATTTTCGGTATATCTTGATGAAATTTCATAGAAATGATTAAGATAACATAAGCTTTCTGATACAAGTAGTATTAAGTCCACATAGGTTACCTGCCCCTGCCCCAGAGCTATATCAGGGATACAGACTAGCGGTCGCCCACTCGCCCACTGCGAGTAAAAAATCGGGTGGGCGCCTAAAATTGAAATGATAGTCGCCCAGTTTGCGATCGTAAGCTGTCGGCGAGTGTCTGGCGTGTTTTCGGCTTGGAGTAAAATCCGCCACATCTAAGGGTATTGCTAACTTCCGCGCCGATATCGGCTATGAATATTCGGTGTTCCGTCATACTTGTGTGTTGGATTTTACTCACTATCGAGAAAAAACATGGCCGCCTCCTTGTAAAGGAAGATAGATAGATAGACGGATTTGTCAGCTAAAAATCTTAACCGTTTATAGATTTTTCGCGCGTAATATGGCGATACATCGCTGGTGTTTCACACCCGGTTGCTAAAAGGAAACAAAACCGTGAAGAAAGGAGGGTTTACTACAAAGCCTACGGAAACGGCGCAATTCTCGCGCAGATTCTGAATAAAAGATTCCCATGTTTTAAATGTGGGCCCCTAAATTTCTGGCTGGGCGACTAAGTTTCAGTTTTTAGGGGCCCAGCTTGCTCCTATGAAAAATGAGTTAGTCTGTATCCCTGTATATACATGCATAAAATTATGAAAAAATTCTGTTCATGAGGTACATGTCATGATAAAAAAAATGTATAAAAGATAGAAGACGGGGTATTGGTTTGCAGTGGCGGGGTATTACGCAGCCATTTACGATGCTTTTATTTAAAAGGGGCATAATGCTAAAAAGGTGGATAAGAAGGAAGAGAAAACTAGACAATCACTAAAGGTGATGAATGCCCCCGCCATATGCCTCACTAGATGAGTAATGTGTTAAAACATATTTGTGTGAAGTTACATCAAAATCTGTCAATAAATAAAGGTGCTAGAGGGATGACTGAGTTTTTCTTAAAAATAGCAACTGTGACCTTGACCTTGGAACTACAACCCTGGAAGGTTTACTTGTCCAAGATATTGTCATACTTAATATATGTGTGAAGTTATATCAAAATCAGTTAATAAATAAAGGCGCTAGAACCATGACAAAGATTTACATGTACCTATAATAGCATCTGTGACCTTGACCTTGGACCTACAATGAAACGTAAATTTGTCCAAGATATTGTCAAGTTAAATATTTGTGTCAAGTTATGCCAAAATCATTCCAGAGGGATGACAGCATATTTTCTAAAATAGCAAATATGACCTTGACCTTTACCCTGAAACTCTGGATCACGAACTTGTCCAAGATATTGTCACACTAAACATTTGAGTGAAGTTACATCAAAATTGTCAATGAATAGAGGAGTAGAGGAATGATAAAGTTTTTTTTCTAAAAATAGCAACTGTGACCTTGACCTTGGACCTGCGGTGCTGAAACAGTAATTTATTCAAGATATTGTTATACTTAACATTTATGTGAAATTACATCAAAATCGATCTATAAATGAAAGCGCTGGAGCAATGCCCTAGTTTTTCTGAAAATAGCAACTGTGACCTTGACCTTCATCCTACAAACCTGAAACGCAAAGTTGTTCGAGGTACTGTCATACCCAATAAAGCTGTGATGTAATACCAAAATCTGTTAATAAATGAGGCCGCTAGAGCGACGATAAAAGGTGAGATTGTATTTAAGCTATGGAAATATGGTCAAAATATGTATGTTATTCAAGGGGACATAATTCTGCAACCAAGACCTTAATCAAAGTTATGTTTCCTTTATGCACATGTTCAATGCATGTCTGAACTGTGTTGCA
Organism: Ctena decussata; assembly: GCA_963989385.1. NCBI lineage: Eukaryota > Metazoa > Mollusca > Bivalvia > Lucinida > Lucinidae > Ctena > Ctena decussata. The sequence continues at coordinate 28,483,530 of OZ022499.1, read as the reverse complement.
AGTTTCAAATCCCTACATCAAATACTAATGGAGGAGTTGCAGAGACAAGAACAGTACTACAAAGTGTAAAATATCGTCAAAATATGCATGTCATTCAAGGGGATGTAATTCTGCCATAATGACCTGGATCGAAGTTTTGTTTCCTTTATGCACATGTTTAATGCATGTATGAACTGTGTTACAAGTTTCAGATCCCTTCATCAAATACAATTGAAGGAGTTGCAGAGACAAGAACAGTACTACAAATGTGAAAAATGGTCAAAATATTTATGTTATTCAAGGGGACATAATTCTGCAATGAAGACCTTAATCAAAGTTCTGTTTCCTTTATGCACATGTTCAATGCATGTCTGAACTGTGTTGCAAGTGTCAACTCCCTACATTAAATACTGTAGGAGGAGTTGCGGAGACAAGAACAGTACTCAAATGTGAAATATGGTTATAATATGTATATTATTCAAGGGGACATAATTCTGCAACCAAGACCTTAATCAAAGTTCTGTTTCCTTTATGCACATGTTCAATGCATGTCTGAACTGTGTTGCAAGTTTCAACTCCCTATATCAAATACTGTAGGAGGAGTTGCGGAGACAAGAACAGTACTCAGATGTGAAATATGGTCAAAATATGTTTATTATTCAAGGGGACATAATTCTGCAACCAAGACCTTAATCAAAGTTATGTTTCCTTTATGCACATGTTCAATGCATGTCTGAACTGTGTTCCAAGTTTCAGCTCCCTGCATCGAATACTGTAGGAGGAGTTGCGGAGACAAGAACAGTACTACAAAGTGTGACGGACGGACGTATTTACGGACGTATTTACGGACGTATCCACGGACGGACAAGGGCAAAACTATATGCCCCTCCCCACTTCGTGGCGGGGGCATAAAAAAATATGTGTCAGCTATTTTTCCATGAGGAATGCATATATGAAATTTCAAGACCCTATGCTTAGTGGTTCTTAAGCACAGTAGCTGCATAAGTATTCAGCATCAGGGGAAATAACTCTGTAATTAATGAATGCAGAGTTACCTACCCTTAACTAAAAATATTTAACTAATCAAGATCTACTTCCATAACAAAAATCAGCTTCCTAGGTCAAGTGGTTCAAAAGTTGGAAAAATGCCGAATTCGAACAAGGGCCATAACTCCATCAAAATTTCACGAAATTCTCTCAAAAGTTATTCAGGTAATTTACTCCTCATACCTGATCAGTATACCAAATATCAAAGTCCTAGCTTAAATAGTTTTTGAGATATCTTGCTAACAAGATTTCAACTCAGTTTTTGAAAAAGGGGCATAACTCCAGAAAGGGGCTCAGAAAAGAAAAAAAATATATGTCAGCTATTTTTCCTTGAGGAATCCATATATGAATTTTCAAGATCCTATGCCCAGTGGTTCTTAAGCACTGTAGCTGCATAAGTATTCATTGGATTGGATTGGATTTGATGCTTAACGTCCACGGTAAACAACTATGGTCATGTCGGGACGGTCAGTTATTCAAAAGTTATTCAGGTAATTTACTCCTTATACCTAGTCAGTATACCAAATATCAAAGTCCTAGCTTAAATACTTTTTGAGATATCTTGCTAACAAGATTTCAACTCAGTTTCTGAAAAAGGGGCATAACTCCAAAAAGGAGCATAACTCGGAAAAGAAAAAAAAATATATGTCAGCTATTTTTCCATGCGAAATCCATATATGAAATTTAAAGACCCTAGCTGGCAGGGTTCCAAAGTTATGGCAGGCATCAAAAAGTGTGACGCACGGACATGCCAAAAGCAATATGCCTCAACAACTTTTCCAAAGTTGGGGGCATAAAAAGTTGAATTTGCTAACAGTGTAGGACCACATGATGCTGCTCATAATACGCCGCCTCATCTGAGTTTACACTATTTGCCACCGAGTCTTTGAATTCTAAATATGATACAGAGCAGACAAAACATTGTTTTGTTTCTTTTAATTTTGCAGACATATATTTTGTTGTCTGTTTTTTTGGCACAAAATGGTTAACTTTGATCACTGAAAGAGAAATTTGAGCATAAAATCACAAACAGAATGACAAACAGTGCTGATCTTGAATTATGAGCCATATCCCATCTTCATCTGCACTGCTTGCACAGGTTTCTAATTTGGCGCGTCACAGTCTGACAAGATTTACCTATTAATGACTTGTGGGCTCTTCTACTCCACACTTCAGATGGGTCCATTTTCAACATGAGGGTTGTCCAATTTAATTTTATTAAATGATTTATTTTCTCAAGAAATCCTGGACTTAATGCAAACATTGTATGCTATGATCATTCTGCAGCATATGATCTGGCCCTACACTGTTCTTAAACAGGATGCTAGGCATTAATATATGAGCCGCGACGTGACAAAACCAACAATGTGGTTGTGCGCCCAGCGCAGACTCAGATCAGCCTGGGCATCCGCCCAGTCTGATCAGAGTCTTCGCTGTCCGCATGGAGGTAGCTCAGTCCCTTAGCTACCCTTTGAGCACTGAACGAAGAGTTTGACCAGACTGGGCAGATGCCAAAGCTGATCTGAGTCTGTGCTGGACGCACAACCACATTGTTGGTTTTCTCGTGTCGCGGCTCATATTAAGTTGATAAGCACTGCATGGTATCGTATGGCATAAGTGTAGTTGGATCAGGGTCTCCCCTTTTCGCAAAATAAAATACATTAATCCTGGAAAACTGAAAAAGTTAAAAGCAATGACTCTGATCAGTTTGTGCAGGCTGATTTGAGTATTTTCACTGTATGCACACAGCTTAACCCTAATAGCATGCTAAAAAAGCAGATGACAAAATAAACATCTGCAAAATTTCAAAAAATGCTTCTTCCAGTTAAGCTATATATCACATTGAGAATTCAAAGACTAGAGGGCATACGGTGTAGATCCAGATGAGGTGGCTCATTATGAGCTACCTCATCTGGATCTACACTGTTTGAAAATTCAACTATTTATGTTTCTAGCACTCTAAGTGTTAAGATCCTGTTTGATGGCTCTCTGTTATAAGAGAAGTAAAAACTACGACTGTCCTACACATCATCAACACATGTTATCACGCTATAAGGGAAGTAAAAACTATGAATTTCCTACCCATCTTCAACACACAGTCTCTCCCTTGTCTTAACACCACCTCCACATGACCTAGAACAAGATGAGGATTTCCCCCATGCTGTCCAGCTGGCTTGATGACTATTATAAACACTCTGAAATCAAACAAAAAGAGTATACTGTATTTCTGTTTCCTTAACTCTTTGGCTTTGACTTTTTCCCTCTGCAATGCCCAAGTAGAAGCCTGGCACTCCCGCCCCTCCCCGCACACACCCCCTCCCCCTTCTCCCCTGAGACTATGTTCAGCAGTTGGGATAGGGATCACTATTGTTGTGGGCAGCGTGAACTAATTGTTTCTCCCATAGACTTCTATAGTGACCCCTACTGCCTGTAACAGTGTGCCTCCCTTTATACACTGTTACTTCACTATCCAGATTTGCTCTAATTTCAAGCTAAAATGTTGATCAAGAAGATGAAATAAGAGAAACACCACCTTACCCAGCACTTTCTACCTCTACAGGATGTTGATAGCCAGCAACTACCTATCCCGCAGAAAAGCGCAGAAGATTTGCTAAACATCACCTGTCATTAATTTTGGCTCCACAGACCAAATCAAAAATACTTATTTCTTTACAATGTCCATAATATCAAACAAAACTGATTTCTACATGTCACTAAAACATCACTTTCAACCTCATCAGCATTATTAACCAATCAGAGAGCACCATGTGACAATAATATTTCCAAGCTTCCCTGCACCTTTTTGAATTTCCCGGTTTCCTATAGGAATTGGTTCCCGGTGCCCTATTGTCCCAGATGTTTTGACAGCTTATCAAAAGCAAGCCCCACTTCCCCACTCTCAAACCCCGGGACTATGTTCAACAGCTGAGATTGTGATTGCTATCATGCTCTGATGATGCCATTCTCTGCCTGATGATGCCATTCTCCTCTGATTCAGCAGATGACAAAGGGGGCCATAAGTGTGCAGCACCTCCACCCCTCCCCGGGACTATGTTCAACAGTTGGGATTAGGATCTCTATCATAGTCCCAGATGTTTCGACAGCTCATCAAAAGCCCTGCTAATGCCTTGCACTGCAGAGACTAGTCCTGAGACTCATGCCGTTAGGTTCCGCTATGCTTCACTACAACATGTTGTATGACAGAGTACACAACGGCATATGAAAGAGGTCTATGCAGAGACAACACTCAGCTAAAAACACAGTTCCTAAGCCCCACCATCCCTGGCACCTGGTAGTTTCTCGGCCCTAGGGTACCTGCAGTTACAAAGACTGGTGCACTATACTGATTCCCACCCTGCAACATCTAGGGGAGAGTCGGGTAACTTCGGACAGGCGGGTAAATTCGGACAGATCATGGCAAACAGTGAAAATCCAGATGAGACGGCTCATTTAGAGCCATCTCATCAGGATTTTCACTGTTTTCCCAGTTAATTTTGTTTTAATTCCAAACAACTCACATATTAGGGAAACAATGTCACTGTCCGAATTTACCCGCCGTCCGAAGTTACCCGACTCTCCCCTAATTACTCATATAACACATTTGAACATCATACTTTTTTGTAGCTTGAATATGTAGGGAATAGTTCCAGAGAAAACTGACAAAATTTCAATGTTCTAGATGCAAAAATGAAGAGAAATGGATATTCTGTAAGTGACCATACTCATATTTTTAAAATCTGTAAACAGCAATAGGGTCATAAAATTATCTGTAATTTGTGGAACTGTGACAGCTGCTAACATGTATTTTCCTTCCACAAACCATCTGACATACCACGGTACGAACATCTAGTAGGCGCCTACTATTCGGCGGGAATATCCGGGACAATAATATCCGGGATATAGGGAGTGATTATGCATACGGTTCAATATCTCTGCTTCTACAGCATAGAATTAAACATATTTGGTATCACTGTAAAGATAAGACTCCAATCTAATTGACCTTATAAAAAAATAACTTGATAAGGACATTTAAGTATAGTTATTTAGATATAAAATTTCCGGGACGATCCGAAATGGCACGCGACCATGAGGGACCATGTCAGATATTTTCTAAATATCTCGACTTCTATTTTATATATTTAAAAAAATTGGTATCATTCTAATTTTAAGACTCCCCTCTAAATGGTCATATATGAGAAATAATATTTTGATGATTATTTTATATACTTTTTTATATATAAAATTTCCGGGACGACCCGGGATGGCACGCGGCCATGAGGAACCTTGTCAGATGTTTTCTGAATATCTCAACTTTTAGTTTATATATTTCAAAAAAATTTGTATCATTCTAAATTTAAGACTCCCCTCTAAATTGCCATATACGAGAAATAATATTTTGATGATTATTTTAAATACTTTTTTAAATATAAATTTTCCGGGACGTTCCGGTTTCGCACTCGGCCGTGATGAGGGGTGTCAGGTATTGAATTAATATCTTAAAAACAGGTCAGGATAAATAAAAAATTTTGTTATTCTTGAAAATGTGATATTTTTGTCTAAATAAATATATATTATAAACACTTTCATTACATTAATTTTGTATAGTTATTTAGGTAAAAAAAAATCGGGACGATCCGGGTTCCGCAGACGGCCTTGAGAGGTGTGTCAGATATTTCCTTGACTTCTCAAAAATATGTCAATATAAAAGAATAATTTTGCTAACATCGCACGTTGAAAATACGTCAAATCGACGTTATTGCAGCTTTGTGATGTCATATCGACGCCGCTATGACGGTGGCTTAGTATCAGACTGTGGTACTTCTATTAAATATTTTCAAAGATTGTGTAAGTCTATTGATTAAGAAAAAAAAATGTTTACATGGTCGAAATCAGAAATCACTTAAATGTGTTTATTTAATGTATTTATTTTGGTTATTTATTTATTTAGCTAGTGCACATATATCAAAAAATCACAAGCTAAGTCTCAAATTAATGTCAAAGCTCTGTCACAGTGTACGGTCTTCTTTATGTTAATCCTCACATGCCTAGTGTCATTGGCGAAAATGCAAACCCAGATCAGACGCCGCAGACTATGCAGAATAGCTATGGGCTAGCTTCTATCTTGTCCGGACTTTGAATTAAAACAGTGAATCTATACACTGTGAAAAACCCGTACATTTTACGTTAAAATATCAGGCAGTTGGCTGCCAGGCCCTTTACCGTATAAATATAGGGATAGTATCTTAATTTTTAATACTGAAATGACTGCATTGTGTAAAGACCTCCCATTTGGGCACACGACGTTGAACAAGCGTTAATGCTACTTTAATTCTACATATCATTTTTATTGATTAGAAGTTGCATGCGGATAAAGCAAGTTTTTTGTACAGTCGTTTCCATATTTCAAAAATATGCTTCTATCCGGCTTATTTTACGGAAAGGGCCTGGTAGCCAGTTGCCGAGTCCTATACCGTAAAATCTACGGACTTACGGCCGTTGAGCGTGAGCGGTAATGCTTGTGTAATAGTATGTTTTCTTTGTTTTAGAAAAAATGTATCGTTTCAGCATCAATCGTGACTTGATCCATTTAAGTTCATTTTCAAAGTAGTACTTTATACGCTCCGTGCCAGACAAATGAGTGTGCTGGCACAGAAGGTATAGAATATTGCTGTTTGAACAGGCTGACATAGATCGTAGCATTACTGTCGTGATATTTTCATATTTTTATTCATGATCATTAAGCAACTTTGCTTTGTACTACCAAAATAATTCCAGTATTGATACATGGCACGAGTATGACACGGGTCGTTAACTCGCAGTTAGTGTACAAACTTTACGGGTCATTACTTCAAAAAATACGATTTTTCATATTTTAAGTACTTTACCACTGATTGTAAAATATACTGATATTCCAATTCATTTTCAATGTAGAACTTATTACACTCGATGCCAGCAGATGGTTGTGCTGGAACTGAATGTATAGAACAGAATGGCATTGATCGTCGCATTATTGGTGGAAAGTGGATCACTGTTATGCGAAAAAGAAAAAAAAAAAGATATGCAACTTTCCGTAAAGGCGGGAAGCTTTTTAACAGCAAACGAGGTTCCATTGCACACAGCCTTTCATTATCACCCACCCATCGCCTTGATATGATTGAAATACTGTTAAAAAGGACGTAAAATCAAAAGTCAGCCACCCATAATCTGCCAAATAATACCAAAATTGATACACGGCAGTGGCGGATCCAGAGGGGGTTCGGGGGGTTCAAACGAACCCCCTCTTCAGCCTAAATTATTTCATTTTCATGGGAAAATTCAGGAAAAATTGGCCAAACTGCACAAATCGAACCCCCTTTGAAGCTTATTTGAACCCCCTATCCAAAATTACTGGATCCGCCCCTGCACGGCACCAGTATCTCACGGGTCGTTAACTCGCAATTAGTGTTCAAACTTAACGGGTCATTAATTCACAAATTACGATTACTCAAAGTATTTTTGTAAAAAATAAACTGATTGCTAGGCGTTTTTCATTGATAAAAAAATGGAAGACTGAAATTTAAGAACACAATAAATTCCGGAAAAAAAAACACCCTCAGAAACGGTTATGTGGTGCCTCGAAATCATTGAGAATCGTACAAAAATTGTAATTTTAAGTCGAAGTGAAGAAACTTAATACTTTTTATTAGGAAGCAACAGCAAATCAACACCAAGTAACCCTCAACACCCATTCCCCAACCAACAAAACCCATCCCATATATATAGTGTATCTCACATCATTTCCATTAGAGAGAGGAAGTTAATCTTGTATGATTGGAGTAAGTTTGTCAGATGGGATTACATCCCTTGTCATTGTCGGCGGGTACATGACGTCTTAATTTTAGTCGAACTGACCTCACGTCGCATTGACGTGTGAATAGAATAGAATATTAAACAATTATTGACCTTTATTAAGGTGAATATGCAGTTTTATTGACCTGCAAACATCATATTGACCGACGCGAAGCGGAGGTCAATATGTTATGTTTGCAGGTCAATAAAACTGCATATTCACCGAAATAAAGGTCAACAATTGTTTTATTATATGATAATTCTAAATACAGTTTCCTTTAATATTTATGATGGTACTACAAGGTATTATCTCGCGACGTTACGCCATTAACATCAACGTACATCAGACGTTACGTCACGAAAATACAATGACGTCAGCGTAAAAGTAATATTCACTGACTGGCCGGTGAATATCGCAAAATATTGACCGGCACGTGACGTCAAATTAGCCAATGAAATTGCGTGTTACATCTTAGTCATATAATAAAATATAATATGTACGACATATATTGACGTCGTGTAACACCTTCATTTATTATACCCCGACGTTGTGTCTAGGGGGTATATATTTTTCACTCGTTCATTGTCCGTCCGATTGTCCATCTGCTACATTTGCGTTTTAGTAAGGCATTAAGTTTATAATCTTTTGGAACCGTTTGGTATGTGACAATGTCATTGCAAAATGCCCGAATTCATTGACAATATGGTTTGTTGTGACAACGGAAAGTGTAAAACATGGTTTCATAGAAAATGTTTAGGCATATCGTCTACCGTGACTGGATGCTGAATGGCAATGTGTTTCTTGTGGTCTGACAAACTGTTGAAAGTCTGTTAATATGTGAAAATACGTTAAGTACTTGAAACATTACTGTCTTTGGCAGTACATGAGTAATTTGTAATATGGGGCTTGCCTTCCCTGGTCAGAGCCAGTACTGATCGACTCCTCTTAACAGTATATAGAGTCACTGTTTGCCTCCCCTGATAAGCAGCCTGAACAATATTAATGTTTACCTGTTTTCATCAACACCGAAACCAGTAGCCTACAAATCCCAGCTATGACACGCTCCTAGTTTATATGCTAATTTTACACATCTAATGAAGATTACGAAAATATGATAGAACAAGAAAACTTGATCGACAATATCTTGTATGTTTTATAATTTATTTGTTAACAATGCGGCCTTTACAATGATGCGAAATTCGTTTCAGTATAATGGCCAGACAGTGAGATATTAAAGGAATATCTGACACACTCCCTGAAGACTGGCTGCAAACCCAGCCTTATGGAGAAAAGGGTCTGAGGAGTGGGGGGAGTGTTTAAGATATTGCTTTAACAAATCGAATTTTAGTCAGTATATATGAAAAAAACGTTGGCAGATTTGAAAATTTTTCAAATTATAATCTACATAAAATGTATCAAAAATAATTCCATCATCACCCAGCGGGCACATGACGTCAAACCTACGTCATACTGACGTCGATGCGACGTCACCATGCCGCATCGACGTCAGTACGATGTCATTTCAACGTCATGCGCCTGCTGGGCATAGTTTACCAATTTTTTCCTTCTAGAAATTTTCCGGGACGATACAGCTGCGGACTCGGATAGGGAACTAAAGGTATATTAATAGATAAATAAATTACCATGAAGAAATTATTTTTCTCATATATTCATTTAGATAAAAGTTTTAAATTTTCAATGACAACAAAAATTGTTCATTGATATCGACTTATATTTGAGATATTAAGTAAATTTCCTACTCGCCCCATCACGAACGGTTGCGATTCGGATCGTCCCGGAAATTTTATTTCTGCAAAAATATATAAAATGATCAAAGAAATATTATGTTTTGCATTTGATCATTTAGAGAGGAGTCTAAAATTCAAAATGATACCAAATTTTTTTAAATATATAAACTAGAAGTCGAGATATTTAGAAAATATCTGACCAGGTCCCTCATGGCCGCGTGCCATCCCGGATCGTCCCGGAAATTTTATATCTAAAAAAGTATAGAAAATAATTATCAAAATATTATTTCTTATGTATGGCCATTTAGAGGGGAGTCTTAAATTTAGAATGATACCAAAATTTTTGAAATATATGAAATAGAAGTCGAGATATTTAGAAAATATCTGACATGGTCCCTCATGGCCGCGTGCCATCCCGGATCGTCCCGGAAATTTTATATCTAAATAAACATATTAAAATATCATAATGGAGTTAATTTTTACACATAGTCAGTTAGATTGTAGTCTACCCTTTAAACTGATACCAAATTTATTAGATTCTATGGTCTAGAAAGGGAGATATTAAACCCGACGCATCACCACTCCCCACATCCCGGATATTAACGTCCCGGATAATCCCGGATATTCCCGCCGAATAGTATGCGCCCTTCTTGTAACCGCCGATAAACGACTCGCTCCCATACGAATCGTACGTTTAAGTAACCAGATAACTGAACTTCCTAGCCGCTTACAGGCTCTTCAAACACAAACAAAAGAAACATTTAAAATATATTAAGTTGTTTGTGGTCATACTTTATGTGTTTATTGCTGATTTCTATCCGTTTCGTCAGTCTTGGTTTGAGTCATCATCATCATCATCATGGTTTCAGAATCTGACATTTTCGCGGGAAATATTATCACTAAGTCTTGTTGTACTTTCACCTCCTTTAAAGGACACCCGAATAAGACCAATCTAGTCGGTTATGCAAACAGTTAACTAAGTTACCCTTTCCTTTTAATCCAATTAAACAGAAGTGAAGAAGCTGAAAATGAGAAACTGAACAAACTCAGAAAAAGAAAAGAAAAAAGAAAGGAAGGAAAAAGAAAAGAAGAAGCAATATTTTACACAAGCGCTTACAAAAAATGTTACAACACCGATATTGTATGTTCCTTTGGCTTTCGTTTTATCAAACAATACTTTGGCTTCCCTTCTCTCCTGATTCAGCAGACGACAAAGCGGCGATAAGTGTGCAGCACGTGTATCAGCACGTGAACTAAGACAAAATCCCCGTGCTATGAACTGTCACAAACCAAAAATAGCAAACATAAAAAGCTGTCAATTTCAAGACGTCAATTTTCTTATCAGATCAAAATATAGGAAGAATGAGTGAAACATTAGAATTAGAACTAGATCTATTTCTGAAATAATAATAACAATAATAATGCAATTAGGCCTATGCCTAATGCCATTAATTCTGCTAGTTGAAAGCTATACTGTATTGCCAAAAGCACACTTATAAGGTATTGTATGTTACCCTATACTGGCTTACAGTGCAGAAAAGTTGCCTAAAATGACTAAGTTCAAAAGGCCGTAATTCCGTCAAATATAATTTTATCCCCATTAAAACGCCACATGCACATCTTCATTATGTTCTCAACATATGAACAAAGTTTGATAAGAATCATCTGAAAATTGTAGGAGAAGTTGAATACATAAAGTTCATACCATAAAGTGCAATAAAGTTTCCTTTTAAAAGGAAAGGCTTGTCGAGATTTTTACTGACGTCGCACTGCGATGTTAGCGCCTGGCATCGACGTCATTTTGACGTTATGTGCCCGCTGGGTTAATACCAACGGAAGGGGAATTACGAGAACTAGCGTATGAGGACTAAACAAAAAGAAATTTAGCCTAATTATGAAGTTGTTGTCATACACTTCTCGTTACAATTTATTTTTTAACTAAATCTCCTCTTAGGCCAGAGATTCTGCAGTGTTTGGATTCCAGTTGCATACAAAGGTTCTTCTTGCATGTCAAGAAATTTCAGTACAACCAAAATGACGTCATAATCACTGACAAACTGCTTTCCAGCCAATTCTTGAAAACGGTGGAAGTAATCAACAGAAATGCAGCGACAACACGCCTTTGATAACTTTACTCGGCGATGGATCTTGATTTTCTGTCTCAGCTGCTTCAGTAATTGGCCTCGCATTCCCCACTATTTACCTGTCCCTAAACAGGTGGTTAACATGCAAACACTTTATGAATCCCGAATCTTTGTCATCCGAAGGCATAGCCATTGCCTTCTTTGGAGACATGGCGAGGCGTTGTGGCATGTTTCCATAGTTTCGGGTGTTGGTTCGGTTCTGGCTGAGAGAGATAGACCAATGGCTCATCCAGTGTCTAAAAACTGTCAATGAATCCCTCAGAGAGATTAAAATCTCAACGGTTCTGAAATTGTCCACTCTTTTCGTTACCTGTATTCCTACAAGAGGTTTCAAGGACAGACTATTCATGAATGGTCAAACGGTATTGTATTAGATGTTGCATTGAGAACATTACACCGCTGCTTGCCATCAACATGGCCTTTACAATGAATACACGTTACCTATACACCGGCGTTACCGTATCTTGCATATATTAACACGGCCACTGTGCATATTAGCCACTCACACACAGAGATAGATGGGATGCTTTATTTGGTAAAAGGTGATGAGTGATGAGGAAAATCTCCAGAAGCGCTTGCTAGTTGAGTTTAAACAATAAATTTGAACGTGACAGGTTTTCGAGATACACAAATCTCGAGACGCATCGGCGCAGTCAGATCAATCCATCCTCAGCATGACGTATTCCTGGATCATGGAGAATATAAATACCGAAAAAGAAAGACCCTCATCAGTCTGCACTGATGCATCAGCTCGAGCGTGGTGGCTGCTCTACGTAGTTACATTACACAATACTCTACGGCCTTTTTTCGACCAAACGCCGCTGTATGCTAAAAACAGCAAGCTTTTTGGAAAAGTTAATTCTTGTACGATAAGCGTCATGTGTACGGAAAGTGCCGACCGTTGGCGACAATGCGATAAACAAAAATTGAACCAAAAATTCCAGCTGTTATTTTTAGCAGAAGCGGTAAACCAGCTATGGATATAAATAGACTAATCGGACGAGTTCTCCGTTTGTTGCAATGAAACGTTCGTATATGTGAAGAGCAACATGAACAGATGCAGTCTCAAACCGGAACGAGCTTTTCAATCTATATGGCTTGCGGCCTTTGGGCCGCAAGCCAAAAATAGCTGCCCAAAATGAATAAGCTCGAAGGGGGTCCATCGAATTACCCCCAAACCACCCCAAAACACCCCAAACCACCCCAAAACTCCTAAAACCACCCCAAACCACTTTTCTTAATATTGTTTCAGGTTAAAATAGGTTGCAAACTTTGTGTTTATGCTTTTTAATGATTACAAAATTATTTAATAAAAATAAATATGAGCTATTTGTGCAGAAAAAGGGAATTGCAAATTATATGCACTGATAATAATATAGTGGTATACGTATGTATGCCGCGTGTACGTGCATGTATTTAAATATGTCGCAAATGTATGCTTGTATGTCCATTATATGTTTGTCAGCACATGTATGTGTAAGTGTATGCATGTTATGTACCATTCATACATTCACACATACATAAATATAGCCTCATATTGGTAACAGCAATTCTTCCCTGATGCTGCAAATATAAATCAATTTTCCTTATTTATGAATATTTTAAGCATTACCAAATATTTCTTAAGTAGTGTAAGTTGCTGCAGAATACCAAATTTGGTTTAAAGTGATTTGTTTTTGGTGGTTTGGGGTGCTTTTATTGTGAGGTTTGGGGTGTTTTGGGGTGGTTTGGGGTAATTCGATGGACCGAGCTCGAAGGCTGTAATTTAAGTCTGTCAAAATTTATTTAAACTCCATCATCAAAAGCCACATGCACGTCCGCTTTATGTCCTCAAAAAGTCTACAAAGTTTGGAAAACATCCATTGAAAACTGTGGGAGAAGTTGATGACACAAACTCAATACCGTTTAGTGCTAAAACTAGAAATATGTCCACAGGACACGGATGCCCCCGCCTAGTACATTGAGATAGATGGTTCCTTGATTAAGCTACTGGCACTTGTAAGAAAACTAGGTTCATAGAAGCAGACTTGTATAAAATAAATGGCAAATCAGGGGACATGAAATATAGGCCAAAAATTCTACATTTTTTGTTGTTGCTGTTTTGCAGGCAAACCTCGGACACGAATATGACATGTCTGACATGAACAGGATTTCATTATACTGTACCCTATTCACACAGCTAAGTGCGCACTGTGACCCTGACCGTTAAGTTAATGACATAAATTTTAGCCTTGTGTGCAAGCAATTGTCTTGCCAAACACCTTTGAAATCCCAACATGCAAGACGAAGTTATGGGCCGGATAGGGACATGTTTTCACTGTAGCCTGTGCACGAACTTTAAGTGCAGACATTGACCTTGACCTTTAAGCTAGTAACATGGTTCTTGCACATGACACATCTTCTTGTCATGATTATTTAATATATGTCATATAATTTGAAATCCCACCTTGCAGGACAAACTTGTAGGACGAACATAAAAATACTTTCTCTATAGCCGATACGCAAATTTTATGTGTGCAGTGTGAGCTTGACCTTCAAGCTACGGTTTGTCATGATGATCATTTATGCCAAATAATTTTATTCCCTCCATGCAGGATAAAGTTATGGACAGGGCGTGAACGTGTTTCACTACAGACTATGCACAAAGTTTAAGTGCGGACTGTGACCTTGACCTTTGAGCTTGCGACATGGTTCTTGCACATGACACGTCGACTTGTCATGATAATAATTTATGCTAAATAATTTTGAAATCCCATCATGCAGCACAAAGTAATGGGCCGGACATGAACATGTTTCAATACAGCCTATGCACAAAGTTTACGTGCGCAGTGTGACCTTGACCTGCAAGCTAGCAATATAGTTCTTGCACGCGACACATCATCTTATCCTGATAATCATTTAAGTCAAATAATTTCAGGATCCTACCATGCAGGACAAAGTTATGGACCGAACACGAACACATGTTTTATTAAAGCCTATGCACAAAGTGCTGACTGTAGCCTTGGCCTTTGAGAAAGCGACCTGCCTCTTGCACACGACACACCGTCTTGTCATGATAATCATTTGTGCAAAAAAAAATCAAATCCCACCATGCAGGCCAAAGTTATGGGTCGGACACGATTCTGGTAACACACACACACACACACACACACAGAGAGAGAGAGAGAGAGAGAGAGAGAGAGAGAGAGAGAGGGTAAACACTATATGCCCTTCCGCCAACTTGCCTAGGAAAATAATATCAAAAGGCCGTCATTCTAACTAAATGAATTATGCTGCCTTTAAAAAACATATGTATTTTGATTTTGTCCACAGCATGTGTACAAAGTTTGAAAAAGATCCATTGAAAACTGTGGAAGGAAACTACTGAGTTCAAAATGCTGTTTTCCTATCCCTAAGGTTGTACGGTCTGAGATCAATCCAGATATAACAAAATGACTGAGTTGAATAGGCTATGGTTTTGTCAAAAGTTATATCTGTCAAAAAAACAAATGCATATTATCATTGTGTCCACAATGCTTATGGACATGCACTGAAAGAAATCTACTGAAATCTGTGAAAGGAGCTGATTAGCAAGCTCTTAAGTCTAAACTTCGTTGATGACCACTTAAAACAGGCGAACTATTATAAAGTACAAAATAGCTGCCAAAACTGACTAAGTTCAAAAAGCTGTAATTCTGTCAGATAATTTAATCTATATCAAAATACCACATGCACATCTTTATTATGACACCAACATGGGTGCAAAGTTGGAAAAATATATAACAGAAAATTGTGGGAGATGTTGATTACAGAAACTCCATACCCTATACTGCAAAAGCTGCCCCAAATGACTAAGATTAAAAAGGCAGCAATTATGTCAAAATTAATTTATTCTACGTAAAAAAAGTCACATGCACATCTTCGCTATATCCTTAACATGTGTGAAAAGTTTAGAAGAATCCGTTGGAAACTGTAGGAGGAGTTGATTACATATACTCCATACCCTTTACTGCGAGAAAAGCTGCCCAAAATGACTTAGGTTATGTTATCTGCATCAATAGGCCAAATGTACATCTTCATTATGTCCATAACATGTGTACAAAGATTAAAAAGAATCCACTGAGAACGGTTGAAAAAGTTGATAACACAAACTCCTTACCATATACAGAAAGAAAGTTCCCCAAAATGACTACGGTCAAAAATAAATTTACCTCCATCAAAACGTCACATGCATATCTTCATTATCATGATTGTGTCCTTAATAAGCAATAAGCATACAAGGTTTTAAAAAAACGTTGGAAACTGTAGTAGGATTTCATTACACAAACACAATGCCCTAGTGACAGACGTGCGGACGGACAGACAGATAGACAGGAGCAAATCTTATTCCCCCCCCCCCCTATCCGACTATCGTCAAGGGATGGGGGTATAAAAATCGAAGCAAAATGGCCAAAAAAGCAAACAAGAAAAATTGTGCAAAAATATCAGAAAGGGGCATAACTCGAGGCAAAAGGGCTGGAAACTGAAAACTAAACCTTAGTGCACATCTTCATACCATTTTTTTGTTCACAGACTTATTTTAAAGAAAAAACACCAAACGATCTAGGAAAAGTAGCGGTAAAAACTTTATTTTTCTAAAGAGAACTTCACATAAAGGGAATAACTCAGTTTTAAAATCCTTCCAGGAAAAACTGAACACTTTGTGTCAGCCATTTTCTTGTGCTGCATCCATGGTTCAGATCTGAAAGAAATGAAACAAATATACCACCCCCATCCCCTCCCCGCGCCCCCGCTGAGTAGCTGTATTCGAAGGTAGCCCTATACGGTACAACATAGCTGTCTGTTACTGAACGCAACATCAAACAGAACCCTTCCGTTTAAAACTGTTCATATTTTAATAATTTCATGGGAAAAATGGACGCAGTATTTCTTGATACGGGAATTATGATTACTCTAGCAGAATATATAAAATTATCATAGTTCGTGGCCATAACACTCTATATGAACATTTCAGTGGAATACAGAACTATGCAGAATCTTTGAACCGTTTTAAAGAACAAGTTTTTTTTATTTTTTTTTTTTATTTTTTTTTACAGTTCTTATCTACTCCTTTCAAAAGCCACAGTGCTTATAAACGATTGATTTCACCTTCCAGAAAACTTATTTGCACGTATTTTTTTAATGTATACATTTTTGACGGCACATATTCAACATTATGTTGTTAAAGAAACATTTCCTAGTAAGACAAATGGAATTGTCCTAGTCTGTTTTTATAATGGACAAAAAATAAATAAATATAAAAATAAACAATAAATAAAAATAAACAAATGTACAATTTCGGCCGAGGTGAATATCACTTTTGAAGGCTGTTAAGTTTTCAAAGTCAGTAAGTCTTTTTATAGCAAAACTATCTTAAAATTCACCCAACAGGTCTTTCTCTACTTATGTATTTTCAGCCAACTTTACAGTTAAGCTGGAACTCTGCGTAAGCTACTGTAAGATCAAAAACATAATTATTAATATATAAAATAATAAATGAAAAATATAAAGGCCTTTATGAGGTGTTTTTATTTCCGTCTGCATCAGGACACATTCTTAGCATGACAATCGTTTGAATTATCAACAATGGTGTAATTTTTAATGATATTCTTTACACTAACAGTTAAATTTGACTTAACTTGCAATTTATGTCAAATATTTAATAAAGCTGACATTTAATGAGCATTGAAATGATCGTGAAAACCACATAATGATTTTAAATGCCACTTAAAATATGACAGTAGGATAACTGATGGTTTGTTATTGTTGTGGAGATGTTTCAGCACAATGTAGCAGCCACAGAAAAATAATACAAAATACGACTTTCACTTTTGCATTTTTACTGTCGCAGCTCTGTCTCGTGCGTCCTTCACTGAGTCACACTGGATGGGACGTCCCCCTGTGAATGAATTATCGACCATGGAGGTGGACGACCTATAACTCCATCATACCACCTTTATATAACACCTTGTTGTAATTTACGAGGGTCTGGCAGAGTCGGGCGAAGATGCCGGCATTGGAGTGTTCTTCTTACACTTGTTACTGAGTAGGACGACTATGCTTGGAGTAGGTTCGGGCGGGGGCTGTTGGCATATTTTTTCGCTCGTCTATCCTATATATTTATTCGTCTCCCTTCCTCTAGGAGATGGCTCTGTACAGACTGAGGTGCTGTCTCAAAGAATCGTTAACCACCAAAGGAAGCAACCAACTAGATGTAATTTACGAGATATGTCGAACAAAAGAATGCATTTTCTAGCAAGTATACTGTAACGTCATAAACGCGACCGCGTTCTCTTTTAAATTTAAGATTTGTAGTGTCTATTTTTAACAACCTTCCATGATCTTGAATGGGCATTTGGAAAATGCACATTTAGAAGAAAACAGCAGAAAAATCAACTCTACGACTTTGCCTTCGACTTCAACAATACATACATCTGCTTTCCTGAGCATCGTTTGCCAAATAACAGCACTTTCTCCTACGCAAATAACTGTGTCAAATGCGAGCTTGCAGTCAGTCAAAATAAAAATTGGCAACTATTACAATCGAATTAGTATTATTCAAAAGAGCAAGTGATTAAATCCCAAGCATTTTAACTAATTTACGTGGAAACAGGGTGAAAAGTCAGCGTGATCTTCCGTGCAATTATATAGTGCTGACATCTATAATGATTCAGAGAAATTTTTCAAATGCTACGTAACTCTAAAACAGACACTTTGTCTTTGAACTAAAAACAAATGTCTCCCACATGCACACCTCCCCTCACTACCCCCCCCCCCCCTTCCGTTCCTACCCAACCTCTATTTCCAGCTGTGCAAATACAAACTTCGGTAGGGTAGAGTCGGGTAATTTCGGACATGGGGGTAAATTCGGACATACCATTGCAAACAGTGAAAATCCAGATGAGACGGCTCATAATGAGCCGTCTCATCAGGATTTTCACTGTTTGGCCAGTTATCTTTATTTTAGTTCCAAACAACTGACATATAAAGGAAACAATGTCACTGTCCGAATTTACCCGCTGTCCGAAGTTGCCCGACTCTCCCTAATGCTGTGAGAAAGGAAAATAGAGAAACATTGTTGGAAACGAAAGTGGAATTTTTGTTCTCAGCGCATCATCTGATGATACTTTATATTTGTTGCAAGTTTTATGGCAATAACTTCAACGGCTTAAATGTTATGATTCTGTATACAAACAGTAACAAAGGATATAAATCTCTTGGAAATGAAAGTGAATTTACCATTTTTGTACTCTACGCACCGCCTTAAATTTGCACGAAGTTTCATGAAATAACTTCAACGGTTTTAAACTTGTGGAACATACACGATTTCCATATGGAATACGGTTTTCATATTAAAATTAACAAAAGGGTAGAATTCCATCAAAAATGAAAATAAAGTTACGATTCTTGTTCTCTGCATATCATCTGATGTTTTAAATCTGTATCAAGATTTTCTGAAAATCCATGTACCTGCAGACGTTTCAAAGTGACGTAGCAGACACGATTTGTCACGGACGTATGGCAAAACACAACAGACGGACAGACAACTATGTAGAAATATACTGTGTTTGTACGATATTGTACGACTATATAACAGTTAGACCACGATTCTTCCACCGGAAAAAATGGCTATATATACGAGTAATTGAATGACACAGCTACAGTCAAGGGTCAAAAGTATATCCACAAAACCATTTTCCTATAGACTTTAGTGCGTTTACATGTTTACAAGAAAATAAATTTTGGCAGTTATCTAGGACCAAAATTTAAAAAGAAATATAACTGAATAAATAATTAAACGATACAACTAGTATAGGAATTTTCTGAAAATCGCAAAATTTAGAATATTTGGCCTCTTTATAACGACATTCACAGCATATATTTACAGCAGTTATATTTCTTTCATCTTTTTTTTTTAAATACGTATTTATGGAAATAGTGTAATTGCTACATTGTTGTTCATATGTAGATGTAAAACCGCCTTATAAAATTCACAGCTCTTTGAAGGAAATGAACTATATAAGCTTTTAATAGCTTTCGTTCAAATCCTTAAACTACTTGTTTGTAATTTGTGATTATATATGTACATTTGACTGAAATAAAATATGTTTAAACCAAAATTTAAAAATTACTATGGTTAAAAATGAACAATGTAATAGACATTATTTACAGAACTTAATTCTGACGCCTCAGTGTTAAGAAACGGCTTGTCAAACTTAGCATAAATTTTGAAATTACTAAGTTGCCATTGGCGTTAATGGCGACGTCGCGAAAAGTTGGACCAACACCTCAAACGTTAAAGTTAAAGTCATGCTGTTAGAGAATAGGGTAAACGACTGACATGCAACAGATATGAAAATACACTGAAGTCTATGGGAACATTAATTTTGTGGAATTACTTTTGCTCCTTGACTGTATTTTATAGCACGATCCCCAGATATCCAAATACCTTGTAACGTGCAAGGTCTAAACTGGGTATCGTACTGTGAGATAGATCATGGTTCGTTCGCATGTAAGCTCGATCTTTGTGCAGACAGATAAACCATAAAGCGACTGGATTATCTTTCCGTACAGCCGGGCGGAAGTGCTCTTTCTAACATTTATACCACCTTCCTCAGCGAAGACTTTGCACTTTACATATAAGTAATTCGATTCTTTAGCTATTTTCTTGTACCAACACTTTTTTAGCTCACCTGAGCCGAAGGCTCCGGGGGAGCTTATAGGATAGGCAGGCTCCGGCGTCCGTCGTCGTCGTCCGTCGTCCGTCGTCCGTCCACTTCTCCTCTGAAACCACTTGGCCAATTGTAACCAAATTTCATATGTAGCCTCCTGAGGACTTAGGAACGAAAAGTTGTTCAAACGATCCTGGTCACATGACCAACATGGCCGCCATGCCCATATATGGTAAAAACCTGAAAAAATCTTCTTCTCCAGAACCAATAGGCCGATTGCCTTGAAACTTGGTATGTAGCATTGGGTGTGCGAGTACTACCTAGATTGTTCAAATTATGACCTTGGGTTGACCTTGACCTTTTTTACGGCAAGGTCAAATTTGCTCCCTTGTGCTTTTATATGGCAAAACACAAGAACATAAGATATCTTGGAAACTGTTGAAGATTTTGGGCTAAAAATTGATATCTACAGTCATCTGAATGAGTACATGAAGAATTATGAGTACAAAAGGTCAAGGTCATTCTTTGACCTTTGACCCAGAACTCTCATATTTTGACAATTTCAAACAATCTCCTCAAAAGCCACTGGGCCAATTGGAACCAAATTTCATATAGAGCCTCCAGGGGTTGAGGGAACGAACATTTATTCATACGGGTTTGGTCACATGACCAACATGGCCGCCATGCCCATATATGGTAAAAACCTGAAAAAATCTTCTTCTCCAGAACCAATAGGCCGATGGCCTTGAAACTTGGTATGTAGCATTGGGTGTGCGAGTACTACCTAGATTGTTCAAATTATGACCTTGGGTTGACCTTGACCTTTTTTTACGGCAAGGTCAAATTTGCTCCCTTGTGCTTTTATATGGCAAAACACAAGAACATAAGATATCTTGGAAACTGTTGAAGATTTTGGGCTAAAAATTGATATCTACAGTCATCTTAATGAGTACATGAAGAATTATGAGTACAAAAGGTCAAGGTCATTCTTTGACCTTTGACCCAGAACTCTCATATTTTGACAATTTCAAACAATCTCCTCAAAAGCCACTGGGCCAATTGGAACCAAATTTCATATAGAGCCTCCAGGGGTTGTGGGAACGAAAATTTATTCATACGGGTTTGGTCACATGACCAACATGGCCGCCATGCCCATATATGGTAGAAACCTGAAAAAATCTTCTTCTCCAGAACCAATAGGCCGATGGCCTTGAAACTTGGTATGTAGCATTGGGTGTGCGAGTACTACCTAGATTGTTCAAATTATGACCTTGGGTTGACCTTGACCTTTTTTACGGCCAGGTCAAATTTGCCCCCTTGTGCTTTTATATGGCAAAACACAAGAACATAAGATATCTTGGAAACTGTTGAAGATTTTGGGCTAAAAATTGATATCTACAGTCATCTTAATAAGTACATGAAGAATTATGAGTACAAAAGGTCAAGGTCATTCTTTGACCTTTGACCCAGAACTCTCATATTTTGACAATTTCAAACAATCTCCTCAAAAGCCACTGGGCCAATTGGAACCAAATTTCATATAGAGCCTCCAGGGGTTGAGGGAACGAAAATTTATTCATACGGGTTGGGTCACATGACCAACATGGCCGCCACGCCCATATATGGTAAAAACCTTAAAAAATATTCTGCTCCAGAACCGATTGACCGATGGCCTTGAAACTTGGTATGTAGCATTGAGCACTTGAGTACTATCAAGATTGTTCAAATTATGACCTTGGGTTGACCTTGACTTTTTTTACGGCAAGGTCAAATATGGGAAAATCCTAGAACATAAGATTTCATGGAAAGTTTTGAAGATTAAGGCCTAAAATTTGTATATACAGCCATCTTAAAGAAACATGAAGATTTGTGAGTACAAGAGGTCAAGGTCATTCTTTGACCTTTGACCCAGAACTTTCATATTTTGACAATTTCAAACAATCTCCTCAAAAACCACTGGGCCAATTTTAACTTAATTTTTTCATATAGAGTCTGCAGGGGTTGAGGGAATGAAAATTTGTTCAAACGGTCCAGGTCACATGACCAACATGGTCACTATGCCCATATATGGTAAAAACCTATAAAAATATTCTTCTCCAGAATAACTGACCGATGGCCTTGAAACTTGGTATGTAACATTGGGTACTCCAGTATTATCAAGATTTTACAGAATGATGTCCTTGGGTTGACATTGACCATTTTACGGCAAAGTCAAATATGGGAAAATGCTAGAACATAAGATTTCATAGGAAGTTTTGAAGATGTTGGCCTAAAAATTGGTATATACAGTAAAACCTGTCTTAGTGGCCACCTCAATTAAGCAAGCAACCTGTATTTAAGCAAGAATGTAGTCAGTTCCCGAAACATGCACATACATTGAAATGTACCTGTATTAAGCAAGCACCTGTCTTAATAATCTTGATAATCCCTTAGGTGCTTGCTTAATACAGGTTGGATTGTACCATCATTTTAATGAGGTCATAAAGAATTATGAGTACAAGAGGTCGGTCATTCTTTGACCTTTGATCCAGATCTCTCATATTTTGACATTTTCAGACATTTCCTTTAAAGCCAAAAGGCGAATTGTAAACACATTTCATATAGAGCCAGAGGGTTTGATTGAACAAAAATTCAAATGGTCCAGGTCACATGACCAACATGGCCGCCATACCCATTTATGCTAAAAACCTTTAATATTTTTCTTCTCCAGAACCAATACACCTATGACCTTGAAACTTGGTAAGTAGCATGTAGTACTACAGTACTACCAAGACTGTTCAAATGATGACCTTGGGTTTACCTTGACCTTTTTATGGGAAAGATTTCATGGAAAGTTTTGAAGATTTTGGCCTGAAAAATGGTTTATTATATGGTTGTCTTAATGAGTACATGAAGATTTATGAGTACAAGAGGTCATGGTCATTCTTTGACTTTTGACCCAAGACTCATATTTTGACAGTTGCAGAAAAACCCACTTTGTCAATTGTTCAGGTGAGCGATTCAGGGCCTCATGGCCCTCTTGTTTATGAACGGAAAACAAAAACTTTCATTTTTCGATGACGTTAGAACATTATCGTCAATGGGAATCAAGATTTTAAAAATTTTACATTCATTTCAATCACGTTAAATTCCAATACTAAATAAATATAGAAACATCTTAAAGGTAGGTTCCTGTACTAGCGATAACAATTATGTCCACAAAATAATTTCGTCTTTTTCTGAGCAGTATTGAATTCTCTCATTTTTCTGAATTTGTTGCTACTGAGAAACTCGTCAGATGTCGAAGAAAATAGTCGTTTTCCCTTTTGATTTATTTTCTTGTGTTGGAATTCCAGTTCTAAAAATAACTATGTTTATTATGTCTTTAAGTAGGCAATTTCTGATGCCATTCTCCAAAGGTAAATTTTCCCTTGTCGTGAGCTCTCCTAGAGGTCCTGGCATGGTGGATGGGTTAAAACTATCCCAAAATGCAATGCAGCATGATCTCAGCCGCGTTATCTATTTTTGGCGCGAACTAAAAATAGCGCTAACTGGTGTGCGAAGCAGAGTTAGGAAATCCCTTGCAAAACAACTTTTCTAATATTTTTTTTATTTACACTTTTTAGTGAAACTTATTCATTCCCTTTTATAAGTGCTTTCCAACAACTTGGATGAAAGATCATCAAAATTATGATGCATTCCAAAGTACAGGAACCTACCTTTAATATGTCATTTTATATTGCTGTGGCGAATACTTTTGTCCACCTACTGTATGTATTAAGCTTAAAACTCGCTTGTGCAAAGATACAGGAAGAAATGTCGTCGTCACCATGTCCGCGGTGGTGTCAGCGTCCGCATCGACGTCCGAAAGTATATATCGGTCAATGTTTTATGTGATGAGCAGGTGCGAGTATGGCAAGCTACTCTGTACGCGAACAGGTCTGTTTAATTCATCCAACAACAACAACAACAAGTAAACAATAAACATTGAATTACTTGAGCTATAAAGAAAAAAAACGCACTTTTTGCTGTAAAAGTGTTGAAACTAAAAGTGATGAGTGATGAGCAAAATTCACTGGTTTTCATAGTGCCTAATTCCGCATGCCCAGACCAGCCAGAGCAGATGGTTTTCTTTCGACAGGGTTAAAATATCACTTTTTCATGGATAATTTGCCACACAGTTCATTAATCTGTACAAGGGGCGGACATGGTTTCACGATTGATGTAGAGATTCGCTCAAATGCGGTAGGCCTTTTTATTTCAAAACTGAGAATAGAGTTCTGGTTCATGCACTCGGCACACCGTCAGGTGGTATTAATTGAATAAACTAACAGACGGACGCACAGCTTCGTGTATTTTCCATACAACCCATTTGAAATTAATAGTGATATAGCGTACTCGCGTTGTGTGTGATATGTGAAAATATCAAAGGGCTTTGATGTCCGGACAGACTGAAAGAGTTATTGCTCTAGTGCATACAGCAACTTCAGGTGGGAAGATAAGACCATAATGGCTGTTTGGTCATTAAATATATATGGTCTAAGCTCGTTTCAGGGAGCAAATCTGATTTTTTTTTTAAAAAGGCTTAAAGGTAATTCTTGGAACATCACTTGCAATAAAACTTTATAATACACAAAAACCTGATGCTGAATGCCAAGTTTAAATCGACTGTTCAGTTCTGAGGAACGGTTTTAACCGTATGCGTAGCGGCCATCCTAATCATGTGACCTCAACTGTTTGGATAAACTTCGGTTTCCCCAACCCTTGCAGCTTCATATGAAATTTGGCTTCAGTTGGCCCAGTGGCTTCAGAGGAGATGTTTGAAATTGCTGAAATCTGAAGGACCTATGACATATTTGAGTACCAGAGGTAAAGGTCAAAGAACGACCTTAACCTCTGGCACTCAAATATCTCATGTAGTTATTTAGTAGAGTACAAAAAGCAACTTTATGTAGTTGCGCACTCAACATTTCTTTATACATTGTGGGCATTATATATCAAGCTGAACTAATTGAACTTATAAATGCAACCATTTTGCTATATAGTAACCATGTCTTTACCACAAGAAATAAATACAAATATAATATTCGCACACGTACACAAGTTTACTCTTTAAACAAAGCGGTTTTGAGTAGTAAAGAAAACTTTATTGGCATGCGATGATTCGGTAGTACAAAAACAATAGTAAGGTTTCTAAATGTCCGCGCCCCTCTCTTAAGCCCAATTCCCTTTTTTGACTGTTCTAAACGTATTACTTATTTTTGATAAGCAATATATGCAGAGTTATAGATGAGTGGCTTTGGTGACGGGTTTGTGATGCTTTCTGTTCTTTCTCCGTACAGGCATATCTGGCTCTCACTGGTCCCAACTCGATTAGGAAGTTTGGGTGCGAAGCCATGGCTTGTGTTTGTTTAGGAGGGGTAGGGGAGACTGTCATGGGATTGTTATCGAAGACTCTCTCTCTCTCTCTCTCTCTCTCTCTCTCTCTCTCTCTCTCTCTCTGTTACTATATATGTTTGACTCATAACTAATGCTATGTTTATGACATTTATACGATGTAGTTATCATTAAAGGTTAATTTCCTGGAGTTTGGGATGCATCATAATTTTGACATTTTTTTCTAAATTATTGGAAAC
This sequence comes from Ctena decussata, assembly GCA_963989385.1. NCBI lineage: Eukaryota > Metazoa > Mollusca > Bivalvia > Lucinida > Lucinidae > Ctena > Ctena decussata. The sequence goes on along the minus strand of OZ022499.1, from coordinate 28,457,478 downwards.
CACTTATGATCAGGAAATTAAAAGGTTTCATTAAAAAGTGTGAAGTGAAAAGCATTAGGTAAGTAATTATGCAAGGGATTTCCTAACTGCTACGCATACCACTTAGCGCTATTTTTGGTTTGCGCCAAGAATAGATAACACGGCTCACGCCATCCTGCATAACAGTATGGGATAGTATTTATCCATGCAAGGACTTCCAGGAGGGAGTGAAAGTACCAATTACGTCATCAATTTATGGGTTCAAAAAACAATTTGAATCCTAAGAAAACATCAGCTGCTGCTATTGGCTGACAATGGATGCTGAGTTAAAGTCTCCATAGTCCTATCAGCGGTAAAACGCCTAAACGCAAATCATTGTAAAAAGCGGTTCAACCTTCACGTTTGGTAATAAAATGTGGGTTGGTGTGCATATATTATTATAACTGGCAAAAAGTAGCGAAAACAAGTTTTTGAAAAATAACAAATCGCTCCACAAGATACAATTTCCTGTTCTGGTTTCCCGTCTAGCAATGCTATGTAAACATAGGAGGAATAGTGATTGAGACTCCACGCCTGTACATTGTATTTTTACCATTTTATGAAATCGAAAGTAGGTCATTATAGTTGCCAACTAAAATGACCAAACAAGTTTTCAACCCCTTTTTATGTGAAACTCTAGGATGTTTTATTTGTTTAAAGCGGGCTAATCAAGGTCATCTATAGTGAGAAGCTTGCAACGATACCTCACTATAAAATTTTCCATGCTGATAGAGCAATGGGGCCTTTAATGTTATTATTTTTGCTTCTTAATTCAGTGGCTGAACATGTAAAATCAGGAAGAGGAATTAATTAATGGCTACCAATAATTTTGTTTTTCAGTTCTAAACATTTTGAAGTTTTGACAGTTATTTTCAGGAAAAAGCAGTTCCGCAGACGGTTGTTAGGTTTGGGTTTACGCGGTTCTCTTAAATGCAACATAAGGTATTGGTTTTCTTTGCTTATTTAAATTTTGAGTCCACCAGCTTGAAGGAGCTCTGGTCTCAAATAGAGGCAATGCGCAGGAAAGGTGTTGTATTTTCCCAAATGTTTGTATTCAGGTGTACGGGAGATGAATTGGTACCATCAACCCGGAGAGCTTACAGCAGGAGAAAAATTCACCTGTGGAGAATGGCGTCAGAGTTCGTGTAGTTATATGGACATAATATGAGCCACGACACGACAAAACCAACAATGTGGTTGTGCGCCCAGCGCAGACTCAGATCAGCCTGGGCTTCCGCCCAGTCTGATCAGAGTCTTCACTGTCCACATGGAGGTAGCTTAGACCCTTAGTTACCCCTTGAGCACTCAACTAAGAGTCTGGTCTAACTGGGCAGATGCCCAGGCTGATCTGAGTCTGCGCTGGGCGCACAACCACATTGTTGGTTTTGTCATGTCGCGGCTCCTATGACAAAACTATTTGTTGTACCGGAATTCCAACACATTGTTTAAGCAGTGAAAATGAACCAGAGACAAACGACAATTTTCAACAAAATCCGATTGTTTTCTCCGTAGCAACAGATTAAAAAAAAATAAGAATATCTGATACTACGCAGAAAGAGACAAAGTTATTTTCTGAACAGAACAGGTATCGTAAGTCCGGGAACCTACCTTTAAAATGTTGTCTAGTCCACCGTCATTGGTACAAACTGTATTGAACTTTATCTTCGGTTCTGATACTTTAAATGTTCACATGTTTATACCTATGTTCATACGACTAATTGTAATGTTATGGAGTAAAATATGAGCCGCGACACGAGAAAACCAACAAAGTGGTTGTGCGCCCAGCGAAGACTCAGATCATCCTGGGCATCCGCCCTGTTTGACCAGACTCTTCGTTAATTGCTTATAGGGTAGCTAAGAGTCTAAGCTACCTCCATGCAGACAGCGAAGACTCTGATCAGACTGAGCGGATGCCCAGGCTGATCTGAGTCTGCGCTGGGCGCACAACCACCTTGGTTTTCTCGTGTCGCGGCTCAATTATGTTTAAACCAAAGCAAATTTAATACGAAAGCCTTAGGTACTTTCCGAGAAGGTACTGCTTAAGCATTTTTCTGAACTATTAAGGCCCAAGGAACCAATATGACCCTATGGGTATAGCGGTAAGACTGGTCATGTGCGCTACACCATTTGAAAAACCTGTCGTTGTCCCGACCCATGGATGCGCCATATGAAATTCGACTTCATTGGACCAAGACTATGCACAGATGTGCAAGATGATCAAAATCTTTGCTGTTTTCAGATGCTGTTAGACACATTTCCGTGTAACTTTGCCTGTACATGTATATAAATGAGATCTAACTTTATATATGGGTAACATTACATCTCAGTGTTTTCTCGCAATTTTACAAAGGGGAACAACTTTAATGACTTGCAGTTGCTTCCCTGGAGGAGGAAGCCCTTCCAAAATGGGATCTACTCGTAAAAGAAAGAATTTGCTCCGCTAAATTCTGTCCTTTAAGAGTTGACTCCCATTAAGAAGGGAAAATGAAAATTGCTGTGTTGCATCTCCTGAGTTTGTATTGCATGTTTATACCTTGGAGAACTTTAAAAACTCACCAAAGAAAGAATAAAAACTATAATCCATCGGTCTCTGTGTGACTTCATTGTAACTAACTTCTATCCACAAACGCAGACCTCTGTCCGTTCACTAATTTCGCTGCCGCTTCATTAACAATTTCAGCACAATGTGCTCAAAACGGCTCCTGAAAGAGTTAAGAAAAATAACGCTTACATTCTACCACTTACTCTTTTTCTAAGACAGAACGAATAAACAGATCAATCAATCAATCAACCAATCAATCAAATAATCAATCAATCAGTCAATCCTACCATCCATCCATCCATCCATCCATCCATTCGTCGATCCCATCCAATCAATCAATCAAGCTGAATCTAAATACAATTTAGAATTGCTGTTACTTTGCAGTGCTTTATGAACAGATGCCAATTTACTTTATTATTTTCCAATATGAATAAACAAAATAAATAAATTTACTAGCTAATGCTGAAAGAGAATTTTAAATTTTTATCCGAATTCCCATCAATTTAAATAAGAATGAAGATAGGTTACTATTAATTATTTAAAAGCTGAACGGATTAAACTATACAGTATCCTCTTATGACGCACTGACATTAGTTAATAACGTTAAAAAAAACTTTATCAAAATGACAACAAAAATGTCATTGACCTTCAACAGATGTATAGTATCACAGACATTCACTTTACATCAACGACAACACCATACACTTTAGATAATAATATACTGGTGTCGCATTGGACAGATGTCAAACAAAATAATGCTGATCTAACTAAACTGTAAAGAGAGAACACCGCGGAAGCGAAACAAGACCTCGGTGACGATCGGGATGATGAATGGTTTGTTGTTGTTAGATACACTGTCCTATGACCTAATAAAGCCTTGAACTCAAATGAATTCCAAGTTTGAAATTAAGCAGTGCTATGAGAAAAGGAAACGCGAATGGTCAAGATAATAGTTAGCCTTCTCACCCTCTCTTGATCAACATATGAGCCGCGACACGAGAAAACCAACAATCTGGTTGTGCGCACAACGCAGACTCAGATCAGCCTTGCTGTCCACCCAGTCTGATGAGAGTCTTTGCAGTGCACTCAAAGGGTAATCAAGGGTCTAAGCTACCTCCATGCGGACAGCGAAGACTCTGATCAGACTCTGAGTCTGGGCTGGGCGCACAACAACTTTGTTGGTTTTCTCGTGTCGCGGCTCAATTATTACTGTCGACAGGTGCAACAGCGACATTAAAGGAAATAAGGAAAAATGAATGACCAGACTTTGCTGATGCGTAGTCGTTCCGGACCTTTGCTACTTCCAAATGACACCATGCACCTTTTACCATGCAGTGCTTCAAATTAAGATTGCCGTCGTTTGAGAATAAAAGAGACCAGCCTCCCTCATCGGAAAAGAATAAAAGATCTTGAAGAATACTCAGACCAAAATTTCATTGTTAAAAACCACCTCAAGAATAATTCCATTTTGCATGGCTAATTATCAAGATTTTGAAGCATTTTTCAAGTACGCTCCAAGTGTATGACAACAGCCATATTAAAGTTCATATGCCTTGATTTTAAAATGACAATTCGAAAAATCTGCGGGGCTGTCCTTCCAATGATATTAAAGACAAAGGGCTGACAGTTATGCATTAATGATGCATGATAATTATTCAGCTGAAATAATAACATGAACAAAAGAAACATGGAATCTATTGTATGAAACAAATGTTCAAAACTGAACTGGAGACAGAGGGACTCAGATTGTCAAAAATACTGTTGCTCCCAATGTTTATTCGTTCGAAATAAATCTTTTGTACTGCATCCGCTACACACGCGGAAGGTCATGGTTTTGATACCAAGACATGATCTAGTCGCTATTAAACCGATCTAGCCAGAAGTTTCACACTATGGACTGATATCTGAATTTAATTCTGGGTGCTAGTTTTCTTTTGTTATTTTTCGACAACAGAAACTCTCAGTTTAACAAAGAGGAAACCCAATAAAAGAATCACCTTGGAAATGAAAGATTTGAAAAGCCGAAACTTCGAAGTATGGCCCATGTTCTTTCTTTTGATTGTTTTCTCTGTTCTTGAAGGAACTCTTTAAGATTTTAATTATACCACACTCGGAGTTTAAACCGGTTCATGTGTGACTTACAACTGTCACATCGAAACGTAAAACATTTGGTTTCGTATTTACTGAAAAGTAAGGGAGTTGATTCATTGAATTAATAATCAACACTAAGAAATCTAAAATTTTCCGAAGCGTAAAGCGGTTTATTCATAAGAAATAATATTCCACTCTTACAAAATCTAATATTTTCCGAAACATAAAGTAGTTAATTCAGTAAAAAATACTCTCCACTTATGACATTTATAGTTTTCATAATTATTATACCGAAACGCAAGACAATTACTTCATACACTTGGGCTTATTCATAAGAAATATAGCGGCATTGCATTAAAAGTAAGGGTTTGACCTGTTGAATAAGTATATAAATACAAATGACTACTATTCGAAGACAGCACTACCATTATAAGTACAGTCAACTCTCGATATCTCGAAGTGTAATTTCAGCCCAAACTACTGATATCTCAATTTACTTTCTGGAATCAGAAAATTTACTTTGAGATATCAGTAGTTTGAGATAACAGGAGTTGAAATGTAAATAAGAAAAGAAATATATTCTTTGATATAAGAAGATATTTTGAGATATCAATGTTCGAGATATCGAGAGCTGACTATTTATACAATTGTATATTATTCTCCAGCTTGATATATAAAATTCAACATTTATTAATTAAAAAGTCAAAACAAGAAACCGCTTTGGCTTTAATGGTATTTTACAGTTGATATAGCAGAGGATATATACAAACGCACTATTGAAATAATTTCTGTCTTTAAAGGCAAGGTCCAAGTCTAAAAGGCCAAAGCGACAATTTTTTACTCTTTCCCTTTCACTTTTCTGTAAACCTTAAAGCTTATAACCCTCTGAATTATGTGTATGACTTGAATCCTTGACCTGTGACAATTATGCGAAGAAAGTAAAAAGAAAACAGAAAATAAGTTAGGTCCATTCCTACCATCAATGTCAATAAAATTAATGTCATATTTATTTATTCATCGTTTTTAGCAGTAAATATGGGTGCACACTAATCGCCGGGAAGGCCGGGAAGAAAAAGCCGGGAAGATGGGGGGTAGTTGTCTTTCGGATTCAATATCTATCTTTCTATATAAGCTATCTAAACAAATTAGATATCATTTTAAAGAAGAGACTCTAATTAAAATATTGAATGTAAAATAAAAAGATTTTTTTGAGTTTTTGATGACTTTTTGGTAGTTTAAAAATTCCGGGAAGAGCCGGGAAGACAGCCGGGAAGATCGGAGTAGTTGTGTTTGGGATTCAATATCTATCTTTCTGTATAAGCTATCTAAACAAATGATGCATACTTTAGAAGAAGAGACTCTAATCTAAATATTGAATATAAAATAAATAACTTTTGTTGACTTTTTGATGACTTTTTGACACTTCAAAAATTCCGGGAAGGCAGTCGGGAAGATAGAGGTAGTTGTCTTTCGGATTAAATATCAATTTTTTGTATCAGCTATCTAAACAAATGATGCATCATTTTAAAGAAGAGGCTCTTATCTAAATGATGAATATAAAAATAGTTATGTCGAAAGTTTGATGACGTTTTGGTGCTTTAAAATGTCCGGGGTGAGCCAGGAAGGCAGCCGGGAAGAGAGGGATTGTAGTTTGTGGGACCCAAAATCTCCTATTTTGCAATATTTAATGATATAATTTTTGCACCCTTTTAAAAACTGTCTTTAAGCTAAATGTCGATTATAAGACAAGTGCTTTCTTGAAAAAATGAAAACCTTATGTTGCTCTAAAAATTTCGAGAATTTAAGGTAGCGCAGCCGGAAAGGCAGGAATAACAGTACATATTTATAATAAACATACGGATAATTTAGTAATGTTCTCCATTAATTCCGTTCTAAAACTCCTTAATTTTTTTTGGATTTTGTCGGGATTTATTTATTTATTCATTAATATTTTTGTCTATTTTTTCTCGACATTTTTATGTATATAAAACGAAAATCATGGCTGCAGTATGCTTGTACTTACTTTGATTATCACCTAATTAAGATTTAATTGCAGCTTGGTCCATCCATTTCAACGTAAGCTTGTTGGCGAACTGTTCCTACAAAAAATTACTCGTTCTGACAGGATGAGTGGCAGTAGTTTGATTTTGAAATGCAAGCCAGCTTATGCAATCAGAAAAGCTAATCGTCAGTAGTCACTCTCCGTGTCACGAAAGCCATCCCTTTTATTTAAATCCTAAAAATTTCAATGTCACTTCACTTGATAAATCTTATCATATCAGTGTAATATCTGTGTGGAAGAATATCATTTTCATTTGTTAAGATGGCTGTGCTCTATGTGGGTGATTCCTTATTTAAGTATTTACGGATTAATCGTTCTGGTTCTTGTGTTCGGTTCTGTAGTGGTGCTCGTGTAGAACAGCTTCATGAAGGAATGTGGGATGTCAGTGCGTTCAAAGTAAGTCTTTTGATTTGTTATATGTAGGGTTTGAAATTTTGTCAATGGAATATCAAAAAAAGGCACTTTTTTTACAAAATCACACCACTTATATTAATATATATAACTGAACGTGATTTTGTAGATTTTTTATTATTATAATTATACTGACGAAATTTCAGACTCCTGTGGGGCACAGGGTATAATCGATTCCGCTAATTTTCGCTTCCTGCAGAGACTGTTCATCATATTTGGCTTCCGCCGAGACTGTCCGCGATCTCATGCTTCCTGCCGAGACTTCTGTACATGATAAATGGCTTCCTGCAGAGACTGTCCGCGTGATTCTGCTTCCTGCCGAGGCTCTCGGCAGGAAGCAGAGTCACGCGGACAGTCTCGGCAGGAAGCCATTCTTCGAGGACAGTAGTCTCTGCAGGAAGCAAGAGATCGAGGACAGTCTCGGCGGAAGCCAAATATGACGGACAGTCTCTGCAGGAAGTGAAAATTGGCGGAATCGATTATACCCTGTGTGGGGAGACCAAGGCTTTTCGTGTGCAATAAGTTTCTATAATGGTATATTATGTCTATCTATTTTTGTTCAGAAATTGAGAAAATATGAAGACGCGAGAATTTAACTTGAAAGCCGCCTCATGACAAAACAAACAAAATGACGTAAAATGAGGACTCAGATCCGCCGGGGCATCCACACAGTCTGATCAGAGTCTTCGCTGTCCGCATGAATAAAGCTTAGACCCTTAGCTACTTAACTACTCATTTAGCGCCCAGCGAAGACTCCGATCAGAATGGGCGGGCTGGCTTGAGCCTACGCTGAGCGCTCATGCCAAAAAGTTACTGGTTTTATCATGAGGCTGCTCATATTTTTATTTCATTTCTTAGACGCATGCAGAGTCGTCCTGTCGAAAATGACGTAAATAAAACTATTTTAGATGTTGAAGTAATGCTTCTTAAACTTCAGTTAAAATCATTTGTTTAAACTAGACATTTTTTGTATGGAGACAATGAAAATTAGATAGACCAATATTTCACGGATTGTTATTCCATATACTAAAAAGCAGAGCCCCCTCATAAACTCATGAAGTAAAAATTCATTTTATTTATTTTTTATTTATTTAAGTTTATGTTGTACGATAATTTTACGAAAAGGGACATCAGTATCGGTCTGATTTTACTCATTCACGGGTCGTTAAATCCATAATCACTTAATTGCATTGCTTTAATGTACATTCGATTGATGTTAACGATGCTTTCATCGCTCAAAGGAAGAAGGAAAGATAGAAACACACAAATGGATGCTAGGCTTATATGAGTTTAGGAAATTGCGAACAATAATTTAAATAAGTGGAATTTGAAAAACCACACATACACACACGCACGCACGATCGGACCCTCTCTCTCTCTCTATGTCTCTCTCTCTCTGTCCTTCAAGGCTATCATGTACATCAACGTAATGAGATTTTTAGATTTTTTTTATAGTAATAAGCAGTGTAATCATGACCAGACTTCTTAAACATTTATGTCCCTAGGTAGTTTCAATCTACTGTATTTCTTCTAATAAATGCTCTCACTCCAATCTCATTTGTTTATGTGAAAGAAAAAGTGGCGAGACTCCGACAAGATTGTCTTTACATCATTAATTTAGTCATATCCTGTCCAAATTTTTCCAAAGAATATCATTTATAAGACAAAATACAGGCCCCGTGGGAGCATTTACCTAAAGAAATAGGGTACATTTTAAAACCAGGCGGAAATGACCTGACTGAAAGGGAAAATTAATTTTTTATTCTTTTTTGTATTAAAATAAAAAAAAATGGGTTCAAACTATATTCTTTGATATAAGGGTTCTTTGAGATATCAGTTTCCAAGAAATCGAGAGTTGACTGTAATACGTGTCGGAAACGGTCAGTCACTTGTACAAGTAATTTGATCTCTCTTTCAAGCTTTTCATGTATATCAACGAAATGAGCTTTTTAGATTTTTAAATAGGTTCCACATCAATTCCCATTTATTGTAATATTTTTCCTCTACGAAACACGGCGTGTTTTTAGTGTACTGAATGCCATTAATGTTTTATGTCCTCGTGTTCCACATACAGTTGTTTGAACTATTCCGACGCATTCGCCTATTCCGAAGTATTGTGATTATATCTCTGACGATACAATATGTATATGTCGATTCCTCATTTTGTAAGGAATCGTCTGCTGATAAATGCTACAGGCAAATAAAATTGTTTGCTTTATTTCAATTTATGACTCATTAGCCTATTTAGCCTATTCCGGCGGATAGGTATTTTGCTTTCAATATGTATCTGACAGCACAGACGGTGTTTCCGTCGTACCAAAAAGACCTAAAATTTTACGTTTCTAAATAATATTAAATATATACTCAAAGACTTTAAGTGATTAAGCTAGTAATTTTCTCTGCTTAGATTCCTGCTCCGTCAGCCTACCCTACAGTTACGAGTCCGTCTCCCTATCACCGGGTCATATCTTATTTCTTATTTAATTACTACAATAGGTCAATAGCCCTGGAAACTTAGTGGTTTAAATGTTTGCCTACTACACCAAAATCTCAAGTTCAAGTCCCAATGAAGGCGGAATTCTCTCTGTGAACAGAGTTCCATTGCAAAGTCTCACAGCTTTTCATTATCATCCTTCCATCAGCTCGAAATACAGTTGAAGTGGTCGTAAAACCGCAGTTCCGTCCATTAATATATCATCCATTAGGCCTGTCTACAACTGTTTTCCGCTCTGTAGTATGATGAAGCAGTTGAGGCAACCTTAAAGTCTTCGAGTACATATATAATATTAGAATAAAAACTAGACAATCACTAAAGGTGATGAATGCCCCCGCCATATGCCTCACTAGAAAAGTAATGTGTTAAAACATATTTGTGTGAAGTTACATCAAAATCTGTCAATAAATAAAGGTGCTAGAGGGATGACTGAGTTTTTCTCAAAAATAGCAACTGTGACCTTGACCTTGGAACTACAATCCTGAAAGGTTTACTTGTCCAAGATATTGTCATACTAAATATATGTGTGAAGTTCTATCAAAATCAGTTAATAAATAAAGGCGCTCGAACCATGACAAAGATTTACATGTACCTATAATAGCATCTGTGACCTTGACCTTGGACCTACAATGATGAAACGCAAATTTGTCCCAGATATTGTCAAGCTAAATATTTGTGTCAAGTTATGCCAAAATCATTCCAGAGGGATGACAGCAATATTTTCTTAAATAGCAAATATGACCTTGACCTTTACCCTGAAATTCTGGATCACGAACTTGTCCAAGATATTGTCACACTAAACATTTGAGTGAAGTTACATCAAAATTGTCAATGAATAGAGGAGTAGAGGAATGATAAAGTTTTTTTCTAAAAAGAGCAACTGTGACCTTGACCTTGGACCTGCGGTGCTGAAACAGTAATTTATTCAAGATATTGTTATACTTAACATTTATGTGAAGTTACATCAAAAATCGATCTATAAATGAAAGCGCTGGAGCAATGCCCTAGTTTTTCTGAAAATAGGAACTGTGACCTTGACCTTCATCCTACAAACCTGAAATGCAAAGTTGTTTGAGGTACTGTCATACCCAAAAAAGCTGTGATATAATACCAAAATCTGTTAATAAATGAGGCCGCTAGAGCGACGATAAAAGGTGAGATTGTATTTAAGCTATGGAAATATGGTCAAAATACGTATGTTATTCAAGGGGACATAATTCTGCAATAAAGACCTGACTGAAAGTTCTGTTTCCTTTATGCCTCATGTTCAATGCATGTCTGAACTGTGTTGCAAGTTTCAAATCCCTACATCAAATACTATTGGAGGAGTTGCAGAGACAAGAACAGTACTACAAAGTGTGAAATATGGTCAAAATATGCATGTCATTCAAGGGGATGTAATTCTGCCATAATGACCTGGATCAAAGTTTTGTTTCCTTTATGCACATGTTCAATGCATGTCTGAACTGTGTTACAAGTTTCAAATCCCTACATCAAATACAATTGGAGGAGTTGCAGAGACAAGAACAGTACTACAAATGTGAAATATGGTCAAAATATTTATGTTATTCAAGGGGACATAATTCTGCAAAAAAGACCTTAATCAAAGTTCTGTTTCCTTTATGCACATGTTCAATGCATGTCTGAACTGTGTTCCAAGTTTCAACTCCCTATATTAAATACTGTAGGAGGAGTTGCGGAGACAAGAACAGTACTCAAATGTGAAATATGGTTATAATATGTATATTATTCAAGGGGACATAATTCTGCAACCAAGACCTTACTCAAAGTTCTGTTTCCTTTATGCACATGTTTAATGCATGTCTGAACTGTGTTGCAAGTTTCAACTCCCTGCATTGAATACTGTAGGAGGAGTTGCGGAGACAAGAACAGTACTACAAAGTGTGACGGACGGACGGACGTATGTACGGACGGACAAGGACAAAACTATATGCCCCTCCCCACTTCGTGGCGGGGGCATAAAAAGAAAAATTGGCTGGCAAATGGTTGCTGTAAACAGTACATACAGGCGTTTACTGCAGCAAGACCTAGTCACACCTCCACGAGCCGCAATAGCGAATACTAGTTGGAACAAACAGTATATTAAAAATCGCTTTTGCGCGGGGCCAGCTGGAAACTATGGATAATATTATCCATAGGCTAACGTGACAGGTCGCAAAAATAAAAAGAAGAAAGAAGGGAAAAATGACCCTAAAGATAGACACAACCACTTATAATAATAACAAATGATTCTTTTCATTTGTTTAAGAAATAGATGTTGAGTAATAATTCAACGTATTATGGAGGTCAGCTGTAAAGTAGATCATATCACGAGCGAAAAGCGCGAATGATGCCGGTGTCTATTTACCGCCAACATATATATTCTATTTTATATTCCACTTTGGATAATAGTCTCTTCTTTCAAATAATGCCTAATTTGCTTAGATAGCCAATGCAGGTAGAGAGAGATGGCTACCCCTATCTTCCCGGCTAGCTTCCCGGCTCTTCCCGAATTTTTAAAGTACCAAAAAACTCACAAAATCTATTTACTTTATATTCAATATTTAGATTAGAGCCTCCTTTTTAAAATGCCTAATTTGTTTAGAAAGCTTATATACAAAAATAGATATTGAATCCGAAAGACAACTACCCCTATCTTCCCGGCTGCCTTCCCGGCACTTCCCGGAATTTTTAAAGTACCAAAAAGTCATCGAAAACTCATCAAAATCTATTTATTTTATATTCAATATTTAGATTAGAGCCTCTTCTTTAAAATGATGCCTAATTTGTTTGGAAAGCTTATACAGAAAGATAGATATTGAATCCCAAACACAACTACCCCGATCTTCCCGGCTGTCTTCCCGGCTCTTCCCGGAATTTTTAAACTACCAAAAGGTCATCAAAAACTCAAAAAAATCTTTTTATTTTACATTCAATATTTTAATTAGAGTCTCTTCTTTAAAATGATACCTAATTTGTTTAGATAGCTTATATAGAAAGATAGATATTGAATCCGAAAGACAACTACCCCCCATCTTCCCGGCTTTTTCTTCCCGGCTTTCCCGGCGATTAGTGTGCACCGTAAATATGACCTTTTTTGCCTGACAAAATAGTTTCTTATGAAACAGGAGCGCCCGGTTATTGTAGAAAATAAACATACATGAAACTGACTCCCTGAAAAAAAAAGATACAATCATCCTTATAAGAGATAGCTTCAGTTCAACCCATTAATTTTGATATATTTCGTCTTAATTCTAATACCTTAGGTATTATTGTATAATACTCCGACGTGACACTATACTTTATTTTGTACTTCATAATCGTGTTTACAAGTGTACTCTTCATTTCCTATAACGTAAGTGAATTTGTTCAGTCAGCTCCCTTACAAAAATTTTGTTCAGAAATTGTTAATACTATGTTTACTAGGGCAGGAAAAAGACTAACGAAAAGTGATGTCACACTTTTGGAACAGAAGCTAAATCGAAACGTTTCTAAAAAAAATGATGACTATTTTTATCGGTTATGTGTTCTTTTAGGCATATATTATCCCAACAGAACTGGATCATGTTGTGTTTTCACCACAGCAGGAGTCAATAACGCCACAGAGCCAATAAAATTTTGTTGTAATCTCAAACATGTGTACTCGTATATATTCCCTTAACCAATCAAGATGATGAAAGAGCTACAAAAGCCGAACCGCGATGTCGCACTGTCAGGCTATTAGAGGTTATCAGGTTCATCATCATATCGCCGGGCCGGGTAGCGCAATCGGTAGGGCACCTGACTCGTAAGTCAGAGGTCCTGGGTTCGAATCCCGGTCTGGCCACATACTTTCGTTTCTCCTTCCGCTGATTCAAGAAGGGCAGGTGTCCGTTACTGGCGAAAGTATGTGCACTTAGTACTGGTTAACCGCTTAGGAGGTCTAAGCCTGCCAAGGAATAGTGTGGTTAGGTTAACTGACCGTCCCGACATGACCTTAGTTGTTTACCGTGGACGTTAAGCATCAAATCAACCAAAATCATCATATCATTTGGTTATATATATAGCCACATGAGGTGTTCAGGCAACTTTTCTGGCCAGTGCCAGTGCACAGATTTTTAAAAAAAAATATTCAAAATAATAGCATGCACATTGGCTGAAACGTTGCCTGAACACTGATTTACAAAACAAAATGGCACAAAGTTTGAATGTTCAGCATATTTAAGAACTGCAGTGAAACAAACACGAACAAATAAAGGGCTAAAAAGCAGTAGCAGCCTGATTTTGTAGACACATTACATAGGCTAATGATCTATTCGTGTACCAAGTCTCAGTTTTGTAGGCTTAACCGTATACGAACAACTTTATGCCACTTTTCAAATTTATATTTCAATTGCCGCAAAAAGTCTAAATAATAGTTAACGTACTTGTTGTAAAATACAGCAGTTTGGTTTTACAATGCAGTAATGCATCCAAGAGATGCAAATGGGGTGCTAGGATGGCCAAAGTGAAGCTCCTGACCATACTGAAGTCTGACCTGGGCCTGCTCTGTTTGCTGAGACATCTATCCCAATACTTGGATTTGTTATAGAAATGAATTTCCTTTTTTGGGATTTTATCGATGTGTAAACGCCGTCGAATCACTCACAAACTGAATAAAGCCCGAAGGGCCTTATGTTGAGTTTGTGAGGGATTCGCCGGCGTTTACACATCGATAAAATCACAAAAAAGGAAATTCATTTCTTATAATTCCAACTTTGTTCACCAAAAAGTTTTCTTCGGCTGCATTTTCCATCGGTTTACTACACTGGAGGGTTTATTGGTGAACAGCGTTTGACAAGATCAGGGACATGAAGATGGGCATTTCAAGCATGATACCTTTTGAAATTACAAACTATCTATTTGAAATTACAAACGGCATTTTCGTAGGGTTTAATTTTTAACTCGTTTCCTTGCATGAAAAGTCGGAAACACTCCAAAATAGTCAATGATTCAACCAAAAACACTGTCGAGGGCGCCGCCATTTTGAAACGTTACCAACTGACGTTTGTTATGACGCTGACGTTACGTCATAAATAACTTCATACACGCGCTTGCTTTGGTCGTCTCAAGACAAATTTTGTTCTTCTTTCTGAATTACATGTACAATTAAAAATGCAAAATTGCCGATTCGTTACGGAAAAAGGTAAGAAAAAATTAGTCGGAAGAGAATGCCGCGTATGGATACAACGTCAATAGGATTTATCGATGTATAAACGCCTCTCGGCAAATGCTGTCAGCCTATCATTTGTTCGGAACTTGTGCTAAAGAGAGGCTATTGAAATTAATATGGTATATCAGTTTAAATTAATTCAACCGGACCACTCTGTGCTCTTCTCGTCTTTTGATGAAATATGAAAAATATCTGTATGTGGTAGTATGCACAGTTTATTATTCTGCGCTTCAACTTTCCGGAACCAAGTAATATCTACCTATCATTTTTGTTCCAGAATCAAGAGCATGAGTGTCCTGAGAGTGTGCACTGTGCTCTATATGAGCATACAGTCAAAAAAAAAAAAAAAAGAGATAAAAAGAAAAGAAAGACGTGTCACGAAGTGCAATTACTCGTTTTGGTTTCTCTGCTTGCCCTCAGTTGTTACTTTAAATGATTTGAGCTACAAATATCTCTCTCTCTCTCTCTCTCTCTCTCTCTCTCTCTCTCTGTCTGTCTCTCTCTCTCTGCCAAACATATTCGAAACTTTCTAATAATGCACTGTTTTTTGTTTTGTTTTGTTTCAATTCTTGTAACGACGTTCCCTAAGTGGCACGAAACCATAGTTGCACACACATGGCGCCGAGTGTCCGTCCATAAAATAATGCACTTGTTACAAGTACGTGATTTTATGTAAACGGTGTCAAGCATTTTTCTTCTAACTCGACTGAAGGTTGACATTTTTATACATTGACAATAACGATGTCATATATAATGTATACTTTTTGTTCAAAGTCAACACAAGCAATGCTACCAGATACTTTTCCAAATTCTATCTATTCAATTTCATTTCAATCAAATAAAAATCTTGTAATAAAATTTAAAACAATATTTGTTTTAACTTATACTGCAAACATATAACACTTTTCACATAACATTGTGAACGTCTAATTTGTTGATTTTGAGTTTCAAAATTAAGACACATCTTAGGTGGCACTCAAATTATATATTTACATACTAATTTCATTGACGTGTTTCTTCTGAAAATATGAGACGTTTTTGCTGTAGGTCAAAGAATATTCAAGACCTAAACTTTAAGGTTTGAATAATGATATAATTCATGTTCGAATAGTATACTTCAAGAGTAATTAATTACTGGGAAAGACCACACCAATGTTGTTACAGCTGACATAATTTATCTTAATAACGTATCCACTATGAGTACTAGTATCATCCCGGTATGAATTTTACAGGTGCTGTGCAATAACGTAGATCATCCGTCCTTTGGTTTTTGAGATTTTATTAAAGGTTTTTACCATACAGGTATGATAGGGATTTTTTTTTTGTTGTTGTTGTTTTTTTGCATCGAGGGTCGCCGATTATAATATGCGGGTTGCCGTTTTTCAATCTATCACTTCGTCGTGCTCTCCATTCCCTCTTAGCATATCAGTTTTCTCCTCTTGTTTATGTGTCCTTTGTTCATTGCTTTCTGTAGCAACTCTTCCAGTCGTATACCTCAGGCTGTAACTGTTTCTTTTGCCTTTGACTGGCAGTGTAAGAGTCCCTGTGAAAACTTTCCCCGGTGCAAACGTTACCGTATTCAGCCTGTAACGTACCCATTATATCTGGAAGTTTTGCTGAGGTACCTAGAGGTATAAGCACTATATTTGCTTACCCTCTCAATATTTTCTTATGGCTTATGCTATGACACTTTCTTTATGATCACCCTTTTTCCTCAGACAGTACATGTGAGCCGTGACACGAGAAAACCAACAATGTGGTTGTGCGCCCAGTGCAGATTCAGATCAGCCTGGTCATCCACCCAGTCTGGTCAGACCCTTTGTTAAGTGCTTAAAAGGTAGCTAAGGGTCTAGGCTACCTCCCTGCGAACAACGAAGACTCTGGTCAGACTGGGCGGATGCCCAGGCTGATCTGAGTCTGCGTTGGGCGCACAGCCACATTGCTGGTTTTGTCGTGTCGCGGCTCATGTAAACTTCATACCTCCACCCTTCATACGATGCCTTGTTCTTTTGTTTCGGTTCCTCTCTTGAAAACTTGGTGACTCTTGGGTAGAGATAGGTATTTCGCAGGTTGTTTTCTTTCCTTTTCTTTTCAACGTTCTCACAATCTGTCATTGTTGTTAGACTCGCTTTATGTTTATCAACAGTTTGCTGATCAGTTTCTGTTAATTTCGACTGAGTCAAAGGCTCTTCAACAGATTTCGTGTTGATCTCAAAGTCTGCAATTGTTGCTCGGTTTTCACTCCTTCTGGGCTATATCATGCTCTATTCCTGCAGACTTGGCTATTTGTTAAAAGGTTTCGCCTTTTCTCATTTCGCTTTCTAGCTTTCAGTTTATCCATTTTGTGTTGTAGGTCATTGTGTGAATCAAAATCAAAAGAGTCTGGCCCCGAGGTTATAAAACTTTTTTCGTGCTCAACTCAGCTGAGCATGGAATTTCCTCTGCTGATAAATGTGAAAATGCCAACTAATGTTGGCATTTTCATATTCATAAGCAGAGAAAATATCATACTGAGCTCAACTGAGCAAGGAAATAACTGTACTTAATAATTTGCTAATTATTAGCAGGTAAAATTTCATGCTCAGCTGAGTTGAGCATGAAAAAAGTTTTATAACCTCGGGCCCAGGTTTCTCTCGTGAATCTCTCAGCTCCTCCTGTTCCTTGATCTTCTTCCTGGGCTTTTTCAAGAGATCAGGTTTTCCTTTTCGTTCTTCTTCGTCAGCTGAATTTTCTTTCTTGGTTGTACTCTGAACTCTTTCCTGTACATTAGCTCTTGCTGGCTCTCTGTGAAACGCATACCTTGGCATTGGTAAAGACTCTATTGGTATACACTATTTACTAGCTCTTGGAGAATATACATTCTGTGACTTATCATATAAGAGTTTGAAGGCAAATATCCTTCTGTATAGGACTAAATGCCTTATGTTAAGGACATTGCATTTGATAGCGTTCTTCCGCATTTCTGGAATCTTCGAACCTCAACTGCTTTCTAGCCATTGTTGAACGGGATAATCTGCTTTCACAATAGTCATCATAATTTGTGACAGGCTATGATATTTTGAGCCTTAAGGAGCCAAAATTGGTAAATTTTGTTTTAACATTTTCATATTTATACACCTTTCCTATAAATCGATAAAGTCGCGCACGAGTTATCTACCCAAGTAAACTGTGACGTCATCTATAGGAACATCCCATATAATTCAGTACAACTGCAAGCACACATAACATGCATAAAGCAGACGTTTTGTAAATGTGAACTGCAAAAAATACATTGAAAGACCAGATTAAAGTATAATTGCCCTGTTGTCATGTGACATTTTTATTTATATATTTTTTTAATTCTAATATCATATTGAGAATCCCGACAAGTCTCTCATGATTTTCATGATCCCTTTCATCGACGCCGTGTTTTAGCACCCCGGCCATACATTCACGTTTGTTCAATATAAAAGAGCTACATTTCGCATAAGTAAGTTTCGTAAATCTGAAAAGTTCCATTTTTCCGACAGGTAAAACGTCAGCATTCAGGTAGTAACTACGCATTATTACCAGGCAGATTATAGCGCTGATATATATGGTTTCTTGTGCGATACACCGATCTAAAAGCATCAGCATCCAGAGAGTTTTCCGTAAGTTTGAACCCGAGGTAGAATTTATATTTTTTTTCCATCTCTTACTAATCTTCGGTATTATAATTTATTTGATCGTTTCCATTTCACGGTAGGGTGTTCTTAAAGCTGACACGTGTCTAGGTAATACACAATAATAGGTGTTTGTTTATTGCGGCAATGCGCGCGATTCGGTGATTACACAAACGAAATCCATGTCAGCACTCTTTGTTGTCATTTTTAGCGTGTGTCTGCTTTATAATCAGCTAATTGTTCGTTTTGTATATTTTGTAATAACGGTCTGAACATCTTCCGCGGTTTTCTTTCTTTTCCTTATGTTTTGGAAGCTGCTTTGGTGATACATGCTCTTGGTTACGGTAATTTTGGCCCAAAATTTTAGTCGGAAATCTTTTAATTTTATGTCAAATTCCTATATGCTATAAGTTATAAAGCTTATTTTCCGACAAAGAAAGAGCTAAATATAGTTGGAATAAAATAGTTGTCTTAATCTTAACCGTTGAATGTTAGTTTTGAATAAACGGACAGCAGGCATTTATTTGGTTACATAATGAAAAACAATAGCATATCCTATAGATGACGTCATAGGCGTTGCAAGGGAAAAAACTCGAACAGACTCTGAATTATAAGTGCTTCCAGAATAGATTTCAAGAAGCACAATAAATAGCGATAAGGATTAGTGCAAACGCAAACACAGTTCACACCAACCCGATTTTTTTGTTTTCATTTAATTGTTTCGATACAATTAACATACTAGCTGGATAGACTTTTATAACCCTGCTTTATGGCATACGCTTTTCAAAGATCTAAAATGCGGACATTCTTAAAAGGGTGTCGATGAAGAAAATTAAAGACGCCGTTCGAAATGTTGAATCACTCTTTTCAGGTGACGCTTTGAAATTTATTAGTCAGCGCGCGGAAATCGAATTAACTTTACGTGCAAATTTATGACGTCACTTTCATTTCACGTTTCGTGACGTCAACGTCGCACCTCCACAAGGCTCAAAATGTTGAACAGTGTCACATATAATGGGCAATATTCAATGCTGTCAACCCTCCTGTGGATGGTTTTAGGCGCGGTATACGAGTTTCTTTCTGAATTTATTGTTTCATCAAAAATATATTGTTTATTCTCTCTATCATAATGATCATATCTGCTATCGACATATGGGGTATGCTTCATTTGTCGAAAAGACATTTTTGCCTCTGGTAGTTTATATGCTCCCTGTGGTATCGAAGTGTATTTATTATAATCTGCAAGTGGCATGCTGGTTTTAGCATCATCAGCACACCGATATCTTTTTCACTTAGAATTGTTAGTCATTTTGCAAGAGAATCGATGTCCTTTTCTATATCCAAACACTGCTCTTTTTTGTGTCTCAGTCTTTAAGTCTTTTTCTGAGGCCGGAACGTCTCCACGTGTTACACCTTGATGAATTTTGAATTATCATCTTCGTACAGGTCGTTTGGTTGGGCTAATTTGTATACCCCTTCACGTGGATTACGTTCTTATGAGTATACAGCCAGTTCACCGACTGTCTCAAAATCTTACTCTTCTTGTCCCTAAGCACCGGCGGAAAGTCTCTGCAGCTTATTTCTGCTACTTGTAACACACTTTCATGTTTTAACACATTATCTTTTCATCCACTTAGCTATTGAAAATATGTAATAAAACAATCAAAAAGACAATCAGTATATGCAAAAGACAAGATAATTTATTTATGAACCCTACGAATGGATATTTATAAGCATGATTTATAGAAAAGTGAAGTACTTTTAACATCCAGCACAAGATACTCTTACATGCAAAAGAAGGCATAATAATGTCAGACAGCTCAAGATGTATGAACCCTGCAAGTTAAGACATATAACTCATACAGAGGTCGCCAAGACCGTTTGCAACGGGCTCCGGCTATTAAAACAAGAAGTGCATATAAAAAGGCATAATAATGTCAGATAGTCAAGATTTATAAACCCTGCCAGTTGACATCACCCAAGCATAGAGTGCGATGAGCGTAAAAAATCGCTATAGAAGTTATGATACAACTCCTCGCTATTCTACATGCTAGCACCATTCTTGCCCCATAAGCTAGCATGTTTTAGGTCCATTGAAAAGCACATACAGTAGTTGTAAATGAAATGTTTATACTGAGAGGGAGCCACGACATGAGAGTTTTATATCCAAAATAACGTTATAATGCGGTTCTACAGTCAAAATTAAATTTGAATGGCGTCACGTGAAAAAGAACCTGTGCGGGCTATATTTACTAAAATCAGTATGCGCATCCAGCTCAGACTGATCAGTCTTCGCAGATTTCACAGGATTCACAAATTGGAGAAGAGCAAAAAGAAAACTCTGATCAGACAGCACGGATGCCTGCCCAGGCTGATCTGATTTTTATGTTCGCATAGCAGTAAGAGGTATTTTCACGCTACGCAAGTCATCCATTGCAAACTGCCAAAAAGGCGCATTTTCGCGTTTGTCATTAACATTATCCGTTCAGCTTGAATCAGAGCTGTAGGTTGTAAATAAATTTTGTGGGTACTCCCAGGCCTTTCAGATATCTAAGCCATTTCAGCTATGGACTCTTAGAAATATACTGACCAAAAAAGTTCAACCCGCTTGTATTTTTCTCATACATTTAACACAAAACAGTCCTATGTGTCTTACCGCAACTTAACTCGTCTGAATTTTATTTCCAAATGATATATTTCTAAAGATGTTAGCCGCTACCTATAGTTGACAAAAAGAAATTAAGGTACAACATTTGATAAATACTTTTTTAGCACCTGTAAGATGGTGCCGCGTAAGACTAATGTTTGTAGACCTCCAGTTCCAATACAGAAGATATTTTCTTTCAAGCATCATTATTGTCTTTAATAGAGATGTTGCCATTGTCTGTCCACACTTTTTTCTAATTTTATTGTTCATCTTCAGACCACGACACTCATAAGCTATTTCTTTGCAAGCCAAGGTAAAGTCTTCGTTGATGAAGATTCTCACCTTAGTGGATCTCAAGAAGGCTCGATCTTTTAATAGCTGCATGCGCGCACAGCAATAATTTCCCGCGGTCTAGGTACAGCGTTTGCATTTTGATTGACATCATGTCCGACTCGATGACTTCGATCCAAATCCTCGGGTCGATTGTCCTCGCTCACGCGTCTAGCAAGATCTAATACTGTCTCATCCATACTTTCGCCTTCCTCCTTTCATGCACAAGAACATCGACTATACTACTCTAACTTGTCTATGTTCGATATGCATGTATTTTCAAGCTTTTTTTATTTCATCTTTAAGTTTTGTATTTTCATCCTTCAGAAAGTCAACATAATTTTTTAACGGAGTAAAGACATTATTTATCAACTCACGTAAAGGTATGACGACTTTACAGAACTGTCAAGATAATTAGACGACTACACTACGGTGACAGATTACATGTACCACTAATGAAAAATAATTTCGTCTCGTCCAATTTTAGCAAAATAATACCCAGCACATTTAATCCAGTCAAGATTATGGAGATACATGTACACAATAGAAAAGGCTGTCAGACTGGCATCCTGCTCATCACTGGCTTTGGTTTAATTACAGGAATAGCAGAAAGGTTTCTGAGTACTTTCAAGTGGTTCAATTGTTCAAATCATGCTGTTTCAGTACTGTGGAAGATGGGGCAGCAGTGCTTTAGTTGAATCAGTACGCTTTGAGAGACCGCAATATTCACAGAACGCATTTTTCACACACGTGTGATGAATACGGTGGTATTCTTCACATTTTGCCAGTGTGACAAATGCGTTCGGATTTTATTGCGATTTTTAATAGAAACGCATTTTTCACAGATACGACAAGGGAAGCTTGAGAATGAACGATTTGTTATTCCTTTCCAGCTACCACGATGAGCTGAGCCCAAACTGCACTGAGCCTTCGGCTCTTGGGGAGTTTATAGGAAAAGAGTCCCCGCTGTCCGTCGTCCGTCGCCTGACGTCTTCTGTCAACACCTTCAAGCTAATATGAAATAGGCGCCACCTAAATTGCAACCAACCTAAATTATGACTCCAGTAAAAAACTGAAACAAGAAAATTTTAGCACAGCTGCATGGATAGCTCCTTTTGTTATGAGATTGATTAATTAATTGATTGATTTATTCATTGATTGATTGATTGATTGATTGATTTTACCATTTTCTGTCGACATCTGAACAACACGTTCGTATCACGAGATATTAAATAAATGATAATAAAATGAGAATAAAAAAAGTAGGCCTAGGCAAGAGACAGAACAGGGGACAGGTGTTTTGAAGAGACAGAGAGAGAGAGAGAGAGAGAGAGAGAGAGAGAGAATGGTACCACTGGCAACCGTAAAACCCTGCACAGTATCGGCAGCCAATGGTGCCATTGGCAACCGTTGGCACCACTGGCAGAATAGCCAGTGCCACCACTGGCAGTTCTTTGGTAGAGCCAATGGCGCCAATGGTACCATTAATAGAGCCGATGGCGCCTATAGCACCATTGCAGAGCCAATATTTTTCTGTGCTTAGAAATTTTTAGTTTTTCTAATTTTCTTTCATTATTGTGGGGAAAAATTCTCCTGTGTCAACTCGAGTGTTTATGATGGGTTCAATAAATTGCCATATTGAATGATGCAAATTTCCCGCCCCGGTAATTTTTCCCACGCCCTAAGTTGTCTGCAATATTGGCAGCCAATGCTGGTTTCAATGGTAGAGTCAATGGTGCCAATATTGAAACTCAGAGCGCCATTGGCATGTCAATAGTGACATTGGCAAAACCCCGAACGCAACCAGTATTGGTTTTGACGTCACACATAAAAGATGCAACGTCACACTGGTGCTTCATCCAATCGATTACTAGATTATTTATATAACTGAGGGAAGTAAAAAGTATGCAAAGACCAGGAACTGAAACAATCAAAATCCAAATCCAGCCCTCAAACCATAGTTGGAAACAACTAAGATTACAAATAATCAAGATACAGAGAACATATGGCCAACCGAGTGAGCAGCTTGTTCCCAAAAGGTGGCCACACAGCAACCCAAACCGAACCAAAAATAATAAGAACACACATAAGGTAAAACATCACAGAAACTCTGACACCAAAAACAGGCAACAGAGAACCACAACAGAACTACCGCCTTGGAACGGTCAGTAATGAATTACTGGGGGGCTTAAATCGATTTTACAGGCCCAACCTCACCCTCAGTTTCTGAAGTGGTACAAAAAAAAAACCGATACTGGCGATAGGCCATAAGCTGTTTTGCATCTCTCCGTCAGCCTTTGTCGTTTCTAGACAGTTTCTAGTCAGTTGTAAAGCTTGCTAGCTACATCACGTGTGCACCTGCCTGCTGCCGACCTAGAAATATAATGCGTGTCACCAATAAACAGATTCCGAGCTGCCGCAGTTAAAAGGTAAGGGTTGTTTTTTTTTCTTCGAGCTGTACGGCCTTCTAGCCGAATATTCTGACGGCCATCAGGATTTTTTTTTGGAATTCAGACGCGTGTTGCCAGGGAAGTGGCGGCGGAAGTTCAGGAATTTATTTTCGTCCAATAAAAATGCCAGCGTCTCGTTTCTCCATAGAAAGAAAAACGCCGACCGGAAATTCAGTGACACAAAAATTTCGAAGCCTTAGTGGTACGGACAGAATAGAATAGAACAGAAATACGCCTTAATCGTAAAGCAACCAACTCTCGTTGTTTGCGGCAAACAACTCGTTGGTTGGTTGCTATTATATCTCTTAAGCGTCTGGGTCAATCTCAACCAAATTTCATATATAGCGTTCACGAGGCTGGGGAAAGATGACATGTCCTTTAAGACTGTTGTTTGAGATTCTGGTTGCTATGGCAAGTGAAATACCCCGTAGACTTATAATTGAGAGAGGCTTCTGACCAACCTAGCTTCTTGAATCTTGCAGATAACTCAGACAGGCATTAAATCTTAGACAAACTGACAACTGTTTAGATTCGACCGATAATCTCGAAATTTTGTAACGGATTAAGGTTTATAAACACTTCTCCAGCCTTGCTTTTAAGCTGACGCGGGTAGAGTGGATGGCTCTTTCACGAAGTTAAGCAACGGAGATCGCGGTTAGTACATGGATGGGTGACCGGTTGATTGACTTGGTGGACGACTCGGCTAACGCTACACTTGGTGGCAGCGGTGGGATGGGAGATGACATGACCATCATCTCCGGACCCAGATGTGCAGGAAAAGGTGTCTCTGGTTGTGTTGCATAGGCTCCGCATTCGGGTCTGCTATGTGAGCAGTTGGTGACTTCGGGACAAAGTCAAGAGAAGAGGGGAAGAAATGTAACGGGTTTAGGTATATAAACACTTCTACAGGCTTGCTGTAGAAGCCGGCTTTTATGGTAACGCGGGAAGAGTGAATGGTTCTTTCACGAACTTAAGCAACGGAGATCGCGGTTAATACCTGGATGGGTGACCGGCTGCTTGACTTAGTGGACGACCCGGCTAACGCTACAATATGTGTCCCCACGATTGCCGATAAAGTCTACTAGTATAATTAACCTTATGACAAGTCTAACACTTTCCCTTTTTATTACTTTATTATTTTACTGGTAAACTCCTTTCCAGAAGGGAAGATAAATCATGCAATACTGCTTGAATATTTTTAACACTTCATCTATTTTCCGGGGCGAAAAACCGGAGTTTGACTTAGACATGATATCCAGATCGACCAGAGTTTGACTTTGTTTGGGTCTAGATGTGATCTGGGAGGAATCAAGAAGCTCGGCAAAAGCATTTAAGTTTATTCTTAATTACATTCAATATTTTGTTACCTGGTTCCTCACTAGTGAAAACAGAACTGTGCCCCCACTAGCCAGTGTCGAAATATTCTGTGGGAACATATTGATTTTGGCTCATCCGTTCGTCCGTCAGTTCGTGATGCTTTATATTTGTACCAAGTTTTCTCAAACTACCTTTTAAAGTTATGAAGCGGAAATGATTTGTGACGGACAGGCAGGTAGACAATTATGGGAAAACGATATGTCTTCCCTGCTCTTTCTATCCAGATATAGATTTCCCCCATTAACCCATATACCAACACGCAACTGAATATACCAATACCTTTAACCTTGATGCAGCATAGGGGACTGTTACGAAGAAGCTACCTTCCAAACTTTTGTATTTGAAATGCCTAATAGTGCACAGGAATACCGCAAGGTCTCCTCCCGATGGATTATGGCACCGAACAACAGTTAGTATTAGAAGCTGTGCACTTCAGCTTGCGTCACCAGCATACATGTGAATTAAACAAACAAGGTAAATGTTTTCCATATTCTTGTGGCCGTAGGGACAGTACTTGCCTACAGTGTCTTAGGCACAGGTTATGAAAGAGGGAGCCTATCTCTCTCTTTTCGTAGCCTTTAACCTTCCCAGATTCGAAACAAGAACCCATTTACTGCTAGGAAGGCAGATTGAGTTTTTCAGTCGTGGATCCGGCGGGCGCCTGGAACCTGCGTCTTTCTGCGCGGAAGAGCAGAGCAGATTTCTAGTCTTTTTTTTTTTTTTTTTTTTTTTTGTTTACTGTACCGTTTTTGTTCGTCCACAACTTTCATAATTTCAGGGTTATAAAAATTCAAGAAGTGAAAAATGCATTTTTGTGATATTTTGTCATATTTTAGGGGTGTTGCATGCGTTTGGAATATTACGTTTTCATGGTACATATCGAACGCAAATTTCACAGATGTGTGAAAAATGCGTTCGAATTCTGTGAAAAATGCGACCGGATTTGTCACACGTGTGAAAAATGCGACCGGATTTTTCACACGTGTGAAAAATGCGTTCTGTGAATATTGCGGTCTCACAACGCTTACAGAATCAGCAACTCTGCCGTTTTCGTTTTGCATCCTTTCTCAGTGGGATAAATTCTTAAAGGAACGAGTTCGCTCCAACAGGAGCAAATTCTTTCCTTTTAGAATAGACCCCCTTTTAGAAGGGCTTCATCCGACAGGGAAGCAAACAGGAAGGCAAGAAAGTTTGTTCAAATTTGTAAAAAATAGCGGTAAAATATGAAGGTGTACCATACACCTAAAAATGCGACTGAAAACCTATCAATTTATCAGCTGCTGTGAGAAAGTTAACATACCACTACGCTATATTTGACATGTAAGACGAGATTCTATCGATGTTTCTTTAAAACCGATATACCGTGCGAGGAGCGATCGAAAAGTTCTAAGCCCCACCATGTTTTGTAACCTTTAGAGCGAATTTGAGTTACTGATTTCAAACAGCCATTTTACAGAGCAACAATCACCAA
The DNA here is from genome assembly GCA_963989385.1 of Ctena decussata. Taxonomy (NCBI): domain Eukaryota; kingdom Metazoa; phylum Mollusca; class Bivalvia; order Lucinida; family Lucinidae; genus Ctena; species Ctena decussata. The sequence continues at coordinate 28,430,753 of OZ022499.1, read as the reverse complement.
ATTTCGGGAATTTATCTAAAATATCAATTGGATAACACTTCACCTTTTATAGTTACCCCCATGAGTGCACTGTATAACTCTTTGACCGACCATAACTTTAGCAGAGTCCAACATTTGCAATTGTGTTTTTTTTTTTTTTTTTGCAAATATATGTCCTACAGCATCCCGGTAGCTGATGATATATGCAAACATTAATTCATTCCATTTCGGAATAAAAAGCAAAATTTTAATTTTCAGAAAGTGTCTATTTTGAGAATTTCTGCAGACAGTGCACAATCGGAGTCGCATGCACTGCGTGCACAGAAGCGGATATCTTTTAACTCTTTTTGACAAAAATCATGTAAGATGTCAATGTTTATATGTGTGTAAACATAGTTTGATTTTGCTCACTATGTTCCTAACAAACACGAAATTAGGGCATAGGTCTCTAAATTTCAGGGTTGCAATATTTAAGGGTTTACGGTAAAGCCACTAGATGCCAATATATTTTGCGTTTCCATCAAACTATTGACAAATCATCATATTTTCATGTACTACAACAAGACTCGTTTAAATCTTGTAGACTGTGAAGAATGATTTTCAAAGTAAGGCAAGACAAATAGATTTTAAATGTTATTTTAAAAGTATGCCACCCCTCATGTAAATAAAGGAAACTGTCGTCAAATATTTTTGCAACTTACATCGAAAGCTGTAAATGACAATTAATTATATTCGCACATCGAAAGCTGTAAATGACAACTAATTATATTCGTGTGAAGCACGCATGCGAAGATTTACTAGAAATATCTTAGGCTTAGAAGTTAGAACATTTATATAGTGTGAAATTTCTGTGACTTTTTACTTTCTATGATCGTAATTAAAATCATACAATATTCTAAGTAGCTATCACATGTGTTTACCGCCTCCTTTTATTTATCTACTGTATCAAAACGACTCATAATTAGTTAGTTTATTGTTGCGAGTCTAGTCTAAGGTATGTGGATAGTGTACAATAAAGAATCGAACTTGAACTTGAGCATTTATCAGAAACATAGCAGTACTAAACCTGTTCTTAGTCATTTATTATTCTTTTTTTTTGTATGTATTATATAGTACCGAGTATTTGAAGTCAGCAGGAATTAAAACCGCATTTTTTTTCGTGCACTGTTAGAAGAGAAATTTGCAGAAACTTACGTAGCAGAAATAACCCGCTAAACCTTACTTGTTCTATTTTATTTAAGATTTCTTGTTTAAGCTATTATTCTTATTGTTCAAAATACTATATATAGTTTAAACTAAGATATTCATTATCTTTGGAATATAAATTAGAAAACTAACATACATATATTACATATAGTATCACTAAATTAATTACCCGTTATTAGTCCTAGTGGAATTTCTACATAGACGAAGAAAATAATCAAATCAATGAAATTCAGCATAATATTTTCATAATCAATTGCCTATTGAAATTCAACTGTTTATTTAATGTTTTCTTAAGAAAAAGTTTTGCCAATTGACATTACATATCAAATGAGCAGTAACAGAACAAAACGGTTCCTTCTTCCAATTGACAAAGATAAGCCTACACATCATGCTGTCTGATCAGTGTATTCATTGTTTGCATGGACATTTCACACTTAAAGCGGCAGAAATGAAAAAAAAAAGAATTTGCAAACAGAGTAGATCCAGACGAGGCGGCCTCATCTGGATCTGCACTGTTTGCCCTCTAGTCTATTAATTCTCAATATGATAAAGCTTAGACGAAACATTTTTTGAAATTTTGCAGATGCAATTTTCGTCGTCTGCCTTTTGGCGCTTTAAGGCCCTGAGGAACTTATAATGCTAAAGATTATCAGTTCACGCGCGTGCAATCTAAATTTTGCGAGATGTATTTTCCTTTGCAACGGCCTAAATGATAAAAGCTGACCAAGTTAAGCAATTGGCGACGTTGTGAAAATGAGATATTTAGTATTGTATATTAATGGACTGTATTTGTTTAGTAAAGCAAATATTGTATCAGGTGGATACTAACATACCAAATGAAATATAAAAAATTATATTTAAGTCTCTGAAAAAATATGTGTCCGACTGATTTCTTTATAAACTCTTGACACATCCTTGTTTTGAATACTCTAATAAATTGTTTAAACTTTGAAAATGTTGACCTTATTGGTACGATAAGTTTAAAATACCATTGGCAGACAACATACTGATAGTCCCAGACTATTATTATTTACATTTAAGTTAAACCCAGAGTAACCATACCTTCTATGTTAATAATTTTTATATAATACATTTTATAAGACTTGATACATTCTTTCTAATGTATTATAATATGTGAAACTGAACTTAGGGAGCATGAGACTATGGACATAGTAGTCATAATGTCTGTTTGCAATAATTAACTGTGCTTATCCACGACTTACCCTATAAAATTATATAAATGAAAAATGAGCAAAAAACTGAAAAGCAATAAGAGAGAAAAAGAAAAGAAAAAAATAAAGATAAGAAAGAAATTCAAGCAAGAATTACAATTTGCAGTCGGTCACTTAAAGTTCTCATTATCACCTTTCAACTAAATATGCATTTTTTCTATCTTATTGTTCAATATTCATTAGATCAGACGGTATCAATATTCTAAAATCGAAAACCAAGAGCTAGACACATATATGTATATGCGTTTCTATATTTACTTCGCAGTATAACTTATTGAGATAAAAAGCTACAAATAAAACAACAAAACAAACGCCCAGCTCCATCCCATGTCTACGCAGTCTTTCAGCTTCTAATGATTTGACATTTTGATTAGCTTGATTAAGAACAACTATGTGTACAATTCTAAATTAAGCAAAATATGGCTAGTGAATTAACTGATGATGATGATAACTCCATCCATACATTCGATCCGACAGTCTGCGTTCGGATGAAACGCTGTCGTTTTGTTTAAGCCTCTTATTCTCCGAGAATAAAACTGCAGCTTTTAGTTATCTAAAATTTAAAGAGTAACTACACTTCAGGAACTGATTGAATCAGATCCCAAACCCTATCCCCAACATCAAAGGGAAAGATTGACAAAGACATCCCAACAAACAATAAATTACAAGTGATAAGCCGAGTCAGCAGCTCTTTCCCAAATAGGTGGCAACTCAGCTATCTTTATTGAACTAAATAATTTATACCAACAGAAGGGTTACAACAGACTAAGCAAATTATACGAAAAACATTTAACAACCATTTTTACCTATTTTCTATTATAGAAGGGTTAAAATGAGAACACAATAAATTAAACAGCACCGAACTTAAAACAAATGGAACCGCAACGAAAGTATCGCCTTGGGACGGTCAGTAATAACTACTGGGGCGGGGGGGGGGGGGGGGGGGGGTAAACCGGTTTTACTGGGCCCAAACCTTCACCCTCACCCTCCGCCGCGGTGCACACAATTAGTTGGTAGTTCGGTTCGTTGGAGGTCCCCTAACTCATCAGAGAGTATATCTCTTGGGGATAGAGAATGGAAAAATTAAAGTAAAAATGGTTTGACACTAGTATGGTTACGCCATCATGTGTATCCGCCATTTTTACAAAGTGGAACAAATGCGACCTCATATTTGATTCTTTCAGCACGGATCTTTTCCAAAAAAGTGTCTATTCTTAAAGTAAAGAATTTTCTCCTGAAGGAGCAAGTACTTTCCTTTAAGGGCGACCAATACTGAGAATGGAATCAAAAATGACTTTCCATGAAAACGTACTCATTCCCCTTAACGAGTTAATATGAAATATACTTGTTCTATCGGTTTACCACGGCACGCAAAGGGATTCACATCGCTTCTGCAGATTTATAATTTCAGCCATTCTAAACACATCTGTATTTACTAGAGGCTTGTACAAGTAGATTTCTTGGATTCATATATGGTGTAAGCGAGTAGCAAACCTGCGCAGATGTGCAGGTTCGTCGGAGTATTTGCAGCTTATTTATTCAGTAAGCTCCATTTTGCAGTCTGCTTGGGTGCATCATGTAAATTACTTGACAGTAAGGATGTATAATTTAAGTACTTAACAAAAACTTAAGCAGTTTACATTGAAAATAAATGACACTGATAGGTTTCATGTGTACCTAATTTACCTCAAAAATTTTAGTTGGGTGGCCTATTTTAACTGCTTGAAATCAGAATGAAACTGTGGCTAGCAATATGCATCTTAGATGAGACCAAAATCTTTTTAGCGGACAACTGTCCCAGCAGGCACATAACGTCAAAATGACGTCATATTGACGTCGATGCGACGTTGTTACTTCGCATCGACGTCAGTACGACGTCATTTCAACGTCATGTGCCTGCTGGGGTTGTTCTGATCATCGTGCGCTAAGCTAGAAATTTATTATGCTATATGTAAAAGTTATGCATCATTTTCGTTTTTATACACAGTTTTGTTTTTCCGAAAAATACGTAAAAAAATCGCTGGTTTCATATTAGGTGTCGTCCTCTGTCAATGAGCAACAGGAACAATCTATATAATTAGAGCTTAAATGGATTTGTTTTTCTAAAACATGCATCAAATGATCAAATACTACCACTGACCGAAAGTTGATGAACGAACTGGTTCAAGTGAAAAAAAAAGAGTTTTGCTTTTCGCGCATGTTGCTGACCGCCAAAATTAAAAATCGCGATAATTAATGATATGTTTTTTACCCTTAACCGCGAAAATTTGAACCCGCGAAAATTACCGCGTATACGGTATATGAGCCCGCGCAAAGTGGATAGACAGACTCGGTGCCAGGCGGTACATCTATAGATCCGTTCCGCTGAGCCTTTTTGAGACAATCGCTACGAAAATTAAAACAGCAACACCAGATTAGCTTCGGGGGACTGCAATGCCTTTTATCTGGCGCCGTATTCATAAAGCCACTTAAGTCGTTGCTACGCGGTTGCTAAGGCTAAATATCTATAAAGGAGATTCCCTACAACTATGAAATTTGCTCTGGAGGAACAGTCTTTGTAAGACTGTTCCTCCAGAGCAAATTTCATAGTTTTAGGGAATCTCCTTCAAAGAAATTTAGCCTTAGCAACAGCATAGCAACCACTTAAGTCGTTTTGTGAATACGGCCCCTGCTATGACAGAAAATTTTTATTACTAAATTAAGGTAGCCAACCCGGCAGAATCTTAGATAGCCTATCACTTAATGTGATAATGGTGTAGAAATTTAGTGTATTTAAATTTTAAAGCAGATATAAAAAGGATCTTCTTTTCAGACTTGGCTCTGTTGAATTACTGTTAAAGCCGTCGTCTCGTATTACTATCTTAAAATGTCACTTAAAGATGCGTAAAATTGCAATGATATTACAAAAGATTATATCGTATCTGTCAAATACCATATGAAATTTATATTTGGGTGTCTACGTTCCAAGAGAATAAAATTTAGTTTCATAGGAATCCAACTATTGTCTAGGTAACACGAAATAAAATCTGCCATTTTAGGTAGACTTTATATTTAGTTACGAGGGCAAGTCAATAAGTACTACCGGTCGAGATGGACCCAATTTTTATGTAGCCTAATTACTCCCCAGCATGATACATTTGGTCAAAAGGCATTCAAGTGTCATCATCCCAGATCTGAAGAAATCCTCAACCGCTGCCTTGACTTCTTCATCTGATCGGAAATGGCTTCAATGATATCTTTTTTTAAGTTCGGGAGCGAACAGTAATCACCGGAGCAGAATCAGGCGAATTGGCGGGATGCAATATAACTTCATTCCCGTTTCGATATACAGCATCCATTGAAACCTCACAACAGTCTTGCATTGTTTCGCTAAGAATCCCTTTAGAGAGTTTACCATGCCGTCTTTCTTTTCACGGATTGCGATTCTCAGTTGATCAAGTTAGTTTGCATATTATTCACCAGTTAATGTACTACCGTTTGGTAAGAAGTCCCTAAAGGCAGTGTCCTTCACTTGCCAGCTGATGATTCCGTCTTGAACTGCAGTTAGCTCGCCATGTATTTCCTTGCCTTTTTGCCCTATCAAAAGACGTAACGCACTGCAGCATGCCGCTTCAATTTGGACGAAAATAAGAGAAGAAAACAACAAGCCTTCGACTCAGCGGTCTGATACCTTACATTCATATACCGATACAATTTTTACACATGCCTGAATACTGCGTTGCAACAAACCGTTGTCCGTCGGTTAGAACTCAATTAGCCGGTTAGCTTTTGGCTTGCCATCGCAATGTTTGAATGACGGGTAAATTATTTTTATCCCATATAAATGCCTAGTGGACTCTTCCAGCCTTTTAAATTGGATGAGTTCATCCATCAGTTTAGGGGTGTCTGGTTTATTCATTTTTATCAGTTTTGTAGAAATTGCTATAAATTTTACTCGGATAAAGTAGACTCCGACTAAGGGCGAGGGTTGGTTTTCCACGAATCGGTTAAGCCACCAGTAATTCATTACTAGCCGTCCCAAGGCGGCAGTTCTGTTTTGGTTCTTCTTGGTTGTTTTTTTGTGTTGTTAGTTGCTATGTCTGTTATTGATACATTGTTTGTGATGTTCCAGCTAGCCCGTTGACCACCTACATGGGAAATGGCTGTTCACATGGCTGCCGCTGGTTTTGTCTTTGGTGGTGACTAATTTTGTGTTGTCTCTTTCGCACATGGTGTCTTGGGTTGGATCCGGGATTAAATTGTGTCAGTTCCCGAGAATTTTCCTCCTTACTTCTGATCAGTCGCCGCGTTCTGCGGCGTCTGACCTGTGTCTGCACTGTTTGTATAAGTCCCTTTTATGGGAAGATAGGCATTGTGTTAATACGAATGACCCATATAATTTTAACTGATTAATGTGGCCATGTCTTACTGCACCAAAATGGCTTTTCTGTCTTTTCGACTGGTGCCTTGCTTCAAACACAACAAAAGCTTGCAAAATGATAATGAACCTAAGTACCTTACGATGTGAAATCTACGAGTTGTATCAAATACCTGTCTGCAGTAAGCTTTAAGTATGTCAGCTTACATTTATCAAAAATTATAAACACCATCACCTTTATGGTCTACTATATCTATCAAGTTGCTTGTTAAAATTCAAATTACTAAACACTTTAATATGAGCCATCATAAGACTATCAAAGACGTACTCATAATGGCCGTAAGAAGTCAAGAATAATAATATTTATGAAAACTAGGAAACTAATTCTTCTGAAAGAGGGTTATTCTGAAAGCCAAGAATCTGCTCTTTCTGGGAGCAGTTTGCTTCGTTTTGAGTTGCCCTCTGGTAAGAAGAAATTTACCTACCAAGAAAGCAAATACTATCTTGTTAAAGTTGTCTCCCTTGAAAAATGGCGACCAAAGTACAGAGCTGTAATTTATACACATAGATAACATACCTTTTACCCATTGCATTAATATTGGGGAATATTGTCCCGAGTTGGGATATCAAAGGACGCGAGCTTGCGAGCCCAAAGAGAAACAATATTCCCCAGTATCAAGTCAATGACCCTTTTGTTATATAGCTATAGATATTTTCATAATTTTCGTCTCATTTTGAACAGTTTGGCACCGCAAGTACCGTTTTAACAATAGCACAGGTATGAAATCAGACAGTGATATCATTTTTGCACTTGTCACAGTGCAATATCGCTGCAATATCATCTTTGCACAATCGCTGATTTGCAGTAAAAATGTGAAAACACACACACACACACACAAGGATTTCGAAATTTAATCAATTTTTAGGCTCAGACTGCGACTTTAACCCTTTTAGATTTATTCTGATTTTGCATGACGTCATAAGCCCAATGAATAATGACGTGTTCGATTTTGACGCCATCCGATCTAAACATTTCAGAACGACAATAAAGTCTGAGATTGAAATTTAAGTACAAACAAGCATTAGTCTAATGAAAGGGTGCAATTTTGACCAAACAGGTCACAAAGACAAAAAGAACACGAGGCAGACAAAAGAACAGACGGGAAGGACAATATTAAACACTGTACAGGGATGGACTTTGCAAGCACATATAGGACAACTGAAAACAGGATCAGGGAGAAAGATTGTTTCGGAATAATTTGTAGAGCCCAAGCGACATTTTAAGGTTATGGGGTAGACTAGACTATTTCTTGACCAAGCACTGGTGTCTGGGGCATTGATCATTTGTTGAAATTGACACTACTGTCCCCCAAATTGTTTTATTTCCAATCAGTTCCATCTGTTTGTCTTGCTATATGGTGTATAAGGTACACAACATGAATTATGATAGTGTACTGTTCGGAGCTCCAAAACATCTCTGTCCCTGGTAGCTTAGTGTCCTTGACCGCTGATGTTTAAGGAGCCTTTCATTACTGTTAGCTAAGCAGCCATTATTTGCTGACTGCCAGTGAAAATGCCGCTAAAATCAACATGAATGCTAAACGACAAGATATAATACATGTCAAACTTTATATCAACTCGATAATGGGTATTTAATTGTGAGCAATTGTTAAATTGAGCTGCATAAACCAATTTACTGTCCTGTCATCCTAACGTATCAATTACTGAGAAAAATTTGTTTAGTTTATACCAAGTATCACAGGGTATAATCGATTCCGCCATTTTTCGCTTCCTGCAGAGACTGTACATCATATTTGGCTTCCGCCGAGACTGTCCGCAAACTCTTGCTTCCTGCAGAGACTACTGTCCTCGAGGAATGGCTTCCTGCCGAGACTGTCCGCGTGACTCTGCTTCCTGCCGAGAGCCTCGGCAGGAAGCAGAATCACGCGGACAGTCTCTGCAGGAAGCCATTTATCATGTACAGAAGTCCCGGCAGGAAGCAAGAGATCGCGGACAGTCTCGGCGGAAGCCAAATATGATGTACAGTCTCTGCAGGAAGCGAAAATTGGCGGAATCGATTATACCCTGTCAGTATGGGCATCCAGTACAGTCTGTGCAATGTCAGTAAAACTCGTTTTACGTTTCGCATACTTTATTCCTTTAACAACTACCTAAGTTTGGCAGTGAGGCGACTTAAACTTTCAAAATATTGGACAGGGGGATTATTATAGTCATAATAATAACAAAAGAAAATGTGATTCATACATTCTAGCAATTCGTTATGTCCATCATCACTGGTGTTGCTTGGTCCCTGAACAGATATAATTTTTCTACAATGATCAATCAGTTCCGGTAGGATGAGGGTATTTTTCACATTGACACCAGATTTTTTTTTCTATAATAATTCCTAGAATTTGAACATTTACCTTAATCATTTACATGTCATCGTCAGAGTAATTCATTGTAAGACAAGTTTGGGCTATATACGTTTGTTTTGTTAATTTTTGCATTTCGTTGTATAGAAATTGAGCCGCGACACGAGAAAACCAACAATGTGGTTGTGCGCCCTGTGCAGACTCAGATCAGCTTGGGCAGCTGCTCAGTTTGATCAGATTCTTTGTTAAGAGCTCAAAGGGTAGCTAAGGGTCTAAGCTACCTCCATGCGGACAGCGAAGACTCTGATCAGACTGGGCGGATGCCCAGGCTGATCTGAGTCTGCGCTGTCCGCACAACCACTTTGTCGGTTTTGTCGTGTCGCGGCTCAATTATGAAAATAAATACAATGTTTCCACTGACCATGTAATGTGACAGGTGATGCTGAATGATCCCGGCGCCCATTGTAGGACAAAACAGAAAAGACAGAAAAACAAGAGGGCCATGAGGCCCTGATCCGCTCACCTGAGCAATTGGCAAAGTCGCTTTTTCTTATGTCTGAAATTGTCAAAATATGAGTCTAGGGTCAAAAGTCAAAGACTGACCATGACCTCTTGTACTCATAAATCTTCATGTGCTAATTCGCATTAAGACAACCATATATACCATTTTTTAGACCAAAATCTTCAAAACTTTCCATGATATCTTATGTTCTAGCATTTTCCCATATTTGACCATGCTGCAAAAAAAGGTCAAGGTGAACCCAAGGTTATCATTTGAACAGTCTTGGAAGTACTCTAGTACTCCATGCTACTTACCAAGTTTCAAGGCCATAGGCATATTGGTTCTGGAGAAGAAAAATATTAAATGTTTATACCATAAATGGGTATGGCGGCCATGTTGGTCATGTGACCTGGACCATTTGAACACATTTTTGTTCCCTCAACCCCTGAAGGCTCTATATGAAATGTGACTACAATTGGCCCTTTGGCTTTTGAGGAAATGATTGAAAATGTCAAAATATGAGAGATCTGGGTCAAAGGTCAAAGAATGACCTTGACCTCTTGTACTCATAATTCTTCATGACCTCATTAAGATGACTGTATATACCAATTTTTAGGCCAAAATCTTCAAAAATTCCCATGAAAGCTTATGTTGTAGCATTTTGCCATATTTGACCTTGTCATAAAAAGGTCAAGGTCAAGCAAAGGTCATAATTTGAACAATCTTGATAATACTGGAGTACCCAATGCCACATACCAAGTTTCAAGGCCATCGGTCAACTGGTTCTGGAGAAGAAGATTTTCAAAGGTTTTTACCATATATGGTCATGGCGGCCATGCTGGTCATGTGACCCAGACCATTTGAAGAAATTTTCGTGTCCTCAACCCCTGAAGGCTCTATATGATATTTGGTTACAATTGGCTTTTAAAAAGAAGTTTGAAATTGTCAAACTATGAGAATTCAGGGTCAAAGGTCAAAGAATGACCTTGACCTCTTGTACTTATGAATCTTGATGTACTCATTAAGATGACTGCATTTTCCAATTTTTAGGGCTAAATCTTCAAAACTTTCCATGAAATCTTATGTTCTAGCATTTTCCCTTATTTGACCTTCCCGTAAAATGGTCAAGGTCAACCCAAGGTTATCATTTTGAACACTCTTGATAGAACTGGATTACCCAATGCTTCATACCAAGTTTCAAGGCCATCGGTCAACTGGTTCTGGAGAAAAAGATTTTTAAAAGTTTTTACCATATATGGGCGTGGCGGCCATGTTGGTCATGTGACCTGAACCGTTTGAACAAAATTTCATTCCCTCAACCCCTGGAGGCTCTATATGAAATTTGGTTACAATTGGCCCAGTGGCTTTGGAGAAGATTGTTTGAAAATGTCAAAATATGAGAGTTCTGGGTCAAAGGTCAAAGAATGACCTTGACCTCTTATACTCATAAATCTTCATGTACTCAACTGCATTAACCAATTTTAGGCCTTACTCTTCAAAACTTTCCATGAAATCATATGTTATAGCATTTTCCCATATTTGACCTTGCAGTAAAATGGTCAAGGTCAACCCAAGGTCATAATTTGAACAATCTTGATAGTACTCGAGTACCCAATGCTACATACCAAGTTTCAAGGCCATCATTCAATTGGTTCTGGAGAAGAAGATTTTTAAAGGTTTTTACCATATATGGGCGTGGCGGCCATGTTGGTCATGTGACCAGGACAGTATGAATAAATTTTTGTTCCCTCAAACCCTGGAGGCTCTATATGAAATTTGGTTTCAATTGGCTCAGTGGCTGTTGAGGAGATTGTTCGAAATTGTCAAAATATGAGAGTTCTGGGTCAAAGGTCAAAGAATGACCTTGACCTCTTAAAGTCATAAATCTTCACGTACTCATTAAGATGATCGTAGATACTGGTTTTTAGCCCAAAATCTGCAACAGTTTCCAAGATATCTTATGTTCTGGCATTTTGCAATATAAAAGCACAAGGAAGCAAATTTGACCTTGCCGTAAAAAAGGTCAAGGTCAACCCAAGGTCATAATTTGAACAATCTTGGTAGTACTCGCGTACCCGATGCTACATACCAAGTTTCAAGGCCATCGGCCTATTGGTTCTGGAGAAGAAGATTTTTTCAGGTTTTTACCATATATGGGCGTGGCGGCCATGTTGGTCATGTGACCAGGACCGTTTGAACAACTTTTCGTTCCTAAGGTCCCAGGAGGCTCTATATGAAATTTGGTTACAATCGGCCCAGCGGTTTCAGAGGAGAAGTCGTTTGAAATTGTGGACGGACGACGGACGGACGACGGACGACGACGGACGACGGAGCCTTACCATCCTATAAGCTCCCCCGGAGCCGCTGGCTCAGGTGAGCTAAAAAAGCTGAACAAGATGCAGGTAGATGCAAAATTAATGTTTAACCGACTCTCAGTTCGAAGTAGTTTTCAGCTTTTCAGTAAAAGTGTGAAAAGTTGTTTAATACTTTAAAACAACAACATCCACCTCTCTACGGTAAAGTTGGTGCATCTGATTAAAACCCAATTATGGTATGACAGGCTAACTTGCCAAAGCAAGTGCATGTATTATATATGCAACCTGTTCTAAATGTCTTTCTACTTCCAGCTATTTTATTGTATTTTTACACTGAACAGAGCAGCAATATACTGGGAGACGAATTCTCACACTGGCCGTAGGATTTTTCGAACCCCAGTTGTAGTCCTGCACATATATGCTAATTTATGATGTATGTATGAAAGTGTATAAAACTGTATTGAGACACACATAAATAAAGTTTGATTTCACCTATATTTTCTTCAAAGTCTTCACACATACAATAAGCACGCATATAAAACATTACACAGAGGATCTGAACGAAAGTTATGGTCTATCTTAAATGCTTCGTTAATAGCAATATACGATTGCGACTGTCCTGTATAATTCTATTTCGTATTACTCAAGGACACTTGTGATAGAACGAGATAACTATTGTCAAAATACAAATCCAAAATTAATATCATAGAGCACATTTGTAAGCACCAAAGACAGGTTTACGATTTTGCTGAATGGGCGGATTTTTTTACAGGTGAAGTGCACTTAAATATTTATTGGACAAAATAAACAAATCATTACAGTGGGTATTTGATCTTGTATGGTCTAGATATTATACTTAATATAAGATTGATTTCAAATTATTTAATCCACACCAAGTGTAGTGTGCCCTAACCTAGCCTTCCGAATCTATCCACTTGACAGGTCTCTTGTAACTGGCCAGAAGGTCGGTGATGTACCAAGAATAAGAAAAATACGAATTGGGTAGAGACGGGTAACTTCGGACAGCGGGTAAATTAGGACATTAGGACCATTGCAAGCAGTGAAAATTTTAAGAGTAACACTTCAGGAACTGGCTGAATCAGATCCCAAACCCTATCCCCAAAATCAAAGGGAAGGATTGACAAACACATCCCAACAAACAATAAATTACAAGTGATAAGCCGAGTCAGCAGCTCTTTCCCAAATAGGTGGCAACTCAGCTATCTTTATTGACCAGAATAATTTAGACCAACAGAAGGGTTACAACAGACCAAGCAATTATACGAAAAACATTTAACATTTATTTTTACCTATTTTCTATTTTTATTATAGAAGGGTTAAAATAAGAACACAATAAATTAAACAGCACCGTCTCAGTTGATTATTTGATTGATGTTTATTTGGTAAAATCAACATACAATACAATGATGTTAAACATATAAGGTAGAAATTATCACATACTGTAGTATAAAACAAGCCATATTGCATATTAAAAAGCTAAGAAAATTTTGGAATGTAAAAAAAATAAATAAATGAAAAATAGCACAACACTTATAAGAATGAAAACAAAAATAAAATTTTAAGATATAGTTTGAGTATTTAAATGAGATCAATCTGACATTGTAAAAATAGTTATTAAATAGCCGTCTCATCAGGATTTTCATTGTTTGCCGGGTAATTTTGTTTTAATTCCAAACAACAAATATATAAAGGAAACAATGTCACTGTCCGAATTTACCTGTTGTCCGAATTTACCTGACTTTACCCTACAGCTAGGATTGGTAATGCCGCGTAGTAGTTCCTGGCTTTCCTGAAAGGTTTGTTTCCTTTATTCGGTTTTCCAGGCTGCATTCCATACAGGGTATAATCGATTCCGCCAATTTTCTCTTCCTGCAGAGACTGTCTGTCATATTTGGCTTCCGCCGAGACTGTCCGCGAACTTTTGCTTCCTGCAGGGACTACTGTCCTCGCTAAATGGCTTCCTGCCGAGACTGTCTGAATGACTCTGCTTCCTGCCGAGAGCCTCGGCAGGAAGTAGAATCACGCGGGTAGTCTCTGCTGGAAGCCATTTATCATGTACAGAAGTCTCGGCAGGAACCAAGAGTTCGCATACAGTCTCGGCGGAAGCCAAATATGACGGATAGTCTCTGCAGGAAGAGAAAATTGACGGAAACGATTATACCGTGTGTTCCAGTAAGGTAGTGTAAAAGGACAGGGATCAGACACTGATACAATAAAAGGAGAACAAAAGTACGAAACAAACCGAAAGTTCAAAAGACTAAGATAAACGGGCACAACAATTAATAACATCGATAAGCTAAAACGAAAGCACCGCCTCGGCACAGTCAGTAATAAATGAGCCGCGCCACGACAAAACCAACAATGTGGTTTGAGCGCCCAGCGCAGACTCAGATCAGCCTGGGCATCCGCCCAGTTTGATCAGACTCTTCGTTAAGTGCTGAAAGGGTAGCTTAAGGTCTAAGCTACCTCCATGCGGACAGCGAAGACTCTGATCAGACTGGGCGAATGCACAGGCTGATCTGAGTCTGCGCTGGGCGCACAACCACATTGTTGGTTTTGTCGTGTCGCGGCTCAAATTTAATAACTTTGGGGTGCAGCTTCGTAGAAGGGGCTTACATCGATTTTTACGGAGCTTGAAACTTTCGTGCAGAAGCCGTGGAACTGTGCACAAGGAAATTTTATAATGACATATCAGTTTTTTTTTTTTGGTAAAAATGCACCTTTTAAACCCAAAGGTAAATCACCATTTGCATGGGATATATTGTTACCCCTACCGCCTACCGTTTTTCTGTTTTATATCTCCATTAGATATACATCATAAAGTGTATAAGAGTTTTTTTTTTCTCGAGAAAAAAATACAGAAGATACAAAACATATTATAATGAATATTCCTCTCGCTGTCGTGCATGTCTTGAAACTGAACAGTATCTGGGCTGTTTACAGGGGTTGTGTGTGTGTGTGTGGGATTTACTCACTCAGTAATGCCCGCTGGTAGAACAGTTTGTCAACACATTTCTACATCAACTTAGAATGGTGACGCCCTCGATTTCAGTAGGTCTCCCGTAGGAATTCAGATGTTATTTAGATGTTATTGCAGGCGCTATGTACCCGCAATCGACTGCTCGCTATCATTTTCATCAGAAAACTGACTGGTAATTCGCTGGCCTTTATGCTTATTTGTTTGCTGAGATTGCATCGGAATTAAAGGTGCAGTTGCAGCGTTGTGAACCAGTTAATCCCCAGAACTCTTACTTCTGACAGTTCCAAGTTGATACTTCTGTTCAAGTGTCTCTGCAGTCTTTAAGTCACTTCTGTTCAAGTATCTCTGCAGTCGTTAAGTCGGTTTTGTAAAAAACATAATTTTGTTTTGTTACTGCTTGTTTCATATGCGCCTTAGGCGTTGCTTTGTCACTGTGTAGTACCGAACAATCCTTCCAATCGGACACTGCTGTCACTGTCCGTCAACAATTAACTGTCGACGGATAGATATGGCAGCTGCCGATTGGACGGACTGTCCTATATCACACAGTGTTTTTATGAGTACCTGGTCGTCTCCTTATGGTTGGTTGTTTTGGATTTAACGGCCCTTTGAGACAATATTTCAGTCTATTTCGACACGTCCCCCACAGAGAGGGAGAAAGAAAAGAGAATTTATGCGAGAAAATATCCAAAACAACTCCTATCCGCACCCACTGTAAGCACAGCAGGTTTTTGCCCTTCTACTTATTTGAATAAAAGTCGGCAAGGGCCTACTGTGCTTGCAGTAGGTGCGCGCTGGGGTTGTTTTGATACTTTTTTTCTCGCCTATCATCTCTTCTCTGAGAGACGGCTCGATATAGACTAAAATACTGTCTCGAATGACCGTTAAATCCAAAACAACCAACAATTAAGGAGGAGACCATGTGCAAGAAAACTCTGTGTGATATAAGACAGTCCGTCCAATCAGACGCTGCTGTATCTATTCGTCGACAATTAATTGTCGATGGACAGTGGCAGCAGCCTCCGATTGGATACCAAGGGTCCTTCGAGCTGGTAAGTTTTACATTAAAGGAGCGTGGGTTCGAGTCCTGTCGGAGGCGAGATTCTGTCCAAATCTAACTAGCCTTTCAGTATCAACCTTATACCGTCCTGATATGAATTAAATACTGTTAAACAGGATGTAAAAGCGCCAAGAAACACAGCCATTTTTTTAAATATAAAATTGGACTTGAATATCAAGAATCGTATATCTTTTAATGACTTAAGCGTTATATTTTGTCATGATCGTGAAGGGACTTGATGTCTGCTGTAAAATTTTATTGCATAACACCAAGGTCTGAAGGAGTGCCATGATTTACTGTCCCTTCTTAACACAGTTTTTGGAGATGACTCAGTAGGGTCGAGTCGGATAACTTCGGACAGCGGGTAAATCGGACATACCATTGCAAACAGTGAAATTAAAATCTTAAAAAAGTTCCTTCAACAGCAGAGAATACATACAGGAGTAGAAACATTGGCCATACTACGTAGTTTCGTCTAATAGAGCCTCGTCAGTAACCCTGACCATATCTGGTGACGAAACCAGAAAAAAGCATACTGTAATTTTTTAATTTTAATTGGGCAGTCGATTAAAAGACTGTTTAATTTCAAAAGGATCCAAATAATATAAAAGACGATGATCTAGAATAATAGTCTAAATCGACTTCAAATTTTAGATTTCTCAGAATCTATCCTCTGATCTCAAAGGATGTAAATAAATTATAATCTGCACTATGGATTATGTACGGGGAGACGTTTTACGGCCGCCACACGGCACATAACCAGCTGCAGTGAAGTAAAATTAAAATCTTAAAAAGTTCCTCAAAAGTATGTGCACTTAGTACTGGTAAACCGCTTAGGAGGTCTAAGCCTGCCCAGGAATAGTGTGGTTAGGTTAACTGACCGTCCCGACATGACCTTAGTTGTTTACCGTGGACGTTAAGCATCAAATCAACCAACCAACCAATGAGCCGTCTCATCAGGAGTTTCACTGTTTGCCAAGTTAATTTTGTTTTAATTTCAAACTTACATACAAAGGAAACTGTCAGAATTTACTTGATGTCCGAATTTACATGACTTGACCCTACTAAATTGTATTTAAAGGCCCCATAGATCTATCAGCATGAAAAAAAATTATCATGAGGCGTCGCTGTAGGCTTCTCACTATAGTTTCGTCAATGTAAATGACCGTGAATAGCCAGCAAACAGATTTTCACATAAAAAGGGTTTGAAAACTTATTTGAGTCATTTTAGTTGGTAACTAATATGACCTACTTTCGATTTCATCAAGTCGAATAAATTGGTAAAAATACAATGTACAGGCATGGAGCTCCAATCACTATCCCACCTATGTTTATGTAGCATTGCTAGACGGGAAACCAGACCAAGAAATTGTATTTTGTTGAGCGATTTGCTACTTTTCAAAAATTGGTTTTCTCTACTTTTTGCCAGTTACATGACTCAATATATGCACATCAACCAACGTTTCACTACCAAACGTGACGGTTGAACCGCTTCTACAACGATTTGAGAATAGACGTTTTTACCGCTGATAGGAGTATGGAGGCTTTAAGGTTGACGTGAATATTTTACCGACAGCTATATTTTCTATCGAAAACACTAACTGAATATATGCATCAACACTAAAGGCAGGAATACGTTAACGAAAAATAACTTAAAATGCCAAATTATGTTGTTCCCTTGTTCATACCTTATCAGTGTATTTGTGTTTGCCCCGGCCATCGTGTGCACCATATAAAATGCATACTGGCAGTTTTAAAATCAAGTATGGTAGATGTTTTACATTATGGTATAAATATCGGGCCAAGACAGAATTCCATTTCTACTGGTCTGTTATTTTATTTTCAGTCTGATACAATATTTGCTGCTTTATTAAACAAACAGTAAGTAATATATAAATAACAAGGCATCGCAGGCGATACAAATCCCCTCACACAAGACTACTTGCTCGAGATATTGTCATACCCTACATTTGTGTGAAGTTATGTCAAAATCCGCTGAGAAATGTAGGCCCTAGAGCGATGACAAAGTTTTTCTAAAAATAGCCACAGTGACCTTGACCTTGGGCACAGCACCTTGAAAGTCGAACTTGCTCAAGATATTGTCATGCCCTACATTTGTGTGATGTTATTTCAAAATCCGTAGAGAAATATAGGCACTAGAGCCCTGACAAAGTTTTTCTTAAAAATAGCCACAGTAACCTTGACCTTGGGCGCAGCACCCTAAAAGTCGTACTTGCTTGAGATATTGTCATGCCCTACACTTGTGTGAAGTAATTTCAAAATCCGTTGAGAAATGTAGGCGCTAGAGGGCTGACAAAGTTTTTCTAAAATAGCTACAGTGACCTTGACCTTGGGCGCAGCACCCTGAAAGTCGAACTTGCTCCAGATATTGTCATGCCCTACACTTGTGTGAAGTAATTTCAAAATCCGTTGAGAAATGAAGGCGCTAGAGGGCTGACAAAGTTTTTCTAAAAATAGCTACAGTGACCTTGACCTTGGGTGCAGCACCCTGAAAGTCAAACTTGCTCGAGAGATTGTCATGCCCTACATTTGTGTGAAGTTATTTCAAAATCCGTTCAGAAATGTAGGCGCTAGAGCGCTGACAATGTTTTTCTAAAAATAGCCACAGTGACCTTGACCTTGGGCGCAGCACCCTGAAAGTCAAACTTGCTCGAGATATTGTCATGCCCTACATTTGTGTGAAGTTATTTCAAAATCCATTGAGAAATATTGGCACTAGAGCGATGACAATGTTTTTCTAAAAATAGCCACAGTGACCTTGACCTTGGGCGCAGCACCCTTAAAGTCGAACTTGCTCGAGATATTGTCATGCCCTACATTTGTGTGAAGTTATTTCAAAATCCATTGAGAAATGAAGGCGCTAGAGCGCTGACAAAGTTTTTCTAAAAATAGCCACAGTGACCTTGACCTTGGGCGCAGCGCCCTGAAAGTCGAACTTGCTCGAGATATTGTCATGCCCTACATTTGTGTGAAGTTATTTCAAAATCCATTGAGAAATGAAGGCGCTAGAGCGCTGACAAAGTTTTTCTAAAAATAGCCACAGTGACCTTGACCTTGGGCGCAGCGCCCTGAAAGTCGAACTTGCTCGAGATATTGTCATGCCCTACACTTGTGTGAATTATTTCAAAATCCATTGAGAAATGAAGGCGCTAGAGCGCTGACAAAGTTTTTCTAAAAATAGCCAGTGTGACCTTGACCTTGGGCGCAGCACCCTGAAAGTCGTACTTGCTAGAGATATTGTCATGCTCTACACTTGTGTGAAGTTATTTCAAAATCCATTGAGAAATGAAGGCGCTAGAGCGCTGACAAAGTTTTTCTAAAAATAGCTACAGTGACCTTGACCTTGGGCGCAGCACCCTGAAAGTCGAACTTGCTCGAGATATTGTCATGCCCTACACTTGTATGAAGTTATTTCAAAATCCATTGAGAAATGAAGGCGCTAGAGCGCTGACAAAGTTTTTCTAAAAATAGCCACAGTGACCTTGACCTTGGGTGCAGCACCCTGAAAGTCGAACTTGCTCGAGATATTGTCATGCCCTACACTTGTGTGAAGTTATTTCAAAATCCATTGAGAAATGAAGGCGCTAGAGCGCTGACAAAGTTTTTTCTAAAAATAGCCACAGTGACCTTGACCTTGGGCGCAGCACCCTGAAAGTCGAACTTGCTCGAGATATTGTCATGCCCTACACTTGTGTGAAGTTATTTCAAAATCCGTTGAGAAATGAAGGTGCTAGAGCGCTGACAAAAGGTGAACATACGTACGTACGTACGTACTTACGTACGTACGTACGTACGTACTTACGTACGTACTTACGTACGGGACAAAACCTATATCCCCTCACCACTTCGTGGTGTGAGGGGATAATAATATTTCACATCAATGCCTTATTTGTTCAGCCGTTAGTGTATGTTACGTACTTATGTCTGCGTTCCAAACCTGCCCTTAAGAAAATACTTGTATTTAAATATGAAGTGGCAACGTGTATTAATAACATAAGTATTATGTCTAAGAATAAATAAGGTTAAATTGACCATTTATATTAAATGTAAATGGTTAACTTAACTTTATTTATTCTTAATTTAAATTTTCTGTTTGAATTTGGGGTTATCGGGAGGTCCGGCGATGGTGCTACCAGGCATCCCACTAATTTGGACTATGGTAGGGCAGCTGTGCATGCAGCAGGTGCGGGATCAGGGTTGTTTGGGTTTTTTGAACCCTCGTCTACCCTGTCTTTCCTTTCTCCCTCTTCCAGGAAGACGACTCGGTATGGACGAAATAACGAGTCTGCCTGATTGTTGGCTTTTGTCATTATCATCTAATCATTCTCAATTTGGTCAGTTTAATGTAGAATTATACTTGTTTTATCAAGATGATACTTTTTTGGTTTACGAGTATCTTCGTTTATTGCGTATGTGGCATTTACAAGTGTTAGAAGTCAGTGACCTGGTTATTTTGGATATTTCTAGAAATGAGAACTTACTCCATCTGCAAACAGCGTAGATCCATGTGAGGCGGCTCATAATGCTTGAATATAGCTTTAAGAAAATATATTTTTTGAAATTTTGCAGACGTAAATTTTGTCGTTCGCTTATGACTTATTTTGTTATATTGTCATAAAGATCTTATTAAGAAAGTTTAACGGGAATACTGTATGAAGCTTGCATTGAGAAAACTTGGGGCTATTTAAAAATGCATCAACAAATATTTAGTAACAGGTAATCAACTCGCTGGGCATCCTTTGCAATTTATTCTATAGAATACCCATTCTATTTTATCATCATTAATGATAATTTTGAAGTTTTTTATCATTGCTATTCTGGCCAAATACCTAATAATAATTTTGAGGTTTTTGGCTATTCTAACCCATTTTCCTGGTTATACGTAGCGCTACTATAGGTTAGAGTTTTAAACCACTGATGAGTTTGGAGCTCCCTCTCCCATCCACCTGTAGCTTAGCTACCGATCATTCCAAGGCGGCTTTGCGAAAGCTGTTCCTCACTGTTAAAGAGCCTATGTCTGTTATCGAAAATGTTCAGTTTTGTCGACCGTGTTTATTTCTTCTTTTATTGGTGTTCTGAATGGGCAGTGCTTTGATTTTTTTGTTTTTCATGTGTATCTATATTACTCCATTTGAGGAAAGACCGCTCTCTTGTGAGAACAGCCAATTTTCTCCTTTATAAAGGTGAATAGGCGCACTTCCATTTTGTCTTCCCCATTTTCCTATTGGAACAACTTTCGTGGCTTCCTGTTAAGGCAAATGACGTTGAAATGACGTTATACCAATGTCGATGCGACGTCACTACGTCGCATCGACGTCAAAACATCGTCATTTCCACGTCATGTGCTTTCTGGGTGTTTTCTTACCTGGAGGACAAAGCTGATCTGAGTCTTCACTGTTTCACAATACTGTGAGATGGAGCGGTTCAAAAAAGCTGAGTAATAGTAAAATAAACTATAATAAGTAGTCCAATTAATCGGCGATTTTATCAATTATTAAAGTTTTATGAATGATTAAAACGGAGTAAAATTGACTAGACAGTTGTCCTCCGTAGAGGTCAGTTGGACAACCGAAATTTCTCTAAATATTTACAATTTTCAATCGACTCTTGCTGTAATTATCAAAAATTTGTACAAGCTGATTTTAGTATAGGAGGATGTGTCGACTGGAGCAGATGTGACCAGCTAAGTCCTCAAGCAAAACTAGTCTGGGGCAACCATTTCTCTGACTCAACAGTTAGGATCAATGTAGTTGTTATCAGTTTACTTTATCTATTTATCTTAAACATAACATTTATATATCTATTACCCCCATTAATGTTTGAATGGAGAGCATATCGAAGCAAAATATTACTGAGCACCTTCAAAATGAAAGAAAACAAGCCGTATCACAGACTCATATTAAAGTCAGAAAGAAGGACTAAAAAGCTCTAGCATCAACTGCCATGATTAAATTAACTGAGGAAAAAAATATATATACATGTGTATTGAGGAACTTCAAATTTCATGTTTCCATGCATTATCAGACAAAATTCTTGCAGACAAGAGTGGCATTTATCTCCAGTTACATGACAATATTAGGATCTTGCTACCTGTTTATTTAGTAATTTTGTACGAATGTCAATGCAGCAAAGTACAGCTTCTAGTTGCTATGGTAACGGAGCTTTGAAAGCATCCATCTCTGCAAGGAAATACAAAGTTTGCCATTCCAGCAAACACCTGATAGTGAAATTCCAACACGTAATTCATGTTTCCAAAATAGAACCTTTATGAAATACTGGAAGTTAATTTATTAGTAGTATAGATTTACTCCACTCCCACTTTTCAAATATCAGAACTAGCAAGAGAACAAAGACGGCCATTAATTTTTTTTATACTTTTTACCATGTCATTCAGTTTACTATTTACTGCCTATATGCCTTTTTTCTCAGTAAACTTTTACATGTGTCTAAGTCACAAAAGTTGTTTCCTTTTGTAGAAATGGTTGAAAAAGCATGAAGGAGTACCCGTTCACCTTGATATTAGAAGTCTACATAGGCAATGATTTAAATCTATTGGAACTGAAATACTTAAGGTGACCTCAAATTACCAGAAATATCAGACTTGGCAATTAGATCTTTGCATGTAAGGATCAAGATAATTAAAAAGTCAAGACCCAGAGACTTTTACTTAGTGCAGTGCTTTCAAGACATGCGTATTATTTGTCCCCAGCATACCAATACACAAAGTTATGGGCCAACATTCAGAACGTTTTAAATGCCCCCGTATAGCACTTTTTTAGGATTTTCTGATAGACGTTTACGGGGAGATTATTTCATAAGTTTTGTCGTGTTTGAGTCTTGCAGTGCTACATACCGTGCATATATTTTATCTCAGAATTTTCACAAACGCACAGCCGGTATGTCCAAAAAGAGTGAACCTTCATCATCAAAGTAATTGAAAATGAAATGACCATATTGTACCAAATATCTGCCTACAGTATTTCCGCAACTTTTTGTGGCTTTTCCAGATATTGTGTTACGTTGTTAAATTTAGGTATAATTTAATGTAAATACTTTTCGGCACAGGTCCGATCAATTTCTTCCATCCAGCAGACAATGAAATCCTTTGTGCTCTGAGATGGAATAAATGGTATCAGGATTACAGTGTCACTGAATGTTGGCCTTGGCGTCCGCCAGATCGAACCGGCAAAACTGAAAAGGCGCACGCGAAACCCAACAGGCACCGAGAAAATGCCCATTGCTCCAGGCAATCCGAAGTCAGAGCATAAGAAAACCCCTAGTTGAACCACAATGGGCTAAACTAAAGGCATTGTTGAAGGTGATAACCTGACAAAACTCAGCATTACATGGCTCACATAAAGGTGGAATCAATCCATTTAGTACGTATTTCTCTGCAAATATATCAGCAAACAAGCCGAAACCTTGCTCAAGCATAGCTTTTGGTACTGCAGAAGATAGTAGGGTGACTTTGGCCAGAAAAGATGCATATTTCATAGGGTAGGTGGTCATAAAAATACTACAAGCAATGTTATATACCAAAATGTTTGTCATATCCCAAAGTCTGTAAAACAGCCGGGATCCATTGCGTGACGTTGGTGCGAACTGAGAAATCCAAGATGGCGTTACAAGATGGCCGCCGTTCCTTGAAAAGGGGGTCGATGTAGAATATTGGTGCTTATCATCTGTTAAATGTTGTTATGAATTTAAAACAGCTGCAGTTTATCTTTAATTGTGCATACCATTTTAAACATGTAAGATGTCAAATGTCAAGGTCAAATTCAAGGTCAAAGGTCAAATTCGTTAAAAAAATCACTGTTTGACCAGGTATTTGTTTAATAACTTCCAAAATATTTATAGCAATGCTATTTCACCTTCAGAATAACATTTTACGGGCAACTGACATCTGTTTAATGCATTTGGTTTAGATATTATACCATTTTAAGTAAGTGAATATGGGGGATATCAACAAGGGGTACTTCACGAAAAAATCGGCTATTTCAATAGGGGAAATGCAGTATAGAAACATACAGTTTAATAGAAAGTAAGTTGTGTATATCAAAAACAGGCTTATTGTTGTAGCACAATATATTCTTTAAACAAGTTTCTTTTCTGAGCAGGTATTTTCTATCATTTATGTAGAAGGAGCAAATTCCCAGGGGGAGGGGGTGTTTATGGTGACACCGATCAAGTTTCTGTTGAGGAAAATTTGTAAGGCAAAATGTAAACGATGGCTGATTTACATGACAAACATTCAAATTCTCAATTATGAAATGGTAAACAGTAGCCTATTACTGTTTCCAGCTAAAGCAATGTTATACTGTTTGTTGCCCACTGTGTCAAAATAAATATGTCGATAATGGTGCCCGGCATAGGCACTCGACAGAAAATTTGAATTTTTTTTCATGTATTATCAAATGTCAAGCTATTTTCTACCTCTGTAAAATTTCAATTCGATCGGTTGCGAAATAAGAAAGTTACAATTTACCCCACTGCATATTCTGACATGGTAGACATCTAGCCTCACGGGTTGTTGCCCATGCACATTTCAAGAATGACTTACGCAAATGTGATAAATATCATTTTCTCATGGGCTGGCCCATTTATTTGTAAATTCATTTTCAGTTTATCAACTACTCCTAGCCTGATATCAAATCTGAATGTCTAACAGCCTTAAACACTGCACTATCAAAGGCCTATATATAGGCCTTTGATAGTGCAGTGTCTAACAGCCTTAAACACTGCACTATCAATGGCCTATATATAGGCCTTTGATAGTGCAGTGTTTAAGGCTGGTAGTAATTACACTAGTCGGGCATAATGTTATTCTTTCCAATCTGATAGGACGTTGGTGATGTATTAACAATATTTTCACCAAATAACGACATAAAAAGAATTTCAATATAAGCAATGAACTCAATTTTTCAGATGTATATCGAGGTATTACAATATTTAGACCATTTAATTTCGATAAACATCAGAAAAATGTAACTCATTACTTATTCCTGCCTATGTTTATAAATGACTAAATGACATATAGAAGGGAGTGGTGTGTGTGTGTTGGGGGGGGGGGGGGAATAACCATATTTTTTGAAAAGGAGATCTCTCATAGCTACCATTAGGAGTAGAATCATAAACAAAAAAAATAATATAGTGAATTAATTGAAATTGATAACACTGCAACATTAACACTAAAACAAGTATTAAACACGAATAACCACAACCACAGCGTTTCAAAGGAGCATTTTGATAGTAAAATACCGCGGCATTTTGGGATTAAATAGTATCTGTTGGTTAAAAGTATCATGTTAGAACAACATATAATAACAACATATAATACAATTACAATGGCAGGTTTTTGAAAACAAAGTAAAATGCTTAAAATACCAGTCACCTCCTGAAAATAAAGAGCAACGTTTGAATGCAGACAGACCCCATGACCAGCCATAAAACTACACATGCCAGTAGTCCCTCATGCTTCCAGAGCTTGTCTGAACATCAGACCGGCACTGAAACAAGAACAGATCATTCCTAAGGATGATCCCTTGGGCTGCACCATGGCCTATGAGAGCTGAATCTGCTTAGACTAAAATCAATAGGGTCATTATTTGAGCTTATGCTCGGCCATTTGGTGTAATTAGACATATGCCCACAACCGTGATGATGCCACCCTGTTGTCTTTGCTATAATTATACTGAAGGCGATTGAATTGCTGCCCTCTTTATGATGCAGATTGCTTAGGAAGACTTAATTGGGCTGCCAGTTAAACAGTGTAACAACCATTGTCATGAGGCAGCTTAATGATTGTCAGGGTTCAGACCTGCGACAGCAGATTCTTCGTCTCTGACGCCTAAAGAAGACAAGACTACGTCTGTTTTAGTTCTTTCTGTTTACCGAGCAAGTTTGCCATGGTTCTTTCTCCAGGCACTTAGGTTCTTCTTCAACATGTAACTACAGAGTCTGACCTATAGGCTATACATCATGCCTGGCATAAGGATTGCAAAACAGACATAAAACCCCAAAAGATTTTGAGAGTTTGTTGACTGTATGCTGGTTTCAGGGCGTCTGTGTCTAATCTGCAATGCCCCCCCCCCCTCTGTCCTTTATATAGCATGTAAGATAGAGCTTGTATGGAAAATAAATACCACAACAATGGCCTTTTCAATAAGGCCCCATAATGCCTTGACAGCGAAAGTGGATTAGGATAGCTGAGGAAACCCCCGTCTTTGTTTGTTTCTCTGTTTGTTTTCCTTAGTACTGTACATAACTCCAGTGCATGTCTCCATTGCAGAAGCCCTTTCTTGCACAACGAGTCTTCTGGGTATAGGCCGCTTAGCATCTTCCTCAAAT
The DNA here is from genome assembly GCA_963989385.1 of Ctena decussata. NCBI lineage: Eukaryota > Metazoa > Mollusca > Bivalvia > Lucinida > Lucinidae > Ctena > Ctena decussata. The sequence goes on along the minus strand of OZ022499.1, from coordinate 28,404,358 downwards.
CAGATCAATTCAGTTTGGTCTGAAATCCAGTTACAGGATTAAAATCAAGTATATTAAAATACAATGCAACACAAAACATCCAGGTATATGCAGGTGATGTATTTTCTGACCATGATAGTGTATGGCGTACTTTTTTTATGTTAATGTATATGTGAAGGTGAAACATCTTTAGAGGAACCAACACAGCCAACCCATCCCTGCTCCCTCTCCAACCCAGGGCCAACTCCCAAAGGAATTTCCCCATTCATTGGAGCAAAGGCTATCCTTCCAAAGCAGACCCAAAAGGAAGGGACATGCCTCCTGGGGAAGCATGCAAGAAGAAAGTCATAAAAGCTGCCCACCTGTGTAAAAGTGGCAAAAATATGACTCCGACATCCCAACTGTGCAACAGCTTGACAACCATCCCTTATCACCCTGTCGTTGTCCCGATATGGCTGAAATACTGTTCAAAGGACATGTAACTGCATCAGTCATTCATCCATCCTTCGCTCCAGAGCATACCCTCCCATCAAATGGTCACACTGCAAAAGCAAACAAACAGGCTTAGTCACAAGAGCAGCCTCCCATTCAGGAAAAGCAACTCCTCCATCCCCATATTTGCGTTCTTTGTAACCAAGGGCAAACTCCCAAAGAAAAGAACCTCTTCCTATTTGAGCAAAGCTCTCCCACCGAAGCAGATCCCCCAGGAAGAGCATGCCACCTGAGGAAAAAGAAAATCATAAAAGTTGCCTCTCATTTGAGAACAGGTAAAAGAACTTACACACACAGGTTGTCGTATTTGAGTTGAGCTGATTTGTGAACCAATCAGTGCATGAGCAGCATGGATGTTGCACGAGCTGCACGGGTCTCTCACTGAGGATTTAGCCATTACCATCAGAGCAAGTGGTGAAATGGAAAAGACAATTAAGTAAGCTGAAATAGTCTGCTGACCCAGATATGTGCATCTTGGCTCAGGCTGAACTAGCCTACAACAAGGTGGTGCCAATGGTTTCACCTCACCCCCAGTAAAAGGTCTTCATGGACCGTTAGAGTGTGTTCGCATAAAGTGGCGAAAAAATATGAAAGTACACTCAGACATCCCAACCGTGCAACAGCTTGATAACCTGTATCACCCTTTCAAATACATTTGACCTTGAAAATGGCATTGACATTGTTCAATAGCATCATAACTGTGGACAGGGTTTGCTTGTACAGCACATCTCTTAAACTTTTGCAATAAATGCACACCACTTTCTTCAAAGTATATGACAATTTTAAAGTAGGGGACATGTAGGAGGTTGTCTCTTGACCTTTGATATGACCTTGATTTAATGACAAATGATGTACATAATATAACAGCTGTGCTCACAGTGCTGTATACCTTATCATAAGATTCATGCCATATTTTCAAACTCTATTAAAATACGTTACATTAGTATGGATCATGAGACTAGTTTCATATCTTTATCTTCAAAACGTGTATAGTGTCATATGTGAACAATAAAGGCGTAGCCCAGCTTATTTATAGGCTTATGCTGATCAATACCTATGTTATCTGCTGCATGTGGGTAAATTATTCTTGTTGTTATCCAAAGTACCAGTAACACAAATAGCCTTAGAAAGCTGTTTAGAGACTTTCCAAGTCTTAGATCTCAGAAGGCACATTTTCCCGTATTTTGGCTTATATTATGTTTATATTATGTCATGACCTTTAATATCACCTTGACCTTGTTGCATATAATACCTTGATAGTATGTTTGCTTTGTGAAAAAGGATGGTCAAATGATTTACCTGCATATACATTGAATAGGTGATATCAAAATGAGAAATATATGTAGGATTTTGTTTCAATTTTAATCAGTATTTGACATGCTTGATGAATGTCAAGGTCAATATCCCCACAGTTATGGCGCAAAATGCATTCATAAGTCAATAAACTATAACTATTAATACTGAAGTTAATCAACATATATATAAATTTGCTCTCTTCAGCAAGACTTTTACAATAATTGTGAAAATAGGCGGTAAAATGAAGATTTTCCCCCAAACAAATACATTTGCCCTTGAAAATGACCTTGACCTTGTTCAATAGCAATCCACAATATACTTTCTTCAAATGTTGGTTTATGTTACATAAATATTAAGTCATTTCCTTTTCTGTGTTCTCCATCTGTTAAATTTTATAGCAAGATACAAATATCTAGTGCCCTATTCTAAACAGGGCGGCCATCTTGGACGCCATCTTGGATTTCTTAGCCCGCACCAACATCTGCCACCGGATCCCGGCGATTTCATAAACTACAAGGTGTGACAAACATTTTGGTATATAGCATTGCTTGTAGTATTTTTATGACTAGCCCACCTTCATTTCACCTCTGAAAGTCACCCTACTAAGAGTTCTCAAAAGTCAGATGACACATTTCCATTTGGAGGTCTATGTCTGTATATCTAAATATTTCGGATGTCAATAGTTTATGCGATTGAACATATGATTTTGCTAGTTTGGCCGCTTTCACTTTGAAGGCAAGGAACACATAAAGAAACGACAACAGTAAGCTTGGATTGGCTGAATCTGTTTGTGACCAGTTATTAAATGTGCGCTGCTGTTAAGTTCTCTAGCACCGGTTTAAGCAGAAAATCTGTTTTCAAAAAATGACTCCAAATAAATTCAGTGATTACAAAGGACATGGTAATATAAACAAGACTGTTATATGCTTGCAAGGAATTATTACAGAAACAAAATTGTCATCTAACGTTGGACTGCACGACGGAAACGAAATTGTCATGTAACATTGGACTGCATAACAGAAACAAGATTGTCATTTAACATTGGACTGCATAACAGAAACAAAATTGTCATCTAACATTGGACTGCATAACAGAAACGAAATTGTCATCTAACATTGGACTGCATAACAGAAACAAACTTGTCATCTAAAATTGGACTGCATAACAGGAATAAAATGTCATCTAACATTGAACTGCATAACAGAAATAAAATTGCCATCTAACATTGAACTGCATAACAGAAACAAACTTGACATCTAACATTGGACTGCATAACAGAACAATATTGTCATCTAAAATTGTCATCTTACATGGGACTTCATATCAGAAAAAAATTGTCATCTAACAGTGGACTTCATGTCAGAAACAAAATTGGCATCTAAAATTGGACTGCATTTAACCATTGTATTTACTGCTAGCTTGAGAAAGAGAGTTCTCCAGTCGCCGGATGCCCGAACCGGGGTTGAACCCGCGTACTTCCGGCGACCTTCTGCACTATAACCGAGTCGCTCTTACGTTAGACCACAGCGGCTCTCTAGAGTTTTTCAGTCATTTGATGGCATGGATACATTCATGTCACTTTACAATTATTAGAATCACAAAATACCCCAAGCTTTATGGTTTCGCGATATATTATGTTACGTTTTATATTTCAGGTATAAATTAACTTTAAATAGTGTTTTTATCTGATCAGCCGAAGTAAGTGATATATTACAAGATTCCACATACCTATAAGGCTGACAGATGCTTAGAGCTACCATTTAAGTATTGAATTAGTACAGCACACACACCTTTGTTTTTACAAGAAATATGACTGAATGACCAGTATAACTGAAAACATATAAACACCCCATTGAAACGAAACAAGTTCTAGAATATAATGTCGTCTGTAATTTACCGAGCAGGAAAGCTCACATGGAAGTGGTAGCTTGCCTGTTGTTTTACCTGTTTACGTTTACAAAAAGCTACTGGGTTCTTAAGAAAGACGCTAGCCTTTGTGTGCGTGTACTCTCTTCTACGAGGAATATGGCATCTTCAATATGTATTATACTCGTATGTCTGGCAAATATGACTGTATACATCTGCTTTAAAGCTATATTGCTTGCAGCACCCCTCCCCCTCCACACACACACACACACACACACACACACACAACGACAACAAAGAGCATAAGAAAAAGCCCCTCTTAGCTTATTGATTCGACTCAGTCCTAGTAGTATATGGCTTATATGACTGTACACCACTGCTTTTTAAATTTCATTGCTGAAACGCAAACAACCCCCACCCTCCCTCACCCCGCCCACACACACGAAAAAACTCAGTTTATTGATTCATTGGACTGAGCATTTTTGATTTGAGTAATACGCCTTCGTGTCATACATGAGGGACTAGCTCTTGCGATACAACTCGTACGGTAATGTCCGTATAGTACTCATACAAGTTAAACCACAAAATTATCCGCGTGAAATTTCATCATAAATGTGAAGACAAGATAATACTGCCACACGTCATATCAACCTAATAATGGTACATTAAATTGGTGACAATTGTTAAATTCAGCTAAATAAGCCAATTTCACGGGCTCAGCCATCCGCAGTATATAAATTACTGCGATAGAATATTTATGAGTTTTCTTTTCCATGCCTTACTTGAAAAACTAGATAAGAATAAATAATATTTTTGTTCAAAATTTTTTGATGTTTTAATTTATATATAAAAATGAATTTCGTGGCCCAAATAAACAAACTGTAGAACGACATAACTATTTTCTATTACTTATCACGTATAGTTAAATTGCTTCAAAAATAAGGGGAAACAGTCTTTTTTATTTCTGCCTCTTTTTTTTTTTTTTTTGGTGGAGGGATCCATTTTCGGTTATCACGTATAGTTAAATTGCTTTAAAAATAAGGGGAAACAGTCTCTTTTATTTCTTCCTCTTTTTTTTTTGGTGGAGGGATCCATTTTCGGTTTAAAAATATCAACTAGATATCGTCTAAGTTTTGTTTCTGTGGCTAGTTCTAGGTAGCTTTTGAGGTACATGGGTAATAAACTCCGTGGGCACACAGTTTTGAGGATGCACTGAGTCAATATTGATTCAACATCACTGTGCTAAATACATGTTAAGTCGGTGTTTGCCTGCTGGGAAAGACCGTCACTTTTCTGTTTGTTGCGGCAAAGGGTTCAACATTTGTTACAGTTACATATTGTATATATACTGAAAGGATTTAAAAACTTCCACCCATAAATTTTGAATATCTCAAAAATGAATGCAGCTACGTCCACCAAAATTTTACAACATATATATTCTCTTATACCTGATTATATCAATACATCGAATCTGAATTCGTTCTACCGAATCGGTCAGGAAAAAGCACGGGCTCCTCGTGTTCTTAGTACCGTTTACATAAGGATGAATAGCTTCATGTATACAGTTTTCTGATGTAATATTTCTCTTACAATACCAAATTGAATTTTAAAAGTTTGAACTCGGTCTGTGGCTTTATTCAGCCAACAGCGCCTAAATATCGCATACAGGCGTAGAGTTTTGGGCCCGATAAATGCTGAAATTTCAAAAAGTGACGTCGCGTGACAATTTTATGTGTTAATTACGGCAATTTAAAATCTCAGACGACGTGCACTGTTAACAGGAAGCTCAAAAGACCGTCAGAAAAGCACCTAATCGAGATTAAAAACCAGAGGTCATGACGTTAACTAGCGTCGACGCCGTCTCCGTAAAAGGCTTTGCGCGACAGCAGCATACGCAGTGATACTTGCAAATCAACGTGGATGACGTCACAACATTAAGACAATAAGAAATGGTCGAAAAGAGTGTTGCATAAGATAACGCCGGCATCGCCTAATGCGTTTCAGTGACGTAACGCTGTTTTACTGACGTCATTTAAGTAAATGATACGAATAAACAGCGTAATCTTTAAATTTGATAAGCTTCAAGCATTATGTCGTTAAATGTTCAACACTGTCACGAGTGAACAGATCAGCAGCCAGCAATAAAAAGTGGAAGTTTTTAAATCCTTTCAGTATAGTTACGGCATCGCATTCTAATAATAGAAGATTTTGCACATGTCAGATATAGGCAATCGGTTGATACCACCGATCAAGATGAGAAGGTAAAGATCAGAAACCGGCTCAATGGATTACCACATCCTGCCTTAAGCACCAAATGGGAAAGAAAACAAATAAGACGACACACAAAGCAAAGCAGGTCAAGAGAAAAGACAAGTTCCAGCAGATGGCCACGAGGCTACTCTCAATAATGTACAAAAGGTCAAGGACTGATACAATGCAGACGCTGTTAGGAGGATAGAGGTTTGGGTCCTAAATGAGCAAGCATACCCTCCTTCCCTCGAATACACACACACATTCAAACACAAAATAAATGGTAAATGGTGATAAATACATATGAAAATGGGGAAATATATGACCTAATGATAGTATCTTGGATAAATATATCGTTTTTGACTACCTTAAATCTGTAATTTCCAGCAGTTAAAATCCAACTATCCTTAAATAGTAGTAGCAAACACTTATCACTGAACTGATTCGAGGTCAGCATAAACTATTAGTGGTAGCAAAACTTCAAGACCGATCAAGACGTTTAAAAAGGATTAAATCTGGATAGTGACCCCAATAATTTTGGCATCATTCCGCTAAAGGATTGCGGCTGTACTGTAACTAGTGTAATAATTGTGTATACAAATTAAATAAAATGCTGTTTTTATTATATTTTTATCTGATTAAAAGCGACTGCCACATTCAAATTTTGACTTCTTAAGCAAGACCCTATCAGTGCATTTCTTTAAGCACCTTGTCACCGAAAAAAAGGTCATTTTAAACAAAATGACACAAACACAAAACCATTTGGGGACAAATGACAGTGAACTTTAGCCCTTGCTGGATTCATGCTAAGATTTCTGTAATGAAACTTTTTTCTGTAATTTCAGACTATTCCATATATCTGTTGCTGAAATGGCAAACAGTACGTTGCCCAATCAAGCAGCACAATAAGCACGGTACGATTTGGGTATTCTGGCACTGTCAAGCCAAAATTTAATTCTCCAACCTTTATTATTATTACCTAAATTTGCGTCAGTGGTGTACCATATTATCCACAACTCAACCTATGAGGCGAAGTTGGAGGAAAGCCAGACACTTTTCAGTGCCATTGTGTGTGTGTGTGTGTGTGTGTGTGTGTGTGTATGTTTGTGTGGTTGTGTGTGTGTGTGTCCCTTGACCTTAAGGGTTGACAAGGGTTACAGGTGTTTGATTTTTCAGAACAATTCATATAAATTGCGCCTTATCATATTTTGGTACTTCAATAAAGTCCCACTCTCACTGTCCCGGTTTGGCATCACCGATAAGTCCCGGTTAGTGATCCGGGGGAAACCCTGTCGAACTGGGAGAACAACCCTGGCGGCACCGTGAACATCCAGGACGATCCGGCATGAAGCCTGTTGATCCGGTTGTTTTAAAATGTTAAATACAACAAGGAATAAAACAGTATTTCGAATTTACAAAATAATAGAATCGAGCCACATCATGTGATTTCCAAATATGTGGCACTGGTGACAAACAAAGCTCTGATCAGACTGCATATAAATGCAGTCTGATCGGAGCCTTCGCTTGTCACATTATCCATCTATGGAACTAATCTAAGCCATAGAGCCAAAGTGAGGTCTCTGATTACCCTGTAAAAATGAAAGGATGATCTGAATAGCACATGACAATATTGCCACATTGTTGAGAGTCATATTATGTGGCTCAGACTACCTAAAAATTTTCAGTTATCTTTCAGCAGTTACAAGTCTAGCTATCCTTAAAGAGTAGTAGCAAACACTTATCACTGAACTGATACGTTGTCAACATAAACTATCAGTGGTAGCAAAACTTCAATACCGATCGAAACATTTAAAAAGAATTAAATCTGGACAATCAACCCAGTGATTTTGGCATCATTCCGCTTAGGGATTAAGGCTGTAATATAACTAGCATAATAGTTGTTACTACAAATTAAATAATATGCTGAATTTTATTTATTTTAATCTGATTAAAAGTGACTGCCATACTCAATCTTTAACTTTTTAAGCAAGACACTGGCGTTTCTTCGAGCATTTGGTCATGAAGGCTTTCCAACTATGGTTTGAGGGCTGGATTTGGATTTGGATTGTTTCAGTTCCTGGTCTTTGCATACTTTTTACTTTTAAGTCAAACGAGATGAAAATAATCTTATTTAGTAAAGGCACCGCGACTTTTTTACTTTCGACAATATCTTTTTGAAAAAGATTTCGAGTATCTGGTGAGGTAGTATTTGCCACTGACTTGCCATAAGTAAACCGTATAGAGCAACTGGCTTCATACACCGATGAACGACAGTGGATCATGTGACGTTCTCGTCAAGCGACGTATATAATACGAAGACTAGACTCGGTATGCACAAAAGCGCAGTCTACTCAGTCATTCCTGATCGCACATACAATCTAAAATGTGCAAAGGCGGCTTCATTTGGTAAAATATCAATAACAAGCTATCCACAAAATTTAATCTCTATCCATTTTTAAGAAGTTTAGGTCTGTGAACAGGAACAGTGCAAATTTAAACCTGAATTCGTATGCTCAAAGACAGAAGGATGCCAACATGGAAAGGGCAGGGGTAGAGTAAAGGTATAGCATTTGTGCAGGGTTATTTAGCAAAATAAATAATGTTATAATGCACATGTGATAGCTTAAAGTCTAGCTAATCCCCAAGATTCACACCTTTCTTTCAAAACTTTCGAAATAATAAGGTAAACAAACGTCTTGATTTGTCCACGTAACGTTCGATTGACGCCACGTTATGGCGACGGCTGTTTAACGTAATGACCCAATACGTCCTTTCTGTCTTTTCTTCGACGCATATAATGCATATTCTATAAACATTAAATTACCACGAAAACAGCACAGGAAGGGTCTAAAATAAAGTGTAGATATAAGAATAAAAGTTGGATTTTTCAACGTTCATCGTGTGAAAAAAGCCAGTGGTCGTCACTAAAATTCTACAAGAAGCGCTTCGCGCTCCATGGAAATTTAGCTCCGCCCACTGGCTTCATCACACGATGGACGCTGAAAAATCAAATTTTAATTCTTAAATGAAGCTGTAAACGTCAACCGGACATGAATGTATTCTTACATGTATATAAAAATGCATATGCTTTGAGGTTTAAAGCCCCATAATGTCAGATATAGGCAATCGGTTGATACCACCGATCATGATGAGAAGACAACGATCAGAAACTGGCTCAATGGATTACCACATCATGCCTTAAACACCAAATGGGAAAGGAATAAAAAAATAAGACGACTCACAAAGCAAAACCAGCCACAAGAAAAGACAAGACCCAGCAGAGGGTCCCGATGCTACTCTCAATAATGTACAAAGGGTCACGGACTAATACGGACGCTGTTAGGAGGATAAAGCTTTGGATCCTGAAATGATCAAACATACCCTCTTCTCCCGAATACACATACATGCAAACACAAAATAAATGGTAAAATGGGGATAAATAAATATGAAAACGGGGAAATACATGGACTAATGGTAGTACACTGCTCAAAATATTAAAAGGAGCAGCAGCTTTTTTCCCATTGACATTACTAAAACATATACTGAGTACATGTATCTAGATCAACTGTCCATAAATCCGACGGCCAGTGAGCAAGTATTCCTACCCTTTTTGTAGCATTTTGAAGAAGGATTTCAATACAAATGATGTGCTCATTTCCATGGAACAAATTTTGCAATTTTCGAAATTTCTGAAAGTGAGGCATTTTGCTGGAAGTCTCTAAACTCTCATGAGCTTCATTTCAAAGTGATCCTTTCAAACGGGCCACCTTATAAGACATCTAGTTTCATAGAAGAAACAAACGTTTTGACTTTAGTTGAAAATTTCAGACTTTTCACTGTTCTGAAAATATACAAATTTTTACCAAAATTCAAATTTTACAAAAATCTCCCCCATGGACATGGGCAGGACAAATATTGAATCAAAACTTGTGCTATCAGTAACATCGACCCTCTTTGAAAATTGGCAATATAAATGGAAATTCCGTGTCTTTGTTGATCGAAAGTAAATGACCTCAAAGTGAAGATGCAATGCACTGTCATCTATGGAATAATATTAAGTGCTCCTTTAAATAATTTGAGCAGTATTTTGGATAAACATTTCTATTTACTACCTTAAATCTGCCTGTAATTTTTCATTAGTTAAAAATCCAGTATCCTTAAATAGTACCAAACACTTATCACTGAATTGATCAGAGGTCAGCATAAACTATTAGTAGTAGCAAAACTTCAAGACCGATCAAGACGTTTAAAAAAGGTTTAAATCTGGACAGTGACCCCACTAATCTTGGCATCAGTCCGCTAAGGGATTAAGACTGTAATTTTACTAGTGTAATAATTGTGACTACAAATTAAATAATACGCTGATTTTTCTTATGGTTAATCTGATTAAAAGTGACTGCCACACTCAAATTGTAACTTCTTAAGTCAGACTGTGCCAACGACATACTCACGTTTCTTCAATCACTTTGTCACCGAAAAGGGTCATTTTAGGCTTTTAGGTCGAAAGAAAATGACACAAACAAAAAACCTTCGGGCCGCGACACGACAAAACCAACAAAGTAGCATGTGCGTCCAGTGAAACTAAGATCAGCCTGGGCATCCGCCAAATCTGATAAGAGTCCTCGCTCTGTGCTTAAAAAGTAGCTAAGGGAATAAGCTACCTCAATGCGGGCAGCGATGACTCTTATTAGACTGGGCGGATTTCAAGGCTGATATCTGAGTCTTCGCTGTCAGTTTTTGCAGCCTAAAATGAGCCACGACATAACGAAACCAACTAAGAGGCTGCAAAAACTGACAGTGAACTCTAGCCATTGATTCATGCTCATTTTTCTGCAACGAAACATTCTGCTGTAATTTTAGAATATGCCATACACCTGTTCCAGAAATGGCAAACAGTGCGTAGTACTGCGTATTCAAATCAAGTAGCGTAAAACGCACCGTCTGATTTGGGTAATCTGGTACTATCCAGCAAAAAATTACCCCACCCCCTCCACACACACACACACACACACACACACACACACACACACACACACTTACTATTATCATTACCTTCATTTCCATCTCTGTTATACCATATTATCCAAAACCCTACCAGCAAAGGAAGCTGCTTGAAAGCCAGACGCTTTAATAGCCCATTTTGTGTGTTTGCGTGTGTGTCTTTTGCTCTCAAGGATTAACCGAGGTTGCAGGGATTTGCCTTTTGAGAACAATTCATACAATTAATTAGTTTTTATTGTGTATTATCATGTTTCGGTATTTCAATAATGAACTGGAGATACCCACAGCAAGCTTATAAACTCATTGAATCTGGCACCACATGTAGTATGTTGAACATTGTGGTAGTTTACTACAGTTTACTCGCCCGATTACCCACTACTAGGGTTTCACTGTCATCATTAATGATGCTCCTGTGAACCCATAAAATCCCGGTTAAATCGTCAATTAAATAATGACTGGGACGCGCCATGAGAAAGAATGGAGGAAAAGCGAAGACCCAGTTAGCCTAGAAAAATCCTAATATAAGTCTGACTCGTTTCTGGAGACACAGGGGTTGAGGTGGCTCGATGGGGGACGCCTGCGCTCGCAAGTTCATACGTAGGCGTCTCTTACCTGATGACTGCAGCTATTGTGTCTTGCGGACTGCGTCGGTAAGTGTAGCTCGGAGAGGGCTGCTCGTTGCCTGCCGAGACCTGCCCGCCACCTTTAACTATTTTGGAATTTAGCAACACTGATGAAGTTGAATCAAAACGCCTGTCTGTCGCACTAAATTCGGAATAATTACGTTTCTACTGAAAGAGTGCTTAGCTGTCTATGAAAAACAATACAAGAAGGGCATTACAGGAAAAATACGGTACAGATAAGGACTATCAGAAAAGGCCATATTCACAAAGCAGATCCACCCATGACACCGATGGAGGAAATAAGATTCATATACGACCAAATACAAGCATTTGTTCATAGCAGAGACACAGTCAAACAATAAGGAACTGCAACAGAAGAAACGTCTTGGAACGATCAGTACAGACTACTCAGTTAATGTGTGTGCAAATACTCATAAACCTAATAATTGCATTAAAACAAGTTTGAATAAATACGTGAAATCTTTGAAGACATTCAGTTATAGTTAAAACAAGGTATGTGATAGTATGAGGGACCACGTAACAAAACAGTGTTTTATAATCTGTTTTGAGGACAGAAGCAGATTGTGATGCTGACATTACCAAAGTTCGCTTTTTATTTAAGTATTTTAACAACCTGAGTCGTTGTTTTCCGGCCGTTAAATGCACTTTCTGCAGGCACGGGCCATACAGGTGAAGGATAATAAACCGAATCTGACAAGATGTCCACGCACTCAAAGTCATGACAGACACTTTCTAAACAGAAGCTTCTTAGTGTCTTGGCTGGTAACTCCCCTGTGTTACACTTTCCAACGCAAAATATACCCCTTGCAGAAGTGGCTTTAGCTGTTTGAAAGTGGTGGAAAGCTAGAACGATTCTCATCCTAGAAAGCTGGTACTAGCTCTGTGAAACAGTCCCAGCATGGTCGTGGAAACGTCTCGCGTTTTTCTCCAACACACATGATAAAGGTATGTATTCAGTCTGTAGGCTAATGTATAACCCACTGCGTTAACAAAACTTCATGCATTTTGCTTCGCTGAAGAGGGTTCAACTGGTATTTTTCTTTCGCTTCAGTGTTTCAGTCCCTAAAGACCTCAAGGTGTCGCAACACATTGTTTCTGTCGAGTTCTCATCGTTAATTCATCATTATTTGTTCGGCGAGATGATTCATTGATTGGTTAGAAAATCTTCACGTGGACCAAAGAACCATTGCAGAAGCCAAGTTAAACCGGTTAAAGACCGCCCCCGGTATTTTATTACTGACAGTTTCAAGGCGGCACTTCTGTTGTGGTTCCTCTCTGTTACTTGTTACTTGTGTCTGCTTATCTGGGGCCGTATTCATGAAACAACTTAAGTGGTTGCTATGCTGTTGCTAAGGTTAAATTTCTTTAAAGGAGAATCCCTACAAATATGAAACTTGGTCTGGAGGAACAGTCTTACAAAGACTGTTCCTCCAGACCAAATTTCATATTTGTAGGGAATCTCCTTTATAGATATTTAGCCTTAGCAACCGCATGGCAACGACTTAAGTGGCTTTATGGATACGGCCCCTGCAGTCTTTTAGCAGTTTTGTCACCTGTATAGCTGGCCAGTTTGCTTTCTTTTTTTGTAATTTAAAATAGAAATTAGGTAAGAAAATATAATGGTTATATGTATGCATTGCGTTTCGTATAAACTGTTCATGACAATCTGTTATGGAAGTGATCTTTTTTAAGTTAAGTTGAAACATTGCAGAAGCCATGGGCAATAACTGTGATCTAAGTACCTAGTAATTTACAATTAAAAAATCACAGTATGATTTTCTTTGGCTTTTGTCGCCAGATATTGTTAAGGTCACTGATGACGCTTGAATGGCCGTAACTTCGAAGTATGGCCCATCTTCCTTCTTCTGAATGTGATTTCTGCTCTTATGGGAACTCTATGAGATTTCGTTCCAAAATAGGCTTCTGTTGTGGCCCATCACTGTTACTTTTTTCTTGTTGTCCATATCATTACTTTTGTGCACCTATTATGTAAGTCGTACTTTTGGTAAAGGTCATTCGGTTTACCATGCGTGCCTTTCGTGAAGTGCTGTTAATTTATGTATACTTCTTTCCCTTTTGGTTTTAAGGTATTTAGATTCACAATAACTCTGTATCGACTTATAAAAACACATAACAGAGTTCTTGTTCATGGTGAATCAATCAACTATGGAATATATACACACTTACAATGCGTACCATAAAGATCCTAAGTTTTCGGGCAGATACGTCAGTATAAACAGTGGAAACCGTGATCAGACTGTTCCTTAGGAACCAGAGTGACCAAGGTCTTTACAATTTCAATTCCATCTGTGCATTTTTGAGGCATTACTCTATGGTAGACCCGGAACAACAGGAAAATAAATAACAGGGCAAGGGCCGGCTGTGTTTGCAGCAGGTGCAGTATTTGGACAGTCTTTTTTGGGGATATTTTTGAACTTAAACATTGTTTTTCTAGGAAACAAAACGGTGAAATGTTTTTTTTTTTTGCTTTATTCTGTATCATACAATGTAAGTTTTACTAAAACAATATGCATAAGCATGCCCCATCGATTGAATATATTTTTCATGACGTTTTTCATGAAATTCAATTTTCTTGCATTTTTAAAAAAAGTGTAAAACTATACTTATAATCAAGATAATTGCAATTTTTCTAACCAGTCTGTTTCAAATACCCTATATTAAAGATTATATGATTTGCAGAAATGAAAGTGCATCCTTGTGCTAGAGACATGAATTTTAATGGAAAATGTGTAAAAAAAGTATGTATAAATACAAAAGTTTGTTTTTTAGGAAAACAAAACGGTGAAAAATTTTCTTTTCTTATCCAAATGTTTTATAGCCCTTTGGGTTATTCAGCTGGTATAATGAAATGAATGCCCCACCAATATCTTTATTCACCATTCGTCTACCTTAAGGGCAGGATATAGACCTGATTGTATAAATTACTGAATTTTGCTTATCTTTTAACTTGAAGGAGAGAGCAGACCCGCTTTCGAAGGGCTTCCTACTCCAGGGAAGTCGCAAACTCTGTAAAATGTGAGCCGTGACACGACAAAATCAAGAAAGTGGCATGTGCGCCTAGCGAAAAATCAGATCAGCATGTGCAACCGCTTAACAGGTAGCTAAGAATCTAAGCCAGCTCCCTGCAAAGGCTCGGATCGGACTGGGCGGATGCCCAGGCTGATCTGAGTCTTCGCTGGGCGCACATTCCAATTTGTTGGATTTGTCGTGTCGCGGCTCAGTCACGGAGGTGTACCCATTCACATTAATGCTATGTAAAGAAGTTGGAAGGTGTATTATGTCACACCTCATCAACAATACTACATCCATGTCTACCGTAACAATGTAAATGTCAACACAAATTATATAACATCAATCATGGTAAATTACGTAACAGGTTTACCTTCATTTTAAAAGTTTTGCGTATTTGATTAAATGGCTTGGTTTGAAACACTTACTACAGTATTTAGATAGACTTGCTCTGGAAAAACGATATACATGTACAATAGTTCCGAGTTAATTTTTATTGTCAGAGAAGCGCTATGGTTGGTGTTTAGCGCGCTTGACTTAAGGTTGCGGGTTTGAGTCCCATCGGACCAGCGAATGAACAAACTCTCCAGAGTCATCCCAGTGATAAAAGGGTAATATCTGATTAGAACTAGGGAAACTTAAAGAAAGCGAAAGGAGAGGGACGGGCTCCGCCATTTGCTGTGCCCAAAACACTGTGGACCTATAACAACTCGCTGCTTCTATGGCTACAGGGTTGCGGAAAATCTGTATGTTTTATGCAAAAATGTTCTTGTCATTTATCATAATATAAGAATTTACCCTAAATGTCTGAACTAACGGAGCCTGAACTAATTTCAACGAGCAATAATAGGCATTTAGAAAAAAATGATGGAACTAATCTGTTTCAAGCATCGCTTGCAATATAGCTGTTTACTTCATACGAAACCATTTTTCATGCTGACCGAAATTCATTGGAGGATGATGATGTACATGTTAAAGGCCATATGGTAGTTCTATTGTTTTGATGCTATCTAATATATAAAGATGTTTCGATTTGTTTTTCTTGGGAGTAAATTTAGAAATCTAAACTTTTGGGGAATTACAAAAAAAGTCTTTTGAAAGGCAAAAAAAGGGTATGGGAGCACTGGGTACATCTAAATGCAAGCTGTGTTCTTAAACAGATAAGCAGGCGCATACAAAACATGAGCAGCGACACGACAAAACCATCAAAGTGGCGTGTGCAGCCAGCGATGACTCAGATCAGCCTGGGTATCCACCCAGTCTGAACAGTCACTCACGGTGCGCTTAAAGGACTGCTGATTGTCTACGCTCCCTCCATGCGGACAGCGAAGACTCTGATTAGACTGGGCGGATCTGAGTCTTTGCTGGATGTACATGCCACTTTGTTATCCCCTCACACCACGAAGTGGTGAGGGGATATAGGTTTTGTCCCGTACGTAAGTACGTACGTACGTATGTTCACCTTTTGTCATCGCTCTAGCACTAACATTTCTCAACGGATTTTGAAATAACTTCACACAAGTGTAGGGCATGACAATATCTCGAGCAAGTTCGACTTTCAGGGTGCTGCGCCCAAGGTCAAGGTCACTGTGGCTATTTTTAGAAAAACTTTGTCAGCGCTCTAGCGCCTACAGTTCTCAACGGATTTTGAAAGCACTTCACACAAATGTAGGACATGACAATATCTCGAGCAGGTTCGACTTTCAAGATGCTGCGCCCAAGGTCAAGGTCACTGTGACTATTTTTAGAAAAACTTTATAATCGCTCTAGCGCCTACATTTCTCAACGGATTTTAAAATAACTTCACATAAATGTAGGGCATGACAATACCTCGAGTAAGTTTTACTTTCAGGGTGCTGCGCCCAAGGTCAAGGTAACTGTGGCTATTTTTAGAAAAACTTTGTCATCCCTCTAGCGCCTACATTTCTCAACGGATTTTAAAATAACTTCACACAAATGTAGGGCATGACAATATCTCAAGCAAGTTCGACTTTCAGGGTGCTGCGCCCAAGGTCAAGGTCACTGTGGCTATTTTTAGAAAAAACTTTGTCATCACTCTAGCGCCTACATTTCTCAACGGATTTTAAAATAACTTCCCACAAATGTAGGGCAAGACAATATCTCGAATAAGTTTGTCTTTCAGGGTGCTGCGCTTAAGGTCAAGGTCACTGTGGCTATTTTTAGAAAAACTTTGTCATCGCTGTAGCACCTACATTTCTCAACGGATTTTAAAATAACTTCTCACAAATGTAGGGCAAGACAATATCTCGAGCAAGTTCGACTTTCAGGGTTCTGCGCCCAAGGTCAAGGTCACTGTGGCTATTTTTAGAAAATCTTTGTCAGTGATCTAGTGCCTATATTTCTCAATGGATTTTGAAATAACTTCACATTAATGTAGGGCATGATAATATCTCGAGCAAGTTCGACTTTCAGGATGCTGCGCTTAAAAGGTCAAGGTCACTGTAGCTATTTTTAGAAAAAACTTTGTCATCGCTCTAGCGCCTACATTTCTCCATGGATTTTAAAATAACTTCACACAAATGTAGGGTATGACAATATCTCGAGCAAGTAGTCTTGTGTGAGGGGATTTGTATCGCCTGCGATGCCTTGTTGGTTTTGTTTTGTCGCGGCTAATTAAAATGTAAGGAAACATTTTAAGACCTATAGACTGACACGAAATGTGCGAGGGAGAGCAGCAAATCAAATGCCACTAGCAAAGATTTGTCGAACAGCCTCATTTGCACGCATGAAATTTTGTTCTAACTTATATTGCATGTCGTTATGTATGCGACTTTGTATGCGACATTAGGTACTCAAGTACAACCAAGTTTGTTTAAATAATGACCTTGTTTAGACCTTTACCCTTTGCACGGCAAGGTCAAAGCTTTCTGGTGCTTTTATTTGGACGAATGTTATGACATAAAATTTCATGGAACCTATAAAAGATTTTGGTAGAAAAGTAGGTACATACAGTTAACTGAATAAGGACATAAAATTTTTTGAGTAATAGAGGTCAAGGTCATTCTTTGACCTTTGACCAAAATCTCTCATATTCCAGTAGTTTATTCAGCTCCTCACAAGCCACTGAGCAAATTTGAATCAGCTTTCTAATGACGCATCTAAAGGTCTGGGTAACTAATGACGAATCTAAAGGTCTGGGTAAACGAAATTATGTCGAAACGGATTTATTAACTTAACCAATATGGCCTTCATACCCACATATGGTAATACCCTTTAAAGTCTACTTCTCTTAAACCAATAGACCTATGGCCGTGATATGTAATCTTGAATACTAAAGCACTTCTAAATTTATTCAAATACTGACCTTGGGTTGGCATTGGCTTTTTAATAGCAAGGTTAAATATGCTGCCAGTACTTTCATTTGGGAAAATCTATACAGTAGATTTTGGTAGAAATATCTTGTGTGAAAGTTGGTATATGTGGTCAACTGAATAAATACATGAAGCTTTTAGAGTACCAAAGCCCATTGATAGCCTTTGATCTTTTACCAAGGTCACTCATATTTCAACAGATTCAGACAGCTCTTCCAAAGCAGCTTAGCCGCATTAAGCAAACTGTCATATGGGACCTCCGTGAATTGTGAAAATGAAAGTTTGCTTGAATGTATGTCGTTATATGACCAAGATATTCGAAAACCTTTCAAACCCTTCTTCCACAGAACCAAATATTTCACTCAGAAGAGCGATTCAGGGCCATATGTCCCTCTTGTTTCTGGATGCAGCTTCATAGCAGTGCGCCACCCCCTACCCTGCAAATTCGTTTGGAAGCTGATTGTACATGTTGTTAGTGCAGCATGTTACATACGATATTAAAAACGCCTGTATTTATATGTAAGGCGTAACGGAGGAATCGGTACACTAAATTCCGGAATTTTCTTGCTGATAAACATTATGAGGCACTTTTCGGGCTTTATGAAATACGGTTTCATGTCTTACATTCATTTGTAGGTATTTCATTAATTTTCAAGCCAAAATTGTTCAATTTTCAGATAAAAATATATAATATACTTTAAAACAAAGATTAGAGAAATGTAATCAATGCCTCCACCAGCGGGGTGTTGCTTTCCTGTCGCAGTTCCTCTATGATACTTATTGTGTCTTCTATCGAAAGCATTTGGCATGCTTTTTGACTTCTTTTATGTGATCCACAGGTCGTAGGATGTCTTTTATAATTAGAGCCTTTCTAAGGATTTTTTTTTCATTTTTTTTCAGTGAGCTGGCAAATCAATGCATAGTACTTTCATTTCTTTTAAATCAGGTAAAACAGTGAACCGAAACATGTACCTAATATTGTAAGATCTTTCGACTGATATTACCTTTCAAAAGGTGGTTCAATTACAGCTAAATAAATTGCTACGTCAGCACTTTTTCATGCTTATCGTTAAAATGTGACGATTACCCCACTGTGACAGATATTGGACATATGATACGTTTCTATAAAATTATGTAAATTATGTGATGAAAAATAATCTATTGTTGCATCCAGGTTATTTCGTATATGACCTCGTTTTAAAAAATATTTCATTGAAGGGTGATATATAACTCAACTTTACTTTGGTTTTCTTTTCAAAATTATTACCGTAACACCATATGTAACAGAGAATTTGATTATTAGAGAATGAATTATAGGTTTGAGAAAAATACGCCTTTTCATTGCATGAATTTCAGGTAGCATCTCACATATAATTCAGGGGAGCATGACATAAACTGTATGTCATTCTCCCCTCAAATTATAAGTGAGGTGACGCCATAGATCGTCTATCAAAGCAACGATGGAATTACCAACTGTTGTATTTAGTACCTTGGCAGAATGACGTGAGTGAGTGAGTGAGCTCGGGTTTAACGTCCCACCAACAACGAGGTCATATGGAGACGGGACCTCGGTACAAACTATGATGGGTACGAGTCCCCAATGCTACATACCATGCCACAAGGTCAGTGGGCTGGCCAAGATATATATATATATATGGGCCTGGCGGCCATCTTGGTCATGTGACCATGACCATCTGAACAAAGTTCTGAGAAGCTTCGAATGAAATATGGCTTCAAACAGCCCAGTGGCTTCAGAGAAGATGTTTGAAAATGTTGACAGGCGACAGAATCTCAGTGACCTTGAACAAAGGTCAAAGAATGACCTTGACCTTTAGCAACATAATATCTTCATTAGCTCATATAGTTAACCATATATACCAAATATTATACCTAAGACTTATATAGTTTCTGAGAAATCCACTGTTTAAGCATTTTCCCACATAAAAGCATAACACATCAAAATTGACCTTGCCATAAATTAGGTCAAGGTAAATGCACGGTCATCATTTGTACAAATTATGATGGTCTCGAGTCCTCAATGCTACATATACCCTGATCCAAAAGAAATGTCAGGGCGGAGTTATCTTTGTACCTTCCCCTAGACTTTTACATTGTACAAAAAGGGGCACAGGACATACACGCTGCTCACTCACCGGTAACAAAAATTATTTAACTGTAACAAAACTTGCAAATACAACGTAAAGTTATGCAACAACTGTATGCGGTATAGCCAACAATAGACGCACGTGCCTAGCCATATTATCTGTCCTTGTACACCGTCGATCAAAAAGGGAAGAATTGACTTGCCATTTTACGTCCTTTTCAGCAGTTTTTGTCATATCAAAACGATGAGAGGGTGATAATGAAAGGCTCTGTGCAAAGGAACTCGGTTTACGATTGAGAACGCCTTCGAGAAGCAAGCTAGAACAGCAGGCCGGCGCTTCACCAGCGACTGATCAGATACACAGGCTCATCTTATTATTTACTTTTCCCACATCCAATAAGGTATCTTATTCATGCGGCCCCAATCATTTACTCTTTAAAGTTACCAGATTAGCTGCGAGGATGCACAGACTGACTTGAGTCATGTTTGTTCACACTTTCAATAAGTGTCGCCTTTTCAGTAACGAAATAAAGAACATAGCGTTGTGGTTTGCCATTTACATAGATAGGGATGAAATGAATGCACATGCTTATCTGAGTCTTCGCTATTCGCACCATGATGCTATCTTAGTACATGAACAGCCCAACTCCTGATCTTCATGTATGATCATAGGGCGTTCATCTTCGCAAGCCAAGTGTACTAAGGCCACTTTGTTCCTTGCGTAATAAACAAAATAAGAAGCAAAGTGGACTTAGCAGCCTTTGCTCCCGAAGTTTACAGCATGTGTGACCTAATACACTCTGTATATTCCTTATGATCGAAATATCGTTTATGTGAACGGAGACGGCAGCATGTCCTCATGATCCAAATATTTTCCTTTCGAACGTACAGAATGTACAGGCTTGTGTTTTTCTTCCCATTTCAAGTGTTAAAAAAGGCCCAACAATGTATTATGTCTGAATCCATCATGCACAAAATAGGAAAGAAGCTGATTACTATACAGGGAGGATGCGCAGGCTGATATGATGCTTCGCTTTTACACCAATAATCTGCATGTTGTATAAAAAGCATTATTTTGGCATGTCGCAATTATTGCAGTTGCGGCAAAACATCCAATGGGCACAAACCCGCTGTAAGGTCGTCGTATTACATGTAATGTCAATGTTGGCACAATGTTGTTTTCAGATTTAGAGTGCGTCACCGTTGAAACGACGTTTTTCAACATTGCTTTGGCAGTTTACACCCCATTATGATTTAAGCGTTCCAATATTCGTGAAATGTTTCATTTTGCCAGCCAAAAAAGATTCGCGAATATAAGCGTAAATAAATTGACGCGAGTATTTATATACAGGGGGTGTCCGATTTAAGCACTATGATGACTCTTATTTTAAGGTTTTGCATACAGGGATGATGTTATATAAACGTCGGAAGCGCAGTCTGGTAAGACCTGGCTCACCTAGTTCGAATCTCGCGGCGGCGGAATTAGTCAGGCTTCCTTGCGCGCAGAAAATCATTATCATCTTAATAAAATGCACCTTCCTTCTTACTTTTTTGTATCAACATAGATACGTCTTTCATACACGACAGTAAATGTGGTGACAACAGGTACAATAATAATGCGTTATGCTTAGTGAACTTGAACAAACGTGCAAAATTTATTCTACCGAATCTTCTAGTGGACTGGTCGAATTTGACAGTGATTGCCAGTGCATATTTGTTACCGCCCTGACATTTCGTTTGGATCAAGGTATACCATGCCACAAGGCCTTTAGGCCTTTGGTTCTGAAGAAGAAGATTTTTGAAGTTTTTTTTACCATATATGGGCGTCGCGGCCATCTCTGTCATGTGACCAAGACCACCTGGATCCTTAAACTCCTTTGACCAAGTGAAGCTCCATATAAAATATGGCTTCAGTCAGCCCAGTGGCTTCAGAGGATAAGATGTTTGAAAATGTTGACAGGTGACAGAATCTCAGTGACCTTGAACAAAGGTCAAAGAATGGCATTGACCTTCAACAACATACTTTCTTCATTTGCTCACTTATTCCAATCATATAGACCACATATTATACCTTAGACTTAAATAGTTTCTGAGTAATCCACTGTTTAAGCATTTTCCCATACAAAAGCATAACGTACTTAAGTTGAGAAAGGCCCTGTCACACTACAACGTTTCAGACAACGTATGTCAACGTATGAAAAATTTATCCAATACGCTGGCATACGCTGGAGATAAATTAAAACATCAAACAGCAACCGGTTTTGGAACGCACACATAGCGTACTGAAACGTATAAATAACTTATTCACAACTTATCCCTAGCGTATACATAACTTAAACAAGCGTATAACAGCGTGTTCCCAGCGTATCTGTAGCGTTCTTGTCTTATGCCGAACGTATACACAACGTTAGTCTAACTTACGCCGACCTTATGTATAGCGTGTTGGAGCGTGCTTCGACGATCAGATGTAAAGCGACGGCTCTCTACAACACTTTTTATTGTAGTGGACGTTGATCGATGGACATGCCTAAAGAACGAAAATTAGAGAACTTTGCAGGTAGTAGCTGACCACCTGCATGCATACCGTCGTCCCAATCATCACCCGACTGCCGTGCCTACGATGGTAGCCAACCTCCCTCTCGCGCAGACTCCAATGCCTCTTTAGTGGTATCCGTGGCGGCATCTGCAGCAGCTGTGGTGGCATCTGAAGTATTAACCCCCTCTCAAGCCCCAAAACGACAAGCAGAAGCGGTCCAAGAAGATTCCTTATTTAAAAGTGATGAATTGCTGATCTGTATCCAATATATATATATAGCTGAAGCCCAGGTCGCTGGAGGATATGTTACCTAAATACGCTCAGTGCGTTCGTGATACGTTGAATAAGTTCTAAGGTCGTCAGGCATAGGTTGGATACGTTCTGGATACGTTCGGTATAAGTTACAGGTAAGTTACCTATAGGTTAGAGATACGTTACGCGTACGCTCCACAATGGACCTGCTGGCTGCCGACGTATGTCAACGTATGAATAACTTACAAGTTACGTGCATGGACGTACGCATAACTTACCTGTTGCGTACACCAAACTTATGAATAACTTATAAACAATACGTCGGCGTACGCTGAAAATTTTATGCGTGCACAAAATTTTGGGCCGCATTCGACGTACAACAACTTATACCAACGTATTTGAGCGTACTCGTAACTTGTTCATAACGTGCCCCTAACTTATTCAACGCACACCAGCGTGTTTACTAAATTTCTCATACGTCGGCATACGCTGATGCTATACGTCACTGTGTGACAGCCACATAATGTCGTTAATTAGGTCATGGTCAACCTACGGTCATCATTTGTTTAAATTATAATTGGCTTGAATGACCAATGCTACATACCAGGTTTCAAGGTCATATGCCTTTTTGTTCTGGAGGAGAAGAGTTTTGAAGGGTTTTCACCATACATGGGTGTGGCGGCCATCTTGGTCATGTGACCAAGACCATCTTTACAAACTTTAATTCCTTTGGCCCACTAAAGCTTCATATGACATATTGCTTCAATCGGCCCAGTGGCTTCAAAGGAGAAGATGATTAAAAATGTTGACAGGAGACAGAATCTCAGTATCCTTGAACAAAGGTCAAAGAATGACCTTGACCTTAAGCGACATAATTTCTTCATCTGGTCATTTATTTTACCATATATACCTAATATTATACCTTAAACTTAAATAGTTTCTTAGAAATTTACTGTTTAAGCATTTGTCCATACAAAAGCATAACTTACCAAAGTTGACCATGTCATAAATTAGGTCAAGGTCAACCTACGGTCATCATTTGTACAAACTATGATGGGGTCGAATGCCCGATGCTACATATCAAGTTTCAAGGTTATAGGCCTTCGGTTCTGGAGAAGAAGATTTTTGAAGGGTTTTTACCATAATGGGCGTAGCGGCCATCTTGGTCATGTGACCCAGATACCCCGAACAACCTTTCGTTCCCCCGACCTTGGTAGGCTCTATATGAAATATAGCTTCAACTGGCTCAGTGGTTTCAGAGTAGTAGATGTTTGAAAATGTTGACGACGGACGGACGGACGACGGATGCCTGGGTATACTATAAGCTCACCTATGAGCCTTATATAAGGCTCGGCTGATTTTAAAAAACCATCTGCTGATATTCATTTTATTAGTTATTCAGTTAGGGCTATGGACTGCAGAACAGTAGTTCCCTGATTTGTAACAAATATAGAGGGTAATTGACTCTACAAGTATCTTACATGACAGAGCAATTTTCCCAGAGACAGAAACTGTCGTCAATTTAATAGGGACATAGACTGCTGTGCAATGTACTCTAACTGAGCCGCGACACGACAAAACCACCAAACTGGCATGTGCCCAAAACTAAGACTCATATCAACCTGGGCATCCGCCCAGACTGATCAGAGTCTTCGCTGCCCGCTTGGAGCTAGCTCAGACTGATCAGCGTCTTCGCTGCCCGCTTGGAGCTAGCTCAGACCCTTAGCTACCATTTAAGTGCAAAGCAAAGACTGTAATTAGATTGGGCGGCTTTCCAGGCTGATCTGAGTCTTCGCATGTCGCACATGCTGGTTTCATCTTGTCGCGGCTCAATTAGTACTAAACATGAAGATTATCATAAAATTTAGATTTCTTCCTGTCTCAGACTTATTGAATTATCTGCATATGACAGAGCAAATTCCGAGCAGATAACAACTGTCAGCCTGCATTTTAGTTTCTTCCTGTCGAATATGTTTGAATAACAGTAGACAGACCCAAGCTTAACAACTCGAGCACTTGGTCATTTGTAGAATTCATTGTACTGAAAACGGATTAAATTTGTGCCCCGCCTACAACAGACACAAATATAAAAGGTATAGATCTATAGTTAGCGAAATCCATAATTTACTAGCGGCAGCCATGTAAAGCTACATCACCAAAGCGGCTTACTTAGTCAAATTACGTTGGTGACCTGAACAGTCCGAATGGAAATGTTTAAATATTCAACAGATGGCTATTGAGGTTTTTTTTCAAGTTAGAAGGGATGACACATGTTTAACTGCATTCAGCTTGTTCAGCTGTTTCCCACATTTTTTTTTGCATTTCCAGTAATAGTTTTATTAAGTTATATCTTCAGTTGAATGAAATAAAATCGAAGAGGCCTCAAAACTAAGAGACGATTAATACGCTGCATACATATACCAGATTAATACACATTTTAAAGACAATACCATTGCTGGTGGGATGGCAAATAAAGCACCCTCAGTCAAAACTGGGTCAACACTGTTTGCTCAGAGACTTTAGTCTCAATATTTCGGGTCATACAAGTGCATGTGAGTTTACATAAGACGAAAAAATACAACTGATATGCAAAACATCTTTGACCTGTAGGGAATGATTGATGAGATAATTTGGATCACCTTGAAAGCTGTGTAAATAAAATGTAAATTACCGCACTGTAGCACGATAAAAAAGTGAAACGACTTCATTTCACATCTGTTTGTAATAAAACACATTTTTGAAAATAGAAAAAATGTTTTGGATTTCCAAACCTTCCCTACGAACAATGTGGGTACGTACCAACAATAAGCGCTAGCCCATCTCAGAAGCAAGGCATGTCCAAATGAGAAATCTGAACACATCTTGTAACAGATGGTTTCTTTACATTTGAGTAATCGGGGCTAGTAATTTTGATTTTTATGTCAAGAATCGCATATTCTTTTTTTGAATAGGTGAATTGGATGGAAGGTTAGATAATTTTTTGTCGGTCTACAGTTTATATAAATCTTGCTGGCGTTCAACATAAGTTACTAGTATAGCTTGAATTGGGGTCTTAAAGTTTTGTACAGCTGTGTCTTGATTTCTCGTAAAACTCTCTTCAAAAAGACTAGAGATTACCCATTAATATGTAAAGATGAGTTTCTTTAGGGATCTCTTTAGATAGACTAGAGATTACCCATTACTGTAGGACTATGTAAAGGTGAGTTTATTTACGACTCTCTTCACATAGACTGGAGACTACCCATTCATGAAAAACTATGTTAAGATGAGTTTATTTACGACTCTCTTCGAATAGAGTGGAGATTACCCATTAATGAAAGACTATGTAAAGATGAGTTTCTTTACGACTCTCTTCAAATAGACTGGAGACTACCCATTAATGAAAGACTATGTAAAGATGAGTTTATTTACGACTCTCTTCAAATAGACTGGAGACTACCCATTAATGAAAGACTATGTAAAGATGAGTTTCTTTACGACTCTCTTCAAATAGACTGGAGACTACCCTTTAATGAAAGACTATGTAAAGATGAGTTTCTGACTCTCTTCACATAGACTGGAGATTACCCATTAATGAAAGACTAAGTAAAGATGAGTTTATTTACGATTCTCTTCACATAGACTGGAGATTACCCATTCATGAAAGACTATGTAAAGATGAGTTTATTTACGACTCTCTTAAAATAGACTGGAGACTACCCATTAATGAAAGACTATGTAAAGATGAGTTTCTTTACGACTCTCTTCAAATAGACTGGAAACTACCCTTTAATGAAAGACTATGTAAAGATGAGTTTCTGACTCTCTTCACATAGACTGGAGATTACCCATTAATAAAAGACTATGTAAAGATGAGTTTATTTACGATTCTCTTCACATAGACTGGAGATTACCCATTAATGAAAGACTAAATAAAGATGAGTTTCTTTACGACTCTCTTCAAATAGACTGGAGATAACCCATTAATTAAAGACTATGTAAAGATGAGTTTATTTACGACTCTCTTCACATAGACTGGAGATTACCCATTAATAAAAAAACTATGTTAAGATGAGTTTATTTACGACTCTCTTCGAATAGACTGGAGATTACCCATTAATGAAAGACTATGTAAAGATGAGTTTCTTTTCGACTCTCTTCAAATAGATCGGAGACTACCCATTAATGAAAGACTATGTAAACATGAGTTTATTTACGACTCTCTTCACATAGACTGGAGATTACCCATTAATGAAAGACTATGTAAAGATGAGTTTCTTTACGACTCTCTTCAAATAGACTGGAGATAACCCATTAATGAAAGACTATGTAAAGATGAGTTTCTTTACGACTCTCTTCAAATAGACTGGAGATAACCCATTAATGAAAGACTATGTAAAGATGAGTTTATTTACGACTCTCTTCACATAGACTGGAGATTACCAATTAATGAAAAACTATGTAAAGAAGAGTTTCTGACTCTCTTCACATAGACTGGAGATTACCCATTAATAAAAAAACTATGTTAAGATGAGTTTATTTACGACTCTCTTCGAATAGACTGGAGATTACCCATAAATGAAAGACTATGTAAAGATGAGTTTCTTTACGACTCTCTTCAAACAGACTGGAGTCTACCCATTAATGAAAGACTATGTAAAGATGAGTTTCTGACTCTCTTCACATAGACTGGAGATTACCCATTTATGAAAGACTATGTAAAGATGAGTTTCTTTACGACTCTCTTCGAATAGACTGGAGATTACCCATTAATGAAGACTATGTAAAGATGAGTTTCTGACTCTCTTCACATAGACTGGAGATTACCCATTAATGAAAGACTATATAAAGATGAGTTTCTTTACGACTCTCTTCAAATAGACTGGAGATTACCCATTAATGAAAGACTTTGCAAAGATGAGTTTCTGACTCTCTTCACATAGACTGGAGACTACCCATTAATGAAAGACTATGTAAAGATGAGTTTCTTTACGACTCTCTTCAAACAGACTGGAGACTACCCATTAATGAAAGACTATGTAAAGATGAGTTTCTGACTCTCTTCAAATAGACTGGAGATTACCCATTAATGAAAGACTATGTAAAGATGAGTTTTTTTACGACTCTCTTTACATAGACTGGAGATTACCCATTAATGACAGAGTATGTAAAGATGAGTTTATTTACGACTCTCTTCACATAGACTGGAGATTCTATATTGGAACAACAGCAACGCCATCAACACCAATGCCTAGCCGTTTAAGAAGTTGATTTTGAGTAAGCAATGCATAAAGCGAGTACAGAAGTAAATGCCTACAAAACATACATTTTCGACCAGAAAATAGTGTTTCGTTTTACTGTATAAAAAGCAGTGACTTCTTATCCGCCAAAACCTTTTAGCGTTACAAACACTAGATTGACGTGACCGACAACTCACTCATAGTGCATTACAATGATTTTTATTCTTTCCAAAATTAGCAGTTGTTATTCGATCTCAATTCAGGCTTAATATTTTACGATGGATAATTATTAGTGTTGATGATAAATTACATTTACCTCCATAGAAAGATAGAATCCAGATGGTATTTTCTCTAAAAACCTGGGCCCAGTTGTTCAAAGCATCGTTAGCCTAACGAGCTCGTTAAGAGGTCAACTCGTTAAATGTTTTAGGACTTTATTACCAAATACACTGATATTTTTTGTTGAAAAAATGTGAGAAGCTTTTGCAGTGCAAAAACTTCTCACATTTTTTCAACAAAAAATACTGGCGTATTTGAGAAATTAACATTTGAAATTTTAACGAAATGTTAACTAACGACGTCTTAAGTTTTGAACAACCAGGCCCTGGTTATATTTAATCACTTTCTGCTAAACTCTTGGCGAAGAGTACATTAACTAACCAACAAAAGAAACAATTCACTTTTACATATTCTGTAGATTTCAAGCACATAAATTAAACAACTTCAGTCTTCCCGTCATGTCAAAAGCATTTCAAGGGGAAAAAAAGATCTGAAGAAGGTGTGATAATTTCACGAAATTTTCTCGACGAAACCTGTGACACAGGTGCATCAAAAGGTGTGAATATTTCAAGGATCGCAAGAGAAAGGACAAATCTGATACCAAGGATGAGATAGAGCAAAACTGCAACTCGAATCTCTCTGAGTGCACCCACATTACAACCGTTTTGTATACTCTGCTTATGTCTCAGCCCCTTTCATAAATTAGCTGACATATTTGTCATGAAGTTCCGAACGTCTTTCACAGTGTTTTCGTAATATGAGCCGCGACACGAGAAAACCAACAATATGGTTGTGCGCCCAGCACAGACTCAGATCAGCCTGGGCATCCACCCAGCTTGATCAGACTCTTCGCTAAGCGCTTAAAGGGAAGCTGAGGGTCCAAGCAACCTTCATGCGGACAGCGAAGACTCTGATCAGACTGGGCGGATGCCCAGGCTGATCTGAGTCTGTGCTGGGCGCACACCACATTGTTGGTTTTGTTGTGTCGCTGCTCAATTATTACCTTTTAATGTCAATTATGCATATAGGTGGCACCTCTTAACAGCAGTTTCACCTACAATTTCACGACAAACTATCACGGCTTCATTATTCAAGGCCTCGCGTGACTTTATTGTGAAATGTGTACCACCAGTGAAAGCCACTTAGGATTCCGGTAGCATTACCACGACAATTTTTCAAGTCTTTTCGCCAGTAGTGTTTGTACTACAAAGTCTCGTAACTCACCGATGAGATGCAGTAACATCAACGGATTCTTATACACGAGCGGGTTCTGTAAGAATCTAAAATTTAAAGGTAAAATCTTTTAAGATCTAGAACTACTACTATTTACAACGCCCGAACTTGAGTCGGATTCTTTTCAATAATATTATTTTCAAAGGTGCTAAGTATGTAGTATTGTGTTACTAATAGAAAAACCAGTAGATTTTTGTATTCAGATTATTCTGTGATGTTAGTATATTTATTATCCCGGCCACATCACACCGTGGAAGATGTTGGATTGTCCCACTCCGGAAAATGATAAATGACCTACGTGACAGCTAATCCTGAATTACAAATGGAAATTGTTATGGTGAATATCGCATCTATCTTAAAATATTCGAACAGAAAGGCCTTAGCAAACAGTGTAGGCCCCAAACAGACTGCTCCTAAAGAGCTGTCTGTTCAGGTTCTGCACTATTTGCCAGCATAGTTATGCACCATCGAATGATAACACAGAAATAGCCTTGATTACATTAAAAAAATCCGTCTTTTGTAAATATTAACCGGAGTCCGAATATTAGGGTAACGTGGGTAACCATTATTTAATCCTGTATAGAAGGTTTTATTTTCATTTGGCAAATTTGGACTTGGTTTCAGCAGAAAAGTCCGTAGGACAAGTATTAGACTTATACAAGTCTCCTACTTAAAGAATATTTTACTTTTCTGACTATTTGCAATCTTTCTCAATTCAGCTGCCCTTAAAACGGGATCAGAGAGGAATATTGCTGAATATGAGACCGAATATCAGTCTAGACACAAGTATCTGCACATACATTTCTATATACAATCAGATATAAGTAAACGTCGCCCTGATATTATCAATCTTCAGGCATTAGTATATGACAAAAAAGAAACAACAAACTTTGTTTCTCATTATTTTATTTCATTGAATATTTAAGCGTTTTATAGTGGTTCCTCTGTTGTTAGAGCAAATACTGGCGATTAAATGAAATGTTAAGACAATTTGGTAAGGTGATGCTTAACTATAGGTGAGTATGCCAGCAACACATTTGGTGTGAAGTTGCCAGTGGGTTTATTTTGTCATGAAAACATTTTGTTGCACGATGGGTAGATTTTGTTGAGTGACGAGTCAGATATCAAATATGAAAGCAACTCCATTTTGTTTCTTTATTTATTTATCTTTTCTTGTAATTCACGCGCTGGCAGTACAGTAATAGAGTAATCATTTTCCCATTTATTTTCTTGTCATATTTTGGAAAGACGTTCTTGCGAGCAATGACCTTTATCTTTTACGCCAACCCAGCTTGGGTAATGTGTTTTCCTTTTCCACCAAACCTAGTTCTTGGTTGAACATATTCTCAACAGTTCACATGAATTTTAAGTGTTCATGATCTCATCTCTAAGGCCAAGATTCCTCTATGCAGGTGGGCAGTGAGTGCGACTTAAGAATTCCATTCCAATGCGAAAATTAAGATAGTCTATAGCTTCTGCAAATAAACAGCCAAAATAGGATAATGCCTTTCTTTGATGTACGAGATTCTTGTAATGCACCAGTCATTTGCAACAACGCGCCCCCCCCCCCCCCCCACCCACCCTGGGACCGGGAAATAGCGGGGATATTGACCTTTCACTCTGCAAAGCCCTTGTATATGCCCTGCACTGTGGGGACATTTTTTTATGTAAAATCCCTGGTAATTGTTAAAGGTCTCCGCCCCCCTGGGGATCATATCAATATAAAAATCCATATTCTGACAATGTGTCGCGGTAAATTTAGTTAAAAACACTCCACTATTTTCGCAACTGTTTTTTGGCGGGAATAAAAAGCCCGGCGTATCCACGGCACTGCCGGAACACCTCTTAGGTAAAACACGGTACTTAAGCCCCGCTAAGCCCCCGCTATCCCCGGTCCCATGGGGGCCATGGTTGCAAATGACTGGTGCATAAGTATTCGGAAGTTTTATTTATTTATATGTAAAGCATATATTGGCATAAAAATTCAGCTTTATAAAAGACTAATCGGTTGAGTTATCAATTTGCCAAACCGATATTTCAAGAGTTTGTGATAACACACCAAATCCTTTACTTTAAGATACGTGCAAGTCGAATAGAACTGTTATATTTTGGCTGTTCCGGGTGTTACCAGACATAAAGAAGCGCGGGCGTTTGTTTCAGTCTGGAGGATGTTATTCATGCGATGTGGGAGAGGACCTCTGGTATGGGGTTTCCATCCTTTTTGATTACCAGGTGTAAACACTTGTACAAAAATAAATCATTGAATATTATGAAATCGCTATCTTAATAAGGATATAGGTACTTCTTCTTAAGTCGCCTATCCTAGTTTTGACCCTAAAGGGATTAGAGAAGATTTGAGCCGCGACACGAGAAAACCAACAAAGTGGTCGTGCGCCCAGTGCAGACTCAGATCAGCCTGGACATCCGACAAGTTTGATTAGACTCTTTGCTAAGCACTTTAAGGGTAGCTAAGGGTCTAAGCTACCTCCATGCGGACAGCGAAGACTCTGATCAGACTGGGCGGATGCCCAGGCTGATCTGAGTCTGCGCTGGGCGCACAACCACTTTGTTGGTTTTCTCACGTCGCAGCTCATTTCGTTTATAGCCTGAACGAGACTGCATGGATAGTGAAAACTCTCGTCTTCTGATGTCTTATCTTTTAAATTTTCCCGGCGCAATAAATCTAAAAAAGTTTTCCATGGTACGTATTTTAGGCGTTTTCCCGTGCTATTTCTGCCGTTCTTTTACAGTGCACGCGAAAATATCTATGACTGTTTTAGCGCAGAAACGCACCAATAACATGCGCCATGGAAGAAAGATATTTCTGTCGGGTTTCCATGCAGCGTATGATGCCGTTTCGCCGCCGACACTCCTAAACCACGCTTTTTATTCTCGCCGCTGCTTAGTATAATTTCACTTTTGTTCCACATTTCACAAGATTTCATTGGTCAAATAACGCGTATGTCTAAATTAAGACAATAATATCAAATTTAATCTTCGTTTTTCCCATTGTACTGCACTGCGTGAATACTAGCACTCCGTCATATGTTAATTCAAAATGTTTGTCTTGTTTGTAAATTTACAATGGAAATTTTATCGAAAGAGACGCAGGTAGTCAAAACTTTCTTCTTTTTTTTTTCAGTGCAGATCTACTTTCGATTTCTACTTTCGGTTTAATACACACAAACAAACATTGCATCATGTTGGTAACTGCTTTGGAATCAGGTCAATCACAAGACCACGGTCCATTTTGGAATTCCAAATTGGACACCTCGATCTTGAGATAGGTCATTGTCGCTACCCATTGTCAAAATTACGGTTGCGGGTGCCTACCGACATAGCACTATTGAAAGTTATTGTCGACTCTTCACCTACAGACATTTTTAACATATTTCCAGGTTACAAAACACACTTCCATTTTATCTGCGCCGATTGTCTTTTTTTAAAAAAGATTTTTCTTGTTTTGCAATGCCTTTACAGTTGACGCGAACAAAACAATTGCTGAAAACCGACCTCGAGTTCTTAATCTTGCGTCGCTAAAGAACCTGTCAGTTTATAGCAGATGAGCTGCGCTACAAGAAAAGTCAGGAATGGCATGTATAACGGGCTTGAAAGACCAGCCTTCGCAGATACACACGCTTATCTGAATCTCACATGCGTTAAGTGCGATCCAGAGACACTTACAAATGCTAAAATGTACAAATAAACAAGAACTTGTTCCCCACGCTCCCCGTCCAATTACTATCCAGTCAGTATACATATATATTATATCCCAAAGTTTTTGTAGGTGTATTGTATTTTGTAGAGGACCCTTCATAAGACTGGTGTTTTATCATGTGAAGTATCATCAATGCACTGAAGTATCTTGATGTACAATGTAGACTGCCTACGACAGACACTTTACCCTTAATGCGCCAAAACTACAGCTGAAAATTGCAATCAGCGTAGTTCCAGATGAGGCGGCTCCTAATGAGCCGCCTCATCTGGATCTACACTGTTTGCTCTCTATTAATGCTCTGAATTTTAAATATGATACAGCTTGGACGAAATACTTCTTGAAATTTTGCAGACGTAACTTTTGTCGTCTGCTTTTTTTGGCGCTTTAAAGGTTAAACTGAGTCGAATCCTGCGGAAGCATGTCTTTCGATATATGGGCATTGTCTCTGTGCATTTATGCAGTTTGGACATGGTATGTGAATGTTGTTCTCACAAAAATTTAACCCAGTCATGTTAAAAAATATCGAACTCGGTGGGTAGACCCTGGATAGTTTCCGCATGGACGGCGGTTCTTGGGGTGAGCAGTTCCACATATTATAAGATAGGATTTCTGATGATACGGCTCAATAGAAAAGGCCATTCTTAAATTTTATTAATTAGATTATTTTACAGAGTATTATGTACTTATCTGTAATAAAATGAAAGGCGTAGGGTATTTGAATGCACCTGAATCCACAATATCAAATGACATTTTAGCCGCGACACATGAAAACCAACAATGTGGTTGTGCGCCGAGCGCAGACTCAGATCAGCCTGGGCATCCGCCCAGTCTGATCAGAGTCTTCGCTGTCCGCATGGAGGTAGCTCAGACCCTTAGCTACCCTTTAAGCGCTTAACGAAGAGTCTGATCAGCCTGGGTGGATAGTCAGCCTGATCTGAGTCTGCGCTGGGCGCACAACCACATTGTTGGTTTTCTCGTGTCGCGGCTCAAAATTTTATGCAAATCATAAAGGCTTTGATATGTCTACCACATTCTATTTGCTTCAATAATATTTTAGTGTAAATTATGTCTGCTATGTTAAGCAATGCTTTCACTGAATGCGGAGACAGTCAATTAAATACAGTTTTATTCAAGTTAGGAGAAAATCGGGCCTTAAAGATTGAAAGAAGAAAGACTCAAGTTTCCCAATTCGCCCACGCCATATTCTCAGCTTTTCTAGACTTCGGTGGTTGGCTGGTTGTTTTTGGTTTAACAGCCGTTTGAGAAGTATTTCAGTCAATATCGGGCCGTCTTCCAGAGAGAGGGAGAAAGAAAAGAGAAATGTACCTCCAGTTACATCCTCGCAGAGTCTCCTTCAGTCAAGGTTACTATTTCAAGAAACAACAATCTCTAAAACCATATTGTAATTTAAAGAGCAACCACACCTCAGGAACCGACCGAACCAGATCCCAAACCCCTTTGTAACTTTCAAAAACTAATTTTATAGTTTTTTATGCTAAATTCACAACGGCAGCGAATATTTGGATACAATCTATCATCATGGACGGACACTTATTCACGGTTTGTTTAAAGATTTTAATTTAAGGTCTTGCTGCTTAAACTTGATCCAAAGTGTAGTTTGTTGCCTAAGGTAAATGATAGACAAGAGAAACATTTCCAAACAACCCCCACCCGCATCTTCTGCAAGCAGAGTAGGCCCTGTCCTACTTTTATCTAAATAAGTAGGACGCCCGGCACTGTAAGTTATAACAGCACCATCTCCCGACCATCGCCCCAGCTTTTCTAGACAACAAATGCATGTGACTTGATTGCGTAACAAACCAAGTAATGCATGCACACTTCAGCCATGCGCAGTTTGGGCACACCATCATCTCAGCAACGCCCGTGGCTTAATGTCCTTATTCAGGTTACGCAAATTATGCGGATTTGTTCAGTCTGTACATGTATGTACAAAATATAAAACGGTATGCCTCTAAAGTTGAAAGGAATAGGTTACCCTGGTGTTTGATTTCTACTCATATAAAAACACAAGTGAACCTACCCTGGAAAGGCTTCAACTCACATAAGAGATGGAAAAAAGCAAGCTACCCTATAAGCGCAAAGCAAAGAATCTGATCAGACTGGGCGATGCCTAGGCTGATCTGAGTCTTTACTGGGTGGACATGCCACTTCGTTGGTTTTGTCGTGCCGCGGCTCAAATATATAAAAAAGTATAGGTAAAAGCCACAGTAGTTTATGCTTCTTCTGATGCAGACTCGGACGAAATTCTAGCAATGTGCCCCCCTCACATACACGCACAACCCTTCTCTCCGTATAGCTGCCCACTTAGCTTCTTCATTTTAAACTTTAATATATCGTTTGTGTGCTTTATGAGTTTTGTATGGCCTTTTATGTTTGTTGTTGGAGTGTGAGTGTCCGCTGTGACGCTTTGTCGTTTTGTTTCTTCATTCTTTTTCCATCTCTTAGGTGAGTTGAAGCCTTTCCAGGGTAGGTTTATTTGTGTTTTTATATGAGCAGGAATCAAACACCAGGGCAACATATTCTCAGCTTGTAGGAGTCACTGTTAAAGGAAAGTATCTGCTCCCCATTTACCTAAGTACTTCAGTGATCAGTGATATTTAAGTCCTAAAATGTTGCAAACTGTTGGTGGTTTTATTGCATGAAATCAGCCAACTCTTGTATAAACCTCTCGTAAGGAATATGAACCTCGCATGTTCAGCCCTGTCAGTCTGTTCAAAGTATGAGCACCTTGTAAATGAAAAACCAAATCATGCTCCGGCTAGGCTGCGTACTTATTTTAATGCTGACCCAGTTCAAAAACAAATCCTTGGAATGTAATCAGAATTTGATTGATGATATAACGACACAAAACAGCACAACATTTCCCACACTGTAATAAACAAAACAAAGATGTCATTGAAATGTACTGCCGTATAAAATTGAGATCCGTTAGTAAGGAAGTACAAAAAAGATTACAACCATAGTTTATACGAAATTGGCATTCTCTTAATATCCAAGATATAGATAATCCAAAATGTTTTAATTATAGATTATTTAAAGCAGAATTTACGACTGAATTATATATCATTAAACTGCAACCAATTTTTTTATAAACAGTGGGCAAGATTTAGAACTACGAATAATAGATCTCCAGTTGAAAAGGGGAGATGGTAGAATATTGAAAGATCACAAAGATTTTATACACTGTGTAATTATAATGTTCTTGGAGGTCAATTTCACTATTTGTTCGAATGTGAGTTTTTCAAAGAAGTATGGAAATTATACCTACCAAAATACTACTTCAGATATGTTAAAGTCTCCATAGTCCTATCAAGTGTTATAAACGTCCAAACACAAATCATTATGAAATGCCTTTCAACCTTCACGTTTGATGATAAAATGTAGGTTGATGTGCATAAATAAATAGATCCAAATAGCTGGCAAAAAGTATGGAAAACAGGTGTTTGAAAAACTACAAATCGCTCAACAAAATATGATTTTGCCTTTTCTGGTCTCCGGTTGAGTGATGCAATATAAACAAAAGCGCCATAGTGAATGAGACCCCATCCTTGTATATTGTATTTTTACCATTTTATTCAAGGACATGAAATCGAAAGTAGGTCATTTCAGTTGCCAACTAAAATGACCCAAATAATTTTTCGAACCCTTTTTATGTGAAACTCATGGATGTTTTATTTTTTTTAAGTAGGCCGATCGCGGTCATTTATAATGAAGAAACTATGATGAGACGTTTGCAGCGGTACCTCGTGATGAAATTTTTCATGTTTATAGAGCAATAGGGCCTTTAATTGCTTGAAATTTCAGTATTGTTTAAACAGCTAAGTAGGTTTGCTTATGAAGTGCTAAAAAAGTTTTAGTCTCTATTAAGTTGTGGATGTATCTCAATATGTGTATGCCATTCTTGTTAGATTAGTATTGAACACCTCATATGTTGTGTAATGCAGTCTGAAAGAAAAAAAGTTATGTTCTCATATGTTATGATTTCACGTGTATGTGTCGAGAGGGAGTTTGTATGTGTATATGGGAAAGGAAGGGTTATACCATACAGCAACTTACCTTCTTTGGATAAGTCTAATCTTATTTCATTCTTGAAGGATTTAATTCGTTTTTTGCACCTTTCCCCCTTCTATTATACCAGTATTTCAACGTGCTATACTAATCTCCTCCCACACATCATTGCAGCCCTAAAATGGGGTCAGTGGGGGACATCAACTAAATAAAGCCATGAAGTTAAAACTTCTGATATGACTTGCTTAAGTTTTTTTCCCATTAAAAAGGTGATTCCATAGTTCCCCTCGCAATATCTTATCTTTCCGGACCCCACGCTCAGATGGGGCTATTTGGCGCAACCTTTACCTACAGTCATTTTGTCAATGAAATCGACGGTCTTCATGAGATTACTAACTACATGTACTGATGACCTGCATCGGAAACTGCCTCAGACAGTCTCGACCCACCTCATTAAAGACCATCGATCTGGGGCCGTATTTATAAAACAACTTAAGTGGTTGCTATGCTGTTGCTAAGGCTAAATTTCTTTGAAGGAGATTCCCTACAACTATGAAATTTGCTCTGGAGGAACAGTCTTACAAAGACTGTTCCTCCAGACCAAATTTCGTAGTTGTAGGGAATCTCCTTTATAGATATGTAGCCTTAGCAACCGCATAGCAACGACTTAAGTTGTTTTATGAATACGACCCCTGGTACTCTTTGCTGTTATACGACTATCTGGAGGTTGTTTAATACTGATCCCTGTAGGGGTAGAATCAGAGCTGGGGCCGTATTCATAAAACGACTTAAGTGGTTGCTATGCTGTTGCTAAGGCTAAATTTCTTTGAAGGAGATCCCTACAACTATGAAATTTGCTCTGGAGGAACAGTCTTACAAAGACTGTTCCTCCAGACCAAATTTCATAGTTGTAGGGAATCTCCTTTATAGATATTTAGCCTTAGCAACCGCATAGCAACAACTTAAGTGGCTTTATGAATACGGCCCCTGGTTCTGGAAGAGTCCTGTTTGAGACATCGATTCTTATTATTCTTTCCAAATCTTCGATTTCATCCAAAACATGGTTATTCGGGGGACGACCCCAAATGCCTTTGGATGGGGTATGGTTTGAGTGTTAGGCGTGACACCAGCTTGTGCCACCACTTTCTAAAGTTCTCATCGAGGTCTTTGAGTTTATATCAAACATGGCTATTATAAAACGCTGACCTCTAATGACCACTTCAGCAACTACGTACCGAACTGGGGCACATGATTTCACAGTCACTACTCCAACTTATACACCACAAGCTGCAAACTCCTGTTTGTAATTACCATATTTTGGTTATAATACGGTGTTTTACTGAACCCTAATTTTATATATCCCTAATTTTCTGTAGGTTTATCGTATTGCGAAAAGCAGACAGACAGACAGATGGTGCTGTGTGTAACTTACAGGTTTACTAATTTGGAACATTGTAGGGCAAGGGCCTACTGTGCTTGTAGTAGGTGCGGGTGGCGGTTGTTTGGACAATTTTTCTCTCGTATCACTTCTCTTCTTTCTCCCTCTCTGGGAAACGGCCCGATATAGACCGAAATACTGTCTCAAAGGGCCGTTAAACCCAAAACAATCAATCAATCAATCAATCAGACAGACAGAATACCTGTCATAAGAAACGGGTTTTTAGGCCTATAAAAATCCAAATATTTGGATCTAGATTTTTTTATTTTATTATTTTTTTTTTAAGTTAAAAATCCCCGTCTAATAACCGAAGAAATATTGTAAGACCAAATAAATCTAAATTTTCATTTCAACATAGTATCTTTATCTGGAGCTCTGCATGATTGCAAATCTCGAGTAAATATGCCAAAAAAATCTTAGTCAATAACATTTGCAATACTTTGTGGGGTAACTGAAATGGAAACCTGAATAAACATTGTCAAACTAGATCATGTTCAAATTCTGAAATCGATAAGAAAGTACTTGTTATTTCTACAAACATTTCATCTCAGATATTTACATGATTTTAACTTGTCTATCAAAGTTCATTAAACGTTTAAGTAAATCAGTAAAATTTCAAAGATCAGCAAAAACCTGGTTTGGGGAAAAGAAGGCAACATTTGGTCTTTTTCACCCCTCACCAGCCTCCATCCCATACCTTCTACAAGTGTGGTGGGGGTTCTTTGATATACAGGTTCTCATCGCTCGCATACAAAATGGCAATTATCTTAGAAAACCAGCCAATAATTGAACATACGTTTAAGCATCATTGGTGAAGCTTCATAATATGAAGATCATGGACATATGCACCTTATCAGCTGTCCTCGGTCCTCTTACGCAAAACTTCACTGGCCTAACGGCTTACATCAAATGCCACG
Organism: Ctena decussata; assembly: GCA_963989385.1. Classification (NCBI taxonomy): domain Eukaryota; kingdom Metazoa; phylum Mollusca; class Bivalvia; order Lucinida; family Lucinidae; genus Ctena; species Ctena decussata. The sequence goes on along the minus strand of OZ022499.1, from coordinate 28,364,743 downwards.
CCTTCTTAGCCCATATCTTGCCCGCCCGAGCATATGTTTGGGTATAAAGTACCTGCTTTAGTTCTGATTTCTCTCCGAAATATATTTCCGGAATGAAAATTGTTAAAATAAAAAAGGGAGGGGGAACTAAGCTAAACGCAGAACGGTCCTTTTCCAGAAATGAACATGCACCAAAACCAGCGAAGTATTTTTGTTGAAAACGGGTTGTATACTTTTCCTATTCAAATACTTTCATTTTCGTTCCTTTTCCTGACCTTCAATTTTACTTCCTAAAAGTATGATATAATATAGCGATAAGGCTCGACAATTATGAGATAATGACATTGAGAGGTAGACCAAGATGACACACTAAACTTTATCGTACAAGGTAATATAAAATATAAGTTAAGAGATACTTTAGTTGATGATAAAATAAGATTTACGACCATTTTTTCCAGATAAAGTGTAAGATTTAAAATGAAACTGAGACATGTAATAATGAAAAGAAACTTGAAACATATGAGAATTTTTTGTAAAATCAAGTAATTATAGGCCTCAAAGTAAAATTGTAGCTCAAGAAATGGTAGAGTTTAATGATAATCCGGTTGTACTCACAAAAAATGAAACCAAGGACACAAATAATGTCATGTAGCCCCGCATTAGGTAATCTTGTATCAGGGCACCGGGAGAAAAAGTGAGAAAGTGTACCATAAAAATTGTACCATAAAAAAAAACATTGCCAACATGTTTAAACATGACCAAAATATCTGAAACTTACTGAAAATATCAAAAAAAATGTGCCTAGTATTCAGGAGCTATTGTACACCAATGGGACCATTCTGGCACCATGGTTTTCCTAGATTATATCAAAGTGCGTCATAAAATATATCACACCCGACCAAGGACCTGACATGGAGTACCTTAAATGTCAAACTGAGTATTCATAAAATATATGTTGTTGTATTGCATTGCAAATCAAGTTGCATAATGGCGAACTTATTGCATAACAATTTACAACCTTATTAGGTGTATGGGTACACCTCCATGTTTTCAGCCATTTGTCAAAGGAAGACAACAGTCATGCATTCCTGTTAGCTTCCGTGGACGCGAATCAACCTTCCGGAAAGGGGTCTACACTTAAAGGAAAGAACTTGTTCATACAGGAGCCAATTCTTTCCTTTAAGAGTTCCCACTGGGCACACAAGGTTGAATTAACCATGAATCAACCTTGATTCAACGTCACGACGTTGAATCAAGGTTGATTCAAGGTTGATTCAACCGTGTGTGCCTGCTACAAGGTTGAATCAACCTTGATTCAACCCTGTTTCAACGTCACGACGCTGAATCAAGGTTGATTCAAGGTTGATTCAACCTTGTGTGCCTTCTGGGTTGACTACCATTAGAAGGGAGGCAAAATGAAAGTGACAGAGTTGCAGTCGCTGAAAGTGTACCCATTCACCTGAGTGATATGGCAACATAACGTTTTTGCTCAGTTTCTCATTGCAGATCGCCAGGGCGCAAGTCCATAATCATTCCTTACACTTAAGGACAACCTTAGATTTAAGGTCGGAAATTTCTTCTGTAAAAAGCTAACAGACACAAAATTTATTTGATATTTCTTTCACATTACAACCCCGTGAACATTGGCACTAGGATCATGCGAAAATTGTAACTCTCAATATGATTTTATTACAGATTTTCTGAGAGTGAAATTTTAGACCTTAGATTTAAAGTTTAAGATTGATTGTGAACCTTTTCCCAGGTCACAACTAAAATTCATCTAACAATAAGACTCTAACCAAGCATTTGCATGCATGCACTCCGGGTGCAGTCTTCATCTTTTTCTTGTGGAAGCCTCAGTGCCCATACACGTTGTGCGTGAAGAGCAAAGACTAATCAGATGGTGGATTCGTATGCTGGTCAGAGACTCTCTTCTTCGCATATGCACTAAGCAACCTGTCTGTGTGTCCTCGGCTATTTTCTGTATTTCGATGGAAGTTCAAGTTCAAAGTGGAAGTTAATAACATGAACTTGGGTAAATACTAAAGTGAAATGTAAATTCAAAACAGTTACTGTAACAGCGAATTTGTATCTGGAGTAATTACAGAGAAATGTTATGCACATGATTTGGTCGAAAGCTCAATTCTGAATTTGAGCGTCTCCTTAGGTTGCATACACAGTACAGCCAAATATACGGTAAAGTCCAAAGGCGGCGGAACACAGGCTTAATCATTGCAGGTATATGAAAACAGAACGTCAAAAATTTAACAGCGGAATAAATCTTATGATGCAAAATTATTTCAAAAATTTAACAGCGGAATAAATCTTATGATGCAGAATTATTTGTGAGGAACAGTCTTGACATTTATCAACAGAACATCTGTGGAAATATCTTGTGCATTTTAAGATCATTCAAAAAGACTTGAGCCCCTTTTGGAGAATCTGTTTCAAAGGTTATCGTCGCTTCAATACCAAACTGACATATCAAGATTTTGCAACGTTGACGGGAAATTTAAATAACGAAACCAGGTCAGTTTTTTCGATAACCATTCCCTTACTCTGGGATAGGTTGGACCAAAATTGTACCACAATTTCTCATGCTCATGCAATTGCTTCTCGCCTTCCCCTGAAGATAAAACAACTGTTTTGGCGATCTGCATAGCTACCATCAAAATATAAAGTTAACTGACGTATCCTTTTTTACTGTTTTTGTAGGAACCATCTCAGTTGAAACCAAAACTTATTATGTCCCCGCACCAAAGGTGAGGGGGACATATTGGTTTCAGTGCAATGTGACGGCGTCGGCGTGACAGTTTGTATCCTGTATATTTCTTCAACCATTTGGTGTAATTTTACCAAAATTGCGGGGATATATTATTGGGACAAGCAAGTGAGCTGATTAAGTTTTGGTGAGTTTGACCCAATTTTCAAGGTCACAGGAGGTCTTAGACTGTTAAATTTCATGCGTCGGCGTGACAATTTCTTGTATCCACGATATCTCCTGGACCGATCGGTGAAATTTCATCAAACTTTCATGGATATACCACTGGGACAAGTTTAAGAGCTGATTGGATTTTGGTGACCTTGACCTCGTTTTCAAGGCCACAGGAGGACTTTAATATGTAAAAACTTCACTAAAATTGATATATCTCTTGAACCTTTGGCTTTATTCCCACCAAACTAGACTAGACAACCTCAAGAGTTGACTATGTTTTGGTGACCTTGACCACATTTTCAAGGTCAAAAGCCAACTTACAAAAGTTGAAATTTTTGCTTATAATGAGACAGTTCTTGAACATGTAGATGGATATTCATAAGACTTACATGAATATATTATTGTGACAGGTTTAAGATTTGCTAATTTTTTGGTGACCTTGACCCCGTTTTCAAGATCATAGCCTTCTATGTTGGATATCTCAAGAACCAGCGGATGGATTTTCTCCAAACTTGCATGGATATACCATTGGGACAAGCAAAAGAGCTGATCAGGTTTTGATGACCTTGACTTTATTTTCATGGTCACAGAAGGACATAAAGATATGAAAATTTCACTAAAATTTTTATATCTTTTGAACCGTTTGCTCCATTCCCACCAAACTTTCACAGATGTACCATTGAGCCAGTCTTAAGAGTTGACTGCGATTTGGTGACCTTGATCTCATTATCAAGGTTTCTTCTTTAATAGCCAACATACAAAAATTTTACCTAAATATGAGATACTTCTCGAACCAATGGCTGGATATTCATCAGATATGCATGAACATACTGTGGCAGATTTAGTACACATTTAGTTTTTGGTGACCTTGACCTCTTTTTCAAGGTCATATTCTTTTATGTGGGATATCTTTTGAACCAGTAGATGGATTCTCGTGGAACTTGTATAGATATACTACAGAGACAAGCTGAAGAGTAGGTTGCATTTGACTTTGACCCCATTTTCAGTCATATTAGCACTTGGTAATTTTCACTATGAATATACTGTATTTCTTGAATCAGTGGGTGGAAGGACTTTTAAGGATAAATAATTACGATAAGCAGAAGTGATGATGAGATTTTCGTAAGCCTGGTTTCGTTTTTCAGGGTCACAGAAGGACTTAAATGCTCTTGAATGCATTGATATCTGTTTTTCTCTGAAAAAAACTTTTCTAGTTTATATTGGTAACATAGCATGGCTTGAATCGTCAGTTTATGAAAATTTTGACTTTATAGGACTGAAAATGTGAATAAGCGAAATGAGGCCTGGAATATTTAGAAAATGAGCGTCATGCAACTCTAAGCAATTTAAAACAATCGGCACAAAATTTCGTCTTTGCTCATATTGCATTATAGTACTGAGGCGACGATATCCGAAAGGACTGCGCAGGCTGTTGTGAAGTTGTGCAAGTCGCAAACGCCTAAATCAAAGTTTCTCAAGACACAGTTCACAAGCCAGTAGTTTACTCAGCCGGGAAATCTCTACTCTCTACCAAGAAGATTCTAATCAAACTGTTTGATGGATAAAATGGCATACGCCGGTTTGCTTCCAGTAGATAATCGCAAACTTAAATCAAACAATGTAATTTGTCCCGAGTATCCCTTCCCAACTCTTTCATCCCGAGATATGTGAAACTGACCACTTATGCACCCCGCCTAAAGTGAGGGGGTTGGGAGACATATTGGTTTGGTGTGGATCCCGTTGGTGGCGGCGTCGGTGATTCGATATTTCTTAAATAAATAAATAGATTAAAGGGCTTTTTAGGTTTTGGTGACCTTGGTACCATTTTCAAGGACACAAGGGAACTGAAACTTTTAAATTCTTTTCGCGTCGGCGTGACAAGTTTTTGTATGCGCAACATTTATTGAACAATGAGTAGATTTTCATTATATTTGCACGAGTATATGATTGGAATATGCCGAAGAGGCAGTGGGTTGTTAAAGTCCCCCAAGTACTCGTCTTTGCTGCATTTTACCTCTGGTACACATTTACTGCTGATTCGACAGAGACTGTATTCAGTCCTTTGTCTGTTGAGATTCGACCCTGGAACCTTTTGCACGGCAGTGAAGCACTCGAACCATCGACCAGGGTGCTTTTCCAATAAGAGGCACAATCTCAGCAGATGGTTTAATTTGCATACATACGAACAGCTGTTTTTAAAGCGCTTAGAGCCGCAGCTGTACGGTACAACCTGGGTTAGTGAGTTAGACAGCCAGACAAAATTTTTAGGGAGCCACCGAGGGATGAATAATAAATCTAGACAATTAAAATGATTACTATCAAGGTCAATGTCATTATCACCGAATATAAGTAAAATTAATATATATTCAAAATATTATCTATATGCCCCAGGAAGACATCAAGATTTGAGATATGCTTACGATAATGATATTATTGTGTATATACTTTTAACTTCATTGAGCTTAATAGTTTTGTTAACAGCTGATGCATGCGAGGAGAAACAAACACATTACGTTCGCATGTGCATGTAATCTTTCAATAACATGCAATGAAAACGGGAATATGCTGAGGCTGAAACTGTGGCGCGTATGTAGAATGCATTACTGGCCTCCCGAAACACTACAATGAGGTACTAGTTCTGAACTCTAAGAAAATATACGCAACTTTTTAAGTTAAGCAGCGCGTCTCCCTACAAATTCGGTGTATATTTGAATTTTCATATCTGCACACGCAGGGCAATGCCAAGTTAGGTTTTAGTAAACTTTGACATTATTCATTTTGTGAAAAATTAATTTCATACATAGATTAAAATCTATAGCTTATACATTTCTACAGGTAGCTAAGTATCCCTCTCTCTCCTGCATTGGTATGGGTTTTAAGAATGCAATACAGTGTGAGAAAAAACATGATAAAATCACTCCTGAAACCCCAGTGCCAAATAATGATCGTTTTTCTGCTATCTAAAACAGTGTATCATGAAGAGAATCCGTGTAGGAACTAGTAACATTATATATACTCTGAACAGTCACTATTCTGTAAAGAATGAGTGTTCATGCAGATGATAAAACAGTGTATTTAAACAACGAATGTAATATAAACGGTGCTTAATTTTCGACGCTATGCATACATGAAAGTAAGAACTATTTTCTGATTATTTTTGGTTTAACGGCCCTTTGATATTCGAGCTTCCGAAAGACACAGGAAATTAAAAACGCCAGCCCACACGGACAGCCAAGCACAGTGAGTCCTTGCCCTACCTGACGAATTATTTCCATCCTGCCAACTCAAACTCTGTTAATGTTACTTTAGAACTTGCTGAATATCTAGGATGGAATCTATTCATTACTGGTCGAATTTTGCAGACAAACATTAAGTTGAAAATTATGCACACCATCAAACCATCAACAGCTGTTAAGTCTACATTCAAACGCACAAGATATTAATTTGAAATGCAGGCAGTAAAAGATGAAAAAAGTACTTTTCCACTTTGTAATGTTTCTTTCTTGTTAAAACAGTTACGGTTTTAACAAGAAACGTATCACTCTTGTCATGTAACTTTGACAGTCGTTGGCGTTTAAACACAGTACAGCAATATCATTTTAAAGATTAATGAGATGGTTTGCTGCTGTTTACTGTTAGTTTCGTTTTAATTTCCGATGACTTTTTTTAGTAAGCCAAAGCGATGAATGGCTACAACGACCTTGCCGTTGTAAGTCGTAGCAATGATTGCTTAAAATGCGAACCTTTTGAGGAAAGAATGGCATTTGCAACAATCGAGGCGATGCACAAACATTTGGCATTACCATCTCCTCCTGCATTACCAAAAACAGTGAGGTGAAGCAAGGACCTGTTGCACTTTCGCAGCAATAGTGAGGATCAACAAGAGCTTAAAATGCATTTGCAGCCACAACGAGGCAGTATTAAATGAGCCGCAACACGAAATAACCAACAAAGCAGCATATGTGCCCATCAAAGACTCAAATCAGCCTAGGCATCCGCCCATTCGGATCAGAGTCTGCTTGCGCTTAAAGGGTAGCTTAGGGTCCAAGTCATCTCAATGCGGAAAGCAAAGACTCTGATCAGACTGGGCGGATGCCCAGGCTGATCTGAGTCTTCGCAGGGCGCACATGCCATTTTGTAGGTTTTTTATGTTGCGGCTCAAATTCTGCAACATTAACAGCGTTCGTGATAGACAGCGAGGACCTACCGCATAAATTCTAAAAATTAGGACACCTGGACGAAATACCGTAACTGTCTTAGATATAGAGCAGTTTGGTTTTACGATGCAGTAATGCGTCCAAAAGTTACAAATGTAAGGGCATACAGGGTAGACACTGATAAGCAGTCTGACCTAGGTCTGCAATGTTTGTCCAGACCTATCTGTCCCAATACTTAGAATTTTACATTCAACACAGCAAAGGAGACTAGAGAGCCTACTGCATTTGCAGCACCGATGAGAGAGAGAGAGAGAGAGAGAGAGAGAGAAAGAAAGAAAGAAAGAAAGAAAGAGAGAGAGAGAGAGAGAGAAAGAAAGAGAGAGAGAGAGAGAGAGAGAGAGAGAGAGAGAGAGCCTATTGCATTCGTTGTAAGTGCACACAGAAGTACTTTGCCACCCGTCTATAAAATATTCGTTTTATTATGTAATGCACACATAAAAACCATACAATTACATGCATTATGAAATATAAAGCTTAACTTACCTTTTTATCGCACAATAATATCCTTCGAATACTTTGCAAATGCAGCAGATTTTATGAATAAAGTTTTATTTTACAGTCCAAAATCTCTAAAACTGCAATCCAGAAAATGTATATCCTAGTGTCCTTCCCAGCGGACACATGACGTCAAAATGACGTCGTAGCAACGTCAAAACGACCTCGTTTCAACGTCGATGCGACGTCATGACGTCGCGTCGACCCTGATACGACGTCACTTTGACATTCTGTGTCTGGTGGGGTAAACGGATTCAAACCTGTCCGACTGTCTCGGGTCACCAAGATAAACTCAAACTTTAACTGATTGTCGAAAAATCAACATTTACTTGGTTGACACGACACCTGTTATGATACGATGACACTCAACCACTATCTATAAAATACAGAAGTTAGTTAATTTACTGTGAACTATGGAAGCCCTATAGGACTGTGTATTATATAAGCCCATTAGGATTGTAAAATGTTTAAAGACGGGATGAATTTTAATTTCATAAGGCCCGAAAGACTGTAGACTGTATAACCTGCTAACCCTCATAGGACTGAAATACACGCCTCTTCGAACTGTGAAATATGCGAGCTCTTGAGAACTGTCAACTGCAGAAGTCCTGCTAGACTGTGAACCAATTCAGCCCGGGAGAAATGTGAATCATACAAACGCCTAGGGAAGGTCAGGTATACAACCTCTTGGCCGTGGAGTTAAGATGACTAAGCTACAAATGGTCTGTATGACTGGCTACTGTATATGAGCTGCGACACGACAAAACCAACAATGTGGTTGTGCGCCCAGCGCAGACTCAGACCAGCCTGGGCATCTGCTCAGTGTGATCAGACTCTTCGTTTAGCGCTTAAAGGGTAGCTAAGGGTCCTAGCTACCTCCATGCGGACAGCGAAGACTCTGATCAGACTGGGCGGATGCCCAGGCTGATCCGAGTCTGCGCTGGGCGCACAACCACTTTGTTGGTTTTCTCACGTCGCGGCTCATATACTCTGGATCGGCATATAGCCTGGAGGGTCTATAGGACTACTTACCGATTTGCTATTTTTCAAGCTTCGAATTCAGCCTTCCAAAATTCAGCCTCTTTCTTTCAAAGTTTCACTTTGAAATATAGTTTACAACAGTTACGTATATTCCCTCTATCCCTCCTCAGCACCCCACCCCCTCTCTAAAGCAGAAGTTCCCGTGGTAACATGCGAAAGTGCGAAAGTAACTTTGATACAAAACAGCTTGGATACTTATAGTGAATTGCATGTTCTTGAGCTGTAACTAAGACTGGAATCTAGATAGTGAACCTTTTCACTTAAAGGTTAGAAGTCAGATGTTGGTTTAAACTTTATTTCTTTCGTATAACAAACACACATTCAATGGACATTATGAAATAAATACATATATTATACAAAAGGGATCCAGAAGAGAAGTCAGATGTTAGAAGTAAGAAGGTTAAGAAATTAAGAAATAATATTTCGACAAGTTAGAAGTCGGAAAATTGAAAGCGGTCACTGACAGACAGAAGAAGGCCAGTCGGAATGCTGGAACAATATTGAAGTCCACCCAGGGCCACCATAGTCATACTAGTGTTCAGTTCATTCTGATTAATACATAACCTACGCAAAAAAACGCGAAATGACTTCAATCTATCATTTTAACCAAAAGCTATTTTAAAGACAAAATTTTAAATTTACGAAATGAGGGGAAAAAAGATTAAATAACTGTCACATTTCAAGGTTATTTAGGTTATACTTGATACATTGTACTACTTTCTTCGTTACTGTACTAAAACTTTTAAAAAGCGCCGAAAAAATGAAAGTAGTTGAATTTGCGAACAGCGTAGATTCAGACGAGGCGGCTCGCCATAATCCGCCTTATCTGGATCTACGCCTTTTGCCCTCTATTCTTAGACTTCTTTCTTTGCTATAGCTTGGGAAAAAACATTGTTTTTTTTTTTTTTTCAAATTTTGCAGACGTAAATTTTATCGTCTACTTTTTATTATTATTATCATTGTTATTATCAGGGGCGTAGCTAGAGGCTATTACATGATACGCACAAGCAGTTTTTAAACTCTCTGAGAAGAAATCAAGGGGTTTAGCCCCTTAAATCTTTCATATTGCCATGTCAGTTGGCAGTTTGTATTGAAATCTTTCCCAATTTACAACATTTCAGAATACAAATACGCTGGTGGGTATTGAAATTTTGTCAATTTGACAAAATTTCAATACGCACCTGCGTATTTGCGTACAGGTAGCTACGCCCTTGATTATTGTGCTGTAAGGGCTAATGTATTGAAAAATGACGCTTGCAATTGATCGCTAAAGACGACGCAACTTTATTTTTTCTATCAATGGGGTGGAGATACCAATTATATTGCAATGGCAATTTAGAAACGGACTTCTCCAGAAGTTATTTTGATTGATTGATTAAACAGTAGGGTCGGCCGAGGGTTTGTTGCACACCGGATAGAAAATGCCATTCTTTTCACCTGGGATAGAAAATCTCATCTTACCCTGGTGTTCTGACCCAGGACCGGAAAAAAATCACGAGCTTTCAATGCATTGGTTGTATAGGAGCTCACGTACCTGTGTCGTCAAGTGACGTTGGCATTTTAGATGATGACGTCACGAAAACGGTAAAAATGACGTCAGTTTATGCACGCAAGTCGTTGACGTAAAGAGCCGAATGGCGGTCGTTGAAAGCAGCGCCTTCTTTCAAAATCAAATTTAAACCTCATAAGCACTATTATTACGCATTTTAAGAGGTTCTGAAGTTAAAACAAAACGTGGTGTGCAAGAAAAAGGATCTATCATTGGTGTGAGGTGCGGATAGAAAAATCCGTCACTCGGGATCACTGTTCGGCATCACTCGGCAAGCCTCGTGATGCCGAACAGTGACCCTCGTGACGGATTTTTCTATCCACACCTCACACCCATGACAGATCCTTATATTCTTGCACACCGGATAGAAAATGCATTCTTTTCACCTGGGATAGAAAATCTCATCTTACCCTGGTGTTCTGACCCAGGACCGGAAAAAAACACGAGCTGCCAATGCATTGGTTGTATAGGAGCTCACGTACCTGCGTCGTCAAGTGACGTTGGCATTTAAGATGATGACGTCACGAAGACGGTAAAAATGACGTCAGTTTATGTACGCCAGTCGTTGACGTAAAAAGCCGAATGGCGGTCGTTGAAAGCGGCGCCTTCTTTCAAAATCAAATTTAAACCCCGTAAGCACTAGAATTACGCATTTTAAGAGGTTCTGAAGTTAAACAAAACGTGGTGTGCAAGAAAAAGTCACTGTATCTATCATTGGTGTGAGGTGCGGATAGAAAAATCCGTCACTCGGGATCACTGTTCGGCATCACTCGGCAAGCCTCGTGATGCCGAACAGTGACCCTCGTGACGGATTTTTCTATCCACACCTCACACCCATGACAGATCCTTATAGTCTTGTATCAGCGCTTGTACATGTAGTAGCACAAGAGCCTACTGTGCTTGCAGTAAGTGCGGGTGGGGTCTTTCTCGATATTTTTCTTGTCTGTCCTATCTCTCTATTCTATCGGAGGCGGCTAGATATCGACTGAAATGCTGTCGAAAAGGGCCGTAAACCCCAAACCAACCAAGACCCCCGTTTATAAGAAAATAAATAAAATAAAATAAAAGTACACAGTAGCAACTATAATGATAATTAGATCCTATCTCAGGCCATATGCACAGATTCGAAGTTGGAAGATTCTATTATAGAAATGGATAATTGGATGATTTGTCCGAATATTTAAATCACACCTGGTTTGGCATTCATAGCAAGCAACGAAAGCAACTGACAAGCCAAAGAAAAGTTCTTTACTTATTTTTTTTTTTTTCACATATTTCTTGACTTTGCCAAATCATTATCCTTACGGGCCAGGTAGTTTGTCTAACCCCTGAATCAAATCTTGTTTTTTTTGTTTGTTTTTTTTCGACTGGATTCCCTACAATATAAAGGCACTGCTATTTTTTTCCCCCATGCTCGATGTAGCCCGAAAACTTCTTAAAAGCGTTTCAGGAATATTCATATCAGTTAAAGGCCCCATTGCTCTATCAGCATGACAAAAATTATCAGGAGGAATCGCTGCAAGCTTTTCACTATAGTTTCGTCAATGTAAATGACCGTGATTAGCCAGCTTTAAACAAATAAAAAATCTTTGAGTTTCATATAAAAAGGGTTTGAAAACTTATTTGGGTCATTTTAGTTGGCAACTAATATGACCTACTTTCGATTTCATTAAGTTGAATAAAATGGTAAAAATACAATGTACAGGCATGGAGCTCCAATCACTATTCCGCCTATGCTTATATAGCATTACTAGATGGGAAACCAGACCAAGAAATTGTATTTTGTTGAGCGTTTTGTTACTTTTCAAAAACTTGTTTTCTCTACTTTTTGCTAGTTATATGACTCAATATATGCACATTAACCAACATTTTATTACCAAACGTGCAGGTTGAACCGCATTTTACGATGATTTGAGTTTAGACGTTTTTAGCACTGATAGGACTATGGAGACTTTAAGTATAACTTTTGATTCCCATTTCATGAAACGGTAGTTGGATAATTCCTGAGACGACTATATCACCCAAGGGGATGAAATAGCAATTCTCATATTGTTCCCTGTATGTTGTCTTCGTTGCCTGTTATGAAAATGCTAGACGAGTGTGATTTATGGCAAATTAGAAGTTTCTTCTTTTTTGGTAAGTATACTTGCTACTATGAGCGAGTGATATATTGAAAAGTTGACTCATGATGTACATATTAGACGTTTTGTCTTGTCTCAATACCGTTTGCGAGACGAAAAACATCTTCAGACAAATGACAGACCCTAAATATTGGGTGAGTAAATCCGGCTACTGAGCAGTCCGACTACTCAACAGTAAAAATTCCCTGAATTTAAAGAAGTTCATTTAAAATATCTAGCGACCTATCAAAATGCCGGCCAGTTAGCCGTGAAAGAGTGTAGACCATGATAAGACACTGTTTGCTCAGCCAGTTTACCCAATATTTTGGTTTATTATGGTATACTTATGATATCATAACACTAAATTCGTCGTAATCTGAGTAGTAATAAACCTTAAAATAGTTTAAGATTTCATACCATGAATAAACTTTTCAAATACTATTCGAAAAATGCATATAGTGAATTTGATAATTGGACCAAAACTGCATGAAGGTTTATACATGTATGTCTGACAGAGATGGGATTACCCGAGGACTTCTGCGGCAGCTCAATCAAATACTAGATTCGGCTACTATCAGAACTGTCCCGAGGAGGATACGGTTCTAAAGAGAATCTGCAACGTATGATTTTAGGCAGGATCTAGAATTTGATCCAGAATCCCTTAACTCGAGCTTTGCGCTCCGAATACCAAAATCGATCGTGCAGTCAGACACGGACCCTTATCCACTAAAGCGATTTCTCAGGACTTACAAACTGAGTGCGCAAATCCCGAAGACCGATAGTTAATGTAATCACCAATCGTTCTTGTCCTCAGCTACCATCTACCGTACCTACCGTTAACACCAATACTCTCCTGTACTCTCTTATAGGGTCAACATTGCCTTGAGCAGCCTTGATGAAGACAAACACTGTTCGTCCAGACACACTGGTCTTTGTCATCACCGTTTGCTCAGACACTGCTGTCAGAATATTATATTTAGGATTAGCATGGTGTCTGACATTAAAGATTTGGCACTGCGTGCTACACTGATGCATATGTTTAACATTTTTTACATGTCAGTGTAAAACAATATCATTTTCTGCATGACAGTGCGTGTCAATATGACCTGTAGTATCACAGAGAGAGAGAGAGAGAGAGAGAGTTATGCGGGTAGGGCGTTCAGGGAACTGAGTTAGTCAGGAGTGACAATACCCTGTTACATTTGCACCACTCACGGGATATTTACCTTCTTTCCATGTATTATATGTTTCATTTTATTCTAACAAATCACCGCAAGATTTACACCATAAATGACCGCAAAACGTCAGCTCTGCAATCACACTTTTAAAATCATTGGTAGAAATACAAAGTACAGGGCAAATGAGCCCCTACGTTTATATTTGTATCAAGGATGTCGCCATTAAAGGCCCCATTGTTCTATCAGCATATAAAATTCTATCATGAGGTATCGCTGCATGCTTCTCAGTATAGTTTCGTCATTGTAAATGACCATGAACAAATAAAACATGCTTGAGCTTCACATAAAAAGAGTTTGAAAATTTATTTGGATCATTTTAGTTGCCATTTTAGTGGATCATTTTAGTTGCCAACTAAAATGACCTACTTTCGATTCCATTATGTGGAATTAAATGGTAAAATACAATGTACAGGGTGGAGCCCCAATTGCTGCTCCGCTTCTGTTTATACAGCATTGCTAGACGGGGAGACAGAACAGGAATTTGTATTGTGTGGAGCGATTTGTTATTTTCAAAAAACAAAAAAAACCAAAAAACTTGTTTTCTCTACCTTTTGCCAATTATATATCTCAATACATGCATATGAACCCACATTTTATCACTAAACGTGAAGGCTGAATCAGTTTTACAATGATTTCAGTTTAGACGTTTTTACCACTGATAGGACTATGGAGACTTTAACATCACTGGTGCAATGGGAAAGAAAAATGCAAGCGGAGTATGTTTTCCTGACCTGCATGTTCATCATAAGTCGGGTTAGAAAACACTAACTAACCACAGCAGGTACTATGGCTGCCTTAACCCGTACGAATGTCTTTGTTCTGTCCATTATTATGCACCTCCTGGAACATATATCTACCAAATACATTTGCACCAGCCCATTTTTTTCCAAAGGGCCCGGACTTAGCTGACGTTTTTCAAGAAGAAAACAACTTTGTAGGTATATGTTTCATCGACCTCGTAGGAAATTTCCCGACTGACATGCATGTAGTGTTGTTGTGTTATTGTTTAAAGGCCACATTGCTCTATCAGCATTGCGAGGTATCGTTGCAAGCTTCTCGCCATAGTTTCGTCATTGTAAATGACCGCGATTAGCCAACATTAAACAAATAAAGCATCATTGAGTTTCGTATAAAAAGGTTCAAAAATTGATTTGGTCATTTTAGTTGCCCACTAAAATGACCTACTTTCGATATCATAAGAACTGAATAAAATGGTAAAAATACAACGTACAAACATGATGAGACCCTATTCACTGTCGCGCTTTTGTTGATATTACATTGTTTGATGGGGAACCAGAAAAGGAAAACTATTTTGTTGAAATTTTTCTCGTCTTTCAAAAACATGTTCCCAATACTTTTTGCCATGCATATAGGTCAGTATATGCACATCACCCAACATTTAATCATAACCGGCAAGGCTAAAGCTCTTTTCATAATTATTTGCGTTTACACATTTTTACCACTCATAGGATTATGCTGACTTTAACGTCCACGGTCATGTCGGGACGGTCAGTTAACCTAACCACACTAATCCTGGGCAGGCTTAGACCTCCTAAGTGGTTAACCAGTACTAAGTGCACTTACTTTCACCTGTAACTGACAACTGCCCTTCTTGAATCAGCGGAAGGAGAAATGAAAATAACTGGCCGGACCGGGTATCGAACCCAGGACCACATAAGTCAGACGCCCTACCGACTGCGCCACGCGGCCCGGCTTGCACGTAGTGAACGTATTTGTAAACTGTTAACGTATATTTTCCGGGTCCAATGTTTACTTTTTTTGTCAGATATAAAGTTTCTTTTCTGAACTGACAGGTAAACAAATCTATTTCTAAACTGATACAATATGTAAGCATATTTTACTACATGTATACATGTATTTGCATTCCATCCGCCAATTACAGGAAAATACTATCATAATAATGTTTATGAATAATATTAATATTTCATTTTTCATAAAAATCATTTTATGGTGAGAACTGAAAAGTAAGCGGTTAAAAAGTTCCGTCACCTTTAAATTTCAGAGGCAACACAAATAAAGGGCCCTTACCGTATCTGCAAACAGTATGTACTCAAAGCCAGTGACACGTTGAAGTCAAGCTAGAGCCTTCAGTTTGTGCCTGTTGAGTTATGCGAAGTTTTAATTGATTGATTTGATGCTTAACGTCCACGGTAAACAACTATGGTCATGTCGGGACGGTCAGTTAACCTAACCACACTATTCCTGGGCAGGCTTAGACCTCCTAAGCGGTTAACCAGTACTAAGTGCACATACTTTCGCCAGTAACTGACAACTGCCCTTCTTGAATCAGCGGAAGGAGAAACGAAAGTATGTGGCCAGACCGGGTTTCGAACCCAGGACCTCTGACTTATATGTCAGTTGCCCTACCGATTGCGCTACGCGGCCTGGCAAGTTAGTAGAGTTATGCGAAGAGCAAAAGCTTTGACCAGACTGCGCGAATGCATATGCATATATTTGCATATGCTATTAATATACTACAAACAACATTTTTTCGCATTTTGTTCTTTTCATTTGATGACTAAAAACACCTGTTATCAGAAACCAGAAAATTATGTCTGTAAGACTCAGATGATGCCCCCGTGTCTTCCCCTTCCCCCTTCTCCCGTACCCCTCTTTCCCACTTCAAAAAGGCATTCGCATGTTTAGGCCAAAACTTTGTCCCAAAAAAAAATGTTTTTCTCTTCACAAAGTCATATGCACATCTTCATATGTCTGTAACATCTATGTAAACTTTCAGATCTATGGCTGGCGTGTCTGTTTGCCTCTGCTAAAACATGTATCCATATCAGCCGTACTTCGAGGAAATTAGCCTCACAGCGAAGACTCTGACCAGCCCGCGTAGGCTGTGTATTAACACGCTAATCGTCCTAGCGAAAACTAATAAGTGAAAATAAGTGATTTCATCCGAGTCTTCACAGGTGTTGGTCACGTAGGGTAAAACTTCCGGCATTTTGGCTTTCTACTTACATTGGCGAAAAATAGGACAGTGGCCTACTGTGCTTGCAGAAGATGCGGATTGAGCTACTAGTATTTGGATATTTTTCTCTCCTCTACCTTATCTCTCTTTTTAACACCCCCTCCGCTCCTTTCTCTGGGCACGGGGGGTCACTTGGTCTTTAAAGGGGTACAGATGTGCCGCTGGAACTCTGATAGCCCACCCTATTCATGTATAACACAAATGCCAAATTATATACATATTCATGTATTTTGTACCAAATTTAGACCCTATTCATGTATACTGCAGAAAAAAGTGCTTAGATTAACTCATGAATTTCACCTTAAGCCTTGAAGAAATTTCAAGAAATTAGTATGCTGAGAACATTTGTTGTCTTTGTAATTGATATTTGTTTCTTTTTGATAACAAAAATCAGATAAGCTGGTTTTTAAAAACAGAGCTTGGAGAAATAAGGCCTATTCGTGTATATTAGTCTGTAAAATCATACCTATTGATGTATCTGGCAGATCAAAAAAGTAGGGCTATTCCAGCGGCACATATATACCCTGCTTTATAATGGAAGTGACCCCCCCCCCCTGTGTCTCTGGGAGACGGCTCGAAATAGATTGAATTTCTGTAACAAAGGGCCGTGAAATGCACCAAGTACATGCTGTCAGGGGCCTTTTCTCGATGCACGGCTACTCTAAAGTAAATAAAATAAACAAAAGAATGGCAGACTGCACACATTGCAGTGCCGTATGGGAGCGTCATAAACGTGGTGAGTTACCCCCAACTTCCCCAATTTAGAATTAATGAGAAGCAAGGTAGAAACGTTATAAACCCTACGGCACACAACCAGCCCAATGAGAGCGATAGCGGCCAATTTTGGATGTCACTCGATCGTGCGACGAGGCAGCGAGAGTAACAGTACATGGAAGGTGTGAAGGGACAGCCGTCTGGACAGATCTGCCGACAGTCAGCGATCAATGTTCAGATGTGTCAACCGGGACACACGCTCCGATTATACAGAGAATTTGAAACCTATATAAAGGTATCAAAAACACGAATAAAGTACGCTCAGTTTTAATGTTTGCATACAATCAAAATATTGCTATCATATCTCTTAAAATAAATTTGAATCGTTATAGTTTTATATAAATGTCATATTTTAGTGATAAAATACGTAAAATTGTTTGGAGGTCGAACAAAAAACGGAAAAACAAATAAATCGCAAAAATAAATACTTGTATACTATCATGAACCACGGCAAGGGAAAGAATCGATAATTGACTATAGCGTATAGGTTTCACAACGCGTTATAGTAAGGGAAACAACAAAGACGATCCTAATACTTGAAATGGTGAGTAATTTATATCCCTTCATTTACTGAAAGTCATTACTGGGTGAAAACCGGGCTTAATGACATTACGTAATAATTATGTACACCAAAATTGATGATTTTACCGGGGGGGGGGGGGTGGTATATGTGCCGCTGGAACTCTGATAACCCACTCTATTCATGTATAAAACAAATGCCGAAACTATATACCTATTCATGTATTTTGTATCGAATTTGGACCCTTTCCATGCATACTGCAGAAAAAGTGCTTAGATTAGCTGATGAATTTGCCAGTAAGCCTTGAAGAAAATTCAAGAAATTAGTATGCTGAGAACATTTGTTGTCTTAGTAATTGATATTTGTTTCTTTTTGATAACAAAAATCAGATAAGCTGGCTTTTATATACAGAGCTTGGGGAAATAAGACCTACTCGTGTATATTAGTCTGTAAGATCATACCTACTGATGTATCTGGCAGATCAAAAAAGTAGGGCTATTCCAGCGGCACATATACAAGTACCCTGTTGCTTTATAATGGAAGTGACAAAGCCCCCGCCCCCCCCCCGCCCCCACCCCGCGTGGATTTTATTAGACCTCTCCTTATTTCCACGAAAATACCTTAGACATTGATATTTAACAGAATACCTATATTCAGTTATAGATATGACATATGTTGCCAGGTCAACGCTTTTGGACGGACACACGGCGCCATGTGCAGTGGGAACGCGTATCCATGGCGGAGTGATATTTTTATACAGATAGCAACAAAAAAACGTTCGAAATTCCTCAGATTCAGATTCAATCGACGAACGGGTCGCAATTTCAGTGCTGCTTTGTCAGCGAATCAAACTACACACAGCCGAAGATAATACACGGTTTTATTCCTTACATCTTAGTTTAATTTCCTAGTTCTCTGAGATCCGAACTGAACACCGAGATACTCGGCATTCGAGCAGTTGACACGATCGTCGAAAGACGACTTTTTAAGTCAACTTCAAAAGCAATTTTCAAAACAATTCGACTTTCTCCCGCCGGCGGACATATGCCATGAAAAACCATGGTATTCGCCCTTTCCCTGTGACAAAAATCAAGTAATTCGGTGTTTGGGACAATTTTCTTTGCAAAATAATCTTCGGGTACTCTACGCAATTTGTTGTTGTTGTTTTCAACAAAATGGCGGACAACAGTGTTTACATCACTGGCCCGGCTATGCATTTCAACGTTTGCGACAAAATCGAGAGAATCATTATTCCATGTATTGCTAGAATACCAAGCGCGATTAAATTAAATATGTTTATTAAAAATACAATGCATGACAGAAGTCTATCTTTATATTTTATTCACAAATAACCACGATTCCATACCCACCCGCAGAGTTTGTAAACAAGGAAGCTAGCTCAGTAGTGCTGGTTACGTCATGATATTGTGACGTAAACAGTAAATTGATTGTATTACTGATATTAACTTGTGAGTCGGCTGACAGCCAGTGTGCCAATATTTCAAATGCTATATCGCGCGACCCTGTTTGAAAAATTAAAGCAAGACAAATATCGCTACACCACTAAACAACTATTCAATTAAGACAGCACGTGAAATTTCACTTTGGGTGAGAAAACTTAATGGGTCCTACATCTGAAGGATCAAATGGAATGGTTGTGCAGGCCCGTACACATACTTTTGCCAAGGGATTAGGGGCGGAGGGTAAGAAGGTGTGGCTGGAACGAATTTCAGTGTGAGTGGGGAGGTGGCGGGAGGGGAGGGGTGCCCTAGGGTGGTGGGGGTTGGGGTGGGTTGAAGGGGGTAAATAAGTTAAGAAAATCCAGATTTTAAGGACACTTTTAGAGCTTTAGTTTAGGGGTGTAAACTCGCTTTCTGGCAGAAAACTGCATGTTTTTTTATGTAATTTGCTCGGTTATGGGAGGTGCACCCTCCGCTCTCCGTCGTACAGGCCCGGTGTGCTGGTTGGTGAGAGGAACGGGGAGACGGAGTGGGTGTGTGTGTGTGGGGGGGGGAATCGACTCTGTCACCTGGCAGCTTTGACAAGTCTGCACTTTTTCTCAGGTCAAATATAAAACAAATATCGAAAAGTATGTGTATGTGTGTTTTTGGTGTGATGTCATCAGCGACAACACGCGGAACAGACACGATTACAAAGATCTACAAATTTGTAATTTCCTCATTCTAGAAATCGTATGAAAACTCAATCCATTCTAGAGTCTGAATCTACAAACCAAACATTGTTTGCAACTCTTGTTCGGCTCATACCGACTCCCACAGTCCAACTTGAGAGTCTCGGTAGCGCAGCTGCCAAGTGGAGTCTCGCCGGTAAAATTTACTTGATCAGTCGACTTTCTCTTTAATAAATGTCGACTCAAAATAGGTTAGGCCCTATAGCATTCATGGGGTGATAGCCAATGGACTGACATGGAATACAGAAGTATTATAGGCCCAGCAGACATTCAATGCTGAATCAATGTTGGGAGTCAGTGTTGAATCAATGTTAAATTATCAGTGATTCTTGAAAAAGGGGTACAATTGTGAAAAGTAAAAAGTATGCAAAGACCAGGAACAGAAACAATCAAAATCCAAATCCAGCCCTCAAACCACAGCCGGAAACAACCAAGACTACAAACAACCAAGACACAGAGAACACATGGCCAACCGAGTGAGCAGCTTGTTCCCAAAAGGCGGCCACCCAGCAACCCAAACCGAACCAAAAATAATAACAACACACACAAGGTAAAACATCACAGAAACTCTGACACCAAAAACAGGCAACAAAGAACCACAACAGAACTACCGCCCCGGAACGGTCAGTAATGAATTACTGGGGGGCTTAAATCGATTTTACAGGCCAAACCTCACCCTCAGTTTCTGAAGTGGTACAAAACATTTAGTTGGTTGTTCGGCTCGCATGATAACCCTCTAACTCGTCAGTGAATCATCACGGTAAACACATAAATCAAATTTCAACACCATGAAGAAGCAAAGACGAGGACTCAACAGATACAACGGGCCGTCTGACAGGTGGAGATCCCTGTCCTGCCAAACAACCATGTCGCCAATGTTAAACAGACACACACACGAACATGCTTTAGCCTAAATAGGTGATGTATTGCTATTTTTGCAGTGTAATATATATATGAAAACCCTGTGGCATTCCCAGTTGGATTTAAGACGCTAAGCCTTGAATTTTTTACGATGCCTTTGTGTTGGGGTATGCTATTTTCGACTGTCGCAAGCAGAGTTGCTATAATAAACACCTTTAATAAACAAGGTTATTGCTACAAACAAGAACGCATTTCTTTACCATTTAGAAATCCCAGGTTGACCGATGTCTCGTGTTGTTCTATTCAGTTTCTAATCCATTCATTTATAAAAATAATTGAAAAAATTCCTTGCCGCCAAAATGCTACTCACCTACCGTAACGATTTCTATGCCCCACCTATAAACAACAGTGAATGGATATCGTGATGGAAAATGAGTCTATTTTAGTACCAGGATATCCTTTGAAATGAAAATGGTAAGAACCAATTCATTTGTTACACTAAAATCGGAGTAAGAAGCTTTAAGTTTACATTTTCATTTGTCACTTTTCACAGCCTCCCATCCGTAACGGCCCTTTTCTGAAACATTAGTTCTTTTGCAAAATGCTTTCTATTAGTTTGCGAATGTGTAACATGGATGTGGTTTATAAAAACCAATTTCATGCCTCTGTGTTTAATAACTTGTTCTGTTATAGCTGATTTGTCCCATGTCCTCTCCCCTCCGTAACGGCTCCCCTCCATAACTAAATCTTTGACCCAAAGCAACGTGGTGATTTAGAAGTAAGTATCACAGTCAAATGAAATATACGTTTCTTTGAAATAACAGAAAGCAGAAAAGAACGATTTCTTTCATCAGGGTTTCAGACTTTTTCAGATATTAAATGGACTCCAGGTGATATATGTTGTACAATATATCAACTTAACGTGTGATCAACGTTAAAACACACATTTACTTACCGATTTTTGTATATTCTGGTAAGTATAAATAGGGGGACTGGGATAAACAACATAACATGTGAACTTGCAGTCATTCAGTGCAGGTATGACCGACCAGATTGTGTCGTTATGGAGAGGAGAAAAACTCCATAAACTGACAGTTCACAAACATAATGCATTCTTATGGTAGCTGATAGGTGGAAAGTCCAAGTGGACACGTTCTAGTATTGAACCTACTATGCTTAAATAGATTAAACAGTTTTTTAATAAATATGTATGAAAATTATTTTGGCTGCTCCGTTACGGAGGGGAGCTGGTTAATTCGATCGTTCGATATGCGAGAAAAACAGAATTTGATATATGGTACTGGAATAAGCTGGTAGAATACATCAGACCTCCTGTAACATAAGCGTCTTATATAAACTGTACAGATCGGGCATAGACATTTTGCAATAAAGAAGTATGTTACGGAGGGGAGAAAACGTTACGGAGGGGAACCCAGGCGCTTAGGACAGCAGTCATACGAGTCCAGTTGCATGAGCAGTTATAATCACGTCCTGTCTGAGTGTTTACTATGAAACTGTAATTTAATTCTAAAAAAGGGCCACTGTGTTAAAAAAAGCCCCTTCCAGTGTCATGGTAGAAAAGGTGCGAATTTTGATTAAAGGCGGCTAAATGCTATTAAAGTATCATGTATATCAAAACTTACCTCGGGAATGTCATTCTAAGATCCATATCTTGTAGCATCACAGGCAGTTTATAAGAATGAAAATAAAGCCGATTCGTGACAAAACCAAGAACGTTGTCCTTTGCGCTAACAAAGACATAGATCAGCTTCATAAGGCATGAAGAAAGCGATTTTATGTCCTTTTTAACAGTATTTCACTCATATCAGGACGACGGAAGGGTGGTATTGAAAGGCTGTGTGCAATGGAACCCCAACTACAGTTGGGAAGATTTCCGCCTCCAGCAGGTCTAGGACCATCTCCACTAGAACAGCAGGTCAGCACTTAACCTACTGAGCTATCGGAATTCCTCTCCTGCCCCCACCCCCTCGCCGTCCCCTCCTCCCCCTGCCCGCTACTACATACCCCCCCCCCACCCCCGCCAAAAAAAAAAAAAAAAAAAAAGAAAAAAAGAAAAAAAAAAAAAGAAACAACAACAAAAACAAGAACGATAAAAGAGAACAGGTCTAAGGGAAGCAGCTAGAGATAGCAACAATGCAATATTGCACACAAAGCCAGACAAAATAAGGCTTTTTCTGCATAAATACACGGACAAACCAGAGCAACACCTAGACTTTCCAGGGACCACCCGAGGATATACGTGTATGTATACATATCCCCAAGTAGCCCAGGGAGTACCCGGGCACCACCCGAGTTCACACTTAAGCGGTCATGCCGAAAGTGCTCATTCTACATCCATATGATGTTTGTAAAAATTCCATATTTCAGTAGACTATCTGAACCACATATTTCCTAACATTATCACTGTGATACCCCCTAAAACAGGAATTACTACATGTACATGACAACTCCAAGAATGCGTATCAAAAATGACCTTTCAAAGAGTCCGAAATTTACGAAGTCAGGGAAGATACTGGAATTACAACGTGTCTTGTTACCGGTAATAAATAAGATAACGTATGACGCACGTTAAACTTTCTACCCTCCGTAACGAGAATCATTGTCTGAGAAAATGACAACAGAATGGTAGACAGGGCAGATTATGATTAGGTGCTATCTGTAGGTGTTCAAAATGTGGACAGCACTGACAAGTTCTAGATTTGATTTGGTTTTCATGATTTTTTTACCTATGATGGAGGGTCATATTTCGAATTCATTGCTCTTAATGATATATTTGCTTGAAATACATGTAACAGTGTCATTGTATTAATATTGACTGTGCATCTCAACTGATATGTATTTAGAAGAGAAAAGGTTGCTATTAAGAAGATACGTCCCAGTTCTAAAGATTTTTTGTGAAAATAAAAATGCATATTTTGCATATGCTAAACGCACTCCCCTCCGTAACGAAAACGGTAGTTTGAGAAAATGTTCACAATACACTTCCAAATACCATATATCACTAAAAGTGTCATGTAAAGTTACCATTGATAGGTTCGTGAGCTCTTTCATTCATTGGCTCTTTTAATTGCTTGGCTAATTTGTTCATTGCTAGGAAAGCAAATAGGGTAGTTTTATTTAATGGTTCGTTTAATGATAGCCTTCTTTTTTCATTTTAATGAACTATTTATATAGTATACTCAAAGTGATCAATGTCATATAGAAATTACGGTTTTAGGTCAACACTGCGAAAAGAGCAACTATTCTGCAAACTACACATATTTTAGACCTGCCAAACCTGCGGCTATATGCATTATGTGGTTATATCTCACCTCCGTAACGACGATTTTAACGCCGTCTTTTGACCTTAAACCATTTTTGTACCATTTACTTGGTGTGGGTAATATTTTGCATACATGGACAAGGGGCTGTCTCCTATCAAAAATTCATATCTTCGAAACAATGCAAAGAACTTCATTTTTTAGATTTTGCTATTCCACAATTGTACCCTTTTTTCAAGAATCACTGTTATACATTGAATTGAAATGAATTGAATTGAAGCCTCCATATTCCTTCAAGTAAAATTACCGAATTTGATGAAAAAAGTGATTAAAGTGCGATGAAAGTGCGATAGATCCCGAAGCAGGATCTATGCTGTTTGTCATTACAACTGCATCTTTTAGAAGACAACTTGTCCCACTTTCAGAAGACAACTCGCCCCATATTCTCAGACACTCACCTTACTAGAATATCTACGTTCTTGTCCCCGATGCAGAACACAACTCGCCCCCTCCCCCCACCCCTGTGCCCCCCCCCCCCCCCCCCCAAAAAAAAAAAAGAGCTTCGCCGTGACCCTGGTTGTGAATGGGTGGACCTTGGTAAATACATTAAATACCCAAAGCACATCAACGATAACCTGGTACACCCAGGGGCTGAGCAGCGAGGTTTTGAGGGTTCTGCAGCTGCAGAGTAATTATCAAACTGTGGCTGGGAGGCATGCTAAAATCATGCATTAATGCTTATTAGTATTTGTTGTCCCCTTTAGGGACCGATCATAAGAATAAGGGCATGGGTTAGCTTGCATTTGCAAACCAGTGCCTGGAGCATGTTACCCTGTTCATCTATGGTACAGATGCAAACATCCCTGTATGCTTTGTGGTTTACTCGAGTACCAGTGTGTTTGTTTTGCTTTCTCTCGTTCGTTCTCGGCGTGTAGCCTAAATTCAGAAGCCCAAAAAATCACAGGCAGGCAGACTTACGCAAAACCTTAATAAATGCACAGTATGTTAAATGATTACAAACTTTACTGTACCATAAATGAAGAAACAGTTGGTCTCCTCAACTGGCTCAAGTCGATCCAGCAGAAAAATGTCCGTGTGTTGACAAACGCACGTGCTGTAAAAATGACCAACTTCATTATCGATTTTCAACGTAAATAGACTTTCTCCCGTAGATATACCTCGCTGAAAGACGGTCGAATGTATGAACTACGGTTCAGTTATAATGGCATCTAATTTGGTTTTTGGGACAATTTTCTTTGCAAAATAACTTTGGGGTACTGTCTTAGGGTTTTAATTTTCTGAAAAACGGTTGTCAAATTGTGATCGTTGTTTTGGGTGTGCAAACTGCATTGAGGTACCAATATGCATCTGATTTCCATAATAAAACATAAAATTTCATTGTGATCTGGTCCGTCAGAAAACCACGACTGCACATCTTTTCAAATGAGCATTATTTTGGGGCTGTTTCTGACAAAAATTTCCCGCCATTTTTCTCCGGCGAAAAAAGGGATTACTTTTTTGTGCGTAGACGACCATTCAGAAAATGAATTACTCAAATGTGATGAGTCTGCGTTCCCACTGGTGTGTGCAACTATGGTTACGTACCGCTGAGTCACTTGGGTAACGTCGATAAGAGAATTGAACTGAACTGAAAAGGACAACGCTTAATCTATGGTTACCCCGAAAGCCTTGAAAACATATGGTATACTATCACAAAGACTATAATTTGTGAAAAATGTGGATTCGGGCTAATTATCATGTGTGTGCTATCACATACACATTAAACATGGGTAGGCCTAAACACATTTTTGTCCGGGGTTTGTGCCTAACACACAACAAAAGCGCTTATAAACAAACGTCATGGCGTTGATAACAAATCATACTTGCCCGACGCGAATAATGTCATACGAAGAAACTGCAACACCCATATGATTCTAAAGCCCATATCTTGGTAATAAATAACGGTAACACCGTCAAATTTTCTGGAAACGTTTAGAAAAGCTAATACTTTCAAGTGATGTAGTATCGATTTTTTTATTCCTATGTCAGTATCCCGGTTTTCACACAAACTGGCTTATATACAGGTGAGGTTGGGCCTGTAAAATCGATTTAAGCCCCCCAGTAATTCATTACTGACCGTTCCAAGGCGGTAGTTCTGTTGTGGTTCTCTGTTGCCTGTTTTTGGTGTCAGAGTTTCTGTGATGTTTTACCTTATGTATGTTCTTATTATTTTTGGTTCGGTTTGGGTTGCTGAGTGGCCACCTTTTGGGAACAAGCTGCTCACTCGGTTGGCCATATGTTCTCTGTATCTTGATTATTTGTAATCTTAGTTGTTTCCAACTATGGTTTGAGGGCTGGATTTGGATTTTGATTGTTTCAGTTCCTGGTCTTTGCATACTTTTTACTTTTGTCATATGATAAGGCAGCTGCAGCCGCCAACATTCAGCTAAAGGCTACTGCAAATCACGAACCTCTCCCTGATGCCTCTTTTTCAGTTCTCTTGGATCGAAGAAATCTATGGGACGAATTATGTCGTATTTTCACGCTTTATATAGGCTTTATTTGGCAGAACTAAAAAAGAAAAGAAAAAAAAAAAAAAAAAATGAACGGAAGCTACATCGAAATTTGTGTAAACGCAGGTTAACAGCACTGTACGTGTCACCACAATCATGTACATTTCTCTGCGATCCAATCACAAGCATACAAAAAATTCCACGCCAATCTGCATAAACACACTACGCAAAATAAAAACGCGAATGCGCCGAAATTATACTTCCAAGATAACTCCCAACAACGATGCGCTGCGATGAGAGATAAACGAGTGAGTGGGCTGATTGATAGCTGTATATCTGGTATGACGATGCCTTCAATTTTCCTTGAGGTGGCGTAACAATTGAACAAAACAACCTGTCTGCTTTATTAATTTCGTGGAAAGTGAAAATAAAATACAGGAACTGGCTTTACCCTAGCTGAATCTGTCGCTTCTGGAATGATTGGCAGTGCTGACATTGAGGAATCTGATGATGACTCTGAAGTGAATCGTAGCCTTGTCATTGTTGAATCTGCTCTTAGCCCTTGTGTTGTCATGATAGAACCTGTTACTGGGCATCGCTTAAGTATGTTGAATAGTCATCATCGAAGCTACTGGTGCTGGGCTTTGTAGCAGCGTTGTTTTAGTAGATACTGCTGTTGCGCTGACGTATCGGAACCCGTTGTTGCTTCTTTCAGCGCCGTGGCTTCTGCTGCTGGTGTGCATGGAAGTGTTTTCAACATCAGTGCTGCTGCATTGGCTGCTACTGACACTGTAACTGGCGCTGTAAATGCTGATGTTGATTTGAACATACGCCTTGCTAATGAGATTTTTGTGGCCTTGTTGATTCCTGCGGGTTTTCCTGAAAGAGTAAAACTTAAGAAGAGGAAGTACAAATATAAAAATTGTTAATAAAGATTAGAATAAACACCATGGCGTAATTGTATTTTTCCGAAATAAAGTATTATATAGAAAATATAGATGCGTCATGATATTAATGATAATAGAAAAAGAAGAAGATATTTTGTATGAGTTGATTGATGCTTTCATTGATCTGTTGTGCGGATGGCATGTTTTGATAGGTGAACCAAAACAAAAGCTCAAGAAGATGTGTGGGTTGGCTGCAGTATTTAAGCCCCCACCCCCACCCCACCCCCGGTAATTTATGAGTGACCGTTCATGGCGGTACTTCTGTTTTTGGTTCCTTACTGTTACCTGTTCTTGTCCATGTCAGGGCTTTCGTTTACCAGGCCTCGAGGTTATAAAACTTTTTTCATGCTCAACTCAGCTGAGCATGAAATGTTACCTGCTAATGAATAGCAAATTACTGATAAGTACAATTGTTTTCTTGCTCAGTTTAGCTGAGTGTGAAATTTTCTCTGCTTATGAATATGAAGATGCCAACATTAGTTGGCATTTTCGTATTTATCAGCAGAGAAAATTTCATGCTCAGCTGAGTTGAGCACAAGGAAAGTTTTATAACCTTGGGGCCTGTTGTGCAAGTGACATTTTCAGTTGGGGTAGCTGAATGACCACCTGTCTTGGAGAGAGCTAGTCATTCCGTTTACCTTGTGTGAACTATCGTCAATTTATGTATATATACATCTCTTCTATTTCTTAACTCGGTAAAGTTAGCAGAATAGCAGAATAGCAGAATGAAATGGTAAAGTATGAAATGGTAAAGTTAGCAGAATGGCAGAATAGCAGAACGAAATGGTAAAGTTAGCAGAATAGCAGAATGAAATGGTAAAGTTAGCAGAATGGCAGAATAGCAGAACGAAATGGTAAAGTTAGCAAAATAGCAGAATAGCAGAACGAAATTTTTTGTTCTGCCCATTCTGCTCATTCTGCTAGCAGAATAGCAGAACGAAATGGTAAAGTTAGCAAAATAGCAGAATAGCAGAACGAAATTTTTCGTTCTGCCCGTTCTGCTCATTCTGCTAGCAGAATAGCAGAACGAAATTTTTTGTTCTGCCCATTCTGCTCATTCTGCTAGCAGAACAGCAGAATGAAAAAAGGTTGTCAGAATTATGTTCTAAGGCAACCAGCAGAAGGGCACACTCAAGCCATGCATGGAAAACATTTCCCTCTAGGTCAGGCTTCAACTAGCAAGGAAAATATCCACAAATTCGCTGGAGAGAAAAGAAATATTTATCATCAAATCCTGGTGTGACCAGCAGGTGGGCAGACTCATGTCATGCATGGAAATCATGTTTATCGCCGCCCGAGTTTATCTAGTAAAAGATAAACTTGGAATTTTTCGTTCTGCCCATTCTGCTCATTCTGCTAGCAGAACAGCAGAATGAAAAACTTTCTCCTAATTTTGTTCTAAGGCAACCAGCAGAAGGGCACACTCAAGCCATGCATAGAAAACAGTTACATTCTGGTCAGGCTTCAACTAGTAAGGAAAAAACCACAAATTCGCTGGAGAAAAAATATTTATCATCAAATCCTGGTGTGACCAGCAGGTGGGCTGACTCATGTCATGCATGGAAATCATGTTTATCGCCGCCCGAGTTTATCTTGTAAAAAATTTACTTGGAATTTTTCGTTCTGCCCATTCTGCTCATTCTGCTAGCAGAACAGCAGAATGAAAAAGTTTGTCGAAAGTTTCATCTAAGGCAACCAGCAGAAGGGCACACTCAAGCCATGCATGGAAAACATTTCCCTCCTGGTCAGGCTTCAACTAGCAAGGAAAAAATCCACAAATTCGCTGGAGAAAAAATATTTATCATCAAATCCTGGTGTGACCAGCAGGTGGGCAGACTCATGGCATGCATGGAAATCATGTTTATCGCCGCCCGAGTTTATCTATTAAAAAATAAACTTGGAATTTTTCGTTCTGCCCATTCTGCTCATTCTTCTCGCAGAATAGCAGAATGAAAAACTTTCTCGGAATTTTGTTCTAAGGCAACCAGCAGAAGGGCACACTCAAGCCATGCATAGAAAACATTTCCCTCCTCGTCAGGCTTCAACTAGTAGGGAAAAAATCTACAAAATCGCTGGAGAAAAGAATATTTATCATCAAATCCTGGTGTGACCAGCAGGTGGGCAGACTCATGTCATGCATGGAAATCATGTTTATCGCCGCCCGTGTTTATCTAGTAAAAAATTTACTTGGAATTTTTCGTTCTGCCCATGCTGCTCATTCTGCTAGCAGAACAGCAGAATAAAAAAGTTTGTCGAAAGTTTCATCTAAGGCAACCAACAGAAGGGCACACTCAAGCCATGCATGGAAAACATTTCCCTCCTGGTCAGGCTTCAACTAGCAAGGAACTTATCCACAAATTCGCTGGAGAAAAAAAATATTTATCATCATATCCTGGTGTGACCAGCAGGTGGGCAGACTCATGGCATGCATGGAAATCATGTTAATCGCCGCCCGAGTTTATCTAGTTAAAAATAAACTTGGATTTTTTCGTTCTGCCCATTCTGCTAGCAGAATAGCAGAATGAAAAAATTTCTCGGAATTTTGTTCTACGGCAACCAGCAGAAGGGCACACTCAAGCCATGCATAGAAAACATTTCCCTCCTGGTCAGGCTTCAACTAGTAAGGAAAAAATCCACAAATTCGCTGGAGAAAAAAAATATTTATCATCAAATCCTGGTGTGACCAGCAGGTGGGCAGACTCATGGCATGCATGGAAATCATGTTTATCGCCCCCCGAATTATCTAGTAACAAATAAACTTGGAATTTTTCGTTCTGCCCATTCTGCTCATTCTGCTAGCAGAACAGCAGAATGAAAAAGTTTTGTCGAAAGTTTCATCTAAGGCAACCAACAGAAGGGCACACTCAAGCCATGCATGGAAAACATTTCCCTCCTGGTCAGGCTTCAACTAGCAAGGAAAAAATCCACAAATTCGCAGGAGAAAAAAATATTTATCATCAAATCCTGGTGTGACCAGCAGGTGGGCAGACTCATGTCATGCATGGAAATCATGTTTATCGCCGCCCGAGTTTATCTAGTAACAAATAAACTTGGAATTTTTCGTTCTGCCCATTCTGCTCATTCTGCTAGCAGAACAGCAGAATGAAAAAGTTTGTCGAAAGTTTCATCTAAGGCAACCAGCAGAAGGGCACACTCAAGCCATGCATGGAAAACATTTCCCTCCTGGTCAGGCTTCAACTAGCGAGGAAAAAATCCACAAATTCGCTGGAGAAAAAAAATATTTATCATCAAATCCTGGTGTGACCAGCAGGTGGGCAGACTCATGGCATGCATGGAAATCATGTTTATCGCCCGAGTTTATCTATTAAAAAATAAACTTGGAATTTTTCGTTCTGCCCATTCTGCTCATTCTGCTAGCAGAACAGCAGAATGATAAATTTTGTCGGAATTATGTTCTAAGGCAACCAGCAGAAGGGCACACTCAAGCCACGCATGGAAAACATTTCCCTCCTTGTCAGGCTTCAACTAGCAAGGAAAAAATCCTCACATTTATCATCATATTCTGGTGTGACCAGCAGGTGGGCAGACTCATGGCATGCATGGAAATTATGTTTATCGCCGTCCGTGTTTATCTAGGAAAAAATAAACTTGGAATTTTTCATTCTGCCCATTCTGCTCATTCTGCTAGCAGAATAGCAGAATGAAAAAGTTTGTCGGAATTATGTTCTACGGCAACCAGCAGATGGGCACACTCAAGCCATGCATGGAAAACATTTCCCTCCTGGCCAGGCTTCAACAAGCAAGGAAAAAATCGACAAATTTGTTGAAGAAAATAATCATTTATCATCAAATCTTGGTGTGACCAGCAGGTGGACAGACTTGGATTTTTCGTTTTGCCCATTCTGCTCATTCCGCTAGCAGAACAGCAGAATGAATAAGTTTGTCGAAATTATGTTCTAACGCAACCAGCAGGATTGCTCACTCAAGCCAGGCATGTAAGGATTAACATGATATATAAGCAATCATCAATATCATTCAAAGGTTTGACAAAATGTCAACAGTATTTATAATCAAGAGTTCAGTATGTTCTACGAATTTCGGACTTTCGGAATTCAGAATTCGGAATTTGGAATTTGGAATGGTGAAGGATATGGTAAAGGGGCAAGTGGTAATAGTTGATTTACTTTATAGTGTATTCTAAACCCACATGGCTTAAAATGACAAAAAAAAAAATAAACGTTTTTATAGAAAAGATATGACACATGGTGTCATATCAATAGACTCGACGAGTCTATTGATGTTACACCATTTGTCATATCTTTTCTTGTTTAATATTTAAGGCAGTTCTCCTGGAAGATAGAGCAAGGTTTATCAGCTTGTTCGGAAAGATGATTTATCTAGAGGATTATCAACTGATGGATGGATGACTTGCGATTTTACATCCTTTTAGCTGTATTTCAGTCATATCAGGACGACGGGAGGATGGGAATGAAAGGCTTTGTGCAGTGGAACCCCGTTTACGATTGAGAAGATTCCCACCTCCAACGGGTCTCGAACCAAGGACCGCTAGATCAGCAGGCCATCGCTTAAACGACTGAGCTACCGGAACACCTTATTATCAACTGAACAGACGGAGATAACATAGCTTACATATACCAAAGGATTGTTGGATGAATTGTGATTTCACGTCCTTTTTAACAGTATTTAAGCCATATCAGTACGATGGATGGGTGATAATGAAAGGCTGTGTGCAATGGAATCCCGTTTATTATCGGGAAAGATTCCGCAAGGCTCGAACTCGGGACCGCTTGATCAGCAGGCCATCGTTTAACCTACTGAGCTACCGGGTCTCCTATATACTACAGGCATCAGTGGTGGAGATCTTTTTTATAAATAACAAGTAGTAACTAGTTTTTGCCTTCTCTGTGCGTGTGTGTGTGAGTGTGTGTGTACTTTTTTCTGTAAAAGATTTTTCAGGAACCACTATAGCTAGGATAACGAATTTTGGTACAAACGTTGGGTATGACTAGTTGTACCGTGTAAGACAGTATCAACCAAGTCCTGATCATCACTCACTTTGTCCATTTTTTCTTTCTCTCTAATTTAATTTCTGTCACAGATTTCTAGGGAACCACTATAGGTAGGATTTTGAAATTTGATTCAAATGTTGGCCATGACTAATTATACCTTGTCAGAGAGAATCAGCCTACTCCAGCTTAGCATTCCCTTTAATTGTCCAGTTTTTCTTTCTCTCCGATAGCTCTACAATAAAATTTCTGTCGAAGATTTCTCAGCAACCACTACAGGTAGGGTTTTGAAATTTGATAGGACGTTAGGTATGACTAGTTGTACAGTGTAAGAGAGAATGAACTTGCTCCAGGTTATAATTCCCTTTGTTTGTCCAGTTTTTCTTTCTCTCCAATATCTCTCCAATTATTTCTGTCAAAGGTTTCTCAGCAACCACTAGAGCTAGGATTTTGAAATTTGGTACAAACATTGGGTATGACTAGTTGTATTGTGTAAGAGAGAATCAACCGCCTCCTGCTTATCTTTCCCTTTGTTTGTCCAGTGTTTCTTTCTCTCCAATTAA
This sequence comes from Ctena decussata, assembly GCA_963989385.1. Classification (NCBI taxonomy): domain Eukaryota; kingdom Metazoa; phylum Mollusca; class Bivalvia; order Lucinida; family Lucinidae; genus Ctena; species Ctena decussata. Next base: position 28,331,533 of record OZ022499.1, on the reverse strand, counting down.
CTTTTTTGTCACAGATTTCTTGGCTTCTGTCAGAAAGTGTGTATACATCTTGAAAATAGACATGTATATTGTGGGAAAGAGAAACGAGATGATGAGATTTATTTTGGCTTTTTTTTTCATTTTTCCCTTTTTCCATCTCTCACTCAAATGTAATAATGGGAAAATTTAGGTCAAATACTTCTCAGATTGCTATATATATGTTACTAGGTTCGGGTAAAGTTTGAAACTGATTAGTTAACTCTGATTAGTTATCTGGATGCTGCTGCTGACTTTAGGTCAAAGCCACAGTCATAGAAGTTTATATAAGTTGTGTTAAACATACATATTATTTTGCTTATTGCAAATAGGCCTTTCACTGGGTTTGTTATAGATTGTCCATTTGTCTCTTTTATTTGACATTTGATTAACAGGTATGTATATATGTTTTTTTATTAGGCGGTGGAGCTGGCCGGGGGTATACGTGAGCTACTGCTCACATGCTTTTGTTCTTTAGTAAGTATTTCTTGCTAAAATAGGGGGCGGGGGTATCTATGGACTGTGATGTAAGATTATTTATGTTAAGAATAACAGTTTTCTATTGAACTTTATTTTGGGATAAATTTTCTTTTGTTTCTAGAGTTTCATGACCTTTTAATTGAATGTAAGTTCCAAAGAGTCATTTTGTATGTTGAATCTCATTTTTTAAGTGCTGTATACATCAGTCATTTCATTTGAAGGGTCGACAATTTGAAGTAAGTAAGAATAATCAAGCGTCCAGTTTGTTCTAAGAATTTCGGAATTCGGAAGTTAGACTTCCGAATTCGGAATTCGTAATTGTGATATAGTATGGAAATGAAAAGTGAGCCAACTGAGCCGTCGTAGTTATTGAATAGTAAACTATTCATATTGACCTCCGCTTTGCGACGGTCAGTATGAAGTTTACTGTTCCATAACACTACATGTCCACCTCAACAAAAGTCAATAACTATATAAACTGAGGTTATTACATGTGGTGTTGTAGTACATTAGAGGTTGCTACAAAGCGGCTACTCACAGCGCCTCGTCGAAATCGAACTTGCGGCGCTTTCTGATACCTTTTAATGATAGGATCAAGAAGTTATGCTGTCTGTGGCGTCATTTACTGTCGTATTTTCGGATATATATCTATTAAAATGAACCTCCTCCGTGATGCGTCCGAAGTTTTCGACACTAACAAGAAGGAAATGCAATCAAAGAGAGGAGGAAAGTTGTCATTCGTGACTGGGTCAACCACAAACATGCAGTTTGTCGCATAACATCCTTGTTTAAACAGACATGTAGCCATGGGTCAAGGGCACAGAAGTGCAATTTATGCAGCATGCTACCCTGATATAAGGGTTTCTGAAAAAGTATCTAAAAAACTCCCATTTGTATTTAAACACATATATATATTATGTCCATCAAAACAGTCAGATATCTAGTATGTTATGTTATTATTTAACGTCCAAGGTAAACAGCTATGGTCATGTCCGGATGGTCAGTTAGCCTAACCACACTATTCCTGGGCAGGCTTAGACCTCCTAAGCCGTTAACCAGTACTAAGTGCACTTACTTTCACCAGTAACTGACAACTGCCCTTCTTGAATCAGCGGAAGGGGAAATGAAAGTAAGTGGCCGGACAGGGTATCGAACCCAGGACCTCTGGCTTACAAGTCAGGTGCCCGACCGACTGCGCTACCCATCCCAGCTAGTATCTAGTATGTATAATGCAGGTGGGGCAGAAAATAATCTTTACATTATGTGCATGTAAAATGTAGGATTATCTTAATGGTGCAAATCTATATCAAAATACATTGAACTTCTGACATTTTTAGCTCGGCTGTTTTTAAAGAAGACAACAAGGTATTGTCTGTCATAGCCCTGTCGTCGTCATTGTCATGCAAAAACTTTGACATTTCGCAATATCTATTATTAATGAAAATACATGTATTTACTTCAAACTTGGACATGTTGTTTACTATCAAGAGGGGAACCTATTAAAGTAGGGCAGGTTGCTATCAAAATATTTTTGACAGAGTTATGCCCCTTTTTCGAATTAGATTTTTTTTAAAAAATCAAGCAACTGCAGCCGAGCATTGGCACCTGCAGGCGGTGCTCTTTTTTTTTTTTTTTTGGTTCTTTTTTGTGACCGGATAACAAAATGCGTCGGGGTAACAAATTGCTGTTCATGACAAAAACATCTATTGTTAACCCATTGCATATTGTTAATCGTTTACAAAATGTGTTTCCACTTCAACGCAATTTGTTAAATTACATCCTTTGTTGCTTGTCCATGGTGTAGGGATCATAGACGGAAGCACTGATGAACACTTTAAAAATGATCCACTTCAGAATGGATCCTCTTATCCCATAGTACTCTAATTTATACAATAGCCTCCCGTGTGGAACCTTGTCAAAGACCTTTGCGAAATCCATGATAATAAATCTGTCTGTGATGGCGATTAAAGGGCTTGTCCAGATTGCTATGAATATCATGGACAAACTGGACAAGCTAGGTTTCGCAAGACCTTTGACTTCGGAATCCATGTTGACAGTCAGCATGCATGCTTTCAAAGGCTAAGTGTTTATTGATGTTACTTACCAACATATGTTCTATGGTTTTAACGCAGATGCATTTGAGCGACACCGGTCTATAATGTGAATCATCATACTTTTCACCTATTTTAAAGACTGGAGAAACACTTGCTAGTCACCAGTCATCTGGTACATCCCCTTGAGCAAGTGACTCATTGGAGAAATTTCAGAACTATATACATTCTTTAAGTACCCTGGCATTCAGACCATCAGACCCAGATGCCTTATGAACGGTCCACTGAAATGCCACAAGCCACCACAAACTACCGCAAATTACCACAAACCACCTCAAAACTATTTCACTGTAGGTTTTATCAGTATATTTGATACTTTTGTACTATTAACTTTACCGTATTAAGAACCTTGGAATCCTTAATTTTATCCACGAGGGTTGTTCAGAAAGTTTTGATTCTTTAACAAATTTGTCGATTTTTTCCTTGCTAGTTGAAGCCTGGCCAGGAGGGAAATGTTTTCCATGCATGGCTTGAGTGTAACCATCTGCTGGTTGCCTTAGAACAAAATTCCGAGAAAGTTTTTCATTCTGCTATTCTGCTAGCAGAATGAGCAGAATGGGCAGAACGAAAAATTCCAAGTTTATTTTTTACTAGATAAACTCGGGCGGCGATAAACATGATTTCCATGCATGACATGAGTCTGCCCACCTGCTGGTCACACCAGGATTTGATGATTAATATTTTTTTTCTCAAGCAAATTTGTGGATTTTTTCCTTACTAGTTGAAGCCTGACGAGCAGGGAAATGTTTTCTATGCATGGCTTGAGTGTGCCCTTCTGCTGGTTGCCTTAGAACAAAATTCCGAGAAAGTTTTTCATTCTGCTATTCTGCTAGCAGAATGAGCAGAATGGGCAGAACGAAAAATTCCAAGTTTATTTTTAATAGATAAACTCGGGCGGCGATAAACATGATTTCAATGCATGGCATGAGTCTGCCCACCTGCTGGTCACACCAGGATTTGATGATAAATATTTTTTTCTCCAGCGATTTTGTGGATTTTTTGCTTACTAGTTGAAGCCTGACCAGGATGGAAATGTTTTCTGTGCATGGCTTGAGTGTGCCCTTCTGCTGGTTGCCTTAGAACAAAATTCCGAGAATTTTACTTCATTCTGCTATTCTGCTAGCAGAATGAGCAGAATGGGCAGAACGAAAAATTCCAAGTTTATTTGTTACTAGATAAACTCGGGCGGCGATAAACATGATTTCCATGCATGCCATGAGTCTGCCCACCTGCTGGTCACACCAGGATTTGATGATAAATATTTTTTTTCTCCAGCGAATTTGTGGATGTTTTCCTTGCTAGTTGAAGCCTGACCAGGAGGGAAATGTTTTCCATGCATGGCTTGAGTGTGCCCTTCTGCTGGTTGCCTTAGATGAAACTTTCGACAAACTTTTTCATTCTGCTGTTCTGCTAGCAGAATGAGAAGAATGGGCAGAACGAAAAATTCCAAGTTTATTTTTTACTAGATAAACTCGGGCGACGATAAACATGATTTCCATGCATGACATGAGTCTGCCCACCTGCTGGTCACACCAGGATTTGATGATAAATATTTTTTTCTCCAGCGAATTTGTGGATTTTTTCCTTACTAGTTGAAGCCTGACGAGCAGGGAAATGTTTTCTATGCATGGCTTGAGTGTGCCCTTCTGCTGGTTGCCTTAGAACAAAATTCCGAGAAAGTTTTTCATTCTGCTATTCTGCTAGCAGAATGAGCAGAATGGGCAGAACGAAAAATTCCAAGTTTATTTTTTACTAGATAAACACGGGCGGCGATAAACATATTTTCCATGCATGGCATGAGTCTGCCCACCTGCTGGTCACACCAGGATTTGATGATAAATATTTTTTTTTCTCCAGCGAATTTGTGGATTTTTTCCTTACTAGTTGAAGCCTGACCAGGAGGGAAATGTTTTCCATGCATGGCTTGAGTGTGCCCTTCTGCTGGTTGCCTTAGATGAAACTTTCGACAAACTTTTTCATTCTGCTGTTCTGCTAGCAGAATGAGCAGAATGGGCAGAACGAAAAATTCCAAGTTTATTTTTTACTAGATAAACTCGGGCGGCGATAAACATGATTTCCATGCATGACATGAGTCTGCCCACCTGCTGGTCACACCAGGATTTGATGATAAATATTTTTTCTCCAGCGAATTTGTGTTTTTTTTTCCTTACTAGTTGAAGCCTGACCAGGAGGGAAATGTTTTCCATGCATGGCTTGAGTGTGCCCTTCTTCTGGTTGCCTTAGATGAATCTTTCGACAAACTTTTTCATTCTGCTGTTCTGCTAGCAGAATGAGCAGAATGGGCAGAACGAAAAATTCCAAGTTTATTTTTTACAAGATAAACTCGGGCGGCCATAAACATGATCTCCATGCATAACATGAGTCTGCCCACCTGCTGGTCACACTAGAATTTGATGATAATTTTTTTTCGCCAGCGAATTTGTAGATATTTTCCTTGCTAGTTAAAGCCTGACCTAGAGGGAAATGTTTTCCATGCATGGCTTGAGTGTGCCCTTCTGCTGGTTGCCTTAGAACATAATTCTGACAACCGTTTTCATTCTGCAGTTCTGCTAGCAGAATGAGCAGAATGGACAGAACAAAAAATTTCGTTCTGCTATTCTGCTAACTTTACCATTTCGTTCTGCTATTCTGCTAGCAGAATGAGCAGAATGGGCAGAACGAAAAAATTCGTTCTGCTATTCTGCTATTTTGCTAACTTTACCATTTCGTTCTGCTATTCTGCTAGCAGAATGAGCAGGATGGGCAGAACAAAAAAATTCGTTCTGTTATTCTGCTATTTTGCTATCTTTACCATTTCGTTCTGCTATTCTGACATTCTGCTAACTTTACCATTTCATTCTGCTATTCTGCTATTCTGCTAACTTTACCATTTCGTTCTGCTATTCTGCCATTCTGCTAACTTTACCATTTCATTCTGCTATTCTGCTATTTTGCTAACTTTACCGAGCCCTATTTCTTTTGGTTTGAGGATGGGATAAGGTGTATTAGTTCCCGATGATGGTCCATATTTCTTATTTATTAAAATCACCGTAGTGATATTATAATTTAATGAAATGGTCGTTAACTCTGTAAAATCAGTCATATTCATGAAACCAGATACATTTACATAAATAAAACAAAAGAAAAATAAAAAAGAGACATGTTTTATATCTTCCGACTGTCCAAGTGTCGGGTGGCGAAAAGGTTTCAATGAATTTAATGTAGGTAGGTTAAGAGCCTTATGTGCTTGCAGCAGGTGTCTCTGGGAGATGGCATGATATACATATAGATATATATAGACATATTATATTCCTTCAACACCGTTTGCATTCATTGAAACTAGTTTTACAATAATCAAACCCATATTAGTTCGGGACCATGAGGATATATGCCTTACAGCAACTACTCAGACCAACTCGCGTTGTCAGCGAATCAACAATCTAATCATAGCATAATCTAAAGAAAAGATTGGCAGACTGTACACACTGCAGTGCCGTATGAGAGCGTCATAAACATGGGGACTTACCCCCGAACTTCTCCAGTTTAGAATCTACGGCAAACAACCAGCCCGATCAGAGCGATAGCGGGGAGTGGTCGGGTGGCGCGATGGTACTGCGTATAACTTTCAGTGCCGGGGCGTCCTGCTGACTTGGTTAAAAGTAGGACAAAGGACGACTGTGCTTACAGTAGGTGCAGGTGGGGTTGTTTGTACATTTTTTCTCTTCTATTATTTCTCTTCTTTCTCCCTCTCTATGGGAGACGGCCAAATATAGACTGAAGTACTGCCTCAAAGGGCCGTTAAACCCAAAACAACCAACCAGAGCGATAGCGGCCAGTTTAGAAGCCACTCGATCGTGCGACGGGGCAGCGAGAGTAACAGTACATGGAAAGCGTGAAGGAACAGCCGTCTGGACAGATCTGCCGACGCCGATTAGTGTTCAAATGTGTCGACCGATACATTTTGTGTTTAAGAAATATATAAAGATATCACAAACACGTGTGCACTATAACGTTTTATACTTGCAATATGTATATCAAAAAATATAATTATCACACCTCCTGAAATGCTGTTACTATGCGTCGCTGAAAAAAGACTGTTCCTCCTGAGAAAATTTCATAATGATAGGGAATTTCCTTCATAGAAATTTAGCCTTAGCAACAACATAGCAACGACTTAAGTGGTTTTATAAATACGACCCCAGATTCCATATCCTCCCCTCAAAACCGAAAGGGATAGTGGTATATACATAAATTGACAGTAGTTCACAACAAGAGCTCCGCAAGCGGGGCAATATACGCCCGTTTCTGAATGGGTTTTTTTTGCACCGTTTCATCCTTGTCTACATTGCTATCAAGTTTATCAACAAATTCCAAACATTAAGGTTCTCAAAAGAAAAGCCTTAAAAAGTAATCAAAGGGATGTAACAAAAAAAATAAGGAAGGGGAAGCAATTATTCTTTTATTAGACATACTGTCTCAACCTAATACACATTGCTATAAAGTTTCGTCAAGATATTCCATACAGTTACCTAGTAATGACTTGCCCAAGAATAGCAGTAGAAATTAATCAAAGGGAAGTAACTCCATAAATATGGAAGGGGGAGCAATTATTCTTTAATAAGACACACAACCTCAACCTAATACACATTGCTATAAATTTTCATCAAGATATTCCATACGGTTGCCTACTTATAGCTTGCATAAGAATAGCCTTAGAAAATATTCAAAGGGAGGTTATTCCAAAAATAAGTAAGGGGAGGCAATCATTCTTATATGTGACATATTGTGTCAACCTAATATACATCACTATCAAGTTTCATCACGATAGTCCAAAGGGTTAGTTAGATATGAGGTGTACAAATATAGTCTTTCAAAATAATCAAAGGGAGGTAACTCAAAATCTAAGTCAAGGAATGTAATCATTCTCATATGAGACATGTTGTCTTAACCTCATAAACATTGGTATACAGTTTCATCATGATATTCCAAAGAGTAACCAAGTTATGGAATGCTAAAGAATTGCCATACAAACTGCCATAGACGAGTTTTTTCAAAGGGCCATAACTCCGCTAAAAATCATCGGAGGAAAAATTCCATAAAATATGCGCTGCTCCACATCGTGGTCTTACTATTCACAAAGTTTAAGCTAAATTGGATGAAAACTGTAGGAGGAGTTATCCGGAAACGAACACCCCAAAAATTCTAAGTAAAGGGCTGTAACTCCGCTAAAAATCATTGGAGCGTAACCTCGAAACTATATGCGCTGGTCCACCTCATAGTCTAACTATATACCAAGTTTCAGCTCGATCGGATGTAAACTGTAGGAGGAGTTATCCGGAAACGAAAAAGTTTACGACGGACGGACGGACGGACAGACGGACGGATGGACGCCAGCGCCATAACAATATACGTCCCGTTTTTCAAACGGGCGTATAAAAAGGCACGCACGGTTAACCGAATGATCGGTTTTTCCCCAGACAGGTCACGGGTCATTCAGCTACCCCAACCAACTTTCTTCATAATAGCAAACAGATTTGTCTTAATTTCCTGTTAAAGACGTTAGACTGCAACTAAATGCTGATACGCTTGCTTTCATTGATACTTTTGCACATTTGAATATATTGTTTGTACATATAGCATGAAAGCACAATTGTTGTTCTTTCTGTTTCGCTGAGGCTGATGTTTATGTCGCACAGATCACAGGAGTCTGAAATTTCGTCAATAAAATAAAAAAAAAAGCAAATTCTACAGAATCGCGTTCATATTTATACATATATGTATTATAAAAATACAGGAATGCAATGCCTTTTTTACCCCACCCACCACGAAAACTCGTTCCCAACACGTTTTCAAGTAGTAAACAGCAAAAAGCGTTACAATGTACGTAGCGGTTACTTGTAACAAAATGTTTTCTATCATCCGCCACCTACAATTCATCAGTATGTATTTCAAGAAAGCCACAAAAGAAGATCAAATTTGGCGACTGACAGCGAATTTATTTTTCTGAGAAACCATGTCCTGTTTACATTTGACAGCGCGTGAGCGGGCGCATTTAATTGGACGAGACGCATTTAATTGGATGAGGGTATCGGCACGACGGTCGTGCGGATAAGAATCATTATCATCAACACGGTCGGGCCTTATTCGCACGCCGGCGATTATATATTCCATCATAGATGCCATGGCCTTTCTTAGAAATGGTTTCATACAACACAGTCTCGGTAATTCATATGGAGGATTCAAAATAACTAAAAACTGGTCAAAACATTTTATGACCGACTTTCTGTTGTTAAAACATCTGATATCCGGATCCCAGCTGTACCTTTATGGGGCACAATCTTGTTTTTGGCATGTTCCAGTTCGACATGAATAGGTTGCATCAATTATATATGTGTATGTAGAAAAGGTATTCCGTCAAGATGAGGCATCAAAAGCATGTTAAGGCCGAATGCTACAAGTCCATAAGCCGACCACAGCTCCAGTATGCTTCGACGGTATGGGACCCAGTGACAAAATTCAACATAGCCAAACATAGTCTGTATAGAGGCGTGCCGCCAGATTTTGCTTAACCGACTAACGCCGAACCAGCAGTGTCACTTCAATTTGGCCAGAACTTGGTTGGGAGGACCTTGAATCGAGGCAACACCAGAGGAAAGTCACAATGATGTACAGGATCGTCAATAACCTCGTTGAAATCCCTCCAGGCCTGTACCTGACAGCTACAGGAGTAGCAACTAGAGGACACTATGAACTATTCCTTCCAATATTTTGCTCCATCAACGCCTACCAGGGACCCTTCTTTCCATCAACAAGCCGTCTCTGGAATGGCCTGCCTGCCAATGTCATATCAGCACCGACTTTGGATGACTTCAAGCTCCTTGTCAGTGCAGGTATCCTAAGACCGTGATTGTGAACAATATGTTTTTATCTGGTTTTAACTGTACATAAGAACCTCCCAGCACAAATGTTTTAAGGTTGTTCACAGTGCGACTATGCCAATATTGGCCATGCACGTTATTGGTAGATGTATATGTAGATAGATTGATTTAACAGATTGACAATAGCATAGCACAGGATTGATTTAAGTAACTGAAAATGAGTCCCTAGTACAATCAATTTTTCATATTTTATAATCATTTATAAACTTAAATCGGTGAATTGGCGTGGAACATTTTAGAAATGTGTATATTCATGTTTCAAGTAGGGGCTATGTATAAAATATTTTTTGTTTAGTATAGCCCCTTAAAATCAGTAAAAACCACACCTATATCAAAAATTAATTATCAGTTGAAGTATGATCCAGTTGTTGTCAAGATTTTATACTTACCATAAAACAGGCTGTATACTCCTAGTATGGGTATAAGAAAATTAAAGAAATTCTGATCCCAGTAAATTATACTTCAGTGCTTCTGAATGTGGGTCGTCAGGGACCCAAATGCATTAGAAAAAGCATTATCTTGTTGAACTGTATGTTTGGTTCTTGATTCCCCATGTTCAAGTTACATTAAAGTGAACTATAATCTCTGTATTATCATAATTCAGAGTTAAAACCATATCAGTGAAAATGTCACCTTGTCGAAACCCAGCAAACACCAGAAACTTTTCAGATCAAATCATTTGAGAAGAACTAGGACATCCCGTGATTCACAATACACTAGATACCTTGCATATAGTGATGTCCTGAAGATTTTTTAGCTCACCTGAGCCAGCGGCTCCAGGGGAGCTTATAGGATTGTAAGGCTCCGTTGTCCGTCGTCCGTCGTCCGTCCGTCGTCCGTCCACACTTTCAAACAACTTCTCCTCTGAAACCGCTGGGCCGATTGTAACCAAATTTCATATAGAGCCTCCTGGGACCTGAGGAACGAAAAGTTGTTCAAACGGTCCTGGTCACATGACCAACATGGCCGCCATGCCCATATATGGTAAAAACCTGAAAAAATCTTCTTCTCCAGAACCAATAGGGCGATGGCCTTGAAACTTGGTATGTAGCATTGGGTACACGAGTACTACCAAGATTGTTCAAATTATGACCTTGGGTTGACCTTGACCTTTTTACGGTTATGTCAAATTTGCTTCCTTATGCTTTTATATGGCAAAATGCTGCAACATAAGATATCTTGGAAACTGTTGAATATTTTGGCCTAAAAATTGGTACATACAGTCATCTTAATGACTACATGAAGATTTATGAGTTCAAGAGGTCAAGGTCATTCTTTGACCTTTGACCCAGAACTCTCATATTTTGACAATATCAAACAATCTCCTCAAAAACAACTAGGCCAATTGTAACTAAATTGCATATAGATCCTCCAGGGGTTGAGGGAATGAAAATTTGTTCTTACGGTCCAGGTCACATGACCAACATGGCCACCACGCCCATATATGGTAAAAACCTTTAAAAATCTTCTTCTCCAGAACCAGTAGACCGATGGCCTTGAAACTCGGTATGTAGCATTGGGTACTCAAGTACTATCAAGATTGTTCAAATTATGACCCTGGGTTGACCTTGCCCTTTTTTTACGGCAAGGTCAAATATCGGAAAATGCTAGCACATGAGATTTCATGGTAAGTTTTGAAGATTTTGGCCTAAAAATTGGTATATACAATCATCTTAATGAGTACATGAAGATATGTGAGTACAAGAGGTCAAGGTCATTCTTTGACCTTTGACCCAGAAATCTCAAATTTTGACAATTTCAAAGAATCTGCTCTAAAACCACTGGGCCAAATGAAACCAAATTTCATATAGAGCCTCGAGGGGTTGAGGGAATGAAAAATTTTTCTAACGCTCCTGGACACATGACCAACATGGCCGCCATGCCCATATATGGTAAATACCTTTATAAATTTTCTTCTCCAGAACCAATTGACCGATGGCCTTGAGACTTTGTATGTAGCATTGGGTACTTGAGTACTATCAAGATTGTTCAAATTATGACCTTGTGTTGACCTTGACCTTTTACAGCAAGGTCAAATATGGGAAAATGGTAGAACAAAAGATTTCATGGAAAGTTTTGAAGTTTTTGGCCTAAAAAATTGGTATATACAGTTGTCTTAATGAGTTCATGAAGAATAATGAGTACAAGAGGTCAAGGTCATTTTTTTACCTTTGATCCAGATCGCTCATATTTTGACATTTTCAACGATTTCCTCAAAAGCCAAAGGGCCAATTGTGAACACATTTCATACAGAGCCTCCAGGGGTTGATTGAATGAAAAATTTGTTCAAATGGTCCAGGTCACAGGACCAACTTGGCCGCCATTACCACTTATGGTATAAATCTTTAATATTTTTCTTCTCCAGAACCAATACACCTATGGCCTTGAAACTTGGTAAATAGCATGGAGTACTAGAGTACCACCAAGACTGTTCAAATGGTGACCTTGGGTTTACCTTGACCTTTTTTGCGGCATGGTCAAATATGGGAAAATGCTAGAACATAAGATTTCATGGAAAGTTTTGAAGATTTTGGCCTAAAAATGGTATATATGGTTGTCTTAATGAGTACATGAAGATTTACAAGTGCAAGTGGTCATGGTCATTCTTTGACTTTTGACCCAAAACTCATATTTTGACAAGTTCAGACATGATAAGTAAAAGCCATCTTGCCAATTGTTAAGGTGAGCGATTCAGGGCCTCATGGCCCTCTTGTTTTCAGGACTATTTCTATGTGGAATAGTCTCCCCTCTTCGGCAGTTTCTGTCAAACCCGCTGAGGAGTTTAAGACCCTTGTTCAGATTATCAGTCAAGAGGCTCGTGTTTTAGCATGCCATTGATCTGCTTCTTGTAAATAGTTTTAATGGCCCACCCCGAAAAGTTATCCCTTTGAGCTAAATTCTAAATTTAGCCATCCACCACACCTGAGGTAAAGATCAGAAAATGGTCGTCTCAGTATCGAGAGACGGATTTGGTGGGCCTCTTTTCTTTCTTTTTTCAAAACTGACCCTGTAATTACTTAACCTAGACTGACAGCATATCTTATTTGGAGCCCAGCAGAACTATTTTAGAGCCCTAGCAGTTTTAATTGACACTCACTTTTTAAGCATTGATTTTCTCACTGATTGATGTCAAAGGTGGAGCTTTATTTCGATCTAACCCAATTCTGATTCTTATCAAACATGTCATGAGCTTTACTCCCTGTTATGGTGCTATTTTATTTTCCATCTTGTTTCTTGTCTTATCGTTTCATTTGTGGCTCGGTGTAGTAACGAAATGCTGTTGTTGTTTTTGTTGTTGATTTATTGCTTTAGGTCCACGGTATACAGCAATGGTCATGTAAGTACGGTCAGTCACCCTAACCACACTATTCCTAGGCAGGCTTAGACCTCTTAAACGGTTAACCAGTAGTAAGTGCACATACTTTCGTCTTTCGCCAGCAGCTGACAACTGCCCTTCTTGAATCAGCGGAATGAGACGCGAAAGTATGTTGCCTGACTGAGTATCGAGCCTGAGACCTCTGGCTCTTGAGTCAGACAAATAACCAAAGGTAAAACTGCAACAAGTTATACGCTGATATAAATGCATAGATAGTGAAATTAATCAATTTGTACAAAATTCATCCATTTTCATTTGTTGGCCTACAAATCGAAGCATTTAACAGCTATAACCGCTTGACGTTTATTCACCTCTAAGGACTACCTGTCCAAAGACTTTAAAATGAAAATGTAGAGGAGAATATAGAGCAAATAATTAACTTATTCAAAACATTTTTCATTAATACTAGGACTTTCTAGTTGAAGACCAATAAATAATTTGAGCAATCAGTAAAGACAAGTTCAACACAACCTAAGAGAAAAGTTCATGCTTTCTTGCAGTCAGCAACAGGAATGTCAAGAATAGATCACAGAATAGATCACCCTGTCTTACATGTGTACAACGTACGAATACATATGAATTGACAGTTCTGAAGTAGACAGTTCCAACGATACCGATAGTCCACAAGTGAGTTTATTGTCAGCCCCAAATAAGTTGCACCTTTTCACAATTGAAAACTTATTTGTATGGTGCTGTTTCTCAACATAAGTGGTCTGTTTGCTGTCAATATGTTGATGTTGGGTTGAGTAGGCTTCTAAGCTTGCTAAGTGTCAGCTTATCTCCATCATAAACTGTGGTGCCCAGATGATTTGGATCATTCGCCTCTTATTGTTTTTTTGTTTTGATTCTTCAAGGCATGGATATTTGATGCAGTCAGGTGTTGAAGTCTTGCCTTACGCCTGTTCAGTGTATAGGCACAAGACAAAGATTTAAACAAATTAAATTTAGGGCACTAACACTTGATGCACTCAGTGGTTGCAATAAAAATAATGGATCACCCTGCCGTGACCTAGGCAATGTAAAGATAGAAGCCAAAAACACTGGCACTTGATACAGGCAGAAGATATGAACAAAAAGTGGAACATCTTGCCTTACACCTAAGCAATATACAGATACAAACCATAAGTTATTTTCAAAACGAAAAAACTCAGGGTACTGATGCATGAAAAAAAAAGATTGGTTGGTTTTGGGTTTAACGGCCCTTTGAGACCGTATTTCAGTCTATATCGGGCCGTCCCCCAGAGAGAGGGAGAAAGAAAAGAGAAATGATAGAAGAGAGAAAAATTTCAAACAACCCCGCCCGCACCTACTGCAAGCACAGTAGGCCCTTGCCCTACTTATACCCAAATAAGTAGGACGCCCCGGCACTGGAAGTTATAACCAGCACCATCGCCCGACTACCGCCCCAGCATGAAAAATATATGTTAATACTGAAATCAGTTTGCAGAGGTGTGCGTGGGGAGAGCGGGAGGGGCAGGGGAGTATCCCCGGCTTCCAGATCTTAGCCAGATAAATTGATAATTACATTTGCAGGCAAACAGAATGGGTATTGTTGTAGGGCCTCATTAATAATTAACGTCACCGATAAACAAGTGCTGCAACGAAAGATCCTACCTTTACTATGGATCAGACATTCACCGAAAAACCTGACCTATCACCATACATGTATTTCAGTTTCAAAAGCTATTTTACTGGTTTCAAAATCTTTTGAAACATTGCGCAAAAAGAGGGGACATACTTACCCTAATTTTGAATAAAAAGTATAGCTTGACAAATACAGTAACAGATCTAAACATTAGAATTAGTTTTCAGGCTTGATTATTTATAGCCTATTTTGACAGATTTTTCAAATTTTGGTCGATCATTAAAATGGTCGTATAAATGCCTTTGCTGCCTCTCTGATAGACACTTCTCTAAAATATTTCACCAATGCTATACCGTGTATTGTGAATTGAGATAGTCATTAAAATTAGTTAGAACACTTAAGTCGTTCTTTATTGTGTTATCACTTATTCCATAACAAGTCCATACTATTACAATTGCTATGAATCAACATATAAATTTATAATTCTCATGGTACCCGCAATTTTTTTCAGTAGGCAGCGAATGCATTCAGACTTTACTTTTAATTTGACAGGTTTTAACTTAGCTTTACCCATCATGTCTGATAAGGCGTTCTGCAGGGTGTGGCATTAAGCCCTCCATTTTATTAATTGATTTACCCCAGGTAATAAAATATTTTTATATTATATTTTTTTATTCAGCTGCTTCAACAAACATACATGAAACACAAATGACATATAATCCTATCACATTTGGCAGTATACAAGTAAGAAAGACAGAAATTCCTCTTCTGACCATGCCTCTCTGAGAGTGTAATATGATGCAACCACGATACCTTGGTGGGTAATAAAATATTAAGTATGAAGAAAATTTTAGCGTGGGCCATTTTAAAACCTTCCAACGCACCGCGGCGGAGGATGAGGGTGAAGGTTTGGACCCAGTAAAACCGGTTTAAACCCCCAGTAGTTATTACTGACCGTCCCAAGGCAATACTTTCGTTGCGGTCGCATTTGTTTTATTTTCGGTGCTTTTTAACTTATTGTGTTTTCTCTTTAACCCTTCTGTTGGTCTAAATTATTTAGTTCAGTAAAGATAGCTGAGTTGCCACCTATTTGGGAAAGAGCTGCTGACTCGGCTTATCACTTGTAAGTTATTGTTTGTTGGAATGTCCTTGTCAATCTTTCCCTTTGATGTTGGGGATAGGGTTTGGGATCTGATTCAGTCAGTTCCTGAAGTGTATTCACTCTTTAAATTTCCCTTTGAACAACTAAAAGTAGAAAAAAGAAAACTTAGCACGACCAAATGCAGATATAGTGGCAGGGGTGGGGTGGGGGAGGTGTGTGTGTTGGGGTGGGGTGTGAGGGAGGGGTGTGTGAAAAGCAGGGTATTGCAATTGGCCAAATTATTTCAAATCATGCAGTTTGTCAGTTGAAACTGAGTTTACGGAGCTAAAATTGGCCCCCAAGTCGTTCACCTCTGTAAGAAATACCTGAAATTTTCACATTCTCTTCCAAAATCTGCGTACATGCCGGCATAATTTACTAAGATACATGTGCCAACAAAAAGAAAGTGATACCCATGGACACAAAATGGTAAAATCTTGTTTGTTTAATCACTGTTGATCCGAACTTGACATTGATTTAACGTTGTTTCAACGATTTTGTGTCTGCTCGGTTTGTTATATTTCACTGTACCTATGCTAATGGGCATGAATAGCCCACATAAAAAACTTACAACATAAGTTCCAATATACTATGCAGAGGCAGGACAATATGACAGAGAAAATGGAAAAACGTAGACCCTACACATGACAAAATTGGAACTTTAAAGAGTGATGCCTATAACAATAACTTATTCCCGGATGTAAAAAATCTGAGAGAGAGAGAGAAAGAGAGAGAGAGATTATTGCTGTGTTCTTGTTATTTTTTTCTTTTTTTTCTTTGTTTTTTTTTCTTGTATTTGTTTCCTTTTGTTTTGACGCATCTATGAAAAGTAAAAAAGATAGACAATGATCAGGAATTAATGCAATCAAATCACACATCCCGCTCTCAAAACCAATAGGGAAAGAAGCACCCACCCACGGAAAAATCGACACTAGTTCACGAAAGACACGCACAGTATGTATGTATTTATTGCAAAATAAAATACTGTTTAAACAAAAGACACGCACAGGAAACCGAATGAGCAGCCCCTTCCTAAACAGGTGGTCATTCAGCTACCCTAGGATTCTGCGTTTCTATGTTTTGTCGTTTTAAGTTTGTCACAGACTCCAACAAATTTCTAAAGCAAGCCTGCATATCAGCACGTTCTTGCCATAACTTTTTCTGTTTATACTACTTAACTGTGGACGAAAATAAAACCTATTCCGCTGGTCTGTGTTCTGTGTACTCAACACCCGTTCAGACCCCCTCCCGCTCTCTGTCTCTCTGTCTCGCTCTCTATCTCGCTCTCTGACACACACACACACACACACACACACACACACACACACACAACTTCACATGGCAGTGTTTTCCTGCAGAATATGAGTGCTTTCCTGCGTTTTTCGGCGTTTTCCGATGATTGGCTGCTTTCCGGTCTTGATAGTTACTGAAAACGGAACTGTTTTAAACATAAGCCTTAATGTTAAATAATTTTAATTCGGGGGGGGGGGGGGGGGGCGGAAGGGGATATGAGAGAGAAAAAGAAAGAAACTATATGTTGAATAATACTCGCCAACTGACCTGAGATGTTGGTGTGTTGGTTTGGGCGACTAATTTATATCCATGGAGGCTGGTTTGGGGTGTTATGAAGGCGGTTTAGGTGGTTTGGGATGTTTTGGGGTGGTTTGGGGTGTTTCCGCGGACCGGAGTATTAATCTGTTTAGGCCTTTTTACCATTTTATTTACTTATTGCTACATTTGTTATTTTCTTTAAAAACATGGATATATATAATAAAGGGTACCATCTGTGCTATTCTGATACAAAATATCAATATAGGGCTCAAATAATGCTTTTCACCAAATAAGCCAGATAAGAACTTCGTATTAAACCCAAATAACCATTATCTTGTGGAAAACCCTTTATTTTATAGTGCGTTCCGGTAATTACAGGTGCGTTTCGGTGTTTTTGTGCGTTTCGGTATTTCTATGGACCGAAAAAAATTGTAATATTCAGGATGATCAATGGATCGCCCATAGAATAGCAAATTGCCGTCGTGCGAGCAACCGAACGACCGTCTTGCCGATAAGGATTCGAAACCGCACGACCGTCTTGCCGATAGCCACATCCAATCTTGTTGCACGCGACCACGTGAAGTGGACATGGTTTCTCAGAAAACAGATTCGCTGTCAGTCGCCAGATTTGATCATCTTTTGTGGCTTTCTTGAAATACATACTGATGTATTGTAGGTGGCGGATGATAGAAAACATTTAGTTACAAGTAACCGCTACGTACATTAGGACGCTTTTTGCTGTTTACTACCTGAAAACGTGTTGAGAACGAATTTTCGTGGTGGGTGGGGTACAAAAGGCATTGCATTCCTGTCTCTTTCTATAGTATATATATTTAAATAACTAGGTGTGATTTTGTAGGATATGCATTTTTTTGGTATTCTATTGACAGAATTTCAAACTACTATGCACAGATGGTCAACGCGGGTAGGTATAACAGTTCACCTTTCCGAAGTCACGCCTACATTAAACAGTATCCACCCTTTCATTACTTTTAAGATAAATCACTCATTGAACACGTGTGATTTTGTTTGTGGGACTATGTCACATGCTGAGTTGTCGCTGCATTGGTCAGTTATACACTCTCAGGTGACTTTTGAGTGATCTTATAGGTGTGGCTCGGAAAGATCTATTACACGAAGACTTGCAAAACGTACAGAGAAAATAATAATGTACCCTGACAAGTAACTAACAAAACAACAATTAATTAATATGTGAGTGTTTATAGTGCATTGTGTTTACCCTGCAGGTCAGCAAATGTAGGCTGCTGACACAACCACAATTTGTAATTTCCCTTTCACTAATGGTCGCGCTTTTAGTGTAAAAGGCGGAATTACAGTCATACATCTACAGACGTCTGATATATACGAGAAATAAGTGATGCCACGAGTCGCAAATCAATTTACCCTAATCACTGAATAAGCAGAGAAAAACGCCCTAATTGTCCGTCAAATCAAACCAAATACTGAGATTTGTTGCAACTCGATATCAATAATCTCTACACGAGAGCTTTGTCTATCTGGATGCTGAATTGCATAGGCTTATAGCTTTGTAGTAGCATCAAAGTCCCGACCAAACTAGCAACGCAAGCGAACAAAACTGCACTAGAAAAATCTCCGAGTGAGTTTACTGAAATTTCAGTAAACGTAAGAAGGCGAAATATGAATGTTTTTAACTATATGCAAATACGATGTCATTAGCCATGCTATGTTTACGTCGATATGTATGTTGATTAATGTTTTCAACTTATCTGCTTTGGGGATTAATGCTAAAGACTCTTGGCTTCCGCCTAGTCTGATCAGACTCTTCCCTAAGCGCTTAAAGGGTAGCTAAGAGACTGGGCGGTCGCCCAGTCTGATCTGAGTCTGTGCTGGCCGCACAGCCACTGTTGGTTTTCTCGTGTCGCGGCTCAAATTATTTTTGATTCCTCAAGAAACACATGTTGAATCGTTTGGCTTAATTGGTAGTCTAATGGAGTATGAAGTTTTAACAGAGAATTTCAAGAAGATATCAAATGTATCGACAGACTTATGCGATTTTATACTGAAAATTTCAGTCGCCCAGAATATGTCCATTTTTCACGGCGCAGCCGAATATAATTTCACTTTTCTCCACATTTCACAAGATTTCATTGGTAAAATAACGCGTATGTCAAAATTTAGTCAGTACTATCAAAGTTCAATGAATATTTAATCCGCGTAAATACTAGCACACTGTCAGGTGTTAATTCAAAATGTTTCTCAAACTTGTTTGTAAATTTACAATGGAAATTTTATCGAATACAGACGCAGATATTGAAAACTTTTTTTTCAGTGTAGATCTACTTTCGATTTCTTCTTTCGGTTTAATACACAAAAACTAACATTGCATCATGTTGGTAACTGTTTTGAAATCAGGTCAATCTCAAGATTGACCGTGTCCATTTTAGAATTCCAAATGGACACCTCAATCTTGAGAAAGGTCATTGTCGTTACCCATTGCCAAAATTACGGCTGTGGCTCACTTGAGTCATTGTCATGAAAGCTATTAGTGTCAACTCTTCACCTAGAGACATCTTACAAAACACACTTCCATTTAATCTGCGCGATTATCTTCTTTTTTTTTTTCTTTTTTTTTAAAGATTTTCTCGTTTAAATTTTCTAATAAATTGATTTTTGGCAAAGATGCTCAAAAATGTAGTAAATGCTATTGCTTCTAACATTATGCAATATTGGCATTATTTTAAGACAAAGACGGTCCCACCCACTTTTATTTTATTTATTTTTTTTTTTAGACTACCTCTCCAGACACCCACACCTTGCCTCAGATGTCACTCGTATGCATGTATGATGCACTTATGCAAAAGCGCGAAGCAATGTGAATCTGTAAACTCTTTCAAATGCTTTCTCCAAAGAGATAAAAAAATCAATTCCCAAACATTATTATGTAGGTAGCAGAAAAGGACAAATATTATTAACCCGCCTACGAACAAACTGTAGTTCATTAAATTTTGACATCTTTGTTAAAAATATATCAGATTCTCCTCTTTGTCATTGTGGAACTGTTGAGAATGCCCAACACTTTTTCTTTCATTGCACATCTTATCAAATGCAGCGCGACGAATTAATAAACGCAGTATCTCCATATCAGCATCCTTCTCTTGACTTATTTTTGTACGGCGACTTGTCCTTGTCTTATGAAACTAACAGTTTAATATTTGAAAACGTATACAAATACATGCTTCTAAACGCTCTACACTCCTGTTATGCAGGCAGTCTAAAGCAAATAATGTTAAGCGTAAATGTCATGACTACTGCTGAGACCCAATCCTGTTTAGTATTTGCTTATGTTAAGCATTATATCTTATTGGTGTAGTTCCCTCTTCCAATGATAGCTCGCTACCTTTCTCGGTCAAAACTTTTCACTAACATCCCTTTAGTCCTATTATTATTCTGGAATTGCATTGCTTTTTCTCTATCCTTTGTTTTATGTTGTAGCAAAGAGGTTATCATACGCAACTAGGCCTTGTTTGTTTATTTTATTTCTTTTTTCAAACACTGAATGCTATTTAACTATATTCTATGACATTTAGAGATCCGCCATAATTTGTACAAAAGTTTCATAATAGGGAGAAGAACTCTATAAGCATACAGCTTCCGTTCTAATCCCATAGCTTGTACTCATATGTTATTTGTACATGTATGTTTATATGTCTGTCTTTGGAAAAGCGAAATAAATATGTTTAAACCAAATGTATTTCGTTGTTTTTGAAGGAGAATATATAGCGAACTATTACATCAGGTAATTACATTGAGAAACAAAAGAAATCTATCTGAAGTTCCGGGACACACAGGCTGTGCATGCTTTGAGCATACAGGTTAAAAGTCCTTATAACAATACAAACATTTACCGGTCAGTAATATTGAAGAACACTGAACTCATTGCGCCAGTTAAACTTGAGTCTGTGTCAGGCAAGAGAAAGAGAATGTATCCTTTGCCTTTTACCACTCGTTTCAGGAGAAAAAGCGTTTTACACTCATAAGGGTAGTTTAAACTGGATAGAACATGGCCTTTCGGCCTGCACGGTAGCGTTAGCGATTGGACTTTCTCTATACAGGCGGAAAATCATCTCCCGTACAGACAGAAAAGCTATGGTTGCACTCCACATTTTTTTTTGATCGCTCGGTGAACCCACTGGGGGTCAACTAAACAAAGAGACATTCGAGCTTGACTGAATGAATAAATCATTCTTTTTTCTCTTTGAAAGGGCTGTACATATGCCTAAATACACTTTATAGCCATTTATAACCCCTACAAGGCCCTCATATGAATATTGTTGCAGAGTAAATGACACCCCAACCACTTTTTGGGACCAGAAAATTTCTTCAAAAATGGCATAATTATCCATGCTCTTCTCAAGACCAGGACAATTGTTGTCACCTAAAGCTTACAGATTTACCTGGAGGGCTTACATGTGATCACTGTCAGCTGCAACTGAATACCTGCCAGCCGTTTAGATTTTGTGCTATTCTTAATTGAAAATGAGCACCATCATTTTGACATTTAGATTTCGTGCTTTCTCAATGCAGCCATAGTTTCGCATCCATGCCGCACAGCGAGTGGATGGTTTTCAAGGTTGGAAATAAATTCACTTTTCACTTTCCTGACACGTGCTCACTAAAAGGGAGGAAAAGTTTCTTGCATAAAAGGAGGCAAAAAGGATTTATAGCCCAAGATACAAGCCTACCCCCAAATATTAGCATTTTCGTCCACTGCCAAAAATGCGAAGCTGTGAATGGCAACCTATTCTAGAACTAGTGCTTATATTTGTATAGGCAGTAGAAAACGAAAGTGATTACACTTGCAAATTTTTAGCTCACCTGAGCCAGCGGCTCCGGGGGAGCTTATAGGATGGTAAGGCTCCGTCGTCCGTCGTCGTCCGTCCGTCGTCCGTCCGTCCGTCCACAATTTCAAACGACTTCTCCTCTGAAACCGCTGGGCCGATTGTAACCAAATTTCATATAGAGCCTCCTGGGACCTTAGGAACGAAAAGTTGTTCGAACAGTCCTGATCACATGGCCAACATGGCCGCCATGCCCATATATGGTAAAAACCTGAAAAAATCTTCTTCTCCAGAACCAAGAGGCCGATGGCCTTGAAACTTGGTATGTAGCATCGGGTACGCGAGTACTACCAAGATTGTTCAAATTATGACCTTGGGTTGACCTTGACCTTTTTTACGGTAAGGTCAAATTTGCTTCCTTATGGTTTTATATGGCAGGTTGCTACAACATAAGATATCTTGGAAACTGTTCAAGATTTTGGGCTAAAAATTGGTATCTACAGTCATCTTAATGACTACATGAAGATTTACGAGTTCAAGAGGTCAAGGTCATTTTTTGACCTTTGACCCTGAACTCTCACATTTTGACAAGTTCTAACAATCTCCTCAAAAGCCACTGAGCCAATTGAAACTAAATTTCATGTAGAGCCTGCAGAGGTTGAGGGAACAAAAATTTATTCCTACCATACAGGTCACATGACCAACATGGCCACCACTCCCGTATATGGTAAAAACCTTTAAAAATCTTCTTCTCCAGAACCAGTTGACCGATGGCCTTGAGTTTTGGTATGTAGCATTAGGTAGTTGAGTACTATCAAGATTGTTCAAATTATGACCATGTGTTGACCTTGACCTTTTTTACGGCAAGGTCAAATTTGGGAAAATGTTAGAACATGAGATTTCATGATAAATTTTGAAGATTTTAGCCTAAAAATTGGTATATACAGTCAACTTAATGACTACATGAAGATTTGTGAGTACAAGAGGTCAAGGTCATTCTTTGACCTTTGACCCAGAACCCTAATATTTTGCCAATTTCAAACAATCTCCTCAAAAACCACTGGGCCAATTTTGACCAAATTTTATAAAGAGCCTCCAAAGGTTGAGGGAATGAAAATTTTTTCTAACCGTCATGGTCACATAACCAACATGGCCACTATGCCCATATATGGTAAAAACCTTTAAAAATCTTCTTCTCCAGAGCCAATTGACTGATGGCCTTGAGACTTGGTATGTAGCATTGGGTACTTGAGTACTATCAAGATTGTTCAAATTATGACCTTGTGTTGACCTTGACCTTTTATACAGCAAGGTCAAATATAATCAAAATTCTAGAACATAAGATTTCATGGAAAGTTTTGAAGATTTTGGCCGAAAAATTGGTATATACAGTTGTCTTAATGAGGTCATGAAGAATTATGAGTACAAGAGGTCAAGGTCATTTCTTGACCTTTGATCCAGATCTCTCATATTTTGACAATTTCAACCATTTCCTCAAAAGTCAAAGGGCCAATTGTAAACACATTTCATATAGAGCATCCAGGGGTTGATTGAATAAAAATTTGTTCAAACGGTCCAGGTCACCTGACCAACATGGCGGCCATTACCACTTGTGGTATAAATCTTTAATATTTTTCTTCTCCAGAACCAATACACTTATGGCCTTGAAACTTGGTAAGTAGCATGGAGTACTAGAGTACCACTAAGACTGTTCAAATGGTGACCTTGGGTTTACCGTGACCTTTTTTGCGGCATGGTCAAATATGGGAAAATGCTAGAAGATAAGATTTCGTGGAAAGTTTTGAAGATTTTGGCCTAAAAATGGTATATATGGTTGTCTTAATGAGTACATGAAGATTTATGAGTACAAGCGGTCGTGGTCATTCTTTGACTTTTGACCCAAGACTCATATTTTGACAATTTCAGACATGATAAGAAAAAGCCACCTTGCCAATTGCCCAGGTGAGCTATTCTTTTTTGTGTCAGGATCAAATATGGGAAAATGCTAGGACATAAGATCTGCGTTGAAAGAGACAAGGATTTTGGTTTTGAAATTGGTATATGAGATCATGAAGATTTGTGAGTACAAGTGTTCAAAGTCATTCTTTGACTTTTGACATGACACAGGATTCATATTTTGACAATTTCAAACATATTCTCAAAAGCCACTGAGCCAGTTGTAACCAAATTTTATATAGAGCTTCTAAGGGCTGAGGGAATGGTCCAGGTCACATGACCAACATGGCAGCCATGCCCATATCTGGTAAAAATCCTTAAAAGTCTTGTTCTCCAGAACCAATTGACTGATGGCATTGAAACTTTGTATGCGGCATCAGGTACTTGAGTACTACCAAGAGCATTCAGATGATGACCTTGAGTTGAGCTTTACAATTTGTACGGCAATGCCAAAAATGGGAAAATTGGTACAGACTTCATCTAAATGAGTACATGAAGACTTCTGAGTACAAGAGGTCAAGAACATTCTCTGACCTTTGACTAATGTCTCATATTTTGACAGTTTCACATTTTTCTGCAAAAGCTGCTGAGCCAATTTAAGCATACAGCCGCCTGAGGTTGAGGGAAGAAATTTGTTCAAATTTGTCCATGACACAAGATCAACATGGCTACTATGCTCATATAGGGCAACCAGTAGCTAGTTGAAACTGAGATATAGGTAAAGTTTTTCCAGCTTTTAATTTTTGGGATTGTAAACTTACGTTGAGTGTTCTGGTTTAACCCTGTTTTGTGACAATGCACAGGCAGAGCATTCAGCTGATTTTTCATATTTTTATGAAACTGGCATCGTTGCAAATTATACCGAAGAACTTTTGCTGATTTTTTTTCCAGTTTTTTGAACTGGCTTATACTACAAATTGCTTATTTTTTTACATCTTCTTTATTTCATTTTTTTTGTTGGAATTATTGGCGAGTTCTAACTGGTGAGTTCATAGTATTATGGTTCTAGGTTATAGCACTTTCTCTTAGCGCCCTCTATTAATACATTAAAACCTGTCATAGTGACCTCCTCTATTATGTAAGCAACCTGTATTAAGCAAGCATGTATTCAGTTCCCAAAACAGGCAAATACATTGAAATGAACCTGTATTAAGCAAGCACCTTTCTTCAGCAAGCACATTTTGACTATCCCTTAGGTGCCTGCTTAATACAAGTTGGACTGTATGTGAAATTTTATTCAGTTCCCCTTTATACTTTCAGAGATCCGTTGATCTGAAGTCAGGAGTGCTAATCGCTGTACTACAAAACCCATTGCAACATAGAACATAGTTGGCAGAAGATGAATTCAAGAAAACTTCTTGTCCAAGCCTTTTTTAACTCATTAATGTCTTGCACTGGCTTATTGGAAAGAGAACCCATCGAGTTATCCATATAACAGTATCATTTTATGGATGCCTTCTCCAGCAGTCATTATAGCGCAATTGGTAGGGCGTCTGACTTATAAGCCAGAGGTCCTGGGTTCAACACCTGGTCCGGCCACTTACTTTCATTTCTCCTTCCGCTGATTCAAGAAGGGCAGTTGTCAGTTACTGGTGGAAGTAGGTGCACTTAGTACTGGTTAACAGCTTAGGAGGTCTAAGCCTGCCCAGGAATAGTGTGGTTAGGTTAACTGACCGTCCCGACATTACCATAGAGTTTACCGTGGACGTTAAACAATAACACAACATTATTGCTTTTTTCTTCTTCTTTTTTGAGATTGAAAATGTTAAAACATTTGAAATTTTATGGTTACTCCCACAATTTATATCTGTTCAAGGATACTGTTATATTTTGTACCAGGTAATTAAGTGACACTGGTTAAGAAGATTATACATGTCAATTTCTCTTTATTACATCAGCAGAACTGATATTTATGTTATTAACATTCTGTAAATCAGTGCTGCTGAATAATAGAGATGATATCTCCACCAGTGCAGTCTATGGGCCTCCTCCTGGAATGTAATCGCCTTGCTGATCATGTACAATATTTTTATTATTGACTTTGTTTTAACTTTAAGAGTTTACACTAAATATGATAATACTAATAATAATAGAAAGAATAATAGTCATAATACTCTTGACAGTGCTGTTGTTGCAGTTTATATTTTTTCCATAAACAAACATTATGACAAATTTACTCATTTTTCTGTTAAATGTGTGCACTAACTCTGTCATTTAATTACAACAAACAAATGGTCAAATACATTTGTTATAAATCTTGAAAAACACAGCATGACTAATTTCATACAGTTTCGCAAACTTTTTGGAGTAAATTCAAGCTTAGTATATGCTGTTCTTTTAAAAGAATTAAAATAAAACAAGTGTGATACATTCTTACCTTCAAAACTATGGCATAAATAGGTTGTACTGTTTGATAATATTTATTTCTTTTATAGGTATCAAATCAACCTATATATGAACTATTGTTTTCAACAAACGACTAAAAACTGTGAGAATTTATATAGTGAATTGAGTTATATTTTGTGATTGGATGGTGTGTTATCTTCTCTGGATATAGACTGACTTAACAGTAGTGAACTATTGTTCCTTATTACTGAGGAAGAGGACAATGCCTCGAAGAAAGAACTGGAGACGCTCTGCAGCCAGGAAGATGGTTTTGGACAGAAGCTGTGACAGCCAGACTGGGTTGACTCCTGAGTCGACTCCTAAATTTGGGTTGACTCCCGAGTCAACTCCTAAATTCGGGTTGACTCCTGAGTCAACTCCTAAATTTGGGTTGACTCCTGAGTCGACTCCTAAATTCATGCAGACTTCAGAGTCTGTCATGACCAAGGGCCTCATAGAGGCAAGTCCTGTCAGCGTGCAGGCACATCAAAGGAATAAACAATGTCTTTTGACCAAAGATTATAAAATAGATTCACAAAGTACAGATCATAATCAAAGGAATGAACAAAGTCAGCTGACCAAAGATTATAAAACCAGCATTGAAAAGAAGCATTATCAAATAGACTCACAAAATACAGATCATAATACTTTGCCACACAATTCTTGTACCAGTACTTTCCCAGATAGATTGACCAAAACTAGTACTTTCCCAGATAGATTGACCAAAACTAAAGTTCCTTGTTTGACTGAATATGATAATGGAAGTCAACCGTTTAAGCAAATTTCATTTTCGACATCGTTTGAGTCAGATTCTGCTAAGAACGCACAGGTTGCCACACCGGTAACTGATAGTTTTCCATCCGGCTCTTGCAATCATTGTTTTGAGAGCTTAAAGCCATTTCATTCACAGTCATTGATTTGTGGCTCATTTCACCAAGGAAGTGACAGATTCAGTGTAGAATCTCGGGGAAGCCAGTGTGTGTCAAATGCTCTTTGTGCCCTTATTCATGCTCAGTTTTTAAATACTTGTTCAAGTACTGAGATAGACCAAATACTTATCGAAGGAGATATTCTGTACCAAAAAATCTTATTTTCATTGAAAGCTGAACAGAAATACACCAGTAGATTGTTAACTTTTGATGAAATTCCAGAAAATGTAAATGTCTTCAAAAGAGATATACATATCATAAAGTCAGATGTTGTTTCTGGCATTGCAGTACAGCAGTTTGGTAACACATCTTCTCCAACTCTACATCAGTCAATGTACACAGCATTTCATTCTTCTTCATATATTCTGGTCATGATTGGTGCAATATGTTCTGCAGTTTACAAAAAAGATGGCATGTACAATTTTTTTGATTCACATTCTCATGCTCAGAATGGTCTTTCGTCATGCGATGGATATTCAGTTTTGATAAGATTCAGTTCTTTAGATGATTTGATCACTTACATGTATGCATTATATGAAAGCATGCAAATAAACATGACAACACAGTATGACTTGCTGCCAGTTGCTCTGACATTAACAGAAAAATTTGATGTTGGCATAGATCAGATTGACACTGTGGTTTCTTCTCAAAAGCACCATCTGGTAACTGATCATTCAGAAAGCCTTCTGGAAAATTATTTTGAGGATCAAAATATCAGACTGCAGAAAAAAACACAAGATATTGCTGTGGAAATGAGCATGCAGAAGAAAACCTGTAGTGACAAATTAAGGAAAAAACGCACTGCATACTATGCTGCATTTAAAAAGAAACAAAGAAGTAAGATAGCTTTTAAAGAAAAAGAAAGGGTCAATCAGCTTGCTTCAAAACAGTCCACTAGGAAGAAGCCAGCTTTTAAAGAAAAAGAAAGGGTAAATCAGCTTGCTTCAAAACAGTCCGCAAGGAAGAAGCTAGCTTTTAAAGAAAAAGAAAGGGTAAATCAGCTTGCTTCAAAACAGTCTGCCAGAAAAAATATGGATGTGTTAGCAACAGAGTGTGCTAGAAAACAGTCTGCTAGAAAGGATCCAGCTTTTAAAGAAAAAGAAAGGGTAAATCAGCTTGCTTCAAAACAGTCTGCTAGAAAGAATTCAGCTTTTGCAGAAAAAGAAAGGGTAAATCAGCTTGCTTCAAAGCAGTCTGCCAGAAAAAATATGGATGTGTTAGCAACAGAGTGTGCTAAAAAACAGTCTGCTAGAAAGGATCCAGCTTTTAAAGAAAAAGAAAGGGTAAATCAGCTTGCTTCAAAACAGTCTGCTAGAAAGAATTCAGCTTTTGCAGAAAAAGAAAGGGTAAATCAGCTTGCTTCAAAACAGTCTGCTAGAAAACATGTTGATGTGCTAGCAAAAGAATGTGCTAAAAAACAGTCAGCTAGAAAGAATCCAGCTTTTAAAGAAAAAAGAAAAAGTAAATCAGCTTGCATCAAAACAGTCTGCTAGAAAAAAATATGGATGTGTTAGCTAAAGAACGTGCTAAAAAGCAGTGTGCAAGAAAGATACCAGGTGCATTAGCGAAAGAATGTGCTCAGAAACTAGCAGACAGACAAGACCCAGATTTTAAAGAAAAAGAGAGGATATATCAACTTGCTAGTAAACATAAGCAAAGGCAAAAACCTTTTGTTCAAGAGTGTGAAAGGATTGCTCAGCAGCAGCGTAGACAAGAGAAAAGAAAATTGGAAGACACACTTGAGCTGAATAGGGAAAACAAAAGGCGTAAAATTGCTGAAGAAAAAGTGCATAAAACTGAGCCATGTGAAGTATTTGAGAGAAAAAGACATGAAAGTGTAGAAGAATGTATTAAACAGTTTCATGAAAATATTGCAGTAGGACCTCTGTTTGTATGTACTTGTTGTCACCAAACATGGTTTCGAAAAAGTGTATCAATGCTGAAACACACTAACATTATGAGATGCAGTTTGAATTACTGCACAAAATTAAAGTCAGTCAATAGTGAAGAGTGGATATGTCACACTTGTTTGTCAGCATTAAAAGATGGTAAAGTTCCTAAACTGTCTGTCGCCAATGGAATGAAATGGCCAAACAAACCTTCAGAGCTAGATTTGCACCAGCTTGAAGAAAGATTAATAGCACTGCGTATTCCATTCATGCAAATTAGAGAACTGCCACGTGGTGGTCAGTATTCACTTAAAGGAAATGTAATCAATGTACCTGTTGATATTCAACCCACTGTTGACTCTCTTCCAAGACCCATGGATGAAAATTTTACAATTGCCATCCAGTTGAAGAAAAAACTTTCATATAAGAAAATAGATTTTAAAGAAAATGTGAGACCCATGAGAGTTCTGGCAGCATTACACTGGCTTCTAACTAATAGTGATATGTATAAAAATTCTGGCATTACAGTTGACAACAACTGGTTTCAAGCAGTAACTGAAAGTGCAGAGGATACTGTAAGAGAGTTTCTAGATGTGTCGGTACAAAATACAATTCCTGATATTGACATAATTAACTCAGTGCTGGATGAAGATAAAACCGTTCCTTTAGTACCTAAAGACAGAGAAAAAGGAGATGGATATGAATCTGATGGATTCAGTGAGGTAGATAATAATGAGCATGTTGGAAATGTTGATACGTTAGTGGATGATGCTAATATTGAAAATAAGTTTGATCAAGTGTTGACCTTTGCTCCTGGAGAAGGACGACATCCCCTTAGCTTGTATCAAGATACAGATGCAGAGTATTTATGTTTTCCTACTATATTCTGTGGTCAGAGGCGTCCTGATAAGACTGAGAGAACAACTTTAGTTCATTACAGTGACATTGTTAAATGGGAGCTACGAAGTGTTGATAGAAGGGCTGCTCAGTCTGTTCCAAACATTTTCTTTAAGCATAAAAAGCTGCAAATGAAACAAATAAGTGACAAAGTTAACTTAGCTGTAAGAAGATGTAAAAGTAAAGGCAAAAAAATTACTGCTGCTGAGGCAAGAGATCCAGGTTATTTGGAGAGACTTGTGAAACTTGATGAAGGTTATTGTATATTTCGTCAGCTTAGAAATTCACCAGCTTATTTAGAAAAAAGAAAGAAAGACATATTTGCAATGATCAGGCAATTGTCTTTACCTACTTGGTTTGTATCTTTGTCAGCAGCTGATACCAGATTGAATGATCTTTTGAAAATGTTAGCAAAACTGAATGATGCAGTTGAGTATTCAGACAAGGATGTAGAGGCTTTAACTTGGCAAGAGAAAACAAGACTTGTTCAGAAAGACCCAGTAACTTGTTCAAGATATTTTGATCACAGAGTACAAGAATTCTTGAACACTGTCCTTAAAAGTGAGGTTGAACCTGTTGGAAAAGTGATAGATTTCTTCTATAGAGTGGAATTTCAACAACGTGGGTCTCCTCATATCCACATGCTTATTTGGATTGAAAATGCTCCTAAGTTCGGAAAAAACACGGAGGAGGAAATAATTCAGTTTGTTGATAATTACCTAACATGCAGTACTGATGATGAAGCAGTCGGGGAGCTTGTTGAACTTCAGTCACATAAACATTCGAAGTCTTGCAGAAAAAAAGGAAAGGCAGTCTGTAGATTTGGATTTCCTTTGCCTCCCCTCCCAAGAACAATGTTGTTGCATCCTCTTGATGAAGACATAGAAAAATACAAAAAGAAACACTCAGAGCTTCAAAAGTCAATGAATGAGTACAAAGATGTCTCTGAAATTGCATTTGATGAGTTTTTGGAGCAAGTTGCCAAGATGGACTTCGAAAATTATATCAAGTGTATAAGAAGTTCACTTAGTGCTCCCAAAATTTTCCTTAAGAGGAATCCAAATGAGATGAGAATTAATTTGTTTAACAAAACAGTTCTTCTTGGCTGGAAGGCAAATCTTGATATTCAGATAGTTCTTGAACCGTATGGTTGTGCAGCATATGTTGTTGGTTATATAAGCAAATCTCAAAGAGGCATGAGCGCACAGCTTGATGCTGCAGCAAAAGAAGCTCGCAAAGGAAATCTTGATATAAAGAAACAAGTAAGACATATTGGGAATGTATTTTCAAACTGTGTTGAAGTGAGTGCACAGGAAGCAGTTTATCTCGCTCTGCAGATTCCTTTAACAAAAGCTACAAGGGACATTGTTTTCATCAATACCTCTATCCCAGAAGAAAGAGTGTTTTTACTGAAATCTAAAACTGTGCTTGATGAACTTCCTGCAGAATCTACTGACATAGAAGCAGACAATATAATTCAGCGGTATGCGAAACGTCCTAGACAACTTCAGAATTTCTGTTTGGCAGATTATGTCTCTACAGTTGACATTGTTTATCCTAAAGGGAATAGGTTACCTGAGAGGTCTGAAGACACAAATGAAGATGAAGGCAATTCCTGTGATTCTAGTGATGAAAATGATGAAGATGGTAATGATGAGAGTATTGAATCTGAATATCATGGATCAGACTTGTTATATGTAGCAAAGAATGGGACAAAGTATAAACATAGGAGAGTTCCTAGGATTATACGTTATGTAAGGTATGATGTGAAGAAAGACTCAGAAAATTACTACAGAGAACGACTTATGCTGTTTATGCCCTGAAGAAATGAAGCGAAAGATTTGTTAGGTTCATTTCAAACATATGAAGCTCATTACAATGTCTTGAAAGACAAGCTTGAATCTAAACGCAGCCAGTATGAACATCATATTGAAGAACTTGAGCTTGCAAGGCAAATGGCAGAAGAGGAAGATTCTTATGATGAGATAGCACCAAACACAGAACATGAAAACAGAGAAGCAGAAGAAGAAGGTGAAAGAGAAGCTGAAAACTTTGTATATTTTAATCCAGATCGAGTAGTAGAACATCGACAGTATGATATCGGTATAGAAATACAGTCTGCTTGTTCAGTGCCATCAGTAGAAATAAATGGAGTCATGTTACCTGATGAACAGTACTTAAATTTGCTCAGGAGTTTGAATTTGAGACAAAGAGAATTTTTTAATCATGTTCTATATTGGATAAAATTCAAAGAAGAACCACTCTATGCATTTTTGTCAGGTGGAGCTGGTGTTGGCAAATCGGTGCTAATTAAAGCATTGCATCAAAGTCTGTATAGATTTCTAAATTTGAGAGAAGGAGAAAATCCAGATGATATTAGAGTTCTTCTTTGTGCCTACACTGGCAAAGCTGCATATAATATCAATGGTGTCACCATTGCCTCAGCTTTCTTAAAGAAGTTCAAACAAGGTACTGACCTTTTGTCAGCTGATGAACTGAACACATTTAGAGTGAAATACAGACATTTGAAAGTAATTATTATAGATGAAATCTCTATGGTAGGAACAAACACACTGACCTTTCTGGATACACGTTTGCAACAGCTTACTGGAACAAAAACCAGTTTTGGTGGTTTAAGCATCATTGCTGTGGGGGATTTGTACCAGCTGATGCCAGTGTGTGACAAGTGGATATTCAGTGACCCCTCAAAGGGTGCTTCAGCTCTAGCAAATAATTTATGGAAGGATTATTTTAGATTGTATGAACTGGTTGATATCATGAGACAAAAAGATGATGTTGACTTTGCTCAGATGCTAAATCGGCTACGACAGAATGAGCTGACAGAAGATGACATAAATGAATTAAAGAAACATAGTATCAGCCCCCATATGACAAATTATCCGAAAGAGGCTCCTCATTTATTCACTGAAAACAAGTTTGTAGATAGACACAATGAAAATCATTTGAATAGATTATCAGAAGAAAAAGTTGTTATCCCATGTCATGATACAGTTGTTTCAGCGAATATTTCCATTAACAAATGCAAAAAACTCATTGAAGCACTTCCAGATGATTCAAACAAAACTGCTAATTTACAAAAGTTGTTAAAAATTGCAGTTGGGATGATTTATGATATAACAGTCAATGTAAATGTTGAAGATGGTTTGACAAATGGGTCTACATGTGTTGTCAAATTCATTGAGTACAAAATGGAAGGCACAGATCGTCCCAGTATTATATGGGTTTTGTTTCAAGATTCTCAAATTGGCCAGTTTACTCGGGAGAAATTTTCTAATAGGGGTTTGTACAGTGCAAACATAGATAAAGCATGGACTCCAATATTTGATATAGAAAGAACATTTATATACAACTTCAAAACATACCAAAGAATTCAATTTCCTTTGAAACCATCAGCAGGTAAAACAATCCATAAAGCTCAGGGGTCAACAGTTGATGAAATTGTTGTAGACTTGTCTCAGACAAGAGTCAGAAAACAACCTCATATTCATTATGTTGCTCTTAGTAGAGTAAGAAAACTAGAAAATTTATATATTTTGAATTTGAATGAAACAGCCATGGCTGTGGATGAACAAGTGAAAATTGAGATGCAGCGGTTAAAAACAAAGGCACTTCTTGAACTCTGTTATGTTCCTTTATATAAAGTTGATTCACACAAGATCAAAATTGCATTTAATAATGCAAGGTCCTTACATAAGCACTTTAAGGACATTGAATTTGAGCCAAATGTTTTGTCAGCAGATGTGATTGGGTTTGCAGAATCCAGACTTTGTGCTAGAGATGATAATAGTGATTTTGCTCTGAAGAATTTCAGACTGTTGAGAATGGATGAAACAGGACATGATTCTGGGAAGAGGCCATACCATGGACTTGCTTTGTATATTAAGAATTACTTTGAAATTCAGAGAATAGAAAAGTTCCATTCTGATGTATGCGAATTTATGTTGGCTACCATATACAGCAACAAAAAGGGACGTTTCCAAGTTGTATACCTCTACAAATTCCCTAAAAGTGTGCAAACCAATTTAAGAAATGATATTCAGAATCATCTCATCCCATTAATTGATATGCATACCAAATTTGTGATAATTGGTGATTTTAACATCAGTGCAAATGACAACACTTCAAGTTTTGTGGATTTCATGAGGAAACAATTTAAATGTGAGCAACACATCCATCAGGCAACTTTTGATTCAAGATCAGTGATAGATCTGATTTTTACAAACTCTCCAGCATTCTGTGATGTTATTGAGGCTTACTGGAGTGATCACAAACTTGTCTATTGTGCACTAGATGCATAGGTAAAATACACATTATGCATGTCAGAGAACACATAGAATTCACCCACAAGGTAATTAGCAATACCAGCCTCCTGTCAGAGGTTGGTATTGCTGGTGGTTATAGCAAGGATTGGGTGGCCACCAAACCAAATTCTGTTATTTGCCATCATTATCACTGTACAAGACATATTCACTAGTTTTATACTTACCATATTTATTCATCTATTACATATAGGTTTTCCCTTCCGAAACAGTTCCAAAACCCTTGATCCATCCTACAAGATGGAGCTAGATTTTTGGGATTCTTCTAGGAGAGAAAACCTGTTTAGGTGCAATTGATGATTAGTTAAGGTATAGTAGGTTATAGGTTAGAATCCAGGTTCAAAGATAGAGGGACTCCTTTCAACACAACCCCAAAACCCTTGATCCATATTGGAAGATGGATCTAGATTTCTGGGATTGTTTGACAGAAAACCAATGAGAGAGGTGCCATGGATGATTAGTTGAGGTACAGAAGGTTATAGGTTAGAATCCAGGTTCAGAGAAAGAGGTACTTCCTTCAAAACAACCCCAAAACCCTTGATCCATCTTGGAAGATGGATCTAGATTTCTGGGATTGTTTTAGGACAGAAAACCATTGAGAGAGGTGCAATGGTTAAGTGCATAGAGATGGTCAGTTAAGGTACAGAAAGTTAAAGGTTACAATCCAGGTCTGGCCAGCCTGTGACTTGAAAACGGACTGAAGTCTGAGTGAAGAATAAAGCAGTTTGATTTTGCTGTATGCTGTATCCAAGATACAGGAGCGCCAGTAACATTGGTTTACTGCTGGCCTGCTGATCTGGTGGTTTCGGATTAGATTATGGCAGAAGGTGGAATTCTTTCCAACCATAAATGGGGTTTCGTTGCACACAGCCTTTCATTATCACCCTTCCAGTGTCCTAGAATGACTGAAATCTGTTAAAACTGACATCAAAATTGAAATTCCTCCATTATTCATATATCCAAGATACAGTGGGCCTTTAACTGTTATAGGCAGGACTTACTGGAAACAGTTTGCTTTTATATGTATTTCTTCATTAGACATCGAGTTGAAAAGGATGTTAATTAGCCTGGCAATCTTTTCATCATTCATTATGCATTTATCATTTGTGGACTTATTTCTGTTTTGTTGGGTTGTGAACTATATTTCTTCAGTTTTTAGACAGAGTTTTTCACCTTCCAAAAACAATCTAAAAAATCTAGAAATCTATATATGCATGATCCAGATTTTGGGGATTCTTTTGGAAGGGAAAACTTCATCTTATAACAAAGTTTACTGAAATTGATTTAGATATTTAGGGTCATTCTAGATCAGGAAAACCCCATCCATTATAGCCAATTAATTATGGTACTTTTAAATTATTGTAAGAAACAAGATTTAGTTACAGTGTTGAAGGGCATTTTAGCACATAAGCTTGCATACTTCATACCAGAATTGATGTGCATGTTACCCATAATGACCCTAAAATTTTGGACAGCTAAAAGTAGGACAATCGTTGTTATAAAATTATTAGAAAGTGGATTTTACACATGTTAATGCATCCAAATGATGCTTAGTCAATGGCAAACATTGTAGACCCTGATCAAACTGCGCCTTCAGGAGCAGTTTTATTTGGCATTACAATGTTTGCTCAGACCTGTCTGTCTGAATATTTAGGGTCATTATAGTAATTTCTGTCTGTGTTGTGGATTTGTTCTTGTCTTTAACCTTTTGTTGACTAGTGGACTTGTCAATCCTTATCATTTGGATGAGTCCATTTTTAGTTTTAGTGGTTTCAGTGGATTTTTTCTCTTATCTTGTATTTTGCATAGAAATTCCTGTAAGCAAACAGTATAGACTCTGATCAGATGCTGCATTCTGGGTCTGCACTGTTTGTATGATACTCCAAATTCGTTTCCAATGAATACAGTAATACATTTCTTCCAGATTCTGGAGAAGTGATTAGTAAGTTTGACTAGGATTAATACAGGAGTATTAATTTTCAGGGTATTGTTTCTGAATACAGGATAAGTCGCTTTCTCCACTGCTTTCATGAAAACATATTTTACTGTGTTGTTTTGCCTGCAAATACTAGAAAGTTAGACATAGGTATTACTTTTCTAGTGGTGACAGTGGCCTATAAACTTTAGTTGGGTTGTCTGGTTTATCTGTCTGGTGACAAAGAGCTGAAGGCGAGACACAGTATCTTGCTGAATTTTCATCAAGTAAGAGTAGACTTTTTGTTTTCAAACCAAAACCACATTTTTGTATTTCTACTGTATTTACTATTATTTCTACTATTTCAAAGCAAGACCAAATTTTTTATCATTTTCGTGAAAAATACTTTATTTCTTATAGTTAGGATATTTTTTCAGAACCATTTGTTAAGGAATATAGCCAAAGTTGTATTTATGGCCATCTCTATTAAACAAAAATCCTAGTAAGAGTGAACTGTAGTATACTTGCTCGAAGAAAGAAAGAAATGATACAGAGTTACACTGATATGACTCTTTAAAAATACCAGGGTTGACCAATGGATATACTAATATCAAGCACCTGTTTGTAATTAATTGACAAGTGGACCTGAAGTTTGATCATTGGCCAGCCATCTGACTGTAACTGAGAGGGCAAGAATTTGCTAATGAGCATGTAGAACAACCCATGTAAAGTATAGAACTTGGATAATACACCAACAAAACAAATATCTAAGATGGACTGTGAAAAGCCCTTGCATGATGGAATCATAAACACTTCTTGCTGTTAGGATGTTGCAGTCTATTATGCATCATTGTGTGGTACTTGATTTTCTACCAGGATGATTAACAATTCATGGAACATTTGATAACCATTGCCAGTAAGAAGGCCATGCTCAAAAGTGTAACATAAACATATTGTGTTTAATAGATTATGACAAGGCTCAGTAGTCTAAGGACCAAATTAGTGGAGAACCAGTGCTATTAATGTGAATCAACATTCTGCTGTTAAAGGTTATCATGACATGCTCAGCAGGGAATGCAGGAAACACTGTGAATGCTCCTCTGACCCCTATGTACAGTACAGGATATGGTGTGTAATGAAGATGTCATGTGCAAGCCACATTTTCACAACTGTTTAAGACATAATATGTCATCTCATTAAACCTAACAAACCAGTTATCACAACATACAGCATACTGGTGACAACACAAGTGACTGCTGTTCCAACAGTGCATGTTATGATACACATTTTGCCAGCATTGCCTACTCCTACCAACATCATATGGATGTTCTTCCATGCGGAACATTTTGTCTCATTTTGATACTTATCTATAGCCAGTGACATTACCTCATAGCAGGTCCCGATTTAGTTCTGAAGTGCCATACCAGCCGGAGACATTCATAACTTTTTGATGTTTCCACTATGGAAATGCAAATGAAGCACAGACCTAATATTTTACTTTCATTTTTACTCCCTTATCTCTTGAGTCTTGTTAACAAAATTTTGGTATATGTATGATTTGAAATTGACTGATGAATATAGCTCGGGGACTGAATTAAGATGTCATAGAAATGAACTGAATCAAATTTTCATAAACCAGTTGACAGTTGGTATTGGGTACCATTTCTTTTCTGAGACAGTATACTACCAGTCTAAAAATGATATCTTATTTGAGCTATGCTTCTATGAATATGCTATGTAGAAGTGTCTCTTTAAATTTTGTTTCATTGTCCTCATAGCAGGCACACAATACTGAATCAACATTGATTCAATTGCATGTTGAATTAATGTTGATTCAGTGTTTATTCAGTGTTTTATGCCCATGGTTGTTTCATGTTTTGAGTTTTAAATCATGAACTTGATATATCAGCTTAATAGCAGGCAAAATAAACATAAGATGTGTAAAATTGTAAATTTGAATTAGTTACCTAAATTTTGACAGAACGAGGAAGAAAATGTATAATTTTTCTTTAATACTCAAAAAATTTACATGCAGTAAAGTGCAGCTACCTTGTCACTATTGCATCAAGCCATCATCTAAGAGTGATTTCCATTCATGCTGTACTTTTCCAGACAAGCTGGAGGACAGTCAGAAAGCCTTTGCTTGAAATACTGTTGAAAACTATAGCATGTAGCATAAAAAAGACTTAAATAGTTGTTTGCTGCAAATTAAGACAAGGTATCTGCACTTTACCTCATGAAAATTCATTGAATGTTTAGGAAATAATGGACAATTTTGTTACCCATTTTGTTCCTGTTTTTCTGAAATAAAAAAAAAATTTAAATAATTGAATAAAAAGGACATTTAAATTTTGTCTGTTTTCTTTCTGTTTACCTAGTGCAAAACTATCATTCTTATCCACCTAAAAGATGAAGGGTTTCCCTTCCAAAATAACCTTTACTATGTCAATGACTTAAAGGACTATGAGTATGGATTCTTTTGAAATAAAGAAGTTGTCTGGAAAGAAAACAAGAATCATTCATTTTGCTGGGAATTCTTGCATTTTGTGTAAAATCACATTATCATCCGTCATGTATTAGATACCCAGCCCTTACTGAATATCCATACCTAGTCAGACATTAACTGGGTCAGGCCTTTTTGCCAATATATGGTAAAACCTTTGGTCATTGGTCCAAGATGACAGCCTGCTCACTTAATCTGACATTAGCTTAGAAGTGATTTATTGTGATAATTACACCTCAGGTGAGCGATTCAGGGCCTCATGGCCCTCTTGTTTTTATTTTATTTTTTTGGAAACATGAATTTTACATGTTTACCGTGTAACTAATCTCAAGGAAGAAAAACAATTGTAAAGAATAAACTGTCACATAAACACCATTAATTTGAAAGCATACATACACGTGCATACACTGAGTACCCCGTTATATACGGGCCTATTATTATTTCACGTATCTTTTGCAGTAAAAAAAAGTTTGCTATGACGCACCCACTATATCTGAGCCGCGACACGAGAAAACAAAGTAGCACGTGCGCCATGCGAAGACTCAGTTAAGCCTGGGCATCCGCCCAGTCTGATCAGAGTCTTCGCTGTGCGCTTTAAGGATAGCTAAGGGTATAAGCTATCTCCATGCCGACAGCAAAGACTCTTCTTAGACTAGGCGGATGCCAAGGCGGATCTAAGTCTTCGCAATACGCACATGCCACTTTGTTGGATTTGTCGTGTCACGGCTAATTTGTAAGTGCTTTTTGAAGCTCGGCTCCATTTGTTGAAAAGGTAAACCCTCTTTTAGTATACGTAAGCTAGTCATCATCATGAAAATAAGTAAAATCTTGAAATCTGAAGATGAAATACAAAATCATAAATACACATAATCTAGCTTTATAATGACACACAGAATTAGAGAACCAAAATTAAAGGCTTAGTTCTTTGAATATGGCACGAAGTCAGACAAACTGCCATTTTGCTCTCAGACTAAAACCTCGCTAATCTCCCTGAGCGGTATTACATTAACACGATGTTCCAATAAATAAGGATTTCCTAATGCTAGTAATGTACCTGTCTTTTAGAAAAGTGTCGCACCTAATTTATGTTCCTCAGTAAAAGCCGTTAAAACATTATCTATGATAGTGTTCGTAACTTTATGTAGGTACATTAAATACGGTCTTGGCATATGAAAACGTTAAACCATGAAGCAACAGCAAAGTAAATAGTAATAATAAGGAAAATGTATTAAGAGAAAAGGATGCACGTTCAGGGGAAGCAACCCTGCCATTTTTTGAGGTGATTCTAATGAGAT
This sequence comes from Ctena decussata, assembly GCA_963989385.1. Classification (NCBI taxonomy): domain Eukaryota; kingdom Metazoa; phylum Mollusca; class Bivalvia; order Lucinida; family Lucinidae; genus Ctena; species Ctena decussata. The sequence goes on along the minus strand of OZ022499.1, from coordinate 28,291,407 downwards.
ATCACAACATATATTTCAAGGTAAAAAAGACATTATCAGTTTTTCTCATCAAATTGATCTCTATTTAAATCATACAATTTAAGCCCTCCCCCCCCCCCCCCCTCCACTTCATCCCCTCCCAGATACACATACATCTCAGCATCTCCCAGCCCCACAGAGTCCAACCAGTACGCGTGGTCTGGATCCTGGCCTGAAAAGACCTTGATACTATGAGACTTTTGTCTAGTGGTTTGCCGATTAATCGAAATACTCTATGATTAATCGATTGCAGCAAATGAGAAATTAATCGATCACAATTTTACGTGATCGATGTTTCATTTTTCTAATGAGTATATTCTTTTTATACCCAGTTTATGCATTACACAGCATATTTAATGTTCATTTGAAGCTTCAGTTCGCAAGGACATCAAAAGCTGTTATTACATCTCGATTAAAATGACCATGGAAAATGCAGATATATAGCTGAGTATCGCATCTCGATTTTTCTGAACGGATCATGTCTGATGCTCTGGAAGAACATGACGGAAAGGTTAGCATAGGCGGCAGAAATATTACCAACCTGCGGTTTGCCGATGACATAGACGCTCTTGCTGAGGAAGAGCAGGAACTAGAAGCTCTAGTTGAAAGTCTCGACCAGACCTGCACAAGTTATAAGATGGAGATCAGTGCTGAGAAGGCCAAACTGATGACAAACAGCGCAGATGGCATCCAGAGGGAGATCAAGGTAAAGGGGCAGAAGCTGGGTACTGTAAGCAGCTTCAAATACCTTGGAGCAGTTGTCTCAGATGATGGCTCAAAACAGGAGGTTCTCTCAAGGATAGCACAAGCCACTTCAGCTCTTGCCAAGCTGAAACCAATTTGGAGAGAGAACAACATATCTCTTGGATCAAAGGTGACACTTATGCGCTCCCTTGTCATTTCCATATTTCTGTATGCCTGTGAATCATGGACCTTGACAACAAAGTTAGGGAAAAGAACGCAGGCCTTTGAGATGAGATGCTACCGAAGGTTACTGAACATTTCGTACAAGGACCATATAACCAATGCATGCAATGAGGAGGTTCGCAGGAAGATCCAAGCAGCCATTGGAGAAAATGATGAACTCCTGACGCTGGTCAAGAAACGGAAACTAAGGTGGTTTGGCCACGTCTCATGGTCTTCTGGTTTAGCAAAGACAATTCTTCAGGGCACAGTGAAAGGAAAAAGAAGAAGAGGTAGACAGAAGAAGAGGTGGGAAGACAATATCAAGGAGTGGATTGGAATGGATTTTGCCAGCTCAACTAGGGCAGCTGAAGACAGGACAAGGTGGAAAGGGATTGTTTTGAAGTCAGCTGTGGTGCCCCAACGACCTAGTAAGGTTATAGGATAGAATAGAATAGAATCGCATCTCGACAAAGAAGTCCACAGAAAAAGCTGATAGCATTTTCTGTGGAATTATGGGTCGAGATGCAACAATACATAACCTGGGAATACCTGAGCAAAACCTAGTGTTGTCCCATTAGCCTTCTAACAGTGTCACTAATCGATGTTTACTCGAGCATCGATCATTTTCAGAAACCGATGCTCGATCACAGAATTTCAGCCGAGTCCGACCATTAGTATTGCATATCCAAAAAAAATCATGTTTCTGCAAAGATTAACAGGCAAAATGTAAACACAAATACGTAAATGCACAGCAAATGATTTCAACATTGAACTGAAAACGAGAATTAACAAACATGAAAAACAAAACAGATTTATTAGCAATTACACTGCAAAAGAATCCCGTATATTTTACGGTAAAAGACCTGGCAAATGCCTTTTGTCGTAATTTCTTTAAAATCAATTAAAAATCAAATGCTGGATTAAAATAGGGTTGTTACACAATGCAGTCATCGTTTCCATCTTAAAAAGTTACTGTACTGTCCCGTACTTTTTATGGTAAAACACCTGGCAGCCACACAGTGAAATCTGCGAAATTTTTGACAGTGTGCTCATCTACTAACAAAGAAGATATGAGGAGATGCCCGGAGAAAGCCACAGACATAGAGTTCATGCCTCCCAAGGCACTAAATGAAGACATAAATGATGCAAAACACACAAGGAAAACCGCACATTAAGGTTTGCGAGAGAAAGTACAAAGCAATTTATTAATCATGAAATTGTGAAGAATAAGGGATACATTTTCTTTTAAGATTCCTGTACCCACTTAAAAGTGCATGTATATTTACAAACAGTAACAGAAATGAAAATAAGCACTTCGCACCTGGTTATTTGTATATACCATAATGACCATAAACCTTCGGACAAAAATGTCTATGCAAACAGTGCAGATCCTGAGGGAGGAACAGTCTGATCAGGGTCTGCACTGTTTGCCATTCCTTCACCAAATATTTGACCCTTGCTGGAAGGTAAAAATCACGTTCTCCAAATTTTGGAACAATTACCGTTATTGGTGAGGATGTCCCAACATATAGCATAGTTACGCTACTTTTTCTCTCACAAGTAGTCTGGCCAAGTTATCAAAGTATGATGAAAAATTATAAATTAAACTAGGACAAGTGTTTACATTACCTTAACAGGTCTCACCTTTACTATTTCTTAACTAGCAATAAAACCTCTCCCAGCATTTGATGTTCCGAATACAAATAACTTATCAATTAATTTCCTCTGAGATTGGTATACATACGAGCACTTGTGTTTGGTCAATGAGTACTTTTGTGCTACAACCATGATTTACAATGTGCAGGATTGTTGAGAAAATCACTCATAAGACTAACGAACTGCGGATTTTCAGACCTGTTCTAGACACTAGATAGCGACATCTGTATGATATAATCTCAACTGAACCAACTGAATTACGGTTGTAAGTCAAGGTCCTAACGTCTATCCGTCCGCACTTACATGTACAAGAAAGCATGATGGGATATATTTTGGGTTCAATTTATATTATACTTTTTTCTTCCTAAAACGGCGTGGCTGTGAACTCGGCGTTAACAGAACGTTGTTTTTCTATACCACATTGTTTCAACTATGTGCCCCCACCCCCACTCCCACTGACATTGGAATAAGAAGTATTTAAGGAAGGTAACTTAAAAAATAATAAACTATACACATTTCAAAATCAGTCTGACTTAAAATATGTCTTTTGCTCGGACTAATTCAATATTTACGAACTTATCAGTGAATGTACTTGATAAAATTAATTTGTAAATTATTTGTACCGTTATCGTCAGCACAAAAGAAGAAAGTGTTTGCGTGACGCTTTAACCGTCGGAGTAAATACCACAGTATATAAGATTTAACGCGAGGATAAAAAGAGAAGGTATTCGCCACGGTCAGATATACCACTCTCGGCTCAGAACCAGCTGTAGCTCTCTGAACTGTCATCTCCATGAAAAACATATAATTGATAGTCCGCTATGCAACTGTGGTCAGGTCGAAGACACAAAACATTATTTACTTCAGTGTAATGGATATGCAGATCTTAGAAGAGATATGCGTAACACTATATCTACTTTTTGTCCACCAACTATCAATACATTACTTTGGGGTAACTCTGAGCTTTCACGCGAATCAAATAAAGAAATTTTCTTAACTGTTCAGAAGTTTATACTGAAAACTAAGCGCTTTGAAATACAGTAAGTTAATCTTCATTCTGTACTATATATAATTAGAATACATGGTGTGGTTAAATCGCAATATTACACAGGGCACAATTTTGAATCGACACTGAGCCGACGTTGATTCAACGTCACGACGTTGATCTAATGTCACGACGTTGAACCAGCGTTGACTCGGGGGTTAATAGGTCTTGCGTGCCTGCTGTGGCTGGTATTTTCAAATTGAAGTGAATCCGTCATGTGTCTGTGCAAACCTTTAGCTTTTAAGCAATCAGAATGTTTTTGATTCTTATGTGCCTTTGCATTTCTTAAGAAGTGGTAATTGACGGCAAACTCAAAGTTCCATTCCCCGTGGAGCTCTCCTTTGCACATATTTGGCTCTGTTTCACACTCGTTGTCCTTTTCTCTGAATCTTTTCTATTTGCCTCTTCTAAATGTCCCACCGGCCACACGACGATGAGTAGGTATTGAATCGACGTTGGTTCAACGTCAATGACGTTGGATAGGCGTTGATTTGAAGTTTACTGATCTTTGTGTTTCCGCCGTGGACTTTAATAACTTTACTGTTTAGTATCTTGTTCCCTAAATACCCGATTATATGTTACACTTTTGTTAGTCATCTTTGGTTAAAACTATGTTGATTCTGTAGTCAATTGTTGAAAGTTTCAAAGTTCAAATTACTATATATTTGTTGACATGATCGATAGTAAAATAGGATACAGATTCACATAAGTCGAAAGACTTTCTTCTGAATCCTATTTGAACTGATTTCATTTATATATCATTGTATTCACTCTATGTATGCTTCAGTTTCAAATAAAATATTGTTTAAACCAAAAGAGACCATCTGGACTCTCCTCTTCAAAATGGAGACGGGACGGACAGACAGATTCGGTGCCAGGAGTGTGCAAGCATGGATTCGTTCCGTTGAGCCTCCTGGGGGAACATCGTTATGAGATTTGGACAAAAAAGACAACATGAGGTCTTTTAATGCAGGAGATTGTTAACATTTAAAAACTAAACTGTCTGTCTAGATTTTTTTAAAGCAAAGTCGTAAAGCAAGGTAACTCGGTTTGGTTGTTTTGGCTTTTGTCTGCAAAGTGCCTATAGAGTTTGTGATTGGCTCTCTTAAAAGTTAGTTTTCACTCTATTCAACAATTCCTGGCCAAGTCAGAACCCTTTGTTAAGCATGCACATCAACTTGCATTGTAGATAAGATGGAACTATTTTACAGTCGTAGACATGTTTTTGGCAAAAGACGCCGTATTAATGATTTTTCGAGATTTCACAAAAGGGACACAAGTTTCTGTAACTTCCTGTTCTGTTTCCTGGACGAAGAAGCCCTTCCTAAATAGGATCATTTTTTTGCAGCCCTTTATCCACCCCCCCCCCCCCTCCCCCCCTCACACACACCTTCTAACTATCTGTTGCCGTAGCCTATTTTCTGTTCTTAAATAAAATGATAGTTGTGAACCACATCGTGAAAAGGGGTACCTTACTTCCTAGCTTTTTTACGCGGGTCAGCCTGCGTATTGGCCGCAGACTGACCGGAACCATAGCCTCCATTCTTTAATGTACCTGGTCATAGGAATGACCGGTAATTTACTTTTTCTATACATCCGAACTAAGGTGCCTTTTCTCGGGATGATGATGCCAGCAGTGCAGCTTGTATCTTAATGTGGAAATTATTTATACTTTTCTCCTATGCCATCTGCGTATGGCCTGAGAATTGATTTCGAATAAAGTTTTGTTCTGTTCTGTTCTATTTTTAAGGAAAAGAGAAACGAATTCCTTTATTTAAAAGTAGACTCCCATTGAAAGGGGAGATAAAATGAAAATGGCAAAGTAAATCGGGAGGCAATGATCAGGAACCAGTGGACACAAAAAAATCACAAAAAACACGAACAGTAAACAAATGAAGAGCTCTCTCCCAAACAGGTGGTCATTCAGCAACCCCAGTTGGTTTCTCTGAAAGTGCGGCCATCCCCATTAAGAAAATAAAAAGTCAATATACATGTAGTATCAAATAATTTCTGAGCCCATCCGATTCCTCTCACCTGGTGCTACACTGTTTGCAACTTTATGCCAAAATTTTTCGAAATAGTATCAGTTTCTTCAAAATGTACGCCACAGTATCGCAAAAACTCTTTTGCGATTACAACCTTGCACAGTGTAACTTCGTCTGATTGCAAAAGAAGTGCTAGTTTTAGCGTTAACAAACATTATCGGTATTTGCAGACCTTTAAATGATCAAACAACATATATATCTTCTGTCCCTCCTTGTATCGATATGATAACACCAAGATACCGTAAACATTCTACAAATTGGGACACCTGAAATAATTACCGTAATTGTCCAAAAATAGAACACTTTGGTTTTAAATTGCAGCAACGCGTCCAGAAGAAGCAGACAAACAGTGTAGACCCTGATCAGACTGCTCCATTAGGAGCAGTCTGATCTGGGTCTGCACTGTTTGCTCCTAAGATGAACAGTCTGATCTATGTCTGCACTGTTTGCTCATACCTGTCTGTCCCAATACTTAAAAGTTTTACGGTATTAGAAAGTTTTACCAATTTTAGGCTGATAAGGAATAATAGTGTGATGGAATAAAGCTGACCAATAAAATCATTGCCATTTGTAAGTTAACTTCGGATTAAACCATTCGTTTTAAACATGGATTTTGCTTTTGCTATGACAAAAATTGAATAATTAGATAATGAGTGACCGCTTTGGTATTCGATAACGATGCACGAGTGACTGTAAATTACATGTATTCTAGGGCCTAGTAAGATAAACTGTTACACATTTTTTTTTTCAAAAAGTTCGTTCTGTTATTTCTCTCATTGGAATTGTTCTGTTGTGTCGTTTTCGTATTTTCTGGGACAAATCACATGGTTGATAGAACTTCCTGTTAGCGATATTAACTTTTCGCGCCAATAAAAGAAGTGTCGTTTGGCGCAGAATCAAATATCAGAGAATGGAACGGTCGCTATCTGCTGCCTGATATATAACGGATGTGTCGTCTGTGACGTTTCACACCATCTCATGTTACACTGACAGACAACTTGTGACAGCATTTTATTGGATCCTGTCAAAAGCAGACGTGAAAATTCAAATATTATATGAAACGATTTTGGCGATTTGTTTCTTGCTTTGGCAATGTTTCTTGCTACTGTTATCAACAAACTTAACTTGTAGAGGAGAAAATGGCTTACTATATTTTTGCTAAACTTTCCTTAATTTGCCTGCTGTTAATTCGGACAAATTGCGCGGGAAATTCAGAATGTGTGATAGGATGCACTTGTAAATATTCCAAACTGGACACTAAGGTCACGTGCTCTGGGAAAAATGTAACAGAGGTGCCTTCAAATCTCCCACCAAACACAACAAAATTGTGAGTATATTAGAAACGGTGTTTATCCCGAGATTTTAAAATTATTCTGATCATTAAATATTTCATATACTAGCTATTACACGTATTTTCTATTCCAGAGCTTTATGTGTCCATGTTAAATGATATTAAAATAGTTCTTGGTCCAGTTGTTCAAAGCATTGTTAGCTTACAATCGACTACTAACATAAAATGAAGTGTGCTAATATTTTGCTGAAAACAATGTGAGGAGCTTTTGCACTATTTGTAGCTAAAATGGCAGTATTTTTTTTCGTACAACACGTTTTAAGATATAACGTTCCCTTAACTAATGCTGTCGTCGGTTTTGAACAACTTGGCCCTGAAGTTTCAACATTACATGTTTTAGACGTGGCTTAATGTTTCCCTCGTGGTTTAAATAGGCGCATCTTAGCTAGCATTATGAATAATTAATAACTACTATGTCAGCTTTTTGGTCGTCGCTTTATATTTACGATAGCAGTATATATACCACAAGGAAAACTCTCACCTGTTTCCTTGTGGATATTTTTCTTTCATCATCGCTTTGATCAATAAGCGTAGTATTACACCAGGCCCCAAGATAAGCCTTTACTAAGCCCCTTATCTAGTTTGGTCACCACATCAATTCATCTAGGTCATGACATTCCTAAGGGCTACTGTTGTACCGGGGTTGCACTGTTCATGAACGTACAATGGAGTTTTAAGTTACATTGTTTATGTTTTAGAACCATATAAATTTTGACTGATGTGATCAAAAAGTATTTAAATTACATATAAACTACGCAGAAGTATTTTACTACCTATTTTCCCATAGACATAATGCAAAATCAACTTATTTCCAAGGGTATAGAATAAAGATGTGGTCCCGAGGTTATAAAACCATTTTGTGCTCCACTCAGCTGGGCATAGAATGTTCTCTGCTGATAAATATGAAAATGTCAAGTTATCTTGGCATTTTCATTTTCAATAGCAGAGAAGATTTCACACTCAACTAAACTGAGAAAGAAAACAAGTGTACTTATTGATAATATGCTTTTTATTAGCAGGTAAAATTTCATGCTCAGCTGAATTGAGCATAAAAAACGCTTTATAACATCGGGGCATGGTTTGCTTCAAGTTTCTGTACCTTACACACCTGTGTCGCTATAAACGTCCGCTAAGATCTGAGTACAGTAATGACTCTGTCGGACAGAAAATGTTTTGACTGACTCAAGGTGCCAAGCTCTTGAAATCATTCCGATAAAGGTTTTCACTCTTTGTTTGCCTGTATTTACCAAGAACGGAAGCTATATGCTTATCGAGTTCTTCTTAACATGAAATATTTGTACAGATTATGGCGGATATCTGTATCTCGTAGAATATATGTTAATATATAATTAAAATCTAACTGCCCGTTCAACAGTACTTTAGTCATATCGAACCGATGGAAGGGTGATAATTGAAGGTTGTGTATAATAGAACCTGTTTTATGGGTTGAAAGAATACCACTTGGCAGAATTCATTCTGACCGTAAACAGAGTTCCATTGCACACAGCCTTTCATTAGGCCCTTTCTGCGGGATTAGATCTGACCATAGATAGAAACTGTAATGTTATCTAAGTTTCAGTCCCACATTGCAATTACATGTATAGGCTAACCCGTTAAAATCATATATGAGTTCCTTTATTCAGCGGGAAGAAGGTGGCTCAGACTGCGTAGTTTCAGCTGCTAAATCTTCATCAGTGACCCTGTAATGACCTGACAAAGAAACCCAGAGGAAAACTCACTGTTCTTTTGTAAATTTCATGACCAAAAGGGGCCCATATTTATGAAATATGTCTAGAATATGAGTCCGATTGGCCTAAAACGGCGGAATAATGTAATCTGCCTACGGAGGTTGCATGCTTGGTGATGTTTTGCAATGTTTGACGGTACAAGTACATGTATCTACTGTTTTGCTTATACACATATTTCACCTTTATGATTTAGATAAAAAGATAGTTATATTTAGATTGATATGACACCTATAAGAATATATATAAGTTTGCAGCTTGTCTTTGAGTCATCCAAGAACTTTCTGGATGTTGAAAATTGTGTTATCTAACTTGTTTCAGGTTAACTTGCTGTCCTATGCTTATAATTCGAATTTCTACAAAAAAAAGCATTTTTTAGAGTTCTAGAAGACCACAAAGATTTAAATGTATCAGTACATAATGTTTGTTGTGATATACATTGTATTGGTTGTTGTTTGTCCGCCTCTTTTTGTCATAGTTGCAAACATTTTTAGGGAGTGTGAACTGGTGGATGATATACACAAAAAGAACAGTCTCGAATTCTTTGCAAAAGATCTATTGCATTGTATATATGTCTGGAAATTTTGAACAAAACTCCTACTGAACAACTGAACTGAACATTTATCAATACTTCTAAGATGTCACATAATTGCAGCTACTATAATACTAATATCTAGAAGCTTGAGGTAAGTGGGTACACTGTCAGAAGAAGCAACACTACCATTTTTTTCTTACCTTCGTCCTCCACTGGGGTCAACTCTTAAAGGAAAGAATTTGCTCCCATAGGAGCAAATTCCTTCTTTTAGGAGTAGACCGCATTTTGAAGTGCTACGTTGTCCCCTTTGTAAAAATGGTGGCAGACTTTCTTGGGTGGTATGTTCGATATAATTTCATGTTCCATACATTTACAAAACTACTATATGCCGAAAAATGGATATTGCAGAAAATACCAATATTTTAATTCTATATTAATAGTTGAGGTTGAAAAATATTGGTTTGGGAAAGAAAATGAGTCGAAAAGGGCGACAATTTAATTGAATCCCATTCCAAAACATTTAAATCCCTTGCCTTTACTTATTGCATTGTATGGATACACCGTCGGGGTTTGCCCGCAATTTACACAAGAGAAACAATTTTATCAAGAGTAGTATTTGCTTCCCTGATTGATGAATCCCTTCTACAAATAGGGCTACTTTTAAGGGAAATAATTTGCTCTCTCTTAGAGCAAATTATTTCCTTTAAGAGTAGTCCCCTGTGAGCAGGGAAACCAGTAATCGAGATCGAGTGATATCTCTTGGTTGGTTACCCAGTGATATATCATATTACTCTAAGACGCACTGCAAGAACCTCGCTAGACTTTCCTCGTCAGAAATGACATTGGTATACATTGTTATGCAGAAGGAATATTTTGTATCTATTTTACTTAGCATGTAATGTCATATCCACAAATTTCCATCAAAAAGGAATTAGGTGTCGTCTGGACGGTATATTTCTAAACGGTTGCTGTCAGAATACTAAATAAAATCTTTGATGTAAACTATATTTTATTCAGATACATGGGGATATATGTTCGAAATCGTACAAATAAATAGCAGATCAGAAATAGATACAGGTTGATTGACAAATGACAAGACTTTCTAAGCCCTTTCTGGTTGAGATAATACACACTGTTGCATATCAGGCGACACAGAGGGCTCTAAACCCAGTATTTAAATATATGCTTCTGTTCTATAAGGTTAATAGAAATTTGAGAAAAGGGAAGTTTTAGATTATTTCCAGAAAGTTGTATCTTAACGTCAAAGTCGATATTTCATTATTTTCTTGATCAAGTGGTGTAAAATAATTGAGCAATGGCATGACAAAACCAATAAAGTGGCATGTGCACCCAGCAAAGACTCATATCAGCCTGGGCATCCGCGTCTTTTCTGTCGGCATGGAAATAGCTTAGACCCTTACCTACCCTTTAAGTGCACAGGGAAGATCTGAATCTTCGCTGGACGCACATGCCATTTTGCTGGTTTTGTCATGTCGCGGCTCATATTGGGCGAATCGGTCAACGTCGACCCATAGTTTTGAAATACAGATTGACCCGTACCTTGATTAACGGACCGAGCCCCTTTTCAAGATCAGGTCGACCCGTATTTAAAAAAACATAAAAGTCGATCCGTGTCGATGCTTTTGGCCGCTATGGTATGTCAGAGTCTTAAGGCTATAGAAGCCCTCTGCCGAATGATGGAATTACATGTACGGTTCAGTTCAGTTCAGGCCCCGCGGTTATAAAACTTTTTTCATGCTCAACTCAGTTGAGCATGAAATTTTACTTGCTAATAAGACGCAACTTATTGATTAGTACAGTTGTTTCTTGCTCAGTTTTGCTGAGTATGAAATTTTCTCTGCTGATAAATATGAAAATGCCAACATTAGTTGGCATTTTCATATTTATCAGCAGAGAAACTTTCATGCTCAGCTGAGTTGAGCACGAAAAAAGTTTTATAACCTCGGGGCCTGTTCTCTTATCGACGTTACCCAAGTGGCTCAATGGTACGTAACCATAGTTGTACACACTTGGCGCCTTGTGTCCATCCAAAATTACATGTACAACTTCAAGAAATTGCTTTTAAAAAAGCAAGCTCTGTAGAGGCTGATCAGTCGGTGCGCTCTGCACCGTCTGACTTGAGTCTGCACTATTTGCTGATGCCTTATTGGTACACTTTTGTCTTTGATGAGTTGAGATCTGCAATCAAGACGTTTCATAACAAAATTACTAATTTAAACCAGACTGTGTCGAAGTATCCAGCCTATGGCTTCCCAAACCTTTTCTAATCAACTGGTTTTAGCCTTTGGGCTTAAAAAAGCAAACTCATTTAGTTTATCCGGCACACTGAAAAACAAATTATAAATACTGGAAAACGACTCTTGAATTCAGAAGATGGGTCGAGATTGGATTTATAAACAATCTTTTCCCCGTAACGAAAAGCTTTGCTTAATTTGTTTCCACAGCTTGGAGTCGTTATTTGAAAACATTTTTGTTTATCATATTTTCGCACTAGCTTTCTTACGAACTAGCAGAATTTCAGATGACTTGACTATATAAGAAGTGAATATGTGCGAACAATCCTGCGCATCCGTACAGTCTGACCAGAATCTTCTTTGTTCGAACGAAATACCAGTGGGACCTAAGAAATCCTCATTTAGAGCATCTGTAAATATCTCAAACCACTCGACCAGGCGCTCCTCTATGAGTTCGTATCTTTCGTTGCCGCATTGTTTGGGATTTGCATGTGCATTTGTCTTACAGCCGTACATAAAAATTGCATTTTATCCCTGAGAAAACGTTTCCCCATACCGTTGCATGATACCGCATAAGATGGGAATAAATTTGACTGGTAACGAAATCACTGGTTGGGAGCGTACAGTACATGTGCCTCGTTGTCCGATCTGTATAGTGGGTGAATCTTTGTTTGTTATTATGACATTCAGGGCGTGTTTGTTTGAAATATGTTTTCTTTTATTGTTTGAATTTAAACCACTTTGTAAGAGTGTTTTATTTATTTATGTTTTCCGTTATGGTCGTCTTTAGAGATGGCTAGATGTTGTTTTCTTTCCTCTAAATCTACATGTATATTTTCATCAGCGAATCACCAGCGTTTGTAATAAGATAACTTCACCCGTAACCAGAAAATCGGCGGAGTTAGCTTTTAAATTCGAAACAATGTTAGTTAGTTCTTTTAAAGATAGATTGATAATCCATTTAGAGATTTACTCATGATAAATATCCTTTAAGTACGGGACTAAACTACACGATAAACAAGACTGAGTATCCCCAAATTTTTCTGATTGTATGGGATGTCTCACTGAGAATCAGTTTTGTGATACAAGATACAGAATAGTTTTGAACCCCTCCATCGTTTTCTTTGAAAACAATTACCCTCACATAGCATGATATCTAACAAGATTAATTAATCCTGAACCGAAATACACCATAAAATATTTGTGATGAAGATAGGGTTGTGTCATGTAAAATTGATGGCGAAATTTGAAGAAATGGTGCCGGTGCAGCTTCGAAATCGAATGTGGAATAGTGATTTTCTCAAGTTAAACCTGAAAATAAAGCATATCATAACTCTATACAGAAAAACAAGCTGGCATGTCGAAAAGACATTTAGTTTTTCTTGTCGAACTAGGGGTATTACCTACACTTAATGATTTTAAAACACATAAGTAAACAATATTGAAACTTACCTGACATATTAGGACTAAGATGCGTCCACTATACAAATCGGTACTACGGGTCACTTGTACTGTACGCTCCCAACCAGTGGAAATAATAAACATAAAATGCGTCATTGTTTGTTTTTGCTGTTACGTTAGTAGAAATCATAATCTTAAAGAGTTCCTTCAAAAGCAGAGAACACATTCAGAAGAAGGAACATGGGCCAGTCTGCGTAGTTTCGTATACTTATTTTTACGTCATCGAGAAAATGCTACAACGAATTCCGGTCGTTTATTCTAGACAAAGGCATGCAGATATCAAATGTCAGTAATGAAAAACGATCGTATTTCGAGATTCCATATTAGACAAAATCTTACCATGAAGAATTATCTTGAAGAACGTCCTAGGTGGAAATTTTTATAGACTCATATTGAATAGGCAACCTGACCCGCGTCACTTTTTGACACAAAAATATCTAAATGCGTCTGTATTATAGGACAGAGAAAAACTTTACGTATACTACTGCATAAATGTAACCAAAATTCACATTATTTTAGAAAAGTTACTGACTTTGTCTACTATAGTTTTGAATATGTTTGCTGTTTGGAGCAGCCGTCAAGTTTCCAGTAATTTGCTGGCTGACGGCGCATCTTCGAGACAGCGCCCTAGATATTTATGAAGATTGTTCATTCCTCGGTCTAGTCCATGATGGATCATCGCTTAGCTTAACAAGATGAAAACCCCTCGCTGCATAGCAGTGGAATTCCAGCCCACTTCGACTCTTGTTCGAAATTGGAAGACTAGTATACCGACAGTGTTAAATTTATGAAATGCTTGAAGCTATATAAACTAGTTTTGAAGCTATTTGAGAACATAGACGAACAAAATTTGATGAGATTAGACATAATAAGTTAGGTATGTAAGATTAAACAGGTGCCGGCGGCATATTTTGCAGATACATGTATTGCATAAGGCATATAAAAGTTTATATTCAAACTGAACTGTTACACATAAAGAAATGAAAAACGTGCAGCCGAAGCCGACCGAACTCAAAATCTGCAAACCATGAAATAAAAATTCCAGCATTACAAGTAGAACTTTCGGTCTTCTATCTCTGTGTATTGGAAATATGGGGGAAGGGGGCGAAGTGGTCCCAGTGAAATGTCAGATATTGCTCTTCCACGTCTTTGTTTGTATGCACTTCCTTCGTAATCGATTAATAGACCCTTTGAGTATTGTTTTAGCAGGGCCCTTAACCATACCGTTTTCGTGTAACATTTTTTGCCAAATAGCATTGTGCATCTGCCTGCGTACATCCTTATTGGTATCATAGTCTTGTATCAAACGCTTGGATTCACCTCTCTGCATCAGTTTCAACTCAGTGTTTCCAAAGTGTTAAACCAAAAGAAGCTGAAATAACTATCAGTCTTATCGCCTAAAGTGAATAAACCAAATTTCGATGTTACTCTAGCCACGACACTCAGAACGGGCCTGCAATGGATGTGCATAAATACAGCAGGCACATGATGTCGTAATGACGTCGCACCGACGTTGATGCGACGTGACGTCATGAGCCCGCTGGGTTAATCATCAACTGCTCAAACAGGTAGTGAATCTATGCCTGTATATTTGTAAGTGTATGTAGAAGGTGTACACACGCGCAGGCTGTCCGATTCTTTGTTGATCGCATATACACGAAGCACCCGTTTTCATACCGGTGGTTACTTTGTTAATAGTGGGTGCTTTCTGCAAACTTGATGGTGGCGAGGAGAGGGAGGGCGGACGGTGTAGATTAGGTTTATCATTTGTTTTGCACGTGTAGCTTATATTGGTAAAGAAACCACTGTTTAACTGAAAGCAAAGTAACTGGGAGGATGGAAAGGCATTAAAGGACACAGTCACTAAGAAAAAGCAGATATGAGCCGCGACACGAGAAAACCAAAAATGTGGTTATGCAGACAGCGCAGACTCAGATCAGCCTGGGCATCCGCCTAGTCGGATCAAACTCTTTGCTAAGCACTTTAAGGGTAGCTTAGGGTCTAAGCTACACAAATGCGGACAGCGAAGACTCTGATCAGACTGGGCGGGTGCCCAGGCTGATCTGAGTCTGCGCTGGGCGCACAACCACATTGTTGGTTTTCTCGTGTCGCGGCTCATATATTTTTGTGTCAGCATGACTCTGCAGGAGCCATTAATTTGGTGGCTGTAACAGGATAAGCTTTTAACTACAGGAAGCAAAATTTGTCTCGCACAGTTGTTTTCAGCCTGTTTTAGCTGACCGGCATCATAATAAAATCCATTAGAATTCGTCTGAAACTTGAAAATATATCAAATGATGGAATTATTACTTCAAAAATAGAATCCTGTCTTATTGGCGCTGCAGACACCATTGTAGTATAATGCAATGTTGCAGACTGACTGTTGAATCTGTTAATCTTCTTAAAAGGTCTCCCCTGTCTCGACATTGTATATGAGCCACGACACGAGAAAATCAACAAAGTGGCATTGCGCCACGCAAAGACTCGGACCAGCCTGGACATTTACCCGGTCTAATTAAAGTCTTTGCTCTGCGCTTTAAGAATAACTAAATATCTTAGCTAGCTCCATGCGTACAACCAAGACTCTGATTAGACTGGGCGGATGCCCAGGCTGATCTGACTCTTCGCTGTGCGTACATGCCACTTTGTTGTTGTTGTTTTTTTTCGTTGCGCGGCTCATATTTTCTTTTCAAATTTAAAATTGTATAAGTTACCGTTTCTCTATATCCTGTATGGGTTGCTCTGAAATAGCTTTAACAATCCCTATTCTGTCCACCCAGAAGTGGCTGATTAAAACTTGCATATATTGAACCACTTTTGTTCTCTCTCTCGTTTGGTTGCAAAAATTGTATCTACAGTGAGGGAAAAATTACAAAAATAAATTTTACTGCTGTAAAAGATAATCTGTAGGTGACATTACGTATAAAATATCCAGGAAATGATACAATCAATTTCTAATACCGCTCACAACACAAATTTGGAAAAGAATATAAATAACACGTAACAATCACCTAGCTAGCCTCAGCATAAAGTTTAGGACAACAATTACATTTACGAGATACCGTAAATTGGGTTTCACTGCACAAAGCCTTTCTCTACTACGCTACCATTGTCCTGATATAACTGCAATAATGTTCGAAGGGACGTAAAATCCAGCCATCCATACTTAATGTATTGCAATGAACATCAATACAAAATAATAGTTGACGGGCGATTTCTGCCCAGTTTTAAGTACGGCCATATAATGTAGGCGGATAATATAGAAACGAAATTCATCAATGGTGCTGATATGCCCGAAATTAATAATAAATAAGACGTGTCGTGAGAAAATGAGACGAACGGCACGTGCGAGCTCCACATATTCAGATCGGTCTACGCATCCGTAGAGTCTGACCAGAACGTTCTTTTTTCGCTTTATAGGTTCCACAGAATCTATAGATTTCTCATTTAGCATGGTAGACGCTGATCAAATTATGTGGATGCGCAGATTGACATGAGTCTTTGCTGTAAGATATTTTTGCATCATGCCAAATAATCTGTGTGGTAAATGAGATGGAAACCATCAAGTGAATCTGATAATCGTCGAAATGACCAACAAATATTGTTTTAATGACATTTTCTCCGCACGTGCAAGGGTTAAGAGGAATATCCTATAGTACTGAAGCACTACAGAGATTTTTATTTGACTTCACTGCAGCTGGTGTTGTGCCTTGTGGCGGCCGTAAAGCGTCACCACGTACATCATCCATATTGCAGGTTATATTTTATTTATGTCCTTTGAGATCAGAGAATATATTCTGAGAAATCAGAACTTTTCAGTTGGTTTAGAGTTTTATTCTAAATCAGCGCTTTTTAACCATTTGGAGCTTTTTCGATACTAATCAGTCTTTGAATTGACTGCCTTATCAAAATTAAAAAAAAGAAACAACACAGTATGACTTTCTATGGTTTTCGTAACCAGGTCTTGTCAGGGTCACTGATAAGGCTCGAATAGCCGAAACTTCGAAGTTTGGCCCATATTCCTTCTTTTGAATGTGTGCTCTGCTCTTCAAGGAACTCAAGATTTTTATTCTCATTAACTCTAGATTTAGAGTCCTTTACTCCTACTAATGGGCTGGGGACTCTTTTTCTTCTTTCAAAACAAATCTACAATTCTTCTTTCATAACACATCTTTAGAATTAGACACTTGCTTTTATCCCAAAGATGTACTTGGCACCCTTATTTTTAAAATCAAACTCTGGTTGGTTGGTTGTTTTGGGTTTAACGGCTCTATGAGACAGTATTTCAGTCTATATCGAGCCGTCTCCCAGAAACGAGGAGATAGAAAAGAGATATGACAGAGGAGAGAAAAATGTCCAAACAACCGCCACCCGCACCTACTGCAAGCACATTAGGTCCTTCCCCTACTATTATCCAGATTAGCAGGACGCCCCGGCATTGAAAAATACCCAGCACCATCGCTCGACGATCTGCCCCCGTCGAACCCTGGTTTAAAGGGAGAAGATTTAACTGAAAAACAAGAGCTTGATAAGAGCCATTTCACCTGTATCTTTTTTATGCATGACTATGTAAAACCACATTGTTCAAATTTAGGACAATAACGATAATTATTTTTGGTGTACCAGTTTTTAGAATTGAACGGTACCATGATACTTTGTTTAATTCCTTACATCGGTGTTAAGACTTTGCGTTGTGTCAACTACGCGCGTCTTCTCTTCAGTGGCTTGTTGGCACTGACATGATAAGTGCTTAAAAACGGAAAGAAAAAAATGAGCCGCGACACGACAAAACCAACAAAGTGGCATATGCGCCAAGCGAAGACACAGATCAGCCTGGGCATCCGCCCAGTCTGATCAGAGTCTTCGCTGTCCGCATTGAGCTAGCTTTGACCCTTAGCTACCCTTGAAGCGTAAAGCAAAGAGACTAGGCAGATACACAGGCTGAGTCTTTACTGGCCACACATGCCACTATGTTGGTTTTGTTGTGTCTCGGCTCAATTGTCTGTCACACTACACTGCTGACTGGCGTCTTAATGAGAGCCATTAGCGACATTCGAAACTGTAAAATATATCACATGTCGTAACCTTAAAATCATAGAATTCTTTCAGTGCATTATAATCTAAATCAAACTTCAGACACAACAGAAACATAAAAGTGTCCCAGACTGATTTTTTTATGAAGCTATTTCCGATGTATCAGTTTTAAGAGATGTTTTCACCACTGGATTGCCGGAGATCCCGGCTTGGGTCACCTGGCGACTGGAAAACTCTCTCTGTCAACCCAGTACCTCTTTCGAACCAGAGAAAGATAAAGTAGCGAAAAGAAAGGGATGGGCTTCGCCTTTCTTATGCTGTGCCCAAGATACAGTAGGCCTGTAACTCCCAAAGCCCCTATGGCCACTAAGCTATGGGAGAAATTTTACCTTTTTGTAAATAGAGAGATCAAATACTATTAAAGATGCAATTTAAAAAAAAAATAAAATTAAGTCTTTTTTATCGAAAAAAACTCAGTACATGATGACTAATGAAAAGGAAATGACTGAGAATTAGAATAGATTCTAAAGGAGGATCCTATGGAAGCCAGGAAGACATCAAAGAACGACTTAAGTGGTTGCTATGCTGTTGCTAAGGCTAAAGTTCTCTAAAGGAGATTCCCTACAACTATGAAATTTGCTCTGGAGGAACAGTCCTTGTAAGACTGTTCCTCCAGACCAAATTTCATAGTTGTAGGGAATCTCCTTTATAGATATTTAGCCTTAGCAACCGCATAGCAACGACTTAAGTGGCTTTATGAATACGGCCCCAGGAAGACATCAAAGAAACGAAAACGGCTGACTCGGTTTACTATGATTGAGTCTGTACATGTGCAGTAATGTAATATTGCAACACTACCCTAACCAGCCCAAGCGAAAACGAACGAACGTTTTTAAAACTTCTACGCTTCGATTATGCATTTTGGTTTTAGTTGAACATGGCATCCCCCTCCACCCCCCCCCCCCCCCCCACCCCCAACTGAAGTTTGGAGCGTACGTGTAACATAAACATATTTTCTTTAAACGTGAGATAACTCGAGCGAACGAAACAAAATAGTTCAGAGTTTCCTTCGCCTGACTGAATACCGTAGGTAAATGTCCTGTATTTGGGTTCATTGGAGAAGTGTAATGAGCTCATTTTGGATGGTTGTATAGCTTCATTTAGATGAGAACAAAGTAGGACTGATTTACAATATATTAGACAAATGATCTTGATGAAGAATACGTGCATATAAAATTGTTTGTTGTCTCTCAATTATCAGCCGAAAGTTCAAAAAGCTGAAATCCTAACGATGGCATCATAGGCCCGGCGTTCGTTAACATGTCATTCAGTGGACACTTTCCAACTCACATACTAGTAACGTCGAGATCAGTATGCAAATCTAATCGCGATTCCTCTTCAAGCTTGCCCTGTACTGCCTTTGTGCATGTGCATTTACACGTGATGTACCAGTCAGGCCCGGATCCAGACAACCACGTACTGCCGGGGGCTCTGGATAACTGGTGGGGCTGGGTTAGTGATTGGGGGGGGGGGGGGGGGCAAGGACGGAAGGGGGGAGGAGGTTTGAAATTGTATGACATAATTAGGGATCAATTTGATGAGAATTTTTGATAATGTCTTTTTTTGCCTTGAAAGATATGTTGTGATATCTCATTAGAATCGCCACGCTTAGGCGATTCTAATGATATGTCACAACATATATTTTAATCTAACAACATGGATAGATTATCTCAGATGGCGGGGCTGAAGCCCGCAAGCCTAAGCCCTTGGATCCGGGGCAGTACCAGTGGTACAATTATAATGCAACACAGTGTAAACCACAGCATAAATTCCTGATTGGCATGAAACATGAGCAATGAAATTGGACGGACACTCGGCGCCAAGTTTGTGCAACTATGGTTACGTACCGCTAAGCCACTTGGGGAACGTCGTTATGAGAATTGAACTAAACTGAACTGAACATGAGCACTGCTTTTACAAAACAAATATTTAGGCGCGACCTCTAAGTTTACTCCTTGCTTGTCAAGTACGATCAAGGTCGCCTAATCACTTAAAATTAACTGATGTCATTGCTTTGTGCTAATGATACCTTGGCTTTAAATTGGATCTGTCTCGGAGATTTTTCAGAAAACAATCACGTTCCCGAATGACAAGCTTATCTAAGTATATTTTAAGAGCGGTATTTTAGGACCCATCCAAGAAATATCTTCTGCATCAACGCTGTTTATTTTATTAGTGTATTTTTAGTGGGGGGGGGGGGGGGTCATTTCAAGCCAACAAGCTGGTTCTAGAACGAGCCAAGTACAGCATGTGTAATTTTATACAATGAGCAATTGCATTCTATACAGACGAACACTACTTGTTTTTGGAGCTCCATCAGAAGGAAGTGTGAGGTTGCACACATATAACTAGTTTAAGCTCCAACAGCTTAAGCTACTGTCCGTTCAAAAGCACAGCTCTTTGTGTTGTGCTTCAAACAAACATTGTAGCTGTCCAGTTTGCTTTCCTGTCTAGTTTAATCATTCAAAATTTTGTTTGAACCTTTACTCATGTAAATTCTATATAAATATGCACATTTATTCTAACAATACAGTGCATGAAGAGATCCAAAAGATGTCGACCGACTTACATAAATCAGTGTACTGTAAGTTATCAAACCACGATGAGAATGTGTCTACAAAGCGTAACAAAAAAAAATAATTTCAACTCTATCAAAAAAAAAAAAAATAGAAAAAAAATAAAAGAAGAAGAAGAAAATAATGAATAGTAGTAAAAACAACGTTGAGAATAACTACAAGTAATACAATAATGCTAGTTGTTTTAGCAAGTGACAAAAAGAAAAGAAGAGAGAGAGAGAGAGAGAGAGAGAGAGAGTTCCTGAAATTTTAAAGCGTTGACTGTCCAGTATGATCTTAAATACTGCAACAAAAATGGCAGTTTGTTTGATAGTCCAGTTAGAAATTCCAAACAGTATTACGCTGAGATTTGCTTTACAATATTATGTTAAGTTATTTATCACAATAGCTCATATTCAATTATGTCTCTATTATTCAAGGAAGAAAATGTTTTATTGCGGATTCGATTCTATCGAACCACAGAGACAATAAGGATTACTGTTGAAGATGCTGATTTAAAATACTGCTTTATACGTTCTCTGCCCAGTATGCTGTATTTGTAAAAATCTGGCATCTACCGGACTTCCATTTTCACTGACTAGCCCCTCAGCAACACAGAAAAGGCTTGTTCATGATCACTGTCTTGATCGACATACGGAACATCTTTTTTAGGAAACGGAACAGACCACCGAAGATGGCGGAGCGGTTAACACACGCTAGGTAGGTGCTTAGTTTCATCAAATTTTCTGACTGTATTTCATACGCATCAGTCAAACGAGCCATATCGGGGAAAGGAGAATACATTTCTCTTTATAAAACAGGCAGTGGTGTGGCGAAAAATATACACATTCGCTTGGAAAGGCGTATTTCCAAGTATTGTTATTATTCAGTTTAGATTTTTAGTGGTGACCCAAATATTTTCTTGACTTTCCTATGAAACGTCATTTATATTTTCTTATTATTTTACAACATACGACACCCATTTCAATTCGGTCGCAGACCCCGAAAACCATGTTTGAATCTCTTGGTTGGATTTTGAGAAATATTCATTTTTATTAGCCGTGTAAACTGCACTTGTCACCGGAACATAATCGCTACCTACAGAGGCATACTTTGTGTTGAGCTAGCAAGTACGTTCCGGTTACAAGTGCAAATTACATTGCTAATACAACTGAATATGTCTCAAAATCCAGCCAAGATTTAAACACGATTTTCGGGGTCTGGGACCGAATTAAACTGGGCATTGTATTTTATAAAAATCATAAGAAAATATAAAGGACGTTTCATAGGAAAGTCAAGAAAATATTTGGGTCACCACCAAAAATTAAAACTGAACAATAACAATAGTTGAACATACGTCGATCCAAGCGAATGTGTATATTTTTCGCCACACCACTGCCTTTTTCATATAGAGGAATGTATTTTTCGTTCCCCGATATGGCTCCTTTGACTGATGCGTATGATATACAGTCAGAAAATATGATGAAACTAAGCACCTAAAAAGCGTGTGTTAACCGCTCCGCCATCTTTGGTGGTCTGTTCCGTTTCCTTAAAAGGATGTTCTGGATCTCGATCCAGACAGTGATGATGCTTACTACTTGCAAGCACCTGATCACACCTCTGTATTGGGATCCATGTCTGTGTATCTAAGTATTTCAGATTTGTCAATATTTCTATGGTTTCCGAGTTCGGACTTTTCATTTTGATACTTTAACCAGTTCTACTTTATAATATTTATAGGTTTTTGATTTTTTTAGTGTGAAATATTGGGCACGAGTTTCATATGGCGAAGGACACATGAGCTTGCGAGTGCGTCTTACGCCATATGAACGAGTGTCGAATTCAATAACCTTTTTATTATATACCTTTAATATTAATCTGCTAGTTTTATCAGTACTTTCTACATAAAAAAACAAAATACAATATAAGTATATTAACCCAGAAATCATGGTTTTAAAATTGAAACTACATTATGTCATTTGGTGTCTTCATACGTCCCAGAATCACGCCCAACGGCGTGAAAGTGAAAATGGCGTTTCTGTATCGGGCGTGACATCAGTAAACAAACGCTGACCTCAACACGAACTCGGCGTCATTTTCCAGTCTTACTCTTTGTATCATTTACTAAAATCTCCATTATCATCCACAGAATTTGTTTTCTTAGAGTGGCTGATCAAAGGTTAATCATATTCAATTATCTTTATGCGATTTATACAGCGAAACTAACACACTGGTGTCATCATTTTACTCGTTTTCAGTTGCTGTCGACGATAAAATGGCTGCCAAATTTTCTCCTCTCTTTATTAAAGTAGTTCTGGTGAACGTGACTCTTTAACTCCGTGCAATATGCACTTTACTACAAATAAAGTATCTACTGCAACCAACGTCCCTCTAAAGGCGATGAAAATTTGTTACGGTCAACTGTCAGATCAAATATTCCGCCGAAAAACTGACTCCTTTTGATTTAATTAACACTGTATTAGAACCGCTCAGTTAAAGTCGCGGTAACTAGATTTGTGACGTCAGAGCCACACTGTACTCTGTAAACCTCGCGCTAACAAAGTGACCGCCGCGGAAGTCGTTAATAATGTAGCTGACAGGTACCGTTAACGACAAATTTTGTGACTAGGATCAACTGAGCCGACGTCTATGAAGAAATGACTTTGATCGACTGTCTTTTTATTATTTTGAGATAACGGAACGTTTCTGAACCTGCTCTTACAGCGACAAGTTGCAGGTGTTGATTGACGCGTAGTACTTCGTGCAATATGAGAAAATATTGCATTAATAAAATAATAAGATTCGTCTGCATGTTTGTTTTCCGAAGTTACTGCAAAGAACCTTTTCTCATGGCTTAGCTCATATGTTTCCTGTTCAAAACAATAGTGGTACTTAATTCATTTTTTTACATTGAATATGAATTTCGGTTTCTGTGTGCCTGCAAAGTGGCTGTCATTTATAAACGGATGTTTGAAGTGCGTGACGTAGAAGGCAGAAATATGAGCCCAATAATTTCATAAACACTTATAGTGAAATTATAAATGTCAATCGAATGAGTTTGTGACGCATATCCGTTTAATAATTTCATAATTAATTACCTAATAATCAACTAGATGTATGTGCAGACATATCGATTGTGAACATTAAAAAGCAGCATTAAAAACTGTACTTTGGAAAATAATAAAAGTACACATATTCGTAGTGATTCAAATAACTTAAAGTATAATGATGATAATAAAAAACCTTTGAATTTAAAATAATGACAATATGACAAAGATAATAATAATTATAATGTCAATAGTGAGTAAAGGTGCTAGTTCTGATAAAGATAAAAATAAGATTTTCCAATAAACTAATGATAGTGATAATTGCGACCGTGTCATGACACGTTCGCATTTTATAGTAAACAGTCAAAATCATGGCGTTAAGAGCTAAGCGAACACGCTGAACGGAAGCTCAATATCAGGAATGCGGTACGTGTAAATACCGGAGCCGACCAGTAATACCGCCTTCATGAGAACACCTCT
Organism: Ctena decussata; assembly: GCA_963989385.1. NCBI lineage: Eukaryota > Metazoa > Mollusca > Bivalvia > Lucinida > Lucinidae > Ctena > Ctena decussata. The sequence goes on along the minus strand of OZ022499.1, from coordinate 28,267,214 downwards.
CACAAGATTGTGCATTTATTGCTATTATTGATGCAAAGTGGAAGCACCAACAGCAGACTAGTATACAGGCGGAACCTATACTTCATTCAATATTGATCAGTCAAATCATGATCTTTTAAGCTAAACGAACACGCTGAAAGGAAACTCTCAATCAACAATGTCATGGTGATTTAGACCTACCCTGAGTACCGAAAAACATAAGACGGAAACAAGACACGAACTTCTAAAACGGAACACCGTAAAGTACTAGAGCACAATAACAAGCCTTACTTACATGTATGACGCAAAGTGGAGGTACCAACTGGAGACTCGACTGCAGGGTGACTCACGTAAGCGATGTGACACATCTCATTACAAACATATGGGGTGCAAAGTTAATCCAAAAAAACTTTACACGTTGATACGTGCTTCTCCTCCTGGAAGAAGAAGGATCTACAAACTCAAATAAATGAACTAGCAAATGTTTACAGTTTACGACTTTATTTGGGATCAACATATCTCAGGGTTTACATCAAGGCAATTAGGACTGTAAAAATTTTGCAACGCAATTTATTCTTTGCACTTCTGTACACAAAGGTTACTGCATACGAAACATTGGTTTAACCTAAACGGGAGTACATCATCTATTTTACATCCTCATCTTTAAACTCAGATTTATCAAGTTGAGAAGGTCTAGAGAACAGCAGCTAGTTGGACCTGTAGGCGATGGGGCAACACAACCAGCGGTTATATGCTCGATGAGCTGGAGTGGCTTAGAGGCTCGTTTGGAGCAGACTTATTTCATCCTCTTCTTCAAGATACATTCCCATGCTGTGTAACATGACAAAGATAAATGTCTGACCCCAGAAACAGGACTGATACAGGACTGTTACAAATTAGAGCACCACACAGCTCTTAGTATCGTAGATGTCAGGTCTATAGCGATGCTCCAAAGAATTACCCAAGGACAATTCTCCAATGGAATAGCCCCTCTTTTTCTGTTGAAGCAGTATTATGGCAAAAAACATTCTACCAATAATAAAAGCTAAACGGGCGCCAGCTTTTTGAAAAAGCTAATACATGTACTTATAATAGTTAAAGCTTCCAAATGATAATAATGAAATTAGTTTCCAATATTAAATAATAACAATAGTTATAATAATAAATTGACAAACAATCATTCTAACGTGTGAACAAAATTTAAATCTTTATTATTCGATTTCAGCTAAGAGTCAGCACAATGTCGTAGAAAAATGCAAGTAGAATTCTATTGTGTATATTTGTGTCTCATAAAGAAGCCCATTTTCTTTTGCATTTAGTAGACTTGCATAAACAAAGGACATACAAATGGAAAATTTAATTAAGAAATGTATATTATTAGTATTTCTCAGATTTCAAGCTACACAGAAAATAATAGAAAACAGGAATTACTGTTGTTGAATTCCTGTTTTGTATTACTTTCTGCGTTAGCATAACATATGAGAAATGCTAGTAATGGAACTCCCGCAGACATTACGCTTCATAAGATGCCTATAATACTTGTACTAGCTAAGGATGGACAATGCACCCACGACTTTATTACCTGAAATGTTGAAACGCCTTAACCTATTTCTATAAATAAGGGTATCCAAAAGTTTGAACAAGATGGTTTTATTACCAGTCGATCGGTCAACTGGTACAGTTGGCCCGAATGTATCGTAAATATGGGTAAATTTGTCGGCTCATGCGCTCATGGTCCAAGTATTTTGGATCGTTTCGGTAACTAAGCGAGCGAGCGTCAAGAAGCCTTACACGACAATAGCGCTGTTCTTACTCTTGTCTGAAAGCTTGATAAAAGCCATTACATCTAAACTGATTTATGAAAATTCTTTCATTGATGTTCCTATAAACAAGATAAGAGCGGCGACAAGCAAAAAGGGGAGTTAACGCATATGCTGCCGAAGAGACTATATATAGGGCCCGCGTACTTGTGTTGTTCACAAATATTGTAAGGTATCTTTTTTAAAAGAGGAAGCGATTCCATTCATATTTTGGTCCAGAACAAGTGGCGCTTACAAACAACTAAAATAGGATTTTGGGCCGCGGACTAAAGAAAGTGTGACAAAACTCATTCTTGTATAAAAGTATACAGATAGATAGATGATTATTTTCCTCCATATATGAATAGCAAAAATACAAATACAAATGAAATTACAACAATTATTAGAGTTATAACGTACAATACATATATACAAACAGTATCTCATCCTATATCCAGATATACAAGCGCCATATTTATAGTTTTAGTGTGAATAGTATTTTATTTGTTTAAGCACCAATTTAACATTATTAGATACTATTAGGCAATACAAACGAGAAAACAATATACAAATGGAATTCAGAAAAAAATCACCTGACTTGTTTAAGTCTGTGTTCTAAAATTACAAACGTTATCAAGCAACATGCAAGTGATTTGAAATAGTGTTATGGTGAAATACTACTACTGATGTACAAAAATTTGTTTGGTATCATTCGTCATATTCGTGTTGTTCTACGGGGAATGGAACCTTAAGAATAAACAATTCCTGAAGTGCCAAGTAGACGGTACGCATTTACAAAATTCACAAAAGTATGTAAAGTTAAAGGAAAAATTAATAAATCCATGTCCTTTCTGATAAAAATTATATATTCAAAAACAGTGTAAGAATAGCAAGTAATGCTTTTTTTTTTATCTATCATAGAACCACATTTCACTTTTATAGCACCAAATACGGCGGAAATCATTGGAAAAATGCTGAAAAAAATAACTTTGACATAAATGGTTACTTCAGCAAAATGATATAAAGAACACATGTCGTCTTTAACAGTTTTAGTTTTTGTACTTTGGGATCACTAGTTTATTAAGAGCCATTATGAGAATGTAATTCTGGGGCCGTATTCATAAAGCAACTTAAGTCGTTGCTATGCTGTTGCTAAGGGTAAATTTCTATGTTGGAGATTCCCTACAACTATGAAATTTGCTCTGGAGGAACAGTCTTACAAAGACTGTTCCTCCAGAGCAAATTTCATAGTTGTAGGGAATCTCCTTTATAGAAATTCAGCCTTAGCAACAGCATAGCAACGACTTAAGTGGCTTTATGAATACGGCCCCTGCTTAACATGGTGTTAGGGAGCATGACCAGTGTTGCATTTTTCACCACTGGTCAACCACAGTCGCAATTAAACTGAGTTTGCTTTTTTCTGTTCTCTGGTGACTGGATCTAACGATTCAGATTTTTTTAAAATATCTTTCAATAAAATTTTACTATATACTTTATTGCTGTTCCAAATCAGTCATTTTTATTTGAACCGGTTCAGCTAAACCAAAGCAATAATGTTTACCCATAACTCAAAATACAAGGAAGTCTATTGGGATTGCATACAAGTCACGTTTACTAAAGTTTTGGCACCTAAATGCAATTAGAACATGTGATTGAATCCTTACAAGCAGCCAGATCATGAATGAGCCGCGACACGAGAAAACCAACAAAGTGGTTGTGCGCCCAGCGCAGACTCAGGTCAGCCTGGGCATCTGCTTTAAGGGTAGCCAAGGGTCTAAGCTAGCTCCATGCGGACAGCAAAGACACTGATCAGTCTGGGCGGATGCAAAGGCTAATCTGAATCTGCGCTGGGCGCACAACCACTTTGTTGGTTTTCTTGCTGAAATGCTCTGTCACTTCTCAAGAATGCGGTTCTCATTTTGGGAATTCATGTCAAGAAAGCTGTTTTCCAAGACAAATACTTCAAACGCTTATTAATTCTGGCTTTCTCATGTGATTTCAGTATTTTAAGCATAGTTTGCCGAAAGTTTCAAGTTCTGGTAAACGCGTTGTTGTGTTACCAAACTTATATCACCGGACTGATTTGTTTGCACTCACAAGTATCACGATTCCTGCACGAGAGACATGCTCAGGACAGACAATTTTCAATTTCGGGGAAAATTTAATGAAAAGGAGTCCTCAAAGATTAAGTCACCCCGTCAATTTCCTAAAAGCCTAAAGAAAGAACTAGCTTCTGAGAGACAATTGCTGTAAAATTTGAAAGAACCAAAGCTGAAGAAATCGATGGAAGAATAAGCGAAACCGTAACTGAAATCATTGATAAGCAAGGTTGTTATACATAATAAGTGTTCGATTACAGTGGCGACTCAAGAATGCTGTGGGTTTAATTTCGGGTAATGGCGGAAATTGCCCAGAGGTTGCGATGCAACCAAGTTCGACAGACGTACCAACACGTGCCATAACTGAGACTGAACTAACATGCTTTGTAAACAGCAGCGTACCACACAAGCATATTTATCAAAGACTTTCAATAGCCTAATGTTTACTTTTCATTTCAACTTATCGCAGTTGCTAACATGAAAATGAAATATTGAATGCAATTTTCGCTCTAGCGTTTCATTATAAGAGAACTATCTCTATTTATGCAATATTGAATTTAAGTTACATTTGCTTACCACTCAAAATATTTCCTGCTCGAAACAATCTAGGCATTCATTCTGAATATTCCACTCAATATAAAACTATTAGAATCGGCCCCATTAATTTTAATTCAATCAGGAAGCTGGTCCAAGTGACCCAAGTGATTGTAGAAGCGTCTATCCCAGTACCCATGTATAACAAATATGTGTTTATTCATGACCTTCTTACTAATTTCAGGTTAAATTAAAAGCAATGTTGAATATTTATAACAAAAATGTTCAAAACATTAACATTATCTGGGTTTATAGTGCGATAAATATTAGATACGATTGCACATTCTTTTCAACAATATACCCGGTATGTCATATCAGGACGATGGGAAGGGGATCATGAAGGGCTGTGTGCACTGAGGTACCGTTTATGTTCGGACAGAATCTTGTCTCTAGCTTGATACAAATCCGCGACTCTGTGATCCGAAGTCGGGCAACCACTCGGCCACGCAGATTTTTCATGTAAATACGAGAAAAACGTTGCAAAGTGTCGGCATCACCTTAGTAATATCACCATGTATTGAATCCATAACATACTGAGTCACAGGTCCGGTAGACGGGAGCCTATTAAAAAGGAAGCAAACTTGTCAGAATGAATACATGTAAATTTCACCACTTTCGGAAACGTGTACGAGGAGAGAAAGTAGTACGTCATGTCAAGTTAATTGAATCATCTTTTGTAGGTAAACACATGCACAAAATATAAAAATGTTGATATACAGAATAACTTTCTACTTCGAGCGGCTTGCATACATTTCTATGCCTTAGCCAGCTATATCATGTGTAAGCTAAAACAGCAAGATACGGTTGGGATGTTGTTTCATTGTCTAAAACCTGCTCTCTTCTAAACTTGGATCGTTTGTAGGATGTATATGAAAAAATAGGGGTCAGGAAATAGTACTCTCAAAAGCCTGAGCTCTCAGCCAAGTCCTGATCATGAGCCTGTTTACCTGTGTTATATTTGCCGTAGACTAAGTGCTGTTTAAACATTTTTCGTAAAATAAGTACTGTTTAAACCAACCAGACAATGAAACAGTGCAGATGACAACAAAAGCTTTTCTGACATCCTAAACGGATTTATTAACCCACTGGTCACGACGTTGAATCAATGTTGGTTCAAGGTTGACTCAACGTTGTGTGCCTGCTGGGTTAATTTCTTCTGGTGATGTTCCAATAAATATTATTTGTTGTCTTTTATTCCAAAATAAGGAAAAGTTAAAGACACATTACTGCGGAGAAATGAAGTCTTGCAGACAAAATTACTGCTACATTTAGACGCATACCAGCAAGCTGCTCATTTGTGCCATTAGTTTGATTTAGTGACTACCGAAATAGAAATAATCGACAATCTACTAAATATTTCAGCTCCCATTTCTGTTTTGCCCATTTGACGGTCATTTCATGCTCTCAGTAATGGCAGCAAGGCATAGAACTAGCACCACCTATTAGCCTGTCTCATATACTATCTATCTTGGTGAATCTAATAAGTCATAAGTAAAGACTAGCCAAACGCGCAGCCGATTCGATTACTTAGAGTAAGCATAAGGCTCAAATCCCATCTTATGCGACACCAAATATTGCCTTAAAATAGCCATGGGCACCCTGAATTAACTCTATGCTGTAATGTCTCTATTTCATCAGGAATTCAAGACTTTTGAGAATTGCTTATAAATATTCAGGATGATTAGAACAACGATTCTAAATGATGGAATCAAGTAAATTCTTTTTTGAGTTCCCCTAGTTACATATGTACATGTAAGTTTTAGCGGCTGATACAAAAAATTAAAAGAGCATGCTATTGCTTAATATATAGGGAAACGTTAGTTTTTCGAATTCGAAAGAAAGATACTTTTTTCCTTTCTTTTCGTTTCACGTACAGTTTCACGTGTACTTCTCTGCGACACTGCCTTCGAGATTTATTCTGTAGACCTATCCCAGGCATGAGCTCTTTTATTTTCGGAGACGGAGAACTAGTAAGGTCATATTGAAACACCAATCTATAATACTAAATAAACGAAGTAACGCATAAACTGCAAAATTGGTGGCATTTTCAAGCGTAATTTCTATACTGGTTCTTTCGCATATTGCTATCATTGATAATTTCGGTTAGCGTGTGTTTTAGTTTCACGTAGATTTAAAGAATTTGGGAATTTAATTCGTCTTTCATTTTAAATTCTCCCAAGTATTTTTCTAGAAACTTCGATGTCAACAATGGGTGCATTCGAGTGAAATTATCGTGTACTCGAATACACGTTTTAAATTAATCCGGTCGTTTCGGTTCTGCGTCGTTATATCGGCGCGCTGCTTAGCAAGTCCAAATTTAGCAGGTTCTAATGCAAAAATCCGACCCATAAACGTACGTCATTCCCCATAAATAACGATTTATTTTTGTATTTTTGCTCATATGTCTAAACGGATGAAGAACTAAATCGTCATAGTCCCGACGGCCCTGGCTCGAAACGACCCATTTTCTTCCAGAACGATAGTCAATACGAGTAGCCAATCGAACTCGCCCATTGAAGAATAAAGCTCAACGCACATGGTCTTTCGAAAAGTTGGACGGACACACGGCGCCAAATGTGTGCGGCTATGGTTACGTACCGATGAGCCACTTGGGGAACGTCGTTAGGAGAATTCAAACTGAACTGAACTTTCGAAAAGACAAAAATTAAAAATGTCTTAGGTTAACACACATGCGCCAGGTAAGAAAGGGCATTTTTTTCCAGCGAAGCAGACAAATCAATTTCAATGCAACGAAGCTAAATAAGCCTTTAGTCTTCAGAGGGCTTAAATATTTCCCCCCAAAACGTTCCAAGACCCAATTTTTCCAGAAAAAAAAATACCCAGGACAGATCACATAACCAAGATGGCAAACATTTATTATGGTAAAAAATTTCAAAAATCTTCTCCCCCAGAACCACGCCGGGCCGCGTAGCGCAATCGGTAGGGCACCTGACTCATAAGTCAGAGGTCCTGGGTTCGAAACCCGGTCTGGCCACATACTTTTGTTTCTCCTTCCGCTGATTCAAGAAGGGCAGTTGTCAGTTACTGGCGAAAGTATGTGCACTAAGTACTGGTTAACCGCTTAGGAGGTCTAAGCCTGCCCAGGAATAGTGTGGTTAGGTTAACTGACCGTCCCGACATGACCTTAGCTGTTTACCGTGGACGTTAAGCATCAAATCAACCAATTCTCCCCCAGAACCACAAATCCTATGATCTTGAAACTTAGCATGTCGCATCAAGGACTCAAAAGCTCAACAAAATTTATATAAATGATGACCCTGGGATGACCTTGATCTGTTTTACGGCAAGGTCAACTTTTGAGTCACTTAGGTTTTTCTATAGGAAAAAGTGAAAAAAGTTGATTTTTTAGAAACAATGCAGTCTGCTACCTGAAAGTTTGTAGATGCAGACAACTAATTAGGTAAATGAAGCTTTAGTGAGTATTCATGGTAAGGGTCATATCTTCACCTGGGCCTAAGGCCATTTACATTGAAAAAATAAAACTCGCTTTTTTATATAAACTTGACCATCATGAAATATTTCCGCGCTTGCGCGGGCTCTTTGGTTTAAACTATATTTATTCAAAAAGAAATAATACAATGCATACATGTATATAAACAGTAGACATATAACTAAGCGAAGAAAAGCATACATGCATACTTTGATATATAAAACACTGATGACTAAACATGGATCTGAACGAAAGCCTTCGGCTTATAGAGTTCATTTCCATAATGATAAATAAACACAGCAGCACAAATTTTAAACATGGCATGACATTTTGAATTCATATCGTTCAAATCGGGCTTTTTTATCTAAGAAATATGTATCAAGAAGTCAAAAATATAAGTGTGTAAGCAGTGGAGGGCATAAACCAGTTTGGACCCTATAGACTAGATTGACGGTTACATTAGAATTGATTCTAATTAAACTTGAGTATAAAACTTTACACAGGGCTCAGCATTCTGTCTGCCATCAGGTATATAATACTTCGTTTTATACAATAAACGTAGGTGGGCAGAACCTACCACGTGACAATCCTGCCGGTGTCTATAACATACAAATGGTTTATGCCTACGTTGTATAAGCTACATATTCACAAAGTTACCGAAATCGCAAACACCTGAGAATAAGAGATTGAGGAACAAATAAAAGTGATTACAGTAAGATAAGAAGAAAAGAAGAAAAGAGAAGAAAAGACTGGCTTCTGGTCCTTTAATCCTATCTGCTTCATGGATGCTATGACAAACACTAGTTCAGCGACTCTACTGTCTGACAATGCACAGTTTTGTTTTATTTCCTAGTATTGTCACTGCCTACCGCTGAAAGCGCTTGGTTGCGACAACATATAATTGTACTTGCTTAAATATCATATTATTTACATCAGTTGTAACGTCTTGAAGTCCATTTAAAATTAAAGAAAGGGTAAGTTGGTAGGGTAATACAGAGAGATAGTGTTGTCTGGGTTGAATGTAATTGGGACAAAAAAGGAAATAATGCGTTGTGGTTTCCATTTCTCCACACGAACAGAGAGGGCTGTCTATTAAATTTTTTTGATACAGGTGATGATTGAGATTACTACACTCCAAGCGAAGTCGCGCGTGTAGGACTTGGACTGCGCGACATACTTGTGATTTCTCAAAGTGTTTAGGCGGGTAGCGCTTCGGACCGTTAATTCTATTCTTGAAAGTATGAAGAGAGTGTGCATCTTTGATATCTTGATCTAATGCATTCCAATCCCTCAATGTGGAGGGAAGGAACGAGGAAGAGAAGGTAACTGTGCGGGACGGTGGAATTGAGAAATTGTGAGAATTTCTGAGGGGATAGCGTGCTATTTGCTGTACTCTTAGGGGTATAAGTTGCTGAAGATAGGGTGGAACCAGACCATTAATCATTTTAAAAAGTTGGAAGAGCTTATGTTTGTTTCTACGCTGTTGCAGTGTTTCCCATTTTGTTTCATCATACAGCCTTTGAATGCTGCAGAGTTTTGTGGCACCTGTGACCAAACGAGCAGCCTCTAGCTGTACATTCTCAACGGAACGTTTATTTTCAACCGTACAATTATCCCATAAAATGTTTCCATATTCAAAAAGAGGGCGTATATATGTTTGGTATAGTTTTTGTAGGGAAGATCTGTCAAGCAGAAATTTGTATTGTCTTATGTAACCTAATCTCTTCCATGCTTTGGCTAATATAACTTCAAGATGATGGGTCCACGACGCGTCACTGGAGAGAACAATTCCAAGGTGTTTGTGATGTGTTACCTCGTTAATGTTCGTTCCTCCTAAAGTAAGGACGGGATGATGGGGTTTAGTTCGTTTTTTGCTGACAATAAGGGAAACTGTTTTTGATGCGTTAGAATCAACGAGCCAGGTTTTTGCCCATGCGTAAATGTTTTTAAGGTCAAAGTTAAGTTCAGTAGCTGCAGTCAGAGGACATGTCACGATTTTGAATAAGCTAGTGTCGTCTGCAAATAGTCTAATGTTACTTCTGATGCCCTTAACTATGTCGTTTATATAGATTACAAATAAAATCGGCCCTAAAATAGATCCTTGAGGCACGCCAGCGTTTATGTTTAACCAAGACGAATTACAACCTTTGAAACAAACTCGTTGACGTCTATTACTTAGATAGGATGAGAACCATTCCAGGATTTGATCTGAAAATCCGACGGACTTCAATTTAAACAACAGGCCCTTATGCCACACTTTATCAAACGCTTTGCTGACGTCACAGAATACAACTCTAATTTCTTTACCTTCGTCAAGCGCTTGTAGAAATTTATTATTCAGATAGACTAACTGGTTTATGGTTGAATCTCCACTTTGAAAACCTGACTGATAAGGTGTTATGACGTGATTTTGCTTTAGATAATTATAAATATGTTTGTGCATACAACGTTCCATAAGTTTACCAAGATGACAAAGAAGCGATATAGGTCTGTAATTACCAGGCTGTGATCGACTGTCCTTTTTATGAACTGCTGTTACATTCGCGTCTTTCCAGGAGTCAGGAAATTGCCTTGAACTTAGAGAAAGATTAAACAAGTAACTTAGTGGGGCTAAAAGCTGATTTACTCCTTCTTTGAGAAGTTTTGGAGTAATAAGGTCAGGCCCTGAAGCTTTGTTTGGCTTTAACAAGCTAATAGCATCCTTGACATCATCAACTGAGATATAAATTTCACTTAAGGTAGGATAAGATGGATATTCAAAGATAGGCAATGCAGCATTTGTGTCATCCACAGTGGATTGATTTGCAAAGTGCGTATTTAAAACTTGTGCAATTTCAGTTTCTGTTTCGGCCAAATCATTTTGGGTTTCAAGATATGGTATTGAGTGAGTGTCTTTATTAGATTTCAATAACTTAGAAGTAGTTTTATACCATGAATTTGAGTTTGTAGTGTCTTTGAGTTCGTTAGCAAGTTTTTCGTTATAATGTTGTTTTGCCTCACGTATTTGCTTTGTAACTGAGTTGCGTTTTTGTCTGAATTTAGCCCAGGCTGTTTCAGTTTTAACCCTTTTTGTCGTTTTAAACAGTCGTTTCCGTTGTCTAATTTGTCTTTTAATCTGACTAGTTAGCCATTTTGGTTCATTTGGACGGATTGTTACTATTTTATTTGGAATTGAGGATTTTGCTGAGTTTATAATTGTATCTGTAACTGCATTTACTACTGTATTTAAGTCATCAGAAGAGAAAATTTGGTTCCAATTAGTATCAGTTAGCAGCTGTCTGTACTTAACATAATCTCCTTTATCATAGAGCCATATATGGCGTTTATATGCCTGGTTAAGAGGTTTTCGATAATTCAGGAATAAAACCGTAGGACAATGGTATCTTACTAAATCTGGTATGAAGGGTGAGATTACATCACTGTAGAGAACATTGTTTGGTTTACTTACAAGAATTAGATCAATTAAAGATGAGGAATGTTCTGTGTAATTGGTTGGTTCATCAATGAGCTGATGGAGATTATAAGAACAAGCTATCTGGCGCATTTTATTAAAGGAATTGTCGTTCAGCATATCGCAGTTAAAGTCACCAACGATTACTAGGTCATCAACAGATGAGGTAGACATGTTATCAAATGTTTGTTCAATAAGGTCCCAGTATTCCAATCCTGTATTAGGGGGTCTATAAACTCCACATAGCAAGAATTTGTGGGACTGAAGACTTACTTCGACGCAGATCGCCTCGAGGTCGGCGTACAGTAGGTCCTGTCTTTCAACTGAGGGTATTCCTATTCTGGTATATATCACTACACCGCCTCCTAGTCGACCCAATCGGTCTTTCCTAAATGGAGGATTGAAATTAGGAATACAGATATCATCGTTGCTTGTTCTAGGAGAAAGCCATGTTTCAGTAAAAACAAGAATATCATAGCTTTGCATTTCTACTTCAAGAATACTCATTTTAGGAAGAAGACTTTGGATGTTTAAGTGAATAATGCTAAGGTTGTGACTAGTCAGCAAGGAACAATTTGAAATAGCGGATGAGACTGTGGACGATAATGACTCAGGACCAGGGTTAGGATGCACGTCGCCTGATATAAGCAGTTGCAAGATCACGAGAAAAAGATTGCTGCATAATAATACACTAAAAACTTGATTGTATATGTTATGTTTTCGGTTCTGTTGCGTCCTGGAATAGCCTTTCTGGTAATACCCTGCGCGTAAAGTTTAGTGTTATTTGTAAGGGACAAAGACAAACTATAAGATCTTACAGCATGCTGTGTTAGAATAATAAGTACCAAACTGGCAAACGTCAGACTACGACATGACGATATATGTACACAATTGTCACAGACATACCGATACCGACAACCACTGACGGGGAAGGGGTTGTTAAGCTGTGAGCTATCCCTTTTCATATTGGACTACGGTTTTAATTTCCACACCTCCGCCATCAGATGGCAGTCGCGGCACTTGTCCATGGAGAAGGTACTGTTTATGTACGAGAAAATGGGAGACCAGAAGCACAGATCTTTTCAGACAGAGAAAGAAGTTTAGAATATATAAGAATAGAAAGATAGGTATAAACTGATACATTGTAAGTATCGTAAGTGTAGTCTAACTGACAGTAATTCGGACCTTAATATCTGAGTCGACAAGAGGTAAGTATACTCATGCTGACAGTGATTTGGTTTATACCGAGATTCACTGACTCATCTTTAAATGTAATGATGGACGATGCGTACGGAGTTTGATGGCCTAGATCAAATGTTTAAGAAGCGCTAATGAGAACGGACTGATACCATGTGATATGGGAAGAAGATCCAGTACAAATTTTTGAGTGTACATTTATGACATTACATGTTTGGAGGCTTTGCGTATATCATCTGATGGGAGAAGTTGTTATTAATAATAGAATAGTGATAAAAAAGTATTACATACATAACGTTTCTATTGTTACAGCCATTATGAATTTGGAAATTGTTGATCTGGAGTTATGGAGATAGCTGGCAACTGATTGGGTCAGTCCCTACCGAGTCTATAGCTATCTACATATCATCCATATACATTTACAGTTTTTTTTTTTTAACGATTCAAATATGTAAACTGCGATAGATACTATCATAATTTAAGGCGAGACCTACACTCAAAGAATAGACTAGAAAGGTGATAGGCATCCGTGTTACTGTGCTTGCGAGCGTGCGCCTACTCGTGTGTCTGTACTTTTGTGTGGAGGGGTGGGGGAGGCTTGGTAAGTATGTTAATTACAACATTTTTGGTGTTTGTTGTGCCTAGTTTAGGAAACAAAGGATTCGCAAAATTACCGCAGCATACCGTAAAGTATACTTTTCCACACAATTTGAAGTTTGGCGGGAAGTTGCATGTTGTGCACATTCGACGCATATTTAAGACTCTCGCGAGACATTTTCAGATATTTTCAGATACAGACAGTTTTTGAAATTATTTAATAGTTGCTTCACAAATAAATCGGCACGTGTCTATTCTCCAAAGTAAGCCCTCGGAAAAAAGTAGATAGATGAAATGAATTTGAATAGTATGCAGAATCTCAACCTTCAGTGCGTCCGCTCGGCATATCAGTGAAGAATTGTGCATATTTAGATGGTCAATAAGCGAGTCTTAGGAAAGAGGTAGGACGGTGTAACTATGGAGAAAGCTGTTGTTGATCGAGCCTTTCCCAACCTAGTCTGTAGCAATCTCCACAGCATATATACACAAGCAATCCCACAATAAGGTAAATAAATGAGTCGCGTCACGAGAAACAGGACCCAACAAGACTCTCCACAGTGTAGGCAGGGATCAGTCTACGCACCCTGAAAGCATGATTAAAGTATTATGCCTGCCACAATTCATGGGATACCAAAGAGTCCATAAAAAAAAACAAAAAAAAAAAAAAAAAAACGCGACTATCAAAACGCGGCTGCATGCTCCACGTCGATGCGGGGGCTCAGAATTTTACAGTTTAAAATAGTAGGTTGTTTCGATGTACACTTTGACAAGAGCAAATGTTTTTCTCGCCCACTGTGATACCACGATCTTAACTTCACTGACATACCGAGCAGTCGCAGCAAAATTATTACGGCTGGTGAGACCGTATCAATCCATTTTGTTCGAACCTGCCCTTTGGGCACATAACGTCGAATCAACATTGATTCAACCCTGATTCAACATCGCTGCGTTGAATCAAGGTCGACTCAATGGGAGCTCAACGCTCCCTGCTTGCAGATATATTACGGCTGGTGAGACCGTATCGATCTAATCTGTTCGAACCTGTCAATCGGGGATCACAACGTCGAACCAACACTGATTCAACCTTGATTCAACGTCGTTGCGTTGAATCAAGATTGACTCGATGCCTATTCAACGCTCCCTGGGTGCGCCCTACAGAAAAAAGCTTAGTGTGGCAGTACTTTACAATTCACAATGCAAGGGGGGCAACGAGTACTGTTCAAAATAGTCACTGTAAGGTGGTACCTTAATTTATCAATGCAGTCCGCACATCTGCGCGACCTTAATGGTGCCTAAAGGAGGCCTAAGCCAGCACTGAAGGATTCCTTAGGACAATAATATGCACAGAGATAAAAGAAAAAACAAAACAAAAAGAAAAAACAAACGCGTGGCGCAGATGTGACGGCTGATCTGCAACATATAGAAACTATATATATTTATATATCTTTCCTGCAGGCACACAATGTCGAGTCAGCATTGAATCAACTCGACTCAGTGCCGACTCGCCATTGTGTGCCCAATGGATGATCAAAAATAGGTTGTGACTATCATACAGAATTGAATGTATCTATGGTTTTAGTCTATCTCTTTAGAACAGTCTCATCTGAAGCTGTTCGGAAAGCTTTGTAAGGCTCTTTTGTAGTAGTCTCAATATTTATGCAGTTTACAAGAGTCTTGCCGAAACCGATCAGAAATTTCGTCGATACCTGATTGCAACGCACCCTTTACCAGTCACTATTGTTACTTTCTTCAACGATATTAAATTGAATCAGACGATCAATTATCTAATCTGTATTTAAAAGTTTGCCAGACGATGAAATGGTATTTTATAGCAGAGTTTGCATACTATCTAAACTGATGCTAATTTATAAAAGTTGGCATACTTTGTGCCAATTGCTATACTCCTGGCGTTATTTAAAATTCATTAGGTTTACTATAAAGTCCAGAAATAAGACAAAACTATGAAACGGAAAAAAAGATGATAAACTGCAACCCGAAATATCCGAGGCTTGCATATTTTTGTAAGTGTAGGAACCCATGTTTTTCAAGCATAGCATAGCAAGGTAGCTATTCATTAAGCAAACGAAAAAAATCATAAAAAGTTAACTTTCCTTTTTTTTTTTTTTTTTTTTTTTTGATATTATTCATAATTATCTGTTTCTAGACAGACGGCTATTCCTGCAAGGATGAAGAAGATGTAAGCACAGCGGGCAAACCATTCAAATTCAAATTCAAATTCAAATTCTTTATTACTCTTAGGTTACACATGTATGTAACAACATAAGGAGCAATCTATATGTGCATTTCAAAACAACTTTATGGCGAACATTCATATCTAACCGTTTTATGGATAAAACCTCAACCTAACATCCGATGAAGCTCAAAATAACAATAGTTCATGCGCTTTACTGTGACGTGTCACTGATGAGTATGGAGTTGGAAACTTGAAAGGGTGAAGGGGTGGGGTGGGGTGGGGGAGGGGCAAATTCTACATTCTTCCCAGCAGGCACAGAGCGTCGAGATATCGTTGTGGATATATAACGTTGAATCAGCGTTGATTCATAATTTTTCCAACTTTGTGTGTCGACTTGGAAGTTAGTGGTGTTCTGTCGGCCTCCTAACTTTATAAGAGACACATCACAGTGAAACGCATATACTCGTACAAGAAGTCCACGGTCAACATGATTTTACAAAGTCAGCAGAAACATGAAATTGGGTCAAAGTAAAAATAAGTGTGCCATTCCTGGAGATCATGCCAGGAAATAACTTAATGTCAAAATTTTTGATTGTAGGTATCACAGTTTGAAACACCAGTAGACTAACTATTGTCCATCACAAGGCTATGATCATTTTTGTTTGTTTGTTTGGTTTTGTCGTATGGCTGATTCGTACCTACCGAACAATTCTCAGCTTGCATCGTAATGAGAGTAGTACCAAAGTGTCACGTGGAATTCAAGGGGTATGGTCAAACATAACCACGTTTCATCCTCTGTGTTTTTGCTTTTGTTTAGTTTAATTCTTTTTTCTATTTTTTTGCACGAAACTAAAGACATAAAAGGACAATGCTAAGCGACAGAAGTTATTCATGCAATTTATTGCTAAGCTTATTTTCAATTTTCTGTGAGACAACGGTCTTTTATATCAAGTATGTAGATTGTAGATAAATCTTTTAATCGCTTGTAGAACAATGCGACTGCAGCTGCTACTATTGGATTTTCGTTGCTTTGGAGATGTTAGGCTGTAGACTTGTAGCTGCTATTCTCCCGCATCGTACGGTATCAACGGGAATATGACAGAGGCTTAATTCCGATTGCAGCATTAAAGAGATAACGTTATTGGTAACTCAAATACGTCTAATTAGAATCAAATAATTTCTCCTATGTGAACAATTCAGCGCAATGATACGAACCTAATAGTCTAATAGAAGGATGGAAACTGTTTATTTGTACAATACTAAATTCAGTGTGACAGAAGCCATTCTGTATTTAACTGCTTCAGACTCACTGAGCCCCAAAAGTTTGAAACTAAGGAGATCGGAAGGTCTCGGCTGGCAACCGACATCCCTCTCCGGGCACACCCCGAGGCAGAGCGACCGCAGATATCAGACAGGACACGTCAGCGAGGTCGCTGCTAAAAGCATGCGTCCCTCAGCGAGCAACATCAGCTCCCTGGCCCGAGAAAGAGGACATGCAAGGGCATCAGGAAGGAGATTGTCTTTGGAAGCAAGAACCTCCAACAAGCCAAAATAACCAAAAAAAAGTAGAAGCCAAACACCGCTTAGATTCATCTTGCTATGACAAGTCAGTCTTTGGTTTAGAACAGACAGTTTTACCAGAAATAGGTTCATAATATGCATATAGAGTTTCTCACATAGCTGAGAAGAGATATGAGCCTACAAGTTTAACGTCAGATTTACAAGGCTCTCAGTGATGAACCATGGCAGAACCAAGGGAAGGGGTTGGTCGACCACAACCGGCTAAGTCCCCCCCCCCCACCTCCCTCCCAAGTTATTTTATTAGTGGACGTCCCAAGGCGGCACTTCTATTTTGGTTCTTCTTGGTTGTTTTATGTGTTGCTTGTTGATATTTCTGTTATTGATATATTATTTGTGATGTAAAAGCAAGCCCGGTAACCACCTACATGGGAAATGGCTGTTCACATGGCTGCCGCTGGTGATGTCTTTGGTGGTGACTAATTTTGTGTTGTCTTTTTCCCACATGGCGTCTTGGGTGCGATCTTGGATTGAATTGTGTCAGTTACTGAGAATTTTCCTATAACTTTCTCAATGGCAGACAGAAATTGTGTCACTGCGCTGTTACAGGCTGGTCGCTCAAAGCGGTATGTGGCTGTCTTCATGCAATACTCTGAAGCTCTACACTAGAGCCAAGATTGATCAGCTGTGCACTGGAGTCGCGACAGATCAGCTATTATGGAGTCTCTGAGTATATAAACGCCGCATACGTGCGGTGCTTGTTATGGATAAGTGACCTGGAGCCGTATTGCAAACTCCGTTTAGAACAACAAGATATTATACAAGCTCGTGTCTCCGCGGTAAACATGGTGTTGATACTGAAACTTTCGACCGTTACGTTACAGAACATGTTGTTGAATATTCATTATTAAGTTGATGGTAACACTTTATCTGACCTTTCTGCTGTTCAAGTGGCAATCAAAACAATTTCCAGTCACTTAACATATAACTTACTATAGTAGTGACAGCGACAAATATAGATGGGTACCAATAGCATCTCAAAATGAAGAGGTCGTACAGAAAATGGATCGTAGAGACACGCATAATATATTTTCAGCTTATTTAAATATATCAAACTGGGATTACCAGACGTTTTGAAAAAAAATCTGATGCATATTATTGCATTTAATGTGTCGGCCTGGAAAGTCAGTTTCCGTAAAAGTGTGTTAATAAGCACCCCATCCTTACAGAAAAAGAAAACAAAAAAGCAAGTATCATCCTAACAGATAATCAAATAAAACATTATTGTAACCTGTACGACATGCACATACAATTATAAGAGTATTCAGTAATTATAACATCCGTGACATATAAATTAAAAAAAAGTTTAAACTTATATATTTGTTCATTTTTTATGTATTATCTAGTTATTCAAGCAGGATGGGTCTGACGTCGTCGAGGGAAAAAGTGTAATAAAAATAATAATAGCTTCTGTCAATATCAATTTCAAAACAAAAGTACAAATACATAAAAAAAAACAGGACTGTTTTGCAAGTCAAATATCGTTCAAGTCAAATATCTCAAATAATCAACATAGCTGCTTATTTATGTTGATACTGGGCATCTCAATACAATAACGATTTAACGAAAATATAGTCCAAACACTAGTCCTCTAAACATTAGATTGGTTAGGATTTCTTATAGAGAATACCATGTCCGTTTCTTTTGATATCAAGTTTATCAGCCAGGACCAGAAACAGTGTAGGAATGGCGAGGCTTGCCGAGACAGTCCGACGTGTTTCCGGTCGAGCCAGATAAACTTAATATCAAAAGACACTTACATGGTTTTCTATTTATCGTGCATCATTTGATGAATATAAGACGTAAAAAGCTTCAAATAAATAGTAAGCAAATACAGGTCTGTTAGAACTTGCTGACGTCGTGAATGCGTTATGACGTAAGTCGATGACGTCATTCAACCAATCGAAAGTTGTTATCACGGCCAACGTCAGTATATAGCTTGTCGTCTTCAGAGATCGCTTCTAAATATATTGCCCGAAATCATTCGCGCACGCGCAGTTCTAAAGTGATATGATGTCACATTATGTTGTCCTACTCCTGTAAGCAGGTGTGAGTTTGCAGCTGATGTTTGATAACTTTTGTGTGCAGAGTGTGTCGTGCTTTTCGTTCGTGGTCCTTCCAAGGTATCTGCGTTTGTTTATTTATCAATAATACACTAATCAAAAAATTTGAAGGAGCAGTTGATAATTTCCCATAGACATTCCTATTATATATACCGAGTTCAACGATCCACAGATTCGACCACCAATGGCCGAGAATTTCCCATTCTTTTGTAGCATTTTGAAGAAGGATCGCAGATTAAGACAACAAGAAAGTAAAAAGAACTGAGGCCCTTTTCATTTCCATGGAACCAATTTTCGAATTTTCTGAAATTTAGGCATTTTTCTAGAACTCGATAAAATCTCATGAACTTGAGTTTAAAACTGATGCTTTCAAACGGGTCGATTTGTAAGGCATTCAGTTTCATAAACAAAATGGTCGTTTTCAATTGTGGTTGAAATTTTTTTAATTTTCATCTGTTTGAAAAAGTACAAGGTTTTTTTTACCAAAATTCCATTTTTTACAAAAATCAGTTGATGGACAGGGGCAGGATAGATACTGGGTCAAAATTTGTGCTGTAAGTATCTTCGAGCCTCTTAAAAAATTTGCAAATTGATTGAAAATTCTGTGTCTTCTTCGATTGAAAGTAAATGACTCTCAAAGTGGGGATGCGTTCATCTATGGAAAAATCATTAGGTGCTCCTTTAAATATTTTGAGTAGTGTATCTGGCTTTTATACTTTAATTTATGATGATTATTCTGTTTTCATAACTGCATTGCTTTCGCGAAATAAACGTGATCATCGCGCTTCTGTTGCGAAGCTGATCAGATTGTACGGACACGCACAAGCTACAAGGCACCATTGTTCGCTATACGACCAAAAACTTACAACATTTTGCTACTGACCTTTGTCTGCTGAAGGTAATAGATCAAGAATTGCTGCTTTCAGGGAACCGGATATTTAGAGTGATTGCCACTTCAACCGCGTCAGTGGGAAATTACATTATGGAAATTTACAAGGAAATAAGAACACATTCTCAGTAATGTTCCGAATTGTTCTTACAATATGAGCCGCGACAGTTAAAACCAACAAAGTGGTTGTGCGCCCAGCGCAGACTCAGATCAGTCTGGGCATCCGCCCAGTCTGATCAGAGCCTTCGCTGTCCGCATGGAGGTAGCTTTGACAATTGGCTACCCTTTAAGCACATAACGAAGACTCTGATCAGACTGGGCGGATGCTCAAGCTGATCTGAGTCTGCGCTGGGTGCACAACCAGTTTGTTGGTTTTCTCGTGTCGTGTCTTTCTAGGAAACACTATGCGTATACATTTTGTTCCAACTGTTTTTACGCTCACAACAGACACACACACACAACTTTTATCTCTGTCTGACTGTCTGTATGTATGTCTATCTAACCGAGGGAGGCCATTATGTGTGTTTTGCATGGCGTGAGCTCAGACCTGTTCATTCATTTAGTTTATTCGTTTTCTGTTTAAATAATACAAGACGTAGAGTCGTTCAGTACAAAAAAAAACCTGCAATAAATTAAAGTTAAAGAAATGATTTAAAAGATGCCCTACTTCAGCCTCTTTTGGATAAAGGATTGTTTTACTGTTTAGCAAATTCAACAAAAGTTTTACAATAATACGTCTCATTAATGCAACATTTCATATTTACTGTCTCCCGCTATGATTGACGTAGTTTGCATCATTGTCTTTTTCATTAATGAGCATTATAGCAGCACTGATTTATGAATGAAACATTATGATTGCAGATATATGGGTATAATGTGCTTTTTTATACAAAATATAAAGTTTTGATTTTAAAATATATACTCCATTGGCTTTCTTTTTATTTTAAATATTCCTAGTTTTCAACAGCATCGTCACAATCTGGCCATCTAGTGTAATTTCTTTTATAAGACCTCTGTTAGCCTGAAATATAGAGTTCCACTGAAGCCGTTGCGAAGGGGCGTGGGGATAAAAAGTTTACAAAATTACAAGACAACACTGCTGCCCATGCACAGCCTCAATTAAATCGAGTATGCTATTTTCGTCTCTTTGATGTGTTCCTCTTCCAGAGGTAGTTGTTGATACATGCTGTTTCTCCGAAATTCGACACTGCACCAGATCATATGCTTCTTGGTGATGCTTCTGTTCAAGCAAGTTTCAATTTCCCTACACTTTTTTTTCAAGGTTTTCTGAACCCTCAACTTCCCTTTGATTCTTTCGACCCTTTGGTTTCATACAGCCTCTTATTTAAATCCTTCTTCTCATCACACACGTTTAGAAATATTTTGTGATTTGGGATCTCTCACAGCGACGTTCATTCCAAAGGATTTCAAGGAGAAGAACTATATAAGCATTTTGTTTCCGTTCGTATCCTTATATAGATTTTGTCACAACATATGTTGTACATAGATTTTCCGAAATAAAATATGGTTTAAACCAAAGGATTTCACTGTCTATATCAGTCGCTGCTAGATTGTATGTTGTAATCATGGTACCTATGCCCATTTTATCATCCCTCAAACCGAAGAATGGTGAAACTTTGCCTATTGTTGTTTGAACTGTGCGTGTCACATCCGGCCACCATAGTTTCTCAAGGTCAAAGCTTTTTCTCGGCTGGATTCTCTTATAACTATTCTTCAAAAGAATTTGGAAGGACGCCGTCATCACCAGTTTATGGTCACTTCCTATGTGTGTAAACAGAAAAGCTTCTTGTCATAGGGATATTGACTCCCGATCGAAACCACTTTCTCACGAAGATAGTCGGTGCAGTCGTGGTGCTAAATAATATTTCATTAATTATAGGTAGATGGTTGACATGTGGCTCAACAGCCCTTTCGACAATATTTGAAAAATATCTGGCCATTGGAAGGGGAATTCCGAGAGGCTGTGTGCAGTGGAACTCTGACACGGTTCAAAAGAATTCCGCCTATAGTGAGAGTCGAACCCGTATCGTTTAAACAGACCAAAGCCAAACCACTGAGAGGCCGGGACTTCTTGTCCTTATAATAACAATACATGTGTTATAAAGAGATAAAGAGAAAAGTAACATAATGCAGGACACCGAATCCTATTACCACCTCGTCATTGTGCAAGACGCCGCATGTCATACCTAAACTGCTGGATTCTTTATACTTTCGCAAATTTTCATTGTGGGAACCTTACTATCACGAAATAGCAATGCGACCACGGAAAACTGATCAACCTGTGCAGATCTCTAAGCTTACCTGAGTCTTTTATAATGGCACATGAGTACACCTTATTCATAGACCAGTTTTCACAAAATTATATTGACACACAAATATTCTACATTAACCTGTTGAAAACAAATTGATTCTTCTACCTGGCTCTTTGGCCAGTCCATTGCCAATGTAAGGGGTGTCAGGTTCAATTTATTTTTATTCATTTATCTTCTGTAAAATCAAATATTTAAGACAAACAGAGTAGACTCTGAACAGACGCCATGTTTGTGGCGCCTGATCTGGGGCTTCACTGTTTGCCAATGTCCCTTTTTATGGGTCTCCAGACAGAACTGGGTTAACGTACGATTTAACAGTGTTACTTGAATGTGCTCGAGATGCAGTGCTTTCAGGTCATCTGATATCATGATGCCTGTTTTATTAGTTTTCCTGAATGACATGTGTCAGGAACAGAAAGTCCTTCTCCGCACTGGAGACAAACAGGTGACAACTTAAACTGGGTCACCATGAACAGGCATGCATTTTTTGTTATCACAGTTTTTGGCGAGTTATTCTCAAACGAACGCTGGTAAAATAAAGAACTATTTCCAAAAGCATATATTATATTAAAGAACACAAACTGATCACTGTTTGAAGAGCATTCCTTATTTAGAACTTTTTTTATTCAAAGTTTCAAAACAGCAGTCTAGCTTTTCAGTTTAAAGTGTTCATAACTGTGAAAACGTTAACAATCCCAACGCCCCGGTAGCGTGGTACTAAATGTCTGGAATATTGCTAACTTCTGTCAAATTCATTTAAAAAAGATATTGCGATTGAAGCCTCGTTCACACGACCAAAGTTACTTTGTCACAGAAACTGTAACAAAGAAAGTTTGGCAAAAATGTGGCATAGAATCTTTGTTACATGTAAATAAACTTTGGCAATGAAATATTTGCTGCCGTGTTTACACGAACAAAGAATTCTCGTCAAAGTTACCTGGACAAACAAACTTTGCTCGTGTGAACGGCCAACTGTGCCGCATTTTCATTGTTAAATATACTTTGTTCAAAATCAAACTGATTTGATTATGAGCACAGTTTTCTGTGTTCATCTCCATAGCTAGTTTCTTTGTTACATATTCTATGGCAACTTTTCTGTTCACACGGACAAATTCTGTTTGTCATAGAAACTTTATCATATAAATTTGGCAATGAAAATGTGGCATATTTTTCCATTCACATGAGCAATTTTTTTCTATGCCAAACATTCTTTATCACAAAAACTTTGCCCGTGTAAACGAGGCTTTACTATTTATCCTGTGCATTGGGAAACGTAAATTTTCGAGTTTACTAAAGTAGCTATGCCGAACGTGCCGACAGTGTGCCTGTAAAAGAAAATGTGCTGTTCCGTTTTGCCGTTGTATGCTTCAACATTACCGCTCATTCGGTACCTTGAGTATCATTTTCTTCGCTTATCAGGCGGAGTTTATTTTTCCTTTCCAAAACAATCCGAAAGATATTTTCGGGATTGTTTCGGAAGGGAAAATCCCTTTTAATGGCAGAATTTCATAAGCCCATTCAGATTGTTGGAATTATCTAAGAGAGGGAAAAGCCCCGCTTTATAGCCAAATAAATACTGAAGCTTGCGCTTTTAGGTTGTAATTGTAACCAGTATCCGGAACGACATCACTGTTTTTTACAACACACGTAAAAGATTGGTAAACAAAATGGCGCCGTCTGCTTAAATTTTAGAAGTAATTTTCGTCTGACTTCGATACGCAATTTTTTAAACAGGTCTGTGCTGGAAGTCACGGCTGAAACATTGAAATAGCTTTCTTTATTCGTCCTCGCGGCTAAAGCTTTGAAATAGCCTTTCTTGACAAAAAAAAGTCAGAAAAGAATAGAAAAAACAACGGACAAATGGAAATCTTCATATAATATCACAAAACATTATTTTGCTTTTTTTCGTTTTATTAATAGACTGGAAATGTAGAAGCCAGCTAAGAGTGGCAACACATAGTAGTTGACCCTGTTTGACGGCTTGTTTATCCCAGAAACATGTTGACAGATGTACTTAATGATTCTCAAATCTACGTGATTGTTGAACTTTCTTGTCGTTAAATAGGCAGTCAAATTAATTTCCGGTCACTTCATACAGTGGTGCCTGCTTTATTATTGACATTGAATAGAACAATTTAGACGCTGGCCAAACAGAGAAAAAAATCAGATAGTATAACAACATGCAATATCCATCTGGTCGAGGGGTTAGAAGCAGTTAGCTAGTGCGGAATGGCACAGTTTCGAATCCTGAGTTGGCCAGCCAACGATTGAAAAACTCTTTATGTTAATCCAGCAGTAAATGGGTAGCGAATCGAATCAGGAAAGGTTAAAGGCAGTAAAAGGAGGAAGATTGGCTGTGTCTTTGCTGTGCCAAAGATACGAGGGGCCTCTAAGGCTCACTATCCCTTCGACCACAAGGCTATGAGAAACCTTTTTTATATCCACAGCTGGAAAGGCTGACAACTTTATTTTTGCAGAAATATGATCTGCAGTTGTCATAATTCTAGTTTCATCTATGCTTCCAAAGTACCATCCTGACAGAATAATTCCACCGTAAGCGCAGCTATTATAATGCCTCTTCTTCACGTCACGGCTATAATGGCGCTAGCCCCCATGCGACGGGTTTCTTTTTTTTTCTTTCTTTCTATCTTTACTGTCTCGGTCAATCATGACCATGATGACAGGTTTCTGTGTGGCGCATAAGTTGTCACAAAAAAAAAAAAATAAATAAATAAATAAATAAATGAATTTGTGACAAAGCCACCAGCAGGTTAAAACTATTTACAAGAAGTCCTCAGGGGCAGGCATTCCATGCCTAACCCCTGCCCTACCCTAGGATATTAAAGTTTGGCCTTAAACCCATCAACTGTCTCCGAAGAGACAGCTTCGGTTGTAAGGCCATTCCAAGTTGCAATTGTCCTGGGGAAAAAGGAATTCTTAAAACCGTCCGTGTAAGCGTTTGGACGGTGGTACTGGAGTGGGTGGGACCTAGTTCTCCTGCTCCCTTCACCAACCTCAGATAGGTACTTTTCTGACAGTTCGTACATCTCGTGTTACACAAAAGCGGTAAATATTTCTGAGTAATAGCTATGCTGGCAGCATTTTATCATAAACATTTATCTAGTGTTTTGTTCTCAACCCAAGTCAGCTACGTATTAACGTATGGGAATTTCATCTGTAAAAGAGAGTTTGGCTGCAGTTAGACAAATATGTCAGTAGTAAAAATCTTTTGGAAAAGATATTTCAGTGAAAACAAAAAGTGTTGCTCCAACAGTAATCTGTATTTTGACAAAATACTTTATTTTCAATATACTTTCGAATTGAATTGTATATAGTAGAATGCAATAGCAGACTGGGAGCTGATTGACGTTAAAACTCTCAAGTCTTTGTGACTGTGACGGCATTGTACGAATATACCGAGTATTTTTATTTACATATCTAGACGTTTCATGCATAGAATTTCATGGTTATATTTCGAACGCATTTATTGATATCATCTTAGCATACTAAGATAATGGTGAAACTGAAAGGCAGATAAAAATAAATACAAGTCGTAACGAAATGACAAATAAGTTTAATCAAAAGGGTCTGTCAGAAATATAAAACTTTATTGAAGTACTTTTTTACCGTTAAGTCCTATTTTGTGTTACGGACGTCTTCGGGCAATGCACTCGACAGGCTCTCAAATGCCTACATAATTCTCTATTTTGCTCTTACAGATTTGATCACTCAAAGCTCAGTACTTTCCAGCATTAGCAAGAAACAAAGCCCTGAAGCGGAGGCGAGGGTGCATCTTCTTTTCCAGCTTATTGCCTGCAAGTCAAACGTTCAAATATATCCGTTAGCTTTAGATTAAGTTTTTCTTTTCTTTTTTGATCAAATATCTTCTTCACGTGAGCACTAGATGTTGGCTTTAGAGGTTGCTGCTGTCAGAGAGTGGTTTTTCCCCTCCCCCCCCCCCCCCGAAAAATGGCTATAGGAAGGACGGCTATATAGTGGATTGTCCGGACCTCATAGAGCCACTTTTCCCCCATAGTCCTTTTTCCCCCACCGGGAAATTGGCTATTAGTGAATTTGGTATGGCTATTGTTATTTTGCGGAACGGAATGAAACGGGACGGAATGGAACAGAGACATTTTACGGAATTAATCGCATAAGAAATGTATTAGTATTTCAAGGGAGGTAACAAAGTGTTTAATTAAAAAAATCAATATGTAAATTTAACTACCATATTTTTATAATAATCAATAATTATTTATGTAAGGAACAAACAGAGTGTGATTTTTTTTCATCGCAGTTATTTATATACGTACACATACCCATGCAAGCTTACAGGAAGATGCACAAACGGGTGCTTTGTCTAGTCTTTTTGATTCAGTAGGGAGTTTATTACATTGAAAATCATAATCGGACGTGTGGACCAATTGGCGTCGAGCCCACGACTCCTGCATGAAAGGCGAACACTAGTCCAGGCACTCCGCTGCGCGCACGCACAGATGAACGCTTGTATAATCACAAAATTATACAAATTATTCACACAACCACTTACACTCATATTCGTTCGTGGCTAACATGGAAAACCTGTTTTCCCCAAAAGGAAAAATTAGACTGATGGACACATGCATGCGGTCCTAGCATTTGTTATCCATTGATATTTTACGTACAGATACTTATGTTTCTGTTTCACTTATGAACCTCACTATGATAATTGGAGAAGGAGCAAATTCCACTATGTAGCGTGTTTTCCTGCAATCATATGACCAGGGGGAAAATCCACTATAGAGGGGAAAAACGGCTATGCAAAAACACGTATAGTAGATTTTCCCCGGGGAAAATTGGCTATATAGTCATATTTCCGGGGGGAAATTCTACTATATAGCCATTTTTCCGGTGGGAAATTCTACTATGGAAAAATCATAGTCATTTTTCCGGGGGAAAAACTACTAGGGGGGAAAAGCTACTCTCTGACAGCTGCCAATACCTTGTGTTTTAAGTACACGATATTGAGAGTAATTGCCTCTTCAAGAACCGCCACGAAAATTAACGTTTTGGTAATGAACAAGAAAAGAGCATTAATCACAATGTTACGGTGAGCCAAGGAGAAGACGATTTTGTCATGACAATTTGAACGATTTAAGATTAAACGTTGAATTGTCTAGATAATTATATTTTCGTCAACTTGGTGTCGGTGCCTATATGGATCACAAGCTGCTAAGTGATACATGGCAACACGCTTACTTTAATTAGAATATAGAGATAATCTTTAGTATATAGATATATCTTTCTATGTTGACCTCATTAAGGAATTACAAGTGCGGCTTATAAGCCTTCTGTTGTCTTTTTGACACACTTGGAACAGAATTGAAAAATCAAATATCAGACATTTGTTATTCTTTTTGTTTGTGCCTTCCCTTCTTTTTCAGTGTACTTCGTAAACGGATTGCTGTGAGAAGAGTACTCAAATCTAGACATAGTCCACTCTACTGGCCTTTATTATGTTACGTCGGTTTCTAAGTTGACATTGTC
Organism: Ctena decussata; assembly: GCA_963989385.1. Taxonomy (NCBI): domain Eukaryota; kingdom Metazoa; phylum Mollusca; class Bivalvia; order Lucinida; family Lucinidae; genus Ctena; species Ctena decussata. The sequence goes on along the minus strand of OZ022499.1, from coordinate 28,239,464 downwards.
GCTAAACTAAGTGACACGCATAGGCTTTTATGTGTTGTGTCACAGGATAACTGAAATAAGTCTGTCTGTAATGCAAAATGTTTATACAATATATGGAATGCAAGTCAGTCATTAGATGTAAACTTTTCTTTTATTTCTAAAATTTTCAATCTGATATCCACCATAGTCTGATCAAACACGCATACATATGAACACAATTTCAAAGCAACATATGTTACTTTTACGGAGTGATTGATATGCTTTGGTGTGATGTACATATGTTTTTACTTTCATAGTCAGATATATGTGCATTTTGTTTGCGATGAGGACTATTGCTCTGCAACGTAGAAGGATTTAATTAGTTGAGTTACAATAATGTTGTTGCGGCAGAAACACTCGCTGAACTTGAGATGTCCCATAACCAGCACAGGTCTCAGTGCCATTCTTATGATAATAAAATCATAAATGAACTTGATTTATTGGCATCTTGACCTTGAAAACAAGCTCTAAGTCCCCAAAATCTTTTCAGCTGAGTAACTTCTCCTTTTTACATACTCGATCAAATTTGGTCAAAATCTGACAGTAATTTCAGGAGAAATTAAACAATTAATACCTCATGTGACCTTGGAAATAGTATTAAGGTCACTAAAGCCTAATCATCCCGTTGGCTTGTGCGAATGATATATCTATGCAAGTGTCGTGTCTGTCGAAAACCCACCTACTGGCATATTGAATTTTAGGGAACATTTGATATCAAAAACCATATTTTGACAATCCTGTTTAACTGTTTTGATTGTCCCACTGATACATACATGCATGTATGGGGGAATTCCCTCCGATGGTTCAAGAGACATCATAGTTTATTTAAAATAATAATAATCTAAATGAAAGCGGCCAAAGTACCCAAATCATGAGTCCGAACTCGTAAGTCATTTTAACATTGACAATTCTGGAATAGTCTAATACTTCCCTGAAAATAATGTCAAGTTCGCCGAAATCTAGGTTCGAGTCGGGTAACTTTGGACAGCGGGTAAATGCGGACGTACTGTTGCAAACAGTGAAAATGCAGATGAGGCAGCTTATAATGAGCCGTCTCATTAGGAGTTTCACTGTTTGCCCAGTTAATTTTGTTTGAATTCCAAACAACTGATATATAAAGGAAAGAATGTCAATGTCTAAATTTACCTGCTGTCAAACTTTACCCGACTTGACCTTAGCAATACATCTACTGGTTCAAGAGACATCGTCTGGACAAGAAATGATAAACCGACTCCGACTTCGAACCAAAAACAAATGTGTCCCTCCCATCTGTCTCTACATCTTTAATGGGGAGCCACAATTTACTTTTAAAGTTTATGTTCTATGAATCGATGGTGTTCGGCATTCGGTACATTTTGTTGCTACGTTTGCTTTTAATAAACTGCAAAAGCTAGTCCAAAACGACAACCGGTTTGATAAGACTGACTTTGTCAAACCTCGGGCGATAATACGAACTTACTTAGGGAGAAAAACTTCAACTATATATTCATTGAAATAAACTCCACATTTAAACGATCCTTACAAGACCATCCTAAGACTCCTGACTGAAACTCTCAGCTAAAATATCGCCCAGCGACACACTTTGTATGACACTGATTGACACATTTCTCACAAAAAGGTCAGCTATACGTTTTGTAATTGAGCCGCGACACGACAAAACCAACAAAGTGGTTGTGCGCCCAGCGCAGAGTCTGATCAGCCTGGGCATCCGCCCAGTCTGATCAGAGTCTTCGCTGTCCGCATGGAGGTAGCTTAGATCCTTAGTTACACTTTGAACACTTAATAAAGAGTCTGATTAAACTTGGTGGATGCCCAGGCTGATCTGTATCTGCGCTGGGCGCCCAACCACTTTGTTGGTTTTCTCGTGTCGTAGCTCAATTGTACTGTTATAACGTAAGTAGTCCGTATAATTGTTTGACAAGTCAGTCTGACCCTCATTTGAGAGAACCTGTCAATCTACACATGTCTCAGGAAGTCCGAATGCACCATACTAATTAATTGTCGAGACTTTCAATCTGAAAACGGCATTTTTCATTGAAGTTTTTCTGTTGCCTACATTAGTGTACTCTACGTTACCATTTTCTCTTAAGAATTAAATGAAGCTGTAATCGTTAAATGCAAATGTGGATATCAGTTTGATTACTTCTACAATGAAATGCATGATGAGCCTAACGAAAGTTGCCAAGGCCTAATGTAATGATAAAGGATTGCTTTGGGTTACAGTGCTCTAGGAAAAACTCATATAATGTCAAATCGTTTTAAAAAGAGCTTACAATGCACTTCGCATTCTTTCAACTTTTCAAAGACGACCTGTTTCCTTTTCAAATAAAGCAGCAGGGAATGCTTCTTTTTATATGTACAATACAAGGAAGCCAGGACATTGTTTAATGTAGTAAGGTTACCTTTCCAAATAAACCGTTTGAAAGTCGGTAGTGCTAATAAACCACACTGACTTTGCACAAACACCGAACAACTTCTCTTTTTTTCAAGATTACAAAAGATTACAACATATATAATACTGGTAAAATACATATTTTCTTCATCACAGAGATAAAACTATTTGCTACACCATTTGAAAATTGCGAGGGAATATTCTGGTGTCCTGATTGTCATGGAAATGTATAGCATAAATATTTATTATCGCTATATCTTAATATATTTAGTCAATAAAAGTTTCGCATTTGCCTAGAGGTGGCACTGTGAACTAAATAAAACAGAGGTCTAGGTTCAGGTTCGAGCAGATTCTTGATTCTTTTTAGGCCTTTTGAATAATCTGATGCAGTGGCATAATCACAAACGGGCAGAAATGAGGATAAAAAAATAAAAAAATCTGAAGCATCCCCTTTGTAGTCTTTGCTGAGGAATGGAGACTATAAAGAGTAAGTGTGATCTTCATCTTTGGGGTAGATGTACCTGATACTACGGAGTCCTGTTGAAGAGGCAACTTGTAATTATACGTGTAATATTTTTTCGGAAAACATCTGAAAACTGACAGGCCAGTCGAAGCTAAAATAAATAGAACTACGCCACAATTGCGTAATATCTTTTATACCACAGACTTCTGACAGGCGGAGACAGAGGCCTGACTTGTGCGGCATAAATACATCTTTGCGAACAACCCAAACCCTGTTTTATTGTTGCTTCATCGCGTATACATTTCCGGACTGTATAGATATCTACTGTTCATGATATACCATACCACATAGTCATTAATAAAATCCGCGATTCTAACAGTTTGTTTGTATTAATTGAAATGTAATTAAAATATTTATTATAAACAGTAGGCCAGAAATTATTTATGTAAAGGTCGCCATGAAGTAGAATGAGCCGCGACACGACAAAACCAACATAGTGGCTGTGCGTCCAGCGCAGTCTCAGATCAGCCTGGGCATCCGCCCAGTCTGGTCAGAGTCTTCTTTGTTCTCGTGGAGGCAGCATAGACCCTTAGCTACCCTTTAAGCGTTTAGCAAAGAGTCTGATCCGACTGCCTGGGTGCCAAGGCTGATCTGAGTCTGCGCTGGGCGCACAACCACTTTGTTGGTTTTCTCATGCCGCGGCTCAATTCTGATAGAGGCTGTTTACATCTGTATCGATCATATTTTTGAATCCTTTTCTGACAGATTATTAAATGGCTATTTAGTCTCAATACCACAATCAATTTTCTCACTTCTTTTGCATTTTGTAGCCGATGAATCGCGTCAAGTAAGTTTGTTTCCTCACCAATACTCGTTTCCTCACCAATACGAACAGCAAAAATTCCAAAGCAATGTAACGTCTGAAAACGAAGTCTCTAGGCCTGCCCGAAAAAAACTAAGCTCACGTGCAAAGATGTGTGCTAGGCGTTCACTTATCTAAAAAGGTGAATCTCTGTTGGGCAAGTTATCTTTAAGCAGGCAAATGGAAATTTTTATAAGGAAAGGCGTAGGCCCATTCCGTTTTACATTTGCCACATGGAATTTAATCCATGGATTGAGAGTTTGTGCCAGTGGCATATATGACACTCCAGTGTAACATCTTTAAAATATTGGGAAGGCAGGGTTGGGCGAAGATATCGTGAAACGTTTTGCATTTGGGCGTCCTATATATATTGGCTTAAAAGAAGGCAACGGCCTACTGTGCTTGCAGTAAGTGCGGCTGGGGCTGTTTGGGTATTTTTTTTATCTCGTCTAGCCTATCTCTTGGTACGATTCCCCCTCTCTCTCTTTCTTGGAATTGGCTCGATATACACTGAACTACTGTCTCAAAGGGCCGTTAAACCAAATACAACCAACCGACCAACTTACAAACGCAGCGGCTTCAGATTTGCCCGACCACGAAGGTGTATGCAAAAGCAAAAGACAGACCATCAGTTGAAGACACATTTCAGATGACATATAACACCCTAATGACCGATTCTTAGAATCTGCAAATTATAAGGAATCAGCAGGGGTCCTTAAGAGCGCCACAGTGAAGAGATTTCGTGACACTTATAGTCCCTTTGATAAGAGTATCCTTTGATGTGCAGATGATAATGAGGGGCCTGTTTCACAGATGGGCACCTGAAAAATGTGTCTTTAAGAAAATTGATAAAATAACATACGACTAACTCAGTTCATGTCTTCTTTCGTATACTGATGAGACAAATTTAAAGGTATAAAAACTAAGTTTATGTCCTCTTTCTTATACTGATGAAACCAGTTATCAGGTATAAAGAGATGAGTTTCCAGTTTCCCTTCATTGTTATACCAGGGATCCAAAAAGACCTTTGAATGTCATCTTAAAAACTAAGGGATCTGCGTACTGTGACAATAGCAGATGTTGTCCAAAGAAACAGGGGTCGTATTCATAAAACGACTTAAGTGGTTGCTATGCTGTTGCTAAGGCTGAATTTCTTTGAAGGAGATTCCCTACAACTATGAAATTCGCTCTGGAGGAACAGTCTTACAAAGACTGTTCCTCCAGACCAAATTTCATATTTGTAGGGAATCTCCTTTATAGATATTTAGCCTTAGCAACCGCATAGCAACGACTTAAGTGGCTTTATGAATACGACCCCAGGTCTTATTGTATTGGGGCAATAGCCAAAAACATTTATACTGAAGGGAAACTGGAAACACACATCTCTGTAATACCAGGGCCCGAGGTTATAAAACTTTTTTCATGCTCAGCTGAGTTGAGCATAAAATTTTACCTGCTAATAAATAGCAACTTACTGATAATTACGGTTGTTTTCTTGCTCAGTTTGGCTGAGTATGACATTTTCTCTGTTTATGAATATGAAAATGCCAACATTAGTTGGCATTTTCATATTTATCAGCAGAGAAAATTTCATGCTCAGCTGAGTTGAGCACGAAAAATGTTTTATAACCTCGAGGCCTGGGATCTTAAGAGACCTTTGAATATGAGCTTGAGAAGTAAGGGATCTGTGTACTGTGGCAATAGCAGATGTTGTCCAAAGAAACTGAATTATCAGACAATCATATTTACAAAAACTATTTGCTCCGTTTTAAGCAAATATTTCTTCTTCGTTATCCTCATATTAATGAAAATTTGATTACAGGATTAATTGAAATACACATGTTGTTAGGATTGTTAATTAACTAATATTAGAAATCAAATCCAGAGACGCCGAGAAAAGATACTTTAATCAAAGTGTTTGTGTTTCCAAAACAACATGTGCAATATCACTTTGTGATGATGTGACGAATAAAACAATAAAAATCGTTTTTGCTTTTCATAAGAATTGAAATTTGATTCATCGTGTGATGAAGCCAGTGGCGGAGCTAAAATTCCATAAAGCGCGAAGCGCTTCTTGTAGAATTTTAGCAACGAACACTCGCTTCTTCACACGATGAACGCTGAAAAAAATCAAATTTTTATTCTTATATTTAAATTTTATTTTAGACCCTTCCTGTGCTGTTTTTGTGGTAATTTAATGTTAAATATGCAAAATATGCGTTGAAGAAAAGACAGAAACGACGTATTCGGCCATTAGCCTACGTTAAACAGCCATCGCCATAATGTGGCGTCAATCGAACGATACATGGACCAACCAAGACGTTTGTTTACCTTAGACGTCGCTTGACGACAACGTCACATGATCAACTGTCCTTTATCGGTGTATGAAGCCAGTTGCTCTATACGGTTCACCTATGGGAAGTAAGTAGCAAGTGTAAATATTTCTATTTACATAAGAACTTGGTATTTAACATCGAATTTTTCTATACGTCGTTCCCAATGTACCGTTTATTACCCAGTAACCATCTCTGTAAATAGAACGCAACAAATGGCGTAAGAGAACGAACGAAGTGTGTTTGCAAATGAAAGTTTCTCTGTGCTTTGTTTTAGGCATTGATTGAAACCATGATTTCTGAAATTATTTCGTTTAGCAGATCACTAATATGTACGACTTTCACTGTTGCTTTATAGTTTATATAAAAAACATGTAAAATAAAGCTGATACCATTGATAAAGGAAACACGAAAGCAAGCGAAATTTCTTCCTGGATACAAAACGGGTTACTCTTAACAATTCCCTCCATAGTTGTTCATAAGCAAAATCATTTAAATTGTGCAGTCGTTCATTCAAGTATAAAGGAAGTTGTTCTGCAAGTAGTACATTTCTTAACTGATAATTGCCATTATATTGTCAGTCTCATAAGTATCTGAAACCATGTCAGAGACATTAGAACTGCCTCTGTTCCTGTATTATTATTCTTTGAAATGCCTTTTTTTCGCTATTTCTGATCTTGCAAAAGTCATTCTCCAGTCAACCTCGACTAAAGAAATGATATTTCATGGTAAATTTCATCCATTTAATAATACTGCCAACGAACTGGAAGAAAACAGTGTAGGCGTCTTCTACAGTCTTACGTTATCCGAGATTGTTGATACTATTTGGTTGGCAGGACAAGCAGTTTTCCATATCGTATATCCCAGCAGGCACACATAGTTGAATCGACATTGGATCAACGTTGGTTTAATGTTGATTTGACGCCTTCAGCTCAGTTGGTATGTTAACGTATTATTCCTCATTATTAGTTCGCAACGGGTTGATAAACATTGGCAATCAAGATAAGGTTGTTATAGATAGAAATCTGACCAATCTCTGCGCCGCTGAATGGAGCAACCGAAATGAAACATATGGAACAAATTAAATTGAAATGTTCAATACAGGTTAAGTAAAGATGTCTAAGCACTTTACAAGTAAAAATATCACATGACGTTGTTGGTATTCAAAGGTTAATGACATTTTATAAAAGTCGCATGGTCATACGTCACATATTCTTGGTCACTGATGGGGAACGTCAAGTCATGATCCCGTCCGTTACAACGCAATGTTTCCCATTGAAATGATAATAATAAAAAAAAACATTTAAGGCGATTAAATCTCATTTAAAACAGTCGTATGATAAATAGAAGCTTACACTCATGGCTTTTTTCGTATAGCTCGTTACGTAAGATAAGAAATGACCGTGAGTTAGAGATTCTTTATACCGGTATTCAAAATAAAGTAACGAATCAAAACAAGTTGTTGCATTAAAAGTCGGAAGACTTACAGATTTGCATAACGCACATTTGTAATGGTTAACCAAGCATTCATATGAACTGAAATGATGGCTGACCATAACAAACCTATTAGGACGTCGCCGCATGTGTGAAGGATGTAGCATGATGGAGAGTCAAAACGTTAGTTTCGTCTAGTATTGCGGCTGACCATAACAAAGGCAAATCCCCTTAAGAATTTTTCTGCTGAGAAACTGGTAGAAAATCTTGAGTGACTCGAACAATTAGCATCTGTAAAAAAAAACAAAAAAAAAGAAAAAAAACACACCAAATTGTAAACAATTTTGATCCTAACAGTTTATAAAACTGAAAACTAAACCCATTTTTTGGAAATAAAACAAGCCAAATGCAAAGCAAGATTTACCTAATTTTAGCCATAACTCTATGAAAAGTATGTTTACACTGAAAATAGTTACTGACTGAGTCAATTATCAGTTTGAACGTAGAACATAGCGAGTGGGTTAAATTGCCATTTTATTTGAGTAAGATTGAAAAAAAATGGAAGGGCTATTGCTGACCATCACAGTTGTCTATTCTGTTCTATCCCATAACCTTACTAGGTCGTTGGGGCACCACAGATGACTTCGAAACAATCCCTTTCCACCTTGCCCTGTCTTCAGCTGCCCTAGTTGAGTTGGCAAAATCCATCCCTGTCCACTCTTTAATATTATCTTCCCACCTCTTCTTCTGTCTGCCTCTTCTTCTTTTTCCTTTCACTGTGCCCTGTAGAATCGTCTTTGCTAAACCAGAAGACCTCGTGACATGGCCAAACCACCTTAGTTTCCGTTTCTTGACCAGCATCAGGAGTTCATCATATTCTCCAATGGCTGCTTGGATCTTCCTGCGAACCTCCTCATTGGTTATATGGTCCTTGTACGAAATGTTCAGTAACCTTCGGTAGCATCTCATCTCAAAGGCCTTCGTTCTTTTATCTAACTCTGCTGTTAAGGTCCACGATTCACAGGCATACAGAAATATGGAAATGACAAGGGAGCGCATAAGTTTGTACCTTGTGCAGGTTTGATCGAGACTTTCAACTAGAGCTTCTAGTTCCTGCTCTTCCACAGCTAGAGCGTCTTTGTCATCGGCAAACCGCAGATTGGTCATGTTTCTGCCACCTATGCTAATCTTTCCGTTATGTTCTTCCAGAGCATCAGACATGATCCGTTCGAGAAAAATGTTGAAGAGAGTGGGTGATAGAAGACATTCTTGTCTTACTCCAGCTGTTGTTCTGAACAAGTCTCCTGTGTTGCCATTTATCAGGACTGAACTTGTAGCCTTGTCGTATAACTGCTCAATGGTGCGAACTAGGTTTGCACCGATATTGTACTTCCGCATGGTGGCCCATAAGGTTAGTCCTCCGACTGATTAAGCATACAGCCCAAACTGAGTTTTATTAATCATATTATGATATAAAATGCATTCTCTATCACAGACGTACGTCATGAAAAACTGTAAGTCCCAAAAAATACGAAAGTAGCTTCCCTGGAGCTATCAACAAAGCCTTGATAGTTGAAAGAGGCTCTCTCTCCTACTCATTAAGCATACATCCCAAACTGAGTTTCATTAAATATAGTATGATATTAAATGCATTCTGGCTAGAAGGTTTCGCTTCCATTCCTCTTGCATTTCTAATGAGACGCTGTATTATTCGACGCATTTGCCAATTACATGAAAATGTTTATTGTTGACTATCTAATTTTCACACTGGCGACAAAGAGTATGCTGTACTTGTTGTATACATACGACCTTGTAAAGCTCAGTTCATATAGAAAATTTGTACCAGGTTTTCTATAATAACAGATAGGGCGAAAATCTCGTTAGCGCCATTCTAACAGTAAACAGATTTACTAGGAAGCTTACCAGGACCATCACGCAGACTACTACCGTAAAAATTCTGAAAATTTGGACACCAAAATATTTACCGTAATTGTCCTAAAAGTGTAACAGTTTGGTGTCAGAATGCATTGATGCGTCAAAACGATGCATAAAGAATGGCAAACAGTGTAGACCCTGATCAGACTGCTCCTTAGGAGCAGTCTGATCTGGGTCTGCACTGTTTGCTCATAACTACGCGTCCAAATACTTAGATTCTTACGGTATCAATACTGTTGATTGAAACTCATTTCTGGAATCCTTATATATTTACATCGAAGACCATCAAGTTTAGCAAGCTTTTAGCAATATTTCTGTGTGTTGACCCTCGAAAAGCTTAGTAAGGCAAACATTAGAACGCTAACGCTAACTAGCTTAAAACAAGACGAAAGGCTTCGCTACTGCTGTGTACCCTCGTCATTATCTCCCATACAAATAGTGGAGGCCCGGTAGCTCAGCGGGTTAAGCGCTGGCCTACTGATCTAGCGGGCTCGAGTTCGAGCCCCGCTTGAGGCGAGAATCTTTCCTACAACAAACGGGGTTAGTATAAACATTATTTATTTGTATAAACTGACAATATAAATACAATACACATGAAAGACATATACAGAAGAATATACAAAAAGGATCCAGAAGGAAGTCAAACGACTTATGTAAATCTGTATCCCGTTGGACAATAATGTTATAGCATATATATAATGAGTGATTTGGTATGTCAGATACAATAAATAATGTTTAATTGAGCAATATCAATGAAAAAGAAACGTGATACAATAAATAAGAAAAAAAAGAAGATTTTTAGAGCATATTGGAAGGTGTTCGCAAGATATTGCCAATAGGACAAAATACAATCACGTAAAATAGTTGCAGTCAAGGGCGGGCTCCGATGAGAGTTCTGAGTGAGTCAATTCTTTTCATCTATCAGGGATAGATAAGCCATGGCCCCTAGTGGAATCGCCTCACCGAAGTGGTTCTAATGAACGTCCGGACACGCGTTGCAATAATAAGAAATTGAGTAAGGAAATAAAAAAATTATGTCGAAGTCACGGCATCCAGGCCCACCCTTGTGTGCTGCTATGAACGAGACAGAACAGAAAAAGAATGAAAAAAAATATGAATAAATAGATAAACAAATAGAAATATATAATCAGGAGATGGAAAGAAAAGGAAGACTCCACGGGGGACCCCGGGTGAGGGTCTTACCGAGTAACCAAGACATGCTAGGCTGGATGGCTCGGTTGGTTTGTGTTGCCATGTTGCACACAGAATCAAAGGCTAGAGATTGTCTTTTTGATAAAAAATTGTATGTAATTAGACATATGTACAGTGTGTCTGGAAACGCTTTGTTTTCGAAATGAAAGACTGTACAGCCAAAAAAATAGACTCATTAGCTTCATTTGTTAGCTCTAGATTCCCAAAGAGTAGAGTATTTAGTGTTGGAGTGGCTATTTCAGAAATGGTCGCTATCATCTCTTGTCTAAAATTCTGGAATAAGTTGCATTCCAAGAGAAAATGATTAGTGTCTTCGACAGCCCCACAGATACAGTTCGGATGCCCTATAATATTCTTTGAAAACAGATGCTGGTTTAGATTACTGCAATTCATTCTAAGTCTGGTATGGTATATCTGATCACTTCTTTTACTGATGTTATAGAACTTTGGAGGCCCCCTAATATTTACATTTAGTTTGTGTTTGAAAATTGCTAATGTACTTGAATCACGAATTTCTTGTGAAAGCTCATTCCAGTTACGAACTACTGCAGGTAGAAAAGAATTGTAGTACTGTTGTGTGTTACAATGAATAGTTTGTGTATTATTAACGTTACGCAGGTTGTATGAAGATGCGTTGCCGACGCTGTCAGGAACTAAGGTTGACAGGTATGCAGGAGAGAGTCCATTTTGCATTTTATAAAACAAAACAAGCTTGTGTTTCTTCCTTCTAGTAGCTAGTGTTTCCCAGCCTGTACCCAAAAGTAAAGAGTTTATTGAAGCAAGCTTGGTAGCGCCCGTTACTATTCTCGCTGCTTCATTCTGAATTTTTTCCAGCTCGTTAACCTCATACTGTGTACAATTATCCCACACCGTGTCTGCATATTCAAGTAGAGGACGAATGAATGAAAAATATATTGTTTGTAATGATTTCCTGTCAAGTGTAAATTTCAGTTTACGCATGATATTAATACGAAACCAGGCTTTAGATTTAATATTATCTATGTGTTCGTGCCAAGTACAATCCTGTTGAAAAATTAGTCCTAAATGTTTATGGCTGCTGACTTCTGTGATCGGTTGATCATTCATATATACAGGTGGGTGGTAAGGTTTGTTTAGTTTACGAGAAAAAAATAGAGTATTGTAGATATCAGCTAGTTGGTTCACCGTGGAATCGCCGGGGACAAAGCCGGACTGTAATGATGTTATGACTACATTATCATGAAAAAAATTGAAAACATACTTATGCACTATTTTTTCCATTACTTTGCCGACTGCACTTAAAAGTGAGATTGGCCTGTAGTTACAGGGATCAGATGAATCGTTCTTCTTAAAAACTGGAGTTACATTTGCTTTTTTCCATAAATCTGGAACTGTACCGGAGGAGAAAGAAAAATTATAAAGGTCACACAGTGGGAAAGATAATGGATACGCAAGTTCTTTAAGTAATCTATTGTTAATTGAGTCAGGTCCAGCAGCCTTTCCTATCTTTAGAGATTTGAGCAATGATTCTACTTCTTGCGGGTTCGTTGCAATTGAGTCTAATACATTTTCAGATGTGAAGTTGGTATTTGGAAGGTAAGCATTATTTTCATCTAATTTGGTCTGGTCAGAGAAATGATCATTAAATATTTTACTTTTGTCCCTGTTATCAGTGTAAGTTTCCCCATTAATATGCAATGGTGGGATTGACGAATCTTGCATAGGCTTGATAACTGACTTGAGAGTCTTCCACCAATCTTTTGGACCAAGTGTGTCATTTTTAAGTTTTTCGGCCAATTTTTCGTTTTCATATTGTTTAGATTTTCTTAATTCACCTGTGACCTTATTTCTAAATTGTTTGTAATTTTCTAAATCTGCATTTTTATTAGTTCTTTTGAATTTGTCATAGAGACGTTTTCGTTTCCTAATTAAGCTTTTGAGTCTACTATTTAACCAAGGGGGATCTGACTGCCTTACTTTAACATTTCTATTTGGTATATATTGATCTGCCAAGTCCATTATGTGATCTGTTACATTGGAAGCATAAATATTAATATTATTATGTTTTAATGATTCCCAGTCTGTGTTTAGCGCTGTCCGAGATAAAGAGTCATAATCACCTCTATCATACAACCAGATATGTCTTGTAAAAACTGCAGAGGTAACAGTGTGAAAATTGAATGCACAATACGTAGGGCAATGATATCTTAAGTTTTGCTCGAGAAAGGGGTCACCCACCCCACTCAGAATGATATTATTTTTATTAGAGGTCAGGATTAAATCTATGACAGAACTAGACTGCTCAGTAAAATGTGTGGGTGTATCTATTAATTGTTGTAAATTAAAATGCTGACAGATGTCTTGGATTTTCCTTCTTGAGTTAGTTTTTAATAAATCGAGATTAAAGTCCCCTACTATCAAAATATCGTTGATAGCAGTGTCAAAAGCAAGTCCTATTGAGGTTTCAATTGAATTTAAAGTTGCAGGTGGTGAGTTTGGTGGTCTATAAAATGTGCCAATCAAGACTTTTCTATGATTACTTTGAAGCTCAAGCCAAATGCATTCTGCGTCCGGTAGTTCAAGGTCAGTTCTTCTTTTTGAATAACTTGTACTTTTTGCATATACACAAATACCACCATGATTATCCCCTATTCTATCGCGCCTGTGTAAAATATACCCTTTCATTGATATATCGTTATCAGAAACTCTACCATCAAGCCAAGTTTCTGTAAGCCCAATAACATCAAAATTTTGAAGTTCAGCTGTGATTAGCTCGAGTTTGTTATTAAGACTTTGGATATTATAATGCACCACAGAAAAATTGTTCCTAATGTCATGTTCATCTGAAAGAGTTGACTGAGTGCTTGTCTCTAAGCTATCATCGTCCGGACCAGGATTAGTTTCAATATCTCCACATTGTAACAATACCAAAGACATGATAACTGAAAATTCAAACATCGTAAGACGGTTTAAGCCTTTGACTTTAAAGTGTCTAAAATAATGAAGGCCTATTCGCGCCCTATATAACTGGACTTCGTCAGACATTCAAGTGATATTATCAACAACAGAGCGAAATAGTCTTAAGGACGCGAATAGCTGGCAGCCGCACAGAAACACAACCCCCCATATAGCATGTACATATAAGCCACCGTATTGCCGCGCTATAGCGAATTCCCCGTGGAGCCTTACAAGAATAGATCCATAAAAGAGAAAAAGTACAGTAATTAATAACATTTCATTGTAAAAGGAGGGATATGGGGATATGATGAAGACTTAAGAGCTGCAGATAAGAAGAGTGACATAGCTCGTAAGTCTCCAGCCAACTTAACAATATCACAATTCTCTGTCATTTTACAGTTATCAAGCGGCCAATGTACGTCACGACCACGCGAACATATCGACAATTTTCTCAGATTTGTCTAAACCCCAGAAAACCCAGAAAACCAGCCAGACCCCAGAGATAAGAGGAGGCCAGCTTTAGTGCAGCATATCACAGCCACCCGATCAATGTAGCATTCTGCTAAATATTGCCAGCCGCAAGAACACTCCAGCCCACTAATGCCCAGCGCCCCAAAAATTGGATAAAGGCAAACAGTGCAGACCGGGATCAGACGCCTGATCAAGGTCTAACTCTCTGCACACGACAAATAGGGTTTTTTTTTTCAAAATAAAACAAAAAATCAAGAAAATGAAACTAAACCCGACACCCCTTAGATGACGAATGAACTCGTCCAATGTGTCCACCAGGCATTTGCGGATTAAAACATGAAGCCCATTTAGAGCGAAAGATCACCTTTCAAGAGCACTCTGGCAACCGTTCCCAGTCCGGAAGAAAAGATATTTGTCATATACAAAAGGCAACACAACGGGCCATCCCCCGCTCCCTCAAGCACTAAAACTGGCATCACAAAACCTGGGACATCACAAAACCTGGGGTTCAATTGCATAAATCTTTCATTATCACTCTTCTATCGTCCTGATACATGTAATACTGAAATAGTGTTGAAAAGGACATAAAATCGCAAGTCATCCATCCATCCATCTATTATCTTCCATACAAATACGTACATCAGTACACAAATATAAGACTATTTTAAGAGGACCATGACACCCTCAACCGCTCATCTGAGCCTTTTGTGCTGATAAGCTTTGGTGAGCACTATGGTCGAAGAGATTCTTAAAAGACTGACAATGGATTACAAGTTTCCATTAAGGTGGTGATTATCACTGATTTGGGGCAAAAACAAAAATCTGGCATAAAATGCTGAAAATACAACAGATCTTCCCGAAACTTAGCAGATGCCTTTTTTATGTTGTTTCTCACAATTCAGATTCCCAAAATGCAGGACTTGTTGATGTTCTAAAGGATTTATATAAGAAAAGTTCAAGGGTAATTTTGTACAAATAAATCTAAAAAATGACCATCATTATTGAAAATGTAATTAGGTCTGAACATAAATTAATGCATTATAAAGAGCGTCCTAGCAGTTTTTTTTCTATTTTTTGCACGCTATCAGGCTGCGCAGATAAAAAAGGGTGTGGTCCGTGTCCAAATATTTGTCCAAAATACACAGTAGAGTCTATTTTTAAGGTTGAATAATTTCAATAACACACCTGTAATGGTCATTGTACTGTGAGTATGATATAGGTATAACTGACCTACCTGTATTTCATGAATGCAATAAGTATACATGCACTATATCATGGTCAGACATTTGAGAAAAAGCTACTGTTTTTATCTGGTCTGCCTTACAATTTGATAAAGAATTGGAACAAATAATTGCTAGGACGCTCTTTTTAAAAAAACTAATCAAATTATCTTCAGCTAAGTACATTTTCAAGAGCAGATTTTATTTTTCAGATTTCTGCGCAGAAAATTACCCTTTGATCTTTCCATATAAAAACACTTTTTTTAAACAGCATGTCCCTATATTTTGTATTTCAAACTGTAGAGAACGACAAAAATAAGAAATCTGCTAACTTTCAGGGAGATACGATAATTTTTATAGTTTTATTCAGTTTTTTGTATATTCCACAAATCACCACCTTAACTGCATGTACATCCAGAAAAAAAATAACTGATGGGTTTGATGGCGAATTCAACTCTTGCAACAAACATGACGTTTTAATGTTCACTGTTATTCCTGTTTTTAGCCCTATAATTGTGTGTCTGTGTTGACCAGCACCATAATTAAAGCCATAGTTCTCTTGTCTGCATTAATTTATGTACTTAAAACTTCTTAAAAGCATTCTAGCGTCTTTTTCTCTACAACTTACTGCAATTGTTATTTATATTCTGCCTTGAACTTTATCCGCGAATTGCAAAAATGGTCTTATGACATACAGTTGACCCTTGTTATCTCAAACACTGATATCTTAAAGTACCCTCTTATATCAAAGAACATAGTTTGAACGCATTTCCTATTTTTATTTACATGCACATTTACATTTATTTACTGTTATCTCAAACTAATGGTGTCTCAAGGTAAATTTTCTGGGATCAGAAAATTCACTTTGAGATATCAGTAGTTTACGATGAACTTAGACTCTGAGACATCGAGAGCTGACTGTATTTGAACTGCGATTTAGGTTCAAGGTGGATCCATGCGGTCTAGTTAGAGTATTCGGTGATTCCAATTTCAACATATGGGTCACGAGAAATCTCTGCGGGTATTGTTTTTTTTTTAAATATACCTTACACATAAGGCCCCTTGTCTAAATGAGAATGTTTTATTTGCCTTGTATAAATGAATGTTATTAGCTGTTAAAATGGTTACTGGGTCCTATCGTTTTTACAGCAGCGTTTATTTTTTTTTATTTCCAACATCAAACAAAACTTTGAAACACCTTTAAATAAAAACGAAGTCACTATGCACCAGAAAATCAGACTGGTTGACTCAGAATCATTTTTTTTTCTAAACCAGATTGTTTTATAAAATAATTGTTGATTGAAAATTTCAGACTACTCATTCAAAGAATCTAGCAGTTGGCTTCTCCCGTCAGGAATTATTTCAGTTTGTAACTTATCTAGTGACAAAGCTCTGGTCAGAATAGACTCGTTTATAGTCACTGGTATAAACAGGGTGAGACAGAGTAGGACTACCAGCTTTGCAAGATTGGTGTAATCCTGTGAATGGAAAGTATTCCATTTATTTGCCGTGGATTCCCGAGAACATTTGTCGAGTTTGATTTTAAGTTGTGTCAGTCGTCTAGTGTTTGTTCAGAATTGACAACTGAGGAAGAACAGTTTCACTCATTTCATGGGTTGCTTAAGTGTAGTTTTCCTCTTGTCCAAGATGGTCCACCAACGTCTGGACAGAATCATGACCACATGACTGAAGCTTGGGCTGGATGGTTGTTTTGGGTTTAACAGCTCTTTTAGACAGTATTTCAGTCTATATCGAGTCGTCTCCCATACGGAGGTCTGTTAGAAAATGAGTTGAAGGCCCTAGACTCACTGGGTCAATTATTCTGGCACTTACGCGAATTTGTGATGTAATGTTATATTAGCTCTTTTCATCAGTCATTATTGTTAAAACAGAAGGTCTCAGTTTGGCACTAACGTCTTCATCAACAGTTTTTGATCATTCGAGTAGAATGTCACAAATTGAAGTGTAACTTCTGTATTCAAATCTTCGCCAACTTTAAAATTCAATGCATCCGAATGAGGGCGGTCAAGTGCTTTGAACATAACTAGAAAACGAAAGACCCAGGTACTTTGACAACGGAATGCCTTCAAAGGCGAGAAAGTATACAAGCTACATTTATAGTATATTAGTTTGCCTTTGATTCAGTAAAATTGCATTTCGCCGAGTCTATGCTCTCTTTTTGTTTAGAATTAAACAATAGAGCTGTTATCTGATCATTCAGCTTTTAATGCCGATCAATAATTGCGGTTGATCTAATAGTTTCTATACCAAGGCCATGGCGTTCATAAAGTTTCTCTCCTCTCAAAGATTACAAATAAAGAATGTAAGGTTTTATCAGCGTCGTAAAACAGCCAGTTCCTATATGTTTTTCAGCCACTTAGTTAGCTGCTGGGACGAAATTTCTGTAACATTTTCATTTTTCGGGCCAGGTTGATTTCCATAATATGACATTTTGCCGTAGTTTTCTTCGGCTGCAGACGCATTATCACTTGACTTTACGATACGATCATCAATACTCGATACAGCTTGTCTGAAATATTTCAACAGGTTGCCGTCTGGACATGGATATGTAGAATTTACCGTTCTTTTTCCCTGTTCGGATGGGTTAGTAGATAGGCGCTTGTTTTAGCTTCTAGAGAGATAACAACGGACGGATTGGTTGCGAAAATTGCGTCACTCTTTTTTTTTTTTTTTTTTTTGGAGGGGGGGGGGGGGAGAGAGAGAGAGAAATTTTCTATTTCGAGCAGAAAAAAAACCTGAGAGAATATCGGTAAATCGCATCAAGAATTGATCCCTGTCAGGTTGAGTGGTGCTTTGTGACCTTTAATCCATTTTGTCTGTACGAATATGCACTGTATATGTGCGTCTGAAACTGATATAGAGTTTATGCACTGGCTTGAAATACCATTGTTTCCGATGCTTTTCACACATCTTTTAGACATTAAATCGTTTATGGCACATGTGCGTGTTTGAAATGCACTTATTGCACCAAAATATGCGTCATTCTTATCAATATTTTGCTGACTTTGTCTGTGTAAGCTACATAAAGCTTTTATTGAAATCTATAAACTTTATTGGACGTAATGGAACGCAATGCTCTTATGCAACTTGCACTTTTGAAAACTTTTAACCAGTTGACACATTTGGCACATATGACGTCTGATGAACATGAACTTTTGAAAAGTTTAATTCGTTTTTAATGCTAGACTTGATAAATCTGGTTGAAGTGGAATGTGCAAATTAAGTTTATTGAGTTCATGAAAATTTTAGAAAGAGTACAATTGGCAGCATATTTTATGTGCTTATAGTACATGATCATGTTGAGTACAGTTTAATAATGGTTACCGAATTGTCTTACGATTGCCGGGTTATATGTACGGAAATATATAACATGATCTAACTGCCCACGCTGTTGGTACATTACAGGATTGTAATCATTTTACATTTGGAGTAATTTACAGCAATTGAGATCATAACCCAGCGGGCATACAATAAAGAAACAACATTTTCAGACGGTTGATTCAGCGTCAGTGTTGACACAGCATTGTTTCAGTGTTGTGTGCCTGCTGGTTGTAGAATTGGAATATGTATATCTTCTTCGGGTAATTTTTCTTCCAACAGTATTTCAGTCATATAAGCACGATGGGATGGGCGATTATGAAAAGCTGTGTGCAGGAAGACACCGTTATCTAATGGAATTATTTCCGCCTCACGCCGAAATCGAACTCGGACCGCTAGCTTAGCAAGCCAGCTAATAAAATATTATTTTCGGAAAGGAGGCAGGGGGGCGTTTATTTGAGCAGGGGCGTTCATTAGGATTAATACGTAATTTCATTTCTGAAATAGCTTTAACTTCACAGAAGCAAATATTATTCAAGTTTTGTCTAAAAGTTACGAATGCTGTCAAACCCCCACTTTTTCTACAGCTCTGTTTTTACCGAAACATGGCCACAAAAACCAAAAGTATTAGGCTGGGAGATACTTGATCGAAATTACTGTAATGACGAGAATTACGATAGTCTATAAATACTACTTAAGCATCCTCCAAAACAAACTTTTAACACTAACAGACAGCTCTGACTTCTGTTCTGTTTCTTAAGACATTTGAACCGCGACACGACTAAACCAGCAAAGTGCCATGTGCACCCAGCGAAGATTCAGATTAGCTTGGGCGTCCGCTCAGTCTGGTCAGAGTCTTCTCTGCCCGCATGGAGCTAGCTAGATCCCTAAGCTACCCTTTAAGCGCACAGCGAAGAGTCTGATCTGACTTGGCGGATCCATATGCTGATTCAAGTCTTCGCTGGGCGCGCAAGCCACTTTGTTTTGATATTCTCGTGTAGCGTCTCATATAATCTTGTCTGCAGTGTTAGATTTTCTTACAATAGTGTTTGCGTTCGCTCAAACAATTTAACCAAGAGACACGAGTTGACTTTTATCGAGTTTATAGGAACATCAATGGCAGTGATTTCATAAATCAGTATCAGTGTTAAAGCTTTTATCAGAATTTAGAATGTGTGCTAAGTGATTAGGTATTGTGCAACAAGTCTCCATGGTCACGGTTTGGTTTAACGAATGTCTACGATGCACCAGTTTCTCAACAAAACGTTTGTTGCTACCTATCAGTAGAACCACCCCGGATCGGTTCAGTAACGGGACAAGATAGGAATCGCGCATACAGTTCTTTAAAGGGGTTGCAACTATTGCCTAATTTGTATGAGTTTAACTATTTTCTACAGTGTGTCCTCTAAGTTCATAAACAGATGTCTTTTTGCTATGGTGGGATTTTTCACAACTTGTTGCAGGACTCCTGAAAAAAACTACAATTAAGCGTGAAAGTTCAGGTCAGTTTTTAAAATGCTTTATTTCATGTTTTCAGTGATCGAGTATTACATGTAGTCGGGACAGAGACACGAAACCTTTGCATGGAATCCAGACTAATAGATTGTGTAAACATTGTTATCTGGTGGTCAAACAGATATGAGAAGATAACTGACTTTCACTGTGTGAAGTTGTTGGTCTAATATCAAAGTTAAACACCCCCATTATATCATTCACCTCCCGTGAACTCCCCGCGTTGGTGTTAATTTCTCATTTAATCTCATTAATTGCCTTTCAGTTGAGCAATACATGTACGTACTTTGTCATTAAACTGTTTTACTACTGTTGCTTGTAAAGTAACTTCTAAATCTCGTTTCTACAAGGTTAACAGTCGTTGTAGAATATTTTGAGTTCTGCAAGTTTGGCCTTTACGCAATATTGAATAAAACAACTATTGCATTATTTTGCTGGAACAACTGCTCGACTTTATTTCATGAAAAACATTTACTGTATGACATCATGATGAGAAAGAAGCAGTGGAAAGAAGACGCAGCCTTCTTTGATAGGAATAATGATCACTGTGCTAGAGAAAAAGAAAACAATTACGCAGTAAAATGCTACTCAAATTGTTCATATCGTTTCTATGAAGTGTCCTTGGCTCTAGAGGATCTTCACTCAGAATTTATTTAACTCAAAATAAAGCACACTGATTGGCTGCTTCCGAGCACATGCTCGGAAGTAGCCAATCAATGTGCTTTATTTTGAGTTTGAGATTATACTCAAGTTCTATAACCTCGGATCCAGGTTCCTTATAATTCTGCAAATTAGTAAACCAGACACACAATTACGGTCAGTTTTCCTTGCTTCAGAACAAAGACCAACGCGCATATTGGGAAATACTGATGTTCTGTCTCCGAAAGTGAACCCGGCCAACTGATAAAATGTCAGCTCTGTCGTCATTTGATTCAGAGACTACGTAGAAATGATCCGTTTCTCGATGGCCGTTGTTAGGAGCGGCTTAACCGCGGAAACGATCTAGCATACACGTCAGTCATCAATTGTGACGGAAGACGAATTTTCGATCAAGGCTAATTAATTATGCGAACCCTCAGAGTGCGAACCAGCTTTTTACATGGGTACAATATACAAAATCAGAGCAAAGCTTTCTTTAATTGTTTACACAGACATTTCAGAGTAATGATATCTTCTTCAGGATGTAGAATGTAAGGCATTTTGACTCTTAGACAAATGCTGTCTGGGTAATTCAGAATTTATGTTTGACATATCTTGGATATAGTGCATTTTACACAAGTATGAATAATTCATAGATCTATTTCATTTTTGACATATAAAGTGACTATTTTAAGCCATTTAGTAAGATATGGGATAACTCATTTCTCGTGAACTTACAATCAGATATAAGATAAAATTTCGTGCACTAGTCCAAGCTGTCTGAATTCTGTAACAAATGACATGCTAAATACACTTTGTAATCTTGAGTACAGCATTTTTTCATTGTACATGTACTATTTACATTGAGTAATCTCAATCGGTAGCAGTAAAAGAAACTAAAGCCATTCTTATATCAGTTTATTATCGATACTTCTCTCAAACCTCTTCATTAACTATTTGGCAACAAAAAAAACAACCAAGTCGTGAAATATATGAGACTAGCTCAGATGTCACAAGGGTTTTGTGGCCCATGCGACACTGCCGAGCCAGTTAAGGAGCATTCCAGCCAACCACTGAGAGAAGCAAAGCGGCTGGAACAGGATTCACACTTTGCTACTAATTGCCTAAATGCTTAGGCGGTGCAATGCTGAAAAGCTAACCGTAATGGTTCAGTGATTAGAACAATGTGCAATCCTATGCCATAAGTTGATTGCCTAATGAAATTTACAAAGCCTTGCAGCGGCAGTGAGCCACCCCGCTGTGGAGGAGTAGTTAGGTTCCCTGTGGGACTGGCAAGTTTCGTAAACAGGCCGGGTTGGCTGGAAGGTAGATGCAAGGATCAGCTGTGATTACATAGACTGATAACTTGGGGAGGGGGGGGGGGTCGCGGAATAGGTTAATTTAGCCAAAACTTAACCAAACTTTCCCGAAGATGAATCAGGTGTGAATATATTCACTACTGGTTCTATCCCCCCACCCCCACTCCCAAGAAAGAAGTATGTACTATTGCAATACGCCTTCCATTAGAAAGTTTATTGCTTGAATTAGTTGCTTGTATATCATTCCTTTTTCATTAAGTAAAAAAAGGAAAAGTCATTTTTGCAACTGGGACCTTGTTGATGGCTTAATATGTACTTAAAATCGAAAGATGGAAGTTATTTGCCCCACTTATCTAACACCAAAAGCATGTTGAGGATTAGAATAATGCAATTTGATTGTCATGTTTGTCATATCATTAATTTTAATGACATAGACTTATATCCTTGCCTGGATTACTTTTTGCTGTCTACTTATTTAATTTATACGGTATTTTCTTGAGATCGGCGGAATTTAGCTTGAAAATTTATTGTGTCGTACAGATTTGGTTTAAACAAATTTTCAAGAATGTATATTACAACAAACAAACAACATAACTACACTATGAAAAAGGATCAGAACGAAGGCTGATGGCTTGAAGAGCTCTTCTCCATACAGATTTACAGGGTTTACCCAAAGAACATGTTTGTCTTTTTAATCTTGCCAGGGGTTCTATAGAAACAATGTCTCCGTGCGCATGTATCCGTTGTTTACATACATATAAAAAATTACTTATGGTCGGATAAAAGCCTTATATGGTGGGTCTAGTACATAAAAAATCAGTAGTTGAATTTATTTTGCGTAATATATTTAGTGACTTCGTGTTTCCTTCCCTGGGTTCGAGGTTATAAAACTTGAGACTAACCTCAAACACAAAATAAAGCAAACTGATTGGCTGCTTCCAAGCATGTGCTCGAAAGCAGCCAATAAGTGTGCTTTATTTTGTGTTTGACAATGTACTCAAGTTTTATAACCTCCGAGCCTGGTCAAATAACCCTTCCAAAAAGGTCCATTTTTTCCAAGACAGAATTGCCGCCAGACGAGCGAATTTATTCTTTTACTACTTGACATTCATAGAGAAAGAACCCGAAATAGGCAGAGTTACTTCCTTTGAAATTGTGTACCCATTCACCTTAATTTTTAGCTCACCTGAGCCGAAGGCTCAGAGGTGAGCTTATAGGATGGGAGTCGAGCCGTCGTCCGTCCGTGCGTCCGTCCGTGCGTGCGTCAACACTTTCAAACATGAATATCTCAGAAACCAGTGGGCCGATCGCAATCAAATTTTATCTGAAGCATCATTTGGGTGGGGGAAAGGCTGCATTAGGTTTTGGTGCCAATCAGCCCAGAACTTTGGTTTCCATGGCAACAGATAGCCCCCATAGGGTTATAATGGGGAAAACGGCGTCATCACGTTTTCTCGACTGTTTTTGATTAGATCCTTATCATACTTGCAGGTAATGATGACATACACAAGAGCTTGGATGAGTTCGAAATTTGGTCGGATTCGAGCACAGACTACGGAGTTAGCTGCCCTTGAGCGTTTGAAAAAAATCCCATAGGGTTATAATGGGGAAAATGGCGTCATCACGTTTTCTCAACTGTTTTTGCTTAGATCCTTATCATACTTGCAGGTAATGATGACATACATAAGAGCTTGGATGAGTTCGAAATTTGGCCGGATTCGAGCACAGACTACGGAGTTAGCTGCCCTTGAGCGTTTGAAAAAAATCCCATAGTGTTATAATGGAGAAAACAACGTCATCACATATTTTTAGAAAAACTTTGTCATCACTCTATTGCCTACATTTCTCAACGGATTTTGAAATAACTTCACACAAATGTAGGGCTTGACAATATCTCGAGCAAGTTCCACTTTCAGGATGCTGCGCCCAAGGTCAAGGTCACTGTGGCTATTTTTAGAAAAACTTTGTCAGCGCTCTAGCACCTACATTTCTCAATGGATTTTAAAATAACTTCACACAAATGTAGGGCATGACAATATCTCGAGCAAGTTTGACTTTCAGGGTGCTGCACCCAAGGTCAAGGTCACTGTGGCTATTTTTAGACAAACTTTGTCAGCGCTCTAGCACCTACATTTCTCAGCAGAAAAAATAACTTCACACAAATGTAGGGCATGACAATATCTCGAGCAAGTTTGACTTTCAGGGTGCTGCACCCAAGGTCAAGGTCACTGTGGCTATTTTTATAAAAACTTGGTCATCCCTCTAGCACCTACATTTCTCAACGGATTTTAAATCAACTTCACACAAATGTAGGGCATGACAATATCTCGAACAAGTTTGACTTCCAGGGTGCTGCGCCCAAGGTCAAGGTCACTGTGGCTATTTTTAGAAAAACTTTGTCAGCGCTCTAGCACCTACATTTTTCAATGGATTTTAAAATAAATTCACACAAATGTAGGGCATGACAGTATCTCGAGCAAGTTCGACTTTCAGGGTGCTGTGCCCAAGGTCAAGGTCACTGTGGCTATTTTTAGAAAAACTTTGTCATCGCCCTAGCACCTTCATTTCTCCATGGATTTTGAAATAACTTGACACAAATGTAGGGTATGACAATAGCTCGAGCAAGTTCGACTTTCAGGATGCTGTGCCCAAGGTCAAGGTCACTGTGGCTATTTTTAGAAAAACTTTGTCATTGCTCTAGCACCTACATTTCTCAACGGATTTTGAAATAAATTCACACAAATGTAGGGCATGACAATATCTCCAGCAAGTTTGCCTTTCAGGGTGCTGCAATCAAGGTTTTTGATTAGATCCTTACCATACTTGCAGGTAATGATGACATACATAAGAGCTTGGATGAGTTCGAAATTTGGCCGGATTTGAGCACAGACTACGGAGTTAGCTGCCTTTGAGCGTTTGAAAAAAATCCCATAGTCTTATAATGGAGAAAACAACGTCATCACATTTTCATTTTTCATCGGATCCTCTTCATACTTGCAGGTAATGAGGATATGCATAAAAGCTTGGATTAGTTAGCACTTCGGCTAGATCCCACCACTGACTATGGAGTACCTGCCCTGAGCATCCAAAAAATCAATATCGCCACTTTTTCTTGGTTTCTACTTATCCGATCCTTTTCAAACTTGCAGGTAATGAGGAAATGCATAATATCTTAAACAAGTTCAAATTTTCGCCAGATCAGGCCAACCGCTACGAAGTTAGCTGCCCTTGACAGCTCTGTCTATTGTGCTCTTGATCGGATACTTTTTAAACATGCATATATTAAATGAGGGCATACATAATGTTTTGGATGAGTTTAATTTTCAGCCTGATTGGACCACTGACTGTGGAGTTAGCTGCCCTTGAGCATCTTAAATATCCCTATAGGTTTACAATGTCTCTCAGGTGAGCAATTGTTGCCCTTTGGGCTACTTGTTTACAATAAGTGCAGGCAGCCTTTTTGTTCTTACTGTTCGTAATATTTGACATATCCAATAAAAGCGGCATTTATCGAAGTTATGCTCCAAAATAAGAATTTTGCTGAAGATCTTACCATTAAAATCTAGAACGAGTCACAAATAACACAAATTATAAAAATGAATTTGAAGTTTATTTAAAAGCAGAAATAACTAAGGCTTCTTTTGGGTTAATAAGGGTTTAGGAGTGATATATGATCGTATTACCTTAGTCGAAAACTGTTATATCGCCTACACATGACACACTTTAATCCTCCGCATGATGTACTGTAATTTTCTTAAGCATAAAGGTCCTGATCAGACAGTTTACACCGTCAAGACTTAGATGTACTGAGGGTTTGCGCTGTTGGCAGTTCCATCAGTCATTTTGATCACCGAATAATAAATAAAACTTTCTCAAAGTTAAGGATAATAACAAAAATCAGTAAGATAAGTTCTGAAGGAAGAGCCTCTTAAAGCACGGAACACATCAGAGAAACGAAAAAAGCAGACTCGGTTACCTGGGTCTGAGCCGCGACAGGCTAAACCAACAAACTTACATATGTGCCCAGCAAAGACTCAGATCAACTTGTGCATCCACCCAGTCTGATTTGACTCTTCGAGGAGCGCTTATCAGAGTAACTAAGGGTCTCAGCCAGCTTCACGCTGACAGGAAAGACTCTGATTAGACTGGGCGGATGCCCAGGCTGATCTGAGTCTTTGCTGGGCGCACATGGCACTTTGTTTGTATTGTCGTGTTGCGGCTTAATTGAGTTAGTTCTTGCGCAGTAATGCAATGGTGCAACATTGCCCACGTCCCTGGCGTTGGCTTCAGCGGAACTATTATTTTCAAATTGCACCGAAATTAGCCTAATGATTCCAAAGGACCAGAAAATATATAGTCTGCACTAAGTTTTACTAGAGCCGCCCAAAACTGGCAAGGTCAAAAACCGAAGGTTCTTGCCTAGTTATATACTTAGTCAAAAAAGTAGTGATACCAACTATTTAGGCACATTTACTATAACCCAGTGCATATTGGAGTTAATTGAGGCTCATGTATGTATTGGGAGTCACCAAGAAATAAAACGCTTAAAAAATCATCAACCCATACTTTACCACATAAGAGTTATCTGGCAAAACTCTATCGGAGTAAATTGGAATGCACGCAAAGTAATAAATTTTGTATTGCACAGAAAAGCCCATAATGCAGGAATCTTGAAAAACACTTAAATGTCCAATATCTTGTACCCAGACATTACATGTGAGGTTTAAATTCTTCAAATCCCTCAGATTATCTCCCTTCGAATTAAAAATGTAGCGATTTTTCAGGCATCATTATTGCTGTACCTGTCCGTCTTCTTTTCAAAATTTCTTCGTGAACATTTTGTTATGTCATTGTTTTCATTGCATAATGACAAAATTTGAAGAATTGTTACATGCCTGCTAGCCGTTACGATTTCGATTTCCTATTGAAATCCCACTGGAAGGGACATTTAAACAGTCTTTGAAGGAATTTTAGTAGTCTTAGTTGTGGTTCGAATTCTTGCACCTGAAGGAGTCAAATTTCAATTTCTTTGGCATGCAGCCTTGCCTAAGGCCAGCTCTAGTGTATGGAGCACAGAATCTGGGAAATCGTTATTCACAACCAAATTTGAATGACGTTGAACTTGACCAATTTAAATGATGTTACTCTGCGAAATTGGAAAATTATCCCCTGCATATTCAAACAATCCTTGAAGCATTGGAAGTCTTAAGAAACCAAAACGAATAAGTCTGTTCAATAGGCAAATGAATCCTCTTCTGAAATTAGTAAAAACTATATGTTCATACTTTCCGCAGTTGCCATGCCAACACAAAGAATTTCATGTATAGGCTCAGTATATACATATGTGGTCTGAGTATTTGCTCGTTTCATAAGTTCTAAGTACCATTTTATTTTGTTGTTGATACTGTGTGGATATAACATAATTGCAGTAATACGTTCGAATTAAAAGATCAAACCATCGCTTCGAGTAAACTTTCACAGTCAATTTTAGCTGGTTAGCATTATAATGATGCAGTTGACAGAAGAGCTGGATGTTGCCTAAGTTTAAAACCATCACTCCTAAAGTCGACAATATGGAATATATACCCAACAATAGGTCTGGTTGAGACCATTAAATGAAAGTGGTCAAAGTACCCAAATCGAAAGTCTGAATTCGTAAGTCATTTTAACATTGACAATTTCGGAATATTCTAGATACACAGATATGGACCTCAAAAAGAGGTCTAACCAGGTGCTCGCGAGTTGTAAGCATCACCTGCCGATTATATTACACCCGCCATATCTATGTATCAGTGGAAAAAGTCAATTAAAATGAAAGTTCGGTATTTGAAAGCCCAACCAAGCTGCAGCTTAGGACATCAAACCGGAAACCATTCCAGAAATGACCATATTGTAGGGATCAAGGAGTTTAAATGTCAGAAACGTCTTTGTTCTGCGGTCTTTGATTTAGCTGAGATGCAGTCTCTATTCTACTCTGTCCTATCCCATACACTTGAAAGAACAGCTGACTTTGCAACAATCCCTTTCCACCTTGTTCTGTTTCAGCCCTCGTCATGCTGGCAAAGTCCATTCCTATCCGCACCTTTATATTGTCACCCACCGCTTCCTCTGTCCACCTGTTTTCTTTTCACTATGGCCTGTAGAATCGCCTTTGCTTAGCGAGGAGACCTTGATGCATTCACGTTTGAATACTTCCGCCGAATTGCGTATGTATACTTTTTTTGATAACCGCGCCAGACGCAGTTATCAAAAAGTATGCATACGCACTACGCCGAAACAAACTGATAGACGTATCTTCCTCCGCAATGCTTCTAATGTGTCTGCTCAGTGAAATATAACATAGGTTGAAGAAAAGAGGTAATTGATTGTAGTTTAGTGACTGAATAGCCATTTTATAATCTGTCAAGACCGGACTCAGAAATATGATGGATATAGATATAACTCGTTATAGACGATACAAAATCGTTGCATCATATTGTAGAATTAGCCATATGGCGACGCATACGTAAATGTTGTCTGACCAAGCTGTTAAGAAAGAGATTTTTATTTCTTGCGAGATGGAACGAACTTTAAAAAATGATACGATTGTTTAATTCATCATACTGACAAAGCAGATTCCAAGTATGCTAAAAATGTTGTATGCCAATATGAAGTGGATTATTTTTTTTAAATTATTTAAAATATAACAAGTCACCTTTCAACAGTTGAAACCTAATTTTGTCAACGTATCCTAAGTTGTCCAGATCTTACAACTTGGCAAGTGATATGTATTGGGGATGGGGGTGGAATTAGTTAAGCGGATACTAAAACTATCATTCAGGATGTCGCTACTATACTCCTCGCCAAAAGTTTAGCATAATTAATTGTAAAGTTAGCAGTACAAATAACTGATTAAGGGGACTTCCTATAAGTAAAATATGTGTGGTTATTGATCCTATCCGAAGCAATAAATGTACAATGAAAAAATCTACATACTGGATTTTTGAAACCTTGTAGCTGTCTGGATACACAACGACAAAAGTTAAGACCACTGTAATTAAATTACAGTTTTTGAAACTTTTTAAAAATATGTTCAAATCATCATCAGTTTCATTTTTTCACACACCAAATTAACATCGTCTGTAGACGACATGTTAAATCGTAATTTGCTACATTGATTGTGGCTAAGTTATTTCTAAATCAGAAATAAAAGAAGCTATTTTCAATACTTACATTCAAAATCATCAAAAATGCAGTTTTCCTATGAATTCTATCATTTTTGTCTTACTGAAAACTGTCGGTCTTTGATTCTGGCACTTCAGTTTTTTGTGTAACTTACTTGTTCTGTGATCTCCAGACATTCTTTTCCTAGCACGACATTTTATATGCAGAAAATTAAAGATAAAAAACTATTATTTTACAGAAAAATGTCAACCCGCCAAAATTCTTTTACCTGATAATTTGGGACAAAAATGTCACCAGGCATATGCTTAAGTTCTCCATCTTTCCAAATCCATAAATGGTATCCTTGTTAAATAGGTTGCTAATTTTCTGCAGAATTTGTAACAAAGGTACCACAGAGCTGCAATATGCTAAACTTTTGGCGAGGAGTATATATCAGCTGGCCACAAACTTGATAGAAAAGCACACGTCTGTTGTCTTGCAGCACTTGAACCTACAAGTAATAGGCAAATTGATTTCCATATCAATAAAAAAGTATAGCTACAAAAAGGGTATACCAGAATAATGCACATCGAATAAAATTATCTGAGAATGTTTTATAGGTTGAAAAAGTCACACTTTTCCGTAGTATCAATTTCAGGTAGTATCCCACTTATAATTTGAGGGAATACCAATGACGTCATAGAACTGTTATCATAGCAGCTATGGAATTCCCAACTATTGTGCTTGACATCAATATGCACCTTTAGTTGCTATGGTAACAGATATACGTCATTAGTATCCCATGTTCCGCCAATTTTCAATGACATTACAAACTGAATTTCTTTCAACAGACATTTCGAATTTTTTCAAACAATTATTTTCAAATCATTTGAATCCGTGTAACCTTTTTCTGAAATATACGGACGCCTATATGTGGCACTGAGTTTTGTGTAAGGACCTATTGAGAGTTCTATGTTTTTAGCTTGTGACTACTATATTTTGAATTTTGAGTTCCAGGTTTTGTGTTTTGGCATTTTTGTTTTGGTTTAACCCATTATAGAGACTGGGTTTGGATCACGTTTTGGCAAACGTAACCAGATCATAATTAATAAAACTGTTTAGTCTGTTTACATTGCAGAAAATCACATGAGAGACAGCAAATATAATAATTTTTCTCATAAAATTATCAGCATTAAAATATACACCCCTGATTTGATTTCTACCAAACTTGCATATATATACACCTTTGGGACAATCTTCATAGTTGACTATGTTTTGGTGACCTTGACCCATTTTCAGGGCCAAAAGCCAACTGACAAAAGTTGATTTTTTGCCTAAAAATGAGGATTTTCATCAGACTTGCATGAATATATATATATATATATATATATATATATATATATATATATATATATATATATATATATATATATATATATATCATTATGACAGGTTTATGGTATGTTTACGTTTTGCTGACATTGACCCTTTTTCAAGGTCATAGCCTCGAATGTAGGATCTCTTTTGTTCCAGTGGATGGATATTCTCCAAACTTGCATAGATATCTCAGTGGGACAGACTTAAGAGCTGATTAGATTTTGGTGATCTTTGTCTCATTTTCACGGTCACAAGGGGGACTTTAACTATCACAAGCTTTATCCTTAAAGGTCTTCGCTTAACACAAAGAAATCATATTAATGCTCAATTCTTTATTTTTCAAAGAGGAATTTACCTGCTTGGTTCAGATTGTGTCCAGAGTATACAAATTTAGCGTTAAAATAGTTTTTATTCCAAAGCCGATATCCGGTGTTGTTGCGTTTATTTCTTGCTGATTACTTTCTGTTAAACATACATGTACGCAGCTGAACAACAGGCTAAGCAGTTGAGATGATTATACCGCGGTTGGCCTGTCATTTCTAAAACGTCTATGTTCTAGCTACTGCACTACTTATACACCTATAATTATGAAACAAGACAATATACAGGACGTCTCTATCCATTTGAGATGCATTTAAGAATTGAAATTTGATTTTTCAGCGTTCATTGTGTGATGAAACAAGTGGGCGGAGCTAAAATTTCATGAAGCGCAAAGCGCTTCTTGTAGAATTTTAGCGACGGCTCATGGCTTCTTCACACGATGAACGCTGAAAAATAAAAAATTTATTCTTATATTTTCACTTTATTTTTAGACCCTTCCTGTGCTGTTTTCGAGGTAATTTAATATAGAATAAGCAAAATATGCGTCGAAGAAAAGATAGAAACTATGTATTCGGCCATTACGTTTAACAGCCGTCGCCATAACATGGCGTCAATCGAACGTTACGTACACCAATCAAGGCGTTTGTTTACCTTAGACGTCGCTTGACGACAACGACAGATGATCCACTGTCGCTCATCAGTGTATGAAGCCAGTTGCTATATGGAAAGTCAGTGGCAAGTGTAAATATAGGATTATCAAACAATGTTAAGATGTATCTCCTTCACTGAAAATGGCTCAACTTGTCTGACCACGGATATGAACTAATATAGGGATCAAACATGGTTTTTCATGCATTAACGTGTGCCAGGTCCCGAGGGAGATGTTGATAACCGAGGCCGAAGGCCAAGGTTTTCAACATCTCCCAAGGGACCTGGCAAACGTTAATGCCTTGAAAAAAAATGTTTGATCGCTGTTATTGCATAAATTCAACGAAATATTCGTTAAGATTTGCGAAAATACGGCACTATATTTTGTCACCGTTTCACAGCCAACGCGCCGGTGAATCCTTTTCATTAATATCCGTCTACCTGGCCCGAGAGCATCAAGCTGTTCAAAATGGCTGCCATCATCCTATACTCAGTATTCAACCTATTTATGGAAAGAGTCCAAGATGGTCGTTGCAAATTCATCAACAAAAAGGAGATACCTTGATCAAAGCAAAAAATTCCATAGAGAACATGCCTGGCCCATTCATGCACCATCCTGCAGTTCTTGATTGCTGAAAGCTTAGGATGCATGTTTTCTTTAACACTCTCCATTTGGCATCGTGAGAATGAAGACAACATGGCTTTGAAATCCGTGTCAGTACTTTATGACGTAATAAGAGTACAAAGTATGATGACGTCACAAGAATACATAGATAGCACGCGACCAATTATATTGTTAATTAACCGAAAGAGGAGAGGCGCACCGCCATTTTTGGTAATTCGACCGAAACAGGAGAGACAAAGGTGCATGGCGGTTTTTAGTGGCCCGGCACAAGCATAACGAAAGTTCTGTCATCGTGTTTCAACAGCGCGTGAAAAACATTGTTGAAACACGGCTTTTCGCCTGTTGATGCACGGCTGTTAATACCTCTCGGCACTGCTTTTTATGCAATAATAAATTTTGTAGCACATTGTAGCCTAAATGTGATTGCTGAACTGACGAGACCGTTAGGTGGACTTGATAACATGTGTTCCTCCTGAATGTGTAGCAAATAGAAATAGTCAGGATTCCAAATCATAAGAAGGGCGCTAAATAAACTGACTTCCTGAAGCTTCTGAGCGCTTTCTAATGCGTTTAGTATGATGAGAAATTCACTCTTACTGATTGTAATTGAACTTGACCAGCGGTGCTTGATATAAATTCTTGGATAAGCTATATGTCCGTGCGCAAATACGGTAACTGTTAATCTTTTATCAATATTCTACTTTAGTTTATTCATTTTTTTAAATCAGTTTTGTTTTTATTGCCCCGCCCTATTCCGTTATAGCATATATTTTTATTAATGCTTTGCGATTTACCATTGGAAAGGTCTTGAAGGTCTAAGGTCATAAGACAGTCTTTTAAAGTATAAACTTCTCTCGGTTTGATGTTGTCCACAATCATCTGTCTACAAGCGTCTGATGACAAGCATCTTAATAAATTCATTAGTTCTTTAGTGTGATATATGAAGGTTCAGTAAGTGATGCAACAGTAAACTTCATAAAAGGCTTTCAGCGCCTTTTAGTCTGACTCAAACTACCGACGCCATTCGGCCTTGTTTATTTACAAAATGGTCAGACAGTCCAAAGTATTTTCTTCTTATTCGTCTTTTAAGGCGGCGGAGTTAAAATATTGATAGCGGAACTTCTTTTATCTTTCTATCATTTTGTGTTGAAATTTTGAGAACCCGCTAACCTTGAGAGGTGATAAAAAGTTGCTTGACTGTGTTTGGTACTCTTACTTACATACAAACCATAGTCCGTAAAACAAAAATATTTAATTAGCAAACTGAAAACGGCATTCATTCATGCATTTAGTGTGGTCATCTTATTTCATAACTAGATCTAATAAAAAGTGTCATACCGTTCAGTTCAGTATTAATCTAATGTATTTCTTCATTCTCTTCTTCTTCTTTTTTTGTTTTCTCGTGTCGCTGCTCAAATGGTAGGAGCTAGCTTTAGTTGTATTACGTGCTTCCCTTTACGGTGTTCTTGAAGTAACCTGGTATGCTATACTAAGTCGGCTTCAGTATTCATATCAACCGACGTTTGGCTACTACATTTTCTCAGGTAACTGTTTATTACATGCAATTCAGCAAGTTCCTGCGTAATTTTTTTCTGGCAGTTTGGTCTTCCCTTAGAAAAGTATTTATATATAAACCTAATTGATAATAATTAATGCGATTTTAGCAAGGGTACAATGCAAAACTGTTTGGACATAGATCTGTCTACAGCAAAGAAAAATGCTCTGAAACCTTCAGCAGTGGGTTGGTTAGTTGGTTGTTTTTGGTTTAACGGTTTTTTAGACTTTACTGCAGTCTAGATCGAGCCGTAGAAAGAAAAGAGATATAATACGCGAGAGACAAAATATGGCGAGCAACCCCACCCGCACCTACTGCGAGCAAAGTAGGCCCATCCCCACTATTATCCAATTAGAACGCTTAGAAAATTACCAACTGGTTTGATATTCTCATGTATCCTATCTTCCTCTTGTTTATACCTCTTCCAGGGAGACGGCTCGAAATACTGTCTCAAAGGGCCGTTATATCCAAAACAACCAACCATCAGCGTATTATTGCCTTTCACAACCTGGATCCGAGGTTATAAAACTTTTTTCATGCTCAACTCAGCTGAGCATGAAATTTACCTGCTAATAAATAGCAAATTACTGACAAGTACAGCTTTTTTTTCGCTCAGTTTAGCTGAGTACGATATTTCTCTGCTTATGAATATGAAAATGCCAACATAAGTTGGCATTTTCATATTTATAGGCAGGGAAAATTTCATGCTCAGCTGAGTTGAGCACGAAAAAAGTTTTATACCCTCGGAGCCTGTTTTTGAGAGACGCAAGTCTAGTCTAGTCTAGTTCCAACGTATCTTCTCCTGCAACAATTCTAATGTGTCTGCTCAATGAATTATACCATACGAAAGATGAAAACAGCTAATTGATTATAACTTAGAGACCGACTGGCCATTTTATAATCTGTCGAGAAAAGATTTCGAAATATGATGGATATAGATATAAATCATTACAGATCATTCAAACTTGTTGCATCATATTCTGGCGACGAATACAGAATTGCTGTCTGAGCAGCTGTTGTGAAAGATATCCGCATGCCGTACCGAATTTCTTAGGTTATACAACGGGGATTTTCCCCTCCAAAACAATAACAAAAATCTAGATCCGGCTTATAAGATAACTCCTGATTTTTGGATTGTTTTAGAACGAAAAAAATCGCAGATATGTTAATCAGTCAGTCACGTAATTTTGCAATAAAAAGGGTTTTCTATTCCCAAACTACCTCTGGTTAACTATGTATATACAAGGGTTGTTACGAAACGAAAAAGAGCTGTTACGAAACGAAAAAAGAGTCGTAGTTACCAAACGACCTGATGTCTGATGTCGTTTGGTAACTACGACTCTTTTTTCGTTTCGTAACAGCAGGTCGTTTGGTAATTACGACTCTTTTGTCGTTTCGTAACAGTTCTTTTTCGTTTCGTAACATCCTTGAAAACAACTGTCATAAGACGGATCTAGATCTTTGAGATTGTTTTGGAAGGGAAAACCCCGTCTTATAACGAATAAATAGAGTACAGAGAGGTGGAGGGGTAGTTTTTTATTTAGATATTTGGGGTCATTCTAGAGATAAAAACACAGCCTTTTATAGCCGAATAAATTCTGTATACTGAAACAATTCATAAGAAGCTGATTTTGAACACAGTAGCAGATTGCTTGGCTTTATCTATTGTCGTTATCTCTCTCAAGCTGCTTTCCAGGACTGAATATGATGGCTCGTATATGTATAAAAGTTATTCATGGACATTCTTACCACATTTTGTGGATTAAAAATTCTCCATTTTTAAAAATATCATAGTTCATACTAAATCCATATACTTGGAAATACTGATGTTCTTTGTTTACAAATATAAGCCACGGACCGGGGATGATACGTTTGGAAGATCGAGCAGAAGTATGAAAAGCATGGGTTTTAGTGTAAGCGAGTTCTGCCAATCAGATCTCGAAAACATATTTGAAAAGTAAAAAAGATGGGCAAATGATCAGGAATTAATGCAAACGAATTCCTCACCCCGCCGAGAAATACCAAGGCTGTACATGATATAGACAATTTATTTGTTTACTCCTTTTTTGCAGGCGGTCGATTGTCATGCAGAGAGACACTTGGATGATATCTATAGGAATCTCTTTCGACATTTCTTTAAAAGTTTGCAAATCACAGAAAGGAGTAATTCATATCACCGTATACTGAGAAATAACTAAACTCTGGTCTGTTATCATAACTCAAACATAAAGTACATCGTGACAAACTTACTATCGGATAACAATATGTTCGTGAAGTTGGCTGCCAGTTGCCAGTTGCCATTTGCCTATTCAATCGGCAATTGGCAAATGGCAGCTAACTTCACATTCTAGATGCCAATTCGCCAATTCTCGCGAATTGGCTGCCAGTTGCCAGTTGCCATTTGCCTATTCAATCGGCAATTGGCAAATGGCAGCTAGCTTCACATTCTAGATGCCAATTCGCCAATTCTCGCGAATTGGCAACAGGCAACTGGCAGCTAGATGCCAATTCGAATCGATAGGGTTTTAGAGCATACCAGGTGGATAGGCAACTGGCAAACGGCTTCAAGATGTCGATTCGCAAAATCTAGTCAATTGGCAACTGGCAACTGGCAGCCAGATGCCAATTCGCAAATTATTGTGAATTTGCAACTGGCAACTGGTAGCCAAGTGCCAATTCGATTTGAGAGGATTTAAGACGATTAAGGTTACATAGGAAACCGGCAAACGGCGGCCAGATGACAATTCGCTAATTCTGAACTGGAAACTGGCAACTGGCATACAGATGCCAATTCTATTCGAAAGGAATTAAGACGATTAAAGATAAATAGGAAACCGGCAAACGACATCCAGATGACAATTCGAAACTTCTTGCGATATGGAAACTGGCAACTGGCAGCCAGATGCCAATTCGATATCCGAGGGTTTAAGACGATTAAAGGTACATAGGAAACCGGCAAACGACATCCAGATGACAATTCGAACTTTCTTGCGATATGGCAAATGGCAATTGGCAGCCAGATACCAATTCGATGTCCGAGGGTTTACGCTGATGAAAGCTACACAGGAAACCGGCAAACGGCAACCAGATGCCTAATCGCAAATTCTTATGTATTTGCAACTGGCAACTGGCAGCCAGATGTCAATTCGTTTTGAGAGGGTTTAAGACGATTTAAACTTAATAGGAAACCGACAAGCGACATCCAGATGCCAATTCGCAAATTATTGTCAACTGGCAACTGGCAGTCAGATGCCAATTCGATTTGAGACGGTTTCAGACAATTAAAGTAACATATGGAACCGGTAAACGGCACCCAGATGCCATTTCGAAAATTTTTATGAATTGCAAACTGGCAACTGGCAACCAGATGAGTGTTTAAGACGATAACAGCTAAATAGGGAACCGGCAAACGACATCCAGATGCCAATTCGCTAATTCTTGTGAACTTGCAACTGACAACTGGCAGTCAGATGCCAATTTGATTTTAGACGCTTTCAGACGATTAAAGCACATAGGAAACCAGCAAACGATAGCCAGATGCCAATTTACCAACTCTACTGAACTGGTAGCTGGCAGCCAGATGCCAATTCGATTTGAGAGTATTTAAGACAATAAAAATCATGTTGGAAATTGGCAAACGGCAGCCAGATGCCAATTCGCTAATTCTTGTGAACTGGCAACTGGTAGCTAGATGCCAATTCGATTTGAGAGGTTTAAGACGATTAAAGCTAAATGGATATCCGGCAAACGGCAGCCAGATGCCAGTTCGCTAATTCTTGTAACTTCGCAACTGGCAACTGGCAGCCAGATGCCAATTCGATTAGAGAGATTTTAAGACGATTACAGCTACATAGGAAACCGGTAAACGGCAGCCAGATGCCAATTCGCAAAATATAATGAATTGTCAACTGGCAACTGGCAGACAGATGTCAATTCGATTTGAGAGGGTTTATGCCGATTAAGGCTATATAGAATACCGGCAAATGACATCCAGATGGCAATTCACAGATTCTTGTGAACTGGCAATTGGCAACAGGCAACTGGCAGCCAGATGCCAATCGATTTGAGAGTGTTTTAGACGATTTAGACTAAATAGGAAAACGACAAACGACATCCAGATGCCTGTTCGCAAATTCTTGTGAACTGGCAACTGGCAGTCAGATGCCAGTTTGATTTGAGAGTGTTTAAATCGATTAAATCAATTCGAGTTGAGAATGTTTAAGACGTTAAAACTAGGTAACCGGCAAATGATATCCAGATGTCTATTCGCAAATTTTTGTTAACCTGCGACAGGCAACTGGCAGTCAGATACCAATTCGATTTGAGATGGTTTCAGACGATTTAAGCTACTAAGGAAACCGGCAAACGGCAGCCAGATGCCATTTCGATAATTCTACTGAGCTAGCAACTGGCAGCGAGATGCCAATTCGATTTGATGGTGTTTGAGACGATCAAAGCTTCATAGGAAACCGGTAAACGGCAGCCAGATTCCAATTCGAAATTCTTTATGAATTGTCAAATGGCAGCTGGCAACCAGATGCCAATTCGATTTGAGAGGGTTTATGCCGATTAAAGCTATATAGGAATCCGGCAAACGACACCAAGATGCCAATTCGCAAATTCTTGTGAAATGGCAACTGGCAACTGGCAGTCAGATACCAATTCGATTTCAGAGGGTTTGAGATGATTAAAGCTACATAAGAAACCGGCAAACGGCAGCCAGATGCCATTTCGATAATTTTACTGAGCTAGCAACTGGCAACGGGCAGCGAGATGCCAATTCGATTTGATGGTGTTTGAGATGATTAAAGCTTCATAGCAAACCGGTAAACGGCAGCCTGATGTCAATTCGAAATTCTTTATGAATTGTCAACTGGCAACTGGCAACCAGATGCCAATTCCATTGGAGAGGGTTTATGCCGATTAAAGCTATATAGGAAACCGGCAAAGACACCAAGATGCCAATTCGCAAATTCTTGTGAAGTGGCAACTGGCAACTGGCAGTCAGATACCAATTAGATTTCAGAGGCTTTGAGATGATTAAAGCTACATAGGAAACCGGCAAACGGCAGCCAGATGGTAGTCCGCATATTCTCCTAAACTGGCGACTGGCAGTCAGATGCCAATTAGAGTTGAGAGGGTTTCAGATGATTAAAACTACATAGAAAAGCGATAAACGGCAGCCAGATGCCAATTTGCTAATTCTCATGAACTAGAAACTGGCAACAGGCAGTCAGATGCCAATTCGATTCATGCGTGTTTAAGACAATTTAAGGCATGTAATACACGGCAAACGGCAGCCAGATGCCAATTCGATTAGAGAGGTTTTCAGGCGATTACAGCTACATAGGAAACCGGTAAACGCCAGCCAGATGCCAATTTGCTAATTCTCCTGAACTGGCAACTGGCAACTGGCAGACAGATGCCATTTCGATTTGAGAGTGTTTGAGACGATTTAAACTTATTAGGAATCCGTCAAACGACATCCAGATGCCTATTCGCAAATTCTTGTTAACTGGCAACTGGCAGTCAGATGCCAATTCGATTTCAAAGTGTTTCAGATGATTAAAGCTACATAGGAAACCGACAATCGGTAGCCAAATGCCAGTTCGCTAATTCTTCTGAACTGGCAACTGGCAGTCAGATGCCAATTCGATTTACTTACTTACTTAGAGGGTTTCAGATGATTAAAGCTACATGGGAAACCGAAAAAAGGCAGCCAGATGCCAATTCGCTAATATTCCGGAACTGGCAACGGGCAGTCAGATGCCAAATCGATTTGAGAGGGTTTCAGATGATTAAAGCTACATAGGAAACCGACAAATGGCAGCCAGATGCCAATTTGCTAATATTCCTAAACTGGCAATTGGCAACTGGCATTCAGATGCCAATTCGATTCATGAGTGTTTAAGACAATTCAAGCCATGTGGGAAACCAGCAAACGGAAGCCAGATGCAAATTTGCAAATTCTTTTGCAAATTCTTTTGAACTGGCAACTGGCACCCAGATGCCAATTCGATTTGAGAGGGTTTTAGACGATTAAAGCAACATAGGAAACCAACAAACGGCAGCCAGATGCAAATTCGAAGTTTTATTTTCTGAATTGGCAACTGGCAACTTGCAGCCAGATGCCATTTCGATTTGAGAGTGTTAAAGACAATTAAAGCTAATTAAAGTAAACGGCAGCCACATGCCAATTCGAAATGTTTTATGAATTGTCAACTAGCAACTGGCAGCCAGATGCCAAATCGATTTGCGAGGGTTAATGCCGGTTAAAGCTAAGGATACTGGCTAACGACATCCACATGCCATTTCGTTAATTCTTGTGAACTGGCAACTGGCAACTGCCAGTCATATGTCAATTCGATTTGATAGGGTATCAGACAATTAAAGCTACATAGGAAACCGGTAAACGTCAGATGCCAGTTCGCTAATTCTCCTGAACTGGCAACTGGCAACGAGATGACAATTCGATTTTAGAGTGTTTAAGACATTTAAAGCCATGTAGGGAACCGGCAAACGGCAGCCAGATGCCAATTCGCTAATTTTTACGAATGGGCAACTGGCAGCCAGATGCAAATTCATTTTGAGAGGGTTTATCCGATTAAAGCTAAATAGGAAACCGGGAAAACGGCATCAAGATGCCAATTCGCAAATTCTTGTGAACTGGCAACTGGCACTCAGATGCCAATTCGATTTGAGAGGGTTTCAGACGATTAAAGCTACATATGGAACCGGTAAACGGCAACCAGATGCCAATCCGAAATTTTTTTATGAATTTTCAACTGGCAACTGGCAGACAGATGCCACTTTTATTTGAGAATGTCTAAGACGATAAAAGCTAAATAGGAAACCGGCAAACGACATCTAGATGCGAATGCGCAAATTCTTCTTGTAAACTGGCAACAGGTAACTAGAAGTGAGATGCAAAATTCGATTTGAGAGTGTTTAAGACGATTATAACCGAATAGGAGACCGACTGACGACATCGAGATGCCAGTTTGCAAATTCTTGTGAACTGGCAACTGGCAACCGGCAGTCAGATGCCAATTCGATTTGAGACGGTTTCAGACGATCAAATCTACATAGGAAACCGGCAAAAGGCAGCCAGATGCAAATTCGAAATCTTTTATGAATTTTCAAGTGGCAGCTGGCAGCCAGATGCCAATTCGAATTGAGAGTGTCTTAGACGGTAAAAGCTAAATCGGAAACCAGCAAACGACATCCAGATGCCAATTCGCAAGTTCTTGTGAACTGGCAATTGGCAACTGGCAGTCAGATGCCAATTCGAAATGAGAGTGTTTAAGACGATTCAAACTGGATAGGAAAACGACAAACGTCATCCATATACATATTTGCAAATTCTTATGAACTGGCAATTGGCAGTCAGATGCCAATTCGATTTGAGACAGTTTCAGACGATAGTAGCTAAATAGGAAACCGGTAAACGACATCCAGATGCCAATTCGCAGATTATTGTGAACTGGCAGCTGGCAGTCAGATGCCAATTCGATTTGAGAAGGTTTGAGGAAGCTACATAGGAAACCGGCAAACGGAAGCCAGATGCAAATTTTCAAATTCTTTTGAGCTGGCAACTGACAACTGGCACCCAGATGCCAAATCGATTTGAGACGGTTTCAGACGACGATTAAAGCTTCATAGGAAATCGCTAAACGGCAGCCAGATGCATATTCGAAATTTTTATGAATTGTCAACTGGCAACTGGCGGCCAGATGCCAATTCGAACTGAGAGTGTCTAAGGCGGTAAAAGCTAAATAGGAAACTAGGAAACGACACCCAGATGCCAGTTCGGAAATTCTTGAGAACTCGCAATTGGCAATTGGCAGGCAGATGCCAATTCGTCTGGAAAGAGTGTTTTAGACGTTTTAAACTAAATAGGCGACCGACAAACGATATACAGATCCCTTTTCGCAAATTCTTCTGAACTGGCAACTGGCAGTCAGATGCCAATTCGATTTGAGACGGTTTCAAACGATAATGGCTAAATAGGAAACCGGCAAGCGACATCCAGATGCAAATTCGCAGATTATTGTGAACTGGCATCTGGCAACTGGCAGTCAGATGCCAATTTGATTTGAGACGGTTTCAGATGATTAAAGCTACATAGGAAACCGGCAAACGGTAGCCAGATGCAAATTTTCAAATTCTTTTGAACTGGCTACTGGCAACTGGCACCCAGATGCCAAATCGATTTCAGACGGTTTCAGACGACGATTAAAGCTACATAGGAAACCGGTAAATGGCAGCCAGATGCATATTCGAAATTTTTATCAATTGTCAACTGGCAACATCCTGATGCCTATTCGCAAATTCTTGTGAACTGGCAACTGACAATCAGATGCCAATTCGATTTGTGACGGTTTCAGACGATTAAAGCTACATAGGAAACCGGCAAACAACAGCCAGATGCCAATTAGCTAATTCTATTGAATTGGAAATTGGCAACTGGCAGCCAGATGACAATTCAGTTTGAGAGTGTTTATATCGATTAAAGGTACATACGAACCGGT
This sequence comes from Ctena decussata, assembly GCA_963989385.1. Lineage (NCBI taxonomy): Eukaryota > Metazoa > Mollusca > Bivalvia > Lucinida > Lucinidae > Ctena > Ctena decussata. The sequence goes on along the minus strand of OZ022499.1, from coordinate 28,197,178 downwards.
AAACGGCAGCCAGATGCCAAATCACACAATTTTATGAATTGTCAACTCACAACTGGCAGGTAGGTGCCAATTCGAACTGAGAATGTTTGAGACGATAAAACCTAAATAGGTAACCGGCAAATGATATCCAGATGCCTATTTGCAAATTCATGTGAACTGGCCCCTAGCAACTTGTAGTCAGATGCCAATTCGATTTGAGACGGTTTCAGATGATTTAAGCTAAATAGGAAACCGGCAAACGGCAGCCAGATGCCAATTCACTAATTCTACTGCCAGTTGCCAGCCAGTTAACAATTCATAAAATTATTCGAATTGGCATCTGGCTGCCAGTTGCCAGTTCACAAGAATTGCGAATAGGCATCTGGATATCATTTGCCGGTTACCTATTTAGCTTTTATCGTCTTAAACACTCCCAGTTCGAACTGGCATTTAGCTACCAGTTGCCAGTTGACGATTCATAAAAAATTTGAATTGGCATCTGGCTGCCGTTTACCGGTTTTTTATGTACCTTTAATCAATTCAAACACTCTCAAATCGAATTGGCATCTGTCTGCCAGTTGTCAGTTGCCAGTTCAGTAGAATTAGCGAATTGGCAACTGGCTGCCATTTGTCGGTTTCCTATGTAGCTTTAATTGTCTGAAACCGTCTCAACCGAATTTGCATCTGACTGCCAGTTGCCAGTTCACAAGAATTTACGAATAGACATCTTGATGTCGTTTGTCGGCTTCCTATTTACATGTACATGTAGTTTAAATCGTCTAAAACACTCTCAAATTGAATTGGCATCTGTCTGCCAGTTGCCAGTTTACAATTCATAAAAGATTCCGCTGCCGTTTACCTGTTTCCTGTTTAGCTTTAATCGTCTTAAAACCTCTGTTATCGAATTGGCATCTGGCTGCCAGTTGCCAATTGCAAATTCACAAGTATTAGCGTAATGGCATCCGGTAGCTTTTTGCCGGACACCTATTTAGCTAAATCGGAATAAACCCTGTCAAATCGAATTGGCATCTGGCTGACAGATGCCAATTCACAAGAATTAGCGAACTGGCATCCGGTAGCCTTTCGCCGGGCACCTATTTAGCTTTAATCGGAATAAACCCTCTCAAATCGAGTTAGCATCTTGCTGCCAATTGCCAGTTCAAAAGAATTAGCGAACTGGCATCTGGCTGCCGTTTGCCGATTTCATACATGGCTAAAATTGTCTTAAACACTCATAAATCGAAATAGCATCTGACTGCCAGTTGCCAGTTGGCAGTTCAGGAGAATTAGCGAATTGGCATCCGGCTGCCGTTTACCGGTTTCCTATGTAGCTTAATCATCTGGAACCCTCTCAGCACGAATTGGCATCTGAGTGCCAGTTGCCAGTTGAGAATTAGCGAACAGGCATCTGGCTGCCGTTTGCCGGTTTCCTATGTAGCTTTAATTATCTGAAACTCTCTAAAATTGAATTGGTATCTGACTACCAAATGCCAATTCACAAGAATTTGCGAATTGGCATCTTGATGTCGTTTGCCGGTTTCCTATATAGCTTAAATCTGCATAAACACTCTCAAATCGATTTGGCATCTGGCTGCCAGTTGCCAGTTGACAATTCATAACAAAATTCGAATTGTCATCTGGCTGCCGTTTACCGGTTTCCTACGTAGCTTTAATCGACTGAAACCCCGTAAAATCGAATTGGCATTTACCTGCCAGTTGCCAGTTAATAATTTATAAAAACTTTCGAATTGGCATCTGGCTGCCGATTGCCAGTTCACAATAATTGCGAATAGGCATCTTGATATCTTTTGCCGGCTACCTATTTAGCTTTTATCGGGATAAACACTCTCAGCTAGAATTGGCATTTAGCTGCCAGTTGACATTTCATAAAATAATTTCGAATTGGCATCTGGCTGCCGTTTACCGGTTTCCTATGTATCTTTAATCTGTCAAAACACGTTCAAATCGAATTGGCATCTGTCTGCCAGTTGTCAGTTGCAAGTTCAGTAGAATTAGCGACTTTGGCATCTGGCTGCCGTTTTCCGGTTTCCTATGTAGCTTTAATCGTCTGAAACCGTCTCAAACCGAATTGGCATTTGTGTGCCAGTTGCCAGTTCACAAGAGTTTGCGAATAGGCATCTGGATGTCGTTTGTCGGTTTCCTATTGAGTTTAAATCGTCTAAAACACTCTCAAATTGAATTGGCATTTGTCTGCCAGTTGCCAGTTTACAATTCATAAAAGAATCCGCTGCAGTTTACCGGTTTCCTGTTTAGCTTTAATCGTCTTAAAACCTCTCTAATCGAATTGGCATCTGGCTGCCAGTTGCCAGATGCCAATTCACAAGAATTGACGAAATGGCACCCGGTAGCCTTTTGCCGGACACCTATTTATCTTTAATCGGAATAAACCCTTTGAAATCGAATTTGCATCTGGCTGCCAGTTGCCAGTTCACAAGAATAAGCGAATGGGCATCTGGCTGCCGTTTGCCGATACCCGACATTGTTTTAGTTGTCTTAAGACGTCGCGCCCGGTATTGGGGAACAAAACAATTGGGGCCAAAACTTTTTGCGCCTTTTGAGAATGTTAACCGCGGGGTTCGACTGTCTTATACCTTTAATCTATTTAAACACTCTCAAATCGAATCGGCATCTGGCTGCCAGTTGCCAGTTCAGTAGAATTAGAGAATTGTCATCTGGCTGCCGTTTGCCAGATTCCTATGCAGCTTTAATCGTCTAAAAGCGTCTCAAATCGAATTGGCATCTGACTGTCAGTTGCCAGTTGCCAGTTCGCAAGAATTTGCGAATTTGCATCTGGATGTCGTTTGCCGGTTTCCTATTTAGTTTTAATCGGCATAAACCCTCTAAAATCGAATTGGCATCTGAGTGACTGTTGCCAGTTGCCAATTTACAAAAATTAGAGAATTGGCATCTGGCTGCCGTTTGGCGATATCCTATATGGTTTAAACACTCTCAAATCGAATTGGCATCTGACTGCCAGTTGCCAGTTCAGGAGAATTAGCGAACTGGCATCTGACTGCCATTTGCCGGTTTCCTATGTAGCTTTAATTGTCCGATACCCTATCAGATCGAATTGGCATCTGGCTGCTAGTTGCCAGTTGACAATTCATACAAAAATCGAATTGGCATCCGGCTGCCGTTTATCGGGTTTCTATGTAGCTTTAATCGTCTTTAACACTCTCAAATCCATTTATCATCGAGCTGCCAGTTGCCAATTCATAAAAAAATTCGAATTGGCATCTGGCTCCCGTTTGCCGGTTTCCTATATTGCTTTAAATGTCTTTACCTTCTCAAATCGAATTAGCATCTGGCTGGAAGTTGCCAGTTGCCAATTTGCAAGCATTAGCGAATTGGCATCTGGCTGCCGTTTGCCGGTTTCCTACATGCCTTAAATGTCTTAAACACTCATGAATCGATTCGGCATCTGACTGCAAGTTGCAAGTTGCCAATTCGCAAGCATTAGCGAATTGGCATCTGGCTGCCGTTTGCCGGTTTTCTACATGGCTTAAATTGTCTTAAACACTCATGAATCGAATTTTCATCTGACTGCCAGTTGCCAGTTCAGGAGAATTAGTGAATTAGCATCTGGCTGCCGTTTACCGGTTTTCTATGTAGCTTTAATCATCTGAAACCTTCTCAACTCGAATTGGCATCTGAGTGCCAGTTGCCAGTTCACGAGTATTTGCGAACTGGCATCTGGCTGCCGTTTGCCGGTTTCCCATGTAGCTTTAATCATCTCAAACCCGCTGAAATCGAATTGGTATCTGAATGCCAGTTGCCAGTTGAAAGTTCACAAGTATTTGCGAATTGGCATCTGGATGTCGTTTGCCGGTTTCCTATATAGCTTAAATCGGCATAAACACTCTCAAATCGAATTGGCATCTGGCTGCCGTTTACCAGTTTCCAACGTAGCTTTAATCGACTGAAACCCCGTAAAATCGAATTGGCATTTACCTGCCAGTTGCCAGTTAACAATTTATAAAAACTTTCGAATTGGCATCTGGCTGCCAGTTGCCAGCTCACAATAATTGCGAATAGGCATCTTGATATCATCTGCCGGCTACCTATTTAGCTTTTATCGGGATATACACTCTCAGCTAGAATTGGCATTTAGTTGCCAGTTGACAATTTATAAAATAATTTCGAATTGGAATCTAGCTGCCGTTTACCAGTTTCCTATGTATCTTTAATCTGTTAAAACACGTTCAAATCGAATTGGCATCTGTCTGCCAGTTGTCAGTTGCCAGTTCAGTAGAATTAGCGAATTGGCATCTGGCTGCCGTTTTCCGGTTTCCTATGTAGCTTTTATCGTCTGAAACCGTCTCAAACCGAATTCGCATCTGACTGCCAGTTGCCAGTTCACAAGAGTTTGCGAATAGGCATCTGGATGTCGTTTGTCGGTTTCCTATTGAGTTTAAATCGTCTAAAACACTCTCAAATTGAATTGGCATTTGTCTGCCAGTTGCCAGTTTACAATTCATAAAAGAATCCGCTGCAGTTTACCGGTTTCCTGTTTAGCTTTAATCGTCTTAAAACCTCTCCAATCGAATTGGCATCTGGCTGCCAGTTGCCAGATGCCAATTCACAAGAATTGACGAAATGGCACCCGGTAGCCTTTTGCCGGACACCTATTTATCTTTAATCGGAATAAACCCTTTGAAATCAAATTTGTATCTGGCTGCCAGTTGCCAGTTCACAAGAATAAGCGAATGGGCATCTGGCTGCCGTTTGCCGACACCCGACATTGTTTTAGTTGTCTTAAGACGTCGCGCCCGGTATTGGGGAACAAAACAATTGGGGCTACTTTTGGCGCCTTTTGAGAATGTTAACCGCGGGGTTCGACTGTCTTATACCTTTAATCTATTTAAACACTCTCAAATCGAATCGGCATCTGGCTGCCAGTTGCCAGTTCAGTAGAATTGGAGAATTGTCATCTGGCTGCCGTTTGCCAGATTCCTATGCAGCTTTAATCGTCTAAAAGCGTCTCAAATCGAATTGGCATCTGACTGTCAGTTGCCAGTTGCCAGTTCGCAAGAATTTGCGAATTTGCAACTGGATGTCGTTTGCCGGTTTCCTATTTCGTTTTAATCGGCATAAACCCTCTAAAATCGAATTGGCATCTGGCCGACAGTTGCCAGTTGCCAATTCAGAAAAATTAGCGAATTGGCATCTGGCTGCCGTTTGCCGATATCCTATATGGTTTAAACACTCTCAAATCGAATTGGCATCTGACTGCCAGTTGCCAGATGAGGAGAATTAGCGAACTGGCATCTGACTGCCATTTGCCGGTTTCCTATGTAGCTTTAATTGTCCGATACCCTTTCAGATCGAATTGGCATCTAACTGTCAGTTGCCAGTTGCCAGTTCACAAGAATCAGCGAATTGGCATCTGGCTGCTAGTTGCCAGTTGACAATTCATACAAAAATCGAATTAGCATCTGGCTGCCGTTTATCGGTTTTCTATGTAGCTTTAATCGTCTTTAACACTCTCAAATCGAATTAGCATCTGGCTGCCAGTTGCCAATTCATAAATAATTTCAAATTGGCATCTGGCTGCCGTTTGCCGGTTTCCTATATTGCTTTAAACGTCTTAAACCCTCTCAAATCAAATGAGCATCTGGCTTGAAGTTGCCAGTTGCCAATTTGCAAGCATTAGCGAATTGGCATCTGGCTGCCGTTTGCCGGTTTCCTACATGCCTTAAATATCTTAAACACTCATGAATCGATTTGGCATCTGACTGCAAGTTGCAAGTTGCCAATTCGCAAGCATTAGCGAATTGGCATCTGGCTGCCGTTTGCCGGTTTCCTACATGGCTTAAATTGTCTTAAACACTCATGAATCGAATTGGCATCTGACTGCCAGTTGCCAGTTGCCAGTTCAGGAGAATTAGCGAATTAGCATCTGGCTTCCGTTTACCGGTTTTCTATGTAGCTTTAATCATCTGAAACCCTCTCAACTCGAATTGGGCATCTGAGTGCCAGTTCCCAGTTCAAGAGAATTAGCGAACTGGCATCTGGCTGCCGTTTGCCGGTTTCCCATGTAGCTTTAATCATCTCAAACCCTCTTAAATCGAATTGGTATCTGACTGCCAGTTGCCAGTTGCAAATTCACAAGTATTTGCGAATTGGCATCTGGATGTCGTTTGCCGGTTTCCTATATAGCTTAAATCGGCATAAACACTCTCAAATCGAATTGGCATCTGGCTGCTAGTTGCCAGTAGCCAGTTCACAAAAATTAAGGAATTAGCATCTGTATGTCGTTTGCCGGTATCCTATTTAGCTTTAACCGGCATTAACACTCGCAAATCGATTTGGCAGCTGGCTGTCAGTTGCCAGTTGACAATTCATAAAAAATTTCGAATTGGCATGTGGCTGCCGTTTACCGGTTTCCTATGTAGCATTTATCGTCTTTAACACTCTCAAATCGAATTGGCATCTCGCTGCCAGTTGCCAGTTGCCAATTCAGAAAAAAAACTTCGAATTTGCATCTGGCTGCCGTTTGCCGGTTTCCTATGTTGCTTTAATCGTCTAAAACCCTCTCAAATCTAATTGGCATCTGGCTACAAGTTGCCAGTTGCCAATTCGCAAGCATAAGCAAATTGGCATCTTGCTTCCGTTTGCAGGTCTCTTACATGGCTTAAATTGTCTGAAACACTCATAAATTGAATTGGCATCTGACTGCCAGTTGCCAGTTCAGGAATGTTAGCGAATTGGCATCTGGCTGCCATTTGACGGTTTCCTATGTAGCATTAATCATCTGGAACCATTTCAAATCGAATTGGGATCTGACTGCCAGTTGCCAGTTGCCAGTTCTGGAATATTAGCAATTTTGGAATCTGGCTGTCTTTTTTTCGGTTTCCTATGTAGATTTAATCATCTGAAACCCTCTCAAATCGAATTGGCATCTGACTGCCAGTTGCCCGTTGCCACTTCAGGAGAATTAGCAAACTGGCATTTGTCTACCGATTGTCGGTTTCCTATGTAGCTTTAATCATCTAAAACACTCTGAAATCGAATTGGCATCTGACTGCCAGTTGCCAGTAAACAAGAATTTACAAATTGGCATCTGGGTGTCGTTGGCCGGTTTCCTATATAGCTGTAATCGGCATAAACACTCTCAAATTGAATTGGCATCTGGCTGCAAGTTGCCAGTTGACAATTCATAAAAAATTTCGAACTGGCATCTGGCTGCCGTTAACCGGTTTTGTATGTACCTTTATTTAAATTTAAATTTATTTTATTTTAAACACTCTCAAATCGAATTGGCATCTGGCTGCCAGTTGCAAGTTGCCAGTTCAGTAGAATTAGCGAATTGTCATCTGGCTGCCGTTTGTCGGTTTCGTATGTAGCTTTAATCGTCTGAAACCGTCTCAAATCAAATTGGCATCTGACTGCCAGTTGCCAGTTCACAAGAATTTGCGAATAGGCATCTGGATGTCGTTTGACGGTTTCCTATTAAGTTTAAATCGTCTAAAACACTCTCAAATCGAATTGGCATCTGTCTGTCAGTTGCCAGTTGCCATTTCATGAGAATTAGCTAATTGGAATATGGCTGGCATTTACCGGTTGCCTATGTAGCTGTAATCGTCTGAAAACCTCTCTAATCGAATTGGCATCTGGCTGCCGTTTGCCGTGTATTACATGCCTTAAATTGTCTTTAACACTCATGAATCAAATTGGCATCTGACTGCCTGTTGCCAGTTGCCAGTTCAGGAGAATTAGCGAATTAGCATCTGGCTGCAGTTTATCGCTTTCCTATGCTGTTTTAATAATCTAAACCCTCTCAACTCTAATTGGCATCTGACTGCCAAGTGCCATTTCAGGAGAATTAGCGGACTGGCATCTGGCTGCCGTTTGCCGGTTTCCCTTGTAGATTTAATCATCTCAAACCCTCAGAAATCGAATTGGTATCTGACTGCCAGTTGGCAGTTGCACATTCACAAGAATTTGTGAGTCTTTTGCCGGTTTCCTATATAGCTTTAATTGGCATAAACCCTCTCAAATCAAATTGGCATATGGTTTCCAGTTGCCAGTGGACAATTCATAAAGACTTTCGAATTGGAATCTGGCTGCCTTTTACCGGTTTGCTATAAAGCTTTAATCGTCTCAAACACCATCAAATCGAATTGGCATCTCGCTGCCAGTTGCCAGTTGCCAGTTCAGTAGAATTATCGAATTGGCATCTGGCTGCCGTTTGCCGGTTTCCTAAGTAGCTTTAATCGTGTGAAACCATCTCAAATCGAATTGGCATCTGACTGCCAGTTGCCAAGAATTTGCGAATGGACATATGGATATCATTTGCCGGTTACCTAGTTAGGTTTTAACGCCTTAAACATTCTCATCGCGACTTGATTTAATTGATTTAAACACTCTCAAATCGAACTGGCATCTGACTGCCTGTTGCCAGTTGACAAGAATATGCGAACAGGCATCTGGATGTCGTTTGTCGGTTTCCTATTTAGTTTAAATCGTCTAAAACACTCTCAAGTCAAATTGCCAGTTGCCAATGGCCAGTTCACAAGAATCTACGAATTTGCATCTGGATGTCATTTGCCGGTTTCCTATATAGCTTTAATTGGCATTAACCCTTTCAAATCGAATTGGCATCTGTCTGCCAGTTGCCAGTTTACAATTCATAATAATTTTCGAATTGGCATCTGGCCGGCGTTTACCGGTTTCCTATGTAGCTGTTATCATCTTAAAACCGCTCTAATCGAATTGGCATCTGGCTGCCAGTTGCCAGTTGCCACTTGCAAATACATAAGAATTTGCGATTTGGCATCTGGCTGTCGTTTGCCGATTTTCTATGTACCTTTAATCGTCTTAAACCCTCGAATATCGAATTGGCATCTGGCTGCCAGTTGCCAGTTGCCATATCGCAAGAAGTTTCGAATTGTCATCTGGATGTCGTTTGCCGGTTTCCTATTTACCTTTAATCGTCTTAATTCCTTTCGAATAGAATTTGCATCTGTCTGCCAGTTGCCAGTTTCCAGTTCAGAATTAGCGAATTGTCATCTGGCCGCCGTTTGCCGGTTTCCTATGTAACCTTTATCGTCTTAAAGCCTCTCAAATCGAATTGGCACGTGGCTACCAGTTGCCAATTCACAAGAATTAGCGAATTGGCATCTGGCTGCCAGTTGCCAGTTGCCAATTGACTAGATTTTGCGAATCGGCATCTTGATGCCGTTTGCCAGTTGCCTTTCCAGCTGGTTACTCTAAAACCCTATCGAGTCGAACTGGCACCTAGCTGCCAGTTGCCAGTTGCCAATTCGCGAGAATTGGCGAATTGGCATATAGAATGTGAAGTTAGCTGCCATTTGCCAATTGCCGATTGAATAGGCAAATGGCAACTGGCAGCCAATTCGCGAGAATTGCCGAATTGGCATCTAGAATGTGAAGTTAGCTGCCATTTGCCAATTGCCGATTGAATAGGCAAATGGCAACTGGCAACTGGCAGCCAACTTCACGAACATATAACAATGCATACGCACTTCAGGCTAAACGATAACATAATTAAGTCTAACAAGCAAAACAAGCAACTGTACTTTTCTTCCGCTCGCGTCGTTTTTATTTTCATTTGTATGTTTCGTAAACTCACAGAATTTAATTTGGCACTCAAGCTTATTTGGTACTGTCTGCGATATGAAAGTGATTGTAACGCTACTTGTTCTGCATATCGACCACCAAATGCATGTTAAGGATTAGCATAAGGCAAATAAATTGTCGTGTTTACAACTCAAAAACGTTAAATTCAAAATACATTCTTTTTTCCCGTAAATTAGTACAAACAAAGGATTTTATCTGAAATAAAATGGCTCTTGGTTGTTTTGTGCTTTATACTTGGCAAAGAACGGTTGATTTACACGCATGCCAAGCACTTCTTACAACCTATTTAGTCAGTTGATCTGATGATCTGATGGTCTATTTTAATAATGTTTTCATCAATTTGTTTCAGTTGCAAATGTTATTCACTTATTCGACCTATTACACATATTTTTTATAACTGTTTTATTGATATATAAAATATTTTTTCGAACAAATGCCGAACAGCGACTCTTGTGACGGATTTTCATCCACACCTCATACCAATGAAAGATACTTATACTATCCTCGGCAAAACTCAAAGACATACACGAAGGAAGCAAAACAAACAGAATCAATAACAAAGATGAACCCAAACAGAAGCACAATCTTTGTACCGTCATTATTCCAACTGGAGGCTTAATGTTTCGCACCAGTACAGCTAAATAAATATTTCAAACACCATTACAGAAGCCGAGGGCAAGGGTTAGGATCCACTTAACCTAGTTTAGTCCGCTCCAGTAATCTATTACTGACCGTTCCAAGGCAGTACTTCTGTTCTTCAGTGTTACTTGTTCTCATGTCCGCTCGTCAGTGGTCTTCTGGCAATGTGATCGCCTGTATGGCTGCCAACTTTGCTTTCTGTGTTGTTTTGTTATTTAGAATAGAAATAGATGCAATGTTACTTGTTCTGGTTATACATGCCATTGCTTTCGTTCACCCGTTTTGTGACTGGTTTTCAACTGAGGTAGCTGAATGACCACCTGTCTGGGAAAGAGTTTTTATTTTGTTTACCGATCGTGGGGTAAAGTCGGGTAAATTCGGACAGAGACAATGTATCCTTTATTTGTCAGTTGTTTGGAAGTAAAACAAAATTAACTGGGCATGAGCCGTCTCATCTGGATTTTCACTGTTTGCAAAGGTATGTTCGAATTTACCCGCAGTCCGAAGTTACCCGACTCTACCCTGCCTTTCGTGAACTGTCGTCAGTTAATGTACATACTTCTTTCCCCATATGGTTTTGAGGACGGGATATTGAATCTGGTCATTGTCTATCTTTTTACTTTAAACCGGTTTTGGTTCACCAACCACAGTTCTAGCTCCTGGGTGTTTTCAGCAGTATTTTGACATGATTTCTCAAACATTTAGCTGCTCATCAGTGAACCACCACAGAAAACATATAAATCTAAAAATAAACCTTGTGCTAATACAAAAAAGACTCGACAGAAACACCTACACTGGAACTCTTAGGCAATATGAAGCTTCCAGAATGTAGGACTACGGTTGGCCGAAAGTTTTACACACATACGCTCAAAAGCTATTTAAAGGGTATCATACTTTTTATGACTCTTAAGATACTTTTTCCATGCAATGAAATGCAGCCGGGTGCTATTTATCACTGTTATTATGCGATATACAGGAAGAAAATCAGATGTTGACACAATCTTCCAGAGCTGAAGAAATTAATTATTACTTTGATACATATTAATAAATCATACGCTGTTTTTTCTGTTTGGTACTAACACGATGTCTGACACAATACAGTTGACATCTGAATTTAAGCGACTGCGGAACTCGAAAGAAAAATTGCAGGAGTATTCGAAAAGGCAAATAAAAAACTTGAGTCGCCAAACTTTGAACGTTATGCGAATTATATATACATAAAATGTGTAACATGTTATTTTCTGCCTTCAAAGCTGAGCCTTACACCAGACAGTATCAATTTGGTTGAAAGCTTCCTTGTAATGTCTGACCTTGTGAACATCCTAAGGGATTATATACATAACAGTATAATTCCTAAGCGGACAGTACAAATATTTAGTTCGTAGATGCACTTCCATACAGACCCTTTCGATCTGAATTAGATACAGTTTTACAGAAATATTAGCATAAATTAGTTGATCGCAAACTACCTCAGCTAAACAAATGTGTTTTGCTTGTGTTTGTGTTCTTGTTAGACAAAGTGAGTCTGTTATATGCAAATATTTACATTATCCGTGCATTTATTGAAAAACCCTTGCTAAACCATTAGAACGTAATGTAGTTTATACTTCAATAGCTACGCTAAATGACGTCAAAATAAACCACGGTTCTCCGATCTGATTGGACGTATGTGACATTATAACGTCGTTGTTACGTCGTTGACGCTATTCCGCTTTTAGTAAAAACCGGCGTATAAATGTTTTTTCTGCTTCACCTCTTACCCCTAACGCAAATTTGAGGTCAAATAATAGATAAAAAAAAAAGAATGTAAATATAAGCAATGAACTTGATTTTTCTGGTGTTTATATCGAAGTATAAACTACATTGGGTCGCTAGCAAAGTTTCCATGAATCCCTTTGGGGTTCATTTACTTTGCACGACCCAATGTAGTTTATACTTCGATAAACACCAGAAAAATGAAATCCATTGCTTTAATAAGTTGTTTCATTTTGGCGCTTTTATGTTTCATGTTGCTTCTGATTTTGTGTATGCTACGCTGCCCCTTGTGAAAATGGTCTGTTCTGCGTAACCGTGTCTGTCAATTAGATTTTCTTCGCAATTAATTTTATTGGTACAGAAATTAGCAAATGCGGGCTTCGCTTGTATCCTAAAATATTTATTTGTTTAACTGAGCGGCTTTCGCAGACTAATCTTCAAGCCCAGACCTGTTAAAACTGGGCATCCGAAAAATTAATCAAGCACATCATACCCTTACCTTAGCCGTGCTGAGACTGGTCAAAACGTCTGAGTGCTGTACGATCGTAGTACGTTTAATATTACGAAGTAGATGCATACTGTGAATGAGCAAAGAACTGAAAATACTTTAAAAAGGTATATATGTGTGTATATGCAAATACACAGAGAGAGAGGACAAGATTTAATGAGCCGCGACACGACAAAACCAACAAAGTGGCATGTGCGCCCAGAAAAGACTCAGGTCAGCTTGGGCATATCTACCATTTAAGCGCTTACCAGAATAGGCGGATGCCCAGGCTGATTTTAGTCTGCGCTGGGCGCACAACCACTTTGTTGGTTTTGTCGCGGCTTAAATCTACATTAACAGGAACAGATCAGTCGAACCAAAAGCAGAAATGGAAGAACAGCATTGTTGCCGTAAGTACGGAGCCTGGATTTTTCTAAAAGCTTTCAAGCCAAATTAATCAAAAGACATATTTTACCTCAAGTTGCGTTAAGCTTGAGCAGATATCCAAAGGTCGACATAAAGAAGACGTAGACTAATTATTTTGATCAATTCATAAAACAGATAAAAGTCAACGCTTGTCTTCTAACTCACCAGAGAGAGAAGCTAATGCTGAAACTAATGGAACAAAATGAAGCGAATCAGACTGACTTATTATGTTTAGATTTAAGAATTTTGCTGAGCAGACACTTGCGAAATGACTTAAGTTTCGGATGAGTGCTTTGTAGAATTTGTAATTCATACGAATACTGGTATTCGCTAACAAATAACGTTTACATTAGGTAGTTCTGAAATTCTCTGCAGTGAATTTTGGTATTGATACACTTCGTTGTCAAGCTGATGGGCAGGAGCAGAGATAAAGCAACAAGCGAAATTGCTAAAACATATAATCGTGATCAGAGTATTCTAATGTTTATGTTATTAATGGAATAAGATACTAGGATTAAAATTCGAAATAATGTATTTCGGGGAAAAAGAGACATTGCAAACATAAAGGACATGTTATTATTAATCGAGACATCACCGTACACGTTTATACCTGTGGGACACTTATGCTGTAGAAGTTTTGATTTTTGATTCTTCACGTTGGCGGTTATTTGCATTTCCCCCTTTTTTTTTCTCTTTAGACACAAAAAGTGTTTTCAGTCCAATAGTTAGACATGTCCCACTGTTTGAACTTTAGTTTGATATATCGTTAGCGAAATGTAACTCTTCTATATTAATATATATATCTAGAAGCCAGTTCTATCCGATAGTGTTCTCAATATTTATTCTTCGGTTGATATCATGATCTTACCATCAGTCTATGTACTTTTTGTTGCATTGTATTTGAATGATAGAAAAAAAGCAGGACATATAGGCATATTTACCATTCTTGGTTACCTTGAGAAAAAGTTATGCTTTGCTAACTTGAAGTTTTTTTCTTTATGAGTGCAGAGAATAATTCTGAAGGCTAACGGCATCTGATTTGTTTATTTGAAAGTACGATGTACGTTGCGCCTATGCCACAACTATGAATAACATACCGAGCTGCATATGTCCATGCCACTATGCCCAAATGTAATCCGATAAGGGCATGCTCAGTCTGACTATAATTTGTCGTGGCAAACTGCGATTGTCCTGATCTGACTGTGAATGTCCTCAGACTAGAAAAGACATGCGTAGTCTGCAAAAACCTTCAAAATGTTTTGTCCTTGGCGAAGTTTATTACTCTCTGCATTTCTGCTTCACTATTATCAGCTAATTTGGGCCTTCATTTCCGCAATATGTGTCGTTTTATTGTTGCTGTCAGCCTAACTACCTAAACTTGATATATCAATTCTGACTTTTACAACTTTTTAGCAGATCCTGAAATTTAATGCTGCAGCAGGAATATTGTTTATTTCCAATTTGAGTGCAATAACGCAGGTTATTTCGAGATTAACCCATTTATGCATAGTGGAATCTTCTACGGGATATACTGGATGAGTCCATTAGTTTCTTAAGGGGTGTCTGGCTTAGTTCATTTATTATATATATATTTTTTTTTAATTTATTTATTTCTGTTTCTTTTTTCTTTTGCAAATAGTGAAGATCCTGATCAGACGCCGCGATTTGCGGCGTCTGATCCGGGTCTGCACTGTTTGCCCATGTCCTTTTCATAAGACACTAGACATAAATGGGTTAACAGAATAATCTATCTATTCAAATAATCTAGCTGTTGCGAACCTGCGTAATTAGAAATTGACAGTTAACAAACCCTGGCTGCTTTGTCCAGGCTGGCACGTCGGGTTCGGCTGTTGGGCTTCTTTTGATACAGCTTTTCAGGGTTGTTCTTGCTGTTGAGTACTCATCTTACTTATATGTTTGCTGTTTTGATTTAGCTCTTCAAACTGATCGAATAACTTGAATTTTTATGAACCGCAGCCGAATCCAGGGCGAGGGTTATGCGCTTGTATAATCGGTATAAGCCAGCTGATCATTCCAAGGCATGCTTCCGTTGTTGTTCAGGGATGGTCGGGTTGGGCGATGGTGCCTTGGGAGAAGGTCTGATATAGACTGAAATATTGTCTCAAAGGTCCGTTAAACATTAATCAACCAACTAACCAATGCTTCCGTTGTTATTTGTTATTATTGTCAATGTTTGTCGGGTTTTCTATTGGACTTTGACTTTTTATACATTATTCAGGATAGGCTTGGAAAGAAATGACCTCTTGGATTTTCGCTTTTTTTGTTTTGCTTCGTGTGCAATTTTGATTGTTTTTGGTTTTGGGGGCAGAATGTAGAAATTGATTGCATCGGTTTCTGATCATTGTCTTCTTATCCGCTTCGCTTTTCCTGTGTAACATCATTTGAGCCGCGACACGACAACACTAACAAAGTGGCATGTGCGTCCAGCGAAGACTCAGATCAGCCTGGGCATCCGCTGTCCGCGTAGAGCTAGCTTAGACCCTTAGCTACCTTTTAAGCGCACAGAGAAGACTGATAAGACTGGCCTGAGTTTGCGCTGGGCGCACATGCCACTTTGTTAGTTTTCTCGTCTTGTGGCTCAGTTATATTTTCAAATTTTCCAGCACAGCATAATCTGTTTGCTGGGGACTTTTAATGTTTTTGGGTAAAATCTGCTGATGTATGTGTCTGTATGTCTGCTTAGCTCTGCAACTTTACCGAAGTGAAAAAAAAAACACTTCTTACATCAGAGGAGTATTTTCAGTAGATATTTTACCTCCAATATGTTTTTTCTAGATTTCGTTACTTTAGATCTGCAACGAAAATAAATGTTCGGTTGGCAGACAGACTTGTCAAGACAAAATGTTTATTTAATATTCCTTGCGTATTTCTAATGTCTGAAATTATTTCTTTATGCAAGGACGAAGTTTTAATTAAATTTTGAAAGTTTGGGTTCTTTCATATTTCCAGAGCCATGCCTAACGAAAGTGACAGTTTGTTAATTCAAGAATATAAATAACTCCTACTGGCCGAACCTGTCACTGATGAAATGTCAAAATCAGTTCTAACAAGAAAGCTTTAGTTTAAAAAGATGAATTACAGATGACCATATCACTAAATGACATTTTTTTCGAATCCATAACACCACGCTATGTAATCACGTGACCTTACTGTACTACGACAGATGCTGCTTTGGTAACTGTACTACTTAATTGGGACGACTTCTGCAGAACGGCGTTTGCACCATGTGAACAAGGAGGCTATCGTCCGAGTTCATGCTTTTAAGTATGCATAATGCCGATAGGATTCCGAAGTATGCATATGCCCGTGCATTTGTAGGTCGTTGAGTGTTTGTCAATTAATTCTAAGTGCTTACCCCCTCCCCTACCTAAGCTTACTACCAAATTTACCTTGGAAACGCCATAAATATGTATTTTTAGCTCACCTGAGCTTCGTGCTCAGGGTGAGCTTTTGGGATACCCTGATGTCCGTCGTCCGTCGTACGTCCGGACGTCCGGATGTCCGTCCGGACGGACGTCCGTCAACTTTTGCTTGTGTGTACTCTAGCGGGCACAGTTTCGATCCAATCTTTATGAAACTTTGTCAGAATGTTAGTCTTTATAAAATCTAGGCCAAGTTCAAAACTGGGTCATGTCGGGTCAAAAACTAGGTCACTAGGTCAAATTTTAGAAAAACCTTGTGTACGCTCTAGAGGGCACAGTTTTCATCCAAAGTACATGAAACTTTGTCAGAATGTTTATCCTTATAGTATCTAGGACAAGTTCGAAACTGGGTCACGTCGGGTCTAAAACTAGGTCACTAGGTCAAATCATAGAAAAACCTTGTGTACGCTCTAGAGGACACAGTTTTGATCCAATCTTTATGAAACATTGTCAGAATGTTTATCTCCATAAAATCTAGGCCAAGTTCGAAACAGGGTCATGTCGGGTCAAAAACTAGGTCACTAGGTCAAATCTTAGAAAAACCTTGTGTACGCTCTAGAGGGCACAGTTTTCATCCAAAGTTCATGAAACTTTGTCAGAATGTTTATCCTCATAGTATCTAGGACAAGTTTGAAACTGGGTCACGTCGGGTCTAAAACTAGGTCACTAGGTCAAACAATAGAAAAACCTTGTGTACACTCTAGAGGACACAGTTTTGATCCAATCTTTATGAAACTTTGTCAGAATGTTTATCTCCATAAACTCTAGGCCAAGTTCGAAACTGGGTCATGTCAGGCCAAAAACTAGGTCACCAGGTCAAATCTTAGAAAAACCTTGTGAACGCTCTAGAAGGCACAGTTTTGATCCAAAGTTCACGAAACTTAATCAGAAAGTTTATCCTTATAATATCTAGGATAAATTTGAAACTGGGTCACGTCGGGTCAAAAACTAGGTCACTAGGTCAAATCATAGAAAAAACCTTGTGTATGCTCTAGAGGACACAGTTTTGATCCAATCTTTATGAAACATTGTCAGAATGTTTATTTCTATAAACTCTAGGCCAATTTCGAAACTGGGTCTTGTTGGGTCAAAAACTAGGTCACTAGGTCAAATCTTAGAAAAGTCTTGTGTACGCTCTAGAAGGCACAGTTTTGATCCAAAGTTCATGAAACTTTGTCAGAATGTTTATCCTCATAATATGTAGAATAAGTTCGAAACTGGGTAATGTCGGGTCAAAAACTAGGTCACTAGGTCAAATCATAGAAAAAACCTTGTGTACGCTCTAGAGGACACAGTTTTGATCTAATCTTTATGAAACTTTGTCAGAATGTTTACTTCCATAAACTCTCGGCCAAGTTTGAAAGAAGGTTATGTCGGGTCAAAAACAAGGTCACTAGGTCAAATCATAGAAAAACCTTGTGTACGCTCTAGAGGACACAGTTTTGATCCAAAGTTCATGAAACTTTGTCAGAATGTTTATCCTCATAATATGTAGGCCAAGTTTGAAACAGGGTCATGTCGGGTCAAAAACTTGGTCACTAGGTCAAATCTTAGAAAAACCTTGTGTACGCTCTAGAAGGAACAGTTTTCATCCTAAGTTCATGAAACTTTGTCAGAATGTTTATCCTTATAATATCTAAAACAAGTTCGAAACTGGGTCAAATCGGGTCAAAAACTAGGTCACTAGGTCAAATCATAGAAAAACCTTGTGTACGCTCTAGAGGACAGTTTTGATCCAATCTTTATGAAACATTGTCAGAATGTTTATCTCCATAAACTCTCGGCCAAGTTCGAAACTGGGTCATGTCGAGTCATAAACTAGGTCACTAGGTCAAATCTTAGAAAAACCTTGTGTGCGCTCTAGAAGGCACAGTTTTGATTCAAAGTTCATGAAACTTTGTCAGAATGTTTATCCTCATAATATGTAGGACAAGTTCGAAACTGGGTCATGTCGGGTCGAAAACTAGGTCACTAGGTCAAATCATAGAAAAACCTTGTGTACGCTCTAGAGGACACACTTTTGATCTAATCTTTATGAAACTTTGTCAGAATGTTTATCTTCATAAATTCTCAGCCAAGTTTGAAAGTAGGTCATGTCGGGTAAAAAACTAGGTCACTAGGTCAAATCTTAGAAAAACGTTGTGTAAGCACTAGAAGGCATAGTTTTGATCCAATCTTCATGAAACTATGTCAAAATGTTTATTGTCCATATATCTAAGCCCCCTATGAAACTGAGTCACGTCGGCTCAAGGTCAAATCTTAGAAAAACTTTGCGTACACCCTAGAGGGCACAGTTTTGATCCAATCTTCATGAAACTCTGTCAGAATGTTTATCTTAATGAAATCTAGGTAAATTTTGAAACTGGGTCGTGTCGGGTCAAAAACTTGGTCACTAGGTCAAATATAAGAACGACCTTGTATACGCTCCAGAGGGCACAGTTTTGATCCAATCTCAATGAAACTGTGTCAGAATATTTATTCTTACAATATCCAGGCCAAGTTTGAAACTGGGTCATGTCGGGTCAAAAACTAGGTCAAATGTTAGTATGGTAAAAACCCTTATAAATCTTCACCAGAGCCAGTGAACAGATTAATGCTCAGGTGAGCTATTCAGGGCCACCATGGCCCTCTTGTTTTCAATATCTCGTACTTGGTGCAACGGTCACCAACGTTATTATTACATATTAACCCTACATTCCGTCCCACCTACCTTCTAGCCTACCTTCCTTGTTACCCATCTTGAAAAGGCCATGTACACGTATGCGTATATGTATTATATGAGCCGCGACACAACAAAACCAACAAAGTGGCATGTGTGCCCAGCGAAAACTCAGATCAGCCTTGGCAGCCGCCCAGTCTGATCAGAGTCTTCGCTGTACGCTTAAAAGTTAGCTAAGTATCTAAGCTAGCTCCATGCAAACAGTGAAGACTCTGATCAGACTGGGAGGATGACCAGGCTGATCTGAGCCCTCAATGGGTGCACATGCCACTTTGTTTGATTTGTCGTGTCGCGGCTCAATTATAGTCTTTTATATATCATGCTCTGTATCTAACTTACGGTGTATGAAAACTCATTCATATTTTTCTACCATCTTTTGAACGAGCATCAACTTTAGTGACTTCCTGGTTGCTTCCCTGAGGGATTAAACCCTCCCAAAAAGGTGTCCCTTTTCAAAGGAAAATTTGCTCCAGTCGACCCCCTTTGAAAAGGGAAGCAAATGACAGCATCGCTTTTCCTGAAAGTACCCATTTACCGTAACACTACATTCACCAGTATTTTGTTACACGTTTCTTTCTACAACACACGAACAAACGAACAATTTTTATGACACGAAAAATCTTTATCCATTTAAGACACATAGGATTAGCAAATACTGTTGGGATGTATGCATTACAACAAAATGGCTTTACTTGTCTGACAAGTGGAACACGACGGCTTTAAGATAATCTGATCGATTGTAATTTAGCTGTTGAATAGCCATTGTTTTTGGTATGTTTGGTCTTTTGGTCCTAGAAAATTTACTTTGAGATATCAGTAGTTTTATATAAAAGGAGTTGAAAATAGAAACAGGAAATATGTCCAAACGATATCTTTGAAATAAGTAGGTACTTTGAGATATCAGTGTTCGAGATAGAGTTGCCTGTATCTGAATTCATGATGCAGTTCAGAGACAGATACAGAATAACACCACAAACTATACTTTAGGTGAAGGAATACGCTTTCAGCCTGGAAAGTAACTCTTCCGTTGTCACACGCAACACGTTTGGGTCCTGAGAAATCAACAAGTCAAAAATAGAAGGCTCTAGTTAGACTTTTTGCAATCACAGATCGGTTTAAGTATTTACTGACTGCAGATATCTTAAGCACCCTTTTAACGTGTTGCGACGTACTTATTGTTTCTTTCTTTGGTCAGATTGTACGAGTCGGTGAGTTTTAGCGAGCGTCCGTCCTTCATATACGATGCATAAGGACAGGATGCCTGCCGCGGCAGCTCGTTTTTCTTCAAACCATACAACAGTTTAACTGACCAAACAACGATTATGAGCTAACCAAGTTAATGATAATAAGAAAATTGTCAGCGTGTCTTGACATACGAAGAGGAGACCCGTCTATGACACACAGGCCATTTTCTTATCATCATTATCATCAAAATTCTCTGTTTCAAATTCAGTGACGTTTATCCCTTTCTGTACTATTGAAACCCGATTTTCCAAATGTATAACGCTGCTGTTTAGGAAATAGATCAGCTCTAGCAGTGAATTGTTGAGTAATAATTCACTGTTTGGAGGTCAGTTGTAAAGTAGATTATGTCACGAGCGCGGAGCGCGAGTGATATATCTACTTACAACTGACAGACAAACAGTGAATTATTACTCAACAATTCAATGCTGGAGCTGAACTATTTCGATTCTAACACTCAAAAACGCTGAAAAATTATTATTTTCGTTCCAACTCTCTTAACCTTCCTACCAGCGCGTTCATGCTCCCGCCAATATTCTTAACTGTATCTAAGATAAATGTACGTTTTTATGGCGATTTAAGAAAGAAAAAGAGACGTTACACCGTCTAACGTCTCGAAACGTCACAAAATTACGTCAGTAATTGCAATGACGTCAGCAATTAGGCTCACGCGCTCCGTAACAGTGAATTGTTGCAGAATAAAACACGGTAATTTTCCATTGCTTATATAGGCGCACTGTGTTAGAATTCTGCATATCAGTCTGGTACGCAGAAAGCAATGATTTGTAGTGACGTATCTTCACAATTCGTATATCTTCTATATAATTAGGCAGATGTGGCACTAACAGGCTAATCTGAACAAATGCGCTACCAGACATCCCGAGAGATGATGGCACAATTTTGTAGCACATGAAAACTGTCCAAGAAGTACCTAGGACCTCGTTTATTATCAACTGTACACTCTAATACCACACATGAGACGCGACACGATAATAACCAAATGAGCCGCGACACGACAAAACCGACAATGTGGCATGTGCGCCCAGTGAAGACTCAGATTAGCCTTGGCATCCGCCCAGTCTGATCAGAGTCTTTGCTGTGCGCTTAACGGGTAGCTTAGGGTCTAAGTTACCTCCATGCTGACAGCAAAAATTCCGATCCGACTGGGCAGATGCCCAGACTGATGACCCTTAGCTAGCCGGTACCTTAGGGTCTAAGTTACCTCCATGCCGACAGCGAAAATTCTGATCCGACTGGACAGATGCCCAGGCTGGTGACACTTATCTAGCTGTTAAGCGCATGTAGCAAAGACTCTGATCAGACTGAGCTAATGCACAGGCTGATCTGAGACTGCGATGGGCGCACATGCCACTTTGTTGTTTTTGTCATGTTGCGGCCCATTTGGTTGTTGTCAGTAGGGACTTTAGAACTCTGAGAGATATTAGCAAAACAGTTGGCGTAGACAATGCAGTTGATTAACAGAAGATGAGTAAACAATGATCAGGAACTGTGAAAAATAATTTCCACATCCGTCCCCAAACACCAAAAGGAAAGAAAAACAACAAAGACCACATACAAAGCAAAACAAGACTAGTGAAAATCCATGAGGTCAGCTCTTTCCCGGCAGATGCACGCGAAGCTTTCCTAAATATTGCACAAAAATCCATGACTTAAAGAAAGCCAGTAGTAAACCACAACAGAAGCACGGCCTTGGAACGGTCAGCAATTAATTATTGGGGGACGGGGTGGCGATGGGGAGCGGGGGTGGAGATTAACCGGTTTTACATGCACCTTCAGGTTGCCCCCTTATAAATTCATAATGGACGGATAACATTGAGTTTTACAGTATTCCAGTCATATCGGGAGGCTTGTAGGTTGTTAACACAAGGCTTGTGCAACGAAACCCGGTTTAAGATGTGAAGAATTCCGCCGCTTTCGAAATATGAACCCAGTACCGCGAGCACAATTGGCTAGGTCTTAACGGACTGTGCCACCTGAACTCCTGTATGTTCATGATTAACAAAAAGCTTCATGACAAAGAGGGTTTTGTAAAGAAAAATATGCTCGTGTGAATGAAAATATATGTCACATTTTCATTGCCAAATTTATATGGTTAAGTTTAGTTGACAAATGATTCTATGCCACATTTTTTCTTTAAAAATAATTTGCTCCGTGTGAAATGTTTGGCAAACTTTCTATGTTGCAGTTTTTGTGACAAGAACCTTTGGTCGTGTGAACGAGGCTTAATTCTGTGTGTTTGGATATTTTTATTTTTGGTCACCCTACCAGTTGTTAAACCCATTTATACCTAGCGACAAAGGACATAGGCAAACAGTGCAGATCCTGATCAGACGCCGCAAACGACGTTAGATCACTGACTACACTATTTGCATAAGATAAATGTCTATTGGGTATTTCCCCTTAGAATAAAGTAAAATGAAAAAAAAAAAAAAAAAAAAAAAAACAGACGCCCCTTTATAAACATATGGACTCATTGATTTGATAAGGATAGCACATTCCACTGGGTATAACCCAGCGGGCACACAACGTCAAAATGACGTCGTACTGACGTCGATGCGACGTCATCACGTCGCATCGACGTCAATACGACGTCATTTCGACGTCATGTGCCTGCTGGGATGGGTTAATTTGGACAAGTGCACTTCCCGTATTACTTTGGCTATTATTGTCTGTGTTAAACCTCTGAGAAACATATCTCATAAAAGTGTGAATAATTCATATGATGTACAATATTCTTATTATGTTTCACGATTCCCACATAGATTGTCATTTACTTGATTATTAAAAAAAGGTACCGCACAGCTGAGCTCACAGACGTCGATGAAAATAATAAAAGTCGGGCTCAGTGCTAAAAAGCCATTGAGTCATTCCGTGCATTTATAAGTCTAGCATCAAAGTGGCTTATGGTTTAATATCTGACTGCCCACGCTTAGTTTAAAATACGGAATGGAATAGAATGGCACTATACCCACTCCATTCCTTGGATTTGGAATGGCTCCCTTACAGAAAGCTTTTCTCATATATATGTCGGATCATATAATACGGACTTCTCTTCCAGGGTTCTGGTTCCCAGCAATAGCATAAGGTACATGTACAGGTAAAGGTGTGAAAATTCATCCGACCAATTAGTGGACTAGCGTTACCATTTATATTAATTTCATTGGCTGGCTAGAGGTGTTGACACAATGAAATCATGAGACAGATTGACACTGTTCTGTTCTGTTCAATTCTCCTAACGACGTTCCCCAAGTGACTCAGCGGTACGTAATGGCACTGTGGAAGTTAATCCTCCTTATATTGTACCACTCCTGTCTTTAAGATTTAAAAATATAACCAAATTAACTAAAAGGGTTGGTATGTAAAAGGACTTTAGTCCCGGTCAGTTCTTCCATTTGTCAAGGAAAGTGGGACGAAAGAAGAAAAGAAAACATGTCTACATAGGGTATGCTTGCACAGAAATAATTTTTTGATGTTTTTGCAAACTTTGCATTTGAAGAGACACAGAATGTTGTATTACCAGATTATGTCTAGGCGCCAGGAAATGTTTTACAACAAAGCCAGTTTATAGAAGCATGTTCCTGAGCCGCGACACGATGAAACCAACGATGTGGTTGTACGCCCGTGGCAGACTAAGATCAGCTTGGACATCCGCCCAGTTTGATCAGATTCTTCGTTAAGTGCTCAAAGGGTAGCTAAGGATCTAAGCTACCTCTATGCGGACAGCGAAGACTCTGATCAGACTGGATGGGTGCCCAGGCTGATCTGAGTCTGAGCTGGGCGCACAACCACATCGTTTGTTTCGTCGTGTCGTGGCTCATATTTAATTGAGCTGTTACATTAGAGCGATGCAAGACATGTTCTACGGTTCTTTAGTGTCTAAAGGTTAGACAGCATTGTCAGAAAAATCATGCGGTGGGTTTGTGTCTTATTAGTATGCGGTCTATGGAATATATTGGAACGGCGTGCCCATATTTTAGAATGCAATTAGACGCCAGTTCCTTAGAAATGGAGCAAATCAGTCACATCACAAAAAGATGAGTCTTATGGCATTTGGACATAGTTTGGGATGCGACGGTTAGGTTAAGCCCGGGTCAGCGGTGGAAGATGTGCATGCACGCAAACCCTAAGACTTCTTTATTCGTGGCGCGGCTCATTCACATACTTTAAACCATAAAAATGCCAAGTTTAGATATTGTTTAGACACTTACCCATTTCTATCAACTATTTTTTATTAACTTTCAGTTAGTGGCTTTTATCGCTACGTTAGTTTAAACAATACTGTACATGTACAGCAAATAGAATTACATTAGATAACACACCGTACAATGAATGGGATACAGAACAAAGTCAGTGACTTTTTTAAAATCTGTTTCCCAGAAACAAGTATGTCGATAATTTTGCATACAGTTAAATTTGAAATGACGTAAGCTTTAAATGCAGTACATAGTTCATAGATATCGTGAAAGTATAATTAACTAATGCTCATAATGATTATACAGTGATAAACTATAATAATAACGTAAGAAAGAGTAAAACAAATGACTAAAAAATGTCAGAGAGAGAGAGAGAGAGAGAGTTTATGACACGGTATCAGTATGAAAAAAGTATAAAATCATGATAGTGCATATCCGTGAAGCGTGTCCTGAACACCTTTGACACTAATAAAAATGTCTTGAAATAGAAAAATAATATCGCTACGTTACGTGAAAGAAAATTACCATTTGATTTCAACACAAGACAGACCCAATTTTTATAAAAGTCTGATAAGTATACAGTTGAATTTCTTAAATCTCCCATGAGACAGAATACGTCATTAAATAAGACTTTAACAAATAAATTAGAAAAGCGCTTGCTTAAAGAATTACATTAAAAGAGCTAGACGACTTAATCAAAGTAATTTCAAATGAGGCCTTTCAAACATAAATGTCAAACTTTAAAATAAAGCGCTGTCTGTTGAACGAAATATTGCTACATAAACTTTACTTTTTACTTCCCTGTTTGACTCGGGCTTCGGATTAAATGATGGCTTTGTCACAGAAAATTGGCGCCTACCCACTTCTATCTGTTTTCGGGCACATCGCAGTCTAAATAATTAAATGCTTTACTCTGGATCAAACTGACACTCATCTTCGCTAGCCAAGGGTACTGGGTCAACTACGTTCCTTAGTAAGGAACGTAGTTGACCCAGTACCCTTGGCTAGCGAAGACGAGCGACACTTAATCCTCTGCTATTGTGCTATTTTTGAGAGAGTTAGATGAATCCTCTGTCTCGACTTAAGCCAAATATCGGGTGACATCTGGCCTACTCAGAGTATGTCTTTTATTCGTATTATCATGGCCAACGGTGCGAATCAACTCATTTGTGCAGTCCCCACAATGGAAATTTTAAATTGAGGTTTATTTTGATTCTTAGGGAAAACATCAGGGTCCGTATTTATAAAACGACTTAATTCGTTGCTATGCTGTTGCTAAGGCTACATTTCTATGAAGGAAATTCCCTACAACTACGAAATTTGCTCTGAAGGAACAGTCCTTAAGACTGTTCTACGCAGCTTTTGACTGTCTTTAAGACTGTTCCTCCAGAGCAAATTACGTAGTTGTAGGGAATCTCCTTCATAGAAATTCAGCCCTAGCAACAGCATAGCAACCACTTATGTCGTTTTATAAATACGTCCTCGGGCTCTTGAATGATAACGATTTGTAATTTGCACTCAACTTGGCAAGAGATGAACTAGATATTTTTCCGACGGATAGCGAGACAATTTTGGTAAAAGTCTCAACAATACTATATAACGTCTTAAATTCATACCTCCCAATTGGGCAGTAAACATCAGTGCATTATACCTCAGTATATAATTTAAAGAGGCGTTCTTATAGGCTAAAGAAAAGTGAAAACGCCTATTTAAAAGACATAAGAAAGACTGAAATTCAACTATGAAAGTAATAGTGTCTGCATAGTTTATTCATTATACGATCAGATATCAAATATCTGATGATTGTACGCTGATCCTTTTGCTCAGGGGTGTCGTTATGGTCTCTGTCTGTCTCTCTCTCTCTGTCTCTCTCTCTCTCTCTCTCTCTCTGTGGCGTGTCTTTCTATCTATCTCTCTCTCTCTCTCTCTTTCTGATTCATATGCGCGACCTCAACAGAATTGATTTTGTGCAAAATAAAAGTAACCATCTTAGGATTACCCTAACTATCATCAGATACATCCTATAAAATTTGTATGTTGTACTGAATATGCTGAGAAAATGTTCAATAAATAGTATGAACCAGATACATCCTGTAAACTGTCAATGCTGGATATTCTGATTATTATTGTCCTTAAAGAATTGCTTGGCCAAATTTTATGATACAAAAAATTATTAGCAAGAGTATAGCATTGTGCGAGACATGCACATTTCTATATTGAGTTTCTAGCCCCAAAAGTTTGAAACAAAATGGTATTAGGCAGCTGACTTTGTCTGAATAATGTGTCATTTTATGACGAAAATATCATCGCAGAGTCTCAGTGGGCATTATTATCTGATAGGGACCAGGGGCCGTATTTATAAAATGACTTAAGTGGTTGCTATGCTGTTGCTAGGGCTTAATTTCTATGAAGGAGATTCCCTACAACTACGAAATTCGCTCTGGAGGAACAGTCTAAAAAGACTGTTCCTCCAGAGCAAATTTCATAGTTGTAGGGAATCTCCATCATAGACATGTAGCCTTAGCAACAGCATAGCAACGACTTAAGTCGTTTTATAAATACGGCCCCAGTCCATACCATGTGGCAGTGCCCGCTTTGGAATCAAAACCGAGGTTTCTCTGTAGGATTGGCCGTTCACAAAAGCGTGCAGAATTGACTGACAGCAGCTTGTCTCTGCAGCGTGATCCCTCTTTACCTGTAATATCTTACTTGAGCCTATATGTTGTCTTTTAAAAAATTTCAGTGCTCAAAACTAATTAGTCAATTATCCATGGTTTACGACGATGTACTGAATAAACTGGAAAATGTTACTTGACACTAGCTTTCGATGCATAGATGTTAAATGCACTGGATCTGAATATTTGCCGTGTTTGTGTATGTTGCTAAGTAACCGACTTTCTCGTAATCTGGATTAAATATGCTCTCCGAATGCATGCAGTAAATTTTACTTGACACTAACTTTCGATGCATAGATGTTAAATGCACTGGATCTGAATATTTGCCGTGTTTGTGTATGTTGCTAAGTAACCGACTTTCTCGTAATCTGGATTAAATATGCTCTCCGAATGCATGCAGTAAATTTTACTTGACACTAACTTTCGATGCATAGATGTTAAATGCACTGGATCTGAATTTTTGCCGTGTTTGTGTATGTTGCTAAGTAACCGACTTTCTCGTAATCTGGATTAAATATGCTCTCCGAATGCATGCAGTTTAGCTTCCTAATTGACGAATGCACTGGTGACATATAGGCAGTACTTGTCTGTCACTGGAGCTAATAAAGCAGGCACTACCATATTAGATGACTAGAAATCTATTTAACTTTCTCTTCAGCACAGCGTATGTTCGAGTTTGTTGAGATTTTCTAGTGCTTATGTCAAGACCATGCTGTGATAGAGAGGCGACAAACAATAAAATGAGCCGCGACACGAGCAAACCAACAAAGTGGTTGTGCGCAAAGTGCAGACTCAGATCAGCCTGGGTATTCGCCCAGTCCGGTCAGACTCTTTGCTAAGCGCGCAAAGGGTAGCTAAGGGTCTAAGCTACCTCCATGCGGACAGCGAAGACTCTGATCAGGCTGGGCGGATGCCCAGGTTGATCTGAGTCTTCACTGGGCACACAACCACATTGTTGGTTTTGTAGTGTCGCGGCTCAAATATAGAAAAGGCCGCTATAACATAGCAAACCCTACACAAAACACCCTAAGGCTTAAAGGACACACCGGAACATCTTATCAATAAAGACACATTCAGTCCATCTGCAACAGAAAACAAGTTTTCAAAAGGTAAAGACTGCGTGGAAGCCGTAAAACTTTGACCTATACTTCGATATAGATCTGTTTTAGTTGAAATGTCCGGTCATGTTTGACTAGATAAGTCATACGCAGATTTACGCTTAAGGAAAGAGTTGGCGATTTTTTCAGTATCTTTTAGAACAGACTTTAAATCAAATGAACACTTCTTTCTTCTACTTCCAACTACCTTCTTTTTCTACTACATTTGTTTACTGGATACTGGAATATTGGTAATTTTCTTGTAAACAGTGTTACTATGAAAATATTCAACAGATGCCTTTTTTTTTAAGGCCATTTTCTTTTTTTCTTTTTCGTTTACAGACGGTTAAAAATAACCTAACACAATGAAATACAGTCATTTGACCTATTCCGACGCACGTTTCAGTCGACCGTGCGCTACAGTCTAAATACAATGTCATTTCTTAATTTATTGGTGCCAGTATATAAATAAAAGCCTCTTGTTTAAGGCACTTTGTTTGGGTTCACAAACTATTTGAGGAAGATAGGCAAATCTGACGACAACCAGACGTTGTCTTTTATCCTATTTCGACGCACCTTCTTCTATTCCGGTGGATCTGTATACTTTTTACAATACATCGAAAGAACCACCGAGGGACGCCCCAAAAGTAAACTGTCGGATTAGTACTAGCTCGATGAAAGACGATTTTATGCAAACAAATGTCTATTTGACATAATTGATTATTTAAAACATCTGACTATACTCACGGCTTCGCTGAAAAACTATTTTGGTGGTTCAGTGCCCGTAAGTACAATGTTTGATATTTTTATCCAGGATTCTATGATAAATGACAATTCAAAATAAAGCCTAATGGAGTTTTACTTACATATTTAAATTGCATGACGAGAATGCAGCACTAATATGGATTTCAGAACTCAGAGACAATACCCAAATATACTATCCGCCGGAATAGGCTAAATGCGGTAATGAATTAAAATTTCAAGAAACCTAAGTAACTGATTTTATTTCATTTTGATTTTAATCGGTTTAGATAGCTAATAAAATTAGCAATCGACAGACATATAGGTTTACGACATATTTGTTTACACAAATATTGTCCGACCCTATTTTCACAGTAGGCCTGAAAACATCTATCATTTTTCTTGTTAAATATGCATTGCCAGCCACTTTTAAACTCAGTTTTCCGTATCTTTGATTGATAAATGAGACCCTTACTATATGTGGGTTTGACAAATAAATATTGAAAGTAATTACCTAAAAATCATTTCGCTTCTAGTTTGTTTCGTTGCAGAGAAAGAAACAGGATACACCGGAATAGGTGAATCCACCGGAATAGGTCAAATGAGTGTATTTGCTTTAAAAATTGTCCAATAAAGGCATGAGTTTCGGTCAAAAATCATGACTACTTCAGATGTTCCCGCCATTCAACTGCCCCTTGTGATTTTCACACAGGAAATACAAGATATGTCCTGTATTAGAAACCTGACTAAAATAAGTAAAAATATATTAGTATGTGGTTCATAGAAAAACATATGCATTTTAGAAGCGAGAAAATCGTCCTTCAGTAATTATTAATAATAAACATAAGATATTCGCTGCATCGTCTCTCTATAACCCAGTAATTTTTCACTATTAGACCATCAAGTTTTATATTAAAAAAAGTCTGAAGGACCTTATCCTATGAACTCGTTAGAAATATCCATCTTTTAAATTGAATATGAAAAGCGTTGATGAAACAAATCATTTTCTAATTTGATGGCAAAATATTTACAGACGTCTATCCATATGAATCGTTAAGATTGTAATTTTTCATAAATATTCTGAATGTGTGTCACTTAGATGACGACCCAGACAGGATTTGTCCAGTTGTGAGGTTATCACTGCATACGAAGACTTATGTTTATGCAATCAGCG
The DNA here is from genome assembly GCA_963989385.1 of Ctena decussata. Lineage (NCBI taxonomy): Eukaryota > Metazoa > Mollusca > Bivalvia > Lucinida > Lucinidae > Ctena > Ctena decussata. Next base: position 28,166,963 of record OZ022499.1, on the reverse strand, counting down.
ACTTGCTGAAAGGATCTGAATGCAGCAGATATGACAAAACCAAAGCAATGGCGGCATGTGCGCCACGTGCAGACTCAGATTATCCTGGACATCCGCCCTGTGTAATTCAGCCTTGTGTACCGTAGATAAGGTAATTTTCGCGGAGTTCCATTTTTCGCGGTATTTCGCGGTCACTTAGAAACCGCGAATATTAAAATCGCGATAATTTCCTTTTTCTTCTGTAGACACAGTGTTCATATATTTTGTTTCTGTTTGCTTCGGTAATTGCTGGCACTTTTCACTTGAGCCAGTTCGTTCATTAACCTGCGGCGGCCCTGCTGCAGGTTAATGAACGAACTAGCTCAAGCGAAAAAGAAGACGTTTTGCTTTTCGCGCATGCTGCTAACCGCGAAAATTAAAAATCGCAAAAATTAATGTTTACGTTTTCGACCCTTAATCGCGAAAATTTGAACCCGCAAAAATTACCGCATATACGGTAATTCAGTTTTAAAATGGATATTTTGTTTCCAGAACAATATTAAAGATCAAGAGCAAGATCCGGCTCTTGATCATTGAGATTGAAAGGAAACACCCGTCTTATATAAGAAGAACTACTATAATATAGGTCTCTCCATATCTTGCAGTTGTGGATCAATGCAGGGATCACGATTGTCTTGCGTTTGTCCTCAGAAGGTCAGACCCACGCATGAAATTTAGTAAAAAGAAAAAAAAACTGGAGTTGTGATGATTTAAGATATTTTTCACAAGCCATTCCATGCAAGAACTAATTAATTTGATTAACGGAGTTTTCCATTTCATGAAGTTTATTATGCTGAATGCTTTTAGGAAATTTGTTGATGCAAAGAGCGCTTAGGCAACATTGTGTGGGCAGTATAAACGTTAAATGTTTTTACAAAATGGAAATTTTGGCGGCCTAAATTCACTATAGATCTAGAACGGTTCAAATTCTGCTCGTTTTTAGCATTGAACCTTTTATGGTATTACTTCTAAAAATGGATCTCTTCAACTGAAAGAATACGCTTTATTAAACATTGTTTATTAATAGTTTGTTAATTCTAACTGTACTTTTGGTTTCCTTTGTGTGTTTCTTACCTCCAAAACATCGAGCTTTTCGAACAGCAGGTACACATGTCGTATTGACGTCGATATGACATCATGACGTCATATCGATTTCAATACGACGTCATGTGCCTGCTAGATTACTTCAGATTGCTGCATAAATCTATCTTAAATATCTGCTCAAAAAGTTTTATTATAGTGACTAGGATAAAACACCTTCATGGGCCTTCTTTGGCATTGTTTAAAACATGGAATGCAATGGAATGGAATAGACTAGCAGGGAAAATCTCGTCCACTTCTTTCCATCGATTTGGGATGACATTTTGTCAGGAGAGAGTTTGTGTCATGTAAGAGAGCAATGTCTTTCTTGCAAGAATATTATCCCAGACTCTTAGAGCCAATTGTAGCCAAAAGAAAGTAAATCATCTCATCCATTCCATTCTAGATTTTAAGCTATGCAGTCTTCTTTCGCTGCATTTGTCAGTGGCATATAAAATAACAGCCATGGGTACCAAACAGCATTGCCTTAGAGAGAAACCAACTGTTTCATAATTCAATAAACAGATGAAATTACATGTCGACGTAGAACATTCATTTACATTTCGAATATATAACACATCAACAAAAGTCGGTCATCAAGAAAAAAAATGTGCCCTCGCGGACTCAAATTTTAAATTAAGCTTAATTTCATGATGTGGAGAAAAAGTCATGCTTCTTAGTGCTAAAAGTTACATTTTAGCATAATATTTCTCCTCCAAAATGGTTACTCTATTCATGTCATTCAGGGAATGAGCTGCCTGTTTTACACTTACCCGGCTACATTCTATAGTGCATTTTTACCTTTAAATTTGAAGTCTTATCATCATCTAAGGGATGTTATGGAAAAGAATGAAAAACTGTAGAAACTGATCACAGGCGCCGGGTGCATGGTTTTGCTGGAAAAAATAATGCGAGGTCTTACATGTAAAATTCAACATACATGTAATTATATGACAAAATCAAATGTACAAACTACATGAAACACATAAAACATTTGTTTTCACATCTTTTCTATTTTAAATCACAAAACAAAACATAATGCAAATAACACAGCTATGCAAGCGACTACAAGTATGTATGTGGTACTGTCTTTTTCCGTTTTTGCTTTCTAAGATGCATCCAAATTTAAAATTTTAGAGCAAAATTCAAATATTTAGGGTTGTAAATATTAATCGGATTCCGTAAATAGTTGTTTAAAGGCTGTATGCTTATTTTGATTCGGGCAATGTTTGACAAATATATTTAATCATGTTTGATACGCCGCAGTTTATAGAAAGAAGATGCCAAACAAACTTATATAAACCATTAAAAAACAAATAAACTAAAAGCCTTCCTTCTCAGAAACTCGACGACAGCATTTGTACCAAATGAAATCCATTGCTACCGATTTTCTGCGTTAAGTCTAATATAAGAAACGTGCAGGGTCAGGTAAAATCAGTGTTTCCAGATAAGACCGTTTTGAGACAAAGCCATCTTGGATCAAGACAAGTTGACAATACTAACAAGACAACATCAATTCGAACAATAGGCAGTTTTAAGACTTATGTGCTATAAAACTTGAATATAGCGAGTGTATGGTGTCTGATCTTATAATACTGAAGTGTTTTGTAATCGAGTAATGCATAACGTTTTTAGACTGCCTCACTGTCCGTTTACACCTACCGCAAATGTCACGATAGTGAGATATTTTGTCGATTCAGTTTCTTAGAAACATCATTGTTATTTTAAGTTCCCAAATGCTTTAAATTAAAGATGATAAAGCAATAAGTCTGGACGATTTAAAAGGGAGAACGTCTGAATTGATATTCAAGGACACAGACACTTTTATTTCGCATTTTATTATCTTTGAATAAGCATTTAAAATGTAAATTTTGAGGAATTGCATTCTAATATCAACACTCGCGTCTTGCCAACAGACATGCGTTGCGCAGAGGAAGTTCTTAATTTGCATACTGCGGCCGCGACACGACAAAACCAACAAAGTGGCATGTGCACCCAGCTGAGACTCAGATCCGCCTGGGCATCCGCCCAGTCTGATCAAAATCTTTGCTGTGCGCTTAATGGGTAGCTAAGGGTCTAAACTGCCACCATGCCGATAGCGAAGACTCTTATCAGACAGACTGGATGCCCAGGTTGAACTGAGTCTTTGCTGGGCGCACATGCTACTTTTTTGGTTTTGTCGTGTCGCGGCTCACGTTTGTCTTGAAGTTTGTAAAGCGTTGGCGATTTGCCCTTTCCTTTCAATTAAATTGCTTTAGGTGACAACCTGTGGCATTTAAATGGTTTTGTAGTAAAGCCACAGACAACATCAAAAACAATAATGCTATTTAGTTTCTATGGGTTTCCATGGTTTTGTCAAGTTTTACAATCGAAAGATTTTTTATTGAAAATCGGGTCTTTGGTTCAATTCGTATCATTGTCCAGTTGGCTTAGCAGGAACTAGGAACTAGTTCTATTCATGAAACGAACAGCTTCGAACCTATTTCATATTCTTGTATGGTCATACGGTTTTGAAGACACCGATTCAGCATGATCCTTGTCGTGACGTTTTCCCATAATTTAACAATGCTTTTGTGTTCATATTCCTTACTTTCTTATGGCTAAACATATCGTGGATGCAATTAGATAAAAGACGTTTCTAGAATTCATATTTGCTGTATATTTAACCCATTTCATTCGGGATACCCCTTTAGGGGTATCTGGGCAAACAGTTTGGATCCAGATCAGGCCCCACAAGGCCCTCAGTAATGTACCAGTCCTTTAATACTAGTACATTTGTGATCTAGATCAATAAACAAATGTCTTCAGATATTGATTTCAGATAAATAATGATCATAAATGGGTTCCTTTAACCCATTCAATTCGGTATACCCCTTTAGGGGTATCTGGGCAAACAGTTTGGATCCAGATCAGGTCCCACAAATGTGGGGCCTGATCTGAGATCCAAATTGTTTCCTGCCTAGACATCATTTCTACAAGATTTCGTTAGACCAATATTGTCAAAATATTCTTGATGTTTTATGCAGACGACAATTTCAGCAGACGACAAAAAATAACCAGAATGCAATGGGTTAAGCCCCCAATGCAACAAATTCGAGGACGAAACCGTATATTTTCTTTTATGAAAAAAGCGCTGAAATAGTCTCTTTCTTACAGTATTGTAACATCCGTCCGTTGTGATTTAAAGACTCCTGTATTTTCACAATTGAATTCCAATCGTATATCACTTGGGATTATGTTTGTCTGGCCATCAGAATTATATTAATTTAAGTATAAAGATATCGTAAATTTTAGTCACTAGCCTCTGTTGCAAGATTTTCAGGACTCCTGCTGTTTTATATTGAATTTATCTCAATCGTTCGACAATGCGTATTTGAGGACAGACGGTCCTTATTAATTTTCCATTTTAAACTTGTTAATAGTCGCCGGAATCTTAAATTAGTCTGCCTGTTCTGAGAGAAAACTGTTTGTGCTGCATCAGGCCGTATTTCAAGACACAGTATCAAATTGAATAGATACACTTTTTGGGATAACAACTCTGCTAGTTTCATTTTAGCCTTCCGTTTTGCTCATCAAGGAACAAATACTTTTCTTTAAAGTCATATGTCTTGTTTATTGGGTGTCATAATCCGATTAATTAACAGTCTAATTACACTACTATTTCATCAAAAGAAATACCTCATCTCGCATAGGTAATAACAGGGTCACAAAACCGTTGTAGAGTGGTACCACTTTTTGGTTTACTTAAAATATCCCTTTAAGAGGAGAGGATGAAAAGCAAAATGCTAACATAACCAAACGCTAACATATTTTGAGATTCCAAAAGGTTGCATTAAATGTAAGGGCTAAAGATGTTTTGTGCTAGAGATAATAAGTGGTAGCAGGAATACTTCAGAGATAGTTTTTCTTATTTCTCAATAAAAACACATGTTGTGACCCCTCATTAGAACCGTCTCGGCGAGACGGTTCTATCGAGGGTAACAACATATGTTTTATAGAAAAATTAGAAAAAATTCCCTAAACTATCCCTTTTACCCCTTGTTATCTAGAGCACTGCCCCTTCTGTTTCTTATACTAGTGAAACAGCCTGGTAAGTAAATACGATTGCTGGAAAGAAAATACAGCCTGTTAAAGATACGGAAGATTGAAAGCTCATTCTTGGAATCCATATATATGCTGACGTTGAAGACCACCAAGTGTTGTAACGCCATTTAGCTTCATTTCCTGTAAAAGTATTTGACCGCAGAAAGGCAAACGGCCATTCTCAATAATTTGATTTAAGAAGTGCATGCTCTGTGCTTACGTAAACGAGAAATAAAAAAACAACTAGACAATCACTAAAGGTGATGAATGCCCCCGCCATATGCCTCACTAGATGAGTAATGTGTTAAAACATATTTGTGTGAAGTTACATCAAAATCTGTCAAGAAATACAGGTGCTAGAGGGATGACTGAGTTTTTCTTAAAAATAGCAGCTGTGACCTTGACCTTGGAACTACAACCCTGAAAGGTTAACAAATAACTTGTCCAAGATATTGTCATACTTAATATTTGTGTGAAGTTCTATCAAAATCAGTTAATAAATAAAGGCGCTAGAACCATGACAAAGATTTACGCGTACCTATAATAGCATCTGTGACCTTGACCTTGGACCTACAATGCTGAAACGTAAATTTGTCCCAGATATTGTCAAGCTTAATATTTGTGTCAAGTTATGCCAAAATCATTCCAGAGGGATGACAGCGTATTTTCTAAAAACAGCAAATGTGACCTTGACCTTTACCCTGAAATTCTGGATCACGAACTTGTCCAAGGTATTGTCACACTAAACATTTGAGTGAAGATACATCAAAATTGTCCATGAATAGAGGAGTAGAGGATGCTAAAGTTTTTTCTAAAAATAGCAACTGTGACCTTGACCTTGGACCTGCGGTGCTGAAACGGTAATTTATTCAAGATATTGTTATACTTAACATTTATGTGAAGTTACATCAAAATCGATCTATAAATGAAAGCGCTGGAGCAATGCCCTAGTTTTTCTGAAAATAGCAACTGTGACCTTGACCTTCATCCTACCAACCTGAAACGCAAAGTTGTTCGAGGTACTGTCATACCCAATAAAGCTGTGATGTAATACCAAAATCGGTTAATAAATGAGGCCGCTACAGCGACGATAAAAGGTGAGATTGTATTTAAGCTATGGAAATATGGTAAAAATATGTATGTTATTCAAGGGGACATAATTCTGCAATGAAGACCTGACTGAAAGTTCCTGTTTCCTTTATGCACATGTTCAATGCATGTCTGAACTGTGTTGCAAGTTTCAAATCCCTACATCAAATACTATTGGAGGAGTTGCAGAGACAAGAACAGTACTACAAAGTGTGAAATATGGTCAAAATATGCATGTCATTCAAGGGGATGTAATTCTGCCATAATGACTTAGATCAAAGTTCTGTTTTCTTTATGCACATGTTCAATGCATGTCTGAACTGTGTTACAAGTTTCAAATCCCTACATCAAATACAATTGGAGGAGTTGCAGAGACAAGAACAGTACTACAAATGTGAAATATGGTCAAAATATTTATGTTATTCAAGGGGACATAATTCTGTAATAAAGACCTTAATCAAAGAGTTCTGTTTCCTTTATGCACATGTTCAATGCATGTCTGAACTGTGTTGCAAGTTTCAACTCCCTACATTAAACACTGTAGGAGGAGTTGCGGAGACAAGAACAGTACTCAAAAGTGCAATATGGTTATAATATGTATATTATTCAAGGGGACATAATTCTGCAATCAAGACCTTAATCAAAGTTTGTTTCCTTTATACACATGTTCAATGCATGTCTGAACTGTGTTGCAGGTTTCAAATCCCTACATCAAATACTATTGGAGGAGTTGCAGAGACAAGAACAGTACTACAAAGTGTGAAATATGGTCAAAATATGCATGTCATTCAAGGGGATGTAATTCTGCCATAATGACCTAAATCAAAGTTCTGTTTCCTTTATGTACATGTTCAATGCATGTCTGAACTGTGTTGCAAGTTTCAACTCCCTATATCAAATACTGTAGGAGGAGTTGCGGAGACAAGAACAGTACTCAAATGTGAAATATGGTCATAATATGTATATTATTCAAGGGGACATAATTCTGCAATAACGATCTTAAGCAAAGTTATGTTTCCTTTACGTACATGTTCAATGCATGTCTGAACTGTGTTGCAAGTTTCAACTCCCTGCATCGAATACTGTAGGAGGAGTTGCGGAGACAAGAACAGTACTACAAAGTGTGACGGACGGACGTACGTACGTACGTATGCACGGACGGACAAGGGCAAAACTAAATGCCCCTCCCCACTTCGTGGCGGGGGCATAAAAAAGAGGAAAATTCATGCAGTCGCCTACAACGTTATTATAACGTAGTTGCTTAAGGTGGTGATAATCACTGATTTGGGACAAAGACAAAAATCTGCATAAAATACTCAAAATAATACTGATCTTTCCAAAACTTAACATATGCCTTCTTTGTGTTGTTTCTCATAATTTAGAATCCCAAAATGCAGCATTTGTTAATGTTAAAAAGTGTTTTTATAAGAGAAGATCAACGGGTAATTTTCTGCGAATAAATCTGAAAAAAATAATATTATTATTGAAAATATACTTAGTGCTTAGAGTACCTTGTTGCATAATGGAGAGCGTCCTAGCAATTATTTTTTCAAACTCTTTCACACATTATCAGGCTGAGCAGATGAAAAAAGATGCAGTCTGTGTCCAAATTTTTTTGTCAAAACACACAGGTGAGACAGATGAGACTATTTTAACAAGGTTGAACAATTTCATCTACACACCACTGATCATGTCAGTAATGTATTATTTATATTGTAGGTGTTAACATAGGTATGCTTGCCTACCCTATATTTAATAAATGCGTCCAGTGTACATTTACTTTGTACATGGTTGAACATTTGAGAAAAAGCTACCGTTTTCATCTGGTCTACATTACAACTTGTGAAAGAGTTGGAATAAATAATTGCTAGGACGCTCTTCATTATGCAATAATGCACCTTCAGCACCACGTAAATTTTCAATAACGATATTATTTTTTTTCAGATTTATTCGCAGAAAATTACCCTTTGATCTTTTCTTATAAAACACTTTTTTAAGAAGCATGTATGTCTATTTTGTATTCTTAACTGTAAAGAACAACAAAAATAAGAAGTCTGCTAACTTTCCGGGAGATACGTTACTTTTTTATGGTTTTATGCAGATTTTTACATTTATCATAAATCACCACCTTAAATGCTATAAAAACTGAACCGTTGAAGTAACTTTTTTTTCATCATGAAGTTTAGATGTTTATACGTTCCATCTGGAAACGTTCAGAAAAACAATATAGATCCTGATTATACCGATCCTCTTGGGTACGCTTATCTAGGGCATCATTGTTTGCGCAGACATGTCCGTCCGAATAGTAATAGTAAGTATAGTACCACTGTAAGAAGTATTTTGGTCAGACTTTTAATTGATCGTCTACAGTAAAGTAAAAACTAATTTGTTTTCAAATCGTCAGCTCCTGGGATTCCCTCCTTCATCTTTGGTGAAGGATATAATTACACGTTTCTGAAATGGGTCTTTTAAACATGGCAAGGGTGTGTATACTAAAACGATTACAGGCACGATAACAGGCTAAGACACGGTGTAAGCTATATTTGTAGCTCTCAATTAAGCTCCTGCAGTAAAACAGTTACTTCTTGATCTTACTTTGTGTAATGCAAATAGATTCTAAAAGATTAATATTTGGGAGCAATAAACATTTGCACACACAATAAAAGCAGCGGGTTGGGATTTAGAGTTATTTGGTTTGTAACACTCAGTTTAATTACCTTGATCATGTTTTGAAGTCTACGAGCCAACATGGCATATTTTTTCCGAAAAATGACATTGCGGGGAATGCTTTGGAGTTAGGGAAGGGGGATCTTTTTTTCCTGATAGCAGATTTTTGGCTTATAGTATTTAAACAAAAACGCGTCGTTTCTTATATGAATTTTAACGAGTGGTTACGAAAGCGAACAGCTTCTTATTAAAGTACAAATCTTTCCAACAAGAGCAATTACTTACCCTCGACTGTTCTTTATGATGACCTACATTTATACTATGGGATAAAAAGTTACATAGACACATAACTGGTTTTCTTCTTAAGCCTGTAATTAAACGTCTATAAAAGAAGTACTGCTCTATGTTTTCTCAGATAAGAAATCTACTAGTTAATCAGAGTTAAGCAATTTTAGCATCCTAATTATTAGACAGTCACTTGAGAATTCCTGGTAATTATTCAGCATAACAAGAAAGTGAAACGTCTTGTAATCGCTAATCCACGAAATTGGAAATCGACTTCAGTTTTAAGGGACTATTTTTGGTCTGTCTCGGTCTTCCCTAACGAACTTACCCTTATTCCATTAATGCCTAGTGGACACTTCTACATGTATATATGGGATGAGGCCATTTGTCATTGATTTAAACAATGTTTTTATTTAGTACAAACTACATGGTTACAAAACAGTACAATATACAATTTGGTACAGGATCTGACAGTAAGCGCAACACTTACATGAAACGGTTACAATTGTCATTTAGTGGGTGTCAGTTTAGTTTGTTTTTAGTACTTTCGTTTTGTTTTGCGGAAAAATACCCATTTATCTTATGAAAAAAGTGTAGACCCTGATCAGACCCCGCGTGTCTGATCTTGCTCTGCATTGCTTACCTATGTCCCATTTTTAGGTCGCTAGGCATTATATTAGTGGGTTTACGAAGAAAGAGGCTGTTTTTGGACAATGGCGAAGGCATCTCACAGGCAAACGAAAAATGGTTCACAGCAAGTTTGAACAAATTAGATTTTATTTTTATTTCAATAATACAAACTGCAAAAGCTTATAGTCAAATATATGATCAAGAACCGAAACAAGCGTTTAGCACATCCGACCCGAAACACCAAATGGGAGAGGAAAAGGTAAAAAAAAATAACGCCGTTATACAAAGCAAAATAAGACACACGAAAAGCCAAGTAAAGAGGTCAGCTCTATCCCGGTAGTTGGCGGCGAGGCCATTCAAAAATCATGTACCAAATCATAGGTTCTATAAACCGACAAAATATGACATTGATAGTATCATCTTGGGGCCTTGGGACGGTCAGTAAATTACTGAGGGAGGGTGGGGGCTTAAATCGATTTCACATGACCGTAACCCAGGCCATAGATTCTTTTGTGGTTCGTAAACATACCACTATTTAGTCCTTGTGAAATACTTCTAACCATAAAATGCATCAAAAAGCAAGCATATAAATCAGGAATGCCTGTTCAACAGCAACGCTGAAATGCTGGAGCCAAAGTAGTCCAACAGTAGAGCCCAGAAGGGCCAACCAAAGATCGACTTCATATCTGTCTATCAACTCTTTCTAGCTTTCTTATTTTTCATACTTTTTTTTTTCGTTTCTACTGCCACAGAGACACAGTGATCAAGTGTGACTGAAGTCTCTTAAAGAACAGATACAGATAACAGATACAGATACAACCAACTCCCCAATCAGTGTTAAACTTTTCGATCATTGCGTTATTGTTCAAACTAAAAAATAACAAGATGAGAGAAATTATCGAACTGGTTAACACTCTGATACTCAAGAAGACAACTGATGCTGGATATGTATTGAAGATATAAATGCACCTTTACCACAGTAATATTGCCAAATGCGCTATTCTGTATTTAACTGCTTCAGTGCCGCCCAAAGATTATTATTGTAAGCTAGTTTCCTGTAATATTTGCTTATGTAGTCTATTCTATCTGGAGAAGTTTTGCCTCTGCTTCCTGGATCTTCAGATGCTTGGTGTGAAACAATCCCAATTTTGTCCCCTGCTCTGGTATTTTCTGCAAATACAGGCAAAGATGCAAAAACCTAATATAGTTTATTAATTCCCAAAACACTTAAGCGCCAATGCCTGTCATGATAGTCAGTGGTAGACTATCTACTGCAAGCATTAATGACACAAAAAACGAAACCGATGAACCTTTTGTCAGGCAAAAGAGTTTTATAAATGCGTCGATCTTGCCATATCTCAAATACAGAGAAGTTTCTGAGGTGAAAGAAGTGTATTTCTTTTTTTGTCAACGGACTGTTAAGTCAGAAAATCTAGTGATTTCAAGTCTTTATTACTTCGATTTAATTTAGTGTTTACAAGTCTTAGTGAGAACTTAGCAATGTACCATGATTCATAAGCGTCGCTAACTTTGTAATCCGCTTGCTTTTCGAGTTAGGCTGTCTGTATTCACTGAGACAATTATCACGCAGACGTATTATCTATCCAGATATGAATTTGAATTTTTTTTAATTCTTAACTCAGAATCCTGATTGTCTTCTTGACTCAGATTTGTGATTTTCTTACGTAAATATGATAATATAAATACAGTTTAAACCAACAGAGCTTCATTACGTTTAATCCCTTTTCATATTCATCTGTTGAATTAACTTGTTAAAGAAAAGAGAAGACGTGTCGTTTAAATGTGCTTCCCTTTGGCTTATAATATGAACCCTCTATTTTTCATGGACCACCTCCATGGGAGATACTCTTCAACTAATTTACTTGCTTCCTTCCCATATTCCTATACGGGACTACTATTAAACCCAATTAATACACTGGAACAGAACAGAACCAATTTTACCTAGTGGACTCTTCTATCTCAATACCGGTATACTGGATGACTCCATTAGTTACTTAAGGGGTGTCCTGTTTAGTTTAGTTTACTTTTTTTTCTTTTGAAGAGAAGTTCCCAATTTTCTTTTACAAACACTGTAGACCCTGATCAGATGCTGCGTTTTGTAGCGTCTGATTTGGATAACATATGACATCTTTGATTTTATTAGATTGTTGGCCAGCTATTTTGGGGTTTGACCGTTGTTTGAGACAGTATTTCTGTCTGTAACGTACCGTCTCCCAGAAAGAGGGAGAAAGGAATAGATAGGACAGATGAGACTAAAAATATCTAACCAACCCTCATCCCTGTTGCATGCACAGCCCGCCCTTGCCCTACTATTTTCCAAATAAGCAGGATGCCCCGGCACTGAAAATCGACTAAATTAGACATAATTAGTAAGTATGGTCTATATAACCAAGATACTTCAATAAAGCTTCCGTTCCTAAATCATGCGAGAGTTGGCACATTGTGTTTGACGTTTTAGAATACGCAAAAACAAAATAAGTAAATAAACAAATAAACAAGAGCAATAAAACAAGTAATCAATATTCTGGATGACATCCTCATAGATACAAATAATGTCTTCGAGTGAGTTTAGCTTTTTTCAGCTTGTTTCTGTATTTTGAACTTTGCTAGAAATTGAAACTACTTTGTTTCAAGCATGCTTGTTGTTTAGCAGTCGTGATATTTGTAAACAAATCTACGACAATAAAGTTATTGCATCATATACAACATGCCTGATGTCATACAAGTAACAAAGACTCAGATATAGCTGCACTTTGTCCCATAAATATCTATGTATCCATGTATCTTGAGAAACGTTTGCAATGAAATTTATGAGCTCAGTTGGGCATACTCGTCTGTTTCCTAAAGTTTTGTTAGTGTCTTTGCGGCACGTTTGTTTTAAACTAATACTTGCTTTTTCACGCTGCTTAAAATATCACTACACACCCATTTAATGATAGAATCAAGGATGAGAAAAGAAATTAAGGCGTATATCATCCAATCCGTCTGACACCAGATTGCGTCTCTGTACTTTGTTTTCTCAGTGTACAGCATAAATAACATTTTGAAAATGCATGTATAGTTTTATTCTGAGCAATCGGAATAAAAAATTGGTTTCGACTAGACAGCTTTTTTATCGATTTGCATCCATTTTTCGTATATACCAGTCTTTGAATCGACTTCTAGTTTGAAATTTACGAAATTTCCGTATGTTTTCCACTGGCTTTTGTTACCAGGCCATCACAAGGTTACTGATGAGGCTTTTGTAGCCGAAGCTACGTAGTCTGACCCACCTTCTTTCTTATAAATGTTTTCATTGCTCTTAAAGATTCTCATTTATATGATTCCATTTATAGCTGACAAAACTCTTTACTTGATATTTTGGAATGCAATGTCAAATTAGGCTGTATGTATATCCAATATTTAAAGACCATTTTTGTTTATTGATCTAGATCACAAATGTACGAGGGACGATCAAAAAGTTCCCGGAAAAGTTCTGTATTCTCTTTACTGTTTTACTTTCTTCAATGAAATTTCACACTATCCGACTTTAATGTATTTGTGATTCATATCATATAAAACAATTGACTCATATCTAACCAGTTTCATGCACGCGCCACCAACGAAACGACCGGTAACGTGACCCGGCCCAGCTAACGTTACGTTGCATTTTTATCGTTTCTAATAACAATTTCTGAACGTTGTTTATCTATGAAATGCATGTAGTAATGTTAATTCATTCACCTGAACTTAAAAATATGTATCTTATCTTTATGTTCGTAATTTTTTTTGTAAGTTGTTTTGATCTTTATAACGAAATGAAGTCTAATTTCAACGTGCCCTTTAAAAATCAAATGTATGGGGTGGGGTAATTCAAGGGCAGATAATTTTCATTACGTTATAAAATGGAACTGTTATGATCAAGTTTCATGAGCCTTAGATGATGGCATTTCGTTAAATATGAAATGAACCCTTTCAGTCGAACTATTCTAGCAATGCGACAACGCAATCTGATATCTGCAGCAGCATTAGCTGTCTATCAAAAGTCTTAAATCAAGCAGCAAGGCTACATCAGCAAGCTTTGTCAAGATTCAGCCATAGTCTTAAGATAAATCCTTTTGTATAAGTAGCTTCATGTACCACACTCTTCTAAATGCTGCCATAGTGATAAATCAATATGATCTTGATTATGACAAAGATGGCCGATACATTGTTGCTGCTGGGTGAGATGGGCATTTGCTGGAAGTTCATTATGCTGCCCATTCCAGCTTGTGTTGCCGTGCTGCTGGAATGGTTCAGCTGAAAGGCATAAATCGTATATCTAACAAATTGCCATTACCTCTTATTTATGAAACCTTATCATAACACTTCCGTATTATAAGGTAAAGTAAGTTATCTGCCCTTGAATTACCCCACCCCCACATATTTACTGATTAAAGGTCACGTTGGACTTAGCAATCATTTCGTAGAAAGAATCAAAACAACTTACAAAATTTGTAATGAACATCAAGACAATATATATTTTTTTTAATTTATGTAAAGTAATTCATGTTTACATTGATAATTTGTGAGTAAGCAACGTTCGAATTTTGCTATTAGAAAAGATAAAATGAAACGTAACGTTAGCTGGGCCGGGTCACGTTACCGGTCGTTACGTTGGTAGCGCGTGCAATAAACTGGTTACACATAAGCTAATTGTTTTGTATGATATGAATCACAATTACATTAAGGTTGCCTGGTATAAAATTTTATTGAAGAAAGTAAAATAATAAAGGGCGTACAGCACTTTTCCGGGAACTTTTTGATCATCCCTCGTATTAAAGGGATGTAATGTTGATTTGCGCAATACCATTTCACTTTATTTTGTGCCTTTAATGCTGGGACATTTAACCAGCTTTCAGGCGATGTGTCAAAGCTTAGTGATAAACTGGGCAACGGTCAAGGTCATAATCAGACTGCTTCTGTAGAAATTTCTAATTTAGGTCTACACTTCATTCAATCACTTCTCTGCCTGTAGTTAGGGGCATTACGTTACGGTTCAGCTTGTAATTACCCATTACCACAAATTAATTTCTCATTGTCGCTCTGTTAGAGGCAATGAATGTGAAGATTCGCGCACTTAAATCGCGACTGTAGATTAATTACTAGAAGAATAGAAAATGGAACGGTACAAATGTTCTGGAGAAGTTACAATTACTTCACAAATTTGACAAAACAACTAAAATATGTTATAAGTTCTCAATAAGTTCATTTCTTTCATGTGTTTGGGTTTTTACAAGAGGTGCACCCGGACTGTAGCAAAGCCAAACCAATTGGTGGATGAGCAATATAACTCAGAATATAACAATGCAGGGTCTAAAGAAAATTTTAAAAAAGTTTGTGATTTGGGCTGGAATCAGATACACGATCTCCGAATACTGAGTCCTGAGCATTAATCCCACGGCCATCGTGAGCGGACTACAAACCTTATGAACAACGAGTGAGCAGCAAGAAAGCATTCACAAAACAGGTCACAAATTAGCCGTGCATTTTTTCTCTATAGCTTTTTACATGTTTTGTCCGCCATTTATTATACAAATGTGAAATTTATTGTTTTATCTGTTGATTTTTTTATTTTGAATAGTATCCGGCTGACTCGTCTAGAAATTTATTTTAACTCACACGGCATACAACATTGACACCCGTCGGTGATACCCTTTTCTAACGTTATATACCTGTTGGAGTTGTGTCAGGTATCTTCATCGTTCTCGTGCAAAAATCTCATTGTAGAAGCTTGTTATTGAATCCCTGTCACTTCCTTGGTTGGACATGATAAATCTAGAAGAATAAAGTTATTGCCTCTTCCACTGAAGCGGCAATAACTTGATTCTTCTAGCTTGATTGTGTCAAGGTGAGTGAAATGTCACTACGAGTAAAAGCTACATAACATTCAGACATGATCTAAATATGACACTGACTGCAATGTTCTACTGTTAAAAACGTGGCTAAAATAGTAACGTAAAATCATAAGGGATTGTTTCAAGTAATTGAGGCTACTACGGGTTTTCTTTTTACTGATCATTCAAAGGCGGCTGTCTGTTACAGTTCGCCTTTTGTTGATTTTATTTGTAAGTGAGTCTTTTGTTCGGTTTATCCCTGCTGCTTTCATTGTCATGTTTTGGTTATTTTTCGTCACTGGGACGCCGTTCGGTAGGGCACCTGACTCATATAAGTCAGAGGTCCTGGCCGTTTCGAAACCCGGTCTGGTCATATTCTTTCGTTTCTCCTTCCGCTGATTCAAGAACGGCATTTGTCAGTTACTGGCGAAAGTATGTGTACTTAGTGCTGGTTAATTGCTTAGGAGGTCTACGCCTGCCCAGGAATAGCGTGGCTAGGTTAACTGACCGTCCCGACATGACCATAGCCGTTTACCGTGGACGTTAAGCAACAAATCAAACAATCAATCGTCATTGTGGCAATTCCTGGGTAAGTACGTTTGGTTAAGAAAACTCAATATCCCTGTATAAGAATTAATTAAGAATATACGAGGGGTGATAAAAAAATATACGTGGACTATTGCAGTTGCAGTTATAGTAATTTTTTCATAACGCAGAAAAGTTCGATCTTTTAGCTACGTAATGTGAGGTATTTTAAGAAATTTTGATGAAAAATAAGTATTTTCTTCCATTTTATATTAGGTAGTTACAGCAACAGCGGAGCACCATATTAATGACGTTTGACGATTTGCCCCAGTTGAACATTTTTGGGGGTTCTTTTGCCTCTCTGTTTTCTAAAACTAACGCTGTTTTTGCAATTTTTTCATTATTTTGACCAATTTTAGACACATCTGCTCGCAATATGATTGTTTTCAAGAATTTTATAGCATACTCTTCTCATCTTTATTGATTCATAAATCCAGACCGAACTTTTGCTTTCAGTATCGTTTCTACGTACAAGACTTCTGCGGTGTGTGTCTAAATGCAGATCTTCAACCCTCAAATCAGTGCCAGCATCGGACAAAACTAACATACAAGGATCAAATAATATTAAAGCTATTACTTAAAACATTTTTTTGATTCTGCCCTCATTTTTCTTACAATTATAAACAAAACTGGAACTTGCGTTAAATACACGGTATTATGGATGAAGTCATTTTGTCGCCCTTGAATGGCCCACAGACCACATTTTACGCTGCTTATGCAAGCATAACAACTGTTGACGGCAATAATTTCCTCACAGTAAAAAGCGGAAACCATACGAAATAACATACCAAATGTCAAGCATTTTACTCTGACATAGCCAAAGATAAAACAAACAATTAAGGCAAATTTTTACCGTGCTCCGCAGAACCGTCATAGGGTTACTATGATGACCCATATAGACAAGATCCCGAACTTAGACTGGTAGATTAAATACATCACTGGGTAAAGGAAAAATGAAGCTATATCTACTGCAAATCTAATGAGTTTACTATCAATAATAGGATTTCTACAGCAAAAGTCCACGTATTTTTTTATCATCCCTCATATGTCTATATTTGCAGCTGTATCGCTTGTAAATTCAAAATATATACATGTGTCACAATAAACAACGGTTCAAACTTTGTTTTTATTATAAAGTATTCTGTCTACACAGACTGATATTAAGAAATATCTAACTTTCCCTACACACTCTTCGATTACGAGGGTCATTTCAGAAATAGTGTAACTGACGGCGATTCCTAGGAATGTTGACAGATTTTTGAAATTTATGTCTTAACTTTCAGATTTACATATCACCCAATGGCATTCACTCAAAAAATTTGAGGCTCTGGTATTTTCATCGAAATATGTCCTGACAATTGTTGTTAGGGTAAGGACACTGAGTAGAAACAGACAGAATATTTATGTAACGACAGATTCATATTTTCTTAACTCTGGATACAAGCAGCTCTGGATTGATACATATAATACCTGTTATACTGAAAATATTTCAGTATGAAAAATAGTGTATTAGCCTTGCTAACACACAAGATTTACCTTGCAAGATAGGCTAATAATAGAACAATGCGCATTATTGATTACGTCACTTCCTGCGCTAAATTGAAATGTATAGTAGGTTGTTTAAACTTCAATTTTGAGGTCAAGGGTCAAATTAAGTGAAAGTGAATGTTTGGTGACAGATATGAAACAAAAAATAAATAAGATTTAATTCGTCATGCTTGTTTTCTGTTATAAATAATTTTTATGACACCTTATGCTCTTTTGTCAGTGGCCCACCTGATTTTTACGATAAGTTTCTCCACCTACCCACATATTTCAATGTCAGTTTGTCATATCAAATAACAAGTCTTTCAAGTCTTTATATATGAATTTTTCTACCAATATGTCCCTCTAATTTTTGGCATTAAGCAAAGTTAAATATATTGAGCCTGTGCCTTTTTAAAAGCAATTCGAACTTGACTGATTAGAAATGACTTTCATTGATGTTTTCATTATATGGATAAAAGTCAAATGATAACCTTGTGCGAAAAAATAATCTTGTAAAATAAGAAGTTTTTGGGAAAATATACAAAAGAATTAGCATGTTTACAAGGTTTCAATCAAAAACAAACCTGTATCTAGGATTATGATTAGCAGTGAATAAACTTTGAGAGGAGCTATTTGATGCCTGCGTCATTTTCATTGCCCAAAACCCTGCTGGTACACAACATTAAAGCAACGTTGATTCAAGGTTGATTCAAGGTTGTATCAATGTTCTGTGACCACTGTGAAGATATTGAAAATCTAGGTGCGTCATTGTGTTATCTAGAGAAGAAATATTTTAGGCATTCATTTAGATTTATCTTGAATCCTTATGATTTCATTTTGAGGAAACAAGATATCTTCTTGTTTTGTTTTTTTCTTCTTATTTTTAGGAAAACAAATATTATTTTGTGCCCAGGCTGTAATACCTTCTTCCATCAAGATAATATGATAATGCCTTACTATAGGCTAAAGTAGCTGCATGTGCCGGGATTCTTTAAAATGCATCTGGTGTTTCGCCTATTTCTTTGCCTTTGCGAACAAAAGTCATAAAATCCATTTTTAGATGTTTTATTTGAAACGCGCGTTGACAAACAGTTCTTTGTAAATTAAAAGTGTAAAGTCCACATTCACTGCTATTGCAGGTTTCCATTAATCATACTTTGACAAACAGAAAACATGATTTACTGCATTAAATTTGTCAGGCAAAAGTGTGTTTTCTAAATTTAAACCAAGCTCTTTTTCCACCTTTTGATCTGTAATAAGGACAAAAATGTTAAAAGGCAATATGTCAGTATAATGGCACTGTTTGCACTAGAGAGTGCATTTGTTTGCTTCTTTTGAAAAGAGACAAAACAGCATTAAAACATTGAAATCAGTTTTAAGTGTAGATTAAAGCTGACATTTTAAGAAGGGAGACGGTGATAGCAGGATGGGCAAAGTTTGGCATTAGGGCGTCCTACTGGTATTCGCTTATGGCATTTTTTGCTATGTTTTCAGTAAGTGCAAGAATGGTGGGTAGGGGTTGTTTGAATTTTTGTTTGGATTTTTATTTTACTCTTGTTTATCGTATAGCCTTCTCTCTCTCTTTCTCTCTCTCTCTCTCTCTTGAGACAGCTGGATATAGACTGAAATAAGTGTCTAAACGGGCCGTTGCCCCCAAAACAAGCAGCCAAGCTTCACTAGAATATTATTTGAATTTCAACTGTATACCAAACTGACAGACATTTTGAATAATATTTCTTGTTAAATAGCAAGATGGCTTTTTATGTTCCTTTCACCACTGAATATATATCAACATTTTTTATTTCAGACGTGTTTATTCGTAAAAACAAATTAAGTATCAACAGTTCGTATTGTCAAAGATTCTACAATTAACCACACATCCAAATTATTGTAGACTTGTCACAGCATAAAGGGGGATTCGGCTGATTGTTATGTTCCTAATACTTAGGTTTAACTTTCGTTTTTAATTTAATATTATTTTGCTTATAAGATTAGCCATTTCTGTAGAAGCTATGTTCTTGCAATTTAAGATCTTTAAAACAACAAAAGTTGAATTAGTATAAAACTGACATTTGTTGTTTGAAAATACCAAGACCTTTTGGAATTTGCCATTTCCTTGTAGTAAGAATCACACAAAACGTGAAATTCCAGTGTCAGCCAGAAATAAAAAATTCTAACTTCTTCAAATAATTAACCAAAATATGACAATGCTCACCAAACGTGAAATTCCAGTGTCAGCCAGAAATTAAAAATTCTAACTTCTTCAAATAATTAACCAAAATATGACAATGCTATTCGATTTAATGTATGCAAATCATATTTGTGTACGAGTTTTGCTTTAGGTAATATCACCGATACAACGATCAAAAAACCTCTGAAAGCGGTCAAATCAAAGTTTCGCATTGCCACTATCAGGAGTTTATGAGAATTTCACTATCGTTCTCAATGCTGTTTTTTTTTTTGTGTTTTTTGTGTGTTTTTTTGCAGTGATAACTTTACCAACGTAATAATCCAAAAATATTATAATTTTTCGGTTATTTATTTACAGCAGCTGATTGTTTATAATTTTCGACCGGGAAAAGAATTTCGCACTTACCAGTCGTGGAGATAAGCAAATGAAGCAAGAAAATGTTTGTTTCACCGTATTTCAGGACTCAGGTTCACAACCATTCCTCAAGCTGTAAGGACGACCCTCAAGTTTAAGGTCGAAAATTTCATGTGTAAATTAAAGCTTACAAAAGCAGAAACCATGTGTTATTTCTTTCTTATTACAAGTCCATGAACATTTTCAGTAGGCTCACGCAAGTTTGATTATAAAAATGATTTAAATATATATTTTTCGTAGAGTGAAATTACGAAAGTTTTAAATTTTTGCCTAGTGATCTTTGTAAATGCAAATGAAGAGGCAAACAACGATGGGACGGCTTTGGATGGACCTTGATTCGACGTCGCGACGTTGAATCAACGTTATGACGTTGAATCAACGTTGATCCAATGATGATCGAACGTTGTGTGCCCAGTGGGTAAATTTATCTCAACTCTTTGTTACCTTTGTAGCTAGTTTTAAAGGACCTGTCCATGGTTTGTGCAAAATAAGGACACAGTCATACTTGGTAAATCGCGATGTTCAGAAATGGTATCTGTATTTGCTGAATTAAAAAGAGGATAACCACATGCAAAGGGGCGAGCTGGTGTGTGTGCGTGCATTTAAACAGTGTGCATACGTACACCCGAGTGCCCATGCACTTGTGTGTGCAAGCATTTGTGCATTTTATGTATGTTTACACGCATGCGCATGAGCGCATGTGTGTACGCATGTGTCTATATGTGCATTATAAATATCTCTGGGTCGATCTCCCAACCAGATACTAACGACTATGATGTTTCTGTACATATGTATTTCTATTATTGGTTTACCACCATCTTCATTTGTGTAAATTGTTAAAATAGATTCTCTTGTTGTTTACATGTTGTAAACCTGAGATTTGTGAATAAATTTGTAAAATTTTCGACCTTAGATGTAAGGTAGTCCTTAACTTTAAGAGTGATTTTGAACCTTGGCCCAGAAATGTCGTTCACAAACATTATTTACTCAACTGCAAAAGTAATCAAACTGATAGTCTTAAGATTTTAGTTATTGCAACTTTATAAGACGCTTCTGGGGAAACTGTTAAATCAGATTGGTTTGGTGCAAATTTGTTTAAGAAACTCTATCGTTTTCTTGGTATTTTGCAGACGATATGTCTCGTCATTTAATTACATCGGTGCATTTAGTCGTTTTGAGCCAGGTTTTAAATTAAATGCTTCACACACTTTGCTTCTGGGCCAGAAAGTTAAACAGAATTTAAAAGTTATTACGCGACTTCGTGTTCCGTTTTGTTATTATGTTTCCTATTAATTTCTACTCCATTCGCTGTTGTGTGTTCATTTAGAAGATAGGAAAACGTACTAACAGGCCAGTAAATTTTAAGTAATGGTGCATTTATTTGCATGCCAGGTTCCAGAAATGTAGGGGGTGGTGATCGGGCGATGATGTTGGTTATAACTTCCAGTGCCGTTTGGATAAAAGTAGGACAAGGGCCTACTGTGTTTGCAGTAGGTGCGGCTGGGAGTTGTTTGGACATTTTTTCTCGTCTATCATTTCTCTTGTCTTTCTCTCCCTGTCTGGGAGACGGCCCGATATAGACTGAAATACTGTCTCAAAGGGCCATTAAACCCAAAACAACCAACCAACCAAAATCCAGAAATGCATTCTCATAGATTCCAACACCGCGCTCTAGTTCTAGTACCATGTGTATCTTGAATAGTGTCAAGTCTTTATCCCGCCAGTCCTGGTCCTTTATGTCATTGAAACGTATGCCTGAAAACAGGGGTAGGAAAGCAGTGGTGATTTCTTTATGCAAAGAGTTTCATTAATATGTTTGTTTTGAGAGGTGTCGCAAAATATATATGGTTCTAGAGCATTGTACTTTTTCAGTGAATAAAACTCAAGAACGAAACTCTATCATTCAGTAGTACAATAACTATATGATTTTGGAAAGAAAAAAACATATTTCACATTCTGTTTACATAACATTTTGTGATTTCTTAATGTTCTGTTATGTTTCTTGGTTTCATGATTTATGTAACGAGGCAAGAGTACATGGAGCTTTAACGCTCTTACAATACCATATCGTATTGTAATATCAGGGAATGGCTCAATGTCAGAAACCGGAATGACATAATGTCAACAAATAACAGCAAAAGACAAAGTTTATATCTAAAATTCCAAGATATATTGTAAGGATTCTTTCAATCTGGCTTTTAAAACATGTAATTACATACTGTATGGTGACATTAACTATGTTTAAAGTAGAATCAACTAAGACTTCTTTAGATTTTCATTCGTCTTTATACCCTATCCAAAAGCTGTAACAACGCCTACCTCAAACAAATAGTATTTTAAAGAGCAATTAGTTCATATACGTTTTTGTCCAGGATGGAAAATGTCAGGGACACCGTTATATGCCCTCTAATGAAATTCGTTTCTTTTTATTTTATATTGTGTACATTGTCAGAATTTGTCAGTACTGATAATCCTCACATTGACGGAAACCAAGTGTAGCAGATATATTACATAAAATGAATGGACACACGTTCTGGGAAAGCTAACTCTGTCATTTTTATGTTTGCTTCCTTTTTCCCATGGGTGTCAACTTTGAAACTCTAAGAGCAAATTCTTTCATTAAAGAGTAGACCCATTTTAGAAACGTACCCATAAATTTTAACCCATACACATCTGCAAATTTCATTCCATCACCAAGAAACCTCTTCTTCAACAATGGATTTTGGTGATTGACTGGCAGAATGACAAAGTGACAGGCCAGATGACTTACAGATATACAGCAAAAAGTTGAATCAGAAGTTTATGTCTTGCACTCAAAGGAATCAAGCTGAGACAGATTTGCAGTTTGTTTTGTTTCGTTTTTATTTCATTGTTTGAAACTATCATTTCTATTGGCTTCCTTAGTGGGCATGAGTTTATTAGCACCGAGAAAATGATGCAAAGCAGCAAATGACTTGAGAATAATCATTTGTTTGAGAAAATCTGAAATTTCTATTGAAAGAATTTCAGTTTGTAATGCTACTCAAAAATTGGTTAAGTTTGGCATACAATGTATGCCATACTCCAATACCAATGACTTCATAAATCTGTTACCATATTGATATATGGCAAACAGACGTCATCGAAACGTTATTCTGTCAAGGTACTATGCACAACAGTTTGTAATTTCATAATTGGTATGGTAACGTAATTGTGGCGTCGTCTCACGTATAATTCGAAAGGAGCGTGGCATACAGTGTATGCCATGCTCTCGAATTTGAGGTCATCTCACTTATAATTCGAGAGGAGCATGGCATACTGTGTATGCCATGCTTCTCTCGAATTTTTAGTGAGATGCTACCTGAAATTCATTCAATAAAAAGTATGAATTTCTCAAACGTATAATTCATTCTCAAATGATTTAATTCTGTCAGTTGTGGTTGGCCTTGTGTCGCATACATAACACATTACATCAATGCAGTTAGTGAGGTTAAGTGTAGCAACACGACTGTGGCACGTGTGTTACATAATTTCTTCCTATAATTCAACGCTTTCGAAAAGAACTCAAGCTAAAAGTCAGTCCTCGTTTTTCAAAAAATCGAAAACCAGAAGTTGCATTTCTGTTTCCAGTGAATACGATTTCACTGAGAAATATAATTTTTCACTGCTATACATAAAACAGGATATTACTTCCCCATTAGCTCGAAAATTACATTCTTTATTTGAAACAAAGACATCTGCGCAATAAAACATATTAACGAGGTGCGTTAACTATTTGGTGGAGGAGACATTTAAATGATACATATAGTTTTTGCTGCTTGAAAATGTTTTCAAAGTCTTTGAATCATTCACAAAAGAAGAATTGTTGGAAAACTTCTAATCAGTGACTTTTTGAATCAGAAAGATTAATTAAACATCCATTAATTAAATGCCAGCATTTTAATTTGATTATATGTCGCTTCCGTGCGTTTCGCACTGAGTTTAATTTCAATTTTACTATTTTGGAAATAAAATAAGAAAAAAATAGGGTTGTGAAAAAACCATCTGCCCTCAGCTTTTAACATGTTTAAGGGGCCCAGGCACATATATACTTTGTAGCAACGGATATAGAACAACGAAATCAGCAGACTCGTGGTATGACCAATGTATTTGTGTACCTTTAAACCCGAGCTCACTCACTCACTCATTCACTCTTACTTCTTATTCTTCAAGACTTCTTAATTCTAACTCAATTCATGACTTCTTACTTCCAACTTCTTGTCCCAAGGCTTCCATGGGATTAAAACCATAGGCACAAAATTAACCAAATAATCATGTACATAAAGTCTGCAAACTCGAATAATCACATAGGCCAGATACAAAAGTTAACGATTGTCGAAAGTAATGATTTGTTTCTGAAATGCCATTCTTTCAAAAGGGCTGCAAATTTTAATATATTTAGGTACATGGGTGAAGGGAGGCAAAATTGAAAAGGACTGAATTGATTGCCCTGGAAATGTATCATTTCACCTAAATTTCAAACCTCGTTGCTGACAGCGTCTCCTTGACATCGTTGCTTTCTCCTTTTGCTAAATGTACTAAAGTTCTTAAATGTTCATTTTCTCGCCTTTTATAACAAATTAATTGACGCCTTCCCTCTCGAAAATGTAATAATTGTCGCAATCCAGATACTTAAAAGCGCTGTGGATTAATTCCTCTAACCGTAGACTCTCACTGAAAATATCACCAAGGTGGCTAAGGAAAACGTCCAACTTTTGCAATGATTTGGGCCAGTATTTTAAAAGTTCTTATGTAGAGTAGTTAACCCACTAATGTCTAGCGTCCCATAAAAGGGGTATAGGCAAACAGTGCAGACCCAGATCAGACGCCGCAACACGCGGCGTCTGCTCTGGATCTACACTGTTTGCATAAAAGTTACAGCAATTGCTATAAAAATGGCAAGAGATGGCTAGGAGAGGAACTAAATAAGCCATTGCTTCCGTTCTAATCCTAGTATGTTTTTGTATATAAGAATATTGTTACTGTCATGAATGTTTGATTTTTTAAATAAAACTAGAAAAGAGCCCGCGCAAGCGCATAATATATTTCATGATGGTCCAGTTTATATAAAAAAAGCGAGTTTTAATTTTTCAATGTAAATGGCCTTGGGCCCAGGTGAAGATATGACCTTTACCATGAATACTCACTAAAGCTTCATTTACCTAATTAGTTGTCTGCATCTACAAACTTTCAGGTAGCAGACTGCATTGTTTCTAAAAAAATCAACTTTTTTCACTTTTTCCTATAGAAAAACCTAAGTGACTCAAAAGTTGACATTGCCGTAAAACAGATCAAGGTCATCCCAGGGTCATCATTTATATAAATTTTGTTGAGCTTTTGAGTCCTTGATGCGACATGCTAAGTTTCAAGATCATAGGATTTGTGGTTCTGGGAGAGAATTGGTTGATTTGATGCTTAACGTCCACGGTAAACAGCTAAGGTCATGTCGGGACAGTCAGTTAACCTAGCCACACTATTCCTGGGCAGGCTTAGACCTCCTAAGCGGTTAACCAGTCCTAAGTGCACATACTTTCGCCAGTAACTGACAACTGCCCTTCTTGAATCAGCGAAGGAGAAACGAAAGTATGAGGCCAGACCGGGTTTCGAACCCAGGACATCTGACTTATGAGTCAGGTGCCCTACCGATTGCGCTACGCGGCCCGGCGTGGTTCTGGGAGAGAAGATTTTTGATTTTTTTACCATAATAAATGTTTGCAATCTTGGTTATGTGACCTGTCCTGGGTAGTTTTTTTTCTGGAAAAATTGGGTCCTGGAATGTTTTGGGGGAAAATATTCAAGCCCTCTGAAGACTAAAGGCTTATTTAGTTCGTTGAATCATTGAAATTGATTTGTCTGCTTCGCTGGAAAAAATGCCCTTTCTTACCTGGCGCATGTGTGTTTTTAATTTTTGTCTTTTCGAAAGTTCAGTTCAGTTTGAATTCTCCTAACGACGTTCCCCAAGTTGCTCAGCGGTACGTAACCATAGCCGCACACACTTGGCGCCGTGTGTCCGTCCAACTTTTCGAAAGACCATGTGCGTTGAGCTTTATTCTTCAATGGGCGAGTTCGATTGGCTACTCGTATTGACTATCGTTCTGGAAGAAAATGGGTCGTTTCGAGCCAGGGCCGTCGGGACTATGACCATTTAGTTCTTCATCCGTTTAGACATATGAGCAAAAATACAAAAATAAATCGTTATTTATGGGGAATGACGTACGTTCATGGGTCGGATTTTTGCATTAGAACCTGCTAAATTTGGACTTGCTAAGCAGCGCGCCGATATAACGACGCAGAACCATCATATTTCAATTCTCATATCGACGTTACCCCCGAACCTCAGCGGAACGAATCCATAGCCGAAGTAACGGGGCGCCGAGCGTCCGTCCAGAACCGAAACGACCGGATTAATTTATTTAAAACGTGTACTCGAGTACACGATAATTTCACTCGAACGCACCCATTGTTGAAAAAAAAATCGACCAATAGTCGAAGTTTCTAGAAAAATACTTGGGAGAATTTAAAATGAAAGACGAATTTAATTCCCAAATTCTTTAAATCTACGTGAAACTAAAACACACGCTAACCGAAATTATCAATGATAGCAATATGCGAAAGAACCAGTATAGAAATTACGCTTGAAAATGCCACCAATTTTGCAGTTTATGCGTTACTTTGTTTATTTAGTATTATAGATATGTTTAAACAAAACACCCCTACGATGACAAATAGACTCATCGAATTTGTAAAGATAGAATTCATTGTGCATAAATGGGTTAAGTGTCATAAAGTGTAGAGCTGGGTATATCTTTCTCCAGCTTTTTCGGGCAATCAAAAGCTTCAAACTTCCGTAGGAAGCATAAATTCACAAAAATCCTCCCAACCATCACACAACCACCCCTCGCCTCTCGTTGAAATGGTTAAAACATGGAGATGTACCTATTCAACCCAGTGATGTGAATTCCAAAAGGTGTTCTCAAAATGTGTTGGATCTTGTAGTGTAATCAACAACCTTTATTCAAGAATGCTGTTTTCAGCCTAACAGCAATATTGAAATAACGTTCTTATTCTTTGGTCATTTCCATAGGCAAATTCCCTGTTAACGCAGCTGAAGAGGTGATTGCTCCAATATCCGGCTTTCTTTAGGCGCTAATTCTTAATTTGGTCAGCATCACGAGGAAAGGGTATGTGCGAACATTCCAGCATTGGACAAGCCTGCAAGATTGCATCTATTCTGTCTGATTTCTGTATTTCCTTACGTACTTCCGTGGAATCAGTACAGTCAACCCTCTTGATAAAGGCACTCATTACAACAGCAAAATTCTTTACAACGTCATTTTGATATGCACGAAATGGCTTTATTCAAAAGAAGTATTCTTTATAATAGCAAATTCAGTTTTACGTCAAAATGCTTTGGAACATATTGCAATTTTTCGAATAAGAACGATTAGTCTGATCAACTGCGTAGACTGATGTTTCGCATTGGCAGTATCAGGTTGGTTGCATTTGCTGAAGTTATAATTGAGCCGCGACACGACAAAACCAACAATGTGGTTGTGCGCCCAGCGAAGGTTCAGATCAGCCTGGGCGAGCGCCCCGTTTGATCAGACTCTTCATTAAATGCTCATAGGGTAGCTAAGGCTCTAAGCTACCTCCATGCGGACAGCGAAGACTCTGATCAGACTGGGCGGATGCCCAGGCTGATCTGAGTCTGCGCTGGACACATGACCACATTTTTGGTTTTGTCGTGTCGCGGCTCAATTATGCGTGTGTGTTTTGGTGAACTATACTGTATAATGCTTTCAAGCATTGCAGATATTAACCATATGTTGAGAATGTTGACAGGACCGAGGTCGACGTATCAATGCTCAATGGACTATTCTTTCTGGTTCTGGTACAGGGTGGAGCCCTGGAAATCATTTTTCAACCCTCCTTTGTGTGAAACTCAGGGATGTTTTATTTTAATTTGGCTAGCTGCGGTCATTTACAATGACGAAACTTTGGTGAGAAGCTTGCAGCGATACCTCATTAAAGGATTTTTCCTGCTGATAGAGCAATGAGGCCTTTAAATTTCGACCGAATACAGGAATATTTATTTGACTCCTTTAGTTAGCATCTTGACCATGAACCTCGGCTGGTGGTGTTACAGAGTTGCGTGTCTATGTGCACTTTAAATTTCAAATTCCTATTATATTTAATGCAAGCATAATAGTTCATTGAATGCTAGAGTGCACTGAGCTCATTTCTTTTCCCTTTAATATTTCTAGTCAAGAGGAAAGTCCTTCGTCATCCGCTGTAGAAGCAATAAGCGTTCATATTTCTGAAGCTGTTGCGTGTCATAAGAAATTTGATTACTTCTAAACGATTGTAGAACTTGTACTTTTGAAGAGTCCATCAGCACTACAAACATTTAAACGTGATGGTTTTCGTCCGTTGAAGCATAAGCCCAGGATCCAGGGGTGAGAGGAGCGGCTGTAGCGTAGTGGATAACACTCCAGACACCAATCCAGGGGTCGCAAGATCGATCCCCCGCTTCTCCGGTCTTTCGGATGAGACTTTAAACCGAGGTCCCGTCTCCATATGACCTCGTTGTTGGTGGGACGTTAAATCCGAGTTCACTCACTCACTCACTCACTCCAGGGGTGAGCTTTGGGGCTTAAGCCCCGCGACCTGCGGCTAGTGAACAATATATTTCTGGAATGTAGGTAATAAGGAGCACCTGATGATAATTTGAGTCAATATTCCATAAGGTTAGATTGAAATATATGTTGTGATATCTCATTGGAATCGCCTCGGCGAGGCGATTCCAATGAGATGCCATAACATATATTTAAAGGTAAGGATGTTATTATCTTGATTTTTTCATCGAATACTCTATTTTATCCCAAACCCTGGCTATGACCTCTTTCTTTGGGCCGCAACCACCACCAGTTGTCCAGCGATAGTCCCGCCATCTAGTTGTGGTCTAGATCCGGACCTGTGCGTTGCATATTCTACTCACGGCATACTGTGTCATTTTATTAACTTCTCTTTTATATCTTATATGCTTTTATCCTGCCAGAAATATACGTTTAAAAGCTACAAAGTTTATGGATTAGAATCAAGAAACTATTTCAACTAAGTATCATGCCAAAAGAGAGTCAAGTTTTGCTAAAAACCCATGGACCCATGTATTTTTGGACATGCAAAATAGTCTGCTTATGCAGTTGAATTAAAGATATACTAGTAGAAAGCTTAATGAGTATAGCAATAAACTTGTATTTAATGTAATCTTTATTGGCATATATTAGGACTACAGCATTTTAAATGCGGCTAGCCCTGATTGTTGACAATTTTTCTGCGACGTCATGTAGTGGATTGCAATGGCAAAAACTTATGTTTCTAAATCTTTAGCGTTGTGCAAACTGTTTTCTTTTACAAAATTAAGGCTCTACGCTAATGAGCATTTTGTTTTTCTTCTTCTCTTTCTTTCTTTTTTTTTTTTTTTTGCATTGTTTTATTTACCTACCTGACTAACAGAATATATTCAATTGCGACCTGCTGAGCAGAAATAACGCAGCTAATTTTCTTGCACGCTGACAAATACTTGTAAGTCACTTGGATTTTCCAAAGTTGACCCATTTTTGGCACGGTACGATTACCATTAGCATGTTAATCGCAATTACTATATATGCATCATTATATCGAAAAGAACCTTTATCTCATTTTTGCCGGCAAATCTGGAATAACCAACTGGACCTTATTCACTTTTTTTCGACATAGAACATACTGGCCCAGACAGGCAAATCATCTAACGATGGACTAACCACTTCATTTCTCAATTTGTTATAAAATCTGCGACAGAATTTATCTGACTAATGCATTTAAAATGGTAATTTCTTTCATAAATATTCTAATTAATGTCAAAAGTAAAGCTTCCGACGAGATATCTTCAATATTGAATTTATCATAGGATGGATACAAAGCTTTGGCGTAAGAAATGAGCTTACCTAAAGAGAACGTAGTTTCAGCAGATATAAGTGAGAGCGTCTGCGATTTGCATGTACATGTATCATTTCAACCGCGTAAATATATATCATCAATTGAAGAATTTTGAGTATTTAAGCAATATTTGAACAGCATTTCTCTTAGTATCAGTGAAATTAATATGCTTATCATATAATAAGTAATAGTAATATGTACTAACACCGGGTCCCGAGGTTATAAAACTTTTTTCGTGCTCAGCTCAGCTGAACATGAAGTTTTCTCTGCTGATAAATATGAAAATGCAAACCAATGATGGCATTTTCATATTTATCAGCAGAGAACATTTCATACTCAGCCAAACTGAGCAAGAAAACAACTCTACTTATCAGTAATTTGGTATTTACTTGAAGGTAAAAAAAGTTTTATAGCCTCGGGGCTAGTTTCAAATGAAGCTGCGTTCGAAAACAAGTCCGTGCTTACAGAAAAAAGCAGACCCCGCAAATCTGTCCTCCAATAATACAACCAAAACCTGCAATGCTTCTGTTATGATTTATTGCTGTTATTGTTTGTTGTGTCTGCTTATCAGTAAATTTCAAACCGTCGGTTTTTGTCAGTTTCATTCTAATGAACTTTAAACGTTAATATAATAAAGAAAAGAAAAGAGATAAATAGGTAAAATTACATGTAGATATTTTGTGTTCACGATTTGTTAACACTAGCTTTATGACCACCTGATTGGAAAAGAACTGTCCCATTTGCTGTTTGAGTGGAGCTCTTGATCATTTCCATTTACACTACTTTTAGATGTTGCAAGCTGAAAAAAATCTATCCTATATATAAAAGTTACTCATTCTATGTTTAATAACGACAATCAGAAGAATATATATTTGCAGTTGAGGATTTTAAATATTCTAAATACGTGTATGTTGTAAAATCAACGCTTGTGTCGTGACAGACTGGAAGGATCTCACATAAACGCCGAAATTGTCATAAGTGTCCGAAAGTCCTAAATCCAAACAAGCTGATTTTACTATACAGTCTTGTATCAAGCTTGTATCAGATTGCTTTTTTTTCTGGTCTGGAACTTCACTGACTTTTCGCTCAGAAAATTCTCAGTCATTATTCTGTCCCAAGTTGGAAAAGGCTCAGAATGACTGCTTATTCTTCTTTTAAAGCCCAAACGATTGATTACATTTCATTTTAGACGCCAGCCATTTGTGTTTTTCTAAGTTTCCAATTCTTAATTGTATAAGATGTCAAAGCCATGTCAGCAAATGTGTCTTTATAACATATCTTGGATGTTTCGTTTGTGCACTTTGAAGATCAAGATTTCGACGTCATGAAAAGTACAGTGTGTAAACAAGCGGCAAGTTTTTCTTTAATCTATCAAATTTGACAGAAGAAGTATGACATTAAATTATGACAAATGCCATTTCTGATGCTCCATTGAGGAAGCAACTGAAATCACGCTGAGATCATTTTAACCAACTTTTGCTTCAGACAGTTAGAACTCTTTTAGACTTAAGGAGCCTAGGGTCAAGTCAGGTAAATTCGGACAGCAGGTAAATTCGGACACTGACATCGTTTCCTTTATATGTCAGTTGTTTGTAGTTCAAACAAAAATAACTGGGGAAACAGTTAAAATCCTAATGAGACGACTCATCTGGATTTCCACTGTTTGCAATGGTATGTCCCAATTTACCCGCTGTCCGAAGTTACCCGACTCGACCCTAATATTGCTAGTTGGAGAGTTTTCTTTTGCTTTGAGCCACTGATGACATAAGATGTATGGATGTTGTCCCATGGTTTAGCAAAATAAATGAGCCGCGACACGACAAAACCAACAAAGAGGCATGTGCGACCAGCAAAGACTCAGATCAGCCTGGGCATACGCCCAGTCTGATCAGAGTCTTCGGTGTCCGCATGACGTTAACTTAGACCCTCAGTTACCCTTTAAGCACAGAGTGATTAGTCTGATCAGACTGAGCGGATGTCCATGCTGATTTGAGTCTTTGCACGGCGTACATGCCTCTTTGTTGGTTTTGTCGTGTCGCGGCTCATTAATTCTGAAGAAGGATCCTCTGGAAGCAAGGAACACATCAGAGAAACGAAAATAGCAAACTCGGTTTAACTGAGTCTGTTCACGTGTAGTAATGAAATGCTGTAACCCTGTCCACGCTAACTATCACCGGCTTCGGCGGAACTCTTGTTCTCAAACTGACTACTGACTCAGAATGAGCCAAGTGATCCCGAAAGGACCAGAAAATACATAATTTGCACTAGTTTACATGTAGCAGAACATTCTTTTTTCTGTTTACGGTAATTAATCCCTTTTCAAAAATTGACACTCTTATAGAAAAGTGAGCGCGATATGAGTAAACAAACAAAGTGGCATGGGCACCTAGCACAGACTCGGATTAGCCTGGGCATCCGCCCAGTCTGATTAGAGTCTTCGCTTTGCGCTTAAAGGGTAGCCAAGGGTCTAAGCTAGCTTTATGCGGGCAGCGAAGACTGGATGGCTGCCCAGTCTGATCTGAGTGTTCGCTGGACGCACATACCACTTTGTTGGTTTTGTCGTGTCGCGGCTCAATTATGATTTCTTTTTTTAAAAAATAGCCCTACAGTATAGGAGAAAAGACTCAAATGTTGCAATGTCAGACAGAACTCCATTGGCGATGTTTCCATGCATCTTAACCCATTAATGCCAGTGGACTCTTCTATCCTTATGTAAAAGATGAGTCCAGTTGTCAATTAAGGGGTTTCTGGTTTAGTTTATTTTTGTCCATTTTATTTTATTTTAAGGAAAATACCCAGTTGGTTTATTGGTTAATTAGTGTAGACTCTGATCAGACGCCCCGTTTTGCGGCGTCTGATCTGGGGCTGCACTGTTTGCCTATGTCCCATTTATGGGACGCTAAACTAATGACATTAGGGTTGAACAAGATTGTTTGCCCTACCAGAGCTTGTTTGACATTGTCTACAAACCGGAATAATCTTATCAGCGTCTACGGCTCTATATTCAATATTTAGGATTAATACAGTAAATTGAATTAAGAGAATCATTAAAAAGGTATATCGCTGCACGTTTTCATGTTATGTATATACATATGATTGTAATGTTATGAATACAATATGTTTAAACCAATCTTCTACTTGTCCAAAATCAGTAGTCGACTACGATCAGATAATCTGATGACTTTGCAGAGTTGATAAGGCTGTTGAAAACTAAAACCGGTCCTTTCGGAATTAAGAATGAATACGATAAAACTCGACAGGCTATGCCACAAGTGTACGTGCTCTTTTGCCTCTTATAAAGAACCGTTTTATGCTACCGATCTGCGAGCAAATGTTCTGGGCAAGAAAAATTGATTAACATTGAGATCTATTTAACAGGACGTCAAACTAATTTCCTGACACTTAAAACAGTAATCTCTGCTTTATTAGTTTCATATCTAAGAGCCTGACAGGTTCAGAGCAAACATAGAAAGGCGAAACATGAAGAAAAGAAAAATACAACTCTTATAATTATGCTCGGCCTATATGTGATCAAATGGAGCAGAGAGTAAAGTTCGTAACGACATGCTGCCTGTCAGTATTGCAATATACATTAATAGATGAATAAAGCAGCATGGTGTGACTATTTCTAGCACATAAATTGGATATTGTTCTTAAAATATATGTGATAATCAATAGTTAAATATGCATCGTGGTAGGGGTTGACTAAAAGTGCATGCATTATTGCTAATTGCTGACAGCTCCCAGCTTTCGATCTCACAACATAACAGGCTGGGGTGCTGTCTGCAGTCTCATTAAAAGCAGCAATAGTGTTCGAGCATTTTTATGAGTGGTACGCGTTTCTACATCTCTCAGAGACTCAATCAAACTTTGTTTAAACTAAAAAAGATAACTGTCGTTAAGCGCTTGCATGGAGCCCCCGTACTTGGACATGATGTTTTTACAGTTATAGGTATGGTTTTCGGGATTTTTAGCTGTTACATTTTATTTGAAAAATAGAGCTACTGACAAAGTGCCACTAGGCATTAGATTACACTTCAATATCTTTAATGAGAGTCAATCAAACCAGTCATGCTTTTTTTTCAAACTTTAGATGTTGCCTTTAATTGCACAGGAGCTTTCTTTTCAAATTAGCGAAAAGATTCGTATCATTTCTTCACTTTGTCTTCTTTTTATTTCTATCCCTTTTCATTATTTGGAAATAGGAGTGTGATGCAATAATGATTTTTATAGTGTCCATAAGCCTTTCTGTTGGAGATAACTTTGCAACCAAGCACCAAAAAATGACTTTCTCATCAAGCTTGTAAAGCTTTATAAATCTGAGAGAAAAAAATTAAAGAAAAATACGAAAATACGTATTACCGCTACCCTTAAGGGTGTCAGATTATGTTACCTAACCCAATAAGTAAAGCTAACAACATTAAAAAGTAAGTTCGAGGGTTTCTCCCTTAAGCAATTTTGATGCATTTTAAAGACGATACGAGGGTCATCCAAGAAGTCTTGCAAACGCCGTCATTACTACTTTATTAATTGAGGTAGGGTAATCAAATTATACCATTAACAGCTTACGTATATAATACATATATGTGCTAAAAATCATACATGTGACGTTCTTTTCTTAGAAATGGGAGGGTTTTAGATACAAAGGTGTAAGGGATACCGGCGGTGAAATTGCACAAACACGACGTCTTTTACAAGAGGTGAGGGGAAGAAAATTCCAGCATAAATGTTTATAATTCTTTCAAATTTCAAGAATTCATGTTTAAAAATAATCGCCTTATATTTAAGAACTCAGATAAGAGACAGTTATCATTTCACATTTCCAAACAAATGTGGTCGCTAGGCAACAAGAGAATATTACAGAATTTTAGCAAAATTTTAGTTTTTGACGTTTGCCTCTGGTTTCTAAAGGCTGCAAACGATATTAAACAAGGCTCGAAGCTTATGTCTTCATTTCAGCATCTCGCGACTGTTATTTGATAACAAATTAATGACAGTTTAGGAAACACCTTTTCTGCTGTGAAAGCCACTTCTTCATATACTCATTTTATATGATATTTTATCTGCCCGAAAAACATGATGATCTTCCTTGGAACAATAATAATATCTTGATTGACGGCAATATCTAAACCTTGGTGCCGTTTACATACTTCAGTATCATTTTCAGTATCTCCCAGGAATTTTCAGAAATTTACAAGCGTTCTGAGCTAAGATGACGGGTCTTAAACAGACAACTAGAAGCCACCGCCGCACCCATTATGGTAGTATTCTTCAGTTGCCTAGCAACGCCATTTGCAAGATCATGACGATTCTGGAAATCGTTGACTGGAAAGAAGGGAAGATGCAATGTAGGAATGTGAACTAATTGACTCGTTTTTAATTACCATTTGTCCGAAACTTGGCCGTTTGCAGGACTTATTGGATGACCCTCGTAAACTGTAGTGCTTATATCAAATGAGCCGCGACACGAGAAAACCAACAATGTGGTTGTCCGCCCAGCGCAGACTCAGATCAGCGTGGGCATTCACCCAGTCTGATCAGACTCTTTGCTAAGCGCTTAAAGGGTAGCTGAGGGACTAAGCTACCTTCATGCGGAAAGTGAAGACTCTGATCAGACTGGGCGGATGCCCAGGCTGATCTGAGTCTGCGCTGGACGCACGACCACATTGTTGGTTTTGTCACGTCGCGGCTCAAATTTGTCACTCAAAGAAACCTGTTAGCATATACAGTGAAAACTCAGATCAGCCTGTGCATACCCTGCTTGCTATATAGATTTTAATGATCTGTAGATTAATTATGTAATTAAGTGAAGTTCTCATGCAAGTGCGGAAACTGACCGTCGGCATGATATAAAGCACCTTATTTTCTTCAAGGCTCATGGCATGACTCCGTAAAAAGCTGGCGTCTGTCCTTGCAAGAAGAAATCAGGACATTAACATTTGAGAAGGTCATTCATGAAGCCATAGAATGTTGGCATATTGCGCATATCGTGAGAAAAAAAGATCTGTTTCAGTTGTTGATATGACTGCCTGTGGATATAAGACTGATAAGAATCTTTGCATTTTCCACATGCCGTACCAGTTTTCGTACCCCTGCACATGACTTCCAAGCGCTGTCTCCTCCTTCTTAAGGGACGGTTAGACTTGCTCATGATTAGCGTCGTTAGAGTAAAACTTATTTTTTTGTGCAAGGCACAGCAGCAGTCTGTTAACTCCCAGTTCAGCAATAATGGGCGATTTATCTTTCTATTGAAATACGAGTTCTGGAGGAAATTTCCACGAATTAGCAGTTTTTCAAGTATTTGTTAGTTCTTTGTCCAGAACATGATGCTAGGTCCAATTGAAATACGATATCAAAGTTCTGGAGGAAAGTTCCACGAATAACCAGTTATTTGAATATTACTCAAATAACTGGTTATTCGTGGAACTTTCCTCCAATTAAGTTCCACGAATAACCAGTTATTTGAGTATTACTCAAATAACTGGTTATTCGTGGAACTTTCCTCCAATTTGTTAGTTCTTTGTTCGGTAAATGATGCTGTCTTCTACTTCTCGTCTTCCTTTGGTGCATGTAAAAGAATCCTATATATTTCTCAAATAACTTTTTATATAAAATCTGGAATCCTTTTGTCTGTCAAAGTCGCGAATCTGCATTTGGCAAAGCTAACTGAACTGAAGCCTCCACAATGTTTCTCGTCTTATCTTCCAAAGTTTGACAACGTTTATGCAAGATATGACAGCTCAATTATAAGTGAGTTTAGAGGTCGCAAAATTCAAACGAGCGACATATTCTGAAATTCAGATCAATTTCATCTCGTCTGCCCCAGTAAGGAATCTGCATTTTGTGATGCAAGCTAATTGTACGGAGACTTCCCACAACTGAAAATCGTATTTATCATCTTTGAGATTTTGACATTGCTTGTTTAAGAAATGACAGCTCAATTATTATTAAATTTGCAGGTCGAAAAATTCAAAACAGCAAATCAATTCTGTCTTTGTAGTTGGTATTTCACATTCTGTCTTAATCGACAAAGCAACACATTCAATACGATACTTACTATAAGCTGCTTCATATGTAATAGGTTTAAAGTACCGTGAAGAAAACAAAATTTGTTGACTGATCATTCACTTGTATGATAGGAACGGACTCTATTTTTGTGGGCTTTAGATATGTGCAAACGCTTGCGAATCACTAATAAACTTGACAAAGTTTCCGAGTGATTTGCCGGTATATACACATCGATAAAGTCCATAACTCAGTCATCTACATTATAAAATCAGCTTTAGCATGCGGTGCAAATAGTTGAAGGGAAATGCCTTTTTTCATTTGCTCTAAACCAATAAAATTGCAAGTTGCATTAACATTAGGCTTATGTTTTGTTAAGTGCCAAATACTTTCCAGATGCATATAAGCATTGTGTTTGTTTTCAAATCCTCTCATTGTAACTGAATCATATATTATTCAAACGTGTGTAACAGTAAAGGGCATTAACTCTTTAAGCCCCAGTGACGCAATAAGCAAAATTTGCAAACAGCGTAGATCCTGATGAGGCGGCTCATAATGAGCCGCCTCATCTAGATCTACACTGTTTGCCCTCTAGTCTCTGAATTCTCAATATAAAAAGTCTTGGACAAGGCATTTTTTTAATTTTTGCAGACGTAAATTTTGTCGTCTGCTTTTTGGTAGTAAAGGGTATTAAGAAAGTGCGTTCCGCAATAAATTTCTTTTTCTTTTTTCATTTGTGAAAATGGACTTGCTGGATGCTGGAATGCGCTTTGGCGTAGATCACTCTTTTTGCATGTAGCAGTTTATTTATGTTAATTAACAAGGTCTAGAAAAGCAAAAACAAGAAAAGAAAAAAGACAGTCAGAAGTACAACTTTATTAGGACATCGTAAAATAAACTGTTTATGTCTCCCTGGGTTTATCAGACTTAAGAGTCTTCAACAGTTTAATTATCGGCAATCAGACAAGATGACTTGAATCATTATTTAAAATGGCTAGACTTTTCCTAAGACAAGCAAATCAACAACAATCGACATTGCCTTAATGGTAAAGACTGTGTGTTTTGAGAAAGAAAATAAAAATGGAGAATTTTCATGCTTTGTTATCATCATTTTCAGGTTATAATTTAAACCGTTATTGACAAATACATTAAACGTCCAAGTACAAGAGTCATACCTCATCCCTCACAGGAGCTGGCTTGCACAAGAGTCATACCTTAGTCCCTCACAGGAGCTGGCTTGCATATAAACTTTATGCTTACAGTCAAATCTTGTATCTTTGCTATTTGTGTTATGTATTCATGTACATGTTTGTCAACCCAGCAGCAATATTTGTGTTATGTATTCATGCACATATATGTCAGCCCAGCAGCAATATTTGTGTTATGTATTCATGTACATGTATGTCAACCCAGCAGCAATATTTGTGTCATGTATTCATGTACATGTATGTCAACACAGCAGCCAATGGTTACCTTTTTCGAATCACGGAAGGATAACTAGAAGAATCTCCGCATTTCATATGCAGTGCCCAAGATACAATGGGCCTCTAACCTCTACTGATTCAACGGCCATTAGGATATGGGAAACCTTTACCTTTTGTAAATAGAGAGATCAATGTATGTCATTTATGAAACAAATACTGTTTAAACCAAACCTCAAACACTTAGGCTTTTTAACTGTATGATGGTAAATAATGATGTTCTTATGGTGTTTGAGCTAAATCTACTTGGTATATTACCGAAATTAACCTCACAGGAGTTTTCTGAGCAACTTCGATAATGTAAAAAAAAGCTTATATGGTATGTGGAAGAAGTCTAATAGTAAGCACTTTTCACAAAGTAAAATGAGCCGCGACATGAGAAAACCAACAAAGTGGTTGTGCGCCCAGCGCAGACTCAGAACAGCCTGGGCATCCGCCCAGTCTGATCAGAGTCTTCGCTGTCCGCATGGAGGTAGCTTATACTCTTAGCTACCCTTTAAGCGCTTAGAGAAGACTCTTTTCAGACTGGGCGGCTGTCTAGGCTGATCTGAGTCTGCACTGGGCGCACAACAACTGTGTTGGTTTTCTCGTGTCGCGGCTCAAATTAATCATTAAAAGACAACATTTAATGTTTCGTTTCTATTTAAGGGCATGGCGTAATTCTAGAAATAATGTACTCTAATCTATCGCAAAGAAAGTAAACACAAAAATAACAGAAGTACAACATCGGATAAGTAACCATCAGTTTATGTTTCCCTGGTATATCAGACTTAAGTGTGTTTAACATGTTAATTATCAGCCAATCAGACAAGATGACTCTGGTCATTATTTATCATGGCAAGAAATTTCCTGAGAATAGGAAATCGACATCAGTTGTAACTGTACAGCTGAAATTGCGCCATTGGTTAAGACTGGGTATTTTTAGAAGAAAAAAAGATGAGATATTAGCAGGATTAAGTACGATATTGTGTCGCCTTTATATGAATTAAGATGATATTCAAGAATACTTATTGATACATTAAACTTACAAGTTTCACCATAGTTTTAGATTAGAAGCAAGTCAAATTTTAAACCATTTTTTCAACTGATTCTGATAAAATTTGGCACCAATAAAGCTCGTATTGCATTTCAGCTATGTTGCTCAGATTCTGGTATATTGACAGATGCTAATAAGCGGCAAATTTTAGAGAGTAAAAATAATCGTATTGCGCGGATTCTGGTATATTGACTGATGCTAATAAGTGGCAAATTTTAGAGAGTAAAAATAATTGTTAAAAGAAACCCTACTAATGTTTCATTTCTGTTTCAGGCCACGGCGTAATTCTAGAAACATAAAAGTACTCCGGCCTCCTCTAATTTGCCGCGAATCAGGAAATAAGAAAAAATATATATAAGAAGAAAAGAAAAATGCGTCAGAAAAGCATCAGACGTACACTAGCAAATAGAATGCCATCAATTTTAGTTTTCAACATGTTGATAATTAGCCAATCAGACAAGATGACGCGGGTTAACATTTATCATGACAAGAAGAAAATTCCTGATACAAGGAAACCGACATCAGCTTGCAAAGCCTGGATTCGAGGTTATAAAACTTGAGAACAATCTCAAACTCAAAATAAAGCACACTGATTGGCTGCTTCCTAGCATGCTCGGAAGCAGTCAATCAGTGTGCTTTATTTTGAGTTTGAGAAAAATAAAGCACACTGATTGGCTGCTTCCGAGCATGTGCTCAGAAGCAGCCAATCAGTATGCTTTATTTTGGGTTTGAGAATGTACTCAAATTTTATAACCTCGGGGCCTATGTTTAAAAACAGAATGTCATAGGTAATGATACATCACACGTTTAATTGAAAACGACGTTTTATGAGTTCAATTAATATCAAAGGGATGACCAGCCCAGAAATGACAGATTCTGTCAGAAAGATGAGACCCTAATAAGTTTCAGTTTTAATTCATTGACCAGCATGACCTTCCAGCTTACATACAAATTGTCTGAATACGATCTATGATTATGATTTCACTTGCTTCACATGACCAGGGCTGGGTTGCATAAAGGTCCATTAACTTAAGCTGCCACTAAACTTTAAGTCGGCCTTAAATTCTTAATTCTCCGTTAGTTAAGTTGGCCTAAGTTATCGCTGCATAAAGCCATCATTAAGTTACAGAACGTTTATGCCACAGTGTAAAAGCTGGCGTTAAATTAATGGAGAGTTTATGGGGACTTAAGCTGGCATTAAGATTTAATGGACTTTTATGCAACCCAGCCCTGCTGTATACTGTAAGATCTTCTTTTACGTCATTAGAAAGATATTTGAGCCGCCACACGACAAAACCAACAAAGTGGCATGTGCGCCCAACGAAGACTCAGATTAGCTTGGGCATCCATCCAATCTGATCAGAGTCTAGGCCGTCGGTATGGAGGTAGCTTAGACACTTAGCTTCCCTTTAAGCGCACAGCAAAGACTCCGATCAGACGAGACGACAATATTTACGTCTGCAAAATCTCAAAAAATATTTCGTCGAAGCTATATCATATTTAGAATTCAAAGGCTAGAAAGCAAACAGTGTAGATCCAGATAAGACGGCTCATAATAACCCGCCTCATCTGGATCTACGCTGTTTGCAAATTCTACTAGATCTAATTTCATTTTTTTTTTGTCGATCGTGTCCCTCGGAGCCATATCGAGGGCCCCATTAAGATATATGAGATTT
Organism: Ctena decussata; assembly: GCA_963989385.1. Taxonomy (NCBI): domain Eukaryota; kingdom Metazoa; phylum Mollusca; class Bivalvia; order Lucinida; family Lucinidae; genus Ctena; species Ctena decussata. Next base: position 28,125,324 of record OZ022499.1, on the reverse strand, counting down.
GAACAACAAAAAGTCGATCGCATCTTAACTCCAAAATAAGGAACTGGAGTTTTTCCATTTGAATAACTGGAGTTTTTCATTTGAGACATTCCCTGACTTCTTTTCTAAGACTTCTCCCATATAATTTGCAACCGGAAACAATTTATGTGATCTCCTGTTTGCTTTCCTGGATGCAAAAGCCCTCCCGAAAGGGGTCTGCTAGTGGAGCAAAGTGTTTTATTTAAATGTAGATCCCCACTGAGCAGGGGGGCAAACCGTTTGCCTCCCTGATCAGTGGAGATCTACAATTAAATAAAAGACTTAGGCAATGAAAATGACATAGTTGTTACCTCTGAAAATAGTACGCATTCACCTTAAAAGCAGGTCGTAAGTTTCAGAATAGTTAATGCTGCTCATTCATCCTCTTTAAGCACCAAACAGCAGACGACAAAATTTACGTCTGTCTGTAAAAATTTAAAAAAATGCCTTGTCCAAGACATTTCATATTGAGAATTCAAGGACTAGAGGGCAAACAGTGTAGATCATTATGAGCCGTCCAATCAGTATCTACGCTGTTTGTAAATTTTGCTAATTTCGTCACTGGGGCTTAAAGAGTTAATAGATAGCAACATTTGAGTAAAAGGCTTTTATTAAATATGCAATAAAACATCCTTTTAGTCTCAATCAGTTGCTTCAGATTTCTTTCAATAAGGAAAGGAAACGGCATTTATGGAAACATGATTCTCATATATTATAACAATTTTGAGTATGCTGGAAAAATAATTCATATTAGACAAGTGCGTCAGAATGGAAAGAAACCATTAATGAGGGTATCAATGTCAGTAACAATAATAACTCAAGTCAAAAAGCAGTAATTAACACCAAAAAAAATCTGCCCCAAAATCAGTATTCAGTGCAATTTTTAAAGCTAATCTACAAACCATTATGAAAAAAATCAGTAAAATCAGCAAAAGAATAAGGCCATCAAACAGTAATCAGCAAAAGGATAAGGCCATCAAACAGTGATCAGCAAAAGGATAGGGCCATCAAACAGTGATCAGCAAAAGAATAAGGCCATCAAACAGTAATCAGCAAAAGGATAAGGCCATCAAACAGTAATCAGCAAAAGGATAAGGCCATCAAACAGTGATCAGCAAAAGAATATGGCCATCAAAATCCTATCCAAACTCTCAGTAAGATAAACTCGAAACTGACAGACACCAAGCTGCAGCATGCTTACTGAGTCAATACTTGATACATGATGTCTGTCTGAGGTTGACATGTGCTGTTCGAACCTGGGTGTACTTTCAGGGGCAACTTTGTCATTTTCATATTTTTCTCCTTTCTCAAAAGGGGTCAACTCTTAAAGAAAAGAATTTGCTCCCCTAGGAGCAAATTCTTTCCTTTACGAGTAGACCCTATTCTAAAAGGGCTGCGTCGGCCAGGGAAGTAAACAGGGAGTCGAGAAAATGTCTCCCTTTTTAAAAAGAATCGGTCCATACATCTTAGTATTCTATGTCTATAGACATTTGTGGTAAATGCTGGGCCTGGCGTACGTAGTTTGAAGACTGCTTAAGGTAGGTTTTGTCACATCGAGGCTAATTAAAACCAACATGCGTATTTCTGCCATTTATGCAAATTCAGATACATTTACGGAAGCCTTATATGGCATATAGGAGTACTATAAAATGTTGAGATGCTTTTAGCTGCATTACTGAATGAAAACCTACTGACATTCGGGAAGGGAAGAAAACATACAAATGATGGCATTTATTCCTTGTCTTAATACTTGCAAATTCTGAGGAAGGACGGCAAAAAAGAAAGCATGTAGAGAGATCATTATGCAATCTTCACACATTTTGACCGGTTAGTCATAGCTGCATGTCAGCAATGTAACACGCTTTATTGTAATTTGATGTCCACTTCATAGTATTAGTTTGTACGTACATTTAGGCAGTCTCTTGGGGTAGGTCTATAGTGGAGTTGCTTATGTCACAAAAATATGCTCCCGTGACCACTTTTTGTTAATCAGGGTTTATATACATCAAAATGTTTGTCAATCTAAGTAGAGTCAGAAAATGGTTCCTGCGAATTTTTTCATGACCTTTATAAGGTCAAGGTCAAGGTCAAATGCACGGCACTATGATTTTTCACCTTTATTTCATTTCTCTCCATTTGCAGACATTTATGTCGTGTTTCAAAGGCGTAAATGAATTTAGTTTTATGAAAATTGTCATTTGATGGATGAAATTAGGAAAACGATAAGAAAAATTGATTTTGGAGAGCTTTAGCGAGCATTTTACGGGTATTTGCAGTACTTTTTCCACATAAATACAATGAAAATAGACCTTTATATAGACTGAGTTGTCAAAACATTCAGTTACAGACTTCTTATGGTATTATATAGCAATCCCTTAAATTATGAAAAATAGGGTTGGGCCCTAACGAACACAGATGTTGCCATGGCAACCAGTATTTTCGGCCAGCAAACCTTATATCGAATCGGATTTCTATATCTGCCATGCGCTAGCTGATTCATTTTATGGCCAACCGTTCGTTCGAGATGGAGAAATAATATGCAGAAGGCCCATAGGTTGGTAACACTAAACACCTTATTTTTGTAGGTAAGTGGAAATACCGAAGTCGTATGGTCACACTAAACACCGTATAAACTGACATCGTAGGTGTGAGATTTCGGAGAAAGTCTAGGGTACATGAAAGCTTGCTGTACATTTCTGTTTTCTGTTTTTAAAGCAATACTAGTGTAGTGTAAGAGATTTACAAGCAGGTATATAAGAAACGAGGACTGAGCCTGTACAGAAATCATCTTGCCAACTAGGAAACAGCTTTTATAGCCCAAGTCGAGAATACCAAGTAATCGAATATGACTAAGATATCTCGCCATGCTATTATATTAAGTAGCCTAAAATGTTAAAGGAAATAATATCAAAAGTACAAAAAGGATCGGGTCTCTGTATCGTGCCATGCGCACTACTGCATTGTATGCTGGTTTGTGTTCATTATAAATATGAGTCAAGAAGCAAATGAGAGACATAATTTTACATGAAAATTTTGTTTTTGCTTGTAAAACCTGTCATTACTATACCAGTGTTCTAGAGGACCTGTGCCGCATTGCCGAATATTTCCGTACCTAACCAAAAGATTCTGTGTTGTAACAAACGAACGCGAACATTTTTCTGACTGAATAAAATAATTTATACATTATATACCTAATCCTCTATTCTACCAGCAGACTGTTTCAGTTTTAGGGTTTATTTCTTCAATCTGTAATAGCTGTATTGTCAATGTTCAGATCCCCGACATGTTGGTATAAAAAGATCTATTCTACTTCCAGTAATTGTTTCCAAATTATTAGCAAGGTGCACTAATTTCATTTCTCTATGGATATATTATATCTATTTTCCTGCAATTTAAATTTCTAAAAGAGAACGTTTTGAATATATACTAATGTCTACGCTTAATACATAAAGAGTCGTAAACATTGAAGCCTCGAAGTCGCGAAATTAAAAATAGGGAGTATGATGACATGGAGGATTCTTGAATTACGTGTAATTAACTGCCCTGATATCAGACATATCGGTATGGTGTAATGTGATATGTTGCAAGGTTTAGAAAAGCCTCGAAAACTTGTGCCAGATCACACAAAACACACGATAAATCCACATGGAAGCTATGTTATAAGCTGTTTATCTCTATATAAGAAAGACTCAAGAAGCGGACAAAAAGAGAGAAAAAATCTGATATGGAATGCTCATGCTGACAAAAGAGTTGAACATGCATTACGCTCTATGCAGTTCAGGATCACATTCATTATCAAGATAAATGTGTCGAACCCCCACCAGCTGTCCCACAAAACATATTCTACCGCACAGATCGTTGATAAAAAGCTGTGAAAATCATGTAATTTTTTCATGGTACAATAGACAGATAACAGTTCGATATATTTCCTTTTACAGACGGGGCAATATACCACCCCGTCAGAATGGGAAGGGGGTGGGACGAGGTAAGGCAGTGGATAGACAACCACCTGTGATCTGGTTCATATCATGTTCGTGATTGATTAACTTTTTTCTTTAGAAATGAACGTATGTTATAGTGATAATAATTTTCGCGACACGACAAAACCAACAAAGTGGCATTTGTGCCCAAATCGACTCTGATCCTTCTGAGAATCCGCTCAGTCTGATCAGAGACTTCGCTGTCGGCATGGAGCTAGCCTCGACCCTGAGCTACCCTTCAGGCGCACAGCAAAGGCTCTGGTCAGACTGGGCGTATGCCCAAGTTGATCTGAGTCTTTGCTGGGTGCACATGCCACTTTGTTGGTTTTATCGTGTCGCAGCTCACATATGCTAAAAGTGAAATCGTTACTAGCGAGTACAGTTGTGTTACTAGTTTGTTGAGCATAAAGATCTATTGTTTAGTATTCATTCATAAGCTTCAAGTCAGTTAAGAGTTGGTTGCTGAGGATTCAAACTGGTTGCTTAAGTCTAATACAAAACAGGTTTTTTTTCTTCAAGAGAATTAAAAGTCACACAGCTGTACTTCAAACATTGCAATCTAGTTCATTGCACATATAGGATGTTCTGTTTGAAATTCAGTTAAGGTTTGAGCGCTGTTTAAAGTTAGTCGCTTAAGGCACATATTGGAAGCTGTGGGCAGATACATAGAGGTTTTCAAGGTATTTTTTTAACTCTATCGACTTTATTTTGTTTACATAATTTGTAGGGCATAAAAGATAATCTTAGTGGAATATGGTCAAAAATTCCAACTTTCATAAGAGTTCGTTGCTAGGGGCTCCAACCGGTTGCTAAGGACACATTTATCAACAGATTGTAGAAGTCCGACAGTTTCTTACAACACTGTCTTCATATATTGTTTCAGGTAGAATATATTCCGGATGGATTTCAGTAAACAGTCTCGAATTCGCTAAGAGTTAGTTGCTAAGACTGGTTGCTAAGGATGCTAAGGATACATGTATAAATAATTGTTCTAGAACAAGTGTATAATAAAAAGTTATTTTTTTTCAACAAATTGTTTAAGTCCAATACTTACGCTTCAAACGTATATACAACAGCTAATTTTAAACATTGTAAATAGGAGATGATTTGTTTGGAATTCTATCAATAGCTCTAAATCTGTTGAAAAATGGTTGTCAATTGCTTAAATCGGTCGCTAAGGACAATTATATAACCATATTGTTTCAATGAATTTTCAAAGTCAGCCGGCAATGCTTCAAATTGTTTTCAAAGTTTGTTGCACATAAAAGATATCCCTTATGAAGTTCAGTACAATGTCTAAAATTTGTTACGAGAATGTTGCTAAGTGCTAAGGGTCATTGCTATGGACAAAATATACGCCTCTTTTTCAACAATTTGTTATAGTCTGTAACTGGTTAGGTAAACATAACTTACAGTTATCTATATAAACATGGATAATAGAAGATATTTCATTTGGAATAAACACAAAAAATCCAAATTTGTTACAAGGTGGTTGCTATGGGCTCAAACTGGTTGCTAAGGACATAAAGATACCCATATGTTTCAACAGATTTTCAAAGTCAGACAGCTGTGCTTTAAATATTACTTCCAACTGTCTTCGTAGTTTGTTGTTCATAACAGATATCCAGAATGAAAGTAAATCAAAAGTCTATAATCTGTTGATAGGAAGTTGCTAAGGACTAAAATTGGTTGCTAAGGACAAATGTGTAGACTGGTTTGTCAACAGTTTGTTAAAATCCATTACTTGTTTGTTAAATATAACTAATAACTGTCTGCATAATACATTGATAATAGAAGATATCTCATTTGGAAATAAGTAAAAATAATCAAAATTTATTAAACGGTTGTTGCTATGGGCTCAAACTGGTTGCTAAGGACAAATAGATACCTATATGTTTCTACAGATTTTCAAAGTCAGACAGTTGTGCTTTAAATATTACTTTTAATTGTCTTCATAGTTTGTTGCTCATAACAGATATCCAGAATGAAAGTAAATCTTAAGTCTAGAATCTGTTGATAGAAAGTTGCTAAGGACTGAAACTGGTTGCTAAGGACAAACGTATACACAGGTTTTTTAACACTTTGTTAATTTTCATAACTTGTTTGTTAAATATTACTTACAATTGTCTGCATAACATATTGCAAATAGAAGATATCTCATTTAGAATTCAATCAAAAGTTCCAAATTTGTTGCAAAAGATGGTTGCTATGGGCTGAAACTGGTTGCTAAGACAAATATAAATGCATCTTTTCAACCAATTGGAAATCTATCAGCTGTCCTTTAAATATCTACAACAGTTATTATCATGATTTATTACACATAATAGCTATTCTTCGTGGAATGAAGTCAAAGGTTTCAAATCTTTTAAAGGTTGGTTGCTAAGGGCTGAAACTGGTTGCTAAGAACAAAGATATACACATTTCCTTCTTAAAAAATTACAAGAGTCCAACATCTATGCTCAAAACAAACCGTTTCGCATAAACTATCAAGATTTACTGCCACAAAACCCACCAGGTTTGCACAACAAACTCCAATGCTTATCTTTAAAATGCCCATTTTTTAGAAATATACTTTCGTAAATCTGATTCCATGGCAACGGATTTGATAATTCAGATATAATCTTGAAAACAATGGCCTGCTAAACTATTTTAACCGTAAGAATGATCTGAGAAATGCCATATCCAATTTGCGTTTAACGAAACAATAATCATAGTGTTTATATCTATATATTTTCTTTCGACCTTTAATGAAATGACCTTGACCTTGCCACATAAGCGGTCAAAGTCAATTGTAAAATGAATTTTTAGTTACTAACTTTTATTTTCTTTCGATAATACCAAGATTTAGTTCCATATCTCACACTGTGCCCACCATAAATCACGACTTTTAAAGTTTTCCTTTCTATTTTGAAGCGTTGACCTTTGACCTTTGACCTTGACCTTGAAAAGTGATAGAAAAAATTCGCAGGAACCATTTTTGAAAACCACTTGTCAAAACAAACAGTTTGGTATATAACATTCCTGATTAACAAAAAGTGGACACGGGATTACATAAGCAACTCTACTATACAGATAAAACAGAGAATCAAATTATTTGAGAATGAATTATAGGTTTCAGAAAATCACACTGTAGGAATTTCAGGTAGCATTCACTTATAATTCGAGAGGAACATGGCATACCCTGTATGTCATGCTCCTCTCGAATTATAAGTGAGATGACGCCATAAATATGTTGTCATTGCAACCGTTGTGCTTAGTACCTTGGCAGAATGACGTTTCGATGACGTCACTTTAACATCAATATAGAACTCTCAGTTGCTGAGGTAATAGCTATATGACGTCATTCGTTCCGGAGCATGACAAACAGTGTATGCCATGCTCCGCCATTTTTTCAATGACATTACAAACTGAAATTCTTTCTACAGAAACTTCAGATTTTCTCAAACAAATAGTTATTCTCATGTCATTTAATTTCCTGTTATAAGTCTTGTGATCTTTTTTTCAAAATCTCACTCTGTATTATTTTTGTGTGTTGTCATAGGCCTACATGTAGTACAATTGTTGTTTGTAAGTAATTAATGGAAATAAAATAATGTGTTTAGCAAAATGTGCCCCAAAGTGTATACACCTCCATGTTTGTTTCGTTATTTTTTACAAAGGAAACAATTTTTGTGGCTTCCTGTTTGTTTCTATGGGCTACAAAATCCTTCTAAATTGAGTCTAATCTTAAAGGAAAGAATTTGCTCCAACAGGAGCAAATTCTTTCCTTAAGAATTGACCCCCATAGAGAAAGGAGGCAAAAATGAAAATGGCAGAATTGCTACCCCTGAAAGTGTATCCAATCACGTTAACAGGCCAACATCTCATATTCTGAAGTTCTGTTCTGACGTTAGGCTACAACGGTACCTGTGATAAGCATCCCGCCACCCCTCACCTTCCTTTTGGCTACATAATACAAGTTTGAAAGTTTGAATGTCTCAGTTTTCAGAATTATGAAACAGTAAACTAAAACCTGAAAAAGAATTTTTATATCTACTTTCAGATATTTAAGTGGTACAGGAATAAAAGATCTACAAGCAACCGCATTCAGGCCGTATCCATCTTTAACAGAGCTGTAAGTAAAATTTACTCTCTTTTTTTTTTTCTTTTTTTTCTTTTTTGTTGTTGTTGTTTTTTTCCCTCATACCCAGGACCACTCATAGATATGAGCCGCGACACGAGAAAACCAACAAAGTGGCTGTGCGCCCAGCGCAGACTCAAATCAGCCTGGGCATCCGCCCAGTCTGATCAGAGTCTTCCATGTCCGCATGGAGGTAGCTTAGACCCTTAGCTACCCTTTAAGCGCTTAGCAAAGAGTCTGTGCTCAGACTGGGCGGATGCCGAGGCTGATCTGAGTCTGCGCTGGGCGCACAACCACTTTGTTGGTTTTCTCGTGTCGCGGCTCGATTATGTACGCTATTTGTGCCATACCAATATTCTCCTCAGGTATCACAGGAGACAATTCAGCTGGAATTTAACCATTACGATATGCAATCTGGTTTTGCCCGGTGAGACGAGTTTAGAATTTGTCAGTGACATATAACAGCCACTTACTTTTGTGGAGATTGATTCTTCTCCTTCTGCTGATTCAAGAAGGGCAGCTGTCGGGTAGTTAGTGGCGAAAGTATGTGCACTTAGTACTGGCTAACCGCTTAGGCGGTCTAAGCCTGCCCAGGAATAGTGTAATTAGGTTAACTGATAGTTCCGTGGACGTAAAGCAACAACACAACAACAACGACATACGTATAAAAGGTGCAAAAGCTTTTCACTCAAAAAATTTGCTTCAAAATGATTACCGTCATTTCTTATCATTAAGTTAAGTTCTGAAATGTTACAGCCACTGGCAGCAAGGAATGCGCTGAAGAAACGAAAAGAACAGACTGGGCTTGATAGAGTAAAGGCATATAAGAAGTAATATTAGATCTTTGGAAGCAAGAAAAAAATCAAAGAAACGAAAGTATCAGATTCGGTTTAACTGAAGGAAAGACATATAGGTAGTTTTATTTCATTAAATAATAATGCGGTTTCAAATTTCCCTGTGGTGATTAAAACAAAACATGATTTGTACAACTTTCGCCATACATTTGTATGAGACCAAATGTTTGTTCAAATATAAAATCCTGGACTTTTGGCTCATTTGGATATGTCCTATGATATATGAGCCACAAAAATTCACGAACCAACTAGTCCCACCAATATTTCAAAGGCTATGTTTCGCTTTACACTACAATGAAAGATCAAACTTACTCTAAAGAGAATGTTGCCCTTTTCATGCGGGGAGGATGGGTAGAGGGGGAGGGGGCTTCTCTAGAATGAAAGATTTGCTTTTCCTAGAAGATTTTGTTTCCTTTAAGAGTAGCATTAATCCTTGATTTGGAAAGCGGTATGTCTTTCTGGAGAGCAAATAGGAAGCAATAAAATTTCGTTCCCTTAAAAAAGGACAGTGAAATTATGAGGTGTTCTCACTCAACTTTAAATCTTAGATTGTTTTAACAACTGATGGCAACAGAGTAAATAAAATCAGCTTAACAAATAAAGATGGGTACGGGGCTTGATCCAATTTATGACTGTAATACCAACTTTATTTCAGATTTTTTCGAGACACAGCCTGGGAGCCTTGCCAGTTGGAGACAATTGAAGCAGGAGTATTTGATGGTCTTTTCAACCTTGAGGCTTTGTAAGTAGTTTTGAGTGTGGTACTTGGAATTCCCATTATATTTAATCGAGCCCTTGTTCCACGGGTACCTAGTACTGCTGCTTGTTTCAAATGGTCCTCCAATCTCCTGGAAGTGTTTTGTTTCGTAAAAATTCTGTCACAATGCTAAATTATGAAAATAATACTTTACTTCAAAGTCTCCATAATCCTATCAGTGGAAAAAAAGTAAAAAAAACAAAAACAAAAAAATCTCATTATCAAAAGCGGTCTTACCGTCACGTTTGGTGATAAAACGTTGATTGGTGTGCATATACAGAATACAATGTTAGTGTCTTTTAAATATCAAGTTTATCAGGCGAGACCAGAAACAGCGTAGGAATGGCGAGGCTTGCCGAGCCAGTCCGACGTGTTTCTGGTCCAGCCTATTAAACTTGATATCAAAAGACACTCACATGGTTTTCTATTTATCATGCATCATTAGAAGATTTTACGGTGTAAAGAGCGGCAAACAAATGATAAACAAACGCAGTTTTGTTCGAACTTGCTGACGTCGCGAATGCGTTATGACGTAAGTCGGTGACGTCAATAAACCAATCGAACGTTTATATCACGGCCAACGTCATTATGTAGCCAATCATCTTCAGAGATCTCTTCTACAGACATGACATGATAACATTCGCGCAAGTGCAGTTCTATAGTGACATGATATCACATTGTGTTATCATACCCCTGTTATCAGTGGAATTTTGCAGCAGGTGCATGATAAATACTGATTCTATAACTGGCAAAAAGCAGGCGAAACATGTTTTTGAAAACTGACATGTTGCTTCACAAGAACGGCTCTCCTTTACTGGGTTCCGGCGAGCGATTCAAGATGAGCAAATGCCGGATAATGAACGCGACACCACTCTTGTACACTGTATTTTACCAATTTATTCAAGCTTATGAAATCGAGAGTACCAACTAAAATGACCCAAATGATTTTTAAAACTTTTATATAAAACTCAAGGGCGTTTTATATAATTAAACCTGGCAAGTCGCGGTCATTTACAATGACGAAAACAGTATAGTGAGAAGCTTGCAGCGATACCTCGCCACAAACGTTTTTATAAATCCCCCCCCCCCCTTGATGGAGCAATAGGGCTTTTAAACATCAAATAATACAAATAATCGGAATCAATTATATTTAGCTAATGCTCTATACTAAATGTGCATTATTATCTCGGAATATTATTCTACCACTCTGTCTGAGGGTCAATGTTATGAGCTGAGATATTAATGTATCTATTAAATGTTCTGAATGTTCTGGTTTATGTGCTGTCTGTTTTCCTGTTTGGTCTGAGAGTAAATACTAAAGCAGGGTTAGGATGACATGGCATTCCGAAATCAATTTAAACCATAGACGATGATATTATGAAAGAAACATAAGCCTCATTAGTTCTATAGAACAAAACAAGTTACTTTGAAAACCATTAAGGTATTACTACTTTTTCAGCCATAGATCGCGTTTGCACATGCAATGAAGCAGTATTTACAAATATTTAGACCTTAATAAGTTTGGATCATTTCTGAAATAACACGCGATTTTATGTCATTATCAAACACAGAAATGGTTTATTTAGATGTAATGATTACGAATAATTTGGTTTATTGCTTATGATATGATCACACTTAAGAGACTGGGGCTGTATTCATAAAGCCACTTAAGTTGTTGCTATGCGGTTGCTAAGGCTAAATATCTATAAAGGAGATTCCCTACAACTATGAAATTTGGTCTGGAGGAACAGTCTTTTTCAGACTGTTCCTCCAGAGCAAATTTCATAGTTGTAGTGAATCTCCTTCAAAGAAATTTAGCCTTAGCAACAGCATAGCAACCACTTAAGTCGTTTTATGAATACGGGCCCTGGGGTCGTCTAGTGAAAGGGTTTGCGTGACATATGGTTTGCTGTCTCTAAAGTTCTAATGGCACGCTTAAAAGCCAAATATATTTCAATTTAAACGAGAGAAGATACAAGACTCAAAGCAATCATACCTCCTTTAAAGATTTGTTAGTATCGAAAGAATGTCAAAAGGAAAAGAAACGCCATTGATTGGGCCCATCTGTGCAGCTTATTTATGAGGATCTGGATTTGGTTTATTTATTAATGACTAATGGTCTAATTTTGCTTACTGACCTTTTGCCGACTAATGATTATTCTGCTGCAAAAAGTCATGACTACTTATTCTGAGGAAAACATTTGTATTGATTATTGTTTATTGGCCTAAAATTTTATTGAGTAATAATTCCAACTTAAATTTCTAATGCTAATTTATCGCAATTTTATTGATGCACCCACCCACGCCCCCGAAGCAGAAACAGGGAACAAGTACGGTAAATGGACTATTTTCTTTGCGGCGGTTTCTAAGATACTCAGTAGAGCTGACAATTTTAAGATAAAACTGACCGAGTTGGAATTATAAGAAATGAATTTAATTCTTGTAGTTTTATGCATGTGTAAACGCTGGCTAATCACTCTCAAACTGAATAAAGCCTTCGAATCATTCACAAACTTATTCAGTTTGAGAATGATTCGCCAGCGTTTCCGTATCGATAAAATCCAGAAAAGTAAAATTCATTCCTGTACTGACTTCAGGTGTTGGAGTCAAACCGTTTGACGGAATCACGAGGTTACCCAGGAAAGGATACCGTCACATAGCCCAGGCCAAACATAATATTAAGGTCTATGGGTATACTACCCTGTTTTCCCCATTTTTTCAAAGGGAGGAAATTTCTGTGACTTCCTATATGCTTCCCTTGAAGAAGAAGCACTTCAAAAATTTAGTCTACTTTTAAAGGAAAGAATTATTTCCTTTAAGAGTTGACAACCATGCAGAAGGGAGACAAAAACGTAAAGGACAGACTTGCTTCCCCTGAAAGTGTACCTTTGCACCTTTAGCGTTAGTTTTGCTCGCTTGCTAAAAATGTCAATTCCTTATTTTAAAGTAAACGTTTGATATAGCTAAATGTAAAGCGAAATATTAAAATTGTACCTTAATTCAACTTTGATTTGCATTTTCAGAGGTATGGTTGGCTGTGAACGACTTGAGAAGGTAGGAAAAGGAGTCCTAGGAGCTTTCAAAAATCTTGAAACATTGTAAGCACACGTCTTTATTATTTTTTCTTTCAGTTGTGTGGTTTCTTGCATGTTTATTCTATTTTTATTGTCTGCCCGCTATATATCACCCGGAGAGGCGACGGACAGATCCGGAGCCAGGAGACTTGTTCCCTTGATCCTCCAGGGGAAAATGGTGATGAGAATTGAAAAATTGGAAAAAAAATATCTGGAGGACATTTAATCAGAATGTCAGTTTAGCACGTCAGTGCCTGGTGAACTCTTTAACAAATCATGTACACTTCTGGGCCTAGCTGTTCAAAGCACCGTTAGCCTAACGAGCTTGGTAAGAGGTCAACTCGTTAAGTGTTTTACAACTTTATAGCCATATAGACTGATATTTTTGTTAAAAATGTGTGATAGCTTCTCACATATTTTCAACAAAAAGGATTTGGCGTATTTGAGATATTAACGTTTGTAATGTTAACGTCTTGTTAATTAACTACTTCGTTAGTTTTGAACAACAGGGCCCTGATAGAAAGAGTATCTGATTTGAAATTAATCATATCTTTTTGTTAGAAATTCGTGTAACTCAGTCATGATAGATGCCGAAAGACCCCTTCTGTGGTAAGCGAGGCATTAATGGGTAACTCCTTTTATGCTGTTTTAGTAGATTTTTCAGAAATAGCTGCACAGCTTCCAAGCACTAATTGCTGATAAAATCTGTATATTCTTGACAAAGTAATGCTTAAGCAGACTTCGGACAGCCCAAAAAATTTCCATTAACCAATTCAGAGCTGTGTCGTTACCATCGACATTTGGACATCTTTACGTGCAGCAGTTTGCCTCTGAACAACATGATTTTACTATCGTGCGATCTATTAGAACTTAGTGCCAGTATCAAGCAATTCAAATCCACCATATAAGTCTAGGCTGGATCTGCACTGGGCTTTGTCTACACTGTTTAGTGTTTGCTGATGCACTTTTGTCACAGTATTTAGGGTCATGGCTATAAGCAAAGGCAAGGAAATGGGGTTCCCATATTAAGAGGAACTTATTTTCTGCTACTTAACAATATCTATTTTTGGACAATGCATCTATCAATTAAGGAACCATTACATAACGTACCTTTGATGGTATTAACAAAGTAACTTAATGCCAAGTCAGACAAAATTACTCATAGGTGCATGGTGGTGGTTCATGGTCGTGAGACAAATAAGTTCTGAATATTTAGATCCTCTGGAAGCAACAAATACACCAAAGAAACGAAAACAGCAGGCCCAAAGGTATTAAACTTTTTTCATGCTCAACTCAGCTGAGCATGAAATTTTACCTGCTAATAAAAAGCAAATTACTGATAAGTACAGTTGCTTTCTTGCTCAGTTTAGAAAGTATGAATATAAGTCGGCACTTTCATATTTATGACCAGAGAAAATTTTATGTTCAGCTGAGTTGAGCACGAAAAAAGTTTTATAACCTCTGGGCCAGATTTGGTTTAATTGAGTCTGTAATTGACAAGTAATGACTAGTGCGACACCCGCCACGCCCCCTAGCACCGACTTAAGCAGAACTCGATTCTAAATGACTCAGCGATCCCAAAGGATATAGAATCTGCACTATGATGATATAGGGAGAGATGTTTTACGGCGGCCACACGGCACACCACCAGCAGCGGCGATAAATAAGTTCTGAGTAGTTAGGTCCTGCTTTCTGTTCGTGTTTAGTCCAGCCTTAAAATAGGCGCAGTTTGCTGAGAACACTTTGAGCATTTTGAAATGTGAAATACGCATGTGAGACGTGAATGCGTTCTGAAGAGAGAAATATATCCGATACTAAAACTGAAGTAAGGAACTACCATAAATAGCATCATTTATGTAACATACTAATATTGCATCCCAATGCATTTGCTACATACTTTTAGTAGAGATGAAATTCTGAAAAGTTAGAGTGTTTCTAAGTAAGTTTGATTTCCAAAATCTTGATCGAACAGAAAAGTAGAAAAAAAACACATAATTATTATGAAGTAAAGCTGATATTGTAGCTTTAGATGAAACTGCTGCTTGCACGAAGGCATTGCATTATGTGTTAGAAATCTGGCCCCGAGATTATAAAACTTTTTTCGTGCTCAACGCAGCTGAGCATGAAATTTTCTCTGCTGATAAATATGAAAATAGTTGGCATTTTCATATTCATAAGCAGAGAAAATTTCAAACTCAGCTAAGCTGAGCAAGAAAAGAATTGTACTTATCAGTAATTTGCTATTTTCTTTAAGAAATAGATCAGCTGTAGCAGTGAATTGTTGTGTAATAATTCACTGTTTGGAGGTCAGTTGTAAAGTAGATCATATCACGAGCGCGGAGCGAGAGTGATATATCTACTTACAACTGACCGACGAACAGTGAATTATTGCTCAAAAATTCACTGCTAGAGCTGAACTATTTCGATTCTAACGCTCAAAAACGCTGAAAAAGTATTTTTTTTTTTCATTCAAACTCTCCCAACCTTCCTGTCAGCGCGTTCATGCTCCCGCCAATATTATTAACTGTATCTAAGGTAACTGTACGTTTTTATGGCGATTTTAGACAGAAAAAGAGACGTTACACCGTCTAACGTCTCAAAACGTCACAAAATTACGTCAGTAATGCAAGTGACGTCAGCAATTAGACTCACGTGCTCCGAGACAGTGAATTGTTGCAGGATAAAACACGGAAACTTTCCATTGCTTCTATAGGCGCCCTGTGTTAGAATAGCAGATAAATATTCATGCTCAGCTGAGTTGAGCATAAAAAAATTTATAACCGCGGGGCCTGAGCTAATTTGGCAGGTTGGAGACTGTGATAAAGGCGACCTTTAGCGACCTGCTCCAGCATATTTCATGTGGAATTCTAAGGGGCTTTCTTAGTAAATAACATAGTTGCGACAATATTGTATGATTTTAGATGCGAATTTCCTCTTTGTGCAAGTGCGTTTAGCAGGCACAAAAATCACACAATGTTCAAACAATGTTGATTCAACGTTGTTTCAATGTTGTGTGCCTACTGGGATTCAGTGTTGTATGAGAAATATCTTACGTTATCTTTATAGGCAAATATATCGGAGCGGCTTGACGTCGGTGCCTGATATGTCTTCATTCTCAACAGTCAACTCAGATATGGAAGGTGTTATGAAAGAAATGTAAGTCTTCGTGGTTTTCGTGGTATTTGTACGTAGTAACAGGGAAGGTCATAATAATTATATATTTTACTTCGTAAGAAATCTCCTTTTCATATATTAAACGCAAGAAATGTACACCCGAAGAAAAATTCAGCATCGCTATGCTTTGCTAAAATGCATTGCAGTTTGTTCGTTTCATGTCAAAACAGGCTGTGCCTTAACTTTTAAAAGGAAAGAATCGCTTTCTTACTCTAAGGAGGCTACATGTTACAAACTTGCTTTCAAGGCTGGAAACTCTCTCTCTCTCTCTCTCTCTCTCTCTCTCTCTCTCTCTCTCTTACCCGTTTAAGATAATGGTATCCTTAAATTCTTACTTTTGTTCGAACTTTTTGCATACTTGGAAAGATGTAAAATATTCTACAATTACGCGCCAACTGAGCGATGTATTGTTATCCGTATGCCTTATAACCCTTAGCATTTTATCATCAGGGCCATTTAGTTTTAATGGAAATTTAGCTATTTTTTCTGTAAGTCTCTCGTGGTTTTATCAGGTGTTATATTTAAATCTCTTTAATTGTAAGCATTATTTTAATTTTAACTGGCAATACTATTTTTGCCAAATAGAAGTCAAATCTTTTCTCATATAGTATACTTTAATGGGCATGACCCCGACCTTACTGTTCTTCCTTCATATCTGCTAGATTGTATTAGTAACTCTATGTTTCGCTCCGTATGTTCCAGAGATTTTCACAACAATAAGATAGAAGTTATAAAGTCACATGCTTTCTGGGGAGTAAAAACAGACACATTGTAAGTTATCCAGATTGATCTTAGCCGGAACATGTTTTTATTACTTTTAATGTCATTGTCGACAAAAAAAATGAGCCGCGACACGAGAAAACCCACAAAGTGGCTTGTGCGCCCAGCGAAGACTCAGATCAGCCTGGGCATTCGCCCAGTCTGATCAGAATATTCACTGTGCGCTTTAAGAGTAGCTAAGTGTCTAAGCTATCTCCATGCGGGCAGCAAAGACTCTGATCCGACTGGGCGGATGCCCAGGCTGATCTGAGGCTTCGCTGGGCGCACATGCCACTTTGCTGGTTTTGTTGTGTCGCGGTGCAAATGGTGTGATCAGCAATGAGCATGCAGATGTAATATATCTTGTCATAGATTAGCCTTAAAATCTATACAGCAATAAAAAAGAAAAGGCGGTACCTTGTAAGAAAGGAACACATCAAGAAAGAAAAACAGAAATGTCGGTTTTTATCAAATGTGTTAGTGAATAGTAATGTAATTTGCAATACTTATGATAGTGTTGAATGAAAGAATTTGTTCCTAGAGCAGAAAATTCTTTCCTAAAGAAGAGTCCCCTTTCTTATCCATTTACCTTATGCAGATTCTAATTACTCTCTTGTTGAGGCTCTCCAGCAAGTGGTTTTTCGAAGTTTATACTTAAAGGATAAAGAAACAGCAAATTCCACTTACATGGTTCAGTTTACTACCATTTCTCGTAGGCAGATTTGTCCAGTAGAGTTTTTGATATTAATTGGCATGCTCTCAAGCTTGGAAAGTAATCTCTTGCAATGTATTTTTTTCAGTTTCATAATGGCGGCCTCAAGATAACCATTATTGCTGTAGGGGTGGCATGTTTCAAGCACATTCTTGAAAATTACCATTTCATATAAAATTAACATGAAATCAGTTCAGAAGAATTTATACTTATATCTTATAGCAGTTATTTTCATAAGTAATATCTTTTTGGAAAACAAAAAGATGCATAAGTGTAGCTGACACTGCAAGCAACCCTTTGCTGAAATGATCATATTCCAAAACAGATCAGGTGATTAGTGATGACATCATTTCTGTTGTGATGTCATAATGGGTGGTTCCCAGCTTAATTAAAATGAAAATGAACCTCATCAAAGGCTGGAAACCAGAAGGAATATTTTTACCATTGGAAAACCCACCTCCAAACAAAAAATGATAAAAATAGACAAAAGAGGTCATGCAATATGCTGCAAGTCAGTATTTAGCTACGAGAAATGGTTTTGGGTATGTTAAACCTAAAATTTTGATATTTAAGCATCTTTAAAGAAAAAGTTCCACTAAAAACCACTTGCTGGAGTGCCTCAACAAGAGAGTAGGATGAAATGACCGAAACTTAAACGTACGGGGAGACATTTTACAACCGCCACACAACACTTAACATGAGCTGTAGTGAAGCTTAACTCGAGCATGCTAAAGGCTTAAAAAGTGAGAAAATTACTGAATATAATTTCTAATAGGATGTGTATAATTTTCATAAATAGAAATGACATCACATGAATTTGATTTGATTCAAAAGAAATATATGAGCCGCGACACGAGAAAACCAACAAAGTGGCACGGGCGCCAAGGGAAGACTCAGATCAGTCTGGGCATCCACCCAGTCTGATCAGAGTCTTTACTTTTTGCATGGACGTAGCTTAGACCCTTAGCTTCTCTTTAAGCGCACATCCGTACGGTAGGCACTGATCATACTAAGGGGATGCCCAGGCTGATCTGAGTCTTCTCTGGGCGCACATGCCACTTTGTTGGTTTTGTCTTGCTGCGGCTCAATTTAAAAACTCATAACAGAATTCCTTATAGTTCGTACTAAAATCTGTTGTAAAGTATTGTTATTGTTCGATTATAAGAACTACATGTATACACTAATGCCCATTTCTACAATGTTTATTTACAGGAAGCTTGAGGAAAACAGAATTTCCTCAATAGAAAGAGCAGCTTTTAAAAACGCCACTATAGTCCATCTGTAAGTATAATCCTAGTACTAGCTGAGCCGCGACACGAGAAAACCAACAAAGTGGTTGTGCGCCAAGCGCAGACTCTGATCAGCCTGGGCGTTCGCCCATTCTGATCTGAGTCCTCGCTGTCCGCATGGAGGGACCTTAGACCCTTAGCTACCCTTTAAGCGCTTAGAGATGAGTCTGATCAGAGTGGGCGAATGCCCAGCCTGATTTGAGTCTGCGCTTGGCGCACAACCACATTGTTGGTTTTCTCGTGTCGCGGCTCATTTTATTCCCCTTATTTTTAAGATGTATGGATACATTCCGGGGCGTTGGCGGGGTGGGGTGTGAAGGGAGAGGAGAACAACTCTTCCATTTTTGTATTTGACGCGCTTCCAAATGGGGTTTAACTCACCTGGAGCATTTTCCTTTATAAGCTTGAGTAGCCCATTTTGCATTTGTTACGTAAAAATGAAAGAACCATAAAATGGGATTTCAGTGAAAATTATAACTTTTTTAAGATTTGGGAGATCCAGTTTAATCTGGAATCAGCTTATACTGACATCTTCTACCTATGAGTTGTAGTACCATTTAAAAGTTAATTGTTGTTATTTTCTCTCTCTAGGCGGCTGAGTACGAACAGACAGCTTACAGGTCTCCATGAAAGGGCATTTGAAGGAGTTACTATTCTGGAAAAACTGTAAGTATTTAGAATATAAGCTGAAGACTATGTCAAACTTTGAAAATCATTTAAAATACAAGCTAAGCTTCGACCTCGTTTGGACACAGCTCGTTTGGAAACGATTTTCAAAGTTTGGCATAGTCGGGTCAATATACAGCTTTTCGGGCCGATATGCATGGCAACGCGGCTATAGACATAATCTGTGATAACTATTTTCTTTCTGTAGGCGGCTGTAAGCATTCGTACAATAAGATGAAGACTTTGTCAAACTTTGAAAATCGTCTAAAACGGGTTTCAAAGTTTGACATAGTCGTTTGAAACTTAAAAGTAGCATCCAAATCAGATAAAATTTCTTCTCCTGGGCCCGTATTTATAAGTGGTTGCTATGCTGTTGCTAAGGCTAAATTTTATTGAAGGAGATTTCCTACAACTATGAAATTTGCTCTGGAGGAACAGTCTGAAAAAGACTGTTCCTCCAGAGCAAATTTCATAGTTGTAGGAAATCTCCTTTATAGAAATTAAGCCTAAGCAACAGTATAGCAACCACTTAAGTCATTTTATAAATACGGCCCTGACCTTAGCTTGGCACTCTATGATGTAGTTATTCCCTGCAGGTTGTTGAGAGAACAAAAATAGATGCAATAAAGTAGGTAAAGGCTTCCTTCCGTTTCTTGGCCTAGGCGTATGAAAGACGGAGCCTATCCCTTTCCTTCCGCAGCCTGTAACCTGATTCGAAACAGGTACCCATCTACTGCAAGGTTGCCAAGAGATGAGTTTTTGAAACCTGCGAATTCCTGTACCATTGCAAAGCGCCTCTGCCACTCGGCCACGGCGCCTTTCAGATCCAGTATTTGCCTTATCGGGTACATTTCATATTCAGGCATGTCAGTCGTTAATGTCAAATACGTATTTTTATCGGAGCATATGTCCCGGTTGACACATCTGAACATTGATCGCTGACTGTCGGCAGATCTGTCCAGACGGCTGTCCCTTCACACCTTTCATGTACTGTTACTCTCCCCGTTACTCTCGCTGTCTCGTCGCACGATCAATTGGCCGCTATCGTGCTCATTGGGCTGGTTGTGTGCCGCAGGGTTTATAACGTTTCTACCTTGCTTCTCGTAAATTATAAACTGGGGAAGTTGGGGGTATCTCACCACGCCTTCGAATCTCCCATACTGCACTGCAGTGTGTGCAGTCCTTCTTCTTCCAATCATGTGAAAGGGCCTTCGCGCTGTGTCTGTTTTTCATTGTTTATAAGATTAGAATTTAATTTTATTTGTTAATTACTTTGATATTATTGTTTTTTATTATTCAGTAAATGAGAGACGTGTGACCGAGTTGTTTAGAGATGCTCAGTTATAGTACCGGTGCATAAGGTCGCAGGTTCGAATCGCCAGTATACCAGCTGGCGACTGGAAAACTCTATTAAACCGGCAGTAAATTGGTGCCTTTTTTCGATTCAGGGAAGAATAAGGCAGCGACTAGAGAGGGATGGGCTCCGCCTTTCATATGCCATGCCAAAGATATGGTGGGCTCTAACCCCTACTGCCTCAGTCCATAGCCACTTTTGGCTACGGGATACCTTTACCTTTAATGTTACCTTTTTATTATGATTATCATCTCCATACTTTCATTAAATTAGCTGCGACAAAACTGTTTTATTAGCAGAATAAATCAGAGTATTAAACAATCACTGCCTCTTCAGGTACAATTTACTGTGATAGGTCCTTACGCACTTTTTCGTTATTTCCCTTGTTAAACGAGTCAGACGTCGGTTATTTCCCTTTCCGCTAATAGCGCTATATTTATTTTCGATTTATTTGTTTTCCGTACTCGAGTAGACTTGTCTGTACGCCAAATAACAGTCTCTATGTAAATTACAAAATTCATTGTCTATGATTGTGATAATTTTGTAAAACTGTAGTGATTCGCAAGTATTTTTGGCGGTTTAATAATGATATTTGCTATTATGCAAATATTATGCAAATATTCAAACATTATTAACTTAATTCATGTTTGTGATACCTTTATATATGTCTCGAAAACGCTGGTTTATGTGTCCCGGTTGACACATCTGAACATTGATCGCTGACTGTCGGCAGATCTGTCCAGACGGCTGTCCCTTCACACCTTCCATGTACTGTTACTCTCGCTGCCTCGTCGCACGATCGAGTGACATCCAAAATTGCCCGCTATCGCTCTCATTGGGCTGGTTGTGTGCCGTAGGATTTATAACGTTTCTACTCATTAATTCTAAATTGGGGAAGTTGGGGGTAACTCACCACGTTTATGACGCTCCCATATGCACGTCTGCCATTTTTTTGCTTTTTATTTCATTGTATTATTAAGGAATCGCGACGTTCAAAAAGGAGCTTAGCGCATATGTGTGAACAGCAAATGCTTAGTATGGAACGTAAGGAATTTACAGTGAGTTTGAGAATTGACTTCGTCAATATGTTGTCCCCATTTTGCGTGTCGCTGCTATTTGTGTTACATGTAAGAAGGGCCTCACAGCTAATTTAAGTATCTGATAAGCCTGCGCAGTTAACTGATAATTAGGATCGTACCC
Organism: Ctena decussata; assembly: GCA_963989385.1. Taxonomy (NCBI): domain Eukaryota; kingdom Metazoa; phylum Mollusca; class Bivalvia; order Lucinida; family Lucinidae; genus Ctena; species Ctena decussata. The sequence continues at coordinate 28,103,367 of OZ022499.1, read as the reverse complement.
CCGAAGGTTCTTCAGGATCAATGAGCATTTTATTTTCGAACAAACACGAGGAAACAACCAGGCTGGTACACAGCGCTGAAATCATGTTGAATTGACGTTGGTTCAACGTCAGGATACGTTGTTTGCTTAGTGGGAAATTAATCCTTACCAAGATATGTCCAACTGCTCTCCTTAAGGTGGTGATTTATGGTAAATGTAAAAATCTGCATAAAACCATAAAAAAGTAACGTATCTCCCTGAAAGTTAGCAGACTTCTTATTTTTGTTGTTCTTTACAGTTTAGAATACAAAATAGACGTACATGCTTCTTAAAAAAGTGTTTTTATAAGGAAAGATCAAAGGGTAATTTTCTGCGCAATAATCAAAAAAATTAACATCGTTATTGAAAATTTAGGTAGTTCTGAAGGTGCATTATTGCATAATGAAGAGCGAGCTAGCAATTATTTATACCAACTCTTTCTCAAATTGTAATGTAGACCAGATGAAAACGGTAGCTTTTTTCTCAAATGTTCAACACGTACAAGGTAATGTACACTGGATGCATTTATTAAATATGGGGTAGGCAAGCATACCTATGTAACACCTACAGTATAAATAATACATTGCTTACATGATCACTGGTGTGTAGATGAAATTGTTCAACCTTGTTAAAATAGTCTCACCTGTTTCACCTGTGTGTTTTGACAAAAAAATTTGGACACAGACCTCATCTTTTTTCATCTGCTCAGCCTGCTAATGTGTGAAAGAGTTTGAAAAAATAATTGCTAGCTCGCTCTCCATTATGCAACAAGGAACTCTCAGCACTAAGTATATTTTCAATAACAATATTATTTTTTCAGATTATTGCGCACAAAATTACCCTTTGATCTTTCCTTATAAAAACAATTTTTAACTTCAAAAAATGCTGCATTTTGGGAGTCTGAATTGTCAGAAACAACATAAAGAAGGAATATGCTAAGTTTTGGAAAGATCAGTGGTATTTTGAGTGTTTTATGCAGATTTTTGTCTTTGCCCCAAATCAGTGATTATCACCACCTTAAGGGTATATCCATATACACCGTAATGTTAAGGAGACGATTTGGTGAATACAAAATCTGCATAAAATGCTGAAAATACAAAATATCTCCCCATGTTCTGCATGGTTTTGAATTCCAAAATATCACAGGGTATAATCGATTCCGCCAATTTTCGCTTCTTGCAGAGACTGTACATCATATTTGGCTTCCGCCGAGACTGTCCGCGAGCTCTTGCTTCCTACAGAGACTACTGTCCTCGAAAAATGGCTTCCTGCCGAGACTGTCCGCGTGATTCTGCTTCCTGCCGAGAGCTTCGGCAGGGGTAGTCATGCGACTCCTGACGTTGCGTTCCGCTCCGCTACACTAGTAGCGGTAGTGTAACGGTAGCGGATTCTAAGGCCCTGTGTTGTAGGTCTACGGCAGGGGCGGCAGAATCACGCGGACAGTCTCTGCAGGAAACCATTTATCATGTACAGAAGTCTCGACAGGAAGCAAGAGTTCGCAGACAGTCTCGGTGGAAGCCAAATATGGTGTACAGTCTCTGCAGGAAGCGAAAATTAGCGGAATCGATTATACCCTGTGGAGTAGGTAATTTGTGACACAAATATCTAGAAAATAATCATCTTTATTGAAAATGCTCTTGCTCATGAAGTTTTTCAGTGCATTGAGGGTGATGTTTTCCAACTCTTTCATACATATCAGCTTGACCACATAAAAAAGAAGTAGCCTGCGCTCAAATTTTTAGATGAGTCTAGTTTTTTTCAAGGTTGGTCACAATAATGAGCCGCGACACGAGAAAACCAACACTGTGGTTGTGCGCCCAGCGCAGACTCAGATCAGTCTGGGCTTCCGCCCAGTCTGATCAGACACTTCGCTGAGCGCTTAAAGGTAGCTAAGGGTTTGAGCTACCTCCGTGCGGGCAGCGAAGACTCTGATCAGACTGGGCGGATGCCCAGGCTGATCTGAGTCTGCGCTGGGCGCACAACCACATTGTTGGTTTTGTCGTGTCGCGGCTCAAATGTCAAACAGTTATACCTGTCTAGATTGAGGTAAACATTGTCGCGATAGGGACAGTGGATGTTTGAAGCCCACCGTATCTTTAGTGGCAAACCGTATCTTGAAGCCCACCGTATCTTTAGTGGCAAACCGTATCTTCAGGCCCACCGTATCTTTAGTGGCAAACAGAGTATATCCCTGTGCAGTCACTGCCTTTTCCATGATTCGCAACAGGTAACTACTTACTGCTGGGTTGACAATGAGAGTTTTTCAGTCATTGGGGATTCGAACCTGCGCCTTCTGTGCCTACCTACACTGTATCTAATGAATGCATTCATTAATGAACAATATACATGGAAAATATACATTTTCAAACGTTTGGGTGCAAGTTACCTTTTTATCTCTGTTCAATCTGATAATTCATGAACGTTTTGGGAAAAAAATGATAGGACATGTTTCTCAGTTCAGTTTTCCTTATTTGCGGTAATGATGGTACTTTAGATTTAAATGCAATAAATTACCGTTCAAAACCCCTTTTTCATCAACATGTCACATAAAAAATACATCTGCAGAGTTTCAGATGATCTGTTATATTTTCAGCATGTTTGCAGATTATTTGTTAACTAATCCCAACCTTAAATTTAAGAAATCCCATTCAGCAATGTCTAAATGAGCCGCGACACGAGAAAACCAACAAAGTGGTTGTGCGCCCAGCGCAGACTCAGATCAGCCTGGGCATCCGCCCAGTCTGATCTGAGTCTTCGCAGTCCGCATGGAGGTAGCTTAGACTCTTAGCTACGTTTTAAGCGCTTAGCGAAGAGTCTGCTCAGACTGGGCGCATGCACAGGCTGAGTTGAGTCTGCGCTGGGCGCACAACCACTTTGTTGGGTTTTCTCGTGTCGCGGCTCAAATATTATAATATTCTTTTTTTTTTCAGAGATCTTTCTGACACAAGCATCACAACCCTGCCGACCATCGGCTTAGGGAAAACAAAAGAACTCGTCTTAAAGCAAACACCTTCGCTGAAGCATTTTCCGTCTGTTCTGGAATTTGCTAAACTAGAAAAGGCTGAGCTTTATTACCCACACCATTGTTGTGCATTCAAAAACCCTGAAAAGCAAGATCCAGAGGCATGGCGGACGAAGCAAGCTCAAGAGCGAATTAACCGCCAGTGTGCACATTCGACGCATGCCGCTACAACACCAGCACCGATGCAGTTTTGGAAACCATTCGAGGATAGGCCTTTGGCACCTTTAGTTGTGTCAACGGTGAAACCGATTTTGGATGTTCTAGCAACGGTGAAAAGCAATTTCCATCCATTTAATCAAAGACATAAGCGCAGTTTCAGTGGATTTAAAGATTTTGCGCAAAATATTTCGGAGCCAGATCACCAAGCTGAACATCCATTTGGACTTTTTCATGGATCGACTGTTTCTGTTGATGAAAACATTACACAGAATGTACTTTGTGGAACAATATACATTTATAATAAAGATATTCATTGTACACCGGAACCGGACGCGTTTAACCCTTGTGAGGATGTAATGGGATATTTCTGGTTGCGTATTACGGTTTGGTTTGTACTCTTAGCAGCGTTGCTGGGCAACAGTCTGGTATTGCTGGTGCTTATAACCAGCCGCAGCAAGTTTACGGTTCCAAAGTTCCTTATGTGTAATCTTGCATTCGCTGACTTCTTTATGGGCGTATATCTTTTGTTACTAGCATCAATTGATGTTCGCACTTTGGGCGAGTATTTCAACTATGCTGTGCAGTGGCAAAACGAAGGGGGCTGCCAAGCTGCTGGATTTTTATCTGTCTTTTCAAGTGAGCTTTCAATCTTTACATTGACCATCATCACATTGGAACGTTGGTACGCTATTAGTCATGCCATACATCTAAATAAACGTCTTAAACTTCGCCAGTCACTGTTTCTGATGTTTGTTGGATTTCTGTTCGCTTCTGCCCTTGCAGTTCTCCCTCTAGCTGGTGTCAGCGGGTATGGTAACGTAAGCATCTGTTTACCAATGAAAGCAGATAATGCCGTCGATGTTGGATATATTATATCGCTGCTGGTTATGAATGGCTTCATGTTCTTAGCTATTTGCCTTTGTTACATCAATATGTACTGGAAAGTTAAGAGCGGAAGTGACTGTACTGCAAGGAGCAATGACGCTACTATAGCTAAACGTATGGCTCTCCTTGTTTTCACAAACTTTGCCTGCTGGGCACCCATAGCTTTCTTTGGACTAACAGCATCCGCTGGAGTTCCTCTTATTGACATCACAAACTCAAAGATTTTACTGGTCTTCTTTTATCCATTGAATTCTTGTGCTAACCCCTTTCTTTACGCTATATTGACTAAACAGTTTCGGAAAGATGTCTTCATATTCCTTGGAAGATATGGTATTTGTGTTGATAAGGCCAACATGTATCGCGGGACTCATACAACTCGTTCTATGTCTCACTCCAGAGGAGGAAAAGACATGATTCTACATAGCATTGCCCATCCAAATGAATCTCTGTTTTCACAACTCATGGACAGTAACCATAGCTCTAAACATTCAGTCAACAGTACGCCGAAGATCCATCCAAAATCATCTCCTCATGCTTTGGACCTAGTCCAGTCATCATTCACGGAGAAGAATCATCTACAAAGAGCGGCAGACTTTGCGAACAAAGACCAGAATCTAACCGGCGATGATTCTAGCCCAAATGAGATAAAGACACAGGGCGCCCTGCTTAAAAGAGACAGCAAGAAGGATTGTCCACCTTATATGAGAGTAAGAAGTGTCAGCGACTATATGACACTGAACAAAACGGGCTGTGGTAATGGTTTTAGGTCCGCTCCTCGTCAGCAGATAAGCGTCGAGACTTACGTCAGTAGTAGCACGGATACGACATGCTTGAGCGAATCGTCACATGGAAACATCGAGGATATCTGGCAGATAAGAGAAGACGCTGACGAAGCGGACTTTCATAACGATCATGAACCAGACCAGTGTTTACAAGCACTTTTGAAAAACCAACAAAACGCATTTAATTGTGACTGTATGCCATCCGACGAAATAAAACTATCTCAGAAAAACTGTTACATACCGTGCCAGGATTCAGATTTCGACGATGACGAAAATGTGTTTAAGCAGCTTCTGTTGAACGAAGTAAGGTCCGCCATTCAGACCAAACCATTGGCGGTTAATAACAAAAGTCCCGCGAAAGTGGTCTTTAGTTCTAGATATAAGTTTGCGAGAAGCCCTTCTTTGAGCAGCTTGGAAGAGACAGTTGAACATAATATGATTCATTTTCGTCGTTCTTCATCTAGTAGTTATGGTAAAGACATGGATGCCTTACAAAATGATCTGTCTTTAAAAGCTGACAAATCCAAGGAAAGTGGATTCCATAGTTCTACTTCATTACGCGATGACATTTATTCATGATGTAAGTAATTCAGTTAGAACTTAATTCGGAAAGAGGAGTGCATTGCCATTTCGTTCTTCTTAGTTCGTTTTCAGTTATAATTGAAGTTAGAAATGCATCAGTGAAAACATATCTATCATTTAAAGGTCGCTAAGATATGTCTACTTGCTGAATATTACAACATGTATTTATATAACTTTGTGTTATTACTTTAGTAATGAAATGTTATCATGTAGTATGCTTTAAAAACATTATAACCACCGCAATGTGAACCATCCGCAGTCACACACTTTGCATTGGCATAAAAATAAAAAGCATACTATATACCAATCTTGACAAACTTAAGGACAAAAAAATAGTATTTTGAACAAAGGCTGCTTGATAAGCAGTTGTGTAAAACGATCATAAATTCAGCATAAATGCATTGCGTCTCATAGAAGAATCTTGTCCAAAGGTGAAGACTGACGTGCAAAATCACAAACAGAATGACATACAATGTAGATCTAGATGAGACAGTTCATGATCTGAATCTGAACTTTTTGTCGAGGCTTCTAAACGAACTGCTGTTCCATGTTATAACTGATGGTCATGGAGAAACCAGGGCCCGAGGTTATAACAAAAATTTCATGCTCAACTCACTGAGCTGAGCATGAAATTTAAAATGCTCAAAAATATATATATATAAAAATCAACACTCAGATATTCAGCATTGTTCCGGGTCAGATAAGCCAAGAGGGCTATTTTTGCTGCTCATAAATGTTAAAATGCCAACAATTGTTGGCATTTTAACATTTATGAGCAGAAAAATTGTTGGCATTTTAACATTTATGAGCAGAAAAATTTCATGCTCAGCTAAGTTGAGCATGATTTTTTATAACATCATAGCGGGGCCAGTACAGATGGACCGGTTGTTCTGCTGCTTTAATAAACCGTCTCTAACACCGGCATGAGCCGTACTGCGGGAAACGGTGCACGAAAGTATCTGCTTAGTAGATTCAGAGTATGAGCTGTTCTACATAGATCAACATGACTGAACGTGTGCCGACTGAAAAGTGCAAGCAGATACAAAACCAGTGTTTAGATCTTCTTGACTGTTTCTCTTTTTCAATTAACATACATGCAAATAGTAATACTTTAACTCTTTCGGCGCCAAATTTTTCAGACGCCAAATTTTCGTCTGCTCAAATCATCAGACGACAGATTTGTAATTGGGAATTTTAACAATCTAAAGACATTTTTCATAAAATCAGGCTTTTTAAGTTCATATTTGAATGGCAAACAGTGTAGATCCTGATCAGACGGCTCTTTTAAGAGCCGGCTGATCTGGATATACGCTGTTTGCAAAGTCGCATTTTTGCGACTTTGGCGCCGAAAGAGTTAATCTCTGGGATGGGAACGAAAGCAAAACGCTCAAGATCCAGTTTCTTGCAATTTTCAGAGCCTCTAAAGGTCTTATCGCATTTGCAATACTAGGAGACGCCAGATTAGCCTTTGTGTTGCATGGAGCCTAATGTTCCGAGGTAGATTCGTCCGTCTCACAATTTGGACAAAGCGTTTTATGCAGAAAAAAGTACTTTAAAAGCAAAAATGAAAACACAAGTCAAACGCTGCAATCTGTGACGTCTGATTTATTGGATCTAAACTGTTTGCAAAGGTCTGCTTTATGGGAAGCTATTTAAGACCACCTTTATTTTGAGCCCATATATTCTCCCAGGGTCTTTAGATAGTGCATTTGAACAGCAAATACATGGCCTAAGTCCTTATTGTTCACGTAAGGCCGCGTTTACACGAGCAAAGTTTCTATGTCACAGAAACTTTGACAAAGAAAGTATGACAATCATTTTGCATTTACACGGAGCAAATTATTTGTTAAAGAAAATATGCCATAGAATCTTTGTTACATAAACTTTGGCAATGATATATATTTGCTGCAGTGTTCACACGACCAAATATTATTCGTCAAAGTTACCTGGACATGTGAACTTGTCTCGCAAAGTTGACCAATGCAGCAATGAAACAAAATCTTTGTCACATATTCCACGCTTATAGCAAGTTTCTATGTTACATAAACATTAGCAAAGTTCTCCGTTTACACGGACAAATTCAATTTATCGAAGTAACTTTACGATATATATTTGTCAAAGATACATTGTCATGTTTTGGCATTTACACGAGCAATTTTTTCTGTGGTAAACCTACTTTGTCATAGAAACATTGCTCGTGTAAACGCGGCCTAAGGGCTCTTATAAGGCCGCGTTTACACGACCAAAGTTTCTAAGACAAAGTAGGTTTGCCACGGAAAAATTTGCTCGTGTAAATTCCAAAATATGACAATGTTTCTTTGACAAATATATATGGTAAAGTTACTTCGATAAATTAAATTTGTCCGTGTAAACGGAGAACTTTGCTGAAGATTATGTAACAAAGACTTTGCTATAAGCGTGGAAAATGTGACAAAGATTTTGTTTCATCCCTGCAGGTAACTTTGACGAATAATACATGTATTTGGTCGTGTGAACACTGCAGCAAATATTTCATTGCCAAAGTTTATATGACAAAGATTCTATGGCACATTTTCTTTAACAAATAATTTGCTCCGTGTAAACGCAAAATGTTGGTCATGCTTTCTTTATTAAAGTTTCTGTGACATAGAAACTTTGCTTGTGTAAACGCGGCCTAAATGTGCAACAACTTCTGCGATATTCTGTCGTAATGACAAAATTTCTCGACAAGTCGCAACATTCGATTACGACAGAATACCTCATGACAAGTCGTGACCGTGACACGATAAAGACAGAATTTCCTATGACAAGTCATGACATAAAGAAGACAATCATTTTTAGTATTGCTTGAAAAAAATTCTATGTAAATAAATGAACAAAACATATTGTTATTGTTAATGTGTATGTGTACATTATCATTATTAGTTTTATCATTTCATGACCATTACTATCATTTCTCATATCTTATGTTCAGTTTCAAATACTTTATAAGTGTTGTTGATATTCACATCCGATAGGCGGCAATCGAAAACGCTCTTAACAATCGATTAACGCAGATCAAAAACCGTTAGCAACAGCGTTTTCGATTGCAAATTGTCTCCAATTTGCAATCGAAAACGCTGTTTCTAAAGGTTTTTGACCCGCCGCGTTCATCGATTGCACGAGCGTTTTCGATTGCCGCCTACCCGGTGTGATATTAGAAAAGATTTTTATGCTCGGCACCAACAAATTGAAAAATTCAATGACTTAAAACGTTTAATTTCTCAAAGTTTCATACACATCCATTTGAAGCTGAGGCTCTGCTTCCATTTAAATTCAGATACACAATGTACATCTTTGAAAGCCGTTTGGTAGTCCATTAGACAAGTGACTGGACATATCTGTACGAGTATGACAAATTGAAAATTTTAGTCTCGCTGTACTAAGCATAATATTTAATATGATTAAGTTCAAGGAAAGCCTGGCATCCTTTAAAATGATGAAGTGTTAAATATCCGCCCGCCCACTAGGCTAATCATATCGCAATGTTTGATTGGTTAACATCTTTCATATCATTAAATTCAAAACATGTTGTGCAGATAAAGCTTATGACTAAATTGTAAAAGAAAACCTCCAAAGTTAGGACCGTTTTGAAGAGAAAAAAAAATCTTTTGTTTTATACACGAAAAAAAATTGTTTTTTAATGTTGAAATTCGAAGATACCTTGTAAATGTGTGCCTGATATGTTTGAGGCTTCAAGCTAATCAGTTAACATGTTTAATAATTATTCTTTGCCTAAAATTTAAAAACTTAAAATCTGAATATTGGGACAAATTCTAATAAATACCGTGTCTGAGCAAATCGTGCAGACCCAGATCTGACTGCTCACTGTTTGTTATTCCATCTGCATATTTTGGACAATTACCGTCATTATTTTAAGTGTCTCAGTTTTCTTTGAATTTTTACGGTAAACAAAATCTTAGCCACGAGACCGCAATGGGGAATTCAATGTGTAGTGTACATTATAGATGTATATTAATTTACTCATTGAATATGATTTTGCCCTATTTTGTGTTTTCACGTGTAAATTTTCCCAATGCTAAGGGCCGCGGATAAGCTTGCAGGGTTCGAGGTTACACAACTTGAGAACAATCTCAAACTCAAAATAAAGCACACTGATTGGCTGCTTCTGAGCATGTGCTTGGAAGTAGCCTATCAGTGTGCTCAAACTCAAAATAAAGCACACTGATTGATTGCTTCCGAGCATGTGCTCGGAAGCAGCCAATCAGTGTCAAAATAAAGCACACTGATTGGCTACTTCTGAGCATGTGCTCGGAAGCAGCCAATCAGTGTGCTTTATTTTGGGTTTGAGAATGTACTCAAGTTTTATAACCTCTGGGCCAGGACTGCTCAATCTGACCAATCTTCCTAGTTCGCACAAACAGCAATGAATTCTGAGGAGTTGAGTAAAAAGCTCAGACTCGAAATCCGTCAACAAATTATGCAGATCTGAGCCTTACCAGTTCACAATTGCCACGAGACAAAGTTTTTCATGACACTAATATTTTGTTTGCTTTATGTTTTGGTAATACTTGATGTTGTAATGTCTTGCTACATGTTCTGTACTGAAACAAACTGATCTCCATCTTCAAATAAAAGTCTATTTGAAATATTTTCTTGTTCATTAGATTTTTCTGCGTCTTCTCATGTTCTGAATCCTTTCTCATGTTAGATTCTTTTAACATGTATTGTTACAAAATTTTTAAAATTTCTTCGACTATTCCTAGCAGATACACGAAACAGCATTGTACCAATGTCATAGTATAAATCAATGTTTCAGCATTGTGTGACCAATGGAAATATGTTTGTAAACTTTAAAATGAAAATGCAGTGTTCCTATTTTTGACAAGTATAAATGAGCCGTGACACAACAAAACCAACAAAGTGGTTGTGCGCCCATCGCAGACTCAGATCAGCCTGGGCATCTGCCCAGTCTGATCAGAGTCTTCGCTGTCCGCATGGAGGTAGCTTAGATGCTTAGCTACCTTTTAAGCGCTTAGCAAAGAGTCTAGTCAGAATGGGCAGATACCAAGGCTGATCTGAGTCTGCACTGGGCGCACAACCACTTTGTTGGTTTTCTTGTGTCGCGGCTCAAATAAGTTTTGCCATGAGAAAAGGAGCCATCCAGTGTCATGGGTATAAGCAAACATTGAACTAAGATGAGCCTGCCCCTGTTCACTTTGCCCAGCTATCCTATTTCAATCATCTGTCTGGAGCCAGTTGTTCAAAGCATCGACAGCTTACCCAAGTCGTTCATCAAGTCTTGAGTATGCATAAAATCAGGTGTTCTAATAATTTTTTAACAAAAAATTAGACATTTTTGCAGAACAAAAGCTACTCACATTTTTTCAGCAATTTGCAAAGTGCATTTGGAAATGTGACTTCCCATTAACTAACAACATCATTAGTTTTGAACACATGGCCCAAGTTATTTTGCAGAATCTTCATATGTGGAAGGCTGTTATATAAGACTGCAAGGGGTGTGCTGACTTCAGACATAAGAAACAGGTCCCAAACAGATGCTGTTCTAGATATTATTGGCATACATATTGTCAAAAATAGAAACCCCACATAAATAAGGTAAATGGGTACACCATTAAGTTTTTCCAGCATTTTTACGAGGGGAACAACTTTGACTTCCACTTTGCTTCCATGGAAAAAGGATCCTTGCCTTTCCCAAATGTTGACAATGGGGTATGTATATATGAGCCGCGACACGAAAAAACCAACAATGTGGTTGTGCGCCCAGTCTGATCTGAGTATTCGCTGTTAGCATGAAGGTAGCTTCGACCCTTAGCTACCCTTTAAGCGCTTAGTCTAGAGTCTGATCAGTCTGGGTGGATGCCTAGGCTGATCTGAGTCTGCACTGGGCACACAACCACTTTGTTGGTTTTCATGTGTCGCGGCTCATATCCATTTATTGTACTATATGAAAAGGATTTTAACTTTGTCTTTACTCAGGAATGCATATTAAGCCTCAAACAATAGTGACTTCTAAAATATGGCTACTTGGCAACTTGCTTCATGAAGCACTGCACACCCTCTCTAGTTGATGTAATCCTTACAAACAAGCCCCGGTACCGTTTCAATGCGCTCAACTTTGGATGTGGTATCAGTGACTGGCATAACCTTGTGGGTGTGGTCGTCAAGGGTGCCACTGCCAGAGTGGGGAAGCGGCGGATTAAGTACAGGAGCTTTAAAAATTTCAATGCAAAGGACTTCAGCGAGGATGTCGGTCGAATACCATTCCATGCTGCTTATGTCTTCGACGATGTCGACGACATTTATTGGGCACATGAAATGCTTTTGACCGACATCATCGATGAACATGCGCCTATTAAGGAACGTTTGACAAAAGTAAGGAAGCCGGCCTACATGAACGGTGACTTGAGACGTGCAGTTTTCAAGAAACGCATGTTATTTAACAAATACAAAAAAGTAAAACCCCATATACATGGGATCTATATCGCAAGCAGCGCAATCATGTTACGAAATTGAAAAAAGCATCTATGAGAATATATTTTTACGAGAGATGTGCTGGGGGTCCTAAGTCTAAAGACTTCTGGCCCACCATCAAACCCTTTCTATCCAAGAAGGGGTCTGGTGGTGGGTCAGAGGTCATTTTGTCTGAAAGCGATAAAGTTGTTTCCAATCAGACTGAGGTGTGCGACATTTTCAATAATTACTTTGTAAATGTGGCCAAAGATATTGGAAACAGCTGTCCAATAGGTGATTTCAGTGACCACCCCAGCATCCAAAAAATAGTAACAAATATATCCCAAAATACTGAAAAATTTTCATTTCAGCCTGTATACTGAAACTTACAAGATTTTATCCAAACTTAACGTGAAGAAATCTACCGGTGTAGATAATATATCTGCTAAAATTATTAGATCTTGTATCTCACCAATCAGTGGTGCAGTCTCCACTCTTATTAATACTACAATTAGTTCATGCATTTTTCCAAATCGGCTAAAGGGAGCACAGGTTGTACCCCTTCACAAAAAGAATGACCCCATGGACAAAGGTAATTTCCGTCCTGTAAGCATATTGCCTACTATTTCCAAGGCTTACGAGAGGGTCATGCATAACCAATTGTCACATTACTTTGACAATATTTTCAACCCATATCTGGCTGCTTTTAGAGGTGGTTATGGATGCCAGTCTACCCTTTTGCGTTTACTTGAGGATTGGAGAAAGGCCTTGGACAGCCATGAGTGTGCGGCCGCTATACTCATGGACTTGTCTAAGGCCTTTGACTGTCTCCCCCATAGCCTCTTGATTGAAAAGTTGAGGGCTTATGGGCTGTCATTTGAGGCCGTACAACTACTTAGTAGTTACCTGGATGGAAGGATGCAACAGGTTAGACTGGGTTCCCATACCAGTTCATGGATGCAGATTATAAAGGGTGTGCCCCAGGGTTCAATCCTGGGACCACTGCTTTTTAATGTTTTTATAAATGATATTTTTTATTTTGTTAAACAAGCTGTCATTTACAATTATGCTGATGACAACACTTTATCTTTTATTCATAAAAACCACTGCTTTTTAATGTTTTTATAAATGATATTTTTTATTTTGTTAAACAAGCTGTCATTTACAATTATGCTGATGACAACACTTTATCTTTTATTCATAAACATCTAGATGTTCTTAAAACAGTTTTAGAGGAAGAAAGTTTTATTCTTATTGATTGTTTTTTTTTTAAATTTTATGAAGGCAAATCCAGACAAATTTCAAGCTATCTGCATAGGAAAAAGAGCTCACGACATTATTTCGTCATTCAATATTGGCAATGCAGATATTAAGTGTGAGGATAATGTTACTCTTTTAGGTATAAATATTGATTTTATGTTAAGTTTTGATGACCATGTGTCTGAAATGTGTAAAAAGGCATCAAAACAATTAGCTGTCTTAAAGCGTCTGGGAAGATTCTTAACTAAAGGCCCTGTCACACTACAACGTTTCAGACAACGTATGCCAACGTATGAAAAATTTATCCAATACGCTGGCATACGCTGGAGATAAATTAAAACATCAAACAGCAGCCGGTTTTGGAACGCACACATAGCGTATTGAAACGTATAAATAACTTATTCACAACTTATCCCTAGCGTATACATAACTTATACAAGCGTATAACAGCGTGTTCCCAGCGTATCTGTAGCGTTCTCGTCTTATGCCGAACGCATGCACAACGTTAGTCTAACTTACGCCGACCTTATGTATAGCGTGTTGGAGCGTGCTTCGACGATCAGATGTAAAGCGACGGCTCTCTACAACTCTTTTTATTGTAGTGGACGTTGATCGATGGACATGCCTACAGAACGAAAATTAGAGAACTTTGCAGGTAGTAGCTGACCACCTGCATGCCTACCGTCGTCCCAATCATCACCCGACTGCCGTGCCTACGATGGTAGCCAACCTCCCTCTCGCGCAGACTCCAATGCCTCTTTAGTGGTATCCGTGGCGGCATCTGCAGCAGCTGTGGTGGCATCTGAAGTATTAACCCCCTCTCAAGCCCCAAAACGACAAGCAGAAGCGGTCCAGGAAGATTCCTTGTTTAAAAGTGATGAATTGCTGATCTGTATCCAATATATATAGCTGAAGCCCTGGTCGCTGGCGGATATGTTACCTAAATACGCTCAGTGCGTTCGTGATACGTTGAATACGTTCTAAGGTCGTCAGGCATAGGTTGGATACGTTCTGGATACGCTCGGTATAAGTTACAGGTACGTTACCTATAAGTTAGAAATAAGTTACGCGTACGCTCCACAATGACCCTGCTGGCTGCCGACGTATGTCAACGTATGATTAACTTATAAGTTACGTGCATGAACGTACGCATAACTTACCTGTTGCGTACACCAAACTTATGACTAACTTATAAACAATACGTCGGCGTACGTTGAAAATTTTATGCATGCACAAAATTTTGGGCCGCATTCGACGTACAACAACTTATACCAACGTATTTGAGCGTACTCGTAACTTGTTCATAACGTACCCCTAACTTATTCAACGTACACCAGCGTGTTTACTAAATTTCTCATACGTCGGCATACGCTGATGCTATACGTCACTGTGTGACAGCCACATAAACAAGGAAAAATGACTATTTAAAACTCTTTTATCATGTCCAATTTTAATTATTGTCCCATGGCTTGGCATTTTTGCAGTACTGCCAGCATGAATAAAATAGAAAAAGTTCAGGAGAGGGCATTGCGCTTCATCAATAATGATTTCACGTCATCTTTAGAAGTGCTGCTGATAACAACTAACACTGTTCCCTTACATGTAAGAAGGATGAGGCAGATGGCATGTGAAGTATATAAGATTGTTAACGACATATCTCCTTCTTACATTAAGGACCTGATAACTATAAAAGATCCATCTTATAATTTCAGGAGTGAGAAGCAAGCCACTCTGCCACAAGTGAAGAGTACGAGGTACGGTTTGCGGTCATTTCGCTATGAGGCAGCCCGGATATGGAACAGCCTACCGAACAGTATGAGATTGGCTGAGTCCTACCCTCAGTTCAGGAGGCTGCTCCATACCTGGGATGGCCTTATTTGCAAATGTCCGACATGTTCCGTTTAAATTTTATGTTTGTTTTAATTTCAGTTTTCTTATTTTAAGACCCTTAGTACTTCCTTTGTGCGGCCATACCCCTTTCGTTTTCGTACTTAGGATGATTTTCATCCTCTTGGTCCACTCAAACCCCTTTTCGCGTTTCGTCAAAGGTTGTATGTGTGGGTACTTATTAACTTTTATTTGTTCTTATTTCCAGGTGTTCTTTACTAGCTGTGACTTATCTTAATCTGCTTTTCCTAGTCTTCCTATCCTTTTTATTCTTGTCTTATCTGATCTTACCTTCCTTTATGTATATTGTATATTGTTAAATATGTATTAAACTGCATGCTGTGATATTATGACTATGTACATGTATTTTTTAATTTTGCATGACTGTTTTATTGCATGTATTTCTGTTGTTTTACTTTTGTTTGTCGAAGGAAAAGCCCTACTGGGCTTATGTTATGTTATTCATGTTCGACAAAAAATAAAGTTTCTATGTCTATGTCTATGTCTATGTCTCTAAAGGTACTGATGGTGATGAATAAAACTAAGAACAAAGAATTATGCACATCTGTTTTTATTTCATGTTCAAATTTTATCTACAAAACAATTAGCAAAACAGTTTGATGATGAAACAATACTTAAACAGAAATGACTTAGCACACAAAATAAATGACTGAAAAATGCAGTTTCACCTCATGACATATATAGATAGCACCCACAAAAGCAGACGACAAAATTCACTTCTGCAAAATTTCAAAAAAATGTTTAGTCCAAGCCATATCATAATGAGAGCACAAACAGTGTGGATCCAGATGAGGTGGCTCAATACTTCTGCAAAATTTCAAAAAAAAATGTTTAGTCCAAGCCACATCATAATGACAGCACAAACAGTGTAGATCCAGATGAGGTGGCTCAATATGAGCCACCTCATCTGGATCTTCGCTGTTTGCAAACTCACTTTTTTCATTTTTAGTGCCTAAAAACCCTCTAAGCCTCAGAGTTTGGGCAGGTCCATGTCCAATGCTAGGAATGACTGACGTGATTTCTGTATTATTCATTTTTTTTTTATCAGAAATTCCTACATTACATCCAAACAGTGTAGACCCTGATCAGAGGCCAAATTCAGTGGCATTCTATGTTTGGGCTACACTGCATGGCAAGACACATTTTAAGTGGATGCTAGGCATTGATGGGTGAAGAAAATCATGACTGAGCCACGACACGACAAAACCAACTAAGTGGCATGTGCACCCAGCAAAGACTCAGATCAGCCTGGGCATCCGCCCAGTCTTATCAGTCGTCGCTTTGGGCTTAAAGGATTGCTCAGGGTCTAACCTACCTCCATGCTGACAGTGAAGACTCTGATCCGACTGGGTGATTGCCCAGGCTGATATGAGTCTTCGCTCGGTGCACATGCCACATTGTTGGTTATGTTGTGTTGCGGCTCCAATATTTATTATAATGATATGAACTGATTGATGATCTGGTGTAATACTTAGGCCCAGTACCCACCCCTCATTATAACACAAACATTGCGTAAATCAAATTTTCTAAACTAAGAGAAGTAAAAAATAAATAAATTAATACAGGACCCCTCATTTACAGATCTATTTCTAGACATGTCATATGCTTTAAAAATTCTAAAAATTGGGACACCTGAAGTAATCACCTTAGTTCTCCTAAAAATGGTACAGTATTTTTTACAATGATCCAAAGCTGCAGATGGTATCGCAAACAGTGAAGACCCTGGTCAGACTGAGCAGTCTGATCCCGGTCTGCACTATTTGCTCAGACCTATTTGTCCCAATTCTTAGATTTTTATGGCATGTAAAATAATTTGCTCAGACCTATCTGTTACTTTGGGCTGATATCTGCTAAGCTAATGGGTACACTCACAGGGGAGGCAACTCTGCCAGTTTCATTTTTTGTCTTCTCAATGGGGGTCAACTATTAAAGGAAAGAACTAGCAGAATTTGCTCCTGTTGGGAAATATTCTTTTCTTCAAGAGTTGACCCCATTCTGGAAGGGTACAAATTCCAAGCCAGCAAACAGGAAGTGAAAACTCCGTAACAGCATAACTGTGGTCCCTCATTATCATCCCTTTGGTGAAGCAGTTCTTATGAGGGATCAAAACCAGCTTTAATTACAAAATTCAACTTTTTCCTCAATAAACATTGAATAATCTTCCGAACAAGAATTCTTCAGGCTTATCCTAAGCCTTATATCTTGAAGAACAGTCAACATACCGTATTAGTCCTATTAATTGCCCCTGAGACATTGCATTTTGCAAAAGGGGGGCATTGATATATAGCCTAAAGTGTAGTAAATGGCCACTGCCAAATACTTCTAATAAATAGTGTTAAGGTGAATGGGTAGACTTGCAGAGGGAGCGATTTCTACAATTTTTGTCTCCCTTTTCAGTAGGGGTCAACTCTTGAAGGAACAAATTTGCTCAAGGAGCAAATTCTTTCCTTTAAGAATAGACCCTATGTCAAAGGGTTACCTATCCAGCGAAGCAAACAGGAGTTCATGCAAGTTAATATAACATTATTTGGAAAAAGAGGCAGGGGGCCTTTATTAGAGCGGGGGCATTTATTAGGATTAATACGGTAACTGTAACAAAGCCCACAATTATGCCCACATAACTAACTGTAACATCACCAACATAACAGTAACCAAGCCCACATAATAAAACCGACTGGAATGTTTGCATCATAAGCATAAATAAGCAAATCTAGCATATCATGATACTTCTAACACATTGGCAGCTGACAAACAACTCAATATAATGAAAATTGACATACCAGTATACAACTTTAAAACAATTACAATTGATTGATTGATTGACTTAATGCTTAACGTCCACGGTAAACAGCTAAGGTCATGTCGGGAAGGTCAATTAACCTAACCACACTATTCCTGGGCAGGCTTAGACCTCCTAAGCGGTTAACCAGTACTAAGTGCACATACTTTCGCCAGTAACTGACAACTGCCCTTCTTGAATCAACGGAAGGAGAAACGAAAGTATGTGGCCAGATCGAGTTTCGAACCCAGGACCTCCGACTTATGAGTCAGGTGCCCTACTGATTGCGCTACGCGGCCCGGCTAAAACAATTACAAAAGGCACCATATAGAACATCAGTCAAAATTCTGGGAATGAAACTTCCAACAACTATTCATATTTCTATCTAAAAATATAAGAAACAAAATTATCAGTCACATAAGCAAGGTAATTCATACATTTTTATTGCAGTCTCCTTAGATAACACATACGAGCCGCAACACGAGAAAACCAACAAAGTGGTCGTGCGCCCAGTGCAGACTCAGATCAGCCTGGACATCTGACAAGTTTGATTAGACTCTTTGCTAAGCACTTTAAGAGTAGCTAAGGGTCTAAGCTACCTCCATGCGGACAGCGAAGACTCTGATCAGACTGGGCAGATGCCCAGGCTGATCTGAGTCTGCGCTGGTCGCACAACCACTTTGTTGATTTTCTCACGTCGCGGCTCATACTTATTACACTTTTAGTGAAAACACAGTGTCATGAAAGTAATTAAGGTAGAGCCATTAGCATTTCTTGTTTGCATGACACAGTAAGCATCAATAAATTACATTTGAGCAGCGACACAACAAAACCAACAGTGACATGTGCACCCAGCAAAGACTCAGATCAGCCTGGGCATCCACTCGGTCTGACCAGAATCTTCATTGTCAGCCTGGTGCTAGCTTAGACCCTAAGCTACCCTTTAAACGCAAGCAAATACTCTGATCAAACTTGGTGGATGCCCACGCTGCTCTAAGTCTTCGCTGGGTGTATACACCACTTTGTTGGTTTTATCGTGTAGCACCTCATTTCTACATGATCCATCCCTCCTTCTGCCTTAAACCTGACACGAAACAATATGAAAATTATTGGCTTTAGGTGAATGATTCAGGAATGGTGGATGATTAAAAATTGAATGTAAATATAAGTATAGAATTACTCATGAAAGCTAAAAAAGTGCTCGCAATTCTTTACCAATATTCATGCCCTTTTATGGCAAATGTATGTTCTCTTAAGCTCTGTTATCACCACTTAAGCATCAGCAATAAACAGTTTCTATAACAGACAACATACAAGGTTTTAAAGCAACTTTTTCATTTGGTAACACTTTGCTCTAAACCCATTTTCACAATCCAAGGGTACTACGAACACTTTGTTCCCAATGTATCCTTGGCCGACAGCCTATCAAATCCAACAGCACCGCCTTTCAGCTGCAGTGAGTTGTTCCCTTGGCATGTGTTATTTTTAAACCATTTTTAAACCAATCAGATGATCTGTTGCAAAACACAGTTGTCCCACAACTTTGGGTTTTTTTTAAAAACACTGATGAATTGGTAAAAATCTTGAAAATCTACTCTTTTTTGGTAAATGTTCACAATAAACACAATACTTTTTCTATCGACAAGACACCTGAGATGCTGAAAATGTTTTGTAGCAGATAATTTCATTGGATGCCATTGAAGATGCTCGCATCCAATCAAATGGAGCAGTGGCAAATCTGATTTATGAATAGACGGTCAGCTAAAGGTAGGTAAGGAACATACTAAGGACTTAGTCCCTTAAGTACCCTTGGCTGAAGGCCTATTCACAATTGAATTTCACACTGCTCCATTTCATTGGATGCGAGCAACTTTCATCACATCCAATCAAATGAACAATACCAAAACATTTTCCCAAAACTGTTCCAATCTTGCTGACAAGATAAACAAGATTGACCAAATTCAAATTTGTGTTGGGTCCAGTTACAGAAAAGACTATGTTGTAAGAATATTTGTTGCAAGTACAACAGTATAACAATCACAGCTTATAACAGATGAAAGCAAAGCGACTAGTAAAACATATTTAACACAGAAAACAAAGCTACATGATTATTGTAACAAGAATTCCATTGAACACTTCATCTTTCCTGAGTCCTGTTTTCACAAAGGACCACTTTTATACCAAGACAGCTAAACCAGACAACTGTACAAAAGTTTATGTTGGTAATCTTGCTGACAATGATCAGTCTGAAATCTGATCTGAGTTTACATTATCTGCTCATGTACTTATAATGATGTACAAAGACTGTGTACTGTGGATGTTGTCTGAGCAGGCACCCAACATTAAAACAACATTGTGTCCATTAGGGGATAACAGTTACTGTACTCAAAATAGTCATTTGGGGAGGTAAACCGTCGTTTTATGGTCGGTATTTTTTTTTATGGTGATGCGCCAGCAGAGCTGTAAGACGCAATTTGGCAACCATAAAATTGACGATTTACCTCCCAAAATGACAATTTTCAATACAGTTATCCCCATTCTAATGCACTATGCACATTTTCATTTTTTAAAAGTGTGCTACTATGCATCCTTAGCAAACGCTTTCAGCATCGTAAAACCAGACATCAGCCAATGTGAAGTGATGTTACGTAATAACGTTGGATTTCCAACAGCACATCCCAAGATATATTGTCACAAATTTTTGGCATTATCAAATGATCAGACATTGCTTTACATTGGTAAAAGCATTAGAATGCTGTTTCAACTATGTGTGCCTACTGTGGTTTATCATATAAAGTTTTATGCTTACAATTCTTCATATCACAACCATAAAACAGAGGAGGTATGAACTGTATAAGACTTCTATTTCATTGCACCTCGCTATGTTAGGACACTCGCCCTCATTAACATTCACAGCTAATACATATTTGTTAAATAAACAAACACAAAATACTTTGTACTTGTTATAGTAACAGTTATCATAACAGTTGACCACCAACATGACAAAACCAACAAAGTGGAATGTGTGCCCAGCCAAGACTCAGATCAGCCTGGGCATTGCCCAGTCAGATCAGACTCTTCACTGTGCATTTACATGGTAGCTAAGTGTCTATGCTAGCTCCATGTGGACAGTCATGACTCTGCTCAGACTGGGCAGATGCCCAGGCTGACCCGAGCGGTTGCTTGGCGCATATGACAATTTGTTAGTTTTGTCGTGTTGCGGCTCAATTATTCAATTCATCAATGGTTTTACACAAGATAATTCAAAAATATCCATGAATACTCATTGAGTCAATGCATGAAAATAGAACAATTTATGCAACATCTTTACATTCACTATGGCAAAAATAAAGGCTTATTCATCAACAAACATATACAAACAATAAAACAAATGTATTTGCTATACAACTTGTACATTCAGCTTATGTCAACTGATTTTGAAAATGTTGCTGGGATATTCTTTTTTTTTCTCCATATATAAAATATATTTGGCCTCTGAACTGAACGGCATTAGCAGCTCTATTGAGAAGCCACAATATATGTTTTACTGAGAAAACAAATCTAAAAATGAACACTGAAATCCATCCTTATGAGGACCTTGATATTTATTTTACCCATCACATCTGCAAAGTATGCTGTTTTGATAAAACAAACAAAAAAAATGTATATAACATTTTGTCATATTTTACAAACTAGGAAACAGGACAAGCACCACATTCTGTATCCCTAAATTATCCCTATAACCCCTTCTTGTCTGCAGCACTGTAAATTCTCCTGTCAAAACATATATTACTGCCCCTTATTTAGAACCCTTCTGGTGAGCCAGTTCTAATGTAAGGCAACAACATATGAGACACAACATATGACTAAATAAACAAAGTGGCATGTGAGCCCCAGTGAAGACTCAGATCAGCCTGGGCATCCACCCAGTCTGATCATATTCTTCGCTGTGGGCTTAAAGGGTAGCTAAGGGTCTAAGCTAGCCTCATGTGGACAGCGAAGAATCTGATCAATCTGGGCGTATGCCCAGGCTGTTCTGAGTCTTCAATGGGTGCACATGCCACCTGTTGGTTTTCCTGTGTCACTGTTCATGTTACTGCCCCTTATTTAGAGTCCCTCCCCACCCCCCCCCCTCCCCCCCCCACCCCCGGTGAGTCAGTTCAAATGAGAGGCAACAACAAATATTTACATACAAAATTCAAGAGTAAGGGTATATCCCCAAGTTTTTCCCCCATATTTTCAAAAGGAGATAACTTTTGTGACATCCTGTTTCATTGCTCCAGATAATACAAGGTTATAGGGATAATTTAGGGATGATTTGCCGTATTTCTACATAAAAACATCCGTTGTGACCCCTCATTAGAACTGTCCCACCGAGACGGTTCTTACCAGGGGCAACAACATATGTTTTTGTTAAAAAATAAGAAAAATTATCTCAGAATTATCCTCAAAACTCCACCTTATCGAGAGCTCTGCTGTTTGCTTACTTTGGCAACAAAGTCCTTTGAAATACCAAGTCTTTCCCTTTAACAGTTGACCCCCACTGAGAAGGGAACAAAAATGAAAAATGTAGAGTTGCTTCCCCTGAACATGTGCCCATGCACCTTAAACTGTTTTTTTCCGAAGAACTGACAGATAATACTGTGGAAATTATCTTCTTGTATTCCCCTTGACTACAGTATTAGTAATACCCTGATGACTACGAAAAGCTATTTTCACCTTCTTCAAGTTTAGTAAAACAAACTTCTGTGTAATGAGAAGAACAAGGTAGCAACTGTGTTTGTAAAACCTAGGCTCCAAGTTGTATGCTTTAACCTATAAAGATCTCCATATACGTACATCAATGTGACACTCATCAATGAAGACAATGTGTATGATCTTTCCTTGTCACAACTCATTACAATGCCCAAGTATTGAATAATAACACAGCTCTTGGTAAAGGGATTACATGTATCTATGATAATTCTATGACATCTTTTCCACTTCTCCAGAAAAACATGTACCCTGACTCCTCATTAGAACCACCTCAATTAGGCAGTTCTAAAGATTTCTTTTATAACAAATAATTGCAAATAATCCAAGAATTTATCATAAATTACCATAGAATTCTTAGTATTAGGACAGACAGGTTTAAGCAAACAGTGTAGACCCAAATCAGGGGCCCTTTTCCTAAAGCCACTTAAGTCGTTGCTATGCGGTTGCTAAGGCTAAATATCTGTAAAAGAGATTCTCTACAACTATGAAATTTGGTCTGGAGGAACAGTCTTACAAAGACTGTTCCTTCAGACCAAATTTCATAGTTGTAGGAAATCTCCTTCAATAAATTTAGCCTTAGCAACAGCATAGAAACCACTTTAGTCGTTTTATGAATACGGCCCCAGATGCTCCTAGAGGAGTAATCTGGTCAAGAGAGTCCTACACCCTTTGCCATTCCATTTGAATCTTTTGTACACATGACTGCATTGTAAAACCAAAGCATTCCATTTTTAGAACAGTTACCTAGACTATTTTAGTATCCCAATTTTTTAAATGTAGGGTATAGTAATTCCCTTATCTTGAGCTCTGAATTACCCTAAAGTGCTTAAGTATTGGAACACCTAAAACCATTAATTTTCCATTTGGGACAAATGGAAAGTTAATGGTTTTAGGTGTTCCAATAGTTAATCACATAAGGAATAAATGTAAAATTAATGGTTTTTAGGTGTCCCAATATTTAAGCACATTAGGGACAAATGGCAAATTAATGGTTTTAAGTGTCCCAATACTTAAGCACATTAAGGTATGATTTGGCTGTGGGTTTTGATAAAGCACTGTATCTGTAATAATGATTCCGTCTACCAATCAGCTTCACCTAGCCCCTTTTGAAACACATGGTCTCTCCCATTGAGATTCATAATACCATCTTTTAGGGTAAACTTCCACTTGCTTTTATTTCGACTAATCTGAAATGGTTATGAAATAGTTATGAAATATTACAAGAATTCAATTGTCACAAAACAGAGCCAAACACAAAAACCCAAGGACAGTATACGATGCTGTTGATGCAAATGACACCAGCAAAGTAATATGTCTGTCTGCTAGTTCCAGGAGAGCGAAAAATGGACAAAGCTATTTTGAGGCAACCTTGTTTAAACATACATTATACGACCCTTGCCAGAAAACACAAAGTTCAGCATGGAATATTTCATTATGTACAAGGTATTCACTGTTGAGGATGATATAAGATTGCTATACCTTGGTTTTTCTCACCCACTGGACAAGAATATCTCTTTCTAGAGGTGTCTGAGATTTTTCCATCTCCACCTGTTATCTCAGCCTAGGCTCAGAAAGCTATCTCAAAATGCCAGTCATTGCTTTATAGTACAGCCCAATTAATTACACACTGAAATTCACCAAATCAACTTGCTGCTACCTGTGATGTATATTGCATGCAAAAATGAAATTGACAGCCAATGATGTGCATGAGGTGTCATTGTGGATTCCTGATTGGCTGCCAGTCATAAAAATGCGTGCACTAGGTGAAATTTACACACATCAGAACTACATGTATTAATAGAAAATTAGCTTGAAGTTTATGGGAATGGCTTCAACAAGAAGTTAAGGTATTCAATGAATAGTCTGTTCTATGAATTTTAATGGGTGAGAAAAATAACCACTGATAGGGTTGAGGCCTTGACAAGGTAATCTAGGGCTCATCTTCAGATTGTGTAAGTTTTATGCTCTGCAAGACTCACATAAAACTAAATAATCTCAAAACTAGCCTGAGAATTCCATGTCTCGGTTGGTTGGTTGGTTGGTTGATTTGATGCTTAACGTCCACGGTAAACAACTAAGGTCATGTCTGGACGGTCAGTTAACCTCACCACACTATTCCTGGGCAGGCTTAGACCTCCTAAGCGGTTAACCAGTACTAAGTGCACATACTTTCGCCAGTAACTGACAACTGCCCTTCTTGAATCAGCGGAAGGAGAAACGAAAGTATGTGGCCAGACCGGGATTCGAACCCAGGACCACTGACTTACCAGTCAGGTGCCCTTCCGATTGCGCTACCCGGCCCGGCCCCATGTCTCGGTCTCAAACCCATCATATATTCTATTAGTCTGTTTGTAAGGAAGATAATCATTAACGGTTGTGAATTAGCTCCTCTTACAGGTGAACAAATAATGGCATAACTGTTATGTAGTACTGACACTATATACATGTACACTGAAACAAAATGTAAGAGCATTAGATCCTGGTCCATCTGCAGTCTTGTCAGGGTCTGAAATTTTTTACAACCGGTAATACTTCTACATAACATTCCCTGTGTTCAAATTTAAAGATGAAAGTGTCAACGTAAATGGTTGGAGTTCAAATATACAACTATTTGGTAAATATTGCATATCTAATGCCCATCAATGACAAAATCAAAGTACAAACAGTGACTTGTTTGCAGAACAGAAGGAGACATCTTAGTTGGTTTCAGATCAAAGAGCACCAAAAAAAAATGCATGCTTTAGATGCCTACTATAATGATTCACCCTTATATGGACAGCAGTGCATGAGC
Source organism: Ctena decussata (assembly GCA_963989385.1). Lineage (NCBI taxonomy): Eukaryota > Metazoa > Mollusca > Bivalvia > Lucinida > Lucinidae > Ctena > Ctena decussata. The sequence continues at coordinate 28,077,973 of OZ022499.1, read as the reverse complement.
ATAAAGGGTTGAACCAGATCAGACTCCACTGGCATGGTCTGATCAGGGCTTGCAATATTTATAACTCCACCCACTTTTTCAAATCAGGCTCTGGACTGTTTGTCATTCCATATGCATTTTTTGGACTCATTACTGCATTGTAACACCAGACTGATCCATTTTACCAACATTTACAGTACCGGTAATTATTTTAGGTGTTCCAATCTTAAGAATTTTAATGGTATGGTAATGACAGTAAATTTTCAAACATTTTCATCCCTCTCAATTCACATACTCTATTTCCAGTACTATTTTCCCTCAAAATCTTCACACTACCCCCAGTCCCTGCCAAATATTCCCAAACACTAATCTGCTCATGCTTGTTTTCAAGATTCCAAGTTACCTTTTCAAACTGGCACACTACAACATTCTCTGTGTCAAATAATTCTGTTGGGTCTTCTTCACTAACATCATCACCAGAATTTAAGGGTTCCTAAATTTAAACGAAATACAAATTATATTCTGACATATATTCTGATATATTTTGATCTTAAACCTATGAACTGCTATCAAACTTTGTCATTTGAAATTGAAATATTTGTGAAAAATTGCAAATTTCCTGTTGTTAATATAAGAAAGATTTCGCTACTGAAAGACACAAGTTTCTTGTATGAGCTGAAAGCCTATCTTGTATATGTGAAAGTGGGAGACCTACCTCCTCTTCCCCTCCCCCATCTTCATGATCTTTTTCATCATCGTCATCATCATCGTCGTTGTCATTTTCATCATAGTTATCTTCCTCTGATGAACTTGTGTCATGTCCTCCATCTAGCTGGGGAATCTTACTACACTCTCCCTCAATTATTATACCAGGCTCCAGTCTACTACAACTAGAACTCTGACATGATGAAGGCTCTTCTGACTTAGATGTGCTGGGTTTAGGAAAGTCTGGGCATACACTGGGGGCTGGGGATGTGCTATCAGGGTTTAGATCTTCTTGATCATGTGTACCATCTAACTGTGGAATGCCTGGATGTGTCTGTGAAAGAAAGTTCATGTTACTATTTATAAATCAGCAACATATTGTACCACATTTAAACTTAATAGCATTTTAGTTTCTAATTTGTCTTAGGGTGATCTGAAACACCTTGTTTTTTCCGCCATTTTGACAAAGGGGAACAACTTTTGTGACTTCCTGTATCTGCTGTAAATGATATGGCCTTTTCAAATTCGTGTCTGCTCTTAGAGAAATACATTTCCTTCTAGGGAAAAAATTCTTTCCTTCCAGTGTTGACTACATTTGGAAAGGGCAGCGAAAATGAAACTGCACAGTTGCTTCCCCTGAAAGTATATCCATTCACCGTCAGACTAAAAGTAACTACGTATCTATACAAGAAATCCAGAACAGCAGTTGTCTGTTACTGGCAACAGTAGTAGTAGTATTTCAATTCTCATATCGACGTTGCCCCCGCACCTCAGCGGAACGAATACATAGCCGCAGTAACGGGGCGCCAAGCGTCCGTCCATGAATGTCAATCGTTAGTCATATTCATCCGTCAGTCCTCTGGCAACAGTATGTGCACTTAGCACTATTTAAGAGTAGCCCCAAATACACCTTTCCAAGCCACACCCCGAATTTCACTCAAAAGTCACCTGATATTGTATAACTGGCCAATGCAATGACAACTTAGCATGTGACATAGTCCTACAAACAAAATCGCACTTGGTGATTGTCCTACGATATGTTGGTGAGTTTACCTAACATTTAATGAAGATACGGGTACCTGTTTGTGCCGGGCCGGGTAGCGCAATCGGTAGGGCACCTGACTCGTAAGTCAGAGGTCCTGGGTTCGAATCCCGGTCTGGCCACATACTTTCGTTTCTCCTTCCGCTGATTCAAGAAGGGCAGTTGTCAGTTACTGGCGAAAGTATGTGCACTTAGTACTGGTTAACCGCTTAGGAGGTCTAAGCCTGCCCAGGAATAGTGTGGTTAGGTTAACTGACCGTCCCGACATGACCTTAGTTGTTTACCGTGGACGTTAAGCATCAAATCAACCAACCAACCTGTTTAAAGTAGGCATAGCTTTGAAAAGATGAATGAAGAGGGAGATGTGCCTGGACTATCTCACTAGAAAATACATTCTTTTCCCAGAGCTCCAGATAGGAGGGGGTATTGAGGATAATTTGAAGACAATTTTTTTAATTTCTCAATGAAAACATATGTTGTGACCCCTCATTAGAATCGTCTGTCATCCTTTCTTATCTGGAGCACTGCAAGTTTTCCTTTAAACAGAATATGTATATTTTCTGAAGACTGCCACAGACATTAAGTCTCCGATTCCATGATTATCCCTGACTTTAGGTTTTGGAACTGTACCTGTTGAATCTGTGGATTCTGTGCTTGTATCAAATTTTGTTGTGGTAATGTCATCACCTGTGTCTGGGGTACCCCTATTGTCTGTGGAACTGCTTGTAATATATACTGACCATTTGCTGAAATCGATCAAAACAGAGCAGCAATGAATCAGATCTCCAGATAAGAAGGGGTAACAATGATAATTTAGGGATGATTTTCCTTAATTCTGCCTAAAAACGTATGTTGTGACCCGTCATTAGAACTGTCTCACCAAGACAGTTCTAATGAGGGGTCACAACATATGTTTTTGTTGAGAAATGAGAAAAATTATCCTTAAAATATCCCTGTCACCCCTTCTTATCTGGAGCTCTGAACAACACAAGTAAATTATGAATGAATGATTGGTAATTGTGATACCTTACAGGACTTCACATAAACTTAAATTCTGGGGTACCTATTTTGAACACTTTCTTCAGCTCCCACCATAATATGTAAATACTTTCGAGAAACCTTAATATCTCCAAAAAAGTTTTTTAATCTCAAGCTCTATTAAGTTTTATGCTTTCATTAATATCCCAAACCAACAATTTATTTACTGTACATTTTTAGAATAATGGTAATGACTCATTTCTTGCCTGCAAGACCCTTATTCTCTACTGTTCAGAACACACCCTGTGTGCCCTGCTGTTTTATGGCCCTTTTATGTCATTACCTATGAGAGATCATATGGGATATTCCCTTTGATGAAACATCAATTTCACTGAACTGTTGCAGAAAAGGATTATGGCACCCAATATACAAGAATATTTGTCTTTAACTCTGTTGTAAATGGGTCTTGAAACATAAAGATATACTTACAAGCTTGTTGTACTGTGAACTGGCCACCCGAAGGTACATTGACTAGAGCTTGTAGATGTTGCTGAAATACCCCACCCTGTGCATTAAATGCCATTGTTGCTGCACTACTCTGTAATTTAGAATAAGATAAACTTCACTCAGCAGTATCAGTTTATATATTCATTTAAAACATTTGCACTCAAATAATCTTCAAATACTACACTCAGAAAAACAATTCAGCAAATGATGATTCTAGCAGTGCTACAGAAGTGAAGATATAGAAATCAATCAATTTTTTCCTTTTATTTTGTTGGAAAAAAAGTCAAGGTATATTACTGTTCTTGATTTTGCCCTCTGAAAAGTCCAATGAATGCCTAGTTTCAACATAGAATTTTATGGGAAAATCAAGAAAACCGCTGACATCAACAGCAGTTAAAATGTAAGGTATGTATACCAAATTCCAACAAGATCTATAACTTAAACACAGTTGAGTGCAGAAATATAAAAACTGATACATAACTCTGCTTGAGAAGAGTACTGTAACTTACAATTTGACCATCTGGTCCTATCTGTACTGGTATAGGAATCTGTTGTTGGATAGGTGTACCTTGCTGAGAACCTGGAAGACAAAAAATACGTGAGCCGCAACACGACAAAACCAAAGAAGTGGCATGTGTACCCAGTAAAGATTCAGATCAGTCTGGGCATCTGCCCATTCTGACAAGTCTTAGCTAGCTTAGACCCTTAGCTACCCTTAAAGAGCACAGTGAAGACTCTGGGCAGATGCCGAGACTGATCTAAGTCTTCGCAAGGGGTACATGCCACTTTGTTAGTTTTGTCATGTAGCGGTGCATATTAAATGAAATGCACAGTAGGAAAATCTGTCTTCTTAACACACTAGAGTTCCAGATAAGGGGATTTGTTGAAAACACATTTAATTCTTTAATTCTGGGTTATTTTTACTTATTTCTCAACAAAACATATCAATATGTTAAGACCCCCACTACAACCCCCCCCCCCCCCCCCACACACACACAGACTGGAACTAGCTGTGAGATAGTTCTAATGAGGGTCACAACATATATTTCTTTGCAGAAATATGGATAATTATCCCAATATTACCCCTTTTACCCCTTCTTATCTGAAGCACAGCAGTCTGTTGTACTTATCTCACAATATTGGCTATTTGATCATGGCTTCTCAAACTTTATATAGTCCAGTTATGACCTTGACAAACAATGCAGTTTGGTCAGTATCTCGTGTGCTACAAAATTTTGTCAATTATGAAGGCCTTTATCCTCTCTCAAATCTTGTAAGTCTTCTCCCCATTTTAGTTTTGGAAGTCCCAGCTAAATATCATTGAGGTTACAATACCTCACTCATGCAAAAAACATTAGTATATCTGATTTGAAATGTACTGAAAGACCTCTTGAATTCTTGACAAATAATTTTATTAAGCTAATGATGCTTTGAACAACTGCATCCTGTTGTAAAACACTAAAGATTGTTTGCGCTTCTCTTATTGATCTAGGTCTACAATGTTGGGTTTTACAGAGCTTTCTAGAATTTTTCACTTATATTATGCCCTTCATTGGGCAGAAGAAGGTCCGAGGAAAAAACTACCTGACCTTCCTAAACATAACTTGGCTTTCTCACATGTGTGCCACTGAGGCTTGAAAACACATCAGTGACAGATCTGATGTTTAAGACTCACAGCTCTATTCCATTAGGCCATGGAGGCCTCTATTTGTTTGCTCACGACTTTCAGGCAATCCTTTACTTTACTTTATTTAACAGAACTAACCTTGTGCCTGTGCATGTGTTGGCTGTGCCTGCATTATATATGGTATGTTCCCTCCTTGCAGAATATCTGCTTCTGAGACAAGAGGCTCCAGGGCCCGAGACTGAGACAATTTGGCCTCCCATAACTGAAACAGAAGCAAAGTAATCATGGGGCATGTTTTTGATAATCTCCCTGCATGAATATGGCCAGGGAAGTACATGTAAAAGATGTACCAATTTATTTGTTCTAAGATGGGGGATTCCCTCCATAACAATCCCAAGAATCTAGATCCATCTTATAAGATGGATCTAGATTTATGGGGTAGTTTAGGATGGGTTTTCCCTCCATAACAACCCTAAAATTTAAAATCCATTTTATATGAATCTAGATTTATGGGGTTGTTCAGGATGGGTTTTCCCTCCAAAACAACTCCAAGATTCTAGATCCATCTTGTAAGTCGGATCTAGATATATGGGGTTGTTTAAGATGACAAAACCCCATCATAGCAACATAGCACAAGACTAATCTAAGTATTTTGAAGTCTTTTTAGACGGAAAAGCTCCCGACTATAGCCAAATAATTACTGTCACTATTCTGGAAAAGGAAGAAATAAAGAAAAGCAAACATGTTTTCCAAAGAGTGGCAAAAACAGTTACTTCCTTTATTAACCGCCTGGCTTTCCTGACTACATGTATTTACTTCCAAAATCTGAATTCATTGAGGGAGACAATCTAGTCCTGTTGTCAACTAATAATCTGTCCCTGGCCTAAATTGGGTTAAGGGATGTAATCCAGTCCTAGATTCAATTAATATAATTTGCCATGTAAAATGTACCATGGACTGACTCAATTATGAAAGGTATTTTTTGTTGTTGTTTTTGTTTTTAATTAAATCAGCAAAAATCCAAGAAAACTTATCTAACTGCATATGTGTATTTGTCTAACTGCATATGTGTATTTGTACAGGATTATTTATTTTTACAAGATTTAAGAAAACTTACATTTATCAATATTTCAATTTACAGAAACACTTGTTACATCAAGACATACCTTCATGATTCTAACACAAACTATGTATATCTGTCATTTTATTGCATTCCTGCATTTTTTTGTTGTTGTTGTTTTTGTAGAAAAACGTGCAATTTAACACCATCTCACCTCATGGTAAGTATTACATGTAGTAGTGAAGACTTGTATAAGCTAGCAAATCTGTTGTTGAATGTTTTTCACTATCTACATGAAGCTCCTGCTGATCTGATTCGGAGTAATTACTGCAGAAAAGGACAGACTGCTCAGTCATGTGCAAATGAACATGTTAAGCCGTTTACCAACACCCTGAAGGACATTTTCTCAAGGCCTGAACCAGAGGTTATAAAACTTGAGTACATTATCAAACTCAAAATAAAGCACACTGATTGGCTGCTTCCGAGCACATGCTAGGAAGCAGCCAATCAGTGTGTTTTATTTTGAGTTTGAGATTATTCTCAATTTTTATAACCTTGAACCCTGGTTTTATCCCTACAATTCTGTCTTACCTGCAGCTTAGCTGTATTACTTACATGTTTTAATTCTTGTAATATCTGTTCATCTACACCTTCATCAAGAAATGCTTCTCTTACGTTTGCTATCACATCTTCTACCACAGTGTTATACACCTTCCTCTGTGAATAAGAATTACACAATAGAAATAAATTATCTGAGAATGAATTACAGGTTTGAGAAATCACACTTTTCCATTTTAAGAATTTCAGGTAGCATCTCACTTATAATTCGAGAGGAGCATGGCATACAATGTGTGCCATGCTCCTCTCGAATTATGAGAGAGATGACATCATAAATCTGTTACCATAGCAACTATGGAATTACCAACTTTTGTGCTTAGTACCTTAGCAGAATGACGTCTTGAAGGTGTCACTTGGAGTTGGACATCAATATGAACTCTTAGTTACTATGGCAACAGATATATGACATCACTGGTTCCGTAGCATGGCAAACTAAGTATGCCATGCTCTGACAATTTTTCAATGACATTACAAACTGAATTTCTTTTAAAAAAAACTTCACATTTTCTCAAACAAATAATTATTCTCAAGTGATTTATCTCAGTGTTCATAATGACCCTAATACCATGAATGAAGTGCCTAAGCAAACACTGTAGATCCAGATCAGTCGGTTCCAAAGGAGACATGATCCACATAAAATGGGGTTTTAAGAATATTTCTGATAGAGATATTTTTGCTTATTTATCAACAAAAACATATGTTGTGACCCATCATATGTTTTGACCTGTCATTAGAAGTCTTGATGTGACAGTTCTGATGAGGTCACAACATTTGTTTCTTATGGAGAAATAAGGCCACTTATCCCTAAATTATCCCTGTTACCCCCTTTATCTAGACCACTGGGGCCCATTAGATCTGGGACTGCACTAATCTGACATTCACCTGAGTCGGACCCTCCAATTCAGCAAATTTTTACACATCCCAAGAATAATACAGGCCATAGTAAGACATGGTTTGCTGCAATGTATGATGCAAATATAACATTTTGTTTGGAATTAGAAGGCAAAATCTTTGGACCATTAAACATAGGTCATATTGACCTGGTAGTAGTAAGAGGTCAACTGCTGTGTAAGGAGATACCATCCATACCCCAAGTGTGATACAAACCATTTGTAACAGTGTTGGAGAAAAGGCAAAATCACTGGACCATGAAATACTGACTGCACTGACCTGCAAAATACATCAGGTCACTCGCAGTGTACAACTGAAGATATCTCCCAAGTATGACGTAATACATGAAACAGTGTTGGGGATATAAGGTAAAGTTACTGGACCATAAAATATAGTCATATTGACCTGCAAATAGCATAAGGACACTAATACAGTCAAACTGAATTCGTATCCCAAGCATGATGCAAATCCATGAAATAGTGTTGGAGATATATGGCAAAATTACTGGACCAGGAAATATGTGTCGTACTGATCTAAAAATAGTGTGAGGTCATTCAAATTGTCCCATTGAACAACTATCCCTAGTATGAGGACCAAAAATTGCTAATCTTTAAAATTTTTGCACTGCAATCAGGCAGGAATCAATATAGAGCCATTTTCACAAAAAAAATAAATTCTAAGCCCCCAAAACCCCTATTCACTGAAAAATCTCTATTCACAGAAAAATAAGGCCATTAACTGCTAATAACTAATAAAGGTTGTTCATTGCTAATCATTAAAACCCATCCAAACCCCATCACAAAGATGAACAATATATATATTATCCACTAAATATTATCTTGATGCCTCAACATATCTCGAAGGTACAAGAAAATATCTTGAGACCTAAAATGTCAAGTATACATGTCTTTCTTTGATTCAGCCTCCTGATTTTTTTTTCTTGGCATTTACCCAGCAGGCACATGACGTCAAAATGACATAGTATTGACATCAATGCAACGTCATTAATTTGTCGCATAGAGGTCAGTACGACATCATTTCAATGTCATGTGCCTGCAGGGTACCTGCGTAAGGATCACATATGTATCCCTGCTCATGCACTTTTCATCAATTTACCTGCATTAGGATTGCTCTTGCACCTTTTAATGCTATCAGGGTGTGTGGGTACGAAATTTTCAAAGGGAGACAACTTTTTGGCTCCCAGTCCACTTCCCTGGAAGAAAAACTCTCCCAAAAAAGGTTCTGCTCTAAAAAGAATTACTCCCATTGAAATAAGAAAATTCTTCCCTTTACTTGAATTAATTATCCTTTAATTTAAAAAATTCTATCCTTTATGTCCACATTGAAAAAAGGATATGGATGGATGACTTGCGATTTGACGCCCTTTTCAACAGTATTTCAGGCATATCAGGATGATGGTTCAGTGATAATGAATGGTTGAGTGCAATAGAATCCATCTGCGGTTGAAAAGATCTCCGCTCCCTGTGGGAATCAAAACCTGGGACCACTAGATCAGCAGGCCAGCACTTAGCCCACTGAGCTACCTTGGCTAGCAAAATTAAAAACTGCATACCAACTTTCCTGTAAGTTTACACATTCACCATAACCTCATTATATCCTGTCTGAGGGTCAATATAATGTGCCTGGATTTCACCTTAATGTAAAATGGAGGCCTGTGGGGCTCGCAGAGACCTCTGCAAGCCGCACTGCAGCCCTTATTAGCATCGAACTGTCTCAGCTGACTCCACTATTACCATGATATTACAATGAAAGGTCTCATTCTATAGATCGTGGTTCAACAGATTTTGCTCACAAAAAAAAAAATGAAATCAAGATGGCATCCCTGACATTTTGCGATTCAGTGGCAAAAAAAATAAATTTAGAAATGCTCGTTTTACAAACAAATCTAATGTGCGAGACCTCGGAAAACTCACCGTCTGGTTTTGTGTTGCCATAACTGGCTAGTTTCGGTTTGTTATTTCGACGGGCCGCACTGATCGTGCGATGTGGACTTCGGAGAAGCCAGAGACCGAGTGCACCTTCAATGCTTATATAGCCGATATAAATCCTAATATTCGAGAGGGGGATATTGCAATTGCCACAAATTGGTAATTAGCCGAGGAATTGCTTAAATCCCGCAGGTGCTTGCGAGAGTTTGCGATAATATTACATGTGACAGTCATGTGACGTCTAATTATAGCTACCATCCTGGATCCAGAGCACCACATATTGGTGGGGCTCTGGATAACTGGTGGGGCTTGTAGGTGCCGATATGTTTGTGTGGGTTGAAAGGGGAAAGGAGCGAGGTGGGGGGTGGAGTGGGCCTTGAAAACATTTAACATACATATAATTAGGGATCAATTTTGATGAGAATTTGTGATAATGACCTTGTTGCCTTGAAATATTTTCTTTCTTTCTTTCTATCGTTACTGTCCTCGGTCAATTTTGACCATGATGACAGGTTTCTGGTGTGGCGCATAAGTTGTCACAAAAAATAATAAATAAATAAATAAATGCATTTGTGACAAACCCACCAGCAGATTAAAACTATTTACAAGAAGTCCTCAGGGGCAGGCATTCCATGCCCAACCCCTGCTCAACCCTAGGATATTAAATTTTGGCCTTAAACCCATCAACTGTCTCCGAAGAGACAGCTTCGGTTGTAAGGCCATTCCAAGTTGCAATTGTCCTGGGGAAAAAAGAATTCTTAAAACCGTCCGTGTAAGCGTTTGGACGGTGGTACTGGAATAGGTGGGACCTAGTTCTCCTGCTCCCTTCACCGACCTCAGATAAGTACTTATTCTTATCTACAATGGCAAGATTATTATGAATTTTGTAGAATAGAGACAGAGAAGCCTGCTGTCGTCTTTCCTGCATGTCTGGCCACGGGCAGCAGTCCTCTGTACTTTTTCTATTCTGTTAATATCAACTTGGTGATGGGGCATCCAAACTGGCGCTGCATATTCTAATTTGGGCCGGACCAGAGTTTTATATGCAGCAGCCTTGATTTCCTTCGATGCAAAAGTCAAGTTTCTACGAAGGAAACCCAAAGCCTTACTGGTAATTTCATTAATGTGCTGACCCCACTCGAGGTCATCCGTAATTTCAACTCCTAAATATTTGGCTGACGATACATTCTCTAGGACTTGGTTATGCAATGTATAACCATGGATTATTTGCTTTGGAGGGGGGGGGGGGGTGCCTAGTCACCCTCATAGAGTGACATTTGGCAACATTAAATTTCATGAGCCATGCCTCTTCCCAAAGTGCCAATTTATCTAAATCATCTTGGAGTATCTGTTGGTCTTCGGACCGTCTAATATTTCTATAGAGTACACAGTCATCAGCAAAAAGGCGGACTGTGGAGCTTATGTTGTCTGGCAGGTCATTAATAAAGATTAAGAACAGGATGGGCCCTAAAACAGAACCCTGGGGGACACCAGACAACACGGGGAGAGGGTCTGAACAGACACCATCCAGAACAACTTTTTGTGTCCTTCCAGATAGCCAGGCAGAGATCCACCGGAGGATATCATTTCGGATACCATAATACTCCAGTTTATAAATCAATCGTCTATGGGGGACCTTATCAAAAGCCTTGGCAAAGTCCATAATAATGAGGTCTGTTTGTTTGTGACCTTTATTATTGGCTCTGTCTAGGTTTGCCTGTAAATCATGAATGAACTGGACCAGTTGAGTCTCGCATGACCTACCACTTCTGAAGCCATGCTGAGACTCAACTAAAATCTTATGGTCCGATAGATGTTGCATGATTTTGCTCACGAGAATGTGCTCAAGAGACTTACAGCAAATACAAGTCAAGGAGACCGGCCTGTAATTGGCAGGGTCATATTTTTCTCCCTTTTTGTAAATGGGAGCCACATTAGCTTGCAGCCAGTCATCTAGTACTCTAGACTGGGCCAAGGACTGGTTGAAAATGCAGGCAAGGATCGGGGCAATTTCAGCACTGCATTCTTTTAACACACGTGCACTTAGGTCGTCTGGACCTGAAGATTTATGGGGGTTAAGACGGTCTAATAGTTTTTTGACCCCATTAGGGTCAATGTATAAGTCTTCAATATCTGGGTAGGGGGTTGGTCCTTTCGATGGGGGGTCACCTACTTGTTCCCGGGTGTATACAGACTCGAACTGTCTGTTAAATATGTCTGCTTTGTCCTTATTAGCAGTTTTCAACATGCCATTTTCCCTTAAACAGGCCACACACGTGGAATCCTTTCTTAAGTTTTTCATAAAGGACCAAAACTTTTTCAGCCGATCATTTTGGATACAGTCTTCTATATTAGTGTCTGTATCTGAGGGATTGAAGATATCAGAAACATACCTCCAATAGGCATCACGCATTTCTTTTTGGACATGAGCTCTGAGTCGTTTATAACGACTCTTCAGGGACTCGTTATCTGCCCTGCGAGCTTTGTGATACAATTTTTCTTTTTTCCTAATCAATGCCCTAATGCGTGCATCTATCCATGGATAGCCAAGTTTTCCTTTCGTCATTTTAGAAGGAATAAACTTGTTTACTGCATTTAGTAAGACCGTCTTAAACTCAATCCACATCTCATTAACATCAACGTGAGCAAAGTTCTGCGACATGAAACGGTCTGCAAAGGCAAGCATATGGTCTCTAAGACCTTGCACATCAGCCCGTTTGTACAAGAAAACTTTCCGTGGTGACTGAAGGACCCTTTTCGCTTTTATGTCATATTCCACCAAAACAATATCATGGTCAGCTCGACCAATTGGTGGCATACCCTTAATTCTCGTGACAGGGGTGGGGTTGTTAGTCAAAAGGATATCTAGGGTCCTTTCTTGTCTTGTAGGGATATCAACCATTTGAGAGAGGCAGTGCTCCTGAACAATGTTTACTAATTGGGACTGCACCTGCCTTTTGGGCATTCCCACAATATATGTTGTGATATCTCATTAGAATCGCCTCGCCGAGTAAAATATATGTTGTGATATGTCATTAGAATCGCCTCGCCGAGGCGATTCAAATGAGATGTCACAACATATATTTTAATCTAACCAGGCCCAGGTGGCGGGGCTGAAGCCCCAAAGCCCACCCCCTGGATCCGGGGCTGGCCTGGTAAACGACTGCGAAAAGACTTTCACCATCTTGGACGGACTGTCATACAAAATGAAAATATAAAGCTTGTCTGATCTGACGATAAGGTCGAATTCCCGAATGCGCATCCGCAGCAATAAAGATCCTGGGTTAAAGGCAGGAGTTCTCTGCCGGGGAAGGGTGGGGGCGGGGGGATGTGGGGCGTCATGTTCCCAGCAATAGCATGTCTTACCTGAACAGGTAAAGGTGTGAAAATTTATTCGACCAAGGAGTGGACCAGAATCACCAGTTCTAATAATTTCATTGGCTGATTTTTTGACACTATGTGATCAAGAGACAGAATGACACTGTTCTGTTCTATTCTCTTTTTTTTTCTTTTTTCTTCTTCTTCATACTCGGATTCGATCATACCTGATCATTACATCAGAGGACTGTTCTGTGAAGAAAGCCAGAAAAGTTCTCAGCTATAAAGGAAAGTAGCTGGGAAGTAGTAGTTATACCATGGTTTGTTGGCCTGTACGAGGAGATAATCCACGAGCTTTAGCGAGTGGATTATCTCCCTTACAGGCAGACAAACCATGGTATAACTATTTTATACCACCCTTACCAGTGTAGACCATGCTCGTTGCGAAATATTTCGTGCTAAAGTTGGCGTTTTTTCGTAGGTGGTATAAATACCCTGTGAAACCACCGCAACCCCGAAGGGAACAGCCAACCATTCATACTTGCCAGCGCAGGGTTTGAACCTACGCGGTAGAGTTATGTAGCCAGTAATTTGTTGCATGCGTAAAATTTTGTCCTCTGCTTTTTAGTTTAAACAATATTTTAATCAACATATAAACATACACAATCAATTCATACATGGATAATATAAAGGATTCGATAACAAGCTATCTAGCTTTTAGACATCGTCTCCTCTGCTTTTTGGTGCTTAAAGAGTTATTCTAACACTGGTCGCCTATATAGCCAATCCTAAAATCTAGTGATATATTGCGTAGCAAATCACTGGGCGGATTAACGTTATTTAGCGCCGTTCAGACGTCATTTTTATTCGTTTGGTGACGTCAATTTTCATTTCCATGAGGATACCCAGCCAGCAAAATATATGGGACCCATATGGGCCCCATGTGGGTATTTATATGGGTCCTATATGGGCAAACCATATGGGACCAACATGGGTTTTGCAACCGGGCTCCATATGGGACCCACATGGGCAAGCCCATATGGGTGGCATATGGGAACCATACGGGCCCCATCCCAGATTTAGCCCATGTCCAGCCCACTTTTGTACATCTATTACTGGTTTAACTCTGATACTTTTGTATTACTGATTATTTCAATAGCTTCCACGAAGACGTAGAAGATGTCAAATGTGCACAAATGCCCATATGAAGTATCCCATCATCGCTCACTGAGCGATTTGTGGGAAGTTTTTCGAGATGTTAAGTCCATACTACATAGGTAAACTTATTGCAGGAAAATATTATTTCCATTAGGTTTTGAATTTTGATGGCATATTTGTAAAAGATAAGATGTAAATGACCAACAAAAGAGATGCAGATGGTGAAAGAAGTATTAAACTTGATTGAATTTATTTTCAGTTTTGTAATTGAATGAGTATATTGATTGTAATTAAAACATTACTAGATATTTTCAGGTAGAATCTGGGCAAAAGGTGGGTTTGCCCATATGGGACCCGTTTGGTAATGATTTGAAATAAAGGTCCATAAATAACCACTTAAACTGTCTTGTAAAGAGAAACAGTATACATGAAAATCAAATAGCACCCTTTATATATATTTTCCTTTCACCACAACAAAATTGTATGTGTTTAGAAAATTAGATAACCAATAATGGCCCTATGCGGGTCCCACATAGGCTAAATTTCCTATATGGGACCCACATCGGTCCTATTTGGGCATTATGCCCAGGTTCTGCCCATATGGGACCCATTTAGCCATGCTTGCTGGGTAGACGGTGTAACGTCGTTTTCTCGCATCAAAAACTTACGAAATACATGTGAACGCCTCTGTTACAGTCAAAGTTGTTGGCGGGATTTTTTATGTCATCATTGCGGAAAACTGGAAAAATCTGAAGGAAACATTTGCGTTTTCATTGTTTCTGGCATGTTGGAATCGAAATAGATTCTTGCTAACAAGTGATTTGTTGCCCAATATATCACTGGTTGTCGGTCAGTCGTCAGTGACTATATCCGGCACTCGTACTTCGCGCTCGTGACATATCACTTTACGACTGACCTCCAACCAGTGATATATTGGGTAACAAATCACTGTAAGCACGAATCTATTGCTTAAATAGACACCAATATACATGATATAAGCTGTAACGGCAAATGTATAAGATTGTATAGGGAAATCATGTTTCACACGATAGTATGAAAATATCAGTGAATGGGGAATAATTATGCATACATTGCCTTTCTCGATGTTTGCGTTTTTTCGATTTCTCTACGCTTTTTACCACAATACCACATGGCAAATTAAAATCAAAATTAAAAGATATTGTTTCTTTCACAAAAAAGGAAATCGTCGATATAACATTGTTCTCGGGACCACTGTGATGTTCATACAAAATATTCTAAAGTTGACGTCATTAAAATGGTGAAATTCTTCATCGACAATAATTACGTGGAGTTCAGCGGGCAAGTTTTTTTTGATAGACAGTTGACTTTCCAATGGGCACTAACTGCGCCCCCTTACTTGCCGATTTATTCCTTTACGGATATGAGGCGGAGTTCATACAGGGGCTGTTAAAAGCAGGTAAAAAACGCCTTGCACAACAATCAACATCACATACATATTCTGTCTCTGAATAAATCAAAGATTTCTGAGTTAATTGATATCATCTACCCATGTGAACTTGAAATTAAAGATAATACAGAGTCCAGTTCATCTTCCTCATACATAGATTGTTTTCTCTATATTGACAATGGAAAGCTTGTCACTAGGTTTTATGACAAGGAGGACGACTTCAACTTTCCCATTGTTAACTTTCCATTTCTGAGTAGCAATATTCATTCGGCACCTGTTTACGGAGCTTGTATCTCAGTCAGTCCGCTATGCCAGAGCCTGTTTCAACCATCAAGACTTTGTTGATAGAAAGAAGCCACCAAGCAGGCACATGACGTTGAAATGACGTCGTACTGACGTCGATGCGACGTAATGACGTCGCACCGACGTCAGTAAGACATGACGTTGAAATGACGTCGTACTGACGTCGATGCGACGTAATGACGTCGCACCGACGTCAGTAAGACGTCATTTTGACGTCATGTGCCTGCTGGGCACTCACCAGCAAATTGCTGTCACAAATATATCGCAGAACGAAACTTGTGCGACTCTTCAAAAGTTCTATGGGAGACACCAGGACCTCGTTGATCCCTAAAATGTGACCGTTTCTAAACTTATTTCCGACCTGATGACCACGGCCGAACGTAGTATGGCTTTCAATCACCGGACTTCCATTTTCACGGACTTTTTCATCAGATAATGGCGGGTGCATTATACATGTAATAGGCAGGTGATGCTTACTACTCGCGAGCACCTGATCACACTTCTTTTTTCGTGCCATGTCTGTATATCTAAATATTTCGATGTTTATATGGATTACATAAGTTCGAACGTATGATTTTGGTATAGACTTGCCCAAGTCTGTAAATTAATAATCCATTTTATTATTTTTCAACATTTTGGAAAAAAGAAAAGAAAGAAACTGTTCCTGTTTAAAACTATGTTAAATTTACAGAGCTAAAAAGTAACAAGATTTTCTGTTGTAATGCACAAAATCAAAGTATTGTGACTCCCCCAAATATTTGGTTATAAATGCCTGGGTAAATAGTGCAGACTCTAATCAGTCAACATTGAGCAGGCTGATCATTATTTGCCTGGTTTGACCACGTCTTTTAAAATCATCCCCTGACAAAAGACAAGCGTTTGGTTCAAAAGTAGTAAAGTCTGAATATTTAGGCTTCTTTCACCAGTTGATAACTGATACAAGCAGGTGGGTGGTTTATTTATTATATAAACATTGACTGCAGACGCTAATGCTGTTATCAACAAATGGGATATTGTATTACCCACCGACTGGATGCTGGTCGGTGAAATTTTCAATCCCTAAAAGACCCTATATTCAGAGAGAACTTCTAAAGGAACTTTCACATATTATTTCACTTAAAGGGACTTTCCAGTTTGAAAGTAAAATTTAGATAATATAGGGTCTTGAGAAAGTCTAGATTTTGGTACTTTATGCGAGCTTACCTGTATAGTCGATCAGTTTGTGTTATCTTCCCAAATATACCGATTTTTCAAACTATATATACTGAAAGGATTTAAAAACTTCCACTTTTTATTGCTGGCTGCTGATCTGTTCACTCATGACAGTGTCGAATATCAAACGACAAAATGCTTGAAACTTATCAAATTTAAAGATTACGCAGTTTATTTGTATCATTTAATTAAATGACGTCAGTAAAAGAGCGTTACGTCACTGAAATGCATAAGGCGATGCCGGCGTTATGTTATGCAACACTCTTTTCGACCATTTCATACTGTCTTAATAGTGTGACGTCATCCACGTTGATTTACATGTATCACTGCGGATGATGCTGTTGCGCAAAGCCTATTTCGGAGACGGCGTCGACGTTAGTTAACGTCATGACCTCTGGTTTTTAATCTCGGTAAGGTGATTTTCTGACGGTCGTTTCAGCTTCCTGTAAACAGTGCTCGTCGTCTGACATTGTAAATTGTGGTAATAAACGCATAAAATTGTACCGCGACGTCACTTTTTGAAATTTCCGCATTTATCTGGCTCAAAACTCTGCGCCTGTTTGCGATATTTAGGCGCGGTAGTCTAAATAAAGCCACTGGCCGAGTTCAAACTTTTAAAATTCAATTTGATATTGTAAGAGAAATGTTTCATCAGAAAACTGTATACATGAAGCTATTCATCCTTATGTAAACGGTAATAAGAACACGAGGAGCACGTGCTTGTTCCTGACCGATTCGGTTGAACGATTTCAGATTTGGTATATTGATGTAATCAGGTATAAGAGAATATATATGCTGTAAAATTTTGATGGACGTAGTTGCATTCATTATTGAGATATTCAAAATTAATGGGTGGAAGTTTTTAAATCGTTTCAGTATAATAATCGAGTAAGCTATATAGCTAGATTTGTGCGTTTGAACATTTGAAATTTCAACCTCTGGAACACTTAAGGGTTTGGTATGAACAAGCGCCCCGCCCAACAGGTTCAGCGAAATATAGATGTGTTGCTTGACACCTCTACGGAGGTGGATCTGACAACAGGGATTTGCGTGTCAGTTATCTCAGTTGGATAGAACTCCAATATAGTTAATGGCACGGGTCGACGTGGCTGAAATATATAGTTGACAGAGCCGTTAAACTTCAATTCAACCAGCCAACCCACGTATGACAGGTTTACATAGCAACTTCAGAAAAAAATGATCCATTTAGACAGTGAACAAAGTAATCAAGAAATAGGTTCGTGAATGATCCATTTAGGCATTAAGACGACCGGTCTAAAAAGAATCAAGAAATAGGTTCGTGGATGAGAAGACCGGTCTCAAAAATAATCAAGAAAGAGCAACATGCTGATTAAAAAAGTGTTTTTATAAAGAAAGAAAAGGCCGGTCTGAAACATAATCACAGTACTTGAAAATGGCTCGTGAAACGCGATCCTTCAGGTTGTTATTGAATTGCTCTGTCACAACCGTTAATGAAAATGTCTTTGTAGTTTTTCTTGAAGATTTAACAGCAATTTTATTCTGCTTTACGCTATTTTATCCTACAACTTAGTTTAAAGTAATCACCCTAAACATTCCAGCTATGCATATCATATGAACTTTGACCGGTTTAGAAACACACCCTTTAGTTATATCATGGTATAGGAAAGAAGTAAATGTTTTTCAATGTCACATTTCGGGCATAGTGTTGTAGAATTGTGATGTCGCACTTGTTTGAGTGACAAATTCTAAAACTTTAAGGAATGTAGGCCGGTTTGTTGTTTGAGTGCTTAGATTCCTTAAGGCGGTGATTTGTTTTAAATACAAAAATCTGAATAAAACCATAAAATTTAACGAGTCTTCCCAAAAGTAAGCAGGCTTCTTATTTTTGATTTTTGCACTACGAATAGAATATAAAAAGAGCAGCATTTTATAGGTATAACGAATGATGAAGTAAACCATTTGGCTTTTTTCGAATCCCATTTGTATACATGTATTGATATATAAATTACTGTGTCTTGCTCTTGAATTGTTATACATATTATGCAAATAAACAAGTTTAAACCAAAGGGTAGTTTTGTGCGCAAAAATCTAAAAAAAAAAAAAAAAACATCATTACTGAAAAATTTATGTAGGTCTGAGTGTTCTTCAATACATTGAGAAAAGCGTTTCCCGCAATTATTTGTTCCTACTCTTTCTCAGATTGTAAGGTAGAGCAGATGAAAATAGTAGCTTATTAGCTTATTCTCAAATGTTTGACCATGCATAAGGTGCATGTATATTGGATGCATTCATTACATATAGGATAGGCAGCTATATACCTATATCGCTCATACAGTATAAAAGACTACATTAGTGTGACAAAGACGGGAGTGTGAATGAAATTGTTCAACCTATATCGCTCATACAGTATAAAAAACTACATTAGTGTGACAAAGGCAGGTGTGTGAATGAAATTGTTCAACCTATATCGCTCATACAGTATTAAAGACTACATTAGTGTGACAAAGACGGGTGTGTGAATGAAATTGTTCAACCTATATCGCTCATACAGTATAAAAGACTGCATTAGTGTGACAAAAGACGGGTGTATGAATGAAATTGTTCAGCCTATATCGCTCATACAGTATAAAAACTACATAAGTGTGACAAAGACGGGTGTGTGAATGAAATTGTTCAGCCTATATCGCTCATACAGTATAAAAAACTACATAAGTGTGACAAAGACGGGTATGTGAATGAAATTGTTCAACCTTGAAAAAGTAGACTCCCCTGTGCGTCCTCATAATTTTGACAAAAATTTGGAGACAGGGTACTTCCCTTTTTTATCTGCATGCTCAACCTGATAATGTGTGAAAGAGTCGGACGCTTTTCTCAATGTTATGAAGTACCTGCAGACCTAAATACATAACATATATGTTTTGTATGCAAAATATATTTATGTTTATATTTAAGAAATAGATCAGCTCTAGCAGTGAATTGTTGAGTAATAATTCACTGTTTGGAGGTCAGTTGTAAAGTAGATCATATCACGAGCGCGGAGCGCGATTGATATATCTACTGACAACTGATCGACTTACTCAAAAATTCAATGGTAGAGCTGAACTATTCGATTCTAACACTCAAAAACGCCAAAAAAAACTATTCTTTTCATTCAAACTCTCCCAACCTTCCTTCCAGCGCGTTCATGCTCCCGCCAATATTCTTAACTGTATCTAAGACCAATCACGTTTTAATGGCGAGTTTAGAAAGAAAAAGAGACGTTACACCGTCTAACGTCTCAATACGTAAGAAAATTACGTCAGTAGTTGCAGTGACGTCAGCAATTAGACTCACGCGCTCCGAAACAGTGAATTGTTGCAGAATAAAACACGGTAACTTTCCATTGCTTCTATAGGCGCACTGTGTTAGAATTGTTTATTTAGACTAGCTTTATGACCATCTACCTGGGAAAGAACTGTTCATTTTGTCAATCGCTCGTGGTGTCTTACTACTTGTGTTGTTGCTTCTCGTGACTATTTCCCGTTTGATGTCTTGGTTGGGATGTGAATTTTTATTGTATCACTTATTGACCCACTGTGTTGACCATTGTCCTTTTACACTTCTCTTCTGTAGATCTACAAACTAGTTTACAGTTCACACGTCATACATTCTCACGTCAAATTTCACAGCTCACATACATCATAGTTCTAACTTTACACTTCATTCTCTACAAGTCACGTAGACTTAATTCAATCGTCACAATGCTTGAAATTTCACAGTTTTTCCATAACAAGTCATAGATCCAACTTCACGCTTTACTTTTCAAACTTCACTCTTCACACTTCACAGTTAAAGCATCACACGTCAATGATGAAATGTGATAAATGAAGTGTGAAGATTGGTGTGTCAGGTGTGAAGTATGAATCGTGAAGTTTGATGTGTAAAGCTTGAACATTGAAGTATGAATTGTGACGTACGAAGTGAGAAGTTTGAACTATGAAGTGTTAAGTACGAAGAATAAAATGAGAAGTAGGAAGCCGAAACTGTGAAGAATGAACTAGGGAGTGTGAAGTTTGAACTATGAAATACGAAGTACGAACTGTGACTTCATGAGGTGTGACGGGCAAAGTTTTAACTATGATGTGTGAAGTATGAAATGTTAAGAATGAACTTTGGGTTTTTCGTATAAAATCGTCATAGAGTTATTATCGGGATTAATTTCACCTGGCGGTCTTGGCTGAACTATGACTTGTTGGGGGCCTTGGCGCTTGGCATAGTGTGTCAGCGGTTTGGAGCCGGGTATTCAAAAACAGTCTTTGGCCCATGACTATGGTGGCTACTGACCCTGCCGTCGAGCCGGTATGGGTCTGGAGGAACGTAGCATTTATCGTTTATAATGAATTGATTTTTTTCTATTTCCGTAATGACATGAATTTGCTTACTGCATGTGTTGGGAGAAGCCGCGGTAGCGATGGCCGGCTAAACTAGCAGTCCAGACTCAAATGCTGCCGGAGGTGGATTTTTTCCAGCTGTAAAACGGGTTCCAGAGCACACGGTCTTTCATTATCACTCTTCCATCGGTTCGATATGATTGAAATGATCGCAACACTACAAGCCATCAATCTTTCTGTGTTGGTGGCGGTTTCAGTGTGTGCCTGCAGTATGTTTCTGTGATAAAGTAAGAGAGTTATTTGCGGAATGCATGGCTGTAAACCTGTGACAATTTCATGCATAAAACAAGGGTAATATTTGTATAAGTCCATTCATGCCAGTGAGAAACCTTACGATGATAAACGGTGCAAGCCTTGAGATAGTTTTTTTTTCTTTCTTCAAACTGCCGTGAAACATTCAGGGCGACGGTTATGCGTATGTAAAAACCTCAAACCCACCCATTCCCACCCCTATCCCCACCCACCCATCCCCGACCCACTCACACAGTAATTTTTACTGACCGTTCCAAGGCAGTGCTTCTGTAGTGATTTACTGTTACTGCCATTGCTTGTCGGTTTCTATTAGTCCTGGCCCCGAGGTTATAAAGCTGAGCATGAAAGTTTACCTGCTAATAAATAGCAAATTGCTGATAAGTATAGTTGTTTTCTAGCTCAGTTGAGCTGAGTTTGAAATTTTCTCTGCTTATGAATGAAAAAAGTTTTATAACCTCGGGCCCTGGACTTTTTGTTCATTGATTAGAATAGCCTCAGGATCATGGGCTGGGAAAGAGCTGACCTCTTGGCTTTTCGCTTGTCTTGCTTATCTTTGTGTCCCAGGGCCGTCTTTATATTTTTTTCATTTTTTTCTTTTCCCATTTGGTGTTTAGGACAAGATGTGGTAAGCAACTGTGTCGGTTCATGGCCCCGAGGTAATAAAACTTTTTTCGTGCTCAACTCACCTGAGCATGAAATTTTCTCCGCTGATAAAATCAATATGAAAATGCCAACCAATTTTGGCATTTTCATAATCATAACCAAAGAAAATGTCCTACTAAGCTAAACTGAGCACAAAAAAGCAACGACTGTACTTATCAGTAATTTGCTATTTATTAGCAAGTATAAATTCATGCTCAGCTGAGTTGAGCATGAATTTTTTTATAACCTCGGGGTCAGATCATCGCCTTATCATCTACTTATAATTAATGTTTATCTATCCTAAATAACTTTGCATTTATAATAGTAAGTTTAAACTGCTTTCTGTCAATTTCAAATTATTCATGATGGAGAGAAGCCATGTATTATAGTACTGAAAAATTCTAAGCATTGTGACAGATTGTTCTCAGCAAACAGTGCAGACCCGGATCAGTCTGCTTCTATAGAAGCAGCCTGACCTGGATCTTTCACTGTTTGCCATTAAGACGCTCCATCTGCCTCTTATGGGCGCATTTCTGCGTTGTAAAAATAAACTGTTCCATTTTAAGACAATTACGGTAATTATTTTAGGTGTCCCATTTTTTTATATAATATTTACGGTATGCTGACCAGTGAGAAAATTTAGTGAGCCGCGATATGACAAAAACCAACAAAGTGGAATGTGCGCCCCGTGATGATTCTCATCAGCCTAGACATCCGCACAACCTGATCAGAGTTTTCGCTGTGCACTTAAAGGATAGCGAAGGGTCAAAGCTAGCTCCATGTGGACAGCAAAGACTCTGATCAGACTGGGCATCCAGTCTGAGTCTTTGCTGGTCGCACATGCCACTTTGTTGGTTTTATCTTTTCGCGGCTCATTTCACACCTGTATACATACACAAACGGGTAACACATGCTGGTGAGACCATCGTAAGTCAATATATCCTTATTCACACTGGAGAGAAACCTTACGGTTATGCTGGTGGAAACTTCTTTATTATCCCCTCACACCACAAAGTGGTGAGGGGATATAGGTTTTGTCCCGTACGTAAGTACGTACGTAAGTACGTACGTACGTACGTACGTATGTTCACCTTTTGTCATCGCTCTAGCACTTACATTTCTCAACGGATTTTGAAATAACTTCACACAAGCGTAGGGCATGACAATATCTCGCGCAAGTTCGACTTTCAGGGTGCTGCGCTCAAGGTCAAGGTCACTGTGGCTATTTTTAGAAAAACTTTGTCAGCGCTCTAGCGCCTACATTTCTAGATGGATTTTAAAATAACTTCACACAAATGTAGGGCATGACAATATCTCGCGCAAGTTCGACTTTCAGGGTGCTGCGCACAAGGTCAAGGTCACTGTGGCTATTTTTAGAAAAACTTTGTCAGCGCTCTAGCGCCTACATTTCTCAACGGATTTTAAAATAACTTCACACAAATGTAGGGCATGACAATATCTCGAGCAAGTTCGACTTTCAGGGTGCTGCGCCCAAGGTCAATGTCACTGTGGCTATTTTTAGAAAAACTTTGTCATCGCTCTAGCGCCTACATTTCTCAACGGATTTTAAAATAACTTCACACAAGTGTAGGGCATGACAATATCTTGAGCAAGTTCGACTTTCAGGGTGCTGCACCCAAGGTCAAGGTCACTGTTGCTATTTTTAGAAAAAATTGTCATCGCTCTAGCGCCTACATTTCTCAACGGATTTTGAAATAACTTCACACAAATGTAGGGCATGACAATATCTCGAGCAAGTTCGACTTTCAGGGTGCTGCGCCCAAGGTCAAGGTCACTGTGGCTATTTTTAGAAAAACTTTGTCATCACTCTAGCGCCTACATTTCTCAACGGATTTTGAAGTACATTCACACAAATGTAGGGCATGACATTATCTCGAGCAAGTTTGACTTTAAGGGTGCTGCGCCCAAGGTCAAGGTCACTGTGGCTATTTTTAGAAAACTTTGTCATCGCTCTATTGCCTACATTTCTCAACGGATTTTAAAATAACTTCACACAAATGTAGGGCAAGTCAATATCTTGAGCAAGTTCGACTTTCAGGGTGCTGCGCCCAAGGTCAATGTCACTGTGGCTATTTTTAGAAAAACTTTGTCATCGCTGTAGCACCTACATTTCTCAACGGATTTTAAAATAACTTCACACAAATGTAGGGCAAGACAATATCTCGAGCAAGTTCGACTTTTGGTTTCTGCGCCCAAGGTCAAGGTCACTGTGGCTATTTTTAGAAAAACTTTGTCAGCGATCTAGTGCCTATATTTCTCAATGGATTTTGAAATAACTTCACACAAATGTAGGGCATGACAATATCTCGAGCAAGTTCGACTTTCAGGGTGCTGCGCTTAAAAGGTCAAGGTCACTGTAGCTATTTTTAGAAAAACTTTGTCATCGCTCTAGCGCCTGCATTTCTCCATGGATTTTAAAATAACTTCACACAAATGTAGGGTATGACAATATCTCGAGCAAGTAGTCTTGTGTGAGGGGATTTTTTGTCACGCCTGCGATGCCTTGTTTATATACTAGTAGGTCACTGTTTAAGGTGGTGATAATCACTGATTTGGGACAAAGACAAAAATCTGCATAAAATACTCAAAATAACACTGATCTTTCCAAAACTTAGCAGATGCCTTCTTTATGTTGTTTATCATAATTTAGAATCCCAAAATGCAGCATCTGTTAATGTTAAAAAGTGTTTTGTTAGAGAGGATCAAAGGGTAATTTTCTGCGAATAAATCTGAAAAAATAATTTCATTATTGAAAATATACTTAGTGCCTAGAGTACCTTGTTGCATAATGGAGAGCGTCCTAGCAATTATTTTTTCAAACTCTGTCACACATTATCAGGCTGAGCAGATGAAAAAAGATGCAGTCTGTGTCCAAATTTTTTTGTCAAAACACACAGGTGAGACAGGTGATACTATTTTAACAAGATTGAACAATTTCATCTACACACCACTGATCATGTCAGTAATGTATTATTTATATTGTAGGTGTTAACATAGGTATGCTTGCCTACCCTATATTTAATAAATGCGTCCAGTGTACATTTACTTTGTACATGGTTGAACATTGAGAAAAAGCTACCGTTTTCATCTGGTCTACATTACAATTTGAGAAAGAGTTGGAATAAATAATTGCTAGGACGCTCTTCATTATGCAATAATGCACCTTCAGCACTACGTAAATTTTCAATAACGATATTATTTTTTCAGATTTATTCGCAGAAAATTACCCTTTGATCTTTCCTTATAAAAACACTTTTTAAGCAGTCTATTTTGAATTGTAAACTGTAAAGAACAACGAAAATAAGAAGTCTGCTAACTTTCAGGAAGATATGTTACTTTTTTTATGGTTTTATGCAGATTTTTACATTTAACATAAATCACCACCTTAAGTGTAGATCTTTTTTACCGTAATGTCTACAATATTAAGATATTAAGACAAAATGCCTGTGTAAGAGGGTGTGTGCTTGGAGCTGAATGCTGCAAATGGAAGCGGTCTGATCACCATAAATTGTCGCGTGAATTTACAAATTTATCGGACGCAGTAATTGGGTTAAGTGTCCAAATGTTTGGTATAATAACAGTTACTTGTTAAACAGTTTGCCGTTACCCATGTTGCTGTTACCGTAGGGGTAGGACTGTAGCCTACGGTGTGAAATAATTTATTGAAATCTTGTAGTCCGACCTCCTAGTCGAGTAATAACATATGCTTGAACTAACTTAAATTTTCTCTCTCCAGGCTCCGCCCCCATTTTCATAGTTTTTTTTTCTACTTCTACTTCTTTACTCCCAACAATCAATTTCTGACTATAACTGGGAGGCACTGTCGGGAAACAGCTACGAAATGATGAAAAATGAGTGAGGTTAAGGCATGAATGAACGAATGATTATGAAGTTTAAAAGACCCACATTTACTACTGCCAAAACATAAAAATGACTTGGCTATTAAAATGTGACAGTGGCCAGCCCAGAGGTAAATTCATCCAGTCTGGTGCTGGCATTGAGGCTGTAAGGGAGACTATTCCAGTATCTAACGGTTCTTGGGAAATATGAATTCATGTGGTATTGGGTCCGGAAATATGGTACAAAAAAAATTACGTTCCTGGTTTCAGTAAGATGATGATGATCTACAGCAACAAGATGGTGTTGAATTTTGTAAAACATTATGAGAGAATTTTGGATTCTTCTGTGTTCTAAGGTGTGTCAATTTAGAGCTTTTAGCATTTCTGTAACACTACTGGTGGTACTGTAGTCATTTAGAACATATCTAGCTGCCGCCCTTTGGACGCTTTCAATCTTAGATTCTCTGTTGCCTGTTTTTGGTGTCAGAGTTTCTGTGATGTTTTACCTTGTGTATGTTCTTATTATTTTTGGTTCGGTTTGGGTTGCTGAGTGGCCACCTTTTTGGGAACAAGCTGCTCACTCGGTTGGCCATATGTTCTCTGTATCTTGATTATTTGTAATCTTAGTTGTTTCCAACTATGGTTTGAGGGCTGGATTTGGATTTTGATTGTTTCAGTTCCTGGTCTTTGCATACTTTTTACTTTTAAGTGTTTTTTGCCATGGATGCCAGACTGGAGCGCAGTATTCAAGCTGAGGACGAACATAGTTTCTTTTATTTTCTGATTGTTAGTCTGAACGTTCCTTTTTATAAATTTTAAAGTATTAGAGGCCTTTGATGATACATTTTCGATGTGGGATTTCAAATTTAGATTCATACTGATTGTGATTCCTAAATACTTGGCTGTATCAGCGGATTTTAATTCTATACTATGAAGTTTGTAAGGAAATATGATGGTATCTTTCTTGGTGGTTATTCTAAGTATTTTCTTCCATATTTCCACTTTTGCTGTTGTTTCTATTTATGATGATATTTTCTAATTCTCGATACGATGTTCAATTAATTAATGTGGATAGGTTATCTATGCCTAAGGGATGAGTCATTTATTATATTTATTGTCAGGCGGGGTTGGCGGGGGGTGAGAGAGAGAGAGACTGGCAAAAACTTCATAGTTATGAAGGTGGCTGGCAAACGGGAATGAGAGAGAGAGAGAGAGAGAGAGAGAGAGAGAGTGACGGGTACTTTTTGCTTACAAAAAAGTTTATGACCCCCCCCCCCCTTCCCCCCTTCCACAAACCCTTCACCACACACACTATGGCCATATTATCTGTTTTATTTCAGACTTTAATAATCAAACAAAACAGCATTTTCTCAGTTTTGCAAGTTAATTATTTAAACGGATTAATAGTCCTTTGAATGTTTTTGCATTTTCTCTGCATATGCTCATCCTGAAATCTTATGCTAAATGCTTATAAAGCTGTTATATGCCTAAACGACATTAAGAGGATCTGGGGCGCAGACCAGAGAAGATGCCTAACAAAGTGATGACCGCCCTCCCCGCCCCAACCCCCACCCACGCTTCATGGCTTATTGATTTTCGACCCCCTCCCAAATAAGAATTCCGACCTCCCCTGTACCCACCCACCCCGCCCTCCACAACCTCATAATAAATGACTTATCTTGGATGGTGCACTCAGAGATGGTGCATCAGCAGTTATTTTTTACATGTCTTTGTGAGTTGTTTGCAGGAAAGAAAGGTGCAGCTTCATTCACCTATTGATTTTTACTTTTTTAATTTGTTATTTTATGTTATTGACGCTCCTTCTGTTTACGCCTCCAAGAATGAGTTAGCCTCAGTGATTTTGAGTCACTGGAATCAATTAGTGCAAAACGATAACTCCACTTTGTCGTAGTTCTCTCCCTTGTTCCAGCATCCCTCACTGCGCATGACGGAAGTAGTAGCGAATGATAACAAAAATTTGTGAAAGAGACTGTGTTCACTGAAAAATTACAGAATGTAAGAAATAAACAGTCATCTGAGGATATTTAATTGCAGATCACACATCATAGCATCGAAATGTCTGCGGAGATTCTCCGTAGAAACCCACAAGAAGACTATGATCTTGTCCAAAGAGTTGGAAGTGGAACTTACGGGGACGTCTACAAGGTGTGTTTGTTTTTCAAAACAGGAACAGTTCTTAAAGCTATTTTGACACTTGTTTAGCCTTTTTCGTGAATATTTGGATGAGTGCATAATGTCGGATGTAGAGTTTTGTCATATTGATTTACTTTTATATGATATTGCCAAATTTTAAAGAGGTCAATCTGATGCTGAATGATACAGTCATCAAAAAACAGGTCTAGCAAATTGACAAAACGACAAATTATTTGTCGAACGGCAAATTATTTGTCATTTTACAAATCTGAGCATTTGTAAAACGACAAATAAGTGCCCTCTAAAACATGTTTTTCTTGAAGTTTATGTCATGTAATATTGTAAATGCTTATTTCAACGAAACACAGACAACTCGCCCCAAAGACAACTCGCCCCTTGGAAGACAACTCGCCCAACAAAAATCTCACCCCAAGACAACTCGCCTCACCTTCAGGTGACAACTCACTCCACATTCTGAGACAACTCGCCCCAAGACAACTTGCCCCACATTTATGATAGCAAGACCTAGTCACTCTTCCTTGTGGCACTGGCTGGAAACTAGGGATGGGGCTGCTGTTAATATAGGCACAACTACCTGATGTGAGTATGGTCAATCACCCAGTTATCGGTGGTTATCAGTTGTCGGTGCAATCAGAAATAATCCAAATTTGTTGAGTGCAGTTTGGTTTTCTTCCACTAATAATAGATATAAACATGAACAAGAAATTCCTGCTCTATCGCAAACTAAAATCTCCTTGAAAGTAAGCTACGTAATGGTGATTGATGTTTCAGACCAAGAACATAGATATTTATCATTCTAAACAAACCCAAGCATACATAAATTTCATGTATCTACAAACAGACATGAAATTAGCATTGTGATGTTTAATTTCGTCTGCTGCAAACCCAGTTTCCCTAAAGTACAGGTCATGTTACGTCATTATATGTGGCAATAAACGGTGCTACCATAAGTTTATGCATGGGTAAATAGTCTATATTTACTATTGCACCGATAACTGGTACATCAGTCATCCGGAGTCAGATGTACCCCAGTACACAATGTTTCGTCTGTTTGTATATTAAAAGTCATAGGCGGCTATAATTTAGTTGATAATATATTAAAAGTCATAGGCGGCTATAATTTAGTTGATAAATTTAAAGACAACATGCAACTAATTTTTGTGAAGCTTTCCTTTTCATACTTTGTTATTATTCAAAAGTTAGATTGCAAGTGAAGTGTAAGACCACCGATAACTGGTAAATCGTGCATATATGAACAGCGTTTTATTCTCTTATTGTGTAGAAATAAACGTATTCATAGGCTAACATGGCAGGCCCACTTCCCAGTGTCCAAGATTAAATTCAGGACGAAAACTACAAAATTGGGGGGAGATATGTTCTGGATCTTGGGTCAAGAACGTAGATATTCTAGTAAGGGGAGTGTCTGAGAATGTGGGGCAAGTTGTCTTCTGAAAGTGGGGCGAGTTGTCTTGGGGCAAGTTGTCTTTGGGGTGAGTTGTCCTGATTCCATTTCAACATGTTCAATGCCAATTAAAACTTAGACAAGACAAACACAGATTTGGTTAATACAATATATGTGAAATTTAAAGTTCACAAATTAAAGAAACTTGAAACACTGTTCCTCAAATAACACACCTGCAAGCAATGAAGTGCACATGTTCTCAAAATGATAGCTGGTCTCAACATATATACAGGTTTCAGTATATTCCGACATGCAGAAATTCCATTTTGCATGGTTAGTTCATGAAACTTAGGCAAGTGTATACACCAATTTGTCCTTTTATAAATATTGAGATTTGTGACCACTACACTTGCCCCCATCATTTTATTCTACTGGAGCGCAGCAAGTCCCCTGATCATCTATGGCTCGTTTTCTCTAGATCTTCATTCTGGCATCCAAAATTTAAAAGATACTCCCTCCACGGAATACTGCCATCTTCTCTCTTATGCTAGGAAGGCTGTCTCCATGGCGCCATGTTTCCCTCCCTAATGTAGGAAGTTAAACTCTACTTGCTATACATGTATAACACAGGCAGGTGACAGGCTTAACACAGTTCTAAATTTAATATTGTTTCAGTAATGTGATCATCATGCAGAACTCCAGATAGCTTTGGGTATTGAGGATAATTCTCAGATAATTTTTGTGGCGACCGTCTCATTGAGACAGTTCAAATGAGGGGTCACAACATATGTTTTCATTGAGAAATAAGAAAAATTATCTTTCAATTATCCCTGTTACCCCTTCTTATCTGGAGCTCTGGAAAAATATATTCTTACTCAGGCAAGGGACAAGAACACTGGAGAAGCAGCAGCTATCAAGATCATCAAACTGGAACCAGGAGATGATTTTGCCATCATTCAACAAGAAATTATGATGATGAAAGATTGTAAACATTTAAACATTGTGGCATATTTTGGGAGCTATCTCAGGTTAGTAGGCTACAGGGTTCCCTGAAGAAAAAAAAAACAGGACTACCTGTTAAAATTTGTAAGAAATGGGACATTTAGGTTTGAGCAAACAGTGCAGACTCCTGAAGGAGCAGTCTGATCGGGACCTACAGTATTTGCCTTTTGGACGCATGCTGCATTGTAAAACCAAACTGTTCCAGTTTTAGGACAAGTGTGTTAATTATTTTTGGTGTCCTAGTATTTAGAATTCTTATGGTATTTTAACTGTAAATATGCTAAAACTGGGTTTGTACACAAAAAATAAATAAACTTTCATGTACACAAAAATAAAGAAACTTTTCATATTTAGACATTAACAAAGTACCGGTAGCCTCCAGTTTTAAATCACAGCTCTCTTGAGCCTTTGGAATAAATGGATGAGTTTTGATATTTTCATGGTATTTTTAGCGCGCCTTTGTGAAGCAAAGGAGGGCTTATGCGATACCCCTGGCGTCGTAGTTCGAGTATCCGTTAGCATCAGTGTTAGCGTTAGTGTCAGCGTCCGCATCAGCGTCCTTGTCGGCGTCGGTGATCAGGTTAACCAATGTTAACTTTTGCGTTTAACTCAATGTTTAACTCTGTATTTTACAAACTACAGCAGGTACAGTCATCATACTTGGTACATATATACATCCATATGACTGCAGCAGCTGCATGAAACAATTCTATGTCCATGACTTATATGTTACGGTTGACTGACTTTGGTGTTTGGTACCATTTTTAAGGCAAAAATTTTAGTTTTGATGATATATTTGAGACAAGAGAGTTGATAGTTGGTCAAATAGCATATCCCTATAATTGCAGCAGCTGTGAGGCATTCATGCAGACTCCAGTGCCCTTGACCTTTATTTATGGTCCAGTGATTTTGCCTTATATTTCCAACACTGTTTGATGGATTAACTTCATATATGGCATAGTAGATCAGTCTGACTTTGCGAATGACCTCATACTATTTATAGATCACTGTGACCTACATTTCATGGTTCAGTGATTTTTTGTCACCCGACGTAGGCGGAGGGGGACTATAGAAATGACCCTCGTCCGTCCGTGTGTCCGTCCGTCCGTCCGAAATCTTGTCCCCACAACTCCTTCTACGTCTTTCATCGGATTGATTTGAAATTTTACAGATTGTATTCTTATGATATGAAGATGTGCATGTGGTTTTTGATTTTTGTTTCGGCCATTTTTGATGGAGTTACGGCCCTTGCTGACTCAGATCTTGTCCCCGCAACTTCTGCCACATCTTTTATCAGATTGACTTGAAATTTTGCAGAAAGTTTCATCATGATCTGAAGATGTGCATGTGATTTTGGAATTTCAATTGCCCTATATTTTACAAAGTTATGGCCCTTTGTCGTTTTTGGCATTTTCTGTCCGTCCGAAATCTTGTCCCCGCAACTCCTCCTACATCTTTCATCGGATTGATTTGAAATTTTACAGATTGTATTCTTATGATATGAAGATGTGCATGTGGTTTTTTATTTTTGTTTCTGCCATTTTTGATGGAGTTACGGCCCTTGCTGACTCAGACCTTGTCCCCGCAACTCCTGCCACATCTTTTATCAGATCAACTTGAAATTGTGCAGAATGTTTCATCATGATATGAAGATGTGCATGTGAGTTTGGAATTTCAATTGCCCAATATTTTATAAATTTATGGCCTTTTGTCGTTTTTGGCAATTTTCCAACTTTTGAACCATTTGACCGAGAGAGCTGAAATTTAGTATGCTATTAGCATTTGGTAAATTGAGTATTCTGATTATTGTTAGGATATGCTAAATTTATCAGTGACAGAGTTATTCCCTTTTCATAGATAATAGACATTCACTTAAAGGTAGGTTCCTGTACTTTGGAATGCATCATAATTTTGATGATCTTTCATCCAAGTTGTTGGAAAGCACTTACAAAAGGGAATGAATAAGTTTCACTAAAAAGTGTAAATCAAAAAAATATTAAAAAAGTTGTTTTGCAAGGGATTTCCTAACTCTGCTTCGCACACCAGTTAGCGCTATTTTTAGTTCGCACCAAAAATAGATAACGCAGCTGAGGTCATGCTGCATTGCATTTTGGGATAGTTTTAACCCATCCACCATGCCAGGAGCTCTAGGAGAGCTCACGACAAGGGAAAATTGACCTTTGGAGAATGGCATCAGAAATCGCGCACTTATAGACATAATAAACATAGTTATTTTTAGAACTGGAATTCCATCGAAAGAAAATAAACCAAAAGGGAAAATGACTGTTTTCTTCAATATCTGACGAGTTTCTCAGTAGCAACAAATTCAGAAAAATAAGAGAATTCAATACTGCTCAGAAAAAGACGAAATTATTTTGTGGACATAATTGTTATCGCTAGTACAGGAACCTACCTTTAAAGGTAAAAGGATAACTCAAGAACTAATTATACCGTATTAATGGGCTGAATCTTCATAAATGCAATGTTCATTTTTCATCAGATTCATATTAGGAGGATAATGGCCCTTGTTATTTTGTTATCGGGTATACAGTCTGGACCTTTTGGGCATTCTGTAAGGGCCCAAAGTTTCAGTAACCTGATTTTACACATATATGCCCAGTTCTGAACTTAAGTATTTTATAACCTCATAGAGGCCCAGTAATTGGGTATATGGCTTTGCTTATGCTTCAATTATTATTTCCTTACCAGATTCTGTTGTACACATATTTTCTGGTTTTGGCCATACAGTTACTCTGAAACGGAATAAAGGGCTGCAGTTTGTCACACATTTCAAACGTCGGGTGACACTTGGCCGATGGCCTTTTATCTTTTTTGCTTCCCTTCTGAAGGAGGGTGTCAAATTCTTTTTACCTATATCCTGAAAACTATTTAGAAAGGTATTCATCATATATCTGGAATAATGGTTCAGTCTGACATTGCAGATAACCTCATATATTTGTAAGACTTTGTAACTGTAAGAATCAGGCACCCATGAGGCGCGCTTTGTTGTCTTCTGACAACTCTTGTTCTATTTTATCAGTAAAAGCACATGTAGTATAATATGACCCTTTTTTAGAATCACTTTGTTTAGGCATTTCAAATGAGTGTTCATAACATATGTAGTCACTCTGTGCATCTCCATTATAACCTTCTTAACTGTTTTGTGTACACAAGTTCAGGGTAGCCATTTTAAACTTTAAAATCAGGTGCACTTTCTTCAGTCTTGATTTTCTTCAAGAAATGAAGACCTATATTTCAGATTGTATTATATATATTCTAACATTGTAGAATTAAAATATTCTCTTAGTTGAATTTGCGTATTTTTTCAGGAGAGATAAGCTATGGATTTGTATGGAGTACTGTGGTGGGGGTTCAATGCAAGACATTTACCATAGTAAGTATGGGCTAACGTGTATCGTTGCGCCTACATGTGTATGTGTTTTCCTGACAGTTTTCAAAGGAAATAATTTTTCTGAATTCCTGTTTTGTTGCCTTGGAGGACATAGCCCTTCCAAAATGGGATCAGCTCTGAAAGAAAAGAATTTGCTCCTACAGGAGCAAATTCTTTTCATTAAGAGTTGATCCCTATGCAAAGGCAGGTTAAATGAAAAAGGAAGCATTGCTTCCACTAAAAGTGAAGCCATGAATGTACAATTCTCATTCTCAGATAAAGAGTGCATAGCCATATCTTTTCTGAAGATCACCTTTTTCAGGAAAAAGCTGTATTCTACCTGTAGAATACTTTTGATACATGACAAGGTTTAATACCTAACATATTAGTTTCCATCACCTGAATGCTGATGCTGACCTAAGGTAAAGGTCACAGACATGGTGATTTGTATACTGTTTGCATTAAAGATTTGTGTGTAAGTTTGTCTTCATGTGGCATGGGGCAGTGTGTGTTGGGGATTTATGTGAGTACCTTCTCATTTGCTCTTGTATTACAAGTTTGCTTCCCTTGATGACAAAATCCTTTCCAAAAAGGGTCCTTCCTTAAGGGAAAGAATTTTTTTTCAGGGTTGACCTCACTGAGAAGAAACAGTCGGAACACCCCTCAGCCAATTCCGTTAATCAACCTCGGATGTATGACGTGGGACTACTTACGTCAGACGACTGTTGTTAGGAACAACAACATAAATAAAGATGGCCGCACTGTCGCACCGAGTAAATAATAAAATGAAAAGAAACAAATGTATTTTCTGTCTCGGCATTAATAATTGACTATTTTGTTTTAACAGCATTAAAGCAACAGCTGAAAAAGGTAGCAGGTCGAGAATAAATTATTATTCGTAGACATAGAGAGCTACGGCTTCGGCGTATACTTTCGGTCGAACAAAATGTTGGATTTTGCTGCATATTGCTCCGCCGTATATACGCCCGAGGTCTGATTCACGGAATTGACCGAGGGTGCTCCGATTGTGAGAAGAGACAGTCAAAAATAAAATTGCTTGAATTCCTTCCCTTGAAACATAGCCATTCACATTGAAATATCCTTCACATAAAAGACAAGTAGACTTTTCCAAAGTCAAAGACTGCATTACTCAGGTGGTGGAGGTGCACACACTGCACTTGCGAAAACAGGAATGTCAGAGTCACCTTATGGGAAAATATAAGACTCCTGTTGTGTAAATTTAACAAAGTTCTCAGAAAAACATGAGTCCCAGGCAAAAAAATAGGTGTCAGGGACTGCAAAAGTGGAGTTCACAAGATATCTAGTGGCCAAAGATTTGATGTAGTGCTTATCTGAAACTGCTGTATATTTCAATAGATCATAAAGACATTTACATTTCCTATATTGTCTTTTAAAGTGCAGTTGAAACATGATTTTCTCAGTTCAGAGTTACAGATAAGCGTCATACCTGATGATAAACATGAAAAAATTGATAATTATTTCTCAATATAAACATATGTTGTGATCCCTAATTAGAACTGCCTCACTGAGGCAGTTCTAATGAGGGGTCACAACAAATGTCTCTCTTGAAAAATAGGGGGGAAAATCCTATAAATTATCCTCAAATATTGTCCTTATTTGGAGCTCCGTAGTTTGATTTATAGAATCAGGTTACTGTTTTAATTGTGTATGGGCTTAACAATGTTGATAATACTGTCATGACATGTCATATAAAGGATGGAAGTTAATTTATACTAAGAAGTCTGCAATGCGATCTGTATTTTACTATTATTTGCACCATTTGTACATGTTTTGAGCTTCATCAGAAATAATGATAGACCATTCTGGCCTCACCCAGAATGCCACTTAAAAGTCACCTGATAGTAGTAGTATAATAACTGACCAATACAATGACGACTTAGCCTGTGACATAATCCTTCATACAAAATCACACATATTGAATATCCCACATTAAGTCTGTGGTTTTACCTTACAGTTAATGAAGGGATGCATAGGTATGGCTTAAGAACTGTTACTTCTTTAGCCAACAAAAAGCAATCATGGCCCAGTTGTACAAGGCATTTTTAGCATAAGATTTTAGTCAAGGATTTATAAAGTCTTCAAGCACCCATGAAATGAAATATCCTAATACATGTAGTTTTGTAAAAAAAATATGAAGAGCTTTTGCACTTCAAAAGCTATTCACATTTTTTTGGCAAAAATAGCAGTGTTTTTGCATTTTACTATCTCATTAACTAATAAAATTGTCAGTTGGCAACAACAGGGCACCAGAGTTTAAGGGTATTGGGGTATAACATTGCAGCATATCATTCGGCAGAAGACATCAATGAGGTAGAAGACAGGATGGCCAAAAAGTACATCAAATCATACTATATCTGCTAACATCTTCTTTATGGTGTTGTATGTTTCATCAAATATACATGTACATAAAGTTCTCAGATGCTGAACCCTGCTGGCCTTTTGTCATATTGCATAAGCAGTTCACCACATTTTTAACTATGCTGAACTTGTCACTCCAGGGTTAGCATGTTTATCAGCATCAGTATCCTCAGTTGCGTGTTCAAGACTAAGTTTTTGTGTTGTCTGCAACTAGAAGAATGCCAGACATAGATATTTCTTTTTCGCTGGCGGGGGCGTCATAAACTTACATTGAGTTTTCTGGTTTATCGCTGTTGGTGACTGTGCTTACAGATGAGGCACAGCAGTCTGCAGAATTCTTTTTATATGATAGGCAGGCATGGGCAAGACTTGGTCAAACTATCCTCTAAACTGCTAGATCTTGTTCTATTATGATGACACTTGGATTAACCCATTAATGCCTAGTGGACTCTTCTATCTGTATATATTGGACGAGTCCATATGTCATTTAAGGGGTTTCAAGTTTAGTCTATTTTTCGATTTTTTGTTTTATTTTGAGGAAAAATACCCATTTGTCGTATGCAAAGAGTGTAGAACCTGATCAGACGCCGCATTTGCATCAATGGGTTAAAACATATTTCCTATGTTTCAGTGACTGGTCCCCTGGCAGAACCCCAGATAGCGTTTATTTGTAAAGAAACCCTTAGAGGGCTAAAGTATTTGCACAGCAGAGGGAAAATGCACAGAGATATTAAGGTAAATATGAAACTGACAGAGGTTCTCAAAACAGAGGTATCCAAAACATATTGTGACCTCACTCGATGAGGCAGTTCTAATGAGTGGTCACAACATATGGAGTTTAAACAGAAGTCATTGCATACTCAGCAGGAGCGTAACTAGGGACAATTTCATAATACGCACAACCATGTTTTATTCTCTTCTTCTTGAAGGGAAAGCTAGTATTTCAGCCACTTTGGTAATTGGTATTGAAATCTTGTCTAATTTATAAATTTTCAGCGTGAAATTTGGAGTTGCGTTTTGAAATTTTGTCAATTTTGACAAAATTTCAATACGCACTTGCGTATTTGCCGTATACGTAGCTACGCCCTTTCTTAGAGTTCCAGTCCGCTCTTATCTGGAGCCCTGTGACATGAAAATGTCTGGAAAAAATTCAGGATTTCATAGTGGGAGAGATTTGATGGTAATTTTGAAATTTCCTTCCTTGTCATCTTACTATCGAAAATTAAGATTATTATCAAAGCAGCTGCAATGTGTGATGGCATCTCAGCATGTCTCAACATCTTCTTTTTTTTCATGTATAAAAAAATCCTTTTGAAAAATTATCATTAAGAGCTTCCCTAACTAGTCCTAACACAGAAGCTCTTACCAGAAGAAATTCTTACATGTATCAGCACATAACAGTAACAGATCTTCAAAATTTTCTGTGTAAGCATTCTCGTGTTGTGTGATTGGATGTCTCATTCTTCTATAGGATAGAGATTTCTAGTCATGCTGTAATATAAGAGATTTCTAGCCATGCTATAATATATTCAACAATCAGGTAAATTATTTGTATGCAGGGAAGTCATTTCATTATGGCTGTTTGATAGAGGTAACCCTACTCAGCATATATAGTTTGTCATTTGGCATTTGTCCTAGGTTCTAACCATGGTTGTTTCCTAAAATAAACTGACTCTTTACTTTAAGGCCAGCTCATTGTACCCATAATCTATAGTGTTGTTATCAAATCATAGAAATAATAAACTGTCTTTCTAGGTAAAGCACTAAGTGGTATACCGTAGTTTCCCAAAATATTGGAACACCATAATGAGCCATAAATAAATCATCCTAAAATTTACACAGGCAGATTTTAGTGCATGTGGCGATTTGTCATACCTGCAGACCAACAAACTGTGCAGACCCAGATCTGACTGCTTCTAAAGGAGCAGTTAAATCAGTGTCTTCGTTGACTGTGCATGCATATCTATCCGAATAAGGAGCCTCGTTACACTAAGGATGAGCATAGATTATTGAACTATATGATATCCTAAATACATACATTACCCAGTTTCTTTAATTATCCTGAGAACTGAACAAGTTGGCATAAAGAGCAGTCTGTTTAGGTCTACATTTTATGCTCAGGGAGACTGACCCAATTTGTAGGGTTATTACTGTAACTGAAATATGACTTCCTTGTAACATAGGTAATCTGAATCAAAATCTATATCATCTTGTGTAATTACATTTCTTAAAATTTAGCTCAAAATTCAAATTTATCATGTCCAAAGCAGGATATCCAAAACAAGTGAATAACAGGCACATTGTAGATGAGTATTTTGGGGATTTTGTGAAAGATACACAATAAAAATTCTATGCATTGGGACAGATAGGTCTGGGCAAACAGTGCAGACCCAGATCAGACTGCTCCCAAAGGACCAGTCTGATCTGGGTCTACACTGTTTGCCATTCGAGTTGCATCAGTTGCTCACATGTCTGCATTGTAAAACCAAGCTGTTCCATTTTTAGGACAATCATGCTAATTTTATTATAGGTGTTTCAAGTTTTAGAAATTTTAGAGCCATGATATTTGGCATATACCTACTTAAGGACACAATCATTTCACCACTGCCATCCGTGTATGGATTTGACTTATACAGAGCTCTAGATAAGAGGGGTATTTGATGATAATT